>OX438676.1:6000961-7295927 GCA_949316385.1 Globia sparganii | reverse complement strand
GTACATAAAATGAATTAAACACTTAAATACGCCAGTTTGAGAAATGTCATCAATTACTAATTACGTCGTAATTAATAAATTTATAGTAAACTGACAGTCCTAAAGCCTGTGATAAAGTATGATGGAAAGTGTTCAGTTTGAAATTTAGTAAACAAAATAGTCAATCAATCTGTACTAAAAATAACAGCTGTTAACACGGCTGTTACTGATGATTCATTAAGGTGAATGGGAAGTGGTTGACCGCGAAATTCAAATTTTCTTACGTTTTTTGCAATTTGCAGGTCAGTGTCGGGTTGTATCTTGATCAAAATTTGATTCGCGACTATAACAGGTACATATTTACAGAATTATAATCATAAGAAACATTCATACATCTTTATAAGTGAGATTTGTACCAAAAACACTTTTCACTAGGAGATTTCTTCTTGTGGTACAAATCTAACTTAGGAAGATGTATGAATGTTTCTTATGATTATAATTCTGTAAATATGTACCTGTTATAGTCGCGAATCAAATTTTGATCAAGATACAACCTGACACTGACCTGCAAATTGCATAAAACGTAAGAAAATTTGAATATCGCGGTAATCACTGCGCAATCACCTTAAATTCATTCAATCCCGACACACACAGGCTCAAAGACTGTTACCCCCGGCTATTATTTTTACTTTCATACACATGCACACACAGAAAGGAAAATAACAAGGTTATCAATCTCTCTCTCTTCCTCATTAGGGAATGACCCTTGCTAAAAAGAGAAGCACCTATTATTTACTTTACTTCTCACTCTTACTAAAGCGGTTAAGCTACGCTAAAAAGAGAAGCTCCTAGTATTTATTATCCCTAAAATACAGTTGGTGGTCTAACAAGAATCAACCTATACGAAAAAGTGACTCCTAAATTAGGTCGTGTTAGCTACCTGTTACTTGTTAGTATGTTACCAATTTAAAAAAAAACTTAATATTTAATTCTATTTTTCTGTGATGCAACAAAAAAAAATTTAATGCCTATCTTTGGTTTGACGGAATTCATCGCAAAATGTTCCAGGTATTTACGATTTTTTTGATAAAATAAATCAATTTTATTGAGAGTAATTATTTGCCTGGATTGTTTATTAGTGTTGACTTAAAAACTAATTTTTTTTTGGAAAGTGTTGCAACCATAACCAAAAATAATTACAGTGATCGTGTACGGACCCCATTTATCCATATTGTCTTTGGTTTGACGTTTGACGGGATTGGTCGCAAAACTTTCCAAACATGTGCCTACGGCTTTATTATAATAGCGATAAAGATGATATTCAATTGAAAGTAATTTGGCTGGTTTGTTTGTTGATATTTTTAAATTTTTTATGAGTTAAGAAATGGGGTTGGCAAGTGAAAGCTGATCTCAGATGGCGCCACCACTATACGAACCTTTGTCAATGTCATTTTAGTTGTCATTTATATAAAATTAGAGTTAGATAAAATTTAAATTTTATTATTCTACTCTGTGATAAACATTTACACACGCAGACATTTACATCATCTAATTCTTCAAGTGGCTGGATATTACTGAAGCTCTGAGTAGTTGAGTTCTCTCCTTGAAACAAGCTTTTTCTATAATTAGGTGTTTTCAGGCGTTCTGCTCTCAATGTAGAGGCTGGCTTTATATTCCACGGAAACATTGAAGATATCGCAGACTTTTTCAACATTTTGCGCTGGTTTATGATCCCAAACAAATAATTTATGTATTATGGGCAGTCTGCTTTCTTAACGTTTATTAAATCGCATTATCTTACAGTTCCGTAAACACAAATAGGAGCAAATAGTTTTTGATGACTTACTTAAACTGAAAGTAATCATTTTTAATACACACCTAAGTATTTACCAATCTTTTAATAGTCACTTTCCTTGAAATGTTTATGACACACTCTCGCCCCGCTTTTAGGCTCAAACTTTACTAGCCTTATCGCTTTGAACCAAATTTTTTCAAGTTTCTCATCTTGAGGAAACAGGTACCCTCCAGTTTCTTTACAATTTGGTACACAACATCCAGGCATTTCCTCAATAATTGTCTTTATTTATGAATTCACTACTAATTCCATACAAAAACTGCTTTTTTATTGGTCTGTGCGCTGCTAGCGCCACTTTGACAGTTGTCGGCCCCATTGCAGCAACTAATTTTTCTAAATCAAATTAAATAAATATGGAATATGTAAATATAGATTAGTGATAATGTAAATAGTCATGTAGGTACGATGGCCAGCACATCAAGCTACCCCAATCTGTCAGATTTTCCCAATTGAATATGAACTTTATTCCTTTGTACTAAAGTTGAAAATCTATCAAAGAATTTTGACAGATTGGGGTAGGTTGACCTGCTGGAGTCTGTACATAAAATTAATTGAACACTTTATATACGACAGTTTGAGAAACGTCATCAATTACGTTAATTACGTCGTAATTTAATAAATTTATACTAAACTGACAGTCCTAAAGCCTATGATAAAGTATGATGGAAAGTGTTCAGTTTGGAATTTACTAAACAAAATAGTCAATCAATCTGCTTAGCCTTCTGCCATATACAACGTTGTTGTTGTAATGTTAGGATCTGCTTCCGGACTAAACGGATGTCTAGAAAAAAAAAAAATGAATAAACGTAATTTTATGATTTCATGTTACCCCGTCATTCCTTCCTATTCAATGTTTCGGAAACAATTTTCGACTTAAAAGGAAAAGAAATAAAGAAGATATTCAATTGATATTTTAATACGTATTTATCGTCGGTACAAAAATAACAGGCTGTTATTTAATAACAGGTATTTGGATCTGTTATTTTTGTGTAACAGTAACAGTGATAACAGATATCGTGTTTAACCTGTTACAACCCATCTCTAGTGTAAAGCATCTGCCGGTCTATTCTATAAATCTCACCCTGAAAACAAATGTGAAGTGAGCAGTAAAAATTTCTGACCTGTCATTCCTTCCTCAATCAATAGATCAGCAGAGTATCTAAATCGTTGAAATGCAAGAATGTCCATGCGAGACCTCGGCGAATTGCACGAGGCGATTGATGACGGTCGAGAGTTGTGTAAATCAGGCTTTAGTGCAGTATCATTGTTGCCATACTTTAACGTTTTGGTCGTGCTACGCCGGCTGCCGCTGAAAACCAGCGCTGGGACTCACGCGTATTTTTCCCCAAAATGTTCTATTTTTTGTGGTGTTTTTTGAGGCGTAGCTAAACAATAACAGCAGCAGCAGATCGATCGATCGGGTTAAGCTACTCTTGCCACAGTTGGTCTGTGGATGGGTGACCATCTTACATACCGAGATCCCTCCGCATCTCGATAAACACGTTAACCCGTTGGTCCCGGCTGTCATTCGTGGATCTTTGACAGTCGTCACGGGTAGTCAGAGGCTCGAAAGTCTGACAAACAGTCTTACCAATGGGTATCGTATTAACCAGTAGGCAGTCGCCTACCTGACCTCTATGGAGCGACTGCTCCATGTAAAATACTGGTATTCAGCTGCATCTGGTTAGACTGGAAGCCGACCCCAACATAGTTGGGAAAAGGCTAGGCAGATAATGATGATGATTTCCTTTTTTATTTTTTGTTTCAAGGTGTTTCATTCAGCATATAATGTGTAATTTCGTATCTGACGGATTCATCTGTGACAACAGATCAGACCACTTTTGGAAATTGGCTTCTCCTACACTCATCAAGATGGTACCAGTCACCTTGTGAAGATTTTTTGCCTCTTATCAAACAGTTACAAGATACTTGATTACGTCTAAACACGCTCATATAACGCTGGTAATTTCTAAGGCAATCGTGAAGCGATATCTGTGTCTACTTTACTTGAAGTCCGAACTAAAAAACCGGCTTTATTTTTTTCTTCGGCCACAAAGATAAACCTGAAAGTTTCACCAGTAAAAAAAGTTCCATAACCCACACTGGCAAGTTCTCTTATCAAGATCTTACCATATAAAACTTGTATAAAGGATTCACGAAGATATTCCTTTTGTGCACTAGATAGGTAGGACCAACTTTGAAGCCTGGTTGCATACGTAACGAGAACATTTGTGCAGTCCGCAGCACGTGACTGAACTTCATATGCAGCTGAGAAAGGTAGAAGTTTTAAAATGGAGGTATCGGATTTAATGGTGCGGTCAGATTGTGATAGCTTGGTATTATCCGATGACATTGCTAGCTTCGCTTAGTAAAAGGTATAGAGACTATTTATAAGAATTCAATCTTATTTTATATTCTTCCTACATTATAAATAAACTAGCAGCACCCCGCGGTTTCACCCGCGTTAGTTTCGATCCCGTGGGAATATCGGCATATAAAGTATTCTATGTGTTAATCCTGGTTATAAACTATCTGTGTACAAAATTTAATCCAAATCCGTTCAATGGTTTACGCATAATTGAGTAAAAACATCCAAACCTCTTCACAATCTTTCATATTTACTAAATGATAAATGATTTATATTTCTTTATAAATTACTAATTCGACTGTAGCCGGGCTGCGTCGCAACACACGTTAGACCTGGGGTCGAGTCACTAAATTGATGCCAGTATTCTTAGCGTTTTTAGTGAATATTTGTTAGGTTAAGTACTATAATGTTAGGGAAAATATTTAGTTTTAATATACCTTATTACAAAACAAGGTTTATCTTTAGACCCAGGTTTAAACATACATACATACCGGTCAAAATCATAACCCTCTTTTTGCATTTGAAATGTTATAAAAGATCGTGTAACATTACTGTTGATTTCTTTCTGTACGTGTCACTGGACTGGTAACATATAAAAAGTTGTAAGTAATAGTTTCTCAGTTATCGTCAATCTTCTTCCCCGCATCATCATCACACCTGCAACGGCTTTTTTTTGTGGATTGGAAATCATCAAATGACCCCTCCCGCTCAGGGTGGAGCAGAAGGGAGTGTCAGACTCTTACTGACTAAAACCCACCCGTGTTCCTTCCTTAGCCCTTTATGCTTCATTTACATTCAGCCGTAGTGAGCAGGGAAGTGGGCAGGACGAGTGTGTAAACACGATACTTCTCATGCCACTGCCATTGCCACTCGCGCTGCCCGCGCGAAACTTGAAAGCAAAGTGAGTGGTAGGGGAGAATGCATACACACACTTCTCTCGATCCTGCTGCGGCAGTATTTAGGGAAGTATCGCTGGCAGCGCGAGGGGTAGCGGCAGGGGCTGAATGTAAATGAGGTATTATGTTCCGGGGCAGCGGTAACCCTTTCGGACAATCCCGCTGCCCCGGCAGACTGCGGCCGTTACGGGCCCCTTCCTTATAATGCTGACATCTCTTTGAGGCGCGCGTGGAACACATACACGCCGTCCGGCACGGGCCTGTTCCTGATCGGACGGAGAGTTACCTATTACTCTCCGCCCACCTGCAACGGCTGCAACACTAGTTTGTTGATTAGTTCTAACTTTACCGGGAAAAATGCAAACATAGCAGCATTATAATTTTAGTTGTGCGTTGTGCGTCGCATCTGCAAAGCTTGGTAGGTTTTGCAAGTGAAGAAGGTTACATTACACATAATCAACCTAAAATGTTTTGTGAGAGTGAGTGAGCCGCACTAGGCCCGCGTGGTTGATACTATGTGGCCCCAGTGCGCGTTGGTAGATGTTACATGTCTTCGAATTAATGATTCTGGGACATGCCCGTTACCTCACAAGGTTTTCCTTCACCGTTCTGAGAACAGTGATGATGAAAAAAATTAAAAAGTAAAGCGTCTTCCTGGGTTCGAACCCACGACTGCTCTCACAAAGTTACCTGCTATACAATTTTCATCGGATGGGTCTTCAGTTTCCCAACCTTTTACATAAAAAGTTGGCCTAGAATTTCACAGAGTGGATATCAGTGTTTATACGCTCGATAAAAGAGTTCAGAAGTTTCAAAAGACAGCCTAATACGACCTATAAAACCAGGCCACACATGGTATTTAGATTAACTGAACTCAAAGCCCACTTTAGTCACCCATACACACGCATCTTTGAAACTCGATCACAGTGAATTCGGCGTACCCACAATTTTTATTCCATCTGGCTTTGAACTCTGCAAAGATTTGACAAATGAAAGCCACGCAGTACAGTACTAGACGATGTCGGCGGGAAAAATACATTTTCGACAATCAGGATTCTGGCCACGTCGTTTGAGAATGTCAACTGAAGCGGGTGACGGAGGAATTTCATTTCTACCCGCTATCGAACATCTGTGACTCGTCGAAACAAAAGATACGCTATTGTTGCCACAGAGTAACTATATCAGTATTAAAATAGACCAACATAATAATAGCAAGGCAAACATATTATGGTACTATAATATTGTTTACTAAATTATAATTTAATTAAATTTAATAATTTACGTAATTTTTAATTTAGTGTAATGTAAATCAATGAATGTAAACGTGAACACTGACGGTCGGGCTAGTCCACAAATTCAAGGTCGCCCAGCGCGCTATGGAGCGAGTTATGCTCGGAGTTTCTTTGAAGGATAAAATCAGGAATGAAATTGTCCGGAAAAGAACCGGAGTTATCGACATAGCTTGCAGAGTGAGCAAACTGAAGTGGCAGTGGGCTGGCCATGTTTGTCGAAGGACCGATGGCCGGTGGAGCAGACGAGTCCTTGAGTGGAGACCGCGTATCGGCAAGCGTAGTGTAGGACGTCCCCCAGCTAGATGGACGAACGACCTAAAGAAAGTGGCTGGAACGGACTGGATGAGGAAGGCGGAGGACAGGGTGTTGTGGCGCAGCCTGGGAGAGGCCTATGTCCAGCAGTGGACTGCGATAGGCTGAGTTGATTGATTGTTGATTGAAATCAATGAATATTGACAAAGATAAAACGCATCTAAACTCGGGAGTGGGGGCTCGTGACGTCAGAACGCACTAAAAACTATACCAAGGTGTGACGTATTGAGAATTTTAAAAGCGTCGTATCTTCATCAATTTTGGTTTACGTAACAAAAGAAAAAATACATGTCTATTTTTTTTTTGATAATCTAACTGAAGGACTAATTAGATTTTTCAGTTGATAAGCATATTGTTACTGAATAAATAAATTATGTAAATTGAATTAAATCTAAACAGTTATCCAAGCGATTCTAAACAGACAGTCAGCCTAGGTCTGCTCCTTCACCAAACTTGCTGACCGATAGTTTTTTTTATTTTACAATCAGCCTATAATGTTCCCACGGCTGGGACACATGCCTCCTCACGATGAGATCGAGTGGGCGGCAATCTGCCACGTGGGCCCAGTTCGGATTGGTAGATGTCACATGTCTTCTAATTTAATCACGGTTTAAGTTATTTATTTGATGTACATTCACAATAATAGACTTCTGTCTATTTTTATTTAGCTCGTGCGGGCATGAAACTGAGACAGTGCTAATACTCCATTTACAATAAGATTAGACATTTAAACAAACCTTTTTTACCGTCTGTTCAATCGATTTTGACTTCTATTCCGTAAGCATAAGGATGGCATTAAAAGCAGTAAACAGTTGTTATTGTAAGCACTTTTTTTGCTTTTAATGCCATCCTTATGCCTACGGAATAGAAGTCAAAATCGGTTGAACAAGCTGTAAAAAAGGTTTGTTTAAATGTCTAATCTTATTGTGAACGAAGTATAGTAAGGACACATAACAAATTGATGGCAGCAACAGTCCCATGTTATTTTGCCTGCCACAACATTGTTGGTACTCGGTATCTACTCCAAACAAACGCGTACTGCCTTTGTAGTATAGAAACGATGAATGTCTAACTGCATTCAAACTCAGAATGCGTAAATGTCACGCTCCGGGCTGCTGTGGGCATTCCATCAATCAAAAGCCACAGTCCACAGGTGATTGGTAAAACGGGTAGTTGAACAACTGCGACAAACAGATATACTGTGGTTCCCCTAATACTCGTGAAAAATAAAGCTTACCATACATCTTAATAGAGTTCATGTCAATAATCCAATGATTTCTGCACTGGAAAAAATGGGAAATGCAAGCGTAAATTTACTCGTTTGTTATGTCCCCAAAAATTAATATTCAGTTTGCAGACTGAAAAATTGTAAAAACAAACACATCGAATTGACACAAGCGAAGTGAAAATTACATTAATTTGGTCAATAATTCTTTAATTTTTGTTTAAATAAATAAAGTAACAGCAAAATATAAATGAAAATTTACTCAGTTATCATTTGAATAAGGAACTTTTTAGATTGCAATGGGCCTTTGATGCGGGACTTTGGTCGAATGAATAGTTGTATTTTTATGTTACCCTTTTTAATATTATGTTGGATCAGAAGATTATTTACCCGATTCTATAAAACTAAATACAACTTGTAACGTTAAATGCGCAAAACCTCATACAACCCAATTAGAGCATTGAGTTAAAAGCAAATGACCAAAACTATTTTTTTAAAGCTAACTATTTTTATTAAGAATATCGTGTTGATCCTAGCATTAGTTTATGCATTCAAAATTGAGTCTTATTGCCTTAAAATAAGACTTAATTTTCTTTGGCTCAATCGGCGGATAGTAGGTATGGCAAAAGACATATTTAAAAAAAAAAAAAAAACATATATTAAAAATTACTGAAATCGATTCAGTAGTCAATTATGAACAAACTATTTTCCGGTTTTGCGCATTTAACATTACACGTTGTATAGTTTTGAAGAATCGGGTAAATAATCTAAAAGTAAACCAGCAACTTATACAGGGTTATTTGTAAAACACCAGCAACCTCTTAAGAGGTCATTGTACTCATCATTATGAACAACTTTTACTATGGGACCAAACCTGAAATCGCGAAAAAAAAAATCAGCAGTTCCCTACATTTTGACGAGATAGACAGATAAATGTAGGGAACAGCTGATTTTTATTTCGCGATTTCAGGTTTGGTCCCATAGTAAAAGTTGTTCATAATGATGAGTACAATGACCTCTTAAGAGGTTGCTGGTATTTTACAAATAACCCTGTATAATAAGTTGCTGGTTTATTTTTAGCACTGTGCCGATATTAATTTAAAATTAGTGATCGAATCAGAAATGAAGAGATCCATAGGAGAACTAAGGTAACCCGAAGAAGTGCCAAGTTTAAGTGGCAGTAGGCAGGGCACATTGTTCGCAGAACAGATGGCCGATAGGGCCGAAAGGTTCTGGAGTAACCACCGCAATGTGTAGCGGAAGACGTTGCGTTGGAAGGCCTCCCACAAGATGGACCGATGAGGTGGTGAAGGCCGCAGGAATCCGCTGTACACGAGAAGCACAGAACCGGTCGCAGTGACGATGCTTGGCCTTCATCCAGCAGTGGACGTTATCGGCTGAAATGATGATGATGAATAGCATAATTTTATTACAGTACTCACTATTTTGCACATAAATTGATTGCCTGTGTCACCTAACTTATCTGGGTTTGAATTAATCTGGTAGATAGTTTCTATCCAGGCACTGCTGAAACTCAGAACATTTATTTCAATTAAACTATTTTCAGGCTCTTTTGAATTGACACAAGAAATCGGGTTTCCCATTATAGTTAGTAAATTAATAGCAATTAAAGGAATAATATTTTTGAAACAAAAGGGCTTACCCCATAGATATACTAAGATTACATTTCTATGTTTACCCCAATTATTTACTAACAAGCAAAAAATAAAACAATATCCCGAAAAGTGACGACTGTTCATAAAATGTCGTGTAAATAGAACATGTTTATCGTTGTGAAAATATATTGTTTCTTGTTTAATGGAATACATTCAACACATACACTCAATACATTTGCGAATTTTGTTTAGAGATACAATATTGATTTACCGCCAAATAAACTACCCGTCGATATTGTTACTATGAGTTTGGCATTAAACTAAACAAAAATAAAAATAAACTTTATTTCAGACTAAAATTTCCATGATTATTTTGTTAGTATTTTGATGTTAGTAACAATAATGCTTAGGTAAATAGGTTAGTATTGTTAGTTTCCACAAATTAATTATTTAAATCCTTCTAGTATTTACTGAAATTTGATAAAATCTTCAAGAACAGGTTTTCCACCAAGAATGATGTTGATGTTGTGATGTTTTGTAGTAATAATTGTTTTTTTTTTGTAATGTATTTTCTGGTGTACAATAAAGTATATATAAATATAAATAAATGTTTTAAAAGTTTCGTGTTACCCTTATGAAATTATGAAATACTAGCGGCCTGTCCCGGCTTCGCACGGGTGGACATTTATTTTGTAAACATTTTTGAAGTGAAAACTTCTTTAGCGGCGCTGCGCATTTTTTTTGGAATTGGTAAAAATCTCTAAACTCGCGTCAGGACACGTGACCTGATCGAGAATTCGTAAGACGGATGGAGAGAGGGCAGGCGGCGCAAGGCGCTTGCGCGAATGTTGAAGTGAAAACTTCTTTAGCGGCGCTGCGTATTTTTTTTGGAATGGGTAAAAATCTCTAAACTCGCGTCAGGACACGTGACCTGATCGAGAATTCGTAAGACGGATGGAGAGAGGGCAGGCGGCGCAAGGCGCTTGCGCGAATGTTCGATAATTGTCATGTTTGTGTACGATAGCGCAATGAATAAATATTGTATCCTACCACATAAATAATAATACTTTTATACTGATAACGAAAGCAATTCGTACAAAATTATTCTCTAACCATTCCAAAATATCAAAAATGCAGAACATTAATATTTAAGTTTTCACTTCTGCCGGCACTCCCGAAGTGCAACCCGTCGATTTTTTTTTTTTTTTGCAATCAAAAAGCCTATATTAATCAGTGATAATGTGGCATTCAAATGGTGAAAGAATTTTTAAAATCGGTCCTGTACTTTTTGAGGCAATTCATTACAAACATACATATAAATCTTTCCTCTTTATAATATTAGTATAGATTGATCATTTTAATGTTATGGAAAAAATAATAAAAACAGCGGAAATGTTAATGGCTATTTGCGACGTTGCTAACATCTGAATGCAGTGTTACCGACCCGAACGTGACGGTTCTGTTTCATTCAATTTCAGAAAGAGCTTCGTGCACCCAAATAAGTTTTCACTTTAAAAAGGTTTACCTATCCGATTTGCTATCCAATTTCAACAAGGCTAGCTTAGCAATTTCTACTTGAATTTTCCAAACTCTGCCCAAATGGATTTTTACAAATAGCTTGTTGTGTGAATCTTATTAAAAACTAGCGACCCGCCCCGGCTTCGCACGGGTGCAATGCTGATACTAAATACACTACATTATACATATAAACCTTCCTCTTCAATCACTCTATCTATTAAAAAAAACCGCATCAAAATCCGTTGCGTAGTTTTAAAGATTTAAGCATTCATAGGGACAGAGAAAGTGACTTTGTTTTATACTATGTAGTGACAAGACGTGAAGTTAAATAAAAGCTTGTAAAACCATTACAACACTTGATACAAAATAAACAGCACCTGAAATTTCTTCAAGTAGGTACCGCACAAGCTATATACCGTGAAAGAGGATTTTCTGTTTCCGTTAATGGTATTCTCATGTTTGCTATAAGTGATGACACCACAATTCTCATTTGTTGTGAAACTGTAAATGTAGTCTATCATCATTTCAGCCGAAAGACGTCCGCTGCACTTCGACCGGTTTTGTGCTTCTCGCATCCAACGGGTTTCTGCAGCCTTCATAAGGTTGACAGACCGATGTACCAATGGTCTGTTTCAAACGTATCTGCTTAAAATGTAAGAAACGGATCTGAAAACGTACCTTAAGATGCCAATTTGTAGTGCCATTTACAAATTGAGTGCATGTTTGGAACCTTAAACCCGAAATTCTAGATCTATTCTAGATGCCCTATTGACATAGGGCTGATAACAGTCTAAGTAGAACGAATAATGTCGAATCAAATGAACGAGTATCGTAGTAGTGGGAACCGTGGAGTTTTAGTCGGTAACAGACCTACATAACCCCCCTTCTTCCCAGAAGGTGAGTATCAATGAAGTTTTCATTTCAGAAAAAATAATCTTTGAATTGAAACATGATTGTGTTATGATATCGCCGTAATAATCAATGCGTGTTTCTTCTTTATAGGGGAACGGTCCTTTGCCCTTTAGCGAAATAACATGACTATATTATAGTTATTATCTTATCTTACAATAAACGCGGCATGTTCTGTAGTGTTGTGATGTCATTTCTAATGTTGTAACATTATATTAATGAAAGTTTAAAAAAATAAAGCTTAGTTGTGCCAAAATTACCGTCGTGTCTTTGTGGCTATTATTTTTTATTAAAACGTAATGATAAATGTCAAATAGTGGTACTCGTATAGTGATAACAATATTTTTATGACAAATTAAGGAAGGGAAATTACTACATTGTCTTAATAATATTAATACTGACTTAAATGCTTGTGTTTGTAATAGACAAACACAAGCATTTAAGTCAGTTTTTAAACGTCCACAAGAAACATTGCAACAAATTCTCAGCAACAAAAAAATCTCAGTGAACAAAACAATAAAAAAAATCTTGGTGACTAAAATCTTATGAGAAATCTCTAGAAGTTTCAAGTAAAAATTGAGTAACTTCTAAGCAAGCGTTGTACATCCTAATTTAACATTAAGATAGAAACAGCAGTGTTATTCTGTAAAAATCTCACCGTGAAAACTAAGGTGAAGTGAGCTGCCATTCCACCTGTTGTTAGGGATTGCCCCTATTGATAGCTCTCTTCACGCTCACTTCACGTAAGTTATCACGGTGAGATTTTTACAGAATCGATAGGCAGGGGTCGAACGCGAGCCAACCGCAAATAAAAAAATAAAATAAAATGAAACCCACAACTCCGCAGGATATACTAGAGTTACCCGGTGATAAAGAATATAGCTTAGCTGAAAAAAAAAAAGAAATATTTGGTCTTATGCTAGCAGTATTAGGCATATTTATCGCCATAAAAGTGCCGATCTGCGTTTTGTATGTGGTATGCAGATTGTATAAGAGAATAAGGAATTGTCTTCAAAGAGCTAATGATACAGTATCTCCTAATAGCCCTTAGATGAGGGTGAACAAGACTGTTCACAAATTAATTATTTAAATCCTCGTAGTAAAACTGGTTTTTCATCAAGAATGTTTTAAAATTTTCGAATAACCCTAATAATAATTATTATTATTTCCCTATTCCCGATACCGTTGGGCTACTATTTTTTTTATATTTTTAAATGTTTTTATATCCTAATATTGGGCACACGGCCCGCATTCTTAGGAGGTTCATCTCTCTGGAGCCGTGACCGCCGGTGATTGCGTTAGAATTTAACCCGAATTTCAAATAATATTATTGACATGGCATTTGCCTGTAAGACACGACACGACACGCACGCCAGACAGCTTTTGGAAAATATGTGTAAATGTCATGAGTATTTATTCTTCAAATGAAGGTTGTCTGACTACTTATATAACAATCTGTCCTAAATCCTCTCTAATATTGATCAACCATTAGGCCTCTGCCTCAAAATCTTGCGGGCAGCGGGGCGGCGGTGGCGGCGGCGCGGGAGCGGCAGGATCTTATGCGTACATTTAAATGGACCGGTTCTCGAAAACAGCGGCGCGGGAGCGGGCAACAAGCGGTGCACTCCAGGCAATCGGCGACCGCCCGCGCCGCCGCCGTTGCCACCCCGCTGCCCGCAAAATTTGAAGCAGCGGCCTTAGAGTTCATTCGCTAATTCACATTGGATGAAACGAAGTAACCTACAATTACAAAAATAGTAAAAGAACTATAACAGAAAAATGTGTATGTATGGTAAAATTTTTGAGAGATAGGAGTCAGGTGCAAGCTAAAAATCGCCCCTACGGGCCTTTACTTGTGGCGGGCTTCTAATAAAAATATTATTCACGTAATTATATCAAAAAGTGTTTCAGTAGTTCCCTAGTGACTGAAGTCAAAGTTAAATCATTTATTTCTATTCTATTATGTCAAGCTAAACCGATGGCTCGATGTCGACCATTCTGCCAATGTCTAAAGTGAATAATTTATAATAAAAGGCACATTTGAATTACAAAATTTTCAAGAAAATAGAACTGATTCTAGTTGCCCCTCTTTCAAAATGTGGTTTCTTACAACGAAGAATGGGCCAGAAACTCCATAGTTAATATTTTAAAATGTTTTACAAAGTAAAAATGAAACACTATTATACAATACAATACTAAATACAATTTTTTATGTGCTACTGACCCGTTCCTGCTTCGCACAGTTTCTACGATTACGTTTTATTTACCTTTTTACTGACAATTCTTTACTATATTTAATGTAAATTTATTAAACACAAACTTTTCGTAATAAATTCTCTAAAGGTTTGGTAAAAACCGCATGAAACGTTGCTTAGTTTAGATTAGAAGAACACCGCGGCCACAAAGAGAGACACGATAAGCGATTTGAATTTAGAATATGTACCTAAAGAAATCCGCTCCTAAGACGACCCACTGACCAAATAAAGATACAATAAATAAAAAAATAAAAATTGTTGTAATCCAAGTGACAAGACTCATAAACAAACAGTTATATAAAAGGATACAGACAAATAACAAGCATAGACAAAAACGAACACTCACAAGGTAACAATATGTCTGCTGCTGCATTGCCGGATTTATAAGCAATCCAGTCTGTTGACTAGTAATGAGCCATTTCCACCCACGTCTTCTACTATATCTCTATCAAAATACGCGACAAGTTAACAGCTAATGAAATATTAATGAACCCGGTAACTGGCAAGGGCGTGACAATTCGCGGTAACGAGAATCGTAGTGTGTGACATTTATGATTAACAGCTACAGTAATGGGATAATTGTGTAAATGATTCCAGGAGTATAATATTTCAGTGTATGTCATGTTAATTTTAGAAGGAAACAATGGCAAAGTCAAAAGACGGGTAAGGATCGGTACGTACTATCGACTGTTTTTGTGCCTCACCCCCATAAGGGCGCTTTTCGCTTGCACGGGCCAGTGGCTACCAATGCAGGCGGAGACTGCATTGTTTTCGTCCACCAATAGCGCTTCAGCTACACATTGTAAAAAAGGGTTCTAAACAAGTTATGAAAAAAAAAACAAAGCATTAAGCTGAGACACTCTTAGATTTTTGTAAAAATGCAACATCTGGTATCCATAGTGTTCTTGATCATTGTTTGGCTTCTAACACTTGCAGCCGTGTGGAATGTCCCTGTCAGCCCTTGACCGTAAACTGGCCAGATGGCATAATTTGTCGTGAAGCTCTTTCAAAAATACTACAACTTGCTTGACCTTTTTTTTTGTGGATGGGAATTTATCATCAAATGACCGCTTCAAACATTTCTACATTTCTACGTATCTATTCATTGAAGCTTTGTTTTGTGGTTATTAAAATTGAAAATTACAGTGATTCGGATTCAGATATCGAAATAATACACGAGTTGAACGTTATAAATAGTTATTATAGTAGACCACAAATGTCGTTAGATCAATTTTTTCCTCTCTTACAAAAGGCATATTTCTGAAAGGCGTCTTTGTCTTTTTTCTTCACCTTCGAGGTAGTTGGGTTATTGTTTCAGACCTTTTTTTCTACTCATTTTATATTGGTTATTGTAACCGTTTTTTTTTGTGTGAATGATGTTGAGAATCCAAAGTAAGTAGGTATTATTTTTGTTCTAAAATAACCGGCAGAAGAAAGTCATTAGCGTATGTATTTTATATGAATAATGTCTAATCTTTAATAAGTCTAGTATTTCTAATCCATATAAATATTAAGGAATAATGGTAATAAATAGAGCGTACAAAAATAAACACACTTTTAGATGTTTAAACAAAATTAAAAGTCATTTATTAAAACTAGGCTGAGAATCAGCACTTTCGAACGTCGAAATTACATAATTAGACAGACCCCCAAAACGCCCGCACTTCACCACTTCCTAGTGCTTTAGCTGGGAAGAAGAAGTGGCACAACAAACTCCCCAGCAGCACACCTGTCTGTTCATTTAGAAAAACTTGATTCTATACAATAGTATGCAAATGCAAAATAATCAATTTACATTACGCAACACAAAAACATTAAAATAAATTATTTGCCATATTATGTCGGCTAGCACACGCCGACAACAAAAAAACATCTATCATCTACTTACGTTTTAACGTTTAAGAAAAGGACCATTGTTCATTTTAGGGTCATCCTTCTTAGGCGACATTCTTCGTTCATTGGTCAAACAAAAACAATTGACTTTTATAACAAAGGCTCATCCTTCATTCATTGGTCAAACAAAAAAAAGGCGTTGAAAACTAAGATTTCATCGTGCAACCGAAAAACTTTTGCAAAGGGTGAGGCACAACGACCGCTGTTTGTACTTTCTGTTTCTTTTTTTCTTGTCTATTTACTTGTTGGGTATATAAACTGTTAAATGATAACAGTCAAAAATACTAAACATTTCACAGTTTTTTTTTTAAAACATACACAAGTTTTATTGTAATTTAATTGAAGGTGCGTTTCTACTTATCTGTGTATAAAAAATATATACACTGCAATGGCGAAGGTACCATACAACTCGATTCCCGCCGGCTTCCCTTCGATTATTCAGAACACAACACTATAGTCAGTTCATCATTGAAATTTATAATGAAACGGTTTATTGACATTTTTTTCTTGCTCCAGCTTATCTCTGTCATAAATTCACCCTTCGCCACTGATACACTGGATAAACTTCTTATACTAAATTAACTAACAACCTATTAAAATAAAAATATAATATCCTATCCTAAACTATTATCAAACTAAAATATCGCATCGAAAAATTCCTCCGACTGGAAATGTACCCAAGAGACTGCCGGAATGGCCACGTTGTATGGTAATGCTTAGCCTCTGGCCAAGGTAAAAGCTAGCCGTTGGGTCTCAAAAAGTCTCAACCAACCGTTTGGAGATTTCCGTGAACAAACCATGAGCACTCGGACCCCACGGCCCGAAGGTTTCAAACCCAAACAGCTTCTGACAACCTGGAACGACAGTGAATCACGAATGACAGCGCGACCAACGGTTTAATGTGCTTCCCGAGGCACTGAGGTGTTTCGGTATGTAAAGATGGTCAACCATCCTCGGACCGGCCTCGGTAAATGTAGCTTAACCGATCGACCCGTGCGGCTGTTATTGCTTAGGCACGAGTCAAACAATCTAAGTATGTATATTTTCATTGAATTCTACTTTTGGTCTATCATAGAGGAGGCCTGTGTCCCCGCCGTGGGAACATTAAAGGCTGATTATGATTAAGCTTGTTCTATCACTAATACATCAAAATCACACCCAAAATCACAGATTAAACTTAATTGCCTCAAGATCCACGTTATCAGAATATCGCCATTTAATCTTTCCTTTGATACAACGGTTCTATAATCAATTACCATCAATTGGGCCGCTCTCGCTTCAACATTAGAGTACGTACTCTATATTTGTATATAAATGTCTATGGGGATTAAGGAATTAGGAAAGGGTTTTGCGATTGAAATGGTTTTAGTGAAATACTGTCTGACAGGAAGGATTAAAATTAACATTTCGCGTACGCTGATGGAGTTGCTAAATTATTAAAAATTCTTAAGCGACTAAGTCTATTAGTTCTTGTATCGTATAGCGTATAATGTTCCCGCTGGAGGGACACAGATGTCCTCTCTGTGAGAGGGAGTGGGCCATAATCCACTACGCGGGTCCGGTGCGGATTGGTAGGTACAGACATCAGCAAATCAAGCTACTACCATCTGTCAAATTTCTTAGATAGATTTTCAACTTTATCGCTGAAGTGTAAGGTTCAAAGTTGATTGGGAAAATTTGACAGTTTCGGGTAGCTTGATATGCTGGCGCCTGTACGTCCAAAGAAAAGGATAACGTATTAACTGAAAGGATACATTAGTTATATGTAAGAAAATATTTATTACCTTTTTTCATTGATTGACATATACTTCTGGGGAGTGTGTTGCACCACTTCTTCTGTCCAGCTAAAGCACTAGGAAGTGGTGAAGGGCAGGCGTTTTGGGGGACTGTCTTGTATAATTTTGACGGTCAAAAAGACTCGGCCTAGTTTGAATAAATTACTTTTGATTTTGATTTATTAACACTATAAATTAAGCCCCTTACTAATAAACGTATTATATCAGGTGAATAGTTACACACCAATTTCTCTCTTTCAGTCGTCAGTAATTTGACTTTCGAAAGAAGACAAAGCGTTGCGTAACTATACAAACGCTATACAACGCTTATTACTAAGGGGGCGAAACTATAACTGGTGCAAACCCATATGACCCACCGACTCCACTAACCGCATCCCGTGTGTGCAAATAAATAAATAATTTCATGTTTTATTGTTTGGTATCTAAATTTTTATAAAAAATATTTCTTAGGAAGCTAGCGAGCCCTTTGTCTATTTTCCCGCCATTCAATTCTCATTATTACATTTCTACGAAACCCGTTCAAGAATTCCTGTAGTGACCGAAAGTAAAACTACACTTTTCAAAAAGGTAAGTTTTAAGAAGAAACCATAAAGCAGAAGTGAATTTTCTCCTTGAAGACAAACTGTCGTGTCGATGTCGGCCTGACATTAGTGCTAACTTTATTGATGTATTATTAAGTATATATTTATTAATAGAAAAAGCTATGTGAAATTCAAAGATATGATAGAAAAACTGTGTTTTAAATGAGAAATGCTAATTCTTTACGTCGTAACAATCCTTTTGGAATGTTTGCAAGCCGCCTGTGAGTACAACTTCCTTGTAATTTTTCAGTTTTTATGAGTGTTTAGCAACGCAGCTTGACGGCAAAATAGGACGTATACACACATACATACGTCGTATTTTACCGTGAAGCAGCATTCGTTTTGCGTTTCCTCGTCCGGGTTCCTTCGTCTTTGTTTTGTTACGACAACAATGTCGTGACAATTTTCATTATACACATATGTATAATATGAAATGTCTATGTCCAGCAGAATTTTAGTACTAAGGTTTATAATACTAACAACAGCAACAACACTATTTCTGTCGAGAATTTCTTAGAAGACTGCATCGTTGGTCTGGTGAACGCAAGCACGACTCATAATCAGCCTCGTTTTACCCACGGCTTTTTTTTTTTTTTTTTGTGGATGGGAAATCATCCAATGACCCCTCCCGCTCTGGGTGGAGCAGAAGGGAGTGTCAGACTCTTACTGACTAAAACCCACCCGTGTTCCTTCCTTAGCCCTTTGTATTCCGGGGTAGCGGTAACCCTTTCGGACAATCCCGCTGCCCCGGCAGGCTTCGGCCCTTTCGGGCCCCTTCCTAATGCTGACATCTCTTTGAGGCGCGCGTGGAACACGTACGCGCCGTCCGGCACGGGCCTGGTCCTGATCGGACGGAGAGTTACCCATTACTCTCCGCCCGCAGGCCCGCGCCTACGGTGGCCGGGAGTCGTCTCGCGGCTCCCGACGCCCGGGGCGTCTCCCGCGGCGGCTGGGACGTGAGGCCCTCTCCCTCAGCCGTCCCGCCACCTCCTTCGCTAGCATGACTGCTTCGCAGAAGGAGGTGACTGCCTCCCACTCCCTCTCGCCCCGGACCATGGCTTGAACCAGGGCCGGGCGCGAGAGGTCGCCGCCGCTGCCGATCGCCTCTGCGAGAACACGGCGGTGCTCCGCCCAAATGGGGCATACCGCCACCGTATGCTCCACCGTGTCCTCCGGGCGACCCTCGCAGTGGTGACACCCGGGCGTTTCCTCCCGCCCGATGATGTGCAGGAACCTCCCGAAACACCCGTGTCCGGTGAGGACCTGCGTCAGGCGGTAGGTGAGGGCGCCGTGGCGCCTCTCTAGCCACTCCTCAAAGAGGGGTCTTACCGCCGCTATTGCGGCGTGCCCTGCGCTGGGTTGCGACAGTCGCTCTTTCCATGCCGCCATGAGATCGCGCCGGAGGTCGGTCCGCTCCGCCGCGATTTGCCGCGGAAGCGGAGTTTCCCCCCGGCGTAGTGCCTCCGCGCGCCACTCGTACAGGCGCGCGAGGACTATCGCCTCCAGATCCCACGGCGGCAGTCCGGCAAGGAGGCTTGCCGCCTCGCCCGAGATCGTGCGGTATCCCCGGATCAGCCTTACGGCTACCACCTTCTGGGGCGCGTTCAAATAGTGGGCGGCTCGCCGCCGCAGTGAACGCGCCCACACCGGGGCCCCGTACAGGGCCATGGACCGCACGACCCCCGCGTAAAGCCTCCGGCAGGAGGCGTTTGGCCCCCTCAGGTTGGGCAAGAGCCGCTTGAAGGCGGCCCCGGCCCGTTCCAGCTTGGGAGCCAAACGTCGGAAGTGCTCGACGAAGTTCCACCGGCTGTCGAGGACGAGACCCAGGTATCTCATCGTTGTCTCGACGCCGATGTGAACCCCTCCTGCCGTTATTTGGGATCCCGAAGGTGGCCCGTTCCGAGGCCCATGAAAAGACATGGCCTCGGACTTGTGCAAAGCCACCTCGAGACCCAACTGCCGGATCCTCTCCACGACTATCGCAACCCCGCGTGTCATCGCGTCGGCCGCCGCCTGATGCGACCTCCCCTGCGCCAGGACTAGCGTGTCGTCAGCGTAGCAAACCACGCTGACTCCATCAGGGAGATCGGCCCGCAGCACCCAGTCGTAACCGATGTCCCACAGGAGCGGCCCCAGAACCGATCCCTGTGGGACACCGCACGACATCTCTCGCCGGTTCCATTCCCCGTTGCGACCGGGGTAGATGACGGCTCTGTCCGTCAGATACGCCCCGACTACTCGACGGAGGTAGGTCGGCACCCGGTGATACCAGAGTGCCTCCCCAATGCAACTCCAGGGCAGGGTGTTAAACGCGTTGGCGATGTCGAGTGACACCGCCACGACCACCCCACCCCGGGACACCGCGTCCCCCGTCGTGAGGGCCCTCACGCGCATGATGGCGTCCACCGTCGAGCGCCCCTTGCGAAAGCCGAACTGGCTGTCCGCAAGATCCGGCCCCGTCCTCACCAGGTGCCCGACGAGGCGGCCCGCAATCACTCTCTCAAAGAGCTTGCCGACCTCGTCGAGCAGCACGATGGGCCGGAATGCGGACGGAGAGTCCGCAGGGCGCCCTGGCTTCTGTATGAGGACCAGCTTCCCCGTCTTCCAGCGGAGTGGAAATTGGCCCCTCTCCATGCATGCGCTCAAGAGCGCCTCTAGTCGGGGCCCGAGAGCCGTCGAGGCCAGGACCCAGGCCTTACCCGGCAAGCCGTCAGGTCCTGGGGCGGTATTTTTGGCCTTCAGCCTATCTACCGCCACTCTCAGATCTACCCCGGTCACCTCAGGGATGTCGTCGTCGTCCGCGTGGTCCGCTTCAGGCACCGCAAGTGGCGGAGCCATGGGCGGGGGAGTATGCTCCGCCCGTGAAGGGAACAGAGCGCTCACCACCTCCTCCACCAGCTGGGGGCGGAGACTCTGCGTCAGCGGCCACGGCTGAGATAGCCTTTTGTGCCGATCACGACTACTGAAGTCAAAAAGTGATTTGGTATTTCCAATTGGAATTTCTCAGTAAATGCCCGGAGTCTGGAGATAATAGATTCGCCCCCGTTTGCATAAGTCAAAATCGTAACAGTTGGCGTAATGTGGGTGTACCAGAGGCACACCTCTACCTAACCGTATAAAATTAAAATATTTACGTTTAGGAAGAAGTTACGTAGTTATGTCATTAATGAGGTGCCAGGGAAGCCACATGTGCAGAAGGAATTATTGCCAAACTACCTTGCGTTCAACGTAGCCTTTAATCTTATAATATTCTTTTTTGATAAAGAGGGTATTGAGCTTTCCCTCGCTAAGTTCTGTAAATGGTTATGGCTACTTATAAAAGCGGATGCTGTTTATAAGAAATTACTTGCTAGTTTTAGTTAATTTAAATTTAGGTATCACAATTTCATTTTTACAACGTGTATTTATATTATGGAAATCGCTTCATATTATTATTATTTCTTTTGTTTTTACGAACGTACAAAATACTTTCTAAAATATAAACAGAAGGCAGAGTTAGTAAATATCAATTTGTTTGAATTTGTTATTAAAAATGATATAATTTACAGATCAGAGTATTGTGGTCAACGCATTCAAACGCTTTTGAGAGGTCACCGAAAATGACAATTGCATCCTGGGACTTCTCCCAGGATTCCAATATATGACTGATGAGTTTTACTCGCGCGTCCTTCGTCGACCTACCTTTCGTGAAACCAAACTGGCGACTATGTAACATCTTATTTAAGTTAAAATATGACAACATCAGAAGGCCAATTCCCGTAATTAAAAACGCTCAAAATTTAGTCGCAATCTCATCTCAGCGACAATCTATGTCAAAAACTTCTCAAAAAAGTAGGGAAATTAGAGGTAATTTTGACAGACTGTGGACGGTCTTAAAATTACGAGAATTGCCCCTCTAGTCTAGCATGATTTTTTCATAGATTTTGCTCAATTTTTAAATGTTTGATGTAAATTGATGGCCTTTTTTTTTTGTGGATGGGAATCATCAAATGACCCCTCCCGCTCTGGGTGGAGCAGAAATGAGTGTCAGACTCTTACTGACTAAAATCCACCCGTGTTCCTTCCTTAGCCCTTTGTGTTCCGGGGTAGCGGTAACCCTTTCGGACAATCCCGCTGCCCCGGCAGGAAATTGATGGCCTGAAACACAGGTTTTTATAAATCTAGATCAGGCAGGTCTACATTACAGTTAGAATTTAACTTTCCTCGATTGTAATGAATATATATCATAATTGTACTTTACTTTGTACTTTATTATTTCCTTTATTTAACTAAATACATATAAATTATATTTTTAAATATTAGAATATAAAAAATAGAAAAACATTTAAAAATATAAAAAATAGTAACCCACCGGTATCGGGAACAGGGTCCAAGCTACCGGCGGTCAGGGCTCCAGAGAGAGGAACCTCCTAACAATGCGAGCCGTGTCCAGAAGTACTGCTTTCTGAATCAAGCCCTTGATCCAGCCGCTTAACGAGAGCCTCCTCAGATGTTGGTCGAGGCTCTTGGCTATTAATCCATTGGCTGTCACAACTATCGGCACAATGATCGCTGAGTCCACATCCCACATGTCGACAACCTCGCGAGCCAAGTCAAGATACTTGATTTGTTTATCTTTCTCGGCTTTCACGAGGGTCTCATCATGCGGGATGGTTATGTCAACAATCATTGCGCGCCGCTCTGATCGATCCACCACCACTATATCAGGCTTATTGGCAACAATAGTCCTGTCAGTGATGATGGATCGATCCCAATATAATGTGATACTACCATTTTCGAGAACTGGGTCGGGCACATACCTGTAGTACGGCACCTCCGATTCCACAAGGCTGTATTTCAGAGCAAGTTGCTGATGGATTATCCTGGCTACAAGGTTGTGTCTATGCAAGTACTCTCCGTTAGCCAGACGAGAACACCCGAAGATAATATGCCTGATTGTTTCTCCCGGCCGGTGGCATGCCCGACAGATGTCAACCGTGCCGTCTTTCACAATAAATCTCCGGTAATTATTCGTCATCATAACTTCGTCCATAATTGTACAGACAAAACCTTCGGTTTCTCCAAAGAGGTCACCGAAACGTAGCCAGGCTACGGACGCTAGTAGGTCTACATCAGGTCCATGTAGCGCCCGGAAAAAGCGTCCGTGAAGCTCCTTACTCTGCCATACCTCCATGCGATCATTAGTGTCAAGTACTACTGGCTTGCACCAGTTCTCTTTAGCCAAGGAGAGCGGAGTGAGGCCCTTGTCGACGATGACTACATCTCGATGCATCCCCACGTCGGTTTCTAGGAAATATTCCCTGAGACTGCATATCTCGCGATTGTGGAGGGTCTTAGCATTTAAAAAACCTCGACCTCCACATTTTCGCGGGATATACAGCCTCATTACCGATGACCGTGGGTGATGCATTCGATTTGCAGTCAGCAGCGTACGGACCTTCCTATCCAGGGCGTCGAGTTCGGTCTGAGTCCATTTGAGTATGCCGAAAGAGTACATCAAAACCGGCATGACCCAATCATTGAAGGCGCGCACCTTGTTTCCGCCTGATAGAAGACTATTAAGTACTTTTTTCAGGCGGCCAAAGAAGCGCTCCTTCAACGATTGCTTCATGTCAGTAACATTGATGCCTAACGCTTCCGACATACCCAAATATTTATAGGTTTCGGATGCGGAGAGGGCTCTAAGGTTTGTGGAATCCGAGAGTTGGGTTCCCACGGATTCCACAATCTCCCCTCGCTTTACATGCATGACCGCACATTTGTCCACACCAAATTCCATCCTGATGGCGCTACTGAAAGTTTGAGTTGCTTTCAGTAGCTCCATCAGTTGCAAATTGTTGGGGGCAAAGAGTTTTAGGTCATCCATGTAGAGGAGGTGCGATATAACCTGACCACCTCTCCGCAGCCGATAGCCTAGACCTGAATCCTCCAGCAGTGTGCTTAGAGGATTCAAGGCTAAGCAGAACCAAAGCGGACTCAAACTGTCGCCCTGGAATATGCCTCGTTCGATCCTTATGGGTTCGCTATTCCTCTGAATATTTCGACATCCTGGATAGCGAAGGACCGTCCTCCATTGCCCCATACATGACATCAGGAAGGTGCGCAGAGTTGTATTTGTACTTTATTTATTATTATTAATGCTGGTATCACAAATATAGGTCTGTATTTAGAGGGATTAAACTTTTCATTTACAACGTTCGTGAATCGTTCAGGAGAAAATAGACGTGACTTTATGTAATGCAGATATGTTTTGCTCACGCTTAACAATCGTTACCTTCCTGTTACCTACCCTATTGGGAAATACAGAAATATTAATCTTATTTTCTCAATTCTTTTGCAGATTTATACGACGAAGATGATCCAATATTAAAGCCTCGCATGCCAATGACCGATGACCTAGAATTTGAACCAGTATTGACACTAACAAAAGACAACGAAAAAATTGTAATAGTGAAGAACATAAATTGTGAGGACTTCACAAAATATGCAATGAGCTGTACCTTTGAAGCTGCATTGATGTATAATTCTAGTAAGAAGTCTCCACCGATGCCTGCTAAAGTTAGTGATTGGTGCAAGTAAGTTTTGTTTATATTTTTAAACCCATAACGTCGCATTACGAAACGAGCTATTACTTTGGTCCAAGCTTAGATCATTGAGGATAATCAGCCTATAATATTCCCACCGCTGGGACACTTGCCTCCTATAAATGAGAGGGAGTAGTCTATTATCCACTACGAGGGCCCAGTGCGGGTTGGTAGATATCACATGTCTTCAAATTTTTGGTTCTAGGACATGCCGGTTTTCTCACGATGTTTTCCTTCACCGTTTTGAGAGCAGTATTGATGAAATAATATACATAAAGAAATGCGCCTGACAGCCCTGAGTTCAAACCTTATGTATGTGAAAACTTATGTCATAATTTAACCATAACAAATAAAAAACACATAAACAATACCCCAAACAGACCTCAAATACCAGATACCAATATGACATCTGACAAACTACAAATTAACGTCGGTGATCCTGATTTAACCACCAATAACAGGGATTTTTTTCGTACACAATAATATACGAATCCTGCATCAAAACATTGCCGGACTTTTGAACAAAGCAGATTTACTTATTATTCATCTACAAGAACTAACACTAAGTCGAAGAAATATAGATGTCATATGTATAACGGAACACTTTATTATGCATAGTCAAGAACATCTATTAAAAATACCAAGTTATGAGCTTGCTGCATGTTATACGAGACGAGAAAAGAAACGGGGAGGCGCCTGTATCCTGGTAAACAAGTCTCTTCAATACAAAGAACTTGGAGATGCAACAAAATATTCCGTAACAAGTGTAATCGAATGCTGTGCTGTTGAATTGGTAGAACAAAAATTGATAATTATATGTGTATACAGACCACCTAAGTCACGGAATTTAAATATTTTTTATGATAACTTAGAAATAATTTTAAAATCATTATGTACCAACCCTAAGAAAAAAATTGTTGTTTGCGGGGACTTTAATATAGACAGGTTAAAAAGAAATAACATTAGTTTAGACTTTGAATATTTTCTTTTGGGATTTAATCTCACACTACAACTTGATCAACCAACTCGGTTATCTAGTAACAGCTGTCTGGATAATTTCGCTCATAATTCCAAGAATAAATGTAAATGTGAAGTAATAGACTTTGCCTTGTCTGATCACTCTGCACAAATATTTGAGATTAAGGTAAACAAGACCTATAGACTAAACTCATGGCATGTAAAAAAACGGGACCTATCACTGGAAAACTTAACAAAATTCAATAGCTACCTACAATGCCTTTCATTTACTGAAATGTATGAGACAGAAAATGTTAATGAAGCGTACAACATATTTATGCAGCAGTTTGGTTTGTTATATAGGCTTTGTTTTCCTTACAAGTTAGTCATAATAAAACCAAATAAAAAAATTAAGTGGATTTCTAAGGGAATACGATTATGTAGTAGGAAGCAGCGTCACCTTCTATGGGCGCATAGACTAAAGCCATCAAATGAAAATAAACATAAATTTAAAAATTACTCCCGGCAATTTAGAAAAATTGTAAAATTAACTCAAAAGGCTCAAAATAACTATTTTATTAAGAATTCAATCAATAAATCAAAGGCGTCTTGGCAAGTTATCAATAATAAAGCATGTACCTATGAACCCATTTCTCAGATAAAAATAAATAATATAATTATTGATAACCCTAAGGAAATTGCAGACGCATTCAACGACTACTTCATTAATCAGAATAAAAGCTCATCTAAAACATCACTCGAAACAAGTAGCCTACACGAAAACCCTAACACAATGTTTATGAGACCAGTTGTGCCTCAAGACGTACTCAGGGTAATAAAATTATTGAAAAATAAAAATAGCGTAGGATACGATGAAGTAGCAACGAAAGTTATAAAATTTGTATCAAATAACATAATCGTACATATTTGCCACATTATTAACTTAGCCATCAGCACTGGTGTATTTCCTGAAGGTTTAAAAACGGTCATAGTCAAACCGCTTCACAAAAAGAATTGCAGGGAGGATATAAGTAATTATAGACCGATTGCTCTAATTCCTGTGTTTTCCAAAGTGGTAGAAAAGATTATATATGAACTAATCGACAACTTTCTGACAAAATACAACATACTATGTAATGAACAAGCAGGCTTTCGAAAAAATAAAAACATTAATACAGCAATATATGATTTTTTACACGAAATAATGATAAATGTAGATAATAAAACACATATCTGTGCCATTTTTACAGACATGACTAAAGCATTTGACTGTGTCAATCACGATATTCTATTGAACAAGCTTAATAGCTACGGTCTAAGGGGAAACGTGCAGAATCTCTTAAAATCCTACCTCAGTAACCGCACACAATATACGGAGATATCCAGAATTTGTCTTAAATCAAAATGTGAACAAAAATATAAATCTCATGTTAAAATTATTAAATTCGGCGTACCGCAAGGTAGTGTATTGGGTCCCCCGCTATTTTTGCTATATATAAATGATCTGCCCCGTCAGATACCAAATCCAATGGTTCTATTTGCCGATGACAGCACAGCACTGATTAAATGTACAAATATCAATAATTATGAACAGGATATCAACAATAGCCTTAGAAATATTGTTGAATGGCTCGATAAAAATAACCTGGTAATAAATTTATCAAAGACTAACGTGATGCATTTTCACCAACGAACAATTCCACCGAACGTTAATGTACAGTACAATGGCCAAGTGATCAATCAAACAAAGGTCGCGAAATTTCTAGGAATTTATATAGACAATCAGTTAACTTGGAAACCGCAAGCAGATGAGGTGTGTAGAAAGTTGAGCACTGCAGCCTATGTTCTTTTTAACCTGGCAAAAAAAGTTGACTTAAAAACTGCTTTAGTGGCATACCATGGTTTAGTCGCATCGGTCCTGAGGTTTGGAATAATTTTTTGGGGTAACTGCAGCCTAAGAGATAACATATTTAGAGCACAAAAACGTTGTGTTAGAGCTATGTGTAATCTTAAAACTATAGATAGTTGTAAATCTCTGTTCAAGTCTTTGAAAATTCTTACTTTTCCGTCGTTATATATTTTGGAAATGGCAATTTTTGTAAAAAGAAATAAAAAATTGTTTGCTAAGTTCTCGGATTCCAAGAAAGGTCCCGTGAGAAGTCAATACAAAAACCTCTTAATTACAGGTGGCTATAAAACAGCACTACTTAGTAAAAGTGTTTTTTGCATGGGCCCAATAATATTTAACAAACTACCGGACAGCATAAAAAGTGACACTCTTCAACAATTTAAAAATAAACTTAAGGCTTTTTTGACACAGAAATGTTATTATTCGATAAGTGATTTTTTGAATGACCCTATGTGTGACATCTCAACAATTTAATATTATTTATAGACATTATTAATTTGATACAAAAATATTATTATTTAATTATTATTATTATTATTATTTCTGGACTTGTTAAAATAATTTATTTGTATCTTAATCATCACTATTTAATTTTCATAATTTTACTAATGAGCTACTTAATAATGATATTGATATTGAAGTATTGACATTATTTGTTAATTTTTGCATGCCAAAACTCAGGCAGAATGTACCCGGCTCACTTTGTTTTTTATAACAACTTTATTGTACAACACCTACATTCTATGCAAATAAATGATTTGATTTGATTTGATTTGATTTGAAACACACAAAATTTAAAACTCAGACCCGGGCTTAACAAGATAAACCTTGCTTTGTTACAAGGCCGATACTGTTTGACTACTTGGCAAAGGCGTTCTCCAAATTCTTCCAGGTACCTATTCTTTTTAAGTACCACCTTAATAAACAAAACGTAATTAGCCAGCAATCTCAAAAGGCTGCAGGCTAAGGGATGCTACGCACATGTTTGGCTTGATATTATTCAGCCCAGCTGAGTAAGAAAATCAAATATAGAAAAAATATATATGTTACGGTAAATCTGATTAATTGAAAATTATTAATATTTTTACAAAATTATTAATAATAACTACATGTTTTGGTAAATGTGAATAAACGATCGAAATTTATTACTTTTAGTAGTAATTATTAATAATTCACGACACATATTGGTGAAAGTTATAAAATAAATAAAAACCCATGAAAAGTTAACAAAAAATAAACTATTGAACATATTAATATTTAGTTAAAAAATAAACAGTTAAAAATGGGTAGTATTTAAACGCAAATCAAAAAATATCCTTTTTCTATGCAATAAGATTCCGAATTCCCATCAAAATTACTGATTGCACAGCAAAATATTGAACTCAAAATATCACTAAACACACTACAATTTATTTTCGCAGCGTACAGCAATTTTTACGTCAGGTCGACGGAGCCCCGCTGCGCTGCGCGGGGCTCCTATTTCTGTCTGTAGGGTTTAAAGGAACCTAACCAAACCGAACCTCGGGGTGCCCCTGACGTCGTTTGTGATAAATTCAAGCTATCTCAAACACTGACTTATTACATGGACCACGGGCTGTCGGGCATTTTAACATATTATTATTTTTTGTTAACTTTTCATGGGTTTTTATTTATTTTATATTATTTATTAAATATTAATAATTTTCAATTAATCAGATTTATCGTAACATATATACCCATACTGAATCATAGCAACTGAAACAAGTTTAGCAAGGTTCAGAAGAAATTGAGTCACATCGGCCACATTTATGATGACTACTAAGTGCCTGAACTATTGGATATTAGGATTGAATTTTCCAAGCCAATTTTTCAGAAATTCCTCCTGCCTGACCGATCAAGTTGAACTTTGTTGAGGCCAGGATTGTCGTTGCACGCAATTGATATAAATTACAAAGAAAGCTCAAAAAGCGAGGGCTAACCCATACGAGAAACATGTCTGTGTGCGTGCTTTTTTGCACGTTGTATGAAGCCTTCTATACCTATTTCGTGGTAATGAGGAACCTGTCTAAATACACTGTTGTAGCTTTAAACACCAAACTACTTTTTCTTTCAGAGCAATACGCCACCTCACAAACTGTGCTATAGACTGGAACTCGGATTGTAAAGACGTCACTGAAAGCCATTTTAATGAAGAAAGTATCCGTGGACACATGCATGTGCTTATCAATATCTGTGATGACGAGTGGTTCTTGTCTAGTACGTATTTGAGCACTATTTGTCTTTCTGCTATTCATCATCAGTCTCCTGCCCCTATTAGTCGTCATCTCAGTAATCACGCCCTTTCTAACCATATCATCATTCACACAGTCCATCCATCGTTTCTTTGGTCTTCCCGTACTCTTATAGCCATCGACATTCATGTTCGAAACTTTCATCACGAAATTTTTCTCATTCCTCCGTATCACATGCCCATACCATGACATTTCCACAACTTTTCAGCTTGCCTTTCTGCTATAACACACTCAAAATGGTTAATGGGAAACATTGTCAGAATATCGGCATGTCCTGACATCATAATACATAATCGTGCTAGGCCCGCGTGGTGGATTACAGTATACTTCTTCTCACAAAGAGGAGGCTTATGACCCAGCTGGGAACACTATGACTCAATTACTTTATGATATACTCTAGTATCGGTACGAAGTATATACCAATAGCTTATGCAGTTGTATATATAATATTAACCAGTCAGCAATGCCAATCAGGGGTGTGACACATCTTTGCTGCCTTTACTGTCTGGAGTTAGCTTATATTATGTAGAACTATCCAGCATCTTTCGAGTCCCGTTTCGAGATTGAAACCAGGGGTCTTATGATTCGCAGGTGCTATGCTAGCCATCAACCCACACTGGGCTTGCATGGTGGATTACAGCTCACTCTGTCTCACAAAAAAGAGGCCTTCCAGCAGTGGAAACATTATAGGGTGACAAGCTGTAAGCCCGATAGGATTTCTCAAAGCAAAATGATGAATTTTCAAAAATCCTTAGCTAACCTTCCTTTTATAGGGAACTCAAGCTTCTAGAACCAGCAGTTTATGCTGTGCGTTGTCTGTCGGTGAATTCAAGACTTATTAAATAAATTATGCTAAGCTAAACCAAAAAAGCAGTAAACTAATCATAATTTTGTTTCAGGATACGACGTACTACCAGAGTGTATCGAGGGCGCCTCCGATACTTGGGAAAGTTGTTACACAGTCTTCAAAACGTTGGTAGACGAACAAAAGAATACCACACACGAATTGACTCACTTCGATACGCATTTTCATATGTGCTGGTTTGTAGTTTATATATTACTAGCTGATCCCGCAAACGTCGTTTTGCAAAAAAAAAAAAATAGGTTTATGAAAAATAAATACGAGTAGCCGATTCTCAGACCAACCCGATATACACACAAAATTTCATACAAATCGGTCCAGCCGTTTCGGAGGAGTATGATAACTAACACTGTGACACGAGAATTTTATATATTAGATATATGTATTCGTGTATAATTTTAGCGTGTCAAATGTAACCTTAGCTGAAAGGAATATTGAGGCCTGTAGGCGTAATTATTTGATTGATTTATTTTGATTATTTGATTGCAAATTACATAGTAAATTATTTTTTTAAGGTGATATTACCAACGAAAACAAGAAGGACGTGCTTAAGTCGGCGTCTATCTACCCATTTAACCCGCATATCCCAATGCTGGGCAAAAGCCACCTCTTTTAAATTTTCCACACACGTCAGTCCAAAGCTAAGTTTATTGCTCTGTAGCCAAGGCCATGTAGAATGTAGATAGGTGCTAAAAAGGTTAAAATAATACACCTATAGTTTTGGTCAAGCCTCTAGTGCTTAGAAACGACGCGCTGAACAAGCATAAATTATATGACGTACGCGGCAATACTCTGCAATTTGTCAGTTTTTCGAGACACAAAAAAGGTCATAAGAGGCTTGTAGTAATGAATGCTCGTTCCGTGCGTCAAATGCACGCAGGCAAGACCTCTTTCCAGTATTCGATTGAAACATATTTAACTACTCCGCAAGCCTCAATATTCAAACTCTTGCTTTGGGATTATTTCAAAGCCGAATAGCCGTTCATTTGTTTGCCAAGCATAGTTAGGATTTTGTGTGTACATTCGGATATTCTAGTCAGGATGTACCTATTCAATGGTCGGATCATTGCAGTGGTTGGATATTTGCCAGTTCTCGTGTTGGTAAATGTTGCAAATGTAATAGAAATATGGACTGTTTTGGTGGCAAACAGTGAATTAAAAAAAAATTGTATATTTAAAAAAAATGTAAGGGATTTTTGTTATTATTCAAAATCTAGTCGCACTTTCATCTCGGCGACAAACAAATGCTAAAAACTTGTCAAAAAGGGAAATTAGAAGTATTTCTTGACAGATTGAGTCTGGATCAGACTGTGAACGTTCTTAAAATTACGAGAATTGTCCCTCTGTTATTTAGCTAGTCTTTACAATTTGTTTTAGGTATAAACGATAAACGAAATTCGTAGACACATAATATACCTCGATGTAAACGCGGGGTGAGAATCACAGCACTTTGCGTTCTGTGGTTTCTGTCTTGATTATCAACATTGGCTTTGTGTAGTGAAACAAACTTCTAACCCCTAACGACCAAACTATCTCGACCGGTATTTTCGAATTGATTTCCTAGTGAGCTAATAAAATAGGAGAACCAACCCCTTTGTAACGAATATTGGTCAAAGGGACACTACAACGCATGCGTGTTTTTGTTTAACAGGGGTATAGGGAGCGTGCTTCAATCAAACGAAGTTCGATTCCAGTTTGCTTAAACACACAATGTTTTGTGTACCTACACAATCTCGAATCCAAAATGTCTACTATTCATTTCGGTCTTGTTAGTCCAAAGTTTAATTAATATTGCAAGTGAATTGGTGAGCGTGGGCTTCTGGACGTACTGGGGAATATTGTTTTTTTTTTTTAATTGAGAAAAATCAATGTCCTATTATTTAGAGCAGTGGTGACCCAGAGGTAACGGCTCGGCTCCGATTTACGTGTTGTATGTCGTGGGTTCGAATCCAGGCAGCCGCTTTACTTTGTATAAATAATTTCATCACTGTCAAAACTGTGAAAGAAAACATCGTGAGGAAATTAGCATGTCCTAGAATTAAAAATTCGAAGACATGTGACATCTACCAACCCGCACTGGACCTGCATGGTAATAGTACCTATACAGCCCACTCCCTCTCGAAGAGAATAGGCCAACCTCTCAGTAGTAGAACATTATAGGCTGATTACACTGTCCTATTTACAACTGGGACTTAAAACATTACTGACACGAACATTTGATCTTGAGCTAACGCTATCTCACAAGAACCCAGACTTTGTAATAATACAGCATCAGTTTCAGGTTTAATATTGGGATTACAATAGCATACATTATACAAGTCAGGATCAAACTTTTCCAGTACGGAATGCGCTATCGCAAAGTCATAATAAACTCCAGTATGACTAAAAAGGATACTATCATTTATCTATCTAACACTTTAAAGGATTAGATAGCTAAATGATGGTATCCTTTTTTGCTCAAACAAAAGCCATCCACAGTTCACCCTAACTGCTGTGCCAATGAAGCGCGAATTCAAATCGACAACGCTACAGCGTCACAGATATTTCAACAAAAATCCCAAAGCGAGTTCTAATTTTTCTTTTTTTTTTTCACAGTGCCCGAGCTCAATTCAGGCGATGCACATTGGATTCAATTTTTGACATGCCTGAAGTCTGCCCCTACGAACAGGCTGTCACGTTGCAAAAATTTTCAGTAATTGTCTCCGAAGGAGATGTGTATCAGGTATAGAAACTTTTTGTTGATATTTTTGAGCTTTGCTTTGTGTCGCTAAAGATCTTTTCACATATTTGGATAGCTGGAGCTGGAGCTGAGTATCCGGCAACAAATATGACATCAGCTTAGCTATTCACGACAGGCTTCCGAGTCAAAAATGGCAGATTTCTGCAAATAGTCGTCGGAAGAACAGTTATACTGTAATTTTTTTTGGATTTGTGAGCATTGTTTAGAGGACTTCTTCGATAACATTGATTGAAGTTCCATTCAGCACGGAACGTATCGAATGGTTGTTAATAGATATGCAGGACTAGCTTCGAGTAGTATCTGCCATACTATAGAGCCTCTAAGCCGGGTGAAATCGCATATTGGAAAGATGTCATACGTAATTACTTATACATATCTATACGACTACTCCGGCCCAGTAATGATTACCCGGCTGTCTAAAGCTTTGGTTTCCTAATAAAGCGGTGAACGGTCACACAATAACAGCTGTCCAAATACAGAGAATTTTCAAAACGGCAACTTTATTTTTTTAATGCTCTATGTGCCTGCTCTTGTCCTCGGTCACACCTGATGGAAAGCGGTGGATGAGATCTATGATGGAACGAGCGTGCCCAAAAAGTGCCTAAGACACTGGAACTCCCACGCATCGACGAAACACAGCAAGCTGCTTGACGCCGGACCCGGTCCGAAGGTGGTCGCAAACCAGGCGGACGGGGAGACGCAAGGGAAGAATTGGCCAGTCAAACAAGTGGGCGTGGCTGTCCAGGATGCGCTGAGCGCTTGGTTCAGTTGAGTAACTGGCGGAACAAACTGCGCTACACGGAGAGGCTTCTTCATGCATATGACGAAACCGCTTTTCTAGGACACCTAAGTGTCGCGTGTCGCGCGTGTCAGCGGCAGCCGCTGACACGCGTCGATTGCAGTTGCCTCTGTAGTCGACGCGTGTCGTTCGTGTTTAGGTACGCACACTAAGCCTAAGCGCGTGAAAAGCGCATCACCCTGCATTGGGATTTCTATGCCATTTTGTATTCCGTTTGTGAAAAATGTTTTTGTTTTCACTGACGTGTTCAGCAATTCGAACAAAGGTCCATGGAAGCGTGATTGTTTATTAGTCCGCTATTATTTTTATTCACCAATTTATAGTTATCGGTACTATCTGCATTTGAATATTAATATTTTATTCACGCCTTTTGAACGGATTAGTAGTTTCGTGTCGTTATTTTCTATTTTTTTTTTAAACAATGTTATTTTTTTATAAAAATGTCATAGCTGGGAAAAACGATTTTCAATTACATTTTCACTTTATAAAAAACTATTATACATATCAGCTCCGGAGGATGGGGCAGTATTTTGCGTATAGTAATTAATCTGCTAGGTTCAACTACAAAAATCTGTAGATTTGTGACCATACATTACATATCAGTGGGGCAACTCCTATAATTATGTTTGCATTCCAATCTATCTCTATTTGTCAAAAATATCTCTAATTTTCATAGTTTTGACATTGAATGTCGATGACATGAGATGGCGACTAGCTTACGTTTTAAATTACGGGAATTGACATTCAGAAACTGGCGATTTAGTAGTATTTTTTTTTAATAATAATCCGATCCAGCCTGTCTCGTGCTGCTCTCCCCCAGCCACGCCCTATGCCGAGATTCGTACCCCACAGAGGGCGCCCTTAACATAATAGTCGCTTAGTTTTTCTGGTTTTAAACCTTGGCTGGACTCTGGAGGCGTTAAGCAGCAGACAACCTCCTCGGTTGATCTGCGAGATGATATTTACAAAAAAAAGCTCCCATTCTTTTAACATACAATCCCATAGCTAACAAAAGCAAACTCACACAGAAATTAATCATTTAATCCCTTAAAACATCATCACTCGGTCCCGGCGCTGCATTTAACAATTCAAACTCATTTGCATTTAATATTACAATGTTTCACGTTTTAGTATGACAAAAACTACCTTTCCTATGCATTACATTCTTGTTTGACTAGTCAATGAAGTTATGAATAAAGTTTACCTTGTTCTACATTTATTTTGTACCATACGGTGTGCGTTAAGATGGCGTGAGCACTATTTATTTATTTTTCAAAGCCATGTGCCCCATGGGCTTTTCCATCGGCATCCTATTTAATCCCTTTAGGGGATTAAATGAGACTGGTTGGGGGCTGAATGGGGGCTAATTATGTTTATGTTATAATGTTCCCACTGCTGGGACACAGGCTTCCTCTACGTGAGAGGGAGTGGGCCGTAATCTACCACGCGGGCTCAGTGCGGGTTGGTATATGACATTTTATTATGCCTTCAAATTTTTGGTACTAGGACATGCCGGTTTCTTCACAATGTTTTCCTTCACCATTTTAGCATTAGCAGTGGCGTGCAGTCTGGCAGTGGGAATATTCTAGGCTGATTATGCTATGAAAAAGCCACTAAACTTATTTTAGGTTCACGTCAATAACAAAACCGATGGAGTGCCAACCAATGTACTTGACCCTTTAAAATAAATATAAAAAGCCGCACAGATCGATCGATCAGGTTAAGCTACTTTTGCCACGGTTGGTCTGTGGATGGGTAACCATCTTTACATACCGAGACCCCTCCGTGCCTCGGAAAACACGTTCAGCCGTTGGTCCTGGCTGTCATTTGTGTATCTTTGACAGGTTATGGGTAGTCAGAAGCCCGAAAGTCTGACAACCAGTCTTACCAAGAGGTATCGTATTACGCAGTAACTGGGTTTTAGAAGTCAGATAGGCAGTCGCTCCATGTAAAGTACTGGTATTCAGCTGCATGCGGTTAGACTGGAAGCCGACCCCAACATAGTTGGTAAAAGGCTAGGCAGATGATGATCTACCTAAATTTTAATAATCAGCACTGTGGTTACGCCACCCTCACGCACACTCCCATTTGTTCCGTAGCCATCCATCCTCGAGCCTCGTCAGCATTCCTGAGCAATTCCTGACAAATTTGGAATACCGTACAATTTTGTTGTAAAAGAGACTACAATTCGAAAAATTTCTGGCACTTCTGCTTTGCGTACTTCAAGCTAGGGTTGAGTTGAAAAACAAAAATAAAAGTTCGTTGCAATGGTTGTGAAACTGTATCGTTTAAGCGACGTTTTCATTTGAAATTTTGTTTGTTATGTTCATGGAAATTATCCTGTGCAGCCTATCGATTCTGTAAAAATCTCACCGTGATAACATAGGTGAAGTGAGCGTGAAGTGAACTATCAATGGAGGCAATCCCTAAAATCAGATGGAATGACAGCTCACTTCACCTTAGTTTTCACGGTGAGATTTTTACAGAATAGAACTGCTGTTTCTAGGAATGGACTTGAACACCTGTTTCAGGAAATTTTTATCTCTCATACTTAGTATTCTCAAGTATGTTCTAACTAATCAACTGTCACAGTTATTTGTTTGTCAACCTACACTTGTCTTGTCTCGTCTTCTTCTTCTTGGCGTATCGATGGTAACCTAAATGGACACGGCCCAGAATTCGGCGCCATCAATAGCGTCCATCAGTTTCTGTAATGTGCAGACGACAGGACACGCAGTCCTGTGTTTGTATATTTTATTGAGTTCACAAAGATTCGACGTTCTGTGATTAAAAAAACATTCTATTCCATTCCATTGCCATTCCCATATATTTAGCAGCAGCGTCGCTGCGTTCGGGTTTGAAGGGGATGGGTGCCGGAGTAATTGCAGGCTCTTGAGACATTTTAGCTGTATCTCTGGAATGGCAATTCATCTGCCATACCACTGGAATGCACGAACGCGCGAAGTAAATGTAAACCACGTTTAATCGAACGATTTTAAAATTGAAAACGAATTTATTCATATAGTTATTCGCGTTCAGTATAATAATGCACTGAGTGTACTGCTGCGGCTGCCGTAACACTGTAGTAAATGAGACATGTTTGCGGATAAAATATTAATGATTTTTCCGCCATTAATAAGAATAGATTATACATCCCTAATGACACGTGTTCGCGGCAGCTCCAACAGTATTCTAAAGCCTGTATTACAGAACGTCACTCAATATTCAAGACTATCTTAAAACTAGATTAAAGCCAATTGATTGGTTGAAACTAGTTTTAAGTAATGTTTGAGTATTGAGTGACGTTCTGTAATACGAGAGAGTGTTCGCAGATCGGTGGGATTCCCCAATGTTGCGGAGGTGGATGCAGGGACTCTGAATTTTAATTATAGGTGGAAGGTGTAACATAATTAACGCAAGACCTCATACACCCCAATTAGCGTAGTGAATTGAAAGCTTAATACAATGACCAAAACTTATTTTTTTTTAAGCTTGCTTTTGTCGTGTTCACACTAGCTTTACTTCATGCATTTAAAATTGAGTCTCATTGCCTTGAAATATGATTTAATTTTATTTGGCTCAATCGGCGGCTAGTATGAAAAAATACATAATTAAAAAAAAAAAAACTTATATTAAAAGTTACTGAAATCGATTCAGTAGTCAATTAAGAACAAACTACTTTCAGAACTTGCGTTTATTCTGTTACACCTTGTATATCTGTGTCTGTAATCTACTAACACTAGAAGTTAAGTAAAATTGTTACTAACCTTCCTGTACGAAATAAAAGTTTTCTATTTTATTCTATTCTAAAGGATACACTAATGGTGCTAGTCGCAAAATTTAAACCAAAATGCTACAGGATATTTATTTTGTACGATCGATTAATAAATCGTTTGAATTTACATCACGCGTTCGTGCTAGGGCCTGTATATTAAAATACATCTAACACACGCCCATTCTCTTTCTCAGGACTGCAACGTCAACATGATGTACAAAAATTGCCCCGGTGGCGACCCTCGACCCTCAGGCAAGTCTCTCTTCAAGCTGATGAACATGGATTCCTTCAACAGTCTCCTTGCTGCCTCTGACCGCCTGAAGTCCGTTTTTTACGTAGTATTACTTGTTCTTATTCTCTGTGGCTTGCTAAAGTAAAAATTGGATATCATGTGTATTTTGTTGTTTTATTTTCTTTTTATAATTTTTCGAGATGCTTGAATAGATCGGACGTTTTACTGTGAACTATAGTAAAATTATATCATAGCTCATATACAATAATATCTTCTAAGAATACGCCAAATCGTCTCAGGTACAGGTTGTTTGCTTAGCGCCTAGACCCCAGTGACGTAACGTCTTTCGCTTGGCGCTAAGTCAGCTACCAATCACTGCATACTGTTATAACTCTGACTCGCTAATATATTTAAAATAAATAATTAATAGAAGTTAATCCTGCACTTCTCAGCATTCCAATCTCAAGTGTCACCGATAAGGGCCTTCCGCCGTCGCCCAATTCTGAGACACTTACAGCAGTCTTTCTCCGTCATCCTAAAGAGCCACACACGTTTTAATTCCTAATTTTGTAATTTCTAAATCATTTTTATTATACATTATTTCAAGTAAAACAGTTTACCTTTTTTAAAAACCCTCCGCAAAGTCACAGCCTAACAGTACGTAGCCTTTTAAATAGAGTATTTAAGTGCCTATTCACCAATGGAAAGAAAAAAGAAGAATTGCTGAAGGAGGTTGATCATCGCTTCTTGCCTATCCTAATATCGCAATTACCCTTGCTCAAGGCTACCAAGTTTTTAATTGGCTAATCAGCAATCATGAGCTATTCTTGAATGGCTTTTGCTAACATGAAAGAGACAAGATTACGCAAATTCTGGTAGTCGTAACGGATTTTATACCATTCCCAATCTAAAATTATCATTATCCTCGTGCTCTTTTATCTTTTGTACTTTTATCAAATTTTCACTCAATCCAAACCACAGCGCAGCGGTCACAAAATTCAAAAGAAAAAGTACCCAAAGCAATTACTTTAATGGCATCTGTAGGTACCATTTCTTTGAATGCCAAGATGTTTCGGAGCTACCATGGGTCCCATAAAGAAATTAGGAGGGGTAACTGGGAACACTTTATGAAAGTTGTTCAATTTCCTTTCTGTCAGATATTATAAGGCTCTGTTGAATTAGCTTTAAATTATTTTTATTTGATTGGTTATTGTTTTTTTTGTGAAATGTTTTAGCGTTGTCTTTTTTATTGGTATTCTCTAATAAATCTCGTATCAACAAGTATCCAATGGTTTTCATATTTTTATACATGGGATATATATTTTATACAGGGCACATCGACGCGCTACTTATTATCATGGATTCATTATGTATAATTCGGGACCCATCTACGTTGGCACCCTGTATTGCGTGCTGAAAACCAAGCAAACAGACCAAGCACCCGTTGACAGCGCACCATGCCTTTTTATCATATATAACTAGCTAACCCCGCAAACGTTTTGCAAAAAAATAGATAGTAGCCGATTCTCAGACCTACCCGATATGCACACAAAATTTCATACAAATAGGTCCAGCCGTTTCGGAGGAGTATGGTAACTAACACTGTGACACGAGAATTTTATATATTAGATAATAAATTCATAAAATACTAAACAAAAGAAACCGAAACAATACCTGTTCTGTTGTCATGCTACGTCACAGTCTGTTGTACTATTCATCTTAACTGTTCCCCGGTCGTCGGATTGCCGTCCCATCGGACTATGAGAGTAAAGGAACAGAGAGTGCACTTGTGTTTACACACTTAATTGTGCACTATACAAACTCCTGCGCATCTGGGCCTCAAGTCTGCTATTACAATAGTGTCAGAATGGTCTATCATTGATTTCATAATTGTTGATTTTGACAAGTTTGGTAATCTACTAGTATAACGGCGTCATTATGACTTTCCAATGGTCAATCACTGACACTCCATTGAAAGAAATGGCATAAAATGGTAATCTCGTACATAATGACAAATGAATAAATTTAATATTTTTTGCTATTTACGAACTTCCTACTACTTCAGATTGCAAACACCAATACTTAATATGTAAAAATATATCGACGGTTGAAAGGCTAATTGATCTAAGCGACATTTTGTAAAACTTGCAGTAGGACAGATTAAAGTTTTTTTTTTAAATTAAAATATTCATAAAAAAAGAACTATTGCATAGACTTTTACTTATTTAAATTATTATTTATTTAAATTCTATGCAATAGTTCTTTTTTTTATGAATATTTTAATTAAAAAAAAAAACTTTAATCTGTCCTACTGCAAGTTTTACAAAATGTCGCTTAGATCAATTAGCCTTTACACCGTCGATATATTAAATGAAATCTAGCATGAAATTTAGTAGTAATTTTTCTCAAAGCATTGACCGACCAATGATCGATAATTATGAATTTAGCAGATTACGAACCTTTAGCAAAATGACAATGGGATCGTGTTGGAATGATGAATTTATAAAATAGCAGACTTGGGCCCCTGGCTAATCTCCATTGAGATTGGCCACCGTGACAGCAATCGGTCGAGGGGCTATAACTCTTCAACAACGCAACGTAGCAACGTTATATAATTCATTGCATTTTTATAGGTTTACAGAACCTGTCTTTTTGGTTTCTTTACAATAGACAGATTACAAAAAAATATTACCTAATATATAAAATTCTCGTGTCACAGTGTTAGTTACCATACTCCTCCGAAACGGCTAGACCGATTTTTATGAAATTTTATATGCATACTAGCTGACCCCGCAAACGTCGTTTTGCAAAAAAAAAAAAAATAGATAGTAGCCGATTCTCAGACCTACCCGATATGCACACAAAATTTCATACAAATCGGTCTAGCCGTTTCGGAGGAGTATGGTAACTAACACTGTGACACGAGAATTTTTTAAACCTATATTAGATGAAATTTTGTGTGCATATCGGGTAGGTCTGACAATCGGCTACTGTCTATTTTTCTATTTTGCAAAACGACGTTGGCGGGGTCAGCTAGTATTATTATAATAAATCTAACTAAAAAATTGTGCTCAATCTACAAATAAAAGTTTCAAACACTCAGCAGGCTTAGCATGAGCATCGTTTTGTCGACGGAAGAGTAGACAAAGATGACATTCCGTGTAGACAGTACGACGGCAGCAAAGTAGAAAGAGTCAACTGCACTTTTTACGAAATACGTACTCTTTCACATAATTCGGCTCAGAATTCTGTTCTGTCATAGGAATTTTATTTGTTTTTTTTACTGATAATAAATTAAGTATATAAAGACAACTCAACAATTGTTCTCAGTGTCGAAGTACCGTGTTTTGGAAAAAAAAAATATTGTAGTTAAATCATGATTTTGTAGATAACCGTTTATACTTTGTGGCCGTCGTACAGAAAGTTTAAAATCTCCTTACAAGTGTCAGTCGTCAGCGTCATTTTGACAGTTGGGATAGAAAACTTTCTTCTAAAATAGTCTACATATAAAAAGACCTAGACAAAGATCGTTAGAAACGAAAGACAAAATGACAGATTGTAGAAGAATTTCTACGGTGCGATGTCAAAAGTGGAGAAACTCTATTTTTGACATCGCACCGTAGAAATCCTTCTACAATCTGTCATTTTGTCTTTCGTTTCTAACGATCTTTGTCTAGGTCTTTTTAGATGTAGACTATTTCAGAAGAAAGTTTTCTATCCCAACTGTCAAAATGACACTGACGGCTGACAGTTGTAAGGAGATTTTAGACTATAAAAACGACGGCCACAAAGTATAAACGGTTATCTACAAAATCATGATTTTAGAGGAAAGCGTTTTGAACGCCAGACTGTGATAATTAATAGAAGAACAAAGCTATCTTCTTCTATTTTACATCATTTACTTAATAGGGCATTACCAAGGAAGTGGTTAAGGCCAGTATTACTACAATATTTATTTGTTCCAAAATACGGTTCTTCGACACAGAGCAATTGTTGTAGTTGTCTTTATATACGTGACTTGTTATCAGTTAAAAAAAAAAACTAATACATATCCTATGACAAAACAAAGAATTCTGAGTCAAATTATGTAAAAGAGTATGTATTTCGTAAAAAGTGCAGTTGACTCTTTCTACTTGGCTGCCGTCGTACTGTCTACACGGAACGTCATCTTTGTCTACTCTTCCGTCGACAAAACGGTGCTCATGCTACGCCTGCAGAAGTGCTTAAAATAATGTTTTCATTTATTCATTCGTTACGTAACTAATGTCTGTCATGTTAGAAAGTGCCCAAATCTACTATTATTATTATTTCCATCAGTTTTTCCCATTCACACGAAATCACCAAAATCTAGTACTCAAAAGTACTACTTTCCACATTTATCTCTTAGCCCTATTACGACTTTATAAGTAAACATCTGGTGTACCCACTTCGACATAACGGCTAACCAACCTTTCCCTATGAAAACAACTAACCCATCAAAATGTAATTCTGTACCCTTTTTAAGAAAGTGGGACGACCACTAAGGAATTCGGGTGAATCAATTCGACCGCACCAAGGGTAACCATTCGTTCGGATTTGCCCGGCAATTTTCGTCTTTTAGCTTCCCGTCCGTAATTTGCCCAGCCTTGTCATTTGTCCAGATTTCGATTTATGAAGTGTCTTGAAACATAAACAAGTGCCTACTGAAGAAAGGAAGATTAAGGGTCCGATCACACGTACCACAATCACACCACATCGCAACGCCAAAATGTGGGGAAGCAGGGGGGTTAAGCGTGCATAGTGTCGCTGCAGCCTCTTGCAGTTGCTTGTGGTACAGATGCCAGCACATTAGCTACTACAATCTGTCAAATTTCTTTAATAGATTTTCAACTTTATCGCTAAAGCCTAAGGTTAAAAATTGATTGGGAAAATTTAGAGCTGCTGAAGATTGAAAAAACTATCTTTGCATTGTATAAATTCAATCTCTTAGTATTGTATAATTGCATAGCACACGTGTGAGCACTATGTACCTAAACTATAAAGCTACCATTTACTGGGTACGTCTTTCATTGACTTGAATGTGCCCTGGCGGCTGAGAGTATGTCATGCTCACTCAAATGTCTCGCTGATGGTGGCGTGTGTGTTGGATCATTGGGTTCCCTTCAAAATGGTTGAGCTGAATGGTGCTGATCTATACGTCATTTTCGTGAACGGATGCCGTCAGTAGGGACTCTTAGCCGCCACGGCTTATTTTAATTTATGAATTGTTCTTTTAAGTACCGACGCCTTTAACGTGCACGTCTTTCTGCATCGTTCTCGTACATGTATAATTTCAACATGAATGATGTAACCAAGATTTTTGTAACAATTTTATGATTTAAAAGAGTGTCCGTGGAGTTTCTTGCCCGTTCTTCTCCACAGGTACCTACGCTTTGGAATGGGCAACTAACTTCATCTTTCTGACTGACCGACACTTGACAATTCAAATGTGCCTATAATTGGTTTATTTGAAATAAATGCTTTGAGGTTTGAGTTTGAGTTTGAGTTTCACAGTTTCGGGTAGCTTGATGTGCTGGCGTTTGTACTAGGCCTAGGGTGGATTATATAATATTATCGAACATGCATTTCCATTTATCGTTCTTCTGCATAATATCTCAATGTATTTGGGGTTGGCGATGTAAACCTAAATAAACAATTCCATTCTCAATTAGACATTTCCATTTAGTTGCACTCTGAAATCGAATCGTGCAACCTCTACTTTATTCAAGAAACTACCAAAGAAGAATCTCGCTGTAGGCTGTAACCTTCCGTGGTCCACTTGGAAGTCCCTGAAACGTCTCCGGACACAAGTGGGAAGATGTAAGTCCAACCTGGTAAAGAAAGGCTACCTTGACGGTGTAATAGTGGAGCTATGTCGCAAACCATGCTCCACCCCATCCTGTCCTCTGTATCCCAAAACTTGCAGTGAAAGTTACCTCTGCGCTGCCACCGACGACTCCGTGGAAGTGGCAAAGTTTTGGGATACATGAAGAAGCCTCCTCGTGTAGCGCAGTTTGTTCCGTCAGTTACTCAACTGAACCAAGCACTCGGCGCATCCTGAACAGTCACACCCAACACCTTATTTGACTGGCCAATTCTTCCCTTGCGGTGGTAAGGCTAATACCCGCCTGGTTTGCGACCACCCTCCTACCGGAGTCCGGCGTCAAGCAGCTTGCTGTATTTCATCGATACGTGGGAATTCCAATGCCTTAGGCATCTTTTGGGCACGCTCGTTCCATCATAGACCTCATCCATCGCTTTCCATCAGGCGAAAACAAGATATAAAATTCAGTCATGCCAGCAACACGAAGAACAAGAAGATTGAAGAAACATCAGTATCACCCACTGTTTATCATAGTACGGTCACCAAAGGAGATAAGTAACCAGGGTCGTGGATATAGTTGAAGATTAGTAAGAAACCGATGGATGTTTTCGAATAAAATTTAATTTAACTAATAGAAAACAAATAGTTCATTTATCAAATTAAATTTCATTCGAAAATATCAATCGGGTTCTTAATAAACTTCAACTATATATTGACGACCCTGCACCCTAATTGCGTAACACACCATCAATCTTAATCTGAATCATTTGAAGGATATTGCTAATCCATTGCTTCATAAGTACGAAAAATGTGTCTCCTCAACAATATAAATAACGCAATGAATATTGTTGAACAGTCAAAAAGAAACCCATTGCTACTGATAGTGTGTTACGCAATTACCTCGCGGGTTACTTATCTCTTTTGGTGACTGTAGATACATTAAATAATAACAGCCGCACAGGTCGATCGATCAGGTTAAGCTACGCTTGCCGCGGTTGGTCTGTGGATGGGTGACCATCTTTACATACCGAGACCCCTCCGTGCCTCGGAAAGCACGTTAAGCCGTTGGTCCGGCTGTCATTCGTGGATCTTTGAGAGTCGTTACGGGTAGTCAGAAGCCCGAAAGTCTGACAACCAGTCTTACCAAGGGGTATCGTAGTAACTGGGTTGTGGAGGTCAGATAGGCAGTCGTTTCATGTAAAACACTGGTATTTAGCTGCATCTGGTTAGACTGGAAGCCGACCCCAACATAGTTGGGAAAGGGCTAGGCAGATGATGAGATACATAACTGCACTATCGTTTATGGTATCTATCGTATTGTATTGGGTTGTTGTATTCACTGAACTTGTAACCTATTAAACCGGCTCTAGTATATTTAATTACGAGTACGTGTAAATCATAACATACATACGTGGTCACGCATAAAACTCCCATTTTGTAGGCCTGTTATGCATTTATTTGTCGCCTAATATTAATATATTTCGGCACTCTATATAAAAATGACAGTGCTTTCATTGTTTTCAACACGGATGTGCAGTCGGGGAAATTATGCAAATTGACATCCTACGTCATTTTAGTAAATTTATTATAGCCATTTCATACAACTGTCAAATAATGAAAGTTGTGATTTGAATATACGGACAAAACTGACATATCTATTAAAAATAATAGTTGATAACACTGACACTATTGCAGTGTTCACAATCTCAGATAATTTACATTCAATCGCCAGTTATACAGTTATCTACTTTAGTGAAATGTATTCTAAGGGCTAATTTTTCAATCGGAATATAATTATTATTCGTAAAGTAAAATTATTGACGTCTGACTGATTTAGTATGGAAGAACTGTCAAAAATTCAAAATTATTCCTCGGATAAAATTATCAGGCGTTGGAAAAATCAGCCACTTTTTTGACAAAAACTTAAGACCTGTTTGTAACAAACAGGTCTTAAGTTTTTGGTTGCAATGGAATTTGAACTTTGTTAAGCATGACATTCAGTCTGTTGTTTCAAACTTGAAAATTATCTCAATTTCATGATTCAAATATTTATTAAGTATTCAAATGACATTAACTTCAAATGATTAAACTACATGGCGTTAATAGATACATTATAGAGTATTTTGATAATATATTTTTTCCATTACAATTTACAACTTTTTAGTCAATTTGCTTAACAATTAATTTCCCTGACTTTACTAAAAAAGAGTAAGGGAGCTAAAGTAGCAGATAATGACCATTATCTGTGGAAACAATTATAGCAGCTTATAAAGGACACGTGGGATAGACAGAGCGGCAATCTGAAGACGGCTCGGGCAGACTGGATGCAGTGTTGATGAACTAAGCGTATGACACTATATGTAGATTATTCTGACTGCCAAATAAACAATATATATAAAATTCAAAGTCCTGACTGACTGATATATCAACGGACAGCTTAAACCGCTGGCCCTAGAGACATGAAATTTGGAGGATGAGTTCTTTGTGAAGTGTAGGTATCCACTAAGAAAGGGTTTATCGAAATTCCACCCCTAAGAAGGCGAATAGGGGAGGGTGAAATTTCACGCGTACGAAGTCGCGGGCAAAAGCTAAGTAGTTGCTAAGATACATTGAGATAATCACCATCTTCTTACAGTTGAATTGTTAGTAAGAAATAATTCTATTGCTTAGAAAAATCGATCACTTATGCTCAAAACACCAATGAATGAAAATATATTTCCATTGGCCTTAGACAATGACCTTCAAGCAATTCTCATACTTCAATAGGATTGCCAAAAGCAAAAATCTATAAAAACTCCGTGCCTCCACAGGAACACGAAAAAATATCAACAAAGAGAAAAAGCTCCCACGGGAAATCAAACTGACCGCAAAGAAGACATCGGTCGCGTAATTCAAAAAAGACATCGCAACATTCATTAAAAATAAATTCTATAACCTTGATACTCAGAGTCGTTACTTAATAAGTATTCATTGGAACGGACTGCCCTCGTTGGTCTAGTGGTTATAGGAACTACTGCTGATCATGAGGTAAAGGGTTTGATTTCCAGATTGGGAAAAGGGTATTGGGTTTTTTCATCAGGGATCTCTTAGTAGCAGTTCGGAGTCTAGATTTTTGCCCGGTCGATGACAGTAGGCTCACCCCGTCTTACATGGAAATACACACACACATCACAGGTTCCTAACTCTTTTTTTTGTGGATTGGAAATCATTAAATGACCCCTCCCGCTCAGGGTGGAGCAGAAGGGAGTGTCAGACTCTTACTGACTGAAACCCACCAGTGTTCCTTCCTTAGCCCTTTATGTTCCGGGGCAGCGGTAAGGTAACCCTTTCGGACAATCCCGCTGCCCCGGCAGGCTTCGGCCCTTACGGGTCCCTTCCCTGTTGCTGACATCTCTTTGTGGTGCGCGTGGAATACGTACGCGCCGTCCGGCACGGGCCTGGTCCTGATCGGACGGTGAGTTACCCATTACTCTCCGTCCGCAGGCCCACGCCTACGGTGACCGGGAGTCGACACGCGGCTCCCGACGCCCGTAGCGTCTCCCGTGGCGGCTGGGACGTGAGGCTCTTACCCTCAGCCGTCCCGCCACGGTTCCTAACTCTGAGATAATCAGGCGTAATGTTATGTAGGTATACGCTACGAATAAGTAATAAGGGTATACGTAATCCTGTGTTACGTAAATTGTAAATGGTGCCCGTCAAAACTATGACGGATTAAAAACATTTCAATTCTGTAGACAAATGTGCTAAGACTTGTTGCGCAATTAAAGGCATTGCTTCATTATTTTCAAGTGTCGTCTTTAACCTTCAAGAAGGCGCGCGGCGTCCAATCGACCGCTCTCGATACATTTTCGTTCTTGATATCGTTATTTCTCCTGACCACCAATCCTGGATGTGATCTGTTTACCGATGAATGGAGTAGAATTATGTGTGTATGTCTGATGTTTTGTGAGGAGTATGCTAGGGTGTCCTCTATTATAATGTTAGTATTTGAAACATTTTTGTTTATCATACCTGTTTCAATCTCTGTGTTAATTATTGTAATTGGTGTCACCGTTTTAGTCTAGTAGCCTATCATTGTTTCACTGTGCACTATAATAACTGTTTACCTCCCCTCTCCGCACCCTCAGGAGTGCATAGATCGCATTTTTTTTTAGTCGCGGTGTGTGTCGAAAGCTCGCAAACACGCAAAAGTTAGAGGTAAGTATATGAAATTTTATGATGCCAAATTGCTTAATAGTCTAAAGAAAATTAGAATATTATTTTGTTTACGTCCTAACGTAATGATATTGTAATAAATACAAAACAAAAAAAAAATATTATTAAATAATTAGTGTTTAATCCCTAAAATATCCCATAAATTTATGTCTTTTACGTTACTCGCGACTGCTGGCGTTACAAAAGACCGCGCGCTCGCTTGAAGGTTAAGTGCGTTAGTTACAGCATTTTTTTTTTATAAGAAACTTCTCTGAACGCGGAATTAGGTACTGCTTCTTTTTAAGAAAACGCTGAGGCGTTCCTATCGGTGGGTACATCTTGTTTTTCATTCAGTTACGTGACTGTAATGTTGAATAAGTGGATGTTTGTAACCGTTATGTACCACCGAGTTGTTGGTTTTGGGCGGGAGTTAGACATAAATGTGTGGGCTATAAAAGAACCTTGAAGAGTTTTGCAAAGGAATTTATTACTGTTTTTGAGAGTATAAATTTATCAGTCTGATTTGTGCGTCATTTCATGGTCGATAACTTGAAGTTACCTACTAGCATAAGCGTATTCAGCCTATACTGCCGAGAGGAGGCCTGTATACCAATACAGGCCTCCTCTCGGTTAGAGGGAGTGGGCCGTAATTCACCACGCGGGCCTAGCCGATTACCTACTGTAGCGCTTAATTTATATTATACTTTTAACAATCTACCACTAAAATATATACATTATGTACAAGTTTATAAAAGAAAAAAAGGGAAGAGCTCATTTGTCATCAAAACATTCGTCGCATCGCTGTCAGTGGGATAAGTGCCTAAAAGGCTGGCAGCGTTGCCACATTGGATGGCAATGTCGATTCTTTGACCTAAATTTATTTATTATTTATTTTTATTAAAACTTACACATATGTTCACAAACGTACAAGATTAGCAAGCAGTTCTAACCAAGAGAGAACTAAGACTTAGATTTAACAGCGGGTCCCAAACTAGGCACAACCTGTATCTTAGTGACCCAAACACTATACAAAGTTGCTAATTGAGTCAGTTCAGCTAGCGCAAGATTGGCATTGGAATAATTTGCAATTTAAAAATTTAATTTTATAATTCAAAATTAGCTATTAACAAAAATGTGAGTAAAAATAAGCTAACTATAATAGACATACAAAAACAGTTGAGTTGAGTGAATGTGGAGTGTAATGTGTGTGTAGCTGTGTATGTTATCAGAGAGTGTGGTGGGTATTAACTTGAGCAGCAGAGTAAACTTTCACCATTCTTTAAGTTTAGTTTTGGCTTCAGAGTATATTTTCGGCACAGTAAAAGTTTTGCTAATAGTGTTGAACACTCGTATGGGTAAAAACGACGAAAACTTAAACAAAATTGGACAGTCCTCTAATCACGTGAAGAGTCGCCCAACCGCTTAGCGAAGTCTCGAAGCACTCGATGAGCACTCAAACCCCAGTTTCAACGCCAAGTGTCTCAAATATATAGCTCCCAATACGGTTGAGGTTTGCTGCACTTGCAGCAGCCACTATAACTTATAACCTAGAGCACTATGCAAATAAACGATTTTGATTTTGATTTGATTTGATTTGATTCATTTGTTTCGGAATCAGTATTTGAAACCCTGTTAAACAATCCAACGAGTCTGATAAAAGTTCATTGAGAATTGAGAAGTGTACTTCCGTAATTTTTCACACTTATTTTATTTACCTCTGACAGCAGCGACCCAACAGCAACCTTATTACAACAAGAGTAAAGATCACTGTAATTTTGCCAGACTTTCTAGTGTCGGCAAACCAATAGAAACCTTATTATAATGACATTAAAGATCACTGTTATTTTGTCAGTGATGCAATATCAGGGGTAAAATTGGCAACTGCGAACGGACTGTACTTTAGTACGTATTCAGGTAGTCAATCACACTTATCATCATCATCATCATCAGCCGGAAGACGTCCACTGCTGAACAATGTCCTCCCCCTTAGACCAGCACGCCGAACGACAATCCGCCACTTGCATCCGTCGGTTGCCCGCGACTCTCACGATGTCGTCGGTCCACCTAGTGGAAGGCCTGCCTACGCTGCGTCTTCCGGTTCGTGGTCGCCACTCAAGAACTATCCTTTCCCATCGGGTATCAGTTCTACGAGCAATGTGGCCTGCCCATTGCCACTTCAACTTGAAAATTTTAAGAGCTATGTCAATGATTCTGTCAATCACTCTACCAACCTTTATTTGTACCTAAAGCTAGTAGTTATAAAGAAAGAAACATAATCTTATACAATTTAAGTCTACACCAAGTATCTGCTAAGAATCTTTTACAGTAAAAGTCTACATTCTCCCGAGCATAAGCCCCTCTTAACCTCTATGTGCTGCACTCAAGGCGTCCTTAATATCGTTCAGTACTATCGTCCTTCCGCCCACATTTCTTTTCCTACGTCCGGCCACAACCTTAGAATTTTACTTGAAAGAAATGTTGAAAAAAGTAATGAAAAAGTAAACGCGTAACCGCCCGGCCGGCCACGCTTTTGGCTTAGCGGCAAGCGGCGCGGCAAGCGGAGCGGTGTCTTATCTGCTTGCATTGACGCTGCGAGCGGTGCGCCGCGACGTGGCATGGTTCATACATTTTTGTATATTTGTTTTTATCGCTCGCCGCCCCGCGCTAAGCTGCTCGTGGCCGGGCTTTAAGTGTGGCTATCCCGCCTCTGCGGTCATCTTTCCTTTAAAATATCTACATAATTTTCTACTTGGGATGTTGTGATTTTGAGCGACGATATTTTTAACGATATTTTTTGATGACACAAATGGAAGGTCGCTGATCACTGAAGCCCTAATTGAAGACAAAGTGGTAGGCGTTCTAGAAGCCATATTAGCCGCGCTTGTATGGATTATTAAGAATTAAAGGGGGTCCTTTAAATTTTTATGTGTTGTTATAGCAGCAATGGAAATACACACTCTGAAAATCAACTGTCTGCCTATTACGGCTTATAAGATACAGCCCGCTGACAGTGAGACAGACGGACGGATAGCGGAGGCTTAGTAATAGGGTTCCGCCGGTACCCATTGGATACGGAACCCTAAAAAGGGTTTTGTGAGTTCTTTGGAGATGCCATGTCATGATTAATATACTTTTGAGAGAAATAGCAAAATTTAACTAGTCGTGAAGAGACTAATATTTACTAAAAAGGTATTAAAACAGTACGTAGCAGATAAGGCGATACGAGTGTCTTAGTTTTTCACAGCCTTGTAGTTATCCTTTTTCGACGAGGTTTCGGCTGAGGAATATAGCTTGTAAGAACACTGTTATCGTAAAGCCTAATGTCTTTCTTGCTTATTTGTATCTGTATAGCCCACGTAGGGTTTTATGTTTCACGCTGACTCGGGCTCGTAAAATGATGGTAGAAGTAGTGCATGTTGCCTTTTTGATGTATCGTCGCTATACATAACGTGACTGTTATCTCCCAAGTTACCCCTGAGGGTAACGGGGTGACACGTTTTGTGTTGGGTATTAAGTCATGTAAATGGGGTAACTTTGTGATTTTGCAAAAGCTGTTGGAAGTCTTTCCTTGCGGTGGTTTTTACAATACTTCTTAGCTTTTGGATTTTTAGATTAAAGCTGGCGCGACGATTTAAATCTTGAAGTCTTCCCAAGATTTTCAAGATCAAGAGTCTTCTAATAAGAAATCAGCAAATAAAGTATTATAGCGATGATTTAGATTTAGTTTTCCCAGCTAAAGCACTAGGAAGTGGTGAAGGGCGGTCGTTTCGGGGGACAGTCTTATGATTTTGAGTTTCTATTGTAAAAACGAAATATAGAATTTATCGTCATAGATTCGAGCCTCAGCATAGAACGACTTGATATAATACTCGAGAGCCCATTAGGGTCCCGTCCTACGATAATGTTGATCTTGAGAGCTCTTAAGAGCCACTAACACTATACTCAGATCATTTAGGACTAAGTAGGTACATTTCTAGGTAAATTGAAATAGTTTTAGAATTCATTCGAATGGACTCGTGAAAAAGACCGGCCAAGTACGTGTCGAACCACGCAAAATGAAGGGTTCCGCAGTTGGAATGAATTTATCCCAAGAACAAATTTTACATTGTAGTTGAAAATCATATTCTCCCATACATTGCAACTGCAAATTTAAGTTGGTCGACTATTACTCGTAAGCTTTTAAAGCCTACTTAGCTGTGATAGTTTTCCTTTTAATTTTGTTATACAGGGTGTCCCTGGAAGTATGTATCAAATCAAATAGGGGCGTGGGCAAAGTCATTTCCAAACTTTTTGATCCAGAGAATGTTGATGAATTTTTTTACGGTTCAAAACTTACGATCAACTTTTGTTATTTTCAAACACTTTGCATAGTGCTCAAAGAATAAAATCATTTAAAAAAAAACTACCAGGAACTGTCAATTTAAGTTTTTTAAACAGCCCTGTTAGTTTTTTTGATGATTTTTTTCTTTGAGCACTATGCGAAACGATTGAAAAAAATTAGTCACAACTTTTGAACCGTAAAATAATTCTCAAACTATCAATCGTTCTCAGGATCAAAAAGTTTGGAAATGACCTTGCCCACGCCCCTATTCGATTTGATCCATACTTCCAGGGACACCCTGTATAGACTTACTAATGATTTTTTTCGAATAATATTAATTTGACATATAATTTTAGATACATACATGCATAGCTCACGCCTTGTACCCATGGGGGTACGCAGAAACTACAGAACGCAACCTGCTACGATACTTACATATTCTTTGTGCTTCGTTTACGTTCATAAATCTGAGGGGTAGGTAATTCTCGTAACTTTAAGAACGTTCACAGTCTGATCTCAGTCTGTTATCTGTCAAAAATACCTCTATTTCCCTTCATATTTGACAACTTTTTGACATTTGTTTGTCGACGAGGTGAGACTGCAATGATTTTCAACGTTTTAAATTACGAGACTGACCTTCTGGTCTTATATGCACCCCGGTTGCGAGTACTACGCATCGGACCTTTCTAAAGAATACCACTAAAATAGTGACTATAATTTCCTTCTAGGGCGTGCCCCCTTATCTCCATCTAAGATATAATCCAATCCAATAAGATATAATTATTTCTAAAACATCTCTAACAATGTCGCGGGGTTATTTTGCTATCGTTATCGTGTTATAAATTTACGAGTCTAATGGCAAAAATATCATTAACTGGTTTTCTTGCGAAGAGATCAGTTCCTACCATTTTCTTCAGCTAAAGCGAAATATGAAAATAGCCACAGTCAACGCCAAGATGAGATTGATTTTTAAAAAATGGCTATCTATGGACAACAGATTGAGAACATAAATAAGCAATCCCAAGGCTCTAAGGCATATTTTAAGAGTATCTCAACAAAAAATATGAAAACAATATTGAGGAAAACAAGATACTCAAATACATCCATATTTTTCCTTCTTTTGTCTTACAAGACCGAGTCGTGTTCGCAATTTTCCCTAATTTTTAACAGGACTCGTATTTTCTCCCTATCCACAAAGGTGTGTCTTTTCCTTGTGCCAAAAGTAAAGACCAAATTTACTGAGGAACCTTCATTTCTGTCATCTAAAAATTACTCCTTTGTAGAGGGGAATTACTTTGATTTCAATCGTATTCGGAACGAGACTCATGCCGGTTCGTAATCATTTTGCCTTGTGATCTTGGATCATTGAAGTATTTTCATTTCAAGAAGTAGATTTTATTGATGAGGCAATCGTCTTCCTTTTGGCATTTGGTTTCATTTCTTTATATTGGTGTATGGGTTACACGTGTCTTATTTGATAAGGGAAAGTTGATTGATAGGTGCTTGGAGGAACACACTAATAGGTACCTACATGACGGCAGGTACAGACGCCAGTACATCAAGCTACCCAAAACTGTAAAATTTTCGCAATCAACTTTGAACCTTATAATTTAGTAATAGAGTAGAAAATCTATTAAAGAAATTATTTGACAGATTGTGGTTGCTTGATGTGCTGGCGTCTGTAGGTACATCGACGCGCAAACTGTTACCATGCAAGTTTTTCGAAAATCTGCTGTTTCTTACAAAAGTACAATACGCGGTCTAAATACACAGCGGTCTAAACAGCTGATATTTTTTTTAATAACCGTCCTAAAATTCAACTTAGGGGTCTAGAATCATTTATCTACTTACATCTACCGTTAGAGGATAACTCAATGCGATAAATGCGCTTGTTAGTAACTTAATCTATACTTACATCTATAACTAATTATAAACAATGCATTCTTGTGAATTCACTTAGAGAACAACAAAATAACCAACAGAATATCATGTACTGAATCCATGGTAACAACTTGCGTGTCGATGTTCCTGCCAACCTCTATACACTGTAAAGTATCATGGGATTTTGTACAGACGCTAGTACATCAAGCTACCCAAAACTGTCAAATTTTCTCAATCAACTTTGAACTTTATGCTTTAGCGATAAAGTTGAAAATCTATTATAGAAATTTGACAGATTGTAGTAGCTTGATGTGCGGGCGTCTGTACCATTGCGGTGCGATTATTACTGTCACCTTGGCCTGCCTCCCGCATAACCTGCCCTGCTAACGGTTATGATGTGGTTATGGTATGGGGTACGGGTCCCATTTTGCAAAATTAGGAGGTTAAATTACAAATATATGTGTAGTGTGGTATCATAATTATTACTAGGATAGTGGAGATCGTCTATACTTATAATAAAGCAGAATAGTTTGTTTTTTTTTTTGTTTGTTTGAACGCTCTAATCTGGCCGGATTTGAAAAAAAAATACATTCGATAGCACAATTCTTGAGGAGGGCTATAGGCAATTTAACATCACGCTCTAGGACCATTAGGAACCAATCAAAAGAAAAAGTCAAAAAGATAGCAAGCGAAATCGAAGTAATAGCGCGGACGGCCGATGCGATGCGACGGGGAGGGTCGGAGAAACAAAACACGCAGACGAAGACGCGGGCATAAGCTTGTAATTTTAGCATGATTTGAATACCTTTAATTTAAGATAAGATCTGAAAACAATATTGTAATAGTATAATACTTAAGGTGTGTTTGGTTGAAAGCATGGGTTGAAAAGTACCTGTGTGCCCTGGCTGATCCTCCATATTTTTTATATAGGTACGTAATCATTTTCATAAAAAATAACAGATTTTTTAATAACATTCTCGCGGTCTAATATAGAACATAAACATTTACCATATGGGTGGTATATTTTCAAATAAGGTCGGTTATTCCCGAAATCCGTTCGCATGGAAAAATCCACATCGCCGGAATTTGGTAACAGGTGTGTGCCAAAACTTGAATGAGTTACAACCGTGAAATACGGGAGTGTAGTTTGAAGGATAAATGTTCCAGATTTTCTGTTATGAAGAAAGTAAAACATATGTTTGGTATGAACTCAGTTGAAAGTGAAAAATATCTATAACAGCTGTTTATGTGTCTCGAGAGTGAATGTAAAGTCGGGACTTGTATTTTCTCTATTGTTATAGGTTGAAAATGGCACTCATTTTTTTTTTTTGCGTTTTCCCTTTCAACTTGCACTTTCATTTCTCTTTTATGTACGTCGGTTGGAAAACGTATGGCAAGTGGTTAAACGATGTATTGGAAATTAATTTTCTAGGCCTATAAACACAAAAGTTTCTCCCCTCAAATATTTTATTTATTTTTATTTTATTTGATAGGAATAACAAACAGCAGTATATTACACAGTAGGCATACAATATAAAACTTACAATAAATGTAACAAATACACTACTCAAGACGTTATCCACATATTACAACACAGAGGAGCTAGCAGTTAGCAGATCAAGTTAAAAAAGCACTTATTAACTATAAACAAGGCTATCTCTTAAAATAGTTGTAATAAATCATATTGTAAATATGCATAGGAAATCATTCTCAAAGATCCTTTGTAATATAAAAGAAATGCCTCTCTGCTTGACAGTAAAGACAGGGATTAATTTTCACATACACCTATGTATGTATCTTTGTGCTATATGCCCTTGACTCAGCCTAGCGACTGATTGGATAGCTTCTAGTGCATACATGAGAAAGAAAGAAAGAAAGAAAAAAAAATGTTTATTCTGGACAAATAAAACGTACATTGCAAATAAAAAAAAAAAAAAAGACAAAATATACAGATAAGTACAACGTATTCAAAAGCCTCGTACTCAAGCATAAAAAATGTTGACAATTTTATCCATTACTTGATTTTTGGGCTAGGCACCAAAGACAAGCAACACTTATTAATTGACAGTACGAATTTCGTGATGCGCCCGCGACACTGGCATAATGACAAAAAATAACAACAATCAAAACAAAAATAAATTACCAATTGCAGATGAGGTGTTCATCGACTCGTCTAGGTCGTGCGATGGTTACATGCTTAGAAAACATTGTAAAAGCCAATTATTTTTAAAAGAGTAACCGTGGAGTTTCTTGTCGGTTCTACTCCATAGGAAACGACCAATTGGAACCGTGCACCTAGCTTCTGACGTTTCATAAGTGCCCTTGTAAGCTTATCTATACTAATATTATAAAGAGGAAAGATTTGTATGTATGTTTGTAACGAATTGGCTCAAAAAGTACTGGATCGATTTTAAAAATTCTTTCACCATTTGAATGCTACATTATCACTGATTAATATAGGCTTTTTTTTCTTTTTTTTTTCACCCGTGCAAAGCCAGGACGGACCGCTAGTGTGAAATAAAATATTTTTATTTGAATTTGATGAGGCTAGGTTCTTTTTTATAAAATCAAAAAAAGGTTCAAAGATCAAAAACATACACGCCTTTTAAATCTTTGAATCTTACATCACAACTATTAGCAGAGTAAGTAAATTGATAGTGTAAATATGAATTCTAAAACTTTCGGGCCATCATGGTTTGAATATTATAGTCCTGCTTCAAAACTTAGGTAAAGTGTGCAGTTGCTAGGGATTTATTTATTTATTTAAACTTTTCGCACAAAAAGGTACAAAGGCGGACTTAATGCCTTAGGCATTCTCTACCTGTCAACCAAGGGTGGTGAAAAGATTAGATGGGAGGTGCTTTCGTTGAGAGGAACAATAATTAAAAAAACTGCTAAACTAGGTACACAAATACATAAATAGATTACATACTGCAATATATGTGTACTTATGATATATTGACACTATTGACAGCTCACTTCAAACTCACTTCACAAAGTTTTCGCGGTAAGATTTCTACAGAATAGACCGTCAGAACGCCGAAGCATTTGTCCGTATGTCATCAAGCTTAACCCATCTCACAGAGAATTTAGAGGCTCGTTACTTTCCAGTGGCCTCTCACTTGAGCAGGATTTATCGGGACTTATATTCCTATGTCTATCTCCCTCCCTCGTACAGATTAACAGTGCCCGAGAAAGGGATAGCAAGATTATTATAACTCGAATATTGCAGGTGCATTGAGAATTTAATTTTTTATTAGTTTGAGCTTGGGTGTTGTCATGATGTATATTATTTTGAAGAAGAACTTTGCTATTAGTAAGGATGTCAATAGAAGATAAAAAACTGGGAACTGATATGTGATTTATCTTTGCCAAGTTTTCCGTGGCTTTTCAACTAGAATTTTTAGTAACGATCATAATTGTGATAAGTCGATGAATTTTGTGTTTGATCCGCTTCATCACAAAAGCTCGATTGGTTTTTGCTTTGAACCGACTGCGGTGGAGCCCAAAAGGAGGTTAACTTTTTAACTATCCATAATGAGCTGATTGGTAGCCCAGTGAAACAGCCGTAATTAACTTATGAGTCCTAGGTCGTAGGTTCGAACCCAAAACAGGCGCTTAACTTTGTGTAAATTATTTTCATCACCACTGCTCTTAAAACGGTGAAGAAAAACATCGTGCGGAAACAGGCATGCCCTAGAACCAAAAATTCGAAGATATGTGACATCTACCAACTCACACTATACCTGCGTGGTGGATTACGGCCCACTCCCTCATACAGAGAGGAGGCCCGTGTTTAAGCAGTAGGTACATTGTTAATGATCTCAATAATGGCTAACAAAATACCCTCGGATCCTCAGGAATAAAAAAGGTTTGTTCGAATGAGGTTTTCTTTCATAAGAAAATAACCTCTGAAAAAAAATTGCTATTATGTACTTTGCTTTGACTCGGGATCAACGAACCAATGTTAATTTAAAATATTATGGGAATCTTCTCACAAACTATTTTAACGTTAAATACATACAAGATTAAAATCATAATTCTAATCTAAATTAAGTTTCAGTTTGCTCAGCATGAAAGCTGTGTTATCTCGTCGACACTCGGAAATCTTTCAGGAAAATTACGTCTTAAAAACTGTAGTTATTATTATAAGGTATACCAGAATACACACAAGTCCTGAAAGTGGCTTGTTCATAATTGACTACTGAATCGATTTCAGTAACTTTTAAAATAGGTATTTTTTTTTTAAATTATGGATTTAGCCTTTATTTTTGTTGCAACATCATTAATTAGAGTAGGTATTAAATAAGCGTTTGTTACTATTTACTTAATGTATATTGTCTTTGGTCCCTAGCCTTATAATCAAACAATGAACAAAACTGACAACTTTTTATATGCTTGAGTACGAGGCATTTCATTACTTTGTATGTGTATATTTCATCCTTTTTTTTGTAATAAGTATGCGTTTTGTTTGTGCGAAATAAACCATTTTTCTTTCTTTCTTTCTTTAAGTCAAAACACAGCATAACTAAAATCTAAGCAACATGTCCCAACAGTTTCTTTTTTCACTTATAAAATGTAAGAGCCCGGAATATATTTTTATAACTATGAGAAACATAAAAATTTATGCTTCGCAGCAAAATGGATACTTGGACGCATCGTTGTAGCGACTAGCGCGGCACAAAATAGCCCCGGGCTATGGAATCTTACGGCACTAAATTGCCCCGCGCTATGGGATCTTATCTCTTAATCTTTTCTATTTTAGAGCTTCAGATATCCATGTTGATGTTGAAATAAAGAGAGACAATAACAAGCTGTTTTGGGTTCTTGGGATAGCAAAAGTTAGGTTTGTAAGGAAAGTGGTCGTGAAAAAGGACGTAATATTCAGTTGGAAATAGTTTTTGATGGCGGTGCATCGGATTTGCGTTTTGACAACAATAAAATGGCTGAAAATGTCTTATAGAATAGGTAATAAGTTTTTCGGATTACTTTAATATCTAATACTAGGTGACCCCTCAAACGTCGTTTTGCAAAAAAAAAACAAAATAGGGGTATGAAAAATAGATGGTAACCGATTCTCAGACCTACCCGATATGCTCACAAAAGTTTCATACAAATCGGTCCAGCCGTTTCGGAGGAGTATGGTAACTAACACTGTGACACGAGAATTTTATAGGTATATTAGATAATGAGCATCCTATTATAATATTATAAATGCGAAAGTTTGTATGTATGGATGTATGGATGTTTGTTACTCTTTCACGCAAAAACTACTGAACGGATTTTGATGAAACTTTACAGTAATATAGCTTATACATCAGAATAACACATAGGATACTTTTTATCCCGATATTCCCACGGGATCAAAACTTACGCGGGTGAAACCGCGGGGCGCAGCTAGTAAGTTATAAAGTAATTCTTTTTCACCATCATTTCAGCCTCCCAAGACCCCCTGCCCCCCAAGCACCGTCGTCACATTCAACCGGTTCCGTGCTTCCGGCCTCCAGCGGATTAGTATAAAGTAATTAAGTTAATTAAAACAAGCTCCACTATCCATTCTTGAGATCTTAAGAAGTTACATCCTAATCATTATAGGTACTCTTGATAGTCCGTTACTACCAACCACGGTAACCGGCTTATATTTTCACCACGTCATCTTAAACCAACTTATACAATACTTTATTTTGCTCGCGGCTTCGCCCGTGTGTAAGATGGTTACTGTCCCACGGGAAAGTACTACCAGAATGAAAGTATGTCTTAACCCAGTCGATTTATTCAGTAAAAATTTCAACGTGAAAACTTTGATGAACTGAGTTTGAAGTGAGCTGTCATTTCACTCAATGTTAGGGATTGAGAGCTTTGGTGGTCTAGTGGAAACGGCTGTGACTTAGGAATTGTAGATCGTAAGTTCAAATCCTGGCAGGCGTTTTTCTTTGTGTAAATTGTTTCATTGCCACTGCTCTCAAAACGATGATGGAAAATATTTTGAGGAAACCGGCATGTCCTAGAGCTTAAAATTCGAAGACATGTGACATAGGTATACCAACCCGCACTGGGCTCGCGTGGTGGATTACGGACCACTCCCTCTCACAGAGAGGAGGCCTCTGTGCCCAGGAGTGGGAAAATTATAAGCTGATTATGTAACGTTTGACCTGTGGGATTAACAACTCACTGCTAACTTACTCCACCTATGTTTTCGTTTAGAGATTTTTACAGAATAGAGGGTTCTGCTGGTCATTTTATAACACAGGTATAAAATGTCCACCAAAATCCATCTATCCGTTTAGGCGTAAAAAAATACAGACAGATAAAGTTACATTCGCATTTATAATATTAGTTTGGATATGGGACAGCACATCGTTTTTATCGGAAAAATTTCAGCTTGTAAATAAAACATCAATTCAAACACACTGAAAGTGTATTAACAACCATTGGTGGCCAAAATAATTCAATTTGTAACCACTACGTTGAGTGTTAACACTTTTTTTTATTTATTCAATATCGGTGTGCGCTAGGCTTTATAGATTTTCATTTTTATTTTTTTTAGAAGTGCGTGTTTGAAAATAAAATTGAAAAAGTCGGCCAAGTGCGAGCTGGACTCGCTCACTAAAGTTTCCGTACCTCCAGAACATTTTAGAGTTTACCTTCTATTTATTTTTTGTTTTCCATGATAGAGGCCGTATTATTAAAATCTGAAGATATTCAATATTTATACTTAAAAAACGTTAAAATTCAAATCACATTCTCATCTCAGCGAAAATCAAGGTCAAGTACTTGACAGATTGAGAATGGAACTAGAATCCGAATGTTTTTAAAATTACGATGGGAATTGCACCTCTGGCATTATTATGTGTAATCCTACTAATAAATGTGAAAGTTTCTGAAGATGTTCGGATGTTTGTTACTCAATCACGCGTAAACCGTTGAACAGATTTGGATGAAAATTGGCACATAGATAGACTATTTCTTGGATTAACACATAGGATACTTTTTATCCCGATATCCTTACGGGATCGAAACTTACGCGGGTGAAACCGCGGGGCGCTGCTAGTAGTATAATACTAACTATACTACACTTACAGCAAAAGCAGCAGTAGGAGCCCAGCAGGATCCTTGCCCCTTGTTATGTACAGACGCCAGCACATCAAGCTAACCAAAACTGTAAAATTTTCCCAATCAACTTTGAACCTTACAGTTTAGGGATTACAGTTGAAAATCTATTAAAGAAATTTGACAGATTGTAGTAGTTTGATGTCTGTACAGTGGACGTAAACATAACTGGCGAAATGTGGATGAACTATAGGTGCACCTCTGCCTAACCCCTCGAAAAATACAGGCGTGGTGTTATGTATGTATATGTATATACAGCCGCCAGCACATTAATTACTACAACCTGTCAAATTTCTGTAATAGATTTTCAAGTTTATCGCTAGTAAAGTATAAGGTTCAAAGTTGATAGGGTAACTTTGATAGATTGTCTGTACGTCACTTACCAACACCAGCTTGAGGGTCCAACCCAAACTAGGTGCGCTCCGCAAGGGACTGCCTAATAAATGATGTGTTACATAAAGTTCCGAACATGTGGCCAACATACATAGTTATCTGAGTAACGCAATTTTGTAAAGGATTTTAGAGTAATTAAATATTATGTAGGGTAGTTGCTACGTAACGATATACCTAATGAAGTTTGAGATGGGATTAAAAATGTATAGTGATGGGTTTAGTTTAGCCCTTTATCTGTTAGGCAAACTCATTAAGAGTAAACTAGTCGCGAGGTCGAACTCGTTGGTGGTCATGGCCAAAAAGCACACTGTCTCGCCTGGCTTCGTGTCCAACAGTGCTAGTATCAGTGATGAGCAGTTAGACGCTAGTCTACATGAACAACGTCTAGTTCTCACGCACAGAAACACCGTTCCGTGATAGGCGCGTAAAAAAAATCGAAAAGTGCTTCGGAAAATCGAGTTTTATGAAAAAACCACTGCATAAATCAATTACAAATAACGTTGATCTCTTCGATAACTAAGCTTTGTCGGTACGGACTTGGTTTTGACGATTTTAAGTTCTTTTATTACTTATTTACACCCAAAGTAACGTTAAAAATAGCAAGAAAAACGAATCTTTGTTGGCTCATAACTTTTTAATGGCTTTTTATTTTACTATACTGTTTCCGTACAGACACAATTAAAAATAAGTCAAAACGATATCATGTTTAACTTTGGATGCACAATGTCAAACAGTGGAGTCATATTCTCCCGAAAGGAGATGTTCCAAAATGTATGGAGCCTGGGCCAGGCCCTTGTACACTATACTTAAAAATAGGGAAATTCATTTAAAACAGTTCTCAACTGTCCAATTGCTTTAAAATAGCTTGGTTTTCTGGTAAACAGAAGAAATTACACTTGAAATTGCAACACACAAAAAACAACCCGTCATGGCTGTAAGCTGTCATTTTGATTGATTAATGACGTTCGGCATGTTTTTGTTTATTTCGACGCTAGACGAAAGTGACAGAAGTGACACTATTGTGACAACTGACAGTTCTCTTTTTAACAACAGAGTAACTAAATCTGTGAGACGCCATGTTGAAAGTCTATAAAATTAATTGATAAATATCAGTTCACTACCACAACAGTACACATTTAATTGAATTATCTGTATTTTTCCCGAATTCTACGGATTTTTCTCTTTTTTTTGAGATACTGTACATAGACCTGGCCCATTTTGAAACATCTCCTTTGTATAAAAAATATCGAAAAGTGGCGCCTTAAGTCCGGTAACAATAGAATCCGCCCCTAAGACGACCCACTGACCGAAGTAATTGTATCTAATTAGTGATAGTTGAGCCCTTATGAAAGCGTAAGCCATGATAGGCCCAGTGGTGGTAGAAACCATTTTCAACCACTATATGCGAGCAGTGGTATCGAAAGTGGTATCGGCTTCTATGTGTCGTAGGTCGTGAGTTCGAACCTAGTAAGTCACTTAACTTTGTGTAGGTAAATACCTGATTTATGTTATCACCGCTATCTCAAAACGGTGAAAGAAAATGGCATATTCTAGAATCAAAAATACGCAAGCATGTGACCAACCCGCACTGGGCCCGTGTCATGGATTATGGTCCACTCCGTCGCACAGAGAGAAGGCATGTGTTCCAGCAATGAGAACGTAATAGGCTGATTATGTTATAATGCAATTTTATTTCTCGCACCTGCATAGCTATTCAAATCAAAAGTAATTTATTCAAACTGAGTTAGTCTGAGTCTCAGCACTTTTCGAACGTCAAAATTACAAAAGACAGTCCCCCAAAACGCCCGCCCTTCACCACTTCCTAGTGCTTTCGCTAGGGAGAAGAAGTGGCGCAACAAACTCACAACCACTCGATACGCTTCGGTATCGTATCGAACAACAATCACGGGAGTAGACTACGGAATTTCGTCGCACAAAATATCGATAAATGCTAATACGATGCTACAAAATTGCGATGCAAGTTACTGCGAAAGACCGTCTCTGCGAAGCCACTACACTTTGATGCACATTACCGCGATAGATCTTCACTGCGATACTACTTCATTCGATGCACGTTACCGCGAAGATTTTCACTGCGATACTACTTGACTTCGATGCACGGTAAAGATATTTGTATTCATAATCGCTCGCTCTTGCATCCTATGTCGACGGAGCCCCGCTTTGTGGGGCTCCTATTTCTGTATAAAGGGTTTAAAGTAACCTAACCAAACCTAACCTCGGGGTGCCCTCATTCGCTCTTGCATCCTACGTCGCCTATTGCGTTCGTGCATCGAAGCTAACTAGTATCGCAGTGAAAATCTTTCGCGGTAACGTGCATCGAAGTTAAGTAGTATCGCAGTGCAGATATATCGCGGTAACGTGCATCGAACTGTAGTGGCTTCGCAGAGAGTCTTTCGCAGTAACGTGCATCGCAATTTTGTAGCATCGTATTAGCATTTATCGATATTTTGTGCGTCGAAATTCCGTATTCTACTGCAATCACGGTTATCGTAGGAGTCTTCTATACGCTGTTCACAGGTCCGAAACCTGAAAATTTTATCAGTTTAAATCGACCGACGGCCGCTATTGTTCCGGCAGCTGTTTGCTGTCGGGGGCAAGTCAAATCAGGTTATCGAAATATTAAATAAAAATATTATTAAATATTTTCGATACGATAGCCTGTCGGATGGTTGTGAATAGCTATGAAGACAACTCTCAAAGTGATAAAGGAAAACAACAATCGAGTATTTAGGCGCAAAAATACTTACCTACATTGTTTGATTTATTTTCAATCAAAGTGAATTAATTTCAGCCAACCGTGTAATATTGGCATCTAGAGAAGTGAAAAAATAACTGGCAAGAAGAATAAGAAAACAAAACCCCTTAATAACTCATTTTCTTATTATATTTTTCAGCAGGTAGGCTAAATCGTCGTAAACGAAACAGATTCAGTAGAGATTTCGACCCCAAAATTTAATATTGATAAATCCACAAACCCACGTTTACACTACGAATAAGTATTATGTTATTCGTAGTGTTTACATGATATAATTTATACACAACTGTCAAACCGTTGTTAGACAATATAATTCTGCCGACAGAGAAAAACAGGAGTTATGTTATTCCACATAGTTGCAGTGTGTGGAATCTCCAGAAAAATTCAAAGTTCCACAAAACAACAGAGGAGCAATTTTCGTAATTTTAAGAACGTTCACAGCCTGATCTCAGTCTCAATTTGTCAAAAATATCTCTAATTTCCCTCACTTTTTACATTTGTTGGTCGCCGAAATGAGCGTTTATAATTACGAGTTTTTAATTACGTCTTTCATAAATCTGCCAAATCGCCATGTTGACTTTCTTCCTTCTTTGCACTCGTTCAAATCCCTCATCCAATCACTCTTTAAAAAACATACTTTTGTAACGGTTTAGAAACGCTTAGGTATACAAACTAATCCTACAAAGTTTTCAGTAAGGTATCAAAAAAAACAAATACTCGTAAACGGGACAAAATCAAAAGAGATTCGACCCCATAACATAGGACGATCAATAGAAAGAATTACGGTTTTGGAGCTGACCGCAACAATGTGTAAGCTACGACAGCACCCTTTGTATTTACGGAAATGCCACAAATAATGGCTTCGTGTAGGGATGGCCAATCTTGAATATCAGAGGTCAGATGTGTAAAATAAGAAAATGATGTTTCCTGAAAGCTGACGAAATATTTACAGCCAGAATAAAATATTGTTTTTGAAATTGACATACTACGCTTAAAAATGTTAAAAAAAAAATATTGCAAGATGGGCCAGCTCTCGAGAGCTGGCCCATCATTCCCGAGCATCTTTCCCGAGTGCGATGGATAAGGTCTATGTCGGAACGAGCAAGCCCAGAAGATGCCTATTCACTCTTGCTTTGAAGGCGGTCGGATTATACCTTCTACGTTGAAGGAGAGTTCCACACTTTGGCCGATGTGAATTGAACATAAATTATGAACAATTTGAATTTTTTGCCTTTACACCAAGCACATTATAACGTCTAGTATTCACCTTAAATTGAATTTCCTTTGACCTAGGCCTCTGACTAAAGGCCTAAGTATCATTTGATTAAGTACCTCTATAAATCCGGGGTCTATTTATTCAAACGAACAATATAAGCGCTTATCCTTAGCCTGCTTATCTTGCCCTTGATTTTAGAGACACTATGATCTATTGCGAAACGAACAAGTCTCCCTCAAGGTCGAGAGTTAATAGTGAAATTTACATTGGAGGTAGGTACAGATTTTAATCTCATCTGATGAGATTACGTGGCATCTAAAAACATTAGATATTTGCTAAGGTTAAGATGTACAGGCATCTCTGTCTTTGTCGAGGCGAAATCTGCAAACGGAGCTAATTCTGCAAGTGTTTACAGTATAGCTATTCACAACCATTCGATAGACTTCGAGACAAAAATGACACATTTTTTTTTAACCTGATTTGCCTATTCGTGGACCGCAAATAGCCGTGGTCATCTATTTGGTTTAAAGTGTCAATATTTTCCGGTTTCGAATTTGTGAACAGCGTTTAGAAGACTCCTTCCATGATATGATTGATGTTCTATTCGCACGGAAGCGTATCGAATGGGTGTGAATAGCTATGCTAATCGACCTTTGTATTTTGTATGCGTTACTTACTTAGGATCTACATTTCATGGTTTGCGCATCATTTTTCGCTTATTTACAAAAGGCTTGCCACCCCTGCTAACTCGACAATGTTTCTCGCTAACAAAATAGCTAGAAATTCATTAAGTTAAAATTTAAAGCTCTGGTTTTAGCTCTTAAATGAGAGAGTCGTTTTCATTGTATTCTGTAACTGAATACAAAATCTGCTACTTACCTACACACATCAAAAGTGTCTAGGGATCAAGCATTTTTATGCGGATTTCTTGAGATTGAGATGTGGCTTTGTAATAAATTTATGATTTTATAAATTTATATGGATCCTTTTTGGTGCATTTCATAATTTGAATCAGGAACTGTGAATCAAATTCGAGTAAAAGATGAAAATCAGCTGTCAATATTTTCCCTATAAAAACATACAACGCATTGAAGACATTATTAGTGCTACTGTTTCCCTACTACTGATTAAAACCAACGTTATTATGGAGCGGCGACGTCATTTAAGCAGGGAAGAAATGCTCAGAGCCGTGGGAATGATAGAAGCTGGTTCCCGGCAACGTACTGTGGCTTTAGCTCTGAATACAAGTCAGAGTGTTATCAGTCGACTTTGGACACGTTACCGAAGCACTGGTACCGTGGCTGAGCGCCATGGAGGACGGTATCGCTGCACCACACGGAGACAAGACCGATACATTCAAATCTTAACTCGAAGAGCTCCAACAATAACCGCCATGATGTTAGCCGTGAGGCTTCATCACTCTTCAGGGAACTTAATTAGCGACCAAACAGTCAGAAACCGCTTGCATGAAGTGAACCTTCATTCCCGAAGACCGCTACGGGTACCACCTATAGCAATGCACAATCGTAGTGGGCAGAAGAACAATGGCGTTTCGTGTGCTTTTCTGATGAGTCTCGTTTTGGTATGAGACCGGATACAAGACGTATACGACACTGGAGAACCCCTGGACGCCAACAGCGATTAAAATCCTGCCAGGAAGTCCATCCTTATAGTGGTGGAACCATCATGGTATGGGCGGGTATTTGGATCGGCGGAAGAACTGAGTTGATTTGGATCAGAGGCAACCTCAACGCTCAAATTTATGCTGAGACGATTGTATCAGACGTCATCGTTCCTCTACAAGTGCAAATCGGTCCCTTATTTCAGTTAATGCATGATAATGCACGACCGCACACCGCAAGAGTTGTAAGACAGACTCTCGCCGCAGCTAACATCAATGTCCTGCCCTGGCCTGCTCAGTCGCCAGACTTGAACCCGATTGAGCATGCATGGGATATGCTACAGAGAAGAGCTCTGCCGAATATGGAGGGTATCCAGTCGCAAGAAGACCTTTTTTTGTTGTTGCAACGAACATGGGCGGCCATTCCACAGCGTGATTTGGATGAACTCATTTTGAGTATGCCAAACCGATGTTCTTGTGTTGTTAGTGTTCGCGGTAGAAACACGGATTATTAATTGTTTAAGTTACCCAATAAAATTTTAGAGAAAACTGTTATTTCAGTCTTTTTTTCGAACTTTTGTGTTAGTGGTTCAAATGTCAAAAATCCCTTTATTAGGAAAATGGCAAATTTCTTTATTAATGCAAAGGTGACTTGGTTTATCGTTACTGTGACAAACGAAAACACTTTATTTGATGAATCCTTAAAGAAAATTTTAATTAATATCAATCAGGAGAAAAGTTATTGCAAAAATATATGTTGATCCCTAGACACTTTTGATGTGTGTACTTAAAATTATACAAGATAACACTAGATACATTACAGAGCAATAACATTGAAATAGGTAATGTTTTAATAAATACCTACATATTTTAACTGTAACTACAAACAGTTTGAGCGGGACAAAATGTATACCAAATTTCAATTTCAGAATTATGATTATGTAAGTAGATCCTAAAATATAAAATTTCAAGGGACAAAAGAATCCAATTTATTTCGTGTAAAAGTTGAGAGAAATTACCTCGCGAACTTAGTTTTGAACTTTGAATAATTTGTTTTGTGTAACTACGTTGCATGCAGATGTCGAGGAATCATTTTATTTTTATGGATTTGAAAGAAAATGTGAAGAGAAACTGTAAGTGCACGCTGCAGGAGTTATCCATCAACTCGTCATCATCATTTCATCCGAAAGACGTCCACTGCTGGACAAAAGGGTCCCCCAAGCATCACCAATTTGACCGGTTTTGTGCTTCTCGCATCCAGCGGGTTCATGTGGTCTTCCCAAGGTCATCGATCCACTTTGTGGAAGGTCTTCTAACGTAGTCGGAGGACGTATCCTCCGACTAATACTTAATTTTAAAACGGCCCCGGTTTTGTGGTTCGAAACCTTTGTCCAGTATTGGGAATGTACTGGTTAATACCTTTTTTCAACTCGGTTGTTCACGTGCAAAGCGTGCAATCGATCTTAAAACCTCCGAGCTAACTAGACGAAAACAAACATTACTTAAATGTTCTTTTTTATCGATATGTGTCGAAATACCACATTAAGTATAAAATGTTTTTCACAAATAGAAATAGCTTTTATTTAGCTTTGTCAAATTTGAACGTGCAGGTCTTTTGCTGGGGAGGTACCTAGTTGGTTATTCCGTTTAACAACCCCAAAATATCCACTCAAAACATCGTAACATCGATAACACTAAAACTTAAAATTCATACAGCTGCATCACTAAACCATAGACAATTTCGAGCGGCCATTGTTGTTTACATTTTTGGCAAATTTTGAAACGCCGGACCTTGGTATGTTTGCTCTTTGCGGTATTATCTCCTCCTTTTTAAACCTACTAAACTATCAATTTAACTTTAAATTCTACCTATCTATAAGTTATGGTTACTTTAACAAGGAAAGGTTCGAAGTTTTTTCCGCAATATCCTTCGGGTATCACTTGGCTAAAGTTTCCACTTAAAAAAGTTACTTATTTCGCCGTTAAGAATAAAGTCGAATCATAATTTACAATTTCGTATTAAAATGGTATGTTTCTGTGTTATTACACAAACTCAAACTCAAAGCATTTATTTCAATTAAACCATTTCCAGGCACTTTTGAATTGTCAAAATTAACTAGTCGGTCAGTTAGTCAGAAACTTGAAGCTAGTTGCCCATTCCAAAACGTAGATCTCTTGGAGAAGAACGGGCAAGAAACTCCAAGGACACTCTTTTAAATTAAGATATTACAAAATCCTGAGTACAGTATTCTTGTTGCTTCTTTATGTGAGAACAATGTTATGAAGAAACAATTCAAAATAGTTATAAGATTAAAAAGAAGCCCTGGCAGCTAAGAGATGACCAGTCTCAGCTGACAGCGCCCGTTCACGAACATGACGCATGGATCAGCACCATCCAGCTCAACCATTTTGAAGAGAACCGAATGATCCAACAAACGCGCCACCATCAGTGAGACATTTAAGTGAGCATGACACATTCTCAACTGCCATGCTCTTTCAAGTCAATATAAAAAAATTATAATGAACGGATCCATGGTTCTTACATTTACAAAATTTAAAAAAAAATGCTTCTAAATTATACAAAACTGTACTTACCAATTTATTTACGAGATGAATAAAATTTTACTAGAAAGAGGTATAAGATATTAAAGTAACAATTAAAACTTGATTGAATTAAAAATACACATTAAGTTCGAATGTCAGAAACACTTAAAAAAAAGAAAAGAAAAAAAAAAGGGAAGCATGTCTTCCAAATATTGAAATTTTAACTAGTGAGCCCAAGTGTCTGTGGAGCAGGACCAGCATTTAGCCAAGCATTTTTATCTACGACTAGCTGCGCCCCGCGGTTTCACCCGCGTAAGTTTTGATCCCGTGGGAATATCGGGATAAAAAGTATTCTATGTGTTATTCTGATGTATAAGCTATATTACTGTAAAGTTTCATCAAAATCCGTTCAGTAGTTTTCGCGTGAAAGAGTAACAAACATCCATACATCCATACATACAAACTTTCGCATTTATAATATTAGTAGGATATAATCATCCAACTTATAGTATGCTTGTCTACATAGTGTGCGTTTAATGCATGTTTTAAATTTCTTCTCATTTAGTTGAAGAATATCGAGTGGTATTTTATTATAACACTCTACACAATAACCCATAAAAGAAGTTTTTACTTTAGACAATCTGAACACATTTTTGGTTCTAATTTGAGAAAGAAGCACTCCAGACAATGATTGTAGTTCACGTTAATAAAAACAAAATTACACGGAATATAGAAATTATAGAATTAATAAAGAGGGGCAGCGATGCGGAAGTGTAGGTACTTCGACGCCTAAGTGTCCTATTGTTTTTTTTATTTATTTATAAATACTTATTTAGTTAGTTATTCATTTAATTAAGTAAATGAAATTATTTTATTTTTATTAATCTATTAGGTATAAAGAGCCAAAATAATAATCTTTTCTAAAAATAATTTATTATTAACCATTTGATGCGGAACACGGAACACACTCATATTCTTAGTAGCGCCTGTCAAAATTGTCAGAGCAACTTTTCGCACCCGAGTGTCTTAATGCAGACAGTTAATATACCTAAGTTATTATAAAATTGTTTTCTAAACCACAACATATAAGATAAGCAGAACAGTTACAATGTAAGTAAAAACAAAACCAATCATATTATGTAAGCGCCATGCTTTTAGCATCGCACTTAATATAAAAGACGCTTGTTTCGGTCTAAGAATGTGGTCTCAGTAGAAGCGGGTACCTACCGATGTTTTTTGGCAAAATAACATAACAGTCCGGGTGTCGAGAGAATGCGTTCCTGACACCTACAAGTGCGACATTTCTGGTTGCTAATAAAAATCAAAATCGGAAAACACGTATTGGCTTGATGAAACTGACAGGTGTCAAGAACGGATTCTCTAGTCGGCCGAACTGTAGTAGGTAAACTGCAGTGCTATTCTGTAAAAATCTCACCGTGAAACTAAGGTGAAGTGAGCTGTCATTCCACCTAATGTTAGGGATTGCCTCCATTGATAACTCACTTCACGCTCACTTCACCTACGTTATCACGGTGAGATTTTTACAGAATCGATAGGCAGGAATAGTACTATGTATTCGATGTGTTATTAAGGTAGAAAAAAAAACGTGTACTGCTTTTTTGGTCTAGTCTTTTTTAAGGCATGTATGTAATAGAACTTCTAATAACTCTCATTTTGCGTTCCTAAAAATATTATTGAACACTATTATATTGATTGCGCCTCTTTTGGTGAACCTCAAATAATTCCTATTTTGAGGTCCTAAAATACTAAGCTACTATAACTGGAAGCAGCTGGATGAGAGTTGCCGAGATTTGAGCTGAATGCCATGCAATTGGAGACGCCTATGTCCAGCAGTGGACTGATATAGGCTGATGATGACAATACTAAATAGTCAAGTAACTGGTACCAATTTGGATGCGACTGGCAGGTCACAGATCTAACCTAATAACCTAACCTAACCCATGTTGTCAGGATTTACGGCGATAAACTCGGATCGCGCGTTAGTTTTTAAAAGTTCATTAATTTAAAAAGGTGTCCATTATTATAATATCAATAAGTTCATAGAGGATCGTTGCGTCGCGCCTGTCTGCGGATACCCTAACACTTTGCCACTTTGCTTTTGTCCATTTTTGAAAAGTATTAAGTATCGATTCGACGATTCACTTAGAGACTAAGCCCCTCTTTGCCTGTTACTCTGACACATTAAAAACCACAAAATTATGAAAAACAACACCTTTATACTCGTAAGTACTTCAACTTTCGCCCCCATAAAAAAGCTCATTATCATTCATCAAAAATAATCACAATCATAATCATTTCCACGCTTGCATTAAGGCCACGCCGGTTCCGCTCATGAGTAAAGTTTCCTCCACCATTATAGAGATAAGGGTGAGAATTGAACGCATTTAGTTGATATCTTGGAATTAAAGGAACCTTCAGATGGCTAGGTATTGTGCTGATGGTGATGTAAGGGCAACTTCTTATCGTTGAACCTTGTAGGTTATACTTGAATGTGAATGTCGAGTTGACACGCGGCGGTTTTGGTACTGTGGTCGCGATCTATACAGGCTGACTTTTAATTCATTCGCAATTTCTAAGGGGTGAAAATTTGTAGAAAGAAAATAAGTTTATTTGTGCCTTATATGAAATGCCTCTGTATATACAAAGTTCTATTTTCGCTATTTTTGTGTTGGTACCATCGTAGAAGTTGTTCGTGTTTATTTTAATGACATGAAAGATGGTAATTAAATTCACAGTCACAGTCAGCGACTACCTTACTACATACAGCCTAACAGCCTAGAGGCCTTTTTTTTGAGTATGGGAAATCTTCAAATGACACATCCTGCTCTGGGTGGAGAAGACGGGAGTGTCAGACTCTTACTGACTAAAACCCACCCGTGTTCCTTCCTTAGCCCTTTATGTTCCGGGGTGGCGGTAACCCTTTCGGACAATTCCGCTGCCCCGGCAGGCTTCGGCCCTTACAGGCCCCTTCCCTGTTGCTGACATCTCTTTGAGGTGCGTGTGGAACATGTACGCGCCGTCCGGCACAGGCCTGGTCCTGATCGGACGGAGAGTTACCCATTGCAGGCCTGAGCCTGGGTTGTTTGACCATAAACATGGACACACATTAATCACGCTTCATACATTACGCCCGTAATCCGTGAAGGGTTAGGTAGATTCAAACTTATATTACCTATAATAAAGACGCCAAACTATAATCTATCAAATTTCTTTAATAGATTTTCAACTTTATTGCTAAAACATAAGGTTCAAGATTGATTGGGAAAATTTGACAGTTTCGGGTGGCTTGATGTGCTGGCGTCTGTACATCCACATTTCGCCAGTTATGTAAGTATAAGTCCCATGTAATAGGGGGCGAGTCGGTACAGCAATAATCCACACTCCTGGTTCAAGCCATGGTCCGGGGCGAGAGGGAGTGAGAGGCAGCCACCTCCTTCTGCGAAGCAGTCATGCTAGCGAAGGAGGTGGCGGGACGGCTGAGGGAAAGAGCCTCACGTCCCAGCCGCCGCGGGAGACGCTCCGGGCGTCGGGAGCCGCGTGACGACTCCCGGCCACCGTAGGCGAGGGCCTGCGGGCGGAGAGTAATGGATAACTTTCCGTCCGATCAGGACCAGGTCCGTGCTGGACGCGCGTACGTGTTCCACGCGCGCCTATAAGAGATGTCAGCAATACGAAAGGGGCCCGTAAGGGCCGTAGCCTGCTGGGGCAGCGGGATTGTCTGAAAGGGTTACCGCTGCCCCGGAACATAAAGGGCTAAGGAAGAAAACGGGTGGGTTTTAGTCAGTATGAGTCTGACACCCCTCCTGCTCCACCCTGAGCGGGAGGGGTCACTTGATGATTTCCCATCCACAAAAAACTGCTGCTACTGAGAAATTAAGGAAAAAAAACCTGTCAATGAGCTACTGCAAAGCAAGTACCTGCCCTTATTCAGAGAAGAAAAAAGCAATGATTAACTCGTTTGAACATTGCGTGTTGGCGATTTATAAACTAGTAATTACTCGTAAGTCTTTCCTAATAGGTACTTAGAAAACAATGCACAAGGTAGTATTATATTATCTGTGACAAGATCATGTTCTTAAGATACCAGACACGTTTATTTAAATAAACGTATTCGTAAGTTAAAAGTAAAGTAAAGTAAGTTAAGTTATTTTTTTTTAAGATACGTTTTTTGTAGCACACATTACAGTCGCAACACGTAGCAGTATATTCATATAAAAAATTATGGTGCGGTTTGCCTGTGGTGTGCCTTTCCTTAATCATTTAATTATGTAAAATTTGTTTCGGCGTAGAGTTTTCTATGTTAAGGGCCTATACTACCTCAAATGGCTTAGCGTGATCCTACGTTATGTCGAAAACACTGCAGCATTAATTTTGAAATAAATAATAGGTCGGGGCAAAAATATTTTCGTATTTTGAATCTATTGTTAGTAATCAAACCTCTTTGGCAGTACTGAATGTAACTGGCTGGTTTTAATACTATTAAATGTTGACATTCTAAAGATGCAATAAATTAAAAACTAGTTCCCGCCATTTCTCAATTGGTTTTCAAGCAAGCAACATGAACGTATGTGACGAAGAAATTCGGTACATTTCAAAATTTTATTACAAAAAAGGTAAAAATGCGACGAACGCTGCGAATAAAATTTGTGCGGTTTACGGACCTAATGCGGTATCAATACGAGTAGCACAAATGTGATTCAAGCGTTTCAAGTCAGGAAATTTTAGTGTGAAGGATGAAGCTCGCTCTGAACGCCCTGTCACGGATAAAATCAGTGCCATTTTTGAAAAAGTGGAGCAAGATCGACATATTAGTAGTTATGATATTGCTGAAGAACTGGATGTTGATCACAAAACAGTTTTACGGCATTTAAAAAGTCTGGGTACAAGAAAAAACTTGATATTTGGGTACCACATGATCTCACTGAGAGAAACTTAATGCAACGTGTTTCCATTTGCGATTCTTTGTTGAAACGTAATAATTCCGACCCATTTCTTAAACGGTTGATTACGGGTGATGAAAAATGGATCACTTACGATAAGAATGTCCGAAAAAGATCGTGGTCGAAGCATGGGCAAGCCCCACAGACCGTGGCAAAGCCCGGCCTGACTCAGAACAAAGTGATGCTGTGTGTTTGGTGGGATTGGAAAGGAATCGTCCACTATGAGCTTTTGCCGCCGGGTAAAACTATCGATTCTGACCTCTACTGTCAACAACTGATGAGGTTAAAAGAAGCTATTGAGAAAAACCGGCTGGAGCTGGTGAATAGGAAGGGCGCGATGTTTCATCACGACAACGCCAGACCGCACTCATCTATAGCCACTCAGCAAAAATTGAGAGAGCTTGGCTGGGATGTGTTGATGCATCCTCCGTATAGCCCTGATCTTGCTCCATCAGATTTTCACCTGTTTTGGTCACTTCAGAACTCTTTAGGAAGCATAAAGTTAACCTCAAAAGAACACTGTGAAAACTACCTGTCAGATTTTTTTGATAAAAAATCTCAAAACTTCTACAGCAATGGGATCATGGCATTGCCCACAAGATGGCAACAAGTCATCGATCAAAACGGCACATACATATTATAAATAAATAAAAAATTAAACCTAAAACAATTTTTTTTTGTATGAAAAATACGAAAATACTTTTGCCCCCCCGACCTTATATATGGTAAAGTTGAGGATTAATATTAGGTCTTATGTTAGACGAAAACACGATTTCATAAAATTTTCTCGATAGAAAAAAATTCCAAAGTTACCTCCAAACCGAACAATAAACCGCTGGTATTCAAAAAATACTTCAAATTAGATCATGAAGCTTTGTATACTAACCGTACTAACTATAAAGCAGGTCTTATGTTGTTTACTTTTTTTAATTACCATTATTTTCACCGTAAAAAGCAAAAACCTAAACTATTGGCGCTGCCTGCCGCCTAGCAGCGCACTCTGTCTCGCTCTCACTCAGTCCGCGAGCAGTATTGTGCGAGCAAGATAAAGAGTGAATTTTAGCTAAGGTAGTGTAGGCTTTTAAGGGGATTACAGGACCTAAACACAAAAAACGCATGTTTTAGAAGCAATAAAAGTAGATCGACTACATGTAAACATAATATATACAGAAAAATATATGATATTCTTCAGGATATTATGCTAGGTATATAGTGTGTTGAAAATATAATACAACAAATTTGATACGATAGATAAAAATCATGAATATACCTGTATAAACTTTCTTTTTACAGTAAAAACCATACTAATATTATGTACATACAATCATTCTGATGTTTTGTCAGATTATTCTAGAAGCAACATACTAAAGCACTAGTGCTTTAATTTTTTTGTAAATAGTTGATTACTTCATATTTTGCAATAAATCACTAGCGTTTTGTCATCGCGCTTCTCTTTCCTTTCTATGCAGTCCGACAGTGACCGGGCTTTAGGTCATGTAGTCCCCTTAACGTATGCTTTTCAGATTACAATTTATTATCTCTTTTTGATCGCATTGAAACTAAAAATATTCTACTAACAAAAGAACAATACGTTACCCTTTTCTTAGCTACGTTTAATCTTAACACTCACACGGGTGAAATATTGATATAAAACAGACAAGGCAGCAAGAAATACTGCAAGTATGGATAATAATCCTATAAGTACAGTAAATATTAGTTCCAGTTCTAGGTACTGCGTCCACGACATGTTGGCAGCGGGCGCGCGCAGATGTCTCGCGCCGCCGTGACGCAGCACGTGCTCCGCCCACCACACGGCACGCTCTAGTGGAGGCATAGGTTCATCTCTTATCACATTGTGTAATTTTTGTATATTGCGGCGATAGCTGGAATCAAAAAGAACAATATGATAAAATAAAAATCACCATTTTAAAACAAATTATTGTCTAGGTATGCAAAAAGGTTCGTTAATCGAAATTTTATTTTTAAAATGATAGGAGCTGTTTAAAGATTTTAGATATTAGATTAATGCTGAAAATGCCAGCGTAAAATTTTAGCAGTAGAAATTAGGAACTGATGACTGGATGACAGTAAATACGTACATCATTTATTTAACTCATTAACCAAGAACAAATGCAAAATTAAACTTGACTCCGGTAGGCCAATTCTCGTAATTTAAAACGTTCAAAATCTAGTCGCAGTCTCATCTCAGCGAATAACAAGTGTCAAAAACTTGTCAAAATATAGGGAAAATTGGAGTATTTTTGACAGATTGAGACTGAGATCACACTGTGAACGTTCTAAAAAATTACGAGAATTGCCCCTCTGGTTAAAATCACAAAATTATGATGAAACACAGAAACTCGTGGAAGTGTAAAATACTCATCATACCCTCACACACGGTGTGTGACACACCCCAACAAAACCACGCACAACACACATGCCACAAACATCACAAACACCCCTCGCACACCTCATTAGCACTCCCTCACACACACATTCACCCTACACTCACCACATTAACTCAACGTCAAAATACATTCCAAATCAGTGTACTGTAACTGTTTATATTTGTCCTATTTTTTGTTTTTAGTATTATTTAAATAAATCTAAATTAACTTAATTATTTAATAAGCACTCTTTGCATGGAACATCATTTCATTCTAAATCAGGAGAAGGGCGTTGTTAGCTGCGCTACAGTTTATACTTTTACAGCTATCATCGTATTATTTTTTATACTTAGTCTTGTGTTAGTGTTCCGAAATAAACTTTTTATTATTTATGTTTTTATAAATAGGTATTATACACGGTGTAATGGACATCGACGCGCAAACTGTTACCGTGAATGCTTCATATAATTCTAATCCCCCCTTTGCGTAAATTTTTTTCGTCGGTTATTAAAAAATTTGATTTTGATTTTGTTATATTATTCTTTAAGTACTTTTTATTATTTATTATTTAACAAATATTTTTTTATATATTAAATGAATGTTGTAAATAATTATTATAATAAGTAATATTTATATATATACCTATATATGTATATATATATATTGTATATAAGTATATGATTATTATATAATATGAATATTATTATATATAATCATATACTTACTTTATGTGATATTTATATAAAAATATTATATATATAATATATATATCGTAATATATAGTTAAATTTGATACAATTAGCTTTTAAACCGAAAATTACAAAAAAATACTTTTTATAATTTTCGGTTTTATTGGAATATAGTATTTTAGGTTGAAATAAAATAATAGTAGGTATGTATTAACTTTATTGATATGAAAATAAAGTTGTTCATATGCTCCTAACTTTATTGAGATTATAGCTTAATTATTGATTTTCCCAAAGGGAAAAGAAGATTGAAGCTTAACCCCAATCTTACAATCATAAACCAACTTACGTATTACTAATAGTACTATATTAAGACAAGCACATCCCCAGTAAAAAACAGCGTAATATTTAATATTTGGTATGACCTCCATTATTGTCAATGCAGCTAAGCAGACGTCGACGCATGGAGGCCACAATGTTTGCACATATATATCTGTGCCACGTAAATTATCCCACAATTGAGTACAATGGGATTTTTAAGCTGCTCAGGACATCTCTCATCTCGTGCTTCCCATCTTTGAACCATTAAACCCCATATATTTTCAATGGGGTTTAGATCAGAGGATCGTGCTGGCCACGGAATAACTTTAATATCGGCATGTTGGCTAAACCACTCGTTTATTACACTGGCACGATGTATAGGACAATTATCTTGAACAAAATTTAGTACACTAAAGTTTTCCGAGGGGTAAACATTACGCACAGTAGGTAGCATTATGTCATTTAAAACCTCGACGTAATTAGAGCTGTTGGCACGCGTAGGTATGAATTCCAACTCACCCGGCCCTTGAGCACTAATCCATCCCCACATATTCACACTTATTCTACCTGATTCTGTATTCAGACCAGCGAGTATTGTTCTAAATATTCCCGAGCAAAACGTAGTCGTTCCTCCTTGTGTTTTTGTGTCAAAAATGGTTTTTTAGCTGGTTTCCGATAATGTAAACCTTCAGCATGGAGTACACGGCGAACAGTCCGCAATGATGTGTCAAACTTTCTAGTTGGAATGAAACCATTTGTTTCATATTCTTCCACCATGAAACGTCGCTGCTTCGAGTTAATAAGCGGCGGCCTTCCACTTCTCATACGACTCTGTAGACTACCTTCTTCCTCAAACCTCTTTACCCAACGCCTCACAGTATTTCTCTAAAAAACGAAAATATTATTACACACTAGCAACTAGCGATTTATTTAATAAGAAAATCACACACCACTTACCTACTACCATCATAATTTTATAATCATTAAAAATAACTTACACATAAGCCGGTTTGAGTTGAAATTTGAGAAATATTAAACCCATTTTTACGCAAGGCGACAATATTTGCCCTGGCATCAATACTAATATTTGCTTGCATCTTGAATAAAGATAATCAAACAACACGCTAATAGCAATAATAACACAAACGCTCGTAACAAAGTTCACCAACCGACAACATCGTAACTACTTTATTACTTTATTTTGTTTCATACTAGCGACCCGCCCCGGCTTCGCAGGGGTGCAATGCTGATACTAAATACACTACATATAAACCTTCCTCTTCAATCACTCTATCTATAAAAAAAAACCGCATCAAAATCCGTTGCGTAGTTTTAAAGATTTAAGCATTCAAAGGGACAGAGAAAGCGACTTTGTTTTATACTATGTAGTGATTCACCCACATCTTTTATAATAAGTTCAACTAATACTTTTAAAGAAACACATCTCTCATCGGGTATAACTTATCGTAGATATTCAGAATTCATAAAATAAAACACAAAAAGCGTATTGTCACTGGGATTCGAACGCACGCCACACCGTGCGTATCATCATAGTTGTAGCGTTAACCGCTAAGCCATGTAGACACTTAGTTATCATGTGAAATTAAATACCACTATCTTATTACGCTGTCGCGATATATCAGACTTGACACTAAGGCAAATAATCATTATATCGCACTCTTTCTGAGTAGATAATGATGAAAGAGTGCGATATACTAGATTTTGTATGTGTGCAAAATGTTTGATATAGAAAAAGGTCGTAAGTGGGACTTGTTTGATGCGATACACTTGTGAAATTGGTACTGGACTTATGACCCCTATAGTACAGAGGCCAGCACATCAAGCTACCCCAATCTGTCAAATTCTTTTGATGGATTTTCAACTTTAGCACAAAGGAATAAGGTTCATATTCAATTGGGAGAATTTGACAGATTGGAGTAGCTTGATGTGCTGGCCTCTGTATAGGGATGTAAAGCAGTAAAATTACCACGGTAAAATACGGTAAAAAAACGTTTTTTACCGTAAATTTCGGTAAATTACGGTAAAAAACGGTAAGAAACGGTAAAAATCGTAGTTTTACGTTCTACAAACATAAATACGGTAATGAATGAGTGTGTTTGTTTGTACCTTACTCTTTCACTAAGTATATGAATATGAATTATTCGTTCAAATATGAATACATAATAATAATAAAATAATAAATTAAATATATGAATTATACCACGTTATCGATTTAATATGTAGGTACAGAAGCCAGCACATCAAGCTACCCCAATCTGTCAGATTTTCCCAATTGAATATGAACCTTATTCCTTTGTACTAAATTTGAAAATCTATCAAAGAAATTTGACAGATTGGAGTAGGTTGACCTGCTTTCGTCTGTATGTTATGTGCAAAGACCAGTAAAAATTAAAATTTTAGTTTTTGGAAAATTACTTGTATTTAGTATTAAACTAAGTACAGTCCTCAGAATCAACAATTTAAATAATAAAATTAAACAAATGACAATACAAAAAAAAAAAAAACAGAAAAATAAAATAAATCTATAATCTATCGCATTTTGCCGTACCACTTGACGGAGCGCACTTGTCAGAAACGTCGCATTTTGATTTTGTAAACCCACGCGCGCGTGATATAAAATAAATTAAAATTTAGAATGTTATGCCACCGGTAATTTCACCGTCATTTATATAAATTACGGTAAAATTACCGTATTTTATCAGCTTTTTCGGTAAAATTACGTAATTTTGCAACCGTACCTCTGTACAACAGTTTGTGTGTCGACGGTCCGTATCAACAAGAAAAATGGCACTCACAATATCTTCTTTTCGATAACGTCTATTAACATTAATAAATAAACAAAAATAACAAAGATTGACTTCCTTTTAATTTCCTAAGAGGTTTTCCTTTTCGCTCTTACTTTGAGGAAAATTGTGAAATCAATCATTGATTTATTGTAATTTAATATTTGCTCCAAAACACAAAAAAAAAAATAATAAAATTATATTTTGAGAGAATAAAATAGGGAAAAAATATATAAAATTATCTAAATATTCTGTGGGTTCCACTATAATATGACCTACGGGCAAAACTTATGCAATTTAAAGGCTAGATTCAGTTTTACGCTCAACTTCTATACCGTAATTATTTGAATCTCAGGGTTGCTACACACTGGTTCGGCTCCACATAATTCGGCACAGCGGCTAAATCGTATATAATATATTTCATCTGCCTAGCCTTTTCCAAACGATGTATATTGTAATAATAATAAAAGTTTATTAGGAACAATTTAGGTATCAACGCCTAACACAAATCCATGGAAGATATTTTTTCCAGACTTGCACATCTTTAAGGAAGTCTTATAATATAAAAAAAAAACAAACACTGAAAGTTTGCGTGTAATAAATAGTTTATAGTGGAAGTAAGGGTGATATTGGGGTCGGCTTCCAGTCTAACCGAATGCAGCTGAATACAAGTATTTTACATGAAACGACTGCCTATCTGATCTCCACAACTCAGTAACTGAGTAATACGATACCCCCTGTTAAGACCGGTTGTCTGACTTTAGGGCTTAGCACTACCCGTAACGACTGTCAGATATCTACAAATGGCAGCCGGGACCGTGCTTTTCAAGTCACGGAGGGATCTCGGTATGTGAAGATGGTTATCCATCCACGGACTTACTGCGGTAAGTGCAGCTTAACCTGATTGATACAATGATCGACTCGTCCGGCTCTAATGACTTAGCCACAGGGCCCTCGGCTAAATATGTAGATATATGTTCTGGAGAAGCCACTCGGTTTAGTTTGAATTGTGCTGAGTCAACCAGAACATGATTCAGCGAGGGTATATAGAGATATCAAACGGACTGTAGATTGGCACTACCCGAGTGAAATCCGAGTATGTGTACTAATTGCTTCGGGTTGGCTTTGTTGTTCAACAAATACTGCCGAACCGAATGTACCGACCCGAAAGTACAACTCTCGTGTTGCGTGTGGCGTGTAGTACCTACCCTTTACAATCTCTTATCTACCTTTATCAAAGCTAAGTCAATAAAACCTAGCTTAGGTTTCCGGTCTCAGAAGCGTTTATAAAATAAATAAAATTGGTCCTTTCGAATCATCTATAATTTAAAAAAAAAACTTTCTTTAAGCTGGTCCTTAGCATATACAGGGTTATTTGAAAAAAAAACCAGCAACCTCTTAAGAGGTCATTGTACTCATCATTATGAACAACTTTTAATATGGGACCAAACCTGAAACCGCGAAAAAAAATCAGCTGTTCCCTATATTTTGACGAGATAGACGAAGATAAACGTAGGGAGCAGCTGATTTTTATTTCGCGACTTCAGGTTTGGTCCCATAGTAAAAGTTGTTCATAATGATGAGTGCAATGACCTCTTAAGAGGTTGCTGGTATTTTACAAATAACCCTGTAGAAAAGTTTTTTGTACCTTTAAAAATTTGGAATATCCAAAAATGCACTACTCTTAATGCTCATTTGATCGTATAAAAACTATAGATATAGATAATACATATTAGTTAGTTTTTTGTTAATAATATTATAATTAAACTACTTTTGATAAAATAGCCATTTTCAATAAGTTTCCACCTGTAAGTGAAAATAATCTATTAAAAAAAATTACCCAATTAATTAATTTTTTCACAAGCTACAAAGTTTTCAGGTTTCACACTTCATTGACGGGAATTTGTTTTAGAAATACTTTGATGCTTTTTCTTTTCTACTGCATTCAATTTTTGAAAAGTACAAAATTAATCTCCATTAAATTACGTAGTTTATGTGTACTAGCAGGAGTATAATAATAGAAACAGTTGCATAAAGGAGGCAAAACATTATTTTAGATCGTAAAGCACTCTCTAATGCTTTGCATTATTAGGCGTGCAAAATATATAGCAATATATATAAGAAAAGAAATAGATTTACAATGCTGAATGGATTTCTTAAAGACGATAATTTTCAAGTAAGCTATTAAGACATTGTGATAATGGCCCCGATTCTGTTGTTCACAAACTAAATTAAATTTAAGTTCAGTGCATCTTTTTCTTTCTAATTCATTAAGAAAAGGACAGAAGATAAATATTAGTTTAGTCCTGTCACATTAGATAATCCATAGACAAGTTTAGACGTGATTAAAAATTGGCTACTAAAAATACGTCAGTTTACGCCAGGCGCTGTCTAATTTGATAGGACTAAACTAAGATTTATGTTCTGTCCTTTTCATACTAAAATAGAAAGAAAAAGATGCACTGAACTTAAATTTAGTTTAGTTAGTGAACAACAGAATCAGGGCCAATGTCTGTTAGAGACGACATCATGATCAGCCTATAATGTTCCCAAAGCTGGGACACAGGCCTCCTCTCGATGAGATTGAGCGGGCCGTAATCCAACACGCAGGCCCAGTGCGGGTTGGTAGATGTTAAATGTCTTCGAATGTTTGATTTTAGGACATGCCGGTTTCCTCAAGATGTTTTCCTTCACCGTTTTGAGAGCATTGGTGATAAATAATTTACACAAGGTTAAACGCTTGTCCTTGAACCTGGTAATTGCGTAACACATAATCAGTAGCAACGGGTTCCATTTTGACAGTTCAACAAAATTCATTGCGTTGTTTACGTTGTTGAGCTGACACATTTTTATGAAGCAAGGGATTAGCAATTTCCTTCAAAATTATTCAGATTGAAATTGATAGTGTGTTAAGCATTTTAAGGTGTTGGACGTATAGTTATAATAATCTATTTTATTTGTTTTAAACTTAACAAACCTTCCATCTTCAATAACAGCAGTAATAGCATTCTTAAACTGTTCCTCAGTAATAGTATCCAGGTCGAGTCGAACTCCAATCTTCAGGTACACATATTTTTCCACATTGAACCACTGGTCTGCTAACATTGGTACACCTATCAGAGGTACTCCTGCTGTGATAGCCTCGTCTGTTGATTGAAGACCTCCTTGTGTTATGAATAGCTTTACATTGGGGTGTCCTGAAAAACATTGAGACAGATAATGTTAGATACTATTTAAATGAAATAAGAAAGTAATCGTAGTACCTTCCTCGTTGGTCTAGAGGTCGGAAGCGCTACCGCTGAGCATGAGGTCCTGGGTTTGATTTCAAGGTTGGGCAAAGTGTTATTAGTATTTCTATCAGGAATTTCTCAGTAGCAACCGCGAGCCTGGATATGTGTCCAGTTTATGGCAATAGGCTAGCCACCCTATTACATGGGACTTAAAAAAAAACTTAAATGGCGAAATGTGGGTGTAGGTACAACTCTGCCCAACCCGTTGGTGAAACAAGGCGTGATATTATGAATGTATGTATGTCATAGTACCTATAGTACTAAAAGGAAGCCTTTTAGTGAACAATTAAAGATAGTTTGCGATTTTCAAGTACATAAAGCCATAGGTATTCCGATTGGTTTTGCTTTTCCTGGTAACGCCTAATATGCATTTGCGATTTATTTGCCAAAAATGTAAAAAAAATATGAGTTTATGGAAAAATTACTTTAAATCCTACTCAATAAAGTTCAGTTTATACTACAACTTCAAACATTTTTATAAATTTTTCAATAGTGGTAGTCACTCTGAAATCAACTTAATTGCCATTAAAATAAAGCTGATATTATTCATTGGAACAGGCTGTAAGTCGATGTCTTTGCCAACCTGTAATAAAATAATAAGTTTATGAGGAAATGCGGGCAGTCTTTTCTCCATAGAAACGCTCTTGCCTGTTTCTTTCTGGTTAATGACCTTATAGCAATGTTTTTTTACAGAATAATAAATATTAACTACTTGTATGTTCCTATGTTTTCCTTTTCGATGATAATTAATTTTATAAGCACTAAAACCCTCAAAAATGCCAATTTAAAACTCTGTAAACAGAGGCCTAGTGTACAAATTTGACAACAATTAATGAGAAAAGAAAAAAATAAATACACAGTGTATGTATGTCCTTATTATTCAGTTTATGAAATATCTTTTAAATTGGTCTAATATTGGAGGAATAGACGAGAGCCAAACATCGAATTATGACTTTTTACTTAGGCTATTTCAAAAGTCTCTCCGACCGCATTTCCTCTTAAGTAATGCTGGTGAATCCTGACGAATTACCTACGCTATCAACTTTACTGATTGTCTTAATTTTGACAACGGCATGTGCTATTCCGGTATGCCTCACGTCGATGACAGGGTGAGATTGCATTTGCATATATGCTTTAATTAACTTTTAAAGCGATCTTATTTTATCAATTTAAATGCTCAAATGCCCCTTAGTTTTTAAATAAATCTTAGTATTGTGATTTCGAACCACTCCAAATTACTAATCTCAAATGGAGCAAAAAAGTCGGCTCGGGAATCTTCTGATTTGCTATGATGAGAAATCCAGTTGTTATAAACTTTTAATGGTGATGCGATGCGATGTTTTTAATAACTCGTACAAGAAAACCGCCAATCAATAAACAAATAACCAATCATTGAAATGAACAATAAGAATTTATATTAAAAAAAATACACCAATATGAACTTACTAAGCAGATCAGGCTGCGGCAACCACTTGGATATCCTAATGTTCTCACTTCGTCCCGGCAGCTCATTATTGTTCCACTTCCATAGCACATTGTAAGGCAATTGAGAGAAGGCTTTCACAAGAACCTGAATCCTTTCTGGTGGTAACGTTGAAGGATCCACGTTGGTACCAAAGCTGATGTAGATCACGCCGTTCTTACATGAATCTAAGTACAACTTGAGGTCCTTGAACATACAAAATAAATTGTTAGATCTATTTTAGAGCTTATAACAGGTGCTGGTGTTTGTAGGTAGGTACAATCACGGTATCTATTGAAACTGAGTACTACGCTTATGTGTCTACGTACTAAGACTAAGGCCAATATTAATAAACGTTCCTCAATGACGTACTGAAGTGCGTAATCATTTGATACGCCATTACTACGATATCAACATCTCAAGATTCATGAAAACAGTATTTCAGTTACCAAGATCAGTTCCTCAAGACGCTATACTGAGGGCTTGATTTCGTGAACGATTACGTCACATTGACCGGAGTTTAGAATAACAATCATCACATTTCGATAATGTTATGTCGTAAGATTTATTGAAATACTTGTATTTTGTGAAAACTTTAATGAATAGCGTTGTATCACGTTATACAGTTGTTTTTTTACCCAAGAAAGCCTTAAATTGTTAAAAATGTTGTCCGTAGAAGCTTCCTACTCAACTCAGTAGGTACAAATAATAGAACGCAATATAGAATCAGATTGGAGCGTCTGCGTCAAGTATCAAAAAAGGCAAAAACAACAATCAACATCATTCTGTTTGTTTACTGTCACGAACATCTCGCGTTTTTAATTTGACAAAAAGTGGTTATAAACGAAAATGAAAATCAGGAAGCACTCCAATGGAGTAAAAATACTTTCATGAAATTATAAAAATATATAGAACTGTAGTAGAAAATAAGGATTCAAGGCATCCCTTATATAGATTTTTGGTAAACGACATCACAAACACCATAAAATAAACACACAGTAATCTATTTCACCGTAATAATTAATTTCGGCCAAAATATTTTCAAACTCCATGTTTCGCGCTACTTATCACGACCTCAAGTCACGGATTACTTATTCTCAGATTTAAGCATCTTGAGTACCCAAACCACGATACTCTTGCGCCATCCCATCTTCCTGGTTCGGCATGCTGTCCTGGCGCTGCTGCTGCGGCTGCGGAAAACCTCAAGCGGCGAAAATATAATAACCTTATCGGAAGTTATATTTTCGAGCCGTTTGGGGTTGAAACCCTCGGGCCGTGGGGTCCGAATGCTCATGTTCTTTTTAAGGAAATCTCGAAACGACTGGTTGACACTTCCCATGACCCAAGGGCTGGCTTTTACCTTGGCCAGAGGCTAAGCATTGCCATTCAACGTGGTAATGCCGCTAGTCTCTTGGGTACATCACCAGTCGACAGCGATGCAGATGAATTTTTCGATGCTATATTATAGTTTGTTTTTTGTTTTAGTTAAGTTAGGATTTCATTTTGTTATTTTTTTTAATCCACACCTATTATATACTTAATTGTAGAGTTTCGTTTATTAATCAGTCCATTACTCGGCTGATATCGTAAACCCAAATCGTAACTTGAGTTTGTGAATTATTATTCCTATTAATACGATCATGACCTCAAGATCGATGTCAAGTACGAGCTCTTGGGCTGAGTAACGTTTATTAATACGAGGCTAAGTGTGAAACATACGAGCGACACTCGTCAACGGCAGAGGTAACATTAGCCGTCGACACGCGTCGACAACGTGCCACTGTGATTAGATCACGTTGGCGACACGCGTCGTTATTTTCCTCAGTCATCTAATTATACAAAATTAAATGGATTTGAATTAAATGTCTGGGTAAAGGTGAGTATTTCTTTTAAAAAAGGAACTGGTATAAATAGCCAGTTTATTATACGGTCGTCACTTTAAGGTTATTTATACCCGTTCCGGAACGATATTATATTTTTAGTGTTCCGTACCAAAATGGTAAAAAGGAACCCATTAGGTGCGACTCAATCTGTCAGTCTGTCTGTCTGTCCGTCTGTCACAGCTGGATATCTCCAGAACTGCTATTGCTATCAACTTGAAATACTTTTAGATGACGTTTGCCCAACTATTTTGCAAATAAGAGAGAAATATTTTTTTTTTTTGCAATAGAGACTGAAAGTGGGCCTTAAAATTTCAAAGTGGGGCTACTAGACCATATGGGGTATCATATGAAAGAACGCTGTTTGAACACTCTCAAACATTTTTTCTTTTTTTTAGGCCGCATAGCTTTCGACTTTTGCTAAAAAATGTAAAAAAAAATACCGTTCCCCCCCTTATCTCCGAAGTTTGTATAGAGAAAAGACTAACATTATTTTATGTGATAGAAGTTTATGTAAACATTACAGGAAAAATAAAACGCGCCAAGTCCATGGAATAAGTTAAAAAGGTCTTAACTGAATATTTTAGAATAATACTGGCTGTTATCGACGGTCTAACACGCAACCTCCTATTTACTAGTTTAAATTATGTTTACTAAAGGCATAGAGGTCCATCAGATTACATAATCAGCTTATAATATTCCCACTGCTGGGACACAGGTCTCCTAGAGGGAGTGGGCCCTAAATCCACCACGCGAACTCAGTGCGACTAAGCAAATAACAATAAAATATGAAACTTTTAAATATATACATTAAAAGTTAAAATCATATGTACCCTACAACACGCAATTACTTTAAAAAATTAAAAATCTAATATCTCGTAAATTAAGCCGTCTGTGTAAATAATTTTTATGTAAAACTTTAGTCATAAAGTTGTACAAAAATTAATCGTAAGTTGTGTAAATCAATACGAAACAGATATTTACCTATAAGTATTCATAAGGATCACTCAGTTCAGCAAATTTAAAAACATTGAATTACTCATAACTTTTTAACAAAAGGTATTTGTGTTATGATATTTATTGTACAAATATATTCGGAACATACATTTTAGGATTAAAAAAAAGATGTATAGAAAAAATCAACCTAAACCTTATTACCACGATCTCTCAGACAAAATGGTGTCTGTACTGAGTGATCCAATGAAAGTAGCTTTAAATGCCTTGATGGTTTTAAAAAATATTGTGACAATTTGTTAACAAATTTTTGAGGTATAAATTTAGTCAGTAGAGTAAGTTTTTGTTGAGATTTAGCTCATAGCCGTTTTTGCAAAAGTCTGATTTGAGTGATCCACATTTTGGGCAATAACTGAAGACCCTTGAGAGTGACAATTTTTTTACTTTGGGCTATGAGTTTTGACTATTTTTGACTAAATGTACACAATCAGATTTTGTCACGAAATAAAAAAAGATCACTCAATCCAAATGCACATTGTTGGCAGATGTCACATGTCATCGAGTTTTTGGTTCTAGAAACACGCCGGTATTCTCACGTCTCGCTGTATGTATGTCTATTTTGTATCAAAATCAATTTAAAATGGCATTAAATATAATCATTATTTTTATATGTTCATATTTAAAGTATACAATTTCATAGTCTTCTTTTTCTTCTTTCTCAAGATCTTGTAATGTAACATCTTGCATGCACTGTACCTATGTAGGTATTAACTCTTGTTTTGAACAAATAAGTGACCTTTAAGTATTCATTTAAGTAGGTAGGTACTCACAAAATACATAAAGATAGCCATACTTCCTAGTAAATTACATAGCTCAATTTAAGATCTTGCAAGGTCGTTCTACAAAACAATTATTTAATTAACAAAATTTTTGATTTGTCATGCCATTGAAAGGGAATAATTTTTGTTGTTGAGCTAACAAAGTAACAAGCAAAAAATAGATATAATAAACAATGGTTTCGAGAAATATCTGTGATGTAAACGACAATCCACTGACATGTACGGCTATCAGATTTCGTAAATCGCATACAAATGTTTGATGTAGTACCGGCGCGTTGAAATACGATAAAAATAATATCACCGGACCGCCCGTCGACCGCACGACAACGTTATTCCTCTTTCATTTTCAACCTATATATTTCACATTTCGTAGACCCGTTTTAGCCTCAGAATGTTTTGCGTATTAAACTACGTTAATTTTACTATCGAATAAAAATAAAACGAAAGTTGTAGCTCTAAAAACAAAATTACAGTGATTTAAAACGTTCGTGGTAACTTTCGGGCGTGCGGACATTTTGTTGTTTACGTTTCGTTTCGCGTGCGCTTTGTAGGACTGGGACATAGGGAGGGATAATTAGGTCTGTGCAAGTATTTTCTTCTTTTTAATAGTTTAACCTTTTTATACCTTTTGTTTATGCTTTTGCTACTTTTTGGTTTTTACTTTTGAGTGACTTAGATACTTTTGTTTTCCACCGAACCAGCGCATTTTATTTCGATAGTTATTAAGGTCATCTCCTTATCATGTCGAAGGTATACTTACATAAGTTATATTATATCTACTAGCGTTTCAGTACTGCTAGTAGAATATCTTTTGGAAGCAGGTAAGTCTTGGGGCTGATTTCCCCAACCATCTGATAACTTTATTCGAGGAATAATTTTGAAATTTTGACAGTTATTTCATACAATAACTGTCAAACCTCAATTTTATACCTCAAGAAAAGTTATCGGGCGTTGGAATAATCAGCTTTTAATTGTCCTAATCCTAATAACGTCGGGTTACGAAAATCCTTTGCTGTTGGCCCTAGCAAAGGATCTTCGTAAACCAAAATTACGCGCGAATTAATCTGGTGCGGTATGGGTGCGGCGCCAGAATCAAAGTGCGCACTGGGTTTGCTCCCTTACACAGAGATGCACGAAGAGTCCCAGCAGCAGAGAGTTCAAGAACACAAAGAAAGAAAGAAAAGTATTTATTGCGACTCGTACAGGAAGTTCACACACTCAGTATGGCCGATGAAAAAATGTGTTTTTGATACCTGTTTCCTTCCTCAGTATTATACCTACAATTGCATACGTGTTTTGCAATTTGATCTTTATAAGATACTAGAATTGTCGCACTAACAGGAATGCATTCTCTCGACAGCCGGACTCGTGACTGTAATCCAGTGCTTCCAGATCCCATAAGTAAAATTACAGTGGTGCGAGCTAAAAAATACAGGAGTGTCTAAAAACAATACAGTAGATTTCAAAATCGATTACAGTAAAATTACAGACAAACTTTGTTTACATATTGATAGAAAAATAAGTCTAAAATACAGTAAATCTACTGTAATTACAGTGAATCTGGAAGCACTGCTGTTATCTCAATTTGTAGCACGCTATTGAATAATGTAATTAGCTTCAGAACCAAGGTCAGCCTAGAACACTATTCTTAGTTTTTCTTCAGAGTATGCTATTATACATCCGCTATATTAACGACCATGCAAAAAATATCTATACGAATATAAGTATATAATTTCAAGACTGAATTATTGACAGGCATAACAGTCATAATTTGCACTGAAACATTATTTTAGAGGATGTAAATACATTGGAAAATTATTTTTGTAAACTAACCTTACAATTTAAGGGTGGTTCAAGTCATATGTGTGTACAAAGCAGCGGACAACTACTAGTAGTAGATAAAATACTGCACCGTATTATTGTATGCGACCTTGGAAAATAATAGCCTAATTGGAACGATTATTTGAAGAAGGTAAGTTACTTAATAAACTTTTGAATGAAGTACTCACTGTTGGTAGTTCCTTCGGAGGTGTCTGATGCAGCCCTCCCATATAAACGACAGACGGAGGAACAGGTCTTATCCCCTCAAATATCGGATGCACATTCAGGAATAACATATCCACATTATTCTCTAACTCTTCGACAGGTGGTATCTCAGGACCAAAATATTGTCTCAGCGCTTTATTCTCAAGCAATTCATTGTTCTCATACAGTTTCACAACGCGGTAATGATTGTACATTTCTGAAATTTTCTCCCAAAAACTAAGATTGTACAGCCTCTGCCTTATGACAGATGGATAGAGGAGCGGGTGGTCAGCTGCTCCAATCAGATCATAGTTCCCAGGAGCAGCTCCCAAAGAACTCACTAGAATCACAGGCACGTTCTTATAAATATAAGAAAAGGCTAATGCTGGCCTTACACAAGCTTCAAGTAGTAACAAATCAAACTTTTTGTGCTTATCATTTATAAGATTTTGCACCTCTTCAGATTGAATTTGTGCCTCAAACACCGAAAGAAATGAACTGAGAATTATGTTCATTTGAGATAGTAGATCGTTTGTACTTCCTTTCGAAGCTGCTTTGATGAAATTCTCCTGCCATATATTGTAGGAAATATCATGGACGTCAATTTCTGTTAGGTTGGGAGGTACTCCTCCATTCTTGAAGAGTGGGTCTGGTGTGATGATGGTGATTTCATGTCCTCTCTTCGCTAGTTCTTGAGTCAAAGGACGGAAGACCACTTGATGACTGATAGATGGAACTGGGAACACTGCTAAGATTCTCGCTGCTTCATTCGTACTTATAACTAGAATAGAACTCGTGACTAAATATAATACTGACATTATTACTCGAGCAACGATGTCGGCATACTAAGGTAAGTTAGGTTTGATGCTGTTTATATGCACTTCAATGTTACGTTTATTAGTGATCCGTGCGAGACTCAGAAAAAGGGAACAATATTAAGAGGAAATATTGTATTTAATTTACTTAATTAGATTAAATTCGATTATCTTGCAGACTGTCAGATTTCAGTCTGCAAGAGAGGATTTAATGTTTGTCTGTTCCATCATAATTTGTCGACACCTAACTCCGGACCTGCTTATAGTTTAGTTAAGTTTGTATTATTACGTTTTACGTTATAAGGTCTGTAATTTCGTTTACTATTATTACGTTATAAGGTCCGATGGGACTGGCATGCACAATTGGGTATGTAAAGTTTTTTTCAGGTATTTTTTTTATATTTTTAATTTATAGATTTAGTTATTTTATGCAACTAATTTCAAAATTTTGGTTTTCTAAGCAGCCATTAATTTTAAATAAATTTTCTAAATTCTGCTTCAAAAGTAGGCTGAAGAGTTCAATATCTATGCCACGTATAACACAATAACAAAAATCCTAAATTTGACGTTTTTTGCTTGACATCAGAAACTTCAAGCATGACACTAGACAGTTTTAGAGGTGGGAATGATCGATACAATCATGTACATTTGCCCCGCACGGCCCCGCTGAATTTGCGATTTAGGTGTGCACCAATGCAATGTACTCACCTCTAGGAGTATATGTACCGGTTTCTTTTTCAATGTACCTCTGTACTTTTGAAGAAATATGCATAAAAAGGGGGCCGTGCCAGCCAAACGTTTTCAGCACGGCCCCCGTGTAACTTGAAAAATATAAAGCGTATTAAAAAAGTTCCTAAACTCAAGGAATGTACTCTATTAACACGTTATATGTACCGTAACAGATATTGTGAATTTGTAATAACAAATAATATATAGATGTGGAAAGAGGGCCGTGCTGGAAAAAAAAAAATATAAGAAAATATCTAAAAAAGACAAAACAACCTTAGCCAAAAACTATTCAAATATAATTGATGTTTGGCAAGTAACATATGTACCGCATTGGTTTCTCCTAAAACTTGCAAAATTTAAAAAATAAACCAATTTTAGTTTATTCAGCACGGCCCTCTATAGTTGCCTATATGTTTTTAAATATGACATGTTTGTTTACAAAATTCGACTTCCTAAATTATGTATAGGAGTACATTCGTTCCCAATAAATTGCGATTCTGCTGTATTAGTACTTTAAAAGATAAATTGGATCAAAAATATCTTAAAATACAACTGATAGGGTGACCATGGTTCCATATATTAAGTACATATATTATAAGGCCGCCCATTGTATGTTTTGTAGTAATAAGTGTTTTTTTTGTTATGTATTTTCTGGTGTACAATAAAGTACCTATATATAAATAAATCACAGATATATTTTCAATAAATCACACGGATTGAACCGTACATTACAATAAAATTACAGATTCATTACATTTCACAGATTAGTTACGTTTACCTATAGAATAATCACAGAAAACTATAACTATGTGTCACTAACACTACAGAGCTTAAAAGGCTTTGAAAAATCACAGATACGTTTCCAACAATTCACATCGATTGAAGTACCTATATTACAATAATATTACATTAATCACATTAATATTATTTGGAATAATCACAGGCAACTAATTCAACCTACGTAATCACAGTAGTGTTTCAAGCAACTGTAATAATTAGAATATTGTTATTATTTTTACATAATTATAAAACATCAAAAATCACTCGCGAATCATATTTAGATTAACATACAACCTGACGCTGACCTGCAATTGCAAAAAATGGTATGAAAATTTGTATTTTGCAGGCTACACTGAAGCAAATACCCATAAGTAACGTCATACTCATAAGTAACGTCTAATTTTATAAACGTCTAATATACCTATGGTAGGTATACGCCTATAAAGTTAGGTTTTGTGATTTAAGAATTCTAACCTTAGACTTAATAAAGAAATGATTACGCAACAAGCAATTACTTCTATTGTATACGGGTGTAAGACTTAGCACACTCTCGCTTACACTTCACTGTGCTGTGATCGGGTGCTTCATACATTTTGATATTTTTAAATTTCATTAAATAAACCTAGTACTTAAGTAAATTGATTTTAGTACATATCAAATCCGTTTCTTAAGTACAAATAAATTATACGATTACTTTTAACTACCTGTTTATTAACATTCCATTTCCGTGCTTGAAATAGAATTCACTGCTCAACGACACGTAGAAAACACGTGAATACTGAAATTAATGGAGCAATGTTTACATTTACTGCTGTAGGTATATTGTGCGCGTAAAGATGTGACTGATCAATAAACACTCGAGCGCAACTGCGCAACATGAAGTAACCGCGACACCAGCGCCACTTCAAAAATCACGGTAGCGTCAGTGAACTAATAGCGACCGCACAGGACAAGTTTTAACTGAGTCAATTCCCTTAAAAGATGTCATCGCTAATATTAATTTTCAAGAAAAAAAAAACAAATTGTAAAAAAATAATGTTTATTTCAATGTAGTCAAATTATTTATTATTATTTATTTATTTATATATACTTTATTGTACACCAGAAAATACATAACAAAAAAAAAACACTTATTACTACAAAACATACAATGGGCGGCCTTAGAATATATGTACCTAATATATGGAACCATGGTCACCCTATCAGTTGTATTATAATATGATATTTTTGATCCAATTTATCTTTTAAAGTACTAATACAGCAGAATCGCAATTTATTGGGAACGAATGTACTCCTATACATAATTTAGGAAGTCGAATTTTGTAAACAAACATGTCATATTTAAAAAGATATAGGCAACTATAGAGGGCCGTGCTGAATAAACTAAAATTGGTTTATTTTTTAAATTTTGCAAGTTTTAGGAGAAACCAATGCGGTACATATGTTACTTGCCAAACATCAATTAAATTTTAATAGTTTTTGGCTAAGGTTGTTTTGTCTTTTTTAGATATTTTCTTATATTTTTTTTTTCCAGCACGGCCCCCTTTCCACATCTATATATTATTTGTTATTACGAATTCACAATATCTGTTACGGTACATATAACGTGTTAATAGAGTACATTCCTTGAGTTTAGGAACTTTTTTAATACGCTTTATATTTTTCAAGTTACACGGGGGCCGTGCTGAAAACGTTTGGCTGGCACGGCCCCCTTTTTATGCATATTTCTTCAAAAGTACAGAGGTACATTGAAAAAGAAACCGGTACATATACTCCTAAAGGTGAGTACATTGCATTGGTGCACACCTAAATCGCAAATTCAGCGGGGCCGTGCGGGGCAAACGTACATATATAATCGATTGAACATTTATTTAATACAGTTATTAATTTTGTATAGGGATAAGTGGAAGGAGGGAAGGGAGGCCTTTGCCCTGCAGTGGGACAGAAATGACTAATAATTAGTAATTAAATTAAATAATAGGTATTATTAATATGTCATTATCAAAATCAAACCAATAACAAGCAGCTACAGTACCTAGTTATATTTGCAAGTTTCCAACACCATTTGTGGTTACAAAATAGTTCGAATGATTTTATACTTAATATTATTATTTAAAGGGAGTGCATTTTATTTAAGCTATCATTATAATGATCGATTAACAATAATTCAGAATTCGAGATTTAGATTTTTTGTGTGAATAGATTTTCAATGTTTGATTTGAATCGATTCAAAGGCCGAAATTTTCGCACAACTGCATTACATATATTACTATGGTCATCCCTATAGTTGACATTAAATGACTAACTTTTTATCATATGATGAGAGGAGGCACCGAAAGTATTCTCAATCTGCTTACTTGTGACGTCATTTGGAGGTCAAATGAAAGTCAAGTGGTATTAAGTGTTTATGTTAAAATAAACTCCATCTTATAATTTTAAGCGCTAAAAATAGAAAAATGAAGTTAAGAAACCTTAAATCTCGAAATGGTTTGGGAATCAGCGTAGGATTTTTTTTCTTTACATACCGAATTGTATAAAAGTCCCTAATCTATATCTATACTTATAATAAATCTGCAGAGAGGTCAATTCTGTACATGAAATATATTTCCAAAATAACTATCAGCGGGTGATTAGTGATCGTTACTGACGCCAAAAATGCAATCAGTAAAATTTTTGTCTGTCTGTCTGTCTGTCTGTCTGTCTGTATGTTCGTTATAGAAACAAAAACCACTCGACGGATTTCAACGAAACTTGGTACAATTGTTCTTCATACTCCTGGGCAGGTTATAGTATACTTTTCATCACGCTACAATCAATAGGAGCAGAGCAGTGAAGGGAAATGTTGGGAAAACAGGATTTCTTTTTAGGTGAAGTAGTAATAGGTTAGTAGTAGTTAGTTAGTAGTAGGTAAGTTTTGGTTAATTTATGTTCAGTTTTTTTTAATATTAAGTAGGTAAAAGCGTAGGTACTTTTATTAATTATAGGTATAGGTATTATTAATTATAGTAGTTATAGGTATTTAGTTTTAAGTGAAGTAGGTTTTATTATATATTATTTTATATATTAGACGTAGTTATATATTTTTAGTTATTCAAGCCCCAAGCGGACGCCGGCGTCCGCCCGCTATTGTCTTGAAAAACGCGTTGAATGAGAAATACGCGTTCTCAAGAATCGGCAGAAGAAAGGGCACATCGGTTAAACTCTATGAGAGTTAGTGCCTCAATTTCCGGAAGTCATTGTTCCACGCGGACGAAGTCGCTGGCAAAAGCTAGTAATTAATAAAGAATAAAAATAAAGACTAAGTTTCAACTAGTATGAAAACTTTTTTTTTTACTATTTGATTTAGAGATTGGTCATAGCTCATAGCCAACACAGTTAGTTACTGGGTCGTCGTGCACGTTGCAGACACCCTCAAGATAATTTACAAAGGAAGAAACAAAATTATCTATATTTGTAAATACACACATCAAAAGTGTCTAGGGATCAACATATATTTTTGCAATAACTTTTCTCCTGATTGATATTAATTAAAATTTTCTTTAAGGATTCATCAAATAAAGTGTTTTCGTTTGTCACAGTAACGATAAACCAAGTCACCTTTGCATTAATAAAGAAATTTGCCATTTTCCTAATAAAGGGATTTTTGACATTTGAACCACTAACACAAAAGTTCGAAAAAAAGACTGAAATAACAGTTTTCTCTAAAATTTTATTGGGTAACTTAAACAATTAATAATCCGTGTTTCTACCGCGAACACTAACAACACAAGAACATCGGTTTGGCATACTCAAAATGAGTTCATCCAAATCACGCTGTGGAATGGCCGCCCATGTTCGTTGCAACAACAAAAAAAGGTCTTCTTGCGACTGGATACCCTCCATATTCGGCAGACCTCTTCTCTGTAGCATATCCCATGCATGCTCAATCGGGTTCAAGTCTGGCGACTGAGCAGGCCAGGGCAGGACATTGATGTTAGCTGCGGCGAGAGTCTGTCTTACAACTCTTGCGGTGTGCGGTCGTGCATTATCATGCATTAACTGAAATAAGGGACCGATTTGCACTTGTAGAGGAACGATGACGTCTGATACAATCGTCTCAGCATAAATTTGAGCGTTGAGGTTGCCTCTGATCCAAATCAACTCAGTTCTTCCGCCGATCCAAATACCCGCCCATACCATGATGGTTCCACCACTATAAGGATGGACTTCCTGGCAGGATTTTAATCGCTGTTGGCGTCCAGGGGTTCTCCAGTGTCGTATACGTCTTGTATCCGGTCTCATACCAAAACGAGACTCATCAGAAAAGCACACGAAACGCCATTGTTCTTCTGCCCACTACGATTGTGCATTGCTATAGGTGGTACCCGTAGCGGTCTTCGGGAATGAAGGTTCACTTCATGCAAGCGGTTTCTGACTGTTTGGTCGCTAATTAAGTTCCCTGAAGAGTGATGAAGCCTCACGGCTAACATCATGGCGGTTATTGTTGGAGCTCTTCGAGTTAAGATTTGAATGTATCGGTCTTGTCTCCGTGTGGTGCAGCGATACCGTCCTCCATGGCGCTCAGCCACGGTACCAGTGCTTCGGTAACGTGTCCAAAGTCGACTGATAACACTCTGACTTGTATTCAGAGCTAAAGCCACAGTACGTTGCCGGGAACCAGCTTCTATCATTCCCACGGCTCTGAGCATTTCTTCCCTGCTTAAATGACGTCGCCGCTCCATAATAACGTTGGTTTTAATCAGTAGTAGGGAAACAGTAGCACTAATAATGTCTTCAATGCGTTGTATGTTTTTATAGGGAAAATATTGACAGCTGATTTTCATCTTTTACTCGAATTTGATTCACAGTTCCTGATTCAAATTATGAAATGCACCAAAAAGGATCCATATAAATTTATAAAATCATAAATTTATTACAAAGCCACATCTCAATCTCAAGAAATCCGCATAAAAATGCTTGATCCCTAGACACTTTTGATGTGTGTATAAATAGTACTAAAACATAGTCGCTTTTCATATGCTGCAACCAAGCGATCGCACAGACATATGAAAAACGACTTTGTTTACCGCATTACCTATCCGTTGTGCAGTATAGAAGATCTAAGGCCCCGTTCACGCGGCATTTACACTGCACGTTTTTTTAAGGATAAATCTTACCGAACACATAGTGGCACATACATTGATTATAGAAACGTTGTTTGTACTGCAAAAAAACGTACACAGCTTTATACGTTTATCGAATAGTCAACGGCCTTTTCAAGCAAACCGAATGAACGTTTAACGTATTCGGTTTTCAGTAGCGCATATATTTAGTATCACGATCTCTTTCATACTGCGTAATGTCACACGCTTTTGTCGAATAGCCACCCTCCAAACGGCGTCTAGTGTCCAGTGTTGAAACATCTTTTGGAAAGAGTACATACCTACTTTAAAACAAAATAGCAGACGAATCTTCTATAGACAATGATTTATTGATTTCTCTGGTGGAACAGAAGCCCGTTCTGTGGTTCAAAACTATGGATTTATATAAAAATCGCGTTGCAAATCAAGCGGCTTGGAAGGAAATAATGACGGTATTGAATCCAGATTTCGAAACTAGAGACAAAAAATAAGATAATCTTACGGTAAGTGCCTTTTATTCAATAATGGTTTTACAACTTGTTTTGCGATAAATAAATGAAAGCGAAAAATAATAGTGAAAGCGTGGATCCATCACAGACGTCTGCTCGGGGTGGCTATTGTATGAATACTGACACCAGCACTCTAATTGCGTAACACACTATCAATCGGAATCTGAATCATTTTGAAGCAAATTACTAATCTATTGCTTCATAAGTTCGAAAAATTTGTCTGCTCAACACGTAAATAACGCAATGAATGTTGTTAAACTGTGAAAATGAAACCGATTCCGATTGATAATGTGTTACGCAATTGCCCTGCGGGATGCTACTGAGAAAGTTCTGATAGAAAACCCAATGACACTTTGCCTGACCCTGGAATCCAACCTCGGATCAGCATACGCTTGTGAAGTTATAATAGCCTCCCCGACCGATTTTGGTCACGGTGGCCAATCTCAACGGAGATTAGCCACCCGGCTAATCTCCGTTGAGATTGGCAACCGTTGGCCGCGCGCACGCTTGTGCACTATAATATCTCCTGCTTACCCACGCAGGAGATATTATAGTGCACAAGCGTGCGCGCAAACACAGGTGCAGTCCCTCTTCCTCCACTCTCATAGTCCGATGGGACAGCAATCCGACACGATCGGGGAGAGATCAGTCTCAGGACCAACGGCTTATCGTGCTTTCCGAGGCAAGGAGGTATCACACCACCAACTTCCAAACTCCGGGCTGTTACTGAGAAATTCCTAATGGAAAAACTCAATAACACTTTGCCCGACCCGGGAATCGAACCCAAGACTCCACGCTCAGCAGTCGCGCTTGCGACCGCGAGACCAATGGGGCAGCTTGTGAAGTTACGCACTAGACTAACGAGGCAGTACAACCTCTTCGTTACAAAACTTCGAACCAGGCGTCGCTAGTAGGTATTATACATATAACATTAATTTTGGTATTGACTAGTTGATCGTAATGTGATAATGGCCGCGACTTACAAGTTGTAGGTCGTGGCCTCGAACCCAGGCAGACGCTTTACTTTGCGTGCCTAAATAATTTCATCACCACTGCTCTCAAAACGATGACGGAAAACATCATAAAACGTGCGTCCGTTAGGCCGCTGCCTGAAATCTTGCGGGCAGCGGGGCGGCAGCGGCGGCGGCGCGGGAGCGGCAGGATCTTATGCGTACATTTAAATGGACGGGTTCTCGAAAACAGCGGCGCGGGAGCGGGCAACGAGCGGTGCACTCAAGGCTATCGGCGACCGCCCGCGCCGCCGCCGCTGCCGCCCCGCTGCCCGCAAAATTCCAGGCAGCGGCCTCATACGTCACCGAGGTCAGTTGAGTTTGGCGGCCATTCGTAACCCGAGGATTCTTCGCATCCCCTACCTTGCCGTTACCGTGACCGCCGCCAGAATCACGCACAGCAAGGCAGCCGGGAACTGGGGGCCGTGGTTGATTGTACCTTGCCATTGAACGGTTTGTCCATATTTGCCACGCTGTGCATGCGGGTTGGCGATCAGAGGTCACAGCTTTTCGTACTATTGACGCTGCTGCCCGTCACTAATCTGCGCCATTTAGCTGCGAAATGACATGTTTATACCGCCATCCGTCGGTTGTCAAAGCCTCGTTTGTTGTTCAGCAGGATGCACCACGAGCATGTGAGGTTGACTTGTGATACTGAGATGATAAGTGTGCTCCCTTATACCCTAGGTAATTAACTAAACGGTAATTCATTAATTTCTTCAGGACTTTTGAGAAACTACAAAGCAGAGATATTGGTACAGACCTTTAACTGCGGCTCAAAAAAAAAAAATTAAAGAAAGAAAATACATTTATTTAGCACAGACCAAAAGACACACAGTAGGTACACCAGAGACATACATCAGATACAGTAAAAAAAAACATAAAAAAGTGTAAAGACCGATGTAAAAAATTTGCAGGAAAGCGTGCCTCACGGCTGCGCCAAAAAGGCCCAGTTCAGCAAAAATACCAGACGCTGCCTGACGCTGGTTGTCAACTGGACCTGATGTGTGAGGTGACGGATGTAAATCAGTTTTATACTACAACGTGACGATACACACGCATCACGCATCCTTAAATATATAAAATACATTTGTGTCAGATAGGTAGTTATTAGTAATACACATAAGTACAAGGACAAAAACAAAACCAAAAACAGAAAACAGATTGTCACCTATCTGATGCGAAGTGACAGGCCCAGCCGAAACCTTGCAGCAGTGGTTCACAATCACACAATCAAGCCTGCCTGCTATCATAGATAGGATGCTGTTGGCGCCGCCCCGCCCCCTACGGACCAAGGATGCAGTATCAGCGAACATCCCTAAAGCGCTGCAGTATCGGGGCAACCCCAACAACATCCTGTAGGCCTTGTTGAATTATGTAATTCAACAAGGCCTAGTAGCTAGGATTATGTTGACCGCCCAGCGAAATGCATGTTACTTTCAATCGCAATCCGAAATATTTTGAAGGAACTTCCTAATTCAGTACTCACGAGGTGTCACTAAAATCAACATGGCTATCTTTATAACCCAATAGTCGTGAAAAATGTTTTAGTGCTTACGTCGAAATAAAGAGCTCGAGGAGACGATTCCAAAAATACGACTTATGTCCCTGGGATCAGATTCATATATTTATTTTTATTGGTTCCATATTCTAAAAATACTCGTGAAATCATATCAATTCTTATAATAAGCATGTAACGATTCCCCCGCCCGAATCTCTGAATCACAGTAATAATCTTTTAAATTGAAATATTTTTCGCAAAGATTTGCCAAGTAACGAAAGCTGTGGTGGGATTTCAAATATTATATCAGTTAATTTTTGAATATTATGAACTTTTTGTCCGTACTAGGCCAGACAATATCCATGTCCTTTCGTTGATTCAAGGGTATAAGTACAGTGAATTGTGTATAATCCTCTTATGTATATTGAGACTTAGCTATTATAACGCCTATACAAATAATAGCATTTGATAATTACGTTTGTTAATAAACATACAGTATGCTGACAATGATGCTATTAGAATAATCTGTAATTGCGTGTTGTAATGGAGTCAGTCAACTGTGTTTCTGAAGGTAAAAGTAAGATTTTTGACGTTTATCATTGTAGGTTGCCCAGGTTTTACTTGTAAGTAGGTAGGTATATTACAAACCTACGCATATCGAAAAAAAAATCTCTTCATAATAATTTCTTAAAATATTTTGAAAGTTTTCAATCTCAGTTTAAACAAAAAAAAGATAGTTCCTCTATATTATATTATGTTTTATGAAAGGCTAGATTTTAGAGCAACAGGTTTTCACATCAAGAGGATATTAAGAAGTTTTAATTTTACTCTCTCCTTTTCTTAAAACCTTACGCAATGAATAAATACTAAAAGCTAGCAATGACATAGTAAACAATATTACTATAAGTACAAATAGTAGTAATTCCAGTTCTAGGTACTGCGCCCACGACATGTTGGCGGCGGGTGCGCGCAGATGTCTCGCGCCGCCGTGACGCAGCACGTGCTCCGTCCACCACACGGCACGCTCCAGTGGAGGCTGGGGCTGATCCAGTATCCGATTACGAAGGTTGACAATGTTGAGGCGGTAGCTGAAAACAAGAGATGAAATCATTTGTAGTACTCGAAACTCGTGTTTTTATTATACTATAATGCAGCAAACAGCCTGGACCAATTACTGGAGGCCAAGTCTACTAATTTCCAAACTTTGCAAAGGTGTGGCCATTTGAGCTTTTGAAAGATTTTGTACAAGAAGTCTGTCAAAAACTCACAATGGAGAGACATGTTTGCAAATTAGGAGACTTAGGCTCTATAGGTAAGAAAAGGTCAATGTACGCTATTGAACATTAAAAACCACTTTTTCCAACACGAGGAACGTACCCACTCATTTGTGGCGCTGACCACTAAACAAATCGGATACTAAGTTCGCAATGAGCTGTTAAAATTTAAGTTTATCTGTATGAGTTTTGCTGGTCACTCAACCGACGATTATGCAATTTGAAATCAAGCGGCATGCGATCATGTTAATTATGTGACGATGTCCTCCCCGGTTTCCAGTTTGCGTAAAGGCTTCATAGCAACAATAATCATAAACTTAAATTAGCTAGATGTTGTCCATTCAAAGTTGAACCTCCATTTAATTTGCTCAGGGCTGTAGTTTGAAAAATGTTTTCTTAGCGAACAGAGGCCAGCACATCAAGCTACCCCAATCTGTCAAATTTTCCCAATTGAATATGAACATTATTCCTTTGTAGCAAAGTTGAAAATCTATCAAAGAAATTTGACAGATTGGTGTAGCTTGATGTGCTGGCCTCTATACCTAGAAACTTACTCGTTTTACTACCGATTACCGCACTCTCGGTACGACTGGTCCATAAATTCAAGGTCGCTCAGTGAGCTATGGAACGGGCTATGTTTGGAGTCTCTGAGGTATCGGATCCGGAACGAGGTGATCTAGCAGAGAACCAAAGTTGTCGAGTTAGCTCAAATAAGCTGAAGTGACAAAAGGCTGGTCATGTTAGCCGTAAAACCGTTGGAGTAGACGTGTTGTTTTTGAGCGGAGACCGCAAATCAGCAAACGTAAGGTACGACGCCCTCAGGGGCTAGGTTGAGCGACGATCTTTATAGGGTGGCTGGTAGCAGCTGGATGACAGTTGCCGTAAATCGAGTTGAATGGCATGCAATAAAAGAGGCCTATGTCCAGTAGTGGACTGCTGTAGGCGGATGATGATGATGAAATATTTAAATAATAATTATCAATTTCTTACCTGGCATCACCAATAACTTTGCTTATAGCATTCTTCAAATCATCTTCAGTAAGCGTTTCCATATCCACTTTCACTCCAATATTATGGTAAACATATCTTTCGACATTGAGCCATTGATCACCAAACATTGGTACACCAATCAGAGGTACTCCAGCTGTGATAGCTTCGTCCGTTGACTGTAGACCTCCTTGTGTTATGAACAGCTTGACGTTTGGATGCTCTGAAAATATGAGAGTTTTATTGCTACATCGTTGCTTTATTTTCGGTTTGAGAAAACATAAAGTAGGATGTCTTAGTTTGAGATTAATAAACGTTACTTAGCTATAGCTACGTACAGTACATACTAATTCCATGAGCTTCGATAAGGATATTATCTCCGAAAGGCATCGTCACCGTATCGCCTTTCGCCTCGACGTCAAACAGTCGTCAACCTAACGTAAGCATATAATCAAAGCTGCGATACGTCGACTCGGCTACGGCGGACATAACTTAAATCTATCAAACCCGTTATCGGATAGTATAATTCCTATGGTAAATATGGTTAAGTTTGCCTTGAAGAACAGACCCAGAACCTAGCTGTGAAATGCACTAATGTAAAGTAATGTTAACCTTTTGTATACCTATAGAATGTCATATTCGCATTTAGCGAAAAAGCTCTTTAAATAAAGATTTAAAAAAAAATAGGTAATAGATAATACGGGCTGGTGTCCGCAACTCCACGTCGTTGCGTAGGAAAGTGAAGTGATATTCAACATAAATACGGAACCAACAGGATTCTAGACATAAATTTTATTTATTGAAAAAATAATACCACAAAAGCTTTCAATAATTATTAGCAAACCTAACCTCAAAAGTACGAAATGGCTTGCTTGTATGAAGTATAAATAAACACAAAGGTAAAAACTCGTCGTAATTTATTTTTAAAGTGAATATATAACTAAATATTCAGTGAATATTTCAAGCGTCTACCTGTTGCTATTATCAATATCGAGCAAAACGAGCAAAAAATCACTTTTGTTGTATGGGAGCCCTTAAATATTTATTTTATTCTGTTTTTTTTTTTTTTGTTAAAGCGGCAACAGAAATAAATCATCTGTGGAAATTTCAACTGTCTAACTATCACGGTTCATGAGATACAGCCTGGTGACAGACGAACAGACAGACAGACGGACGGACAACGGAGTCTTAGTAATAGGGTCCCGTTTTACCCTTAGAATAAAAATGAATCTGTTCGTAAGTGTTTGAGATCGGACTGACTATAATTACATTGGGTTGACTCCAATGTACAAACAGCGGTCGTTGTGCCTCACCCTTTGCAAAAGTTTTTCGGTTGCACGATGAAATCTTAGTTTTCAACGCCTTTTTTTTTGTTTGACCAATGAATGAAGGATGAGCCTTTGTTATAAAAGTCAATTGTTTTTGTTTGACCAATGAACGAAGAATGTCGCCTAAGAAGGATGACCCTAAAATGAACAATGGTCCTTTTCTTAAACGTTAAAACGTAAGTAGATGATAGATGTGTTTTTGTTGTTGATATGTTTTTTGTTGTTGGCGTGTGCTAGCCGACATAATATGGCAAATAATTTATTTTAATGTTTTTGTGTTGCGTAATGTAAATTGATTATTTTGCATTTGCATACTATTGTATAGAATCAAGTTTTTCTAAATGAACAGACAGGTGTGCTGCTGGGGAGTTTGTTGTGCCACTTCTTCTTCTCAGCTAAAGCACTAGGAAGTGGTGAAGTGTGGGCGTTTTGGGGGTCTGTCTAATTATGTAATTTCGACGTTCGAAAGTGCTGATTCTCAGCCTAGTTTTAATAAATGACTTTTAATTTTGTTTAAACATCTAAAAGTGTGTTTATTTTTGTACGCTCTATTTATTACCATTATTCCTTAATATTTATATGGATCAAAAAGTCTAGACTTATTAAAGATTAGACATTATTCATATAAAATACATACGCTAATGACTTTCTTCTGCCGGTTATTTTAGAACAAAAATAATACCTACTTACTTTGGATTCTCAACATCATTCACATCTTGTGTCTTACCTAGTTAGTACTACCTACTTTCATAAGTAAAAATAAAAAAAAGGTTACAATAACCAATATAAAATGAGTAGAAAAAAAGGTCTGAAACAATAACCCAACTACCTTGAAGGTGAAGAAAAAAGACAAAGACGCCTTTCAGAAATATGCCTTTTGTTAGAGAGGAAAAAATTGATCTAACGACATTTGTGGTCTACTATAATAACTATTTATATCGTTCAACTCGTGTATTATTTCGATATCTGAATCCGAATAACTGTAATTTTCAATTTTAATAACCACAAAACAAAGCTTCAATGAATAGATACATAGAAATGTAGAAATGTTTGAAGCGGTCATTTGATGATAAATTCCCAGCCACAAAAAAAAAGGTCAAGCAAGTTGTAGTATTTTTGAAAGATCTTCACGACAAATTATGCCATCTGGCCAGTTTACGGTCAAGGGCTGACAGGGACATTCCACACGGCTGCAAGTGTTAGAAGCCAAACAATGATCAAGAACACTATGGATACCAGATGTTGCATTGTTACAAAAATCTAAGAGTGTCTCAGCTTAATGCTTTGTTTTTTTTTTTCATAACTCGTTTAGAACCCCTTTTTTACAATGTGTAGCTGAAGCGCTATTGGTGGACAAAAACAATGCAGTCTCCGCCTGCATTGGTAGCCACTGGCCCGTGCAAGCGAAAAGCGCCCTTACGGGGGTGAGGCACAAAAACAGTCGATAGTACCTAATAATAATCATTTATCACTACTACACTCCAAATCTGTAATATCATTGCTGTCGCTGATAATAAAGAAAGAAAATACGCTTATTTGCGGTAAACATGGCGCATAAAAAAAAACATAAAACACAAAAAAAAAACAATCTTGGGAAAAACATGCGTCACATCGACATGAAACGGCCAGCGCTCAGCATAATGCTAAGATCTTATGCGAGACGGAGCCCCAGCGCTGGTCACTATCACTTAATAACGATAACAATAAAAGAAATGATGAAAGAAGATAATAAGCGGGATTTATATTACAAAACAAGTTGCGCCAGCTTAGTAGTAAATAATTATCTGTTTACACGTGAAATTATCAATGATTAACTGAGTTTGCGCAACTAGTTTTGTAATGTAGATTCGGCTTTATTGTGTCGTCGTGCAGTGAAAACATCATGATTGAAATAATCTTTATTTTATAGGGGAAGATAAAAAACTGTCTGCAAAATGCCCGTCATCAAGGTTCTCATTATCATCAATAGAAGGCATTAGAAGGATCTCAGTGCATGTTTGTTCTAACGCATTACGTAAATCAACAAATAAATAAAACGAAAAACAATGATTTTTTCTTACGAGGTTTTCACGGTGACAATAGATAACAAGTTTCAAGAAACCCGATATTATATATAAGACTTGAAACAAACGGTTTGTTGTTTTGTAGCCCATAAAGAAAAATATGAGACAAAAATGAAATCTGTTGGATAAAAGAAAATTGAGAACAAGGAGTACTTTGCCCATCGTCCTTATGTAGAAGATGCTTATTTATAAACAAAATACTTACTTAGCAGGTCCGACTGAGGCCACCACTTGGAAATCCTGAAGTTCTCTGTACGTCCAGGCAAATCCTTTGCATCCCATTTCCATAGCACAAGGTACGGCAATTGGGTATGTAAAGTTTTTTTCAGGTATTTTTTTTATATTTTTAATTTATAGATTTAGTTATTTTAAGCAACTAATTTCAAAATTTTGTTTTTCTAAGCAGCCATTAATTTTAAATAAATTTTCTAAATTCTGCTTCAAAAGTAGGCTGAAGAGTTCAATATCTATGCCACGTATAACACAGTAATAAAAATTCTAAATTTGACGTTTTTTGTTTGACATCAGAAACTTCAAGCATGACACTAGACAGTTTTAGAGGTGGGAATGATCGACATAATCGATTGAACATTTACTTAATACAGTTATTAATTTTGTATAGGGATAAGTGGACGGAGGGAAGGGAGGCCTTCGCCCTGTCAGTGGGACAGAAATGACTGATAATTAATAATTAAATTAAATAATAGGTATTATTAATATGTCACTATCAAAATCAAACCAATAACAAGTAGCTACAGTACCTAGTTATATTTGCAAGTTTGCAACACCATTTGTGGTTACAAAATAGTTCCAATGATTTTATACTTAATATATTATTATTTAAAGGGAATACATTTTATTTAAGCTATCATTATAATGATTGATTAACGATAATTCAGAATTCGGGATTTAGATTTTATGTGTGAATAGATTTTCAATGTTTGATTTGAATCGATTCAAAGGCCGAAATTTTCGCACGACTGCATTACATACCTATATTAATATGGTCATCCCTATAGTTGACATTATATGACTTTAACTTTTTAACATATGATGAGAGGAGGCACTGAAAGTATTCTCAATCTGCTTACTTGTGACGTCATTTGGAGGTCAAATGAAAGTCAAGTGGTATTAAGTGTTTATGTTAAAATAAACTTCATCTTATAATTTTAAGCACTAAAAATAGAAAAATTAAGTTAAGGAACCTTAAATCTCGAAATGGTTTGGGAATCAGCGGAGGATTTTTTTTCTTTACATACCGATTTGAGAAAGAACTTTTACTAGAATTCTCATTTTCTCTGCATTAATGAGAGAAGTGTCCACATTTGTTCCGAAACTTATATATATCACGCCTTTTTTGGAAGAATCTAATAATGATTTGATGTCCTGAAAAAAAATTGATAAGTATAGAAAATTGTGGCATTTCTTTAGGTACTATCGACTGTTTTTGTGCCTCACCCCCGTAAGGGCGCTTTTCGCTTGCACGGGCCAGTGGCTACCAATGCAGGCGGAGACTGCATTGTTTTTGTCCACCAATAGCGCTTCAGCTACACATTGTAAAAAAGGGGTTCTAAACGAGTTATGAAAAAAAAAAACAAAGCATTAAGCTGAGACACTCTTAGATTTTTGTAACAATGCAACATCTGGTATCCATAGTGTTCTTGATCATTGTTTGGCTTCTAACACTTGCAGCCGTGTGGAATGTCCCTGTCAGCCCTTGACCGTAAACTGGCCAGATGGCATAATTTGTCGTGAAGATCTTTCAAAAATACTACAACTTGCTTGACCTTTTTTTTTGTGGCTGGGAATTTATCATCAAATGACCGCTTCAAACATTTCTACATTTCTATGTATCTATTCATTGAAGCTTTGTTTTGTGGTTATTAAAATTGAAAATTACAGTTATTCGGATTCAGATATCGAAATAATACACGAGTTGAACGATATAAATAGTTATTATAGTAGACCACAAATGTCGTTAGATCAATTTTTTCCTCTCTAACAAAAGGCATATTTCTGAAAGGCGTCTTTGTCTTTTTTCTTCACCTTCGAGGTAGTTGGGTTATTGTTTCAGACCTTTTTTTCTACTCATTTTATATTGGTTATTGTAACCTTTTTTTTTATTTTTACTTATGAAAGTAGGTAGTACTAACTAGGTAAGACACAAGATGTGAATGATGTTGAGAATCCAAAGTAAGTAGGTATTATTTTTGTTCTAAAATAACCGGCAGAAGAAAGTCATTAGCGTATGTATTTTATATGAATAATGTCTAATCTTTAATAAGTCTAGTCTTTTTAATCCATATAAATATTAAGGAATAATGGTAATAAATAGAGCGTACAAAAATAAACACACTTTTAGATGTTTAAACAAAATTAAAAGTCATTTATTAAAACTAGGCTGAGAATCAGCACTTTCGAACGTCGAAATTACATAATTAGACAGACCCCCAAAACGCCCGCACTTCACCACTTCCTAGTGCTTTAGCTGAGAAGAAGAAGTGGCACAACAAACTCCCCAGCAGCACACCTGTCTGTTCATTTAGAAAAATTTGATTCTATACAATAGTATGCAAATGCAAAATAATCAATTTACATTACGCAAGACAAAAACATTAAAATAAATTATTTGCCATATTATGTCGGCTAGCACACGCCAACAACAAAAAAACATATCAACAACAAAAACACATCTATCATCTACTTACGTTTTAACGTTTAAGAAAAGGACCATTGTTCATTTTAGGGTCATCCTTCTTAGGCGACATTCTTCGTTCATTGGTCAAACAAAAACAATTGACTTTTATAACAAAGGCTCATCCTTCATTCATTGGTCAAACAAAAAAAAGGCGTTGAAAACTAAGATTTCATCGTGCAACCGAAAAACTTTTGCAAAGGGTGAGGCACAACGACCGCTGTTTGTACACGTCAAAACCTACATCTGACCATTTTGATAACAAAATCCCGTGCACATGATGACCACAGCTGCGTCCGCCCTTTTAGCGTTGGCCAATAGCCATGCGCCGTAAGTAAAACAAAAAGGATCCTTTTTAGAGGTCGACCAATAGTAATAGAAAAAAAAAGGACTAAAAGTGAATGAATTTTGACATCAAGCTACTACAAACTGTCAAATTTCTTCAATAGATTTTCAACTTTATTGCCAAAGTATGAGGTTCAAAGTTGATTGGGAAAAATTTACAGATTCGAGTAGCTGGATGTGCACTGGCGTGTGTACGTTTATCACAATGGATGGTTCTTAATTGAATCGAAATCCAAATGTCTTCCGCACCGAATTGCCAATCAACATTTTCAACTACAGCAAGCTCACGGTGTCGCTGGAGTGATTATACCATAGTTACATTTAGCTAAATTCCTACGCTTGCCGCGGTTGGTCCGTGGATGGGTGACCACCTTTACATACCAAGACCCCTCAGTGCATCGGGAAGCCCGTTAAGCCATTGATCCTGGCTGTCGATCTGTTGATCTTTGTCAGTCGTTACAGGTCGTCAGTAGCCCGAAAGTCTGACAACCAGTCTTACCAAGGGGTATCGTATTACGCAGTAACTGGGACAACCCAGGAGATCAGATAGGCAGTCGCTCCATGTAAAATACTGGTATTTAGCTACATCCGGTTAGACTGGAAGTCGACTCTAAAATAGTTGGAAAAAGGCTAGGCAGATGATGATGAGAACGTGATATCCACAAGTAAGTATTTCATGAAATAAATAATGTGTGACAAACCCGAACAAAAATATAAGGTCCAATTAAAATAGATGGACAAATTTTAACACAGCGCTCAGTATGACTAACCAAAGATATCCAAGTAAAAAAAAACACCGAATATAGTGTTTTTATTTTGACATAAAATTTAAAGTAAATTTAAAGTTGCCGGCACACTCTATAATAAACACATCCATTATGGGTAGGTATTTCCCGTGCGCAATAACTTGGGACCTTTTATGAATGCGACTCCCCCGCCCGCTTCCCCCGCACTGCCCCGGTGGTGCTCTATTGTAACTTCCTAGCTAATCATGTGTTCGAGGAAAGTTTATTGACCCATATTGCAGTTCAAAATTTTGTATTACAATATGGGTGAATAAAATTTCCTCGAACACACGATTAGGAACTGTCTAGGTACTTATGAAAAGAAAAGATTCTAATTTCTCATCACACTTTACCAGGCTTTGGACTGTCTAATTGCGTGCTGAACTGTTATCAAAGTAACAAAGCTATTGCAGTAAGTTGTAAACAAACATGCGCCAGACGACCCACAGTTGTGTTATGATTATGAATAATTTTTATTTATTTAATGTTCGTTAACAGTAAAACACTGAATCCTGCGTGTTTAAAAATTTGAATCAGCCCTTAATTAATTAAAATACTACTTACTCTACGCCGGTAGGTTGATACTTATTTACATTAATTGTTGATCGTGCCTACCATTTTACTCGATGCACTTGCGAGCGCGTTCAATTACGTGTCTTTTCACTTTTAAAAGAGTGTCACTTTCACTTTTTATTATTTCAAATGCGAGGGTGATTCGCGTACGTAGCTCATCCAGGGTGGCTATTAGGTGTCCATTTTTACCGTACACTAAATCTTTATCTCGACCCCAGAAAAAAAAATCAAGCGGAGTCAAGTCCGGGCTCCTAGCGGGCCACGTGACTGGACCACCCCGACCAATCCAGCGGTCTTCGTACCGAGAATTAAGATAGTCTCTTACGTTCCTAGAGAAGTGTGCTGTCGCGCCATCATGCTGGAAGTAGAGGTCACGCCAGACGACCAGGGGTACATCTTCTAACATTGTATCAACATCGTTACGTAACAAGTCTATGTACGTATTACTGTTTAAACGGTTTAGAAACACAGGCCCTAAAACTTTATTGTCTAGCACTCCTGCCCACACATTTACACTAAACCGTGTTTGGAAATGGTTCGGTCTTACTTTATTTGGGTTTGTAGTTGTCCAGTAATGGGAATTATGTACCTATGTTAAATAACCCAACACGTGTAAACGTACATTCGTCAGTCCAGAGAATGAGACAATGGGGTTGTTGCAGTAGCCACCTACAAAATGTCACTCGTGGCGTGTAGTCTTGACTGTTCAGTTCTTGCACACGAGTGTAATGATATGGGTGGAGGCCTTCATCACGAAGGAGCTTCCACACGTAAAAGTCGCATTGAATGCATGACCAGCATCGGCCGTGCTCGCCGTGGGGTGTCGTCTAAACAAATCTAGAATGTCTTCTTCAAGACGCACCGTATAGCGCTGTCTTCCTGCTTCAACCGCTACCGCTGGTGGCATGAAGGTGCCATGTTCACGATGGCGCTATACTGCTCTCAGGATAGTGGTGAGGCTCGGCCGCCTTCCAAATCTTTCTTGATAAAGGATTTGGGCTTGTCGTAAGCTTTGGTTACACTCACACACGAGCATTATTACACAAGTATTCTTGGTTGCTGTACGCCTAATAACAGTAATAAGGCATTGTTTTCGATTGTGATAACTACGTAATAATAATACACACACACACGTTAGTGCAATGTTTTGCCGGCTCGCGGGCTCGCCTTGGTTGCGCGACGAAAACTGAAATTGCATCAATGTCAAGCGAAGGGCTAAGTTAGGGTGCGATGGCATGAGTTGGACAATGACCGGGGCGGGCACGGGCGGTGACATGAACACGTGCGCCTGCACATTGTATCCGAATTTTTTTATGAGATAGCTAAGAGATGGATCTGTTTATGCATTGGGTAACCAACATTTATTAGTGTATTTTCGTTAGCTGTATTTTTCTTGTAAGTAGGTATCTAATGCGTTTTTCTTATATATTTTTTTACCATTGTCCTTATTTTAGAGGTCTGAATGTTTTCTAAAAGTTTGTCCACCTATTTTAATTGGACCTTATATAGGCAACCGTTTATCAACATAAAAAAAGATTACTCCATTGACAACTCACAAATACAAGCATTAGAATAAATTGCATTTTGTTTTATCTAAACTACTGTTAGAGTCAGTAGTATTTGTTCATAGGGGTAGGTCAGAAAAAAACTTTAAATGCATGTTCGTAATATTTAACTCTAAACTCAATACAAATCGCTTGACAAAAAAGCATTTTAAATGAACAGAAATACAACTCAGTATCGATCAACAAAACACATTTGTTAGCAAGCCAATGAATATATCTTTAAAACCAATAAATAAGAAATCCGAACGTAAACACGGCGAGTAACCGCGAGTACGGTCAAGTGGACTTTTGGACTGAGATAAGCGAGTATTTCTCAACTTAAAAAAAAAAAAAACGTTTTAGCTAGCGTAATATTTGTAATGCATAACAAAGATTATATGAATTTTAATTTAAGAATTATACTAACAACGTTGAAAAAAAGAGAATAATGTATTTTTTGCAAGTCCCGTTCCGTTGCAACGATGAAAGTCTTGGAGGTTGCACATCCCGTTTTTCAAAAAAAATCCTTAATTATGCTTCACCCATTTGTTCCTTTTCCAGGAATTTAGTTTGTGAGAGTAACATTTTGTTATTTACAGTAAGATGATCATTGACAAAGATCCTTGCAGAACCAGTGATTCCAATGCGTTCGGGAAATAGAGGGTCCTTCTCGGAACAGGCAGAAGCGATGAAAACCTCTTTGACATATTTATTCATATAAGGCACAATAATCAAAGTAATAAATGGTGCATTTCCATACAATTCTCGTAAAGATAAAGATTTTAATATTCATAATCATTCATTTTATTATTTGTGCAGAATATACTATATTATTTCTTTCTTTTCTTTTCCATTAACGTACTTTGCTAAACTTTGAACTCTTTATTTGTATGACATGTTGTACAGCTACCAAATACGACAATAAGAAAAATATACTGTGAGAGTTATTTTTTACTTAGGTACATATATGTAAGTCATATGCCAAAGGTTTGTGGCTAAGTAATAACTGCCGCACGGGTCGATCGATCAGGTTAAGCTACGCTTGACGCGGTTAGTCCTGATTCCTGAATGTGTTACCATCTTTACATACCGAGATCCCTTCGTGCCTCAGGAAGCACACTAAGCCGTTGGTCCCGGCTGTCATTCGTGAATCTTTTACAGTCGTTAAGGGTTGTCAGAAACCCGAAAGTCTGATCACCAGCCTCACCAAGGGCTATCGTATTACCCAGTAACTGGATTGTGGAGATCAGATAAGAGTCGCTCCATGTGAAACATTGGTACTCAGTTGCATCCGGTTAGACTGGAAGTCGACCCCAACATATTTGGGAAAAGATAAGGCAGATGATGATGCAAGTCATAAGGTTATTGAAAATAAAACTTACCGCTGGCAATTCTTTATAGGGTTTCTGATGCAGACCACCCATATACACCACAGAAGGAGGAACAGGCCTTATACCTTCAAACACTGGATGCACATTCAGAAACAGCATATCAACATTGTTCCATAATTCTGCAACCGATGGCATTTCAGGTCCAAAATGTTTTCTAAGAAATACATCTTCAAGTTTCTCATACTCATCATTGAATCTTGCTATCTGATATTCATTGTATATTACCATTATCTTCTCCCACATTGTCAAATTGGAGTTCTTTTTACGATTGATTGAAGGATAGAGGAACGGATGAACGGGGGCACCAACTGCTTCAAAGTTACCATAAGAAGCACCAAACGAACTCATTAGGATCACAGGCACTTTATAAACAAAAGAAAATGCAAGAAGAGATCTCAAACAAGATTCTAATATTAGCAGATCAAATTTTTCATTTTCATTATTGATCAAGTTTTGAACGTCTCTATGATATAATTGTGCATCAACCACTGAGCGACCCATTTCCAGAAAGAATCTGACTTGATCCGTCAAACCTCCTTTGTTGTCTTTTGGTATCAATATATAATTTTCCATCCATATTCTATAAGATATATCGTGGACGTCGATTTCTCTCAAGTTAGGTGGTGCTCCTCCTTTCGGAAAGGCTGGATCTGGTGTGATGACTGTGACATCATGACCTCTTCTGGCTAGTTCTTGCGTGAAAGGTCTAAAAACAACTTGGTGGCTTATAGATGGTACTGGAAACACCGCTAAAATCCTCGCCGCTTGAATTATATTTACAAATAAACCACTGAATACAACTAAATTAAATAACACTGACATGACTATCGACAATGATGACTAAAGAAATAATGTTTCTGATTTCTTCTTCTAACTTCATTATCGTACACTATTAACTAACAAATAAGGCCAGTTATAGTGCTTCACCGACCGTCGGAATGTAGCGTCGGTCCTGACGACCGACCGATAGCTGGGAAAAAAAGTGGCGCAACCCACTCCCCAACAACTTTACCGATGGTCCTCATACGCATGTAGCATGGTGTACGAGCGTAGCACTGTACTATATCATGAATGTCCATGTAAATGACACAAACCACTGCTGGACAAAGGCCTCTCCCAGGCACCTCTTCTTCGACCAGTTCTGTGCTTGCCGCATTCGCGGGTTCCTGCGGCTTTTGCAAGGTCCAATGGTCAAGGTCCATCTAGTGGGAGGCCTTCCATTGTCTTCCGGTACGCGGTCGCCACTCCAGAACCTTTCGGCCCCATCGGCCATCTATTCTGCGAGCAATGTACATACCTTATAGTCACGAATGTAAAATTTATCGTGTGTGATTATCGAAAGAAGATAAGAAGGCACTCGTTCTTAGTAAATACACATAATAAAAGTGTTTAGGGATCAATTACATTTTTAACTATAAAACTTATCCAATTAATATCAACCAAATCTAGTCTTCCAGACTGGATTATTACGTTAATTCATAAATGTTTAGGTTAACAACACTTATCCCTATATTTTGTAAAAATATTAAGAAAAATTGCAATTTTTGCAAATTGCGGGAAAGTAACCTAATGAATGTCGTCAATTAAATGACAAGAAAAGACAAAAATGAGGATATTTAAAAATTTTATTGTAAAGGTAAAAACATAATAATCTGTTTCCACCATTGACACGAATTACAGTGATTTGGCATGCTTAAAATCAGCAGTGCTATTCTGTAAAAATCTCACCATGAAAACTAAGGTGAAGTGAGCTGTCATTCCACCTGATGTTAGGGATTGCCTCCATTGATAGTTTACTTCACGCTCACTTCACCTATGTTATCACGGTGAGATTTTTACAGAATCGATAGGCAGTTCATCAAAATCACTTTGAGGAATGGCCATCCACATTCTTTTTAACAAGTCAAAAAGTTATTGTGGGGTATGCACGGCATCCATACTCGGCAGAGCTCTTCTTTAAAGCATATCCCATGCGTGCTCAATTAGGTAGAGGCTTGGCGATTGAGCAAGTCACGGCAGAACGTTGACGCGAGCATCGGCAAAAATGCGTGTAACGACTCTAGCCGTGTGTGGACGTGCATTATCGTGCATTAGTCGAAACGAATCACCCAACCGGCTTCGCAAAGGGATGATCACGTCTGAAATAATCCTCTCCGCATAAATCTGAATTGAGGTTGCCCCTGATCCAAATAAGATCTGTTCTTCCACCGATCCAAATACCAGCCCAAACCATTATTGTTCTCCCTCCATATGAATGAACTTCCTGACAAAATTTCAAACGTTCTTGACGTCCAGATGTTCTCCAAACTCGAGTACGTTTTATATCCGGCCTCATACCAAAACGAGATTCATCGGAAAAGCATACACAATGCCAGTCTTTTTCCTCCCAATTTCTATGTTCGCGAGCTCATTGTAAATGGACCCTACAATTGCGGGGTGCTATAGATGGAACTCTCAGCAGCCTTCAGAAACGCAGACCCACTTCATGTAAACGATTTTGGATGGTTAGGTCGTTTATCAGCAAGCCTGAAAAGCTGTGAAGCCTCGTAGCCAACATCATGGCGGTCATGGTATTGTAGTGATTCCGACGAGCAGTATTTTGGATGTACCGGTCCTGTCTGAGAGTGGTGATGCGAAATCGTCCTCCATGTTGCTCGGCCTCGCTGCCCGTGATATGATAGCGTATTCAGAGGCGGCTTATCATGCTCTGTGTTACTACACAGAGCGTCACACAAAGCGTTGGTACTCCAAGAGCGATAGCACAGTACATTGCCTGGAACCAGATTGCAATATTCCGATGGCTCTCATCATCTCTTCTCGTATCAAATGATGTCGTTGCTTCATATCGATGCAATTTTTTTCAGTTCCGATGCAAAAATTGTAATGTGTTTGTAAAAAACGCTATTACATACTTTTGTATAAATCCTGATTGACAGTTGATTTCCTATTTTTAAAGGAAATTATTTATTCTTGTATTATTATTTTTTATTGCTGAATAGGCCCGCTCTTGAACTCGATCACGCCTGATGGAAAGCGATGGATGAGGTCTATGATGGAATGAGCGTGCCCAGAAGAATCAATAACGACCCAAAAAAAGTTCAAATCTAAAAAGTTCTTGATCCTCAGTTACTTTTGATAACGCTTATTTTTCCTTTGTGTAAAATGAATCGCTAACAGCGCCTGTCAGACTGGTTATAGTAACATGTTGTAATATTGTAATTAACCATCATAACATGGTCAGATACAGAAATATTCCGCGTCTTCGCGTTAGTTATGAAGGGTCACAGGAGTTAACGTTAAGCCAAACGGTCCCTGTCACAGTGAAATATAGAGGTAGTGATAATTTTCTACGTGGATTGCTGGTTATACATTGTTTTAAGTATTTGTGACGACAATAATAATATACACACATCAAAAGTGTCTAGGGATCAAGCATTTTTATGCGGATTTCTTGAGATTGAGATGTGGCTTTGTAATAAATTTATGATTTTATAAATTTATATGGATCCTTTTTGGTGCATTTCATAATTTGAATCAGGAACTGTGAATCAAATTCGAGTAAAAGATGAAAATCAGCTGTCAATATTTTCCCTATAAAAACATACAACGCATTGAAGACATTATTAGTGCTACTGTTTCCCTACTACTGATTAAAACCAACGTTATTATGGAGCGGCGACGTCATTTAAGCAGGGAAGAAATGCTCAGAGCCGTGGGAATGATAGAAGCTGGTTCCCGGCAACGTACTGTGGCTTTAGCTCTGAATACAAGTCAGAGTGTTATCAGTCGACTTTGGACACGTTACCGAAGCACTGGTACCGTGGCTGAGCGCCATGGAGGACGGTATCGCTGCACCACACGGAGACAAGACCGATACATTCAAATCTTAACTCGAAGAGCTCCAACAATAACCGCCATGATGTTAGCCGTGAGGCTTCATCACTCTTCAGGGAACTTAATTAGCGACCAAACAGTCAGAAACCGCTTGCATGAAGTGAACCTTCATTCCCGAAGACCGCTACGGGTACCACCTATAGCAATGCACAATCGTAGGATTCGATATCAATGGGCTCTTGAACACAGAAATTGGGCAGAAGAACAATGGCGTTTCGTGTGCTTTTCTGATGAGTCTCGTTTTGGTATGAGACCGGATACAAGACGTATACGACACTGGAGAACCCCTGGACGCCAACAGCGATTAAAATCCTGCCAGGAAGTCCATCCTTATAGTGGTGGAACCATCATGGTATGGGCGGGTATTTGGATCGGCGGAAGAACTGAGTTGATTTGGATCAGAGGCAACCTCAACGCTCAAATTTATGCTGAGACGATTGTATCAGACGTCATCGTTCCTCTACAAGTGCAAATCGGTCCCTTATTTCAGTTAATGCATGATAATGCACGACCGCACACCGCAAGAGTTGTAAGACAGACTCTCGCCGCAGCTAACATCAATGTCCTGCCCTGGCCTGCTCAGTCGCCAGACTTGAACCCGATTGAGCATGCATGGGATATGCTACAGAGAAGAGCTCTGCCGAATATGGAGGGTATCCAGTCGCAAGAACACCTTTTTTTGTTGTTGCAACGAACATGGGCGGCCATTCCACAGCGTGATTTGGATGAACTCATTTTGAGTATGCCAAACCGATGTTCTTGTGTTGTTAGTGTTCGCGGTAGAAACACGGATTATTAATTGTTTAAGTTACTCAATAAAATTTTAGAGAAAACTGTTATTTCAGTCTTTTTTTCGAACTTTTGTGTTAGTGGTTCAAATGTCAAAAATCCCTTTATTAGGAAAATGGCAAATTTCTTTATTAATACAAAGGTGACTTGGTTTATCGTTACTGTGACAAACGAAAACACTTTATTTGATGAATCCTTAAAGAAAATTTTAATTAATATCAATCAGGAGAAAAGTTATTGCAAAAATATATGTTGATCCCTAGACACTTTTGATGTGTGTATTTTGACTAACGTTTTAACCATGGCAGCATCTTTAAATTACTTTTGGCTCTGACTATTGTATCTGCCCACTGTTAAATCTATCGTCATTAAATGAGCATAAACTCGCGGGGTAATTGCGTAACACACTACCAGTAGGAAAGGCTTGAACAATTTTGGCGGTTGAACAACATTCATTGCGTTATTTGCGTTGAAAGAAAGAAAATACGTTTATTTGCGGTGAACAAGACGCAAAAAAGAACATAAACACAAAAAATAAAATAAATAAAAGGTAGGGGAAACATGCGTCACATCCACGCAAAACGGCTATCGCTCAGCGTTATGCTGTGACCCTGTGCAAGACAGAGCCCCAGCGCTAGTTTTCAGCGACAACTGGCGCTGAAGTTGCTGAGCTAACAATTTTTTCTAACATATGAAGCAAATATCCTTTTAAATTATTGAATTGCTGAATACACATCAGTTCTGATGGAAATCCAAATCAATCCCGGGTATCGAAGTTTACAACAACGAGACTAGTGTTTCCACTGGGTCGTGATGGCTTGTATTTCTGAATGGAGCTATTCACTTATACCTGGAGCATTACATATACAGTAAACGATAGATCATTGTTGAAAAGATAAAAATAAAAGTCTCATCTTGAGATTGGAACCCAGACTATGCGTTTACAAATCCAATACGTTACGCTAGGGTACTTGCTATAAAGATGTGAATTTTAGGAATCGTATGAATGAACCAAGGTCATACGTAATTACGTACCTTGTGTGAAAAAAGCGACCGTATGTTCTTTGTTCGACGCTAGCCAGTATTTCAAATTTGAGGTGTGCGTTTTGCGTTGATACATCATTTATACACACGGACTGTACGGTGTGTTCACAGCAATAGGATCCTTAACGTGCTTAAGCAGTTTTGATACTTTACTGTACATATATACATGCATAGTCTCCGTTATGCAGATTATATTATATGTAAGTATAGCCTTTTTCTCACGGGGGTGGGTAAGCAGAAACTACAAAACGCCACCTGCTACGATCCTTACATACTCCTTTTGCCTCGTTTACATTCATATATCTGAGGGGCAACTCTCGTAACTTTAAGAACGTCACAAAAATACCTCTAATGTCCCTACATTTTTAACAAGTTATTGACATTTATTGCGGCTGAAATGAGATTGTGACTAGATTTTGAACGTTTTTAATTACGGTAATTGACCTTCTGGTCATAAACGCACGATGGTTGCAAGTACTAAGTACATATTATGTAGGTATAAATTATGAAAATTAGTAAAATCATGGAACCAATTAGGTAAACATAGTAATCTTTATTGTAGTACAGTTATGGTATAATATTGCGCAAGGTTTTTCATGTTTTAGATTTTACGTAGTAACCTTTACTATGAAAAATCTTTAAACTTAGTTAAACTCACCCAGTTTGGATAAAGTAATAGGTATTTCATAGTAGTGAAGATTACCTCACTGCTCGCGCTGAAATATAAACCTCAACAAACGATAAGATAACTTCAAGTACTTCTGTAACTCTGTACATACATTTTTAATATCTTCTATGTAAACAAATCACTACAGCTGAGAGGTTTCTTCAATTGATAAAAATCAATATACTCTATCTCGGATATAGTTCGCAACTTGCATACAGTACAAAGTAACAAATGACGGAAATTCATTACAAAACTAGACGCAACTTTAAAATTGAACTTGCGACAAAATTTGGTCACACATTGAATTTGGGATTATATTAAAATATGAATAAGAAATAGAGCGCTTGAAAAGTTGTGTCAAGTTCATTTATTTACGGTATGGTAATAATAAGTGGTAGGTACAGTCCTTGCACGAACCAGGAAGCATGGTCAACAAACGACAGCAAAAGGGAGGAGGTCTATAATCAGGAGTGGGTGAAACAAGGTTGTCACTGATGATGGTGATGATGATGGTGGTAGTGGTGGTGTTGGTGGTGGTGTCAATATTACAAACACACAATGTGGAACAACTACCACAATATTAAAATATAAAAAAAAAACATTTGTAAAAGGTATAAACCTAAAGATACAACGAAAGAACATTTAGTTAATAAAAATTGAAATTTTTAATTACTTAATAAAAATTGAACATTTTAAAATTACGAATAAAGTTATGACATAGTAAACAATAAAATAAAATAACACAGCTAAATTTTAAGTCAGAGAGCCAAGAACAAGAATTACCACCATAATTATTAATCTCATTTGGAAAATAATCATAATCACATTTATTATTTAGTATCTCCACTGCAGTGAAAAACAGCGTAACATAAATTGGTAACCGCACTTGGGTCCATCACTCATGCGTAGACAATAATTCGTATTACCAAACGCGCTCTACAGGGTGGAATCGAAGTCATGGGCATTATTTTAACCTAAGGCACTACTCACGATACTGATTGCATTAGGGCTATTAATACGCAAATCAAAAATATTATTAATGCAAGTAAGGAAAACCTTAAAAATGTAGTAAATCAAATTGCACAAGGCTTATTATTGCAAATAAACACTTAAAGTAATTAAAACAAAATACTTCGTTAACGCCAATAATTGTTGAAATATCAAAATCTTAAAGCGCAGTACAGCGCAAAGCGAAATGTAAATAAACATCACCTGCGCGCGCGCGGGTTTTTCCTTACAAGTAATAATAACAATGGGCTACAAGACATTCCGTCCGGCGGGATTCCCTGAACTCTCTCCGTCCCACTCCCTCACTCGCAAAAATACGAATATCACCCCCGCGCGGGGTATGCTTGCCGCCGCAACACGAAGTCACGAACCCGGAACCAGTGTCATAACGACTGCGCAGGTGCATTGACGCGTAATTGATTTATTGATCCCGTGACGTAATCGCCGTACTCGCCGCTCGCGTCATACGGTGCTTGGATTGCAGTGTATTAAGTGTTAGTGTAGTAGTTGTGTGTTGTGTGTGTGTTTGTGTACACGATGCCTCGACCGCGTAATGTGCAGGCTAGGTACACCAACCAACAATACCCACAAATGGTTGTAATTTACGATCGCACAAGAAATTTAGTATGAACTCGTGAAATGTTCCATCGGCGCTACCCGAACGACCCTATTCCTTCACGGGGTCTCATTCCACCAGAACCACTCAGAACCTGTTGGATTTTTCGTCTTTTCACGTGCCAGCACATGCACAAGCTCGTGGAAGAGCACCCGTTTACCCTCTGTCACTTTACCGACAAATAAGGTTTTTTCAAAACAATCCACAAGCTAGGTACGTAAATGTTTTTTTTTTAATGTATGTTAGTTGACGTAGTTTTGACCGTCCTAAGCCGGCAAAGTACGAAGGGAAAATTGGAATTTATTATGAATCAATTCATTGGCAACTTACGAATGTCACGTGAGTCGGGCGGGGTCAAAGAATTCACGCCCAAGGACGCGCGTACGGCGTAGTGTACCTACGCATTTGCTATCGAGAAGCGCAACTAATTTGATACTTTGTATGACTTACTACATTTTAAGGTTTTCCATACTTGCATTAATAATATTTTTGATTTGCGTAATAGTAGCCCTAATGCAATTAGTATCATAAGTAGTACCTTAGGTTAAAATAATGCCCATGATTTCAAATGCACCCTGTATAATATTCATACGCGAAGGTAGACGTATTTGGTACTCACAGTAGCAGTAGCACCCATGTGTTTGCAGTACGTCGCCGGGAAAACTTAAACTTAACGCAAACTTCTGCGTTTACTCACCGTGACTAGTTCGAATGTTTGTTAGTATCAATGTCTTAATTTCTTCGCGTAACTGGATATTGATTGTATAAAGGAGAATTGATATTTTCCAATATTTTGTGAGCAGATTTGGCCCAGTGGCAACGGCTTCGACTTGTCGTGGGTCGTGGGTTTTAACCCGGCTAGCACATTACTTTGTGTTATTTATTTGATCACTGCTGCTCTCAAAACGGTGTAGGAAAACTTCGTGAGGAAACCGACAAGTCCTAGAACCAAAAAAAAAATCACAGACTTTTGACATTCACCAACCCGCACTGGGCCCTCGTGATGGCTATAATTCCGCTCATGGAGAGGAGGCCTATGTCGACATTCACGTTATATCAGCGATGACGGAAAAGTCAAGAATATATTAGATTGACATAAGCTATCGAAAAGCTTATGTTAATCCTGTTGAAAGTCGTTGTAGAAATACGAAACGACTTGAAAGCGATTGTCAGCTGTCTAGCCCCCAAGAATTATCACAGTACGCACGACTACACGTCAAGCTATACATAACCAGTATATGCTGACTTCTGATTATACGGAAAACCTATACAATGAGAGGTCAGCTAAAACTGGAAATGTATAGCTTGACGGGTAGCCGTGTGTACAAAAAAAAAGTGCCACTCGTGGGCTGCTATCAAAGCTCAGCATCAGATGTCAATTCATCTAGCTTATTTTTTTAATATCATCTTTACAAGTGATTCCGATATCCTATTTCGATATCGATTCCAATTTAATTTTAGCTGTTATTACTGCCACGAGCCCTGTTTTATTATAAGTACCCTTTTAAGTGCTAACTTAAAAGAGTACTTGTGCTTTACTTGAGACACAGTGTAGGCTACTACACTGTCCCAATTTTGAGCAAAGCCTCCCCAAATCCCTCCATTCTATTTCGGGGCCACCTGAATCCAACCCTTGCGGTAGCAATCTAGGTCATCGCGTTACCTCGTCCTGGGCTGCGTCGTCGGTGGTGCTGTCCGTCCGCACACGGTGTTCTCACACGTCCACCATACGGTGGGAACCTGAGGACGAACAATTGCACAGCGGTCACTATTTTTATCCGACTACGGCGAAGTTAAAAGGAGGGTCATGATTTTGACCTGTATGTATTCCTTCATAACTTCTAAACTACTTGTCATAATTTGACAAAAGAGGTATCATTGGAAGCGTCTTTGATCGACCGCTGGTAAAAAAAATCATTTTAAAAACTTAAATCCGACGTTTTAGTTTTTAAACTAATTTTTTTTAAATTAATTTACTTATTAGATGTATTTTTTGTATTTTTGTAAAGTCTCGCGTCTTCGCTCTTTATTTCTTTACAAATATTTACATAACTCGCTACTTAAAAAAAAGTACTTACAACATTACTTCCAATTCCAAACTTCGAACAATAAATGCTATCATCATCAGGAATCTATTAAACCGGTATCAGACGTTTTCAATAGATCGTCTTCAATAGATGAAAGACGCGGCTTCAAGCCATTGTTGAATCTGTTTACTAAGTGCAATAATGGATGGATGAACCGCATGGTCCACAAAGAGAGATGTAGGTTTAGCCGGGAAGTCTCAATGGCGATTTGATGGCGTGTGTTGTATTTGAATAGCCTGTTCGTTGAGCGTATTTGTTGCAAAGTATAAAATACACTTGCTTGCAAATATCGATCCACCTTCTATTTGAGAGACGATGTCAATAGATCTTGCGTAACTAGTTTCATATATTTCAATAGCCTGCCTCTAAGAATTCGATTCTTTACGAAAGAGAGTGAATAAGCATCTTCTAGGCTTGCTTGTTCCATCATAGACCTCATTCATCGTTTTCCACCAGGTGGGATAGAGGTCAAGAGCTGGCCTATTTTGGATTAGAATAAAAAAAGAAACGATTTGGGTTCAAGTATGTGAGTGGACGACCGAGACCAGGAAAACCTGGTAAAAAACGGAGGAGGCATAAACTCAGCAGAAGCTGGAACAAGGCCGGAAAAGATGATGTTGATGGAAAAAAAGGTGAACAAAGGTAATGTCGATGGAAAGAAGGTGAGCAAAGGCACATTAATGCTGACTGAATTTGAATCGTTCTATAAATTATTTTCTTCTTTCTCAAATAAAAAAAAACTATTTTCTTTTTTGAAAAGTATCTAAACCTTTTCGTATTTTAGAGAGAAAATTGTGAAAATAAAATGAGACACATTTTTGTATTCTTATATTTTATTAATTATTTAGAGGCTTTGGTTCTTTGCAGCTTCTTGTTTAAGTACCATTCACTGTTTTAAATAATATTTTCCTTTGTCTACTGAGTTTTCAAAAAGAAAATGTTTAAGAAATGTTTTTCGTTCAAAATATCTAAACATTTAATAACTATTAAATATCAAGAGTGGACACTCAAAATATATAAAGCATCAGATTAAAAAAATAAGTACCTAGCTAATACATAATAAATTTCAAGTAAAGACTTTCATTATTTATTCAATATTAGCTTCTACCCGCAGCTTCGCCCGCGTGATTTCGGAAATTATCCCATGGGAACGTGCTACCGGGACAAAAAGTAGCCTATGCGCTTCCCAAGGATGCCATCTATCTCCTTTTTAAATTTTATCGAAAACCGTTCAGTGATTTAGGCGTGAAAAGGTTACCGGAGTTACTTTAGAATTTATATTATTGTTATTAGTATAGATTCAATCCAGTCTCAAAACGATGAAGGAAAACATCGTGAAGAAACCGGCATGTTCTAGAACCCAAATATTCTAAGACATGCGATATCAACCAACCCGCACCGGGCCGGCGTGGTGGATTACAGCTCAATTTCTCTCACAGAGAGGTCTGTGTCCCAGCAGTGGGAACTTCATAGGCTGATTGATTATGCTTAGGCTTAGTATAGATTAATTTCTAATCTTGAAAGACTAGATGGCGTTGATTTCATTTGGTTTTCGAACTCAATTTTAAATCCAAATAATTTAACTACCGGTAAGTATTTTAAAATGGCGGGTAGTTGTGAAACTCCCGCCATTCCTCGAGTATTATTCCACGCATAAAATATCTCTGGAATGTATATTAATTATAATTCTATTTGGCTGAACTTTCTTAATTAGAGTTGCGAGACTGATGGATGGAAGCTCAGATTTAATCATTGAAGTTTGTAAGATACTTGTTAATTCCACTCTCAGTTCCATGATGTTTGCTGATATAAACATAAACAGAGTCAAATTAAATTAGCTAGCGAATCACCACAGACGAAATGTACAGGTATCGATTTCTAATCATGATTAAACAAAAATAAAAATGATTTGATGATTTTTTCACGTGTAGTTACTAGAAAATACCTATCACTTGAAAAAGCTATTTCCTTATTTTCGTAAACTTCACAGACGTGACGTAATGGATCTTAACACGATAGAAAAAAATTACGCTAACTAATTTAATTTGACTTTGCATAATCAACGTTGAGTGTACAGCATTTAAAGCCTTATTAGCATAAACAGCCTATAATATTGCCAAAGCTGCGACACAGGTTTCTTTTCTTTGAGAGAGAGTGTGGTATAATCCATCACGCGGGCCCATTGCGGGTTGGTGGATGTCACATGTCTTCGTATTTTTGGTTCTAGGACATGCCGGTTTCCTCACGATGGTTTCTTGGACAACTAATTTGATATGATAAAAAAAAATCATGAAGATACCTCTAAAAATTTTCTTTTCACAATAAAACCATAATAATATATATACCTACAATAATTCTGGTTTTTTCTCAGATTATTCTACAAGCAACATACTAAAGCGTTTTAATTTTTTAGTCCAAACAATAGATTTTTTGTAAACAGCTAATTGCTTCATATTTTGCAATTAATTACCAGCGTTGTGTCATCGCGCTTCTCTTTCTTTTCTATGCAGTCCGACAGTGACCACGCCTTAGGTCGTGTAGTCCCCTTAAAAGTTTATCGATAACGTCTTTGATTTCTGATGAGAATTTAGTTCCACGCAAACAAGTACGTTACGTAATTTTTAACGCAATATTATGTATATTGGTTGATGGGCTCATTATTAAATGAATCGTGGCTTGCCGCGGTCGGAACGTGGATGGGTATCCATATCCCCTCTACCCCTGTGTGCCTCGGAAAGCACGTTGATCTCAGCTGTCTTTTGTAGATCTGACAGTCGTTACGGGTAGTCAGTAGCCAAAAAGTCTGACAACCAGTCTTACTACGGGTATCGAGTTACCCACTAACTGGTAGAAGAGGTCAGATAGGCAGTCGCTCCATGTAAAATACTGGTAGTCCGCTGCATCGGGTCAGACTGAAAGCCGACCTCAACATAGTTAGGTTAAGGCTAGGCAGATTGATTGATTTTTATTATTTATATGTTTATCTTACGCCACTGTTTTTTTTCACGCGATTAAAGAACTATAACGACGAACGAGTGCAACAAGAGAACTACTTCAGAGACAAGACAAACTGACATTCTATCAGCGAAAAACTTTTTTACAAAAAAAACAGCCGACTTCCAAAAAAACACTACACAGTGAAAAATAAATCGTCGTTGGTTCCGCATTTTCTTTTATTGACACCGACTTTGTAGTGTTTTTTTGGAAGTCGGTTGTATTTTTTGTAAAAAAGTTTTTTTATTTTTCACTTTTTAGTGGGCCAGTTTGTAACTTATCTAAGTTACAATAGCCTAATGTCAACTGCTCATCACCTTTTACAAGAAATTGACTTTCCCGATACAGGGACGTTGATTGTTGAGGAGTTCTTCTTGTAAGAACCAGGAGAACTGGAGCTGATTGAGAAGTCACCATCAGTTCCACTTCGCGATACTTGTGCTTAGCAAATTAAAGTACCTAATCGAATCGCAAACCGTGAAATATTTATTATTGAGTAGTTCCTATGGCCATCTGTGGTCTTCTCATCAATTCCACTTCACCGAATGGTGTTTTCTGAGAGCAAATGCACAAGTTACTATAAAAATACCCAAATCGCTATAGGTGTGGTAACAAAATTTGAGGGTTTGCCTCGATTTCCATGAGATTCCCTCATCAGATTCCGATTTGGTGACAATGGAACCACCTCGGGAGCATCCTCTTTCAAATAAAAAAAGAATTTTGAAAATCGGTCCACAATTGACGGAGAAATCAGTGAACATACATAAAAAAAAAACATACATAAAGTCGAACATATAACCCCCTCCTTTTTGAAAGTCGGTTAAAAAAGTGAAAAATATATGGGACTGAAATAGATACTAAACTGTGTCAAAGCCTCACCATCAACCTATTTACCAAGCCTATTTCTATTTGCAACCACTTAGCGTTCAAAGTTTTCCTTAAAGCAACAGTCTTGTAGATAGATACAAGTATGGTACAAGTTTCAGCAAGCGTCTACCACTGGCCCAGATTGCCTTAATTACTTCTACTTGGGAAGTTATTCGTAATATGCAGCCGGTGCTCGATATGTATGGCGCGAAATTATTTTTGAACTTGTATGGCTCTGTGGCTTCCATAGACTACAGTTTTGGCACTGTGGCTGCCTTAGACTACAGTTTTAGCTCTGTGGCTCCCATCATCATCATACAGCCTCCCACCACTGCCCCTCTTTTCAGATGTCAATCCCCACGCTCCTGTGCCAGCCTCGCCCATGTTTTGACCACGATGGCAATAATTTCGTCTGCTCAAAAGTCTGACAACCAGTCTTACCAAGGGGCATCGTATTACGCAATAGCTAGATTGTGGAGATCTGATAGGCAGTTGCTCCATGTAAAATACTGGTCTGCATCTGGTTAGACTTGAAGCCGACCCTAACATAGTTGGGAAAAGGCTAGACAGATGATGAATACGTTTTCCGATATCGAAGACCTTCGTACGTATTCGTATCTCGACTTTTGGAACTAGATGCCAAGCATGGAACGCTCCATGGCTCTCTGTGTAACTCTCAGTCTATACACAGCCTCCTACATGAGCCTCCACGTCTAAGCACCGTACGTGGCTCCGATAGACCTAAGTTTTTATAAGTATGCAGAATTTCAGATACAAGGATCTTTTGATGCTTGAATTACGTTGACACGGGGGCGCCGTTGATAAAAATTTGTGCAATTGTTTTGTGAAATGTATTGAAAAACAAGATGAAGATGATTAAGAGGAAGAACAAAAGTGCAGCGTTAATTCCGACTTTGACCACGCGCCAAAAGATCTAGACAGCTACAGATGTAACTCTTAACATTGACTGTTACAAAGTCAAACTTCAGAGAAGTGAAGAGTTATGGGATATAAAAAAAACACCTTCTATATGACAAATAATGATAAAACAAAAAATCTGCGATTTTATAAACTAGTAATTTCAAGTAACTACGAATGGCTATTGAATCCGGAATCAGCAAAGTCAGCTACCAATCAATCAACTCAGCCTATCACAGTCCACTGCTGGACATAGGCCTCTTTCAGCCTACACCACAATGTCCTGTCCTCCATCTTTCGCATCCAGTCTATCCAGGTGCAGTTACTTGAAACTGAGTTTAGAAAATCAGTTTTTTTAGTTGCTTCATCATCATTAGATTACGATACATCACATCTACACAGATCAATTATTTGGTAATACTTCACAGTGTTATCAATTAATTTAATGTAACCTTGTATTAAAAATATTTTTCACTTTTCACCAAGGTTATGAATGACACTGCAAACAGACATCAAAATACACATAATGCTAAATTGGAACACACGACACATCAAGCTATATATTTCCAGTTTTAGCTGACCTCACATTGTATAGGCTTTTTGTACTATAAGAAGTCGGCTTAGCTGGAAATATATAGCTTGATATGTCGTCGTGAACATTGCTTGTATCTCTAAAAAAAGAAATCCATTCGGATACAAAGGAATCCGTTTAAATCCAAAAGACGCACAGTAAACCGAAGAATGTGGCCGGTCCCTGCTATATTTACATATCCACTTCCAATTTTTTACGAAGGTAGAGCCGAAGTCAGCCGAAAAAAATAAACATAAAAGTAGCTTTACATTTACATTAGGTACTTAAGTAGCGAGTCCCTTGACGTGTGTACTTTGGCTGGCACTTGGCAATACTTAACAAAATTGACACTTTTGGACTGACGTTTTGACACAACTCTTCCTACTTGAATTAAACTCGTTAATTAACTAAAGCAAAGTACTTAAATCAGACGTTAGAGGAATAAAACATGTACCTAACGGTTCCATTGAACTGAGCAGAAATCGAACGTGATTCTTTAATTTCTTTTTCTTAACCAGCAATGAAATTCAAATGCCTTGTTTCGGTCGAACATAGATTAAAATACTATACCATCAAATGTTGGGGCTTTTTAATTTAATCTTGGACAAAATATCTTCGATAATTGATGCACGAATAGCTTATTTAAGTTATTAACAATTTTCTTCTGACATACTTCCCGATTCTGAGCTAAAACCATGTTAAATATTATTGTTATTGCTAGCTTCTACCTTGGACTCCGTCCGCATGAAATTTCTTGTTCCCCGACGCACCACGACCCATTGCAATGTTACTTCGCATTCGTTTAGCGATCATTTTGACTTTTTTCTTTCTGCTTGGCTCCTAAGGGCCGTGGCGTAATGTTAAATAACATTTAACCTTTAGTAGTTATTGTTATGTATAAATGAAACTCGATTGTATGGTAATAAATCCACACGTTTATTTCCTTATGTACTACTTATATGCTAAAAATATAATGTACAATTAGAGGTTGGCCTAACCCTTTATACAAGTAGTGAAAACACCAATCACAGACAACTACACAAAACTCAAAATGTTTTGGAATTGAGACCACCGCGCGCAGAGTATAAAAGCGCTCCCGCCATACATTTTGCCTCACCATCAAACACCCCAATCCCCTGATTGCGGCGGCCTCCCGATACACTCCCTCGCGCATAAGCAAGATTCGCCGACCGAGGCATACTCTCACCCTCCCTGACGACGCTACGACCCTCCTACAGGAGAGTAGCAAGCAAACAAGTACTTTAAACAAGTACAAGCCCAGACAGCCGTCCTATCGTCCTCGCCGTCGAGGCCCGTCGCGACGCCCCGTACCTAGTCCACCCCGACCCTTGCTCGAGCCAGCCCGCGCCGCTGAGCCTGTAGTTTTAAATTCGTCCCTAAATAATACCGATCCAGCCTGTCCCTTGCTGCCCTCTTCCAGCGACGCCCTAAGCCGAGGTCCGAACCCCACGGGGGGTGCCCTTAGCGTGAGTCGCTTAGTTTTTAGTTAGTTTTTAAGCCCTGGCTGGAGGCCTTTACTTCAAGGCATCCACAGGAAAGTCCGGTTAAGCAGTCGACAACCTCCTACAGGTTGAACTGCGAGATGCCAATTCCAAAAAAAAAAAAAAAAAAACATTTTGCCTCAGTCGAGGAATGAACGCGGCACAGCTAGCAGGCTCATGCCGTTAGTCTCCACGCTCCACACATCTAACATCGTCGCGCCGTGCGCCGGCGCGCGCGCACTCCAGTAAGCCGCGGACCTCCGTGGCGGCCGGACGTATGCTTGTAATCCACTACATTACTCCCCGCCAGCGAAGCGTACAGGTGGTTTTGATTTTCTTCCAGATTTCGTGATATATGCGTACGTCACTTGGTGCTCTGGTTCTGTATTCAGGTAGTAAGCGGGCTTCAGTCTGTCGATGGAGACGTTCGATGTTGTATTTGCTAGTTGCACGGTGAAGTATTTATTGTTGCGAGCGATGACTGGATACGGCCCGTTATAAGTAGGTGTCAATGGCTTGCGCAATGATGCAGTATCGTTGCGAACATATACATGTGTACTCTTGTATAGATCGCCGTGAATAAATACTGAACCGGTCTTATTTACTTCTCGCTGAGCTTGCGCTTTGTTCAATGCTTCGTTTAAATGTTCCATGAAGTATGATGGGCTATTGCATTGCGTTGTTGCTTCTCCATAGAACTCTCCCGGTAGGCGTATAGTTTGCCCATACAGTAGCTCGACTGTGCTTGCTCCGATATCTTCTTTGTAAGCGGCACGCAGACCCAGCAGCACTGTAGGTAATTCGTGCGTCCAACCCGTAGAATTTAATCTTGCAGCAAGCGATGTTTTAAGGGTCCGATGCCAGCGTTCAACCAAACCATTAGACTGTGGGTGGTACGCCGTAGTTCGCGTGCGTTGAATGCCCATACGATGCATTAACTTGTTGAAGAGCTCTGATTCGAATTGTCGTCCGCGGTCTGTTGTTATCGTAACCGGACACCCAAATCTTGCGATCCACTCTTCGTACACCACGCTGGCTACCCTCTCTGCGGTTATATCTTCAATGGGTTTTGCTTCGGGCCACTTCGTTGCTCTGTCGATCATCGTCAGTAAATAACGACAATTATTAGATATTGGCAGTGGACCAACAATGTCGATGTGAAGGTGAGCCAATCGTGTGACGTGTTTGAAACTTGCTACCGGTGCTTTGGTGTGTCGGTGCACTTTCACTTGTTGACATTGGCTGCAAGCTCTTGCCCATTCTATTACGTCGGTCTTCATTGATGGCCAGAAATATCGCGTAGTAACTAACCGCCTCGTTGCTCTTACGCCGGGGTGATTAAGGTCGTGAATCGTTTTAAATGCTTCTTTTCTGAATGCGACTTGAACTTGTTTGCTTATCGATGAGTCTGCGGCCGTGGATGTCCACTGTGAGTTGATGTTTGTGAAGGAAGTCAGCTCCTAATATTGGTCGACTGACTTCTGCAATCACGAAGTTCCATCTATAGGGTCGACGGAGTCCAATATTGAGTACCATCGATCTTTCGCCATATGAGGGTATCGATGAACCGTTGGCCGCGTAAAGCTGACTTGTAGGTGCCTGTTTCCTTTTTTCTTGTTTTTGAACTGGAAGTACAGACACGTTCGCACCAGTGTCGATAAGAAAACGTAGTCCGGTTGACAATTCCTTGATGAACAGACGGTACTTCGTTATTCCGTTGACTTCGGCTCCCGTTGTAGCTGAAGTCGTCTTTAGTTTTCCTGTGTATGCTTATTCTTGTTTTCGAAGTTGCATGGGCTCCGACAGCGGTAGGCTTCTTTTCCAAACCTCTTGTGAAAATAGCATATGTCCACTACAGTGGACATATGCTATTTTCCCAGATCGCGTTCCAGATCCCGGAAGGATACATCCTTCCGGGATCTGGAATGCGATCTGGATCCGAACCTGCTTCTTTTTGTTGTATAGTTTATGTTTTATTTATGGTTCTTATATGTCAGCTTGACTTGTTGAAATAAACGTCAGTGTGCTACCAGCTATCCGTCAGTTCATTTCTCCTTCCGAAGTCCTAGGCCTTCGCCCTCCGCAATATCCGCATACTTATCATTGGCGACAAGGACCCACGACAAAATAAAAAAAATGGCTCACTTCGGTATTTTGTCGAGTTTTGACCATGTCAACCAGACATGGGAAAATTATAAGCAGCGGATTTTGCAATGGTACATTGCAAACGATTTAGACAGTGTGAAGGACTCAATAGGTGTGAAACGACGGGCAATATTGCTGAGCGCACTCGCCGACGGCACATACAAGCTTGCGGCCGATTTAGCTTTGCCAAAGGAAATTTCGCAGGTGCCTTTCGATGATATTCTCACTCTTCTGGATAATCACTTCACGCCAAAAAAATGTGGTTTTGGCGAGCGGTATAATTTTTATGCCGCTACTCAAGGTCTGGAAGAAACCTTTTCGCAGTGGGCTGCTAGGCTTCGCGGTCTGACCACTCATTGCGGATTTCTGAATGTAGAAGAGGCGCTGCGCGACCGTTTTGTTATGGGTATGCGGCCGGGACCTGAAAAAGATAAGCTTTTCGCGCGTGAACTTCAAGAAACCACACTGGCTAAAGCAGTGGAGTTGGCGGAGAGCGTGCATAGCGCACGCAAGGGAGCAGCAGCATCGTCGTCAGCAGCGGTACAGGCGCTGCCGTCGAGTGAGCCGTTGTTCAAAATCGACACCAACTCAAAGGAATCGAGTGTTCACATTGAAAAGTGTTCAGTTTGCGGCTACAAAAACCACAAAACATCTCAGTGTCGGTTTGCAAGCTATACATGCAAGAAATGTAACGTAAAAGGCCACCTACGTCGAATGTGTAAAAAGATAAATTTCGTAGGAACTGGCGGGTCGGGTGAGAGTGACGATAACGGTAAGACAAACAAAATTTGTTCTTTCAGAGGTGAACCTATGACTTTAGTAGTGTCGATTCAAAGTATTAAGCTAAATTTCGAAGTAGATACCGGATCGGCAGTCACAGCGATTTCAGAAAAAGTATACAAAAAATATTTTAAATTGTTGCCATTATCACCAACGACGGATCAATTGTTTACATACACTGGGTGTGTTATTCAGTGTTTAGGAATAGTGCAATTGCCTATTAGATACTTGGACAAGACACAAGATGTTAATGTTAGAGTGATTCGCGATGGTGGTCCTCCAATTTTAGGGCGAGATTTTATTAGTTTATTTGGATTACACATGTTGCAAATCAATTATTGTAAAACACCACAATTTGCTGAACAGTTAAAATTACAGTTTCCGTCTGTTTTTTCAGATAAATTAGGCTTATTTACAAAATATAAAGTTAAGTTACAATTGAAAGAAAACGCAAAGCCAATTTTTTTTAAAGCTCGTCCTATAGCTTTCGCACTCAGAGATCAAATAAACGGTGAGATTGATCGTTTGGTACGTATAGGTGTGTTAAAACCGGTTCAGTTTTCAGAATACGCCTCACCAATTGTCCCTATATTAAAGCGTGATGGTTCAATTAGGTTGTGTGTTGATTACTCTGTAAGCGTAAACAAACAGTTGGTCGTCGAACAGTATCCGTTGCCGACTGCTCAAGAACTTTTTACAAAATTACACGGGGGTCAACAGTTTAGCAAGTTGGATTTAACACAAGCTTACTCACAATTTGTGTTAGATGAGACGTCTCAGAACATAACTTGTATCAATACTCACCGCGGTTTATTGCTCCTGCTATTTTTCAGCGGGCTATGGAGTGTTTACTGTCGGGATTGGACGGTGTTATGTGTTTTCTTGACGACATCTGTATTACAGGGGCAACTAAAGAGCAACACCTAGAGAGGTTATGTGCGGTCTTGCAACGACTACAAGACGCAGGATTAACACTTCGTAAAGATAAGTGCGTGTTCTTTGAGAACCAAATAGAATATTTAGGTTATACTATAGATAAGAATGGTTTAAGAAAATCAAATGAAAAGGTCAAAGCTATAGTCCAAGCACCTACACCTACAAACGTGAATAAGTTACAATCGTTTTTGGGATTAGTCAATTATTATAGGAACTTTGTTCCTAACGCATCATCAATTTTGAGCCCGCTCTATTCATTGTTGCAAAAGGGCAATACATGGAAATGGGAGGTGATACATGATAATGCATTCAAAGCAATTAAGAAATGTTTAGCCTCAAATCAGGTTCTTGCTCATTTTGATCAAAATGCTCAATTAATTTTGACGGTAGACGCTTCGCCCAGCGGCTTAGGAGCTATCTTGTCACAGATAGGGTCAGACAAGGTGGAGCGCCCTGTTTCGTTCGCTTCACGTACACTTAATGCAGCAGAGAAGCGGTATTCTCAGTTACAAAAGGAAGCTACAGCTATTATTTTCGGAGTGCGACGTTTTCACCAGTACTTATATGGAAGATCAGTTCCGTTTGTGCTCCGTACCGACCACAAGCCCCTTTTATCTATCTTTGGTCCATATAGGGGTATTCCAGAGGTCTCTGCAAACAGGTTGCAGCGTTACGCAATGTTCCTGAGTGGTTGCAATTACTCCATCGAATACATTCGCAGTGCCGACAACAGCGCAGATTTTTTATCGCGTGCCAGTCTGCCTGACAGTGAGTCAACGGCGGCTAGTGGGGGATGTGGCTACAGGGCCGACGATAGTTTAGTCCCTGTAGAAGATCGCGCGTCTTATGTTAATTTTGTTACCGATGGTAGTTTACCCGTTACACTTAGCAAAATTCGTGACGAAACTCAGAAAGATCCAGTCTTAATTAAAGTTCTATCATATATTGTTAAAGGATGGCCTAAGCGACTATCAGATATATTAATTAAGCCTTATTTTTTATGTCAAAATCAGTTGTCATATGAAGGAGGTTGCATTATGCGAGGGCACAAGGTTGTTATTCCAGAGACACTACGGACAAAATTATTATCAGAGCTACATAAGTCACATTTGGGTATTGTGAAAACGAAAGCGGAAGCGCGCAGCAGATTTTGGTTTCCAGGAATTGATAACGCTGTAGAGAAAATGATTGCGGATTGTGAGGTTTGTTTACAGTTGAGACAGCTACCAGCGCGTGTGCCGCCAGCGCTGTGGCCTCATCCACCGCAAGCTTTCTATCGTATTCATATAGATTTTCTCGGCCCCATACATAACCGTTCCTATTTGGTGATTGTGGATGCGTACTCGAAGTGGGTAGAAGCTTACGATATGGGAACGAGTACGACATCCTTGTTGGTGATTAATAAAATGTATGAATACATGGCACGATTTGGCTTACCGCATACTATAGTCAGTGACAATGGCACACAGTTTACTTCCTCAGAATTTAGGACTTTTTGTGTTTCAAATGGTATTTCGCATGTGACCTCGCCGGCTTATCATCCGGCTAGTAACGGGCAGGCGGAAAGCTACGTGAAGGTAGTTAAAAAAAGAATCAAATCTTGTATGTTAAGTAGTAATAATGTAACGGGATTAAATAATAACTTACTTAAATATCTTTTTGATTATAGAAATTCCATACATTCTGCAACGGGCTGCTCACCTGCCCAGTTGGTATTCGGTCATAAACTGAGATCACGGTTAGATTTAATTACACCGGCGTCTGTCACTCTCACCCCTAACGTCCCAAACAAACAGTGTTTGCAGTCTAAAGTGAAAACTGATAAAACTATTAAATACTTTAAGCAAGGGGATAATGTATTGTATAAACAAAGCAGCACTAATAAACAAGTAACTTGGAATAGAGGCGTAATAGTTAAAAAAATAGGAAAAGTTGTTTATATTGTTCAGGATTGTAATACTCTGTTGAAGTTAAAAAAACACAAAAATCAATTATTAGCATTCCACGGCACTTCAAGAAATACTAACGGGTCGAGTGAATGCCCTATTGAATTAGAAGATCTACAAGTAACTTCAGAACAGTCAGAACCGAACCCGACACCTCCAGGTGATGGTAGTGCGTCGGACACTGGAGGGGAGGAAAATAGAGAAGACGAAGTATTCTATGATGCAACAGATGCAACCCATGGAGATACTACTGTGGAATTAAGTCAGCCAATAAGACAAACGGTTGAAGGCATGAAACTGCGAGCTGTGCCTAGAGTAGACTATAAGCGTTTTTATTAGAGTTTTAGATTTATGTTTATTTTGTCAAGCTAGGGGAAGGAATGTTGTATAGTTTATGTTTTATTTATGGTTCTTATATGTCAGCTTGACTTGTTGAAATAAACGTCAGTGTGCTACCAGCTATCCGTCAGTTCATTTCACCTTCCGAAGTCCTAGGCCTTCGCCCTCCGCAATATCCGCATACTTATCAGTATGGTCGGCGGTAGTGGCTTCGTGATCTATCGATCTTCAACTCTGCAACTTCACGAGAGAGCGACTCGATCATATTGATAAGTTTGTCTTCTATTCTTGATGTCGGGGCTTGATGCGAACTGTTGCTGCCATGGCTACAGGAACAAACAGAGTTGATTTCCTTCGCTTGTTCGTCCATTTTGTCTGCCATTGCTGCTAGTGAATCTAAGTTCGATTCCATGCTAACGGAAAGTACCGCGCGCGTCGATGAGGGGAGATGACTCATCCATAACATTCGCAGTGTTTCGTCGGGTAATTTGTTTCGTGCCAAATCTCGCATACGCCGCAGTAACTGTGATGGACGTTGATCTCCGAGTTCCACCTCATTGAGTAGCTTCTGTAGTTGCTTATTTTCTGACTCCTCGTAGACTGAAAGTAGTCGCTTCTTAAGTTGTTCGTATCTTTCAGTGTTGGGCGGTGACATAATAATGTCACTTATTTGTTCCACGTCGATCTTCTCTAACTGCGCGACTGCGAGACCAAACTTGCTTTCATCGCCGAGCTTCTGATTAGCGACCACTGTTTCAAACTGCGCGAACCATAATCTTGGTTTATCACGCCAAAACTGAGGTATCCGGGACTTCACGGAGACAACTTCGACGTCTTCTCTGCTAAGTACAAGCTTTGGCGATTCTTCCTGCATGGTTCCGATCGGGGTCACCACTTTAGTAGTTATTGTTATGTATAAATGAAACTCGATTGTATGGTAATAAATCCACACGTTTATTTCCTTATGTACTACTTATATGCTAAAAATATAATGTACAATTAGAGGTTGGCCTAACCCTTTATACAAGTAGTGAAAACACCAATCACAGACAACTACACAAAACTCAAAATGTTTTGGAATTGAGACCACCGCGCGCAGAGTATAAAAGCGCTACCGCCATACATTTTGCCTCTAAAGTCCGGTTAAGCAGTCGACAACCTCCTACAGGTTGAACTGCGAGATGCCATTTCAAAAAAAAAAAAAAAAAACATTTTGCCTCAGTCGAGGAATGAACGCGGCACAGCTAGCAGGCTCATGCCGTTAGTCTCCACGCTCCCACACATCTAACATCGTCGCGCCGTGCGCCGGCGCGCGCGCACTCCAGTAAGCCGCGGACCTCCGTGGCGGCCGGACGTATGTTTGTAGTCCACTACAAACATTTCTCAAAAATTGGGCTACTATCATGCAAAAATATTTTTTTCAAATCCGAATGGACTGACAATATTTAATATGTTATTTATACGTTTACAGCCTGTATGGAGCTACGGTATTCAGCTGTGGGGCTACACCAGCCAAAGCAATCGTCAAATCATACAACAATTCCAAAACAAAGATCCAATACTCAGGGATATACCTAGTCAACGCGCCCTGGTACATTAGAAACAGCGACCTTCACTGGCACCTCAAGAAGGATGTCGTAAACATCAAAAAAAATACAAAAATATGCAGAAGCTCATGAATACAGACTTAGCCATCAGGTGACCGTCGAGCCGATCCAACTCCTTGACAACACTGAATTCGTGCGACGACTAAATAAGGGTTAAACCTTTTGAGTTACTTTAGTGCAGTTTAAGTGTACTTAAACTGTAATGCAAGTGCTGAAACCTTATAAAGAACCTTAACTTAAAGTGAATAAGAAAGACGTCATTAGACGATTTCATAATTTTATAGTTACTTAGCAGTTTTAGTCATATTTACTTATTAGCTAATAGGCTTGATTGTAATGTAAATAAAGTATCACCAATTGTGATACTTTATAAAGGAAATGGAAGAATGGGGAAGAAAAGTTCTCGAGTGGCGACCATGAACCGGAAAACGCAGCGTAGGTAGGCCTCCCACTAGGTGTACCGATGACATCGTAAGATTCGCGGGCAACCGATGGAAGCAAGTGGTGGATTGTCGTTCGGCGTGGTGGTCTAAGGGGAGGCTTTTGTTCAGCAGTGTACGTCTTCCGACTGATGATAATAATGATAAAGAAAAAAAACCGACAGGAGAAAAAAACCGACTGATGGTGCCAGAGATTAGAACGTTCAAACAAAGTAAACAGACACAAACTCATCAGCTACTCGTATTTGTACAAATATGTATATAAATATGCATAGATTAAACATATAAAACCCCCAGAAGAAATTCTCTTTATGGTAAAAACTGCATACAAAATCCAAAGAATAGTTTAGAAGAACTACGCTTAACTACGACCTACGTTACGAACTACGTTTATACTATGTATAGTTACAGGACAAGCGAATGCAAATGACTATGTATTATTATTATTGCTATCTGACTGATTTTTGTAATAATTATCATAAATATATCAAAGTTTTTAGCATGACATTGAAGTACTGATGACCTTTTAACTCAAGTATGAATACAAATGTATGTATGATACATTCTGTGAACACAAGAATAAATATAGGTATTATTTGATGTTAACGGAATCATAAACGTAAAATCACTTTTACTTTCAGTTGCCAAGTTGCAGTCAAACTGTAAAGATGTTGATAGTTTTGTGTTTAGTGAGTGTTTTGATAAGTGTAAAAGATGCAGCAAGAATTTTGGCTGTATTCCCTACACCGTCCATCAGTCACCAAGTGGTATTTCGACCTTTGACTCAGGAGCTAGCTAAGCGAGGACATGACGTCACTATTATAACAACAGATCCTGCTTTCCCAAAAGGACAAACGCCGTCTAACATCACAGAAATTGACGTCCACGATCTTTCATACAAGGTATGGTCAGAGAAACTCTTGAAGAAAATAGGAACGGGAAATAAAAATGATTTGAAAGAACAAATTGAAACATATTACCCAACTATATTAGATATAGTAATGCAACAGTTGCAAACAAATGAAATACAACAGTTGATTAAAGATAAAACAAAGAAGTTTGATCTATTGATTTTAGAAGCTTGTGTAAGACCAGCACTTTTATATTCCTTTATCTACAAAGTTCCTGTTATCCAAATGAGTTCATTGGGAGCCATACCTGGCAATTTAGAAAGTGTTGTTGCACCCACCCATCCCTTGTTGTACCCAAACATTTTAAGACAAAGATCGAACAATCTTACAAAATGGTAGAAAATTATGGAAATATTGAATTTTTATATATTCCACAGTATGTCGCAAAATTATGTAGATGTTAAAACTGAGGTGATAAGAAAACAGTTAGGACTAGATACACCAAGTTTGTCGGAATTGTATAAGAATGTCCATATGTTATTCTTGAAAGTTCATCCAGTGTTTGAAGGTATTCGACCTGTTCCTACAAGTATAGTTTGTACTGGTGGTTTACATCAGAAACCTGTTAAGGAGTTACCAGCGGTAAGTGCGAGTGTTTCAATAAAATATAATATACGTGTTTAATATTGCCCCTAATATAATAATATGGTTCTTAAACATGACTGGTGAAATGTGTACTATATAGGGTCGTCAAAAAGTCGTGGATCAAACGAAACAGGGAGATAAAGGAGGTCATTTCCAACGCTTTTAAAGTGAGAAATATTTTTTTCTTTCAACTACGTAGTAATGTTATCATTAATCACTACAAAACCGTATTTACAAGGGACGTATTTTTTGCTTAGAACCAAAACAGTGTAGAAATATTTTAAGAGATCTCATGGTTGCACAGTTTTTCATTAATGCACTGTTTTTATTTAGATATAAATTTACCACAGAGGTTTAATGTCTCCCATTACGTTTAATATAAAATGTATGCATTAGATCAAAACGATACAGGCTGAAAATAAAAATCGGCTGAATAAAACCGACTTGATGAAAAAAAAACAAATGGCGCGCATTTTATACCATTGTAAAACTATGAAGTATCATAGTTTTACAATTTAGCAAGAAAAGTTAAAAAAAATGAAAAATGCAATATCGATATGAATTATTCAACTACAAAAAGTATAAAAACAGCTGCAAATTAAATTGTTACTAACCTTTTGCCGCAAAAGTCGCGGGATAACTTGAGTTTTTATTTTGAGTAGGTATATTTTATCACGGTATGTAGATTGGTAGTTGAAAGAAAATTGGTGGTTGCTAAAGTGAGTAATTAATGCACTCATGTTAATTTAGTGCTCTCGCATGCGCTCTGGCACTAACATAACACTCGTGCATAAATAACTCACTTTGCGCTCGATGCAACAATCTACTATTGGTATGGCCTCAAATTAAAAAAATAATAATAATTGCTCTTAAAATTTGGTACCCAGAGCCACAATAGAACTTTTGTAGTACTGACACATTATCTAATACAACACCGTTTGTTTTATTGTTATATATCACATTTTTTTTTAAAATTAGTCTTTAATTGTAAAAGAACGTGGTATACAAACATATTCATAATTTTTGGGGCAATTGAATTACAGATTTTTTGTTAGAAATTACCTCCTTTATCTCCATATTTCGTTTGATCCACGATTTTTGACCACTCTATATAATAGGTGGCCTTTTGTGTGCCTTTGCCTAACCCTTCAGGGTAATCAGATGAGATATTATGATTAATATTATTCCACTGCACAGCGAAAGATTTCGCATATATATGTTGATGAAACGAACAAAGAATGTACGTCATGAGGATAAGCTGATCTCCGTCCATTATTTATTTCAGGACCTCAAATCTTACTTAGACGCTTCCAAAAATGGAGTTATCTATACGAGTTTTGGTACAAATGTGAATACGGATCTATTGGCTTCAGAAGGTTTAAAGAAAATGCTTAAAGTGTTCTCTGAGCTACCTTATGACGTTCTATTGAAGTGGAATAAAGATGAACTGTCTGGTCGTTCTGATAATATCAGAATATCAAAATGGCTGCCGCAATCGGATCTTCTTCGTAAGCTTTTTAGTACACTAGATTTTCCAGCGGTTTCGTTCGCGTGGCTGTCGGAAATTATCCCATGGTACTGCCGGGATAAAAAGTATTCTATGTTCTATGTGCTTTTCATCCAAATCCGTTTAGCCGTTTAATCGTGAAAAGATATCAGAGAGACAGGCTGACTTATTTCCGTATTTATAATACTAGTATGGATTCTGATTCTTTAGAATTAACTAATCATATTTGTTCGTGACAATATAAAATACTGGTATTCAGTTGCATCCGGTTAGACTAGAAGCCGACCCCAACATAGTTGGGAAAGGGCAGGCAGATGATGATGATGATGACCTTGACAATATGGTAACGACCAATTTTTTATGTTATTTCTTGTTAAAATATTTTATGGAAATAAAGTACATACGTTCATTTTACCTTAATATTATTCAACTTTTAACCTTGGCAAGGCTTAATAATAAAAAAAAAAACAATGAAAAGATGATTAATACAGGGTTTGGGTACATCGACGCACAAAGTGTTACCATGAATTCAGTTTAATAAAACAGCAGATTTTTTTTTTGAGAACCGACGTGAAATTTCTGCTGTGTCACGAATCATTTCACTATAGTAACAGTATAACGACATGATATTCTTTCGCGAAGTCGTGGCTGAGTATCTTTACTTAGGACGAACTTTCCAGATAAGTAGGTCCAACTTCGAGAAAGAAGTCAATCGTCTAAACCGACTTGGCTGGGCAGCGTTCGGGAAGCTACGCCATATCTTCTCGTCCCACATAGCGCAGTGTCTCAAGACGAAAGTCTAAAAGTCTTTGACCAGCGTGTGTTGCCAGTGATGACCACTGAAATGTGGTCGCTCACAATGGGCCTTATTAGAGGGCTAAAAGTCACCCCAAGGGCAATGGAGAGGGCTATGCTTGAAGTTTCCTTCGTGATCCAATCAGAAATGAAGAGATCCACAAGAAAACTAAGGTAACCGACATAGCCCGAAGAATTGACACACTTAAGTGGTAATGGGAAGGACATATTGTTCGCAGAACAGATAGCCGATGGGACTGAAAGGTCTGGAGTGGCGACCGCATACCGGAAGACGTAGCGTTGGAAGGCCTCCCACAAGGTGGACCGACAACCTTGTGAAGGCCGCAGAAACCGGTAGGATGCGAGAAGCACAGAACCAGGCGAAGTAGAGTTGCTTGTGTAGTAGAGTGGCTTATGTCCAGCAGTGGACATTTTTTGGCTGAAATGATGATGGTAATGATAGTAACAGTATGCATGGCAACAGTTTGCGCATCGATGTCTCTTACATCGGTTTTAATTTCAAATTATCTAAAAATATCAGTATGAACTAACATTTCACTTCATACTTTTTTTTTGCTTATCTCAATTTTAGACCACCCAAACATAAAGCTGTTCATAACACAAGGAGGTCTGCAATCAACGGACGAGGCTATTACAGCAGGAGTACCTCTGATTGGTGTTCCAATGTTTGGAAACCAGTGGAATAATGAAGAAAGATATGAATATCACAAGATTGGAATCAAAATGGATTTGGAATCACTTGATGAGGAACAGTTTAAGAATGCTATCACTACTATTATTGGAGATGAAAGGTATAGTGTTTCCACTGTTCATCTCTATGAGAAGGAGTGGACCGCGGTGCGGGTTGGTGAAAGTCACTTAACATCAAATTTTTGGTTCTAGGAAATGCTGGTTACCTCATGATGTTTTCTTTCACTGTTTTGAGAGCAGTGGTGATTAAATAGTTTAGAAAAAGTAAAGTGCCTGCCTGGGTTCGAACTCACGAGCTACAATAACTCGCAAGTTGTGGCCGTTACCACTGGGCAACTACTGCTCTCTAGAACACTATAAATCGATTAAATAATATTACAGTGAAACGATTAGTCAACCTGTATCGATGCACTAACTATTTATATTTATTTTCTATTCACATAAAGCGCGTTGATAATATTACATTATGATACACGTGTGCTATGTTGATCATTGCATCCGAGGCGGTATTATTCGGCGGTGTAAGGAAGAAAAAATTAAATTGCTTATTGTTAATTTGTGTCCTAAATAGAATATTTTATACTTCTTGCTGTGTACAGGGTCCATAATTGTACCTTAGCTTTAAACCATTGTAACACCTCTAGAACATTATGGAATGCAAATAAATATGTGAATATGAAGTCGACTGTGTAATGATCAATGCAAAAGCGTTTCATACACTTGCGAGGAAAAAAACAGACTTGTATTGTTATTAACTTTTATGGAAAATGCCGCGCTGGTTTTGTTTTTCCGCGCACCGCCGTGCTAGCAAAGAGAGCGTGCTAGCTTTAGATGCACACGCAGGTGTAGATAAAGGCACTGGCAAAACCGCTAAACAGCCTATGTAAAAAATAAACACAAAATAATGTTTAGACTGATCGTAGTCGTGTCGTATATCAAATTGTAGTTTAGTTAGTATGGAATTAGAAAGTACTATTGGCATAGAGAAATATACATTATTTCAGTGAGAATCCGGAATAATAGAATGCCAGTCAGGGTCTTTTGCGTTTGGTTCCGGGAGGGACCACGGACAATTTAAGGTAAATAAATTTTAGTTAATTTTGGGACCAAGGACAACTCAGACTATTATTTTTTTTTCCTTTTGACATAGTCTCTCTGGTGAGATTAAAAAAAGCTCACTTCTCCGACTAGTAAATAGTTATCTGTGGCGTTACCGCACTAGTGCGGTAACATAAAGTAAAAAGCACCCATGTTTAATACACTGCATTATGGACCTAAAAGCGGTTAATTAAGAGCCACTTTATGAGCAAGTGTGTTAAAAATTTCAAACATGGTATGCTAATAAACCCTAGAGATTTAATAGTATGATGCCTCTAACAAACCTGAGGGGCAATTCTCGTAATTTATAGAACGTCCACAGTTTGATTTATCTTAATCTGTCAAAAAAATACCTACCTTTTGCCAAGTTTTTGACATTGATTGTGACTAGATTTTGAACGTTTTTAATTACGGGAATCGGACTTCAGTTTTCAATACATAAACAAAAAAAAAATTTTTTTTTGTGCCGAAGCACTATTATTTTTAAGACATCACACGTAGAGGGAATCTCTATTATCATACGTACCTGTTTTAGCCTACAAACCCCATTGCTGTATCGGTTTTCGATGATATGAATGTAGGTTAAATTTCAGGAACATGAGACGTTACTTACAATATACGGGGTGTCCCTGGAAGTATGGATCAAATCGAATAGGGGCGTGGGCAAGGCCATTTCCAAACTGTTTGATCCTGAGAATGTTGTTGAATTTTTGTACGGTTTAAAAGTTGTGACCAATTTTTTTCAGTCGTTTCGCTCAAAGAAGAAAAATCATTAAAAAAAACTAGCAGGGTTGTCTATAAAACTTAAATTGACAGTTCCTGGTAGTTTTTTTTAATGATTTTGTTCTTTGAGCACTATACAAAGTGATTGAAAATAACAAAAGTTGGTCATAACTTTTTGGCCCCTATTTGATTTGATCCATACTTCCAGGGACACCCTATAACTTGGGAAGTTGTTTTGGCATTGTGATGAATAATCACAATGCCAAAACAACTTCCAGTTGTCACCAAATAATGTCACATTTCTTTTTCAATTTCAGGTATCGTCATAATGTTGCTAAACTTACTCTTATGTATGATCAGCCAATGCGTCCACTGGAGCGTGCCGTGTGGTGGACGGAGTACGTGCTGCGTTACGGTGGCGCGAAACATCTGCGTGCGCCCGCCTCCAATATGTCCTGGGTGCAATACCTAGAAATAGAACTGTTTATAAGCTCACTGATTCTAGTATTCATCTTGTCTATTTTGTTTGCATAAAGTATGTAGTTTCAAAGAAACTTAAGGCAGCTTGATAATTAGACATGTTGATTTTAATCATAAGTTTGTAATCCAAATGTTTGGTTTGATCGTTGTTTTTAATTTTGATCAACATTTGCACAATCATTTGTAAATCAATTTTGGTTTGTAAAAGATTTAAAGCCTTGAGTGATTTGAGCCGGTTTTAAGTCAAGTAGTTTTTGGTGTTGAAATCACAATATGCAATAGTGTTTTACAATAATTTTGCATACTCTTTTATAAATCAACTTGAACCCAGGCAAAGTGTTACTGGATTTTCCACTAGGAATTTCTTAGTAACAGCCCGGAGTTTGGAAGTTGGCGGTGTGATACATTTGTGGTTCGGATAGCGCGTTAAGCGGATGGTCCTGCGCCTGATCTCTCACAGGTCCTGTCGGATTGCCGCTCCATCGGACTATGAGAGTGAGGGAAGAGACAGTGTACCTGTGTCTGCGCACACACTTTTGCACTACAATATCTCCTGCGCTGAATGCTAGTCTCTGTTGAGATTGGTTGCCTTGGCCGAAATACGGTCTGGAGGACTACATACATAAACTAGATTGGGCCCTAAAACTGCATTGTAAGCTGATTATGAAATTAGAAGTTACTAACGGACAAAAGAAGCTGCTAAACGAGGCTTTTGCGTGCTATTAAAAGTTATAAAACCATTTTGAAACGAATGATGTTGGTACGAAATCGTTTCGTCGAACATTCCTTAAAATAATGGACGTTGAGCATTTATAGGTTCTAAGATTTTATAAATGACGCTATTGCAAACGGTTTTGGTTATAATTTACATCAAGACTAATATTAATTAAATCGGTTAACCAAGAAAAATATTATGGTTAGCATAATCAGCCTATAATGTTCTCTTTGCGACAGGATTGTCCGAAAGGGTTACCGCTGCCCCGGAACATAAAGGGCTAAGGATGGAATACGGGTGGGTTTTAGTCAGTAAGAGTCTGACACTCCCTTCTGCTCCACCTTGAGCGGGAGGGGTCATTTGATGATTTCCCATCCACAAAAAAAAGGCCTCCTCACGGTGAGTAGTGGGCCGTAATCTACCACGCGGGCCCAGTGCGGGTTGGTAGATGTGACATGTCTTCGAAGTTTTGGTTTTAGAACATGCCGGTTTCCTCACGATGTTTTCCTTCACCGTATCTGAAGCAGTGGCGATGAAATCATTTACACAAAGTAAATCGTCTGTCTGGGTTCGAACCTACGACCTACAAATCGTTAGTCACGGCATCTACCACTGCTCATAGTGTTAAATAAACTTTATTAATAACAATAATTCTTCAAATTAATTAACTGAGAATTCCGAAGCGTCTCAGTAAAAGAAATAAACATTAAGTTAGAAATATTTTCGGCTCTCAGTGAACTGTCAAGCCAAAGAAAAGTGATAATGAAATAGAAGGACAGTGAAATTAATTAAATAAAGAGTGAAAAATTGAGAACTTGCAAGAGAATTACAAGATTAACGATCAGCGACTCCATTTAGTGATTAATCGAGAGACCAGAAAATTTTAATTTATTTAGCATAGAACAGAAAATGTTTATTTTATTTTATATTATTCTGTTCGGGAAACTTACAGTTAATATAAACAACGTTCTTAAACAATATGCAATTGAAGGCCATATACAAATCTCCACTGATAAACACATAAAACAAAAAAGGTGGGAACAAATATAAAATACCTATAACAATCATAAATGAGGAAAAATAGAAGCACACGATCGACTAATACAAACTAAAAATCAAACAATACTATTAAACAAAGATGCTGTTCACCAATAAATACCTAAATGCTTTAGCCGAGAAACACTGGTATTGAAAATATCCAAAACATGTTCACTAGTCAGTTTATTAAAACTGCATATGCATACAATGTAGGTCTACAGTGAGTTGCTATAAAATAATTATGCGTTCCAGGTACATACATTTAGACCTTTTGGCAAGCAAAAAAATGTAGATACGTAATCTAATATATATATATATATATATTTTATATATATAATATGTTTTATTAGGTTTTGGTGTAAAATTTAAATCCTACATTAACTTAACCTTAGATATAAAACACAACAAATTTTCACAAGACATTTTGTGCTTGAGGCTTAACGTACTCTATGTAATGGATCCCATCACGCAACGACCGCGTCGAGGTTCGATGATAACAGCACCACGCGCTGTTATCAGTTAAAACACGACGCCGACAACGCGTAACGTTGTCGGCGTCGTGTTTTAAATAATATGTATAATCATAGTTTTAAAGTTTTTATTATGTATTAGTTTATTATTGCTTATGACTATTTTGTATATTTTATCTATGTGCCTTAGTTGCCTGATAATAAAATGATTATTATTTCCTTTATTTAACTAAATACATATAAATTATATTTTTAAATATTACAATATAAAAATTTTAAAATATAAAAATAGTAGCCCACCGGTATCGGGAACAGGGTTATTATTATTATTATTTAACCACGAGCAGCTCACAAAAATAAGATACCATAATTAATTAAATATGGCAATATTGGTACTCCATAATTCAACAATGTATAAGGGTAATAAATAAAAATCCAATGATAAACTACCTCTCTTCAAAAATACTCCAAGATGACACCTTTCTTCAACCTAGAATCAATAACGTTGATTCACAAGTTTAACAAAATAATGACCTTTGATTTGATTTGTATCTGTGATCCAGAAACCTGTTCAAATAAACCTAATTGAATTTAAACGCTGAACTTTATTCGACAGAAAAGTTCTGAAAACCATTTCAAACGAATTTTTGTCAAGATAAAGGCCTTTTCATGGAGCCAGGAGTTTGTTTGCTGGCGACCTCTAAGTGATTTCAAGTTTTTTTTTTTTTTCTAACGAAATACTGATTGCCTCTTTTATTCAAAGTTTGGTTAACAAAGTGGATAAATACGATTGAGTTTGTAATTACTTTCACTGACTGGCAAAATCTGAGATAATCCAGCACTTTTAAAAGTTCATGTTGCGAAAGTTACTTGGTCTATCATTTGCTGTTACCTGGTTAGGTACTTTCTGGGATACATGGAATATAAATGGTCCACATTTAAAACTACAACACAATTTCAACAATTTCTTATTTTTTTAATACTCGACCACGCGAACAATCTCGACTCCCTCTTTCCTCTTAATCTTAAGGGGAAAATATAACATAAAACTTTTTAACAAAAAAAAAACAACCGACTTCAAAAAAAAAACACTACAAAGTGTAAAATAACTTTAATTTTAATTTCGGAAGTCGGTGTCTTTGGTTTTGTATTTACGTTTTTGCCACCGACTTCCAAAATTAAAATTAAAGTTATTTTACACTTTGTAGTGTTTTTTTTTTAAGTCGGTTGTTTTTTTTTGTTAAAAAGTTTTTATTTTTTACTTTTTATAGTCAGAGTGCATCTCATGACAATTCCAATAAGCCCAAACACGGCTAGAATACATGGTTTTATTACGAAGTTCCGGTACCTACCTTCCAACTTCATCATCAGATCGGTTTGACCATTTTCGTCAGAACCATTTATTTAAATTTGCTTCGTCATAGTCGCTTAACTATCTTAATCGAGATATCTTATCGCCACCCGTGAAATACTTATTATCATTGAAGAGTTCCTGTGGCTATCTGTGGTCTCCTTCATCAGTTCCACTTCACCAAATTATACTTTTTGAATGAAAATGCTTGACATGTTGATGAAAATACCAAAACTGCTATATGTATGCCTATAATATTTGAGGAGTTCCTTCAATTCCTCATGGATCCCATCATCAGAACTGGATTTTGACAAAAATGGGACCAATCTGGAAGCATATCCTTTCAAATAAAAAAAAAATTCCAAATCGGTTCATAAATGACGGCGTACTGAGGTAACAAACATAAAAATAAAAAAAAACAACCGAATTGATGACCTCCTCCTTTTTGAAGTCGGTTAAAAACAATGGTTAGCCCTGCTATTTTGTATGGATCAGAATGTTGGGTCAATGCAGCTGGGATGAGAATGCTAAGAGGGAGGGTGTGTGGTGTCACACGAATGGCTAGAATAAGAAATGAGTACATAAGAGGAAGTTTGAAAGTGGCACCGGTAACTGACAAGCTATACCGAAATCGGTTGTCATGGTATCGGCATGCGATGCGGAGAAATAAGGAAAATGTCGTAAATAAAGTTTTGAGTATGAATGTAAGATGGCTGTAAGAGTATGGGAAGACCAAAGAAACGATGGATGGACTGTGTGAATGATGATATGGTTAGAAAGTGGGTGACTAACGAGAGGAAGACTAATATAGAAGTCATCATCATTTGCCTAGCCTTTTCCCAACTATATTGGGGTTGACTTCCAGTCTAACCGGATGCAGCTGAATACCAGTATTTTACATGGAGCGATTGCCTATCTGACCTCCACAACCCAATTACTAGGTAATACGATACCCCTTGGTAAGACTGGATGTCAGACTTTCGGGCTTCTGACTACTAACGACTGTCAAAGATCCACGAATGACAGCCGGGACCAACGGCTTAAAGTGCTTTTCGAGGCACGAAGGGGTCTTGTTATGTAAAGATGGTCACCCATCCACAGACCAACCGTGGCAAGTGTAGCTTAACCTGATCGATCGATCTGTGCGGCAATTGTTATTTAGCCACGGGCCCCTCGAAGACTAATAGAGATGTATGGAAAAAAATTTAATGTTGCGACGACCCCAAAAAAAATGGGATATGGGCAGGAAAATGACTTTTGAATCTGTTTTACCATAGCTAATTTTAGATTACAATAATACACAATTCACAGATACAATAAATAATACTTATCCACAATTGAACTGTTGGTATTAATTAAACATTATCCTTTCATAAGAACCTTGCAGGAGTAGGTACCTACAAAGTAAATTAATCTTCTCTGCCTTTGTATTAACGTCAACCCTTTTCAAATGACCAGCCCAGGAGTCAAAGACACGTGGTATTGACAGATTGAGAATAGCTATTCATAAATTAGCTTTGAATTCAATTCCCTACTACTTTTTACCAAATACACAATATGCAGCATAGCATAACGTCGCTGCGCCTGCCAAATTCCATATGTGTTTTTTTTATTTTTCGTTTTTTGCACTAAACATAAATGTGCATTTCTGCACATACGAATTTTTCCTAACGGTCAAAACACATATAGAATTTGTTCAGCTTGTTTCTAGTTCGAAAACCATAAAAAAGACTTTATCAACACATCGAGAATGAAACGGAGATTATATGTTTAGTGCAAAAAACGAAACATTAAAAAAATCACGACTATAATTAGCCTTTAGGTTTGCCATTACTGGAACACAGGCCTCCTCTCAGTTAGAGGGAGTGGGACATAATCCACCAAGTGAGCCCAGTCCGGGTTGGTGGATATCACAATGTCTTCGATTTTTTTGGTTATAGGGTTCTTTGAGAGCGGTGGCGATTAAACTATATACAAAAAGTAAAGTGCTAGGCTGGGTTCGAATATACGACGGTCTACAACTCGTAAGTCGAGGCCGACATCACTTGGCCCATAATACTTCTTCAATTAGGTAATTCTTCTTTAATCTGCAGTATTTCAGAAAAATGTTTATCCAACTGATGAATAAAGCAGTTATTTTATTTGGGTCCGTAACTTAACTTCGAGAGTCATATATTCGATTAATGGAAAGTCGACTGAACGTTTGTTCGAATGGAATTTATTGCGAAACAACCTTTTATCGCCAAACGCTACTTCGACTGAACGATTCATCGAATATTTATTAATCGATGGACTGCTCTTTCGATGAGTTCTAGTTATTAAATAGTTTATAATTGAAATAAAATTATAACAAAAAAAAAATTTCGTCACATAGTATTTCATACATAATCGAGGGAATCAAATATTTTTAAGATATCTTACGTTCTTCCCGTAGATTTAGAAACATGAAATTTGGTGAAAAGGAAGATAATAAAGCACAAATGAAGGGAAAACATTTTATTATAAAAAAAACCATTTACGTTACAATTTTGGCACAAAATTATGGTGATCAAACGGTTCTTTAACGCCCTGGGAACTCCACTAATAATCCAAATATAAAATAATAATCACTAATCATCAAATTTAAACGTTGTTTTATTTTTGTAAGTGGCAAATGTAAGCCATCGAGCTCACGAAGTCAAGCCTGTTCCTTTTGATTTAAAAGTTTTTTCAGTTGTTTTTTTTTTTTCCCAACCTGTTTTTTTCTTTTCTTCTCTCTCTCTCTCTATCTTGCGCTCTAAATTTTTCTTTAGTCAACTCATTAGTTTTATGTTCTTTTTCCATTTCTTTTATGGTTTTAAATAGGTTCCACTTCTTTGTCCCTAGGAGCCCATTCCAGCGGTGATACCATGATTCGACTGAATTTTGGGGAATATTACTAATACTACCACTACTAATAAAACTGACACAAATATTATAATTTCCTTAAATGTGTCAATTCAAAGAATTCCACCTTTGTTACCACCTGAAACATGGTCTATCCATGATCGTTTGGAATTAAACACGCCTAATTCCCAAAATTCAGTCGAATCATGGCATTATCGCTGGAATGGGCTCCTAGGAAGATAGAAGTGGAACCTATTTAAAACCATAAAAGAAATGGAAAAGAACAAAAAAAATAATGAGTTGATTATAGAAAAAATTAGAGCGCAAGGTGAGTCAGTTTCTCCTATCAAAAAGAAAAAGCAGGTTACGAAAGAAAAAAAACTGAAAAAACTTTTAAATTAACTAAATTACTTTTTTCTTTTCTTAATTTTATTTCAATTAGGTATTATAGTTAGTAGTTAGTGTTTAATAACTAAAACTCATTCGAAGGAGCAGTCTATCGATTAATAAATATTCGATGAATCGTTCAGTCGAAGAGCGTTTGGCGATAAAAGGTTGTTTCGCAATAAATTCCATTCGAACAAACGTTCAGTAGACTTTCCATTAATCGAACATATGACTCTCGAAGTTAAGTTACGGACCCATTTTATTTTTTTGATATGCCGAAATGTCAAAGTTGTGCTTTTATTGCAAGCAAGGATTTACATAACAGTGTTCGTGAGACAGAACGAATTTGAATCATCATTTGCCTCTAGCCTTTTCCCAACTATGTTGTCGGCTTCCAGCCTTACCGAATACAGCTAACTACTGGTATTTTGCATACTGCAGTCCAGAATACAGTTACTGGGTAATACGCTACCCCTTGGTAAGACTGGTTGTCAGACTTTCGGGCTTCTGAATACCCGTGAAGACTGACAAAGATCTACGAATGACAGCCGGGACCAAAGGTATAGCGTGCTTTCCGAGGCACGGCGGGGTCTAAAGATGGTCCATTCATAGACCAACCGCGGCAAGCGAAGATTAACCTGATCGATCGGCCTGTGCGACTGTTATTATTTAGCCACGGGCCCCATCGGATAGAAAGAATTTAAATATGTCATAAATAATATGTAGACGATGTTATTATTATTTGACTGTATTATTATTCTTCTTTATTATTCTTCTTTCCTATGTATTATTATTCTCTTATTATTATTGCAAGAAGTACATATCGAAACATAACCGTTTTAGTCATCGTATAAACATAGATTGTATTAACATTATCAAGTAATTGATTTGATTTTACAGCGCCACATGTGGAACACCATACTGATGTCACGCAAAATCCTGCATCGCGCAATCAGAGTTTACCGCGCGACTAGCATAATATTATACATCATGCCGACACGAATCATTGGGCACCCTTGCTCGAGCTAGCCCGCGCCGCTGAGTCTGTAGTTTTAAATTAGTCCCTAAATAATTCCGATCCAGCCTGTCCCTTGCTGCCTTATCTCAGCGACGCCTTAAACCGAGGCCAGTGCCCCATAGGGGTTGCCCTTAGCGTGGAGTAGCTCAGATTTTTTATGCCCCGGCTGGAGGCTATAATTTATTGAGGTATCCACAGGGAAGTCCGGTTAAGCAGACGACAACCTCCTTGGTTGAACTGCGAAATGAAATTACAAAAAAAAAAGTAATCATCGGGCAATTGCCCACCAGACACAAGGCCTGTCTGGTCAGAGAATCTTCCCTTTTCTATGGGAGATTAGTGAACTTTACACCCTGTTCCTCATGCCTCTATTCAATCTATTTTAAAGGACCAACACCCAAAAGAACAAAAACTTTTTGTGAGAAAATAAAACGACCCAAATATACTTTTATTATTATAATTTTGATTGCCTCGTCCTTAAATAGGTATTCTTATTTCTATCGTCTCTGAATAACCGATCATAGTTTAATTTTAATAAAACGGACTGTAATGTAAACAATATTTCAGCGACATAATGGATTTCCAAGAAGAGTAATTTTGTGTAACCTTATTAATATAAAAGTGCTTCTTATATTCAGTGCCCCAATTCTGTATTATTTCCCGTAAAATCTTACCACTTCAATATCGTGTCTTGTTAACGACAAGGAATCAAAATGTCAACCGTTCGGAAAACATGTATTTTGACAGTTTGAACCACGCCATTGTGTCATAGAGAATACGTTGATAGCTGCAGATGTCGTGATACGGTAAGGAATTGACAGGAAGTATCTCGGGCCTTATCAGAATACCAGCGCTGCGAAATTTATTATTAGATGTCACAGCATTATGCTGAGATAAAAGCCTTTTGGCCTCGTTGGCTTTTGGATTTTCAGTTTAATTTTTCTTTTTATTACTTTTTTAAAATGTGATTTGTTTTTTTTTTATTTTAGACTGTGTTTAGTTTAGTTTGTGATCTTCCTGTACGAGTCGCAATAAATACTTTTTCTTTCTTTAAGTATCGTTAAGTGGTCATGGTAAATTTGGGCCCAGGATTTTTTCTAGAGAAAGTACTACAGCTGTAATTTTTCTGTCACTAAGCAGACATGTTTCGCAAATAGTACCTATTGAGATACGTACGTTAACTACGTGCGGGTCAAACTACGGACATAATAAGCAGACGCTATTTTTATTTTTACTTAGGCTCTAGGCCCACGACTTTGCACGCGTGGATATCGGAAATTATCCCATGGGAACATCCTATAGGGACAAAAAACCTACATGTTACTCCATAACATCAGCTACCTGCCTATGAAAGTTTCGTCAAAATTGGTTCAGCCGTTTCGGAGATTAGCCAGAACAAACAGACAAAAATGAAAAAAAAACTTTTTTTGTTATATGAAGTGTACTATATACTTTCATATGCGTTTAGTAAACAGCTGTCATTTTGATATTAACAAACAGATACTTCAATTATTTTATTTATTTGTACAGATAAAGATTTATTTCTATGAAAAGCTAACCTATTTTAATACGAACACAAAATAAAATAAAATAAAAAGATTTTTCGCCTTATTTTAATAAACCGCAGAAAGACCTCAACCAATGTTGGATTTATAATTTATGTCTCTCAAAGAGAGACAATAATTTATTTTATTTATTTATTTATTTAAGGGACAAGAAAACGGTTACATGTTAAGGTTTAAGTAAAATATAGAATTGGTAAACATATAACCCACAACATTGTCCACGGATTAATATGTGCAGAGTTGGAAACGGAAGAGTTGACGAGATTGCTCATCGCATTACAAGTTCTTTGATTATTGTGATATGCATTTGCTAACAAAAGTCTGCCGGCATCTGTGTTCCCTCCCACATTTAACCCGTCTGCCTTCAAATCAAGAGAGGCATCTTCTGGGCACGATCGTTTCATCATAGACCTCATCCATCGCTTTCCATAAGGCGTGATCATTTAGCAAAAAAAAAAGTAAAGTGAGAAAGACTTCACACCTAATGTTGGTTTAGTTTGAAGACTCATCACATCTAGGGTTGATAATAATTGTGCTTGTCGCATAAATTGAATAAAAAACACTATAAAATGGTTGTGTTTTGCATTTAAAAATCGTTCGAATTTACGTTGCGTTTACGCTCGTGTTAGCCAGGCCCTCTGCATATATCTTTTCCCGTAAATATGGGTTGTTAAACAATTTGCTGGGAGCAGTGATGGCACTAGGCCACTAGGTTACTGCCCCGACTTACGATTCAAACCCAAGCAGGCGCTTTACTTTGTGTTATTTATTTCATCACCACTGCTCTCAAAACGGTGAAAGAAAACATCGTGAGAAAACCGGCATGTCGTAGAACCAAAAAATCGACGACATGTGACATCTACCAACCCGCACTGGGACCACAGCCCCTTCCTTTTCATAGAGGTTGGCCAGTATCCCAGCAGTGGCAACACTATAGGCTGTTTATGGTTTGACAAGATGCGACTGAACTTATGTCCGTTGTTTTGGGATTGCAGCAAAGCTGGTTCTTGAGGTAATTGATGGTGTGGAAGCAGAAATAAAAGGCAGGCTTTGGGCGTTACGTGAGTGAGGCTGAATATTACCGACTGAATGACAGACGTTTGACACAAGGAACAGGAATGCATAAAAAAAAATAGTTTTTTGGAGTTGCCAATACCCGTTGCTTCTTTAACACTCTCAGCGCCATGTATTTAAGAGCATTTTCTAGAGAAGCAGGCCATGTGGGCGGCGCGCGGGTCACATATATTTTTATGCAGCTGGCCACACTACAATTGAACTAACTTTTGTAGAAAGCCATGTGGGCGGCTGGCGGGATACACCGTCAACTATGCCAGCAGGCCGTGTGGTCCGCTGTGATCCCACAAATTCATATTGATTTTTTGTCATTGGCTTGCTAGATAAGGAACAGTAAGTAAATTCATTTAAAAGTGCTCTTCAAGATCTGTTCATGGAAAAAAATCCGACCAAAATCGGACATTATTGACTTAACAATAGGACTTAAAATAAATTGAGTACAAAAAGACTGATAAGACATATTTAAGGTTAGGGTTTAATTTGTTTATTAAATTAAGTTTACAGAAAATTAATAAAATAATGAAAAACCAACTAATCTTTTTTTAGATGAATGTGGATTTGTCCGTAACATTCCCTGCAAACACTCGGTAGTGTCGGACATTTCAGGCATACAATGTTGACCTTCTTTGTTTTATTTCTAGCTTCTATGGCAGACAACCCCGTAGCTCGAAGCCTTTCGTAACAATGCAATGTACCTACGCATCGTCTGCTAACCAGTCTATTTCTATGATCATACAGTATTATTTTACTGAATTGGTGTTCTGGCAAATTTCGCAAACTAACTGATGGGGTTGCTCTTGAAAATAATAATAATAATCGCTCAAAATTTCGAGTACGCGAGGATAGCGGGAGCAAAAGCGCGCGAAAATGCGTTTCCAGGTTTCCAGCAGGCTGCGTGGGCGGCGTGCGGCCAACTGACCTAATTACAGCGGTGGCGTGCAGTGATATTCCTTAGATTTCTAACGGTCAAATAATAACAACAAATTAGGCGCGAAAGTTGTGGAACGCCGGCCGCCCACGTGGCCTGTGGAGATAAGTTATAAAAAATCATATTGGCTTGCAATAAAATAATTTATGTGGGCGGCCGGCGGACCACATGGCGCTGAGAGTGTTAAATAAAGTATACAAAAACCTACCAAAACATATCCTACTAATCCTACTATTCCTACTAATATTATAAATGCGAAAGTTTGTGAGGATGGATGGATGGATGGATGGATGTTTGTTACTCTTTCACGCAAAAACTACTGAACGGATTTTGATGAAACTTTACAGTAATATACATCAGAATAACACATAGGATACTTTTTATCCCGATATTGCCACAGGATCAACACTTATGCGGGTGAAACCGCGGGGCGCTGCTAGTATAGTATATGTAAGTATCCGACGACTCAGAGAATAATTTTGTGACATCTGGAAGCAACTCATAAGCTCCGCACCAGACATGACATTAATAAAGGCATCTCTTTGCGATGTTATTAAATATTATTATGATGTTATTTAGGGGCCGGACGGACTGGATGCGGAAGGCGGAGGACAGGGTGTTGTGGCGCAGCTTGGGAGAGGCCTACGTCCAGCAGTGGACTGCAATAGGCTGAATTGATAAGGATTAAGGGTCCGTTGGAGAGGAAACGTCTTATATATTTCTTTAAGTATTTTTTATTTTATGTAGCATAATTATAACGTTAGCCGATATATATATGTGTATATATCCCACTGCTAGGACACAGCCCTCCTCTCCGTGAAAGGGAGTGGGCCTTAATCCACCACGCGGACCCAGTGTGGTTTGGTATATGTCACACGATGTGTTATTTTGTGTAAATTAGTTATAATGAACTGTGCATGTTGGTATGGGCAAGACGATATATCAAGCTACGCATTTACAGTATAATCTGACTTCTCGTTGTACGAAAATTTAATGTCTTAAAATGCGAGGTCAGCTAAAACTGGAAATGAATTGATGTGTCATCGTGTGTACGATTGCCAATAGCAAAGGTTTGGTAAAAAAAGTGTTTCTTTTTTTTATTATTAACCTCGTTTTTTTCTGTTAGAAAGTTTAATCAATTTATTTTTGTGATATTTATTTCATCATTTCAATAAATGATACGGGCTTTACACGGGTGACTATAACCGCACGCCGAAAATAAAATGTCTAAATGGCAATTTTGCTAGGCCGCAGGTGACTTAAATCGCAAGATCAATGCAAAGTAAGTTTCGACTTTTGTCATGAAGCGACAGTTCGGTAAATCGACCGTGAAAATGCTCAGTCGCAGATTATCGCCCAAAAAGGTCAATATTTTGACGCAAAATGAACAAGTTACCTGCGATTTTCATCGACCTGTGTAAATAGGGTCGCGATTCGGCTTGTAGGCGATTTAGTAAGCAATCAGCCGCACTGCGAAAATCGACACAGTGTAAATCCTCACTGAGAGAGAGGAGACGTATCCCGGTCGTGAGTACATTAAATAATATTAAATAATATAATAAATAAAATACTGTTAATTTAGAATTCATATGATAAACAGTGCACAGTTAATAATAATATTCTATAAAATTCAACAAAATTGCTTAAGTATTATAATTTATTGTGCTAATAATGTAATTCGTGCAATATATAAAAATATATAAATATAATTTAAAACCAAAATAAATACTTACCTATATAAAATATAAATACAAAAACAAAACAAAATAAAAAATATAATAATAATAAATAAATGATACGTATTATTTTAATTTAATATTTATTTATTTTTATCTTTTTTCTTAACAAAAAACGCCTTCATCCTCTCTCCTATTAAATTTAACTTTGCTGTGCCCGACAGGGTCCATAATTGATTCGATGTTCTGACATACCAACTGTTATATGTGCACATTATGGAATGCAATAAAGTATTGAGTATTGAGTAAAAAATACTACCAAGCTCGCTATGCTCGTGCTCGAGTGACTTTGCTGAGAATTTCAGAGAATACAATAGAAGTCAAATTACATCTCTAAACAACATTTCAATAAGTCAATTGAAATGTTTAAAGAAAGAGCAACAGAATAAATTGCAGCGGCGAACATAAAAGTCCACAATAATAATATTAACAAGGTCACTAGTATAAAGTTTGTTTCCTTAAAAATATTATTACCTTTTATACAAGTTAAAAAAATTCGCAAGACGGTAAGGAAGTTCTGAGAATAGAGTACTTATCGTCCTGTATTTTTTACTTTCCATAATAATATTCAAAAGAAACTTTATTTTAAAGCTAGCGATTCGTTTCTGTTTTGCACAGTTTTTGCGACTTGACAAAACATTTAGATATCTTTATTATATCTAATATATAAATTTCTCGTGTCACAGTGTTAGTTACCATACTCCTCCGAAACGGCTGGACCGATTTGTATGAAATTTTGTGTGCATATCGGGTAGGTCTGAGAATCGGCTACTATCTATTTATTTTTTTTGTAAAACGACGTTTGCGGGGTCAGCTAGTGTTGGTATAATAATAATCTTATTGTACGTACAAATAAACTTTTCGGAATATTATTTTCTAAATTAAAAACGCATCGAAATCCGTTGAGTAGATTAGAAGTAACAAAGATAAAATGTAATTATATAAGAAAACTGAATAAAAATGATGTTGTAATGTTTCTAATATATTTGCACACCTCACAATCATGGTTATAATACAGTGTACCATAAAAACCTTTTGTAACATCCTCTGAACCTGTGTTATGCAAATAAATTATTTGATTGATTAATTGACGAACAACGGGGTCGCATAGACACACATAGTGTGAAAAGCGACTGTAATGTATACATTCTATACAAGTAAATAAAAGTTAACTGTCTGTTTGTAATGTCAAAACAACAGCTTCTTATTAAATACATATGAAAGTATATATGGTAAGTACTTGTAACAAATCACAATTAAAAAAAAAAAAAAAAATTATTTTGTCAGTCTGTCTGTTTGTTGCGGCTAATCTCCAAAACGGCTGGATCGATGTTGACGGGACTTTCACTGGCAGACAGCTGCATCCTGGGGAAGGACATAGGCTACTTTTTGTCCCGGTAGCCCGTTCCCGTGAGATAATTTCCGACATCCAAGCGGGTGAAGACGCAGGCAGAAGCTAGTTTATAATATGTATATAGATAAAGATGTATTATAGAAGAAGAAATCTTACTGCGACCATAGAATTCGGCTGCGCTATTTCAAAACTTAACAACTAAAAATAAAATCGTTTTTTGCATATTTTTCAAATATGCAAAAACTGTTACTATTTCGCCATGGGCCCCTCCAAAAAGTAGTATTTATGTAAAGATGTTATCCTATTCTTAATCATCGTTAAATATACACACATCAAAAGTGTCTAGGGATCAAGCATTTTTATGCGGATTTCTTGAGATTGAGATGTGGCTTTGTAATAAATTTATGATTTTATAAATTTATATGGATCCTTTTTGGTGCATTTCATAATTTGAATCAGGAACTGTGAATCAAATTCGAGTAAAAGATGAAAATCAGCTGTCAATATTTTCCCTATAAAAACATACAACGCATTGAAGACATTATTAATGCTACTGTTTCCCTACTACTGATTAAAACCAACGTTATTATGGAGCGGCGACGTCATTTAAGCAGGGAAGAAATGCTCAGAGCCGTGGGAATGATAGAAGCTGGTTCCCGGCAACGTACTGTGGCTTTAGCTCTGAATACAAGTCAGAGTGTTATCAGTCGACTTTGGACACGTTACCGAAGCACTGGTACCGTGGCTGAGCGCCATGGAGGACGGTATCGCTGCACCACACGGAGACAAGACCGATACATTCAAATCTTAACTCGAAGAGCTCCAACAATAACCGCCATGATGTTAGCCGTGAGGCTTCATCACTCTTCAGGGAACTTAATTAGCGACCAAACAGTCAGAAACCGCTTGCATGAAGTGAACCTTCATTCCCGAAGACCGCTACGGGTACCACCTATAGCAATGCACAATCGTAGGATTCGATATCAATGGGCTCTTGAACACAGAAATTGGGCAGAAGAACAATGGCGTTTCGTGTGCTTTTCTGATGAGTCTCGTTTTGGTATGAGACCGGATACAAGACGTATACGACACTGGAGAACCCCTGGACGCCAACAGCGATTAAAATCCTGCCAGGAAGTCCATCCTTATAGTGGTGGAACCATCATGGTATGGGCGGGTATTTGGATCGGCGGAAGAACTGAGTTGATTTGGATCAGAGGCAACCTCAACGCTCAAATTTATGCTGAGACGATTGTATCAGACGTCATCGTTCCTCTACAAGTGCAAATCGGTCCCTTATTTCAGTTAATGCATGATAATGCACGACCGCACACCGCAAGAGTTGTAAGACAGACTCTCGCCGCAGCTAACATCAATGTCCTGCCCTGGCCTGCTCAGTCGCCAGACTTGAACCCGATTGAGCATGCATGGGATATGCTACAGAGAAGAGCTCTGCCGAATATGGAGGGTATCCAGTCGCAAGAAGACCTTTTTTTGTTGTTGCAACGAACATGGGCGGCCATTCCACAGCGTGATTTGGATGAACTCATTTTGAGTATGCCAAACCGATGTTCTTGTGTTGTTAGTGTTCGCGGTAGAAACACGGATTATTAATTGTTTAAGTTACCCAATAAAATTTTAGAGAAAACTGTTATTTCAGTCTTTTTTTCGAACTTTTGTGTTAGTGGTTCAAATGTCAAAAATCCCTTTATTAGGAAAATGGCAAATTTCTTTATTAATGCAAAGGTGACTTGGTTTATCGTTACTGTGACAAACGAAAACACTTTATTTGATGAATCCTTAAAGAAAATTTTAATTAATATCAATCAGGAGAAAAGTTATTGCAAAAATATATGTTGATCCCTAGACACTTTTGATGTGTGTATTAAAACAGGTCAAGCTTTGCGCTCGTTAAAAGAAGCGTGTGTCGAACTGTTTTTTTTTTCAGGATAACCATAACAATGAGTCCTTCCTTTTCCTATGAATCATTACATACCTGGTACTTCTCTTTCGCTATTATGTAAATAGGTAGATACAATATGATTGCATTATTATTTTGCAGCTGAAACTTACTGATATTAGCTCAACTGACACTAATAAGACACAATTCAATTCAAACAATTTTCTTTCCAACTGTACCTTCCATTGTTTACACAGAATCGAAGAATTGCGTGCGTAGTGAAAAATTTTAGTAGGTATTTTACGAGTCGAGCGTAGCGGGACTTTAGAGCATAGGGGGACTAACCGATCATCTCAACCCATCGGCTACCATCATTTGAGATATTAAACATCGGGCTAAATTAAAAAAAAATATAGCTTTGCAATGCTTCTACGGAACCCAAACAATGTTCTCTCTAAAGCATGAAGAATGTTGTTTTTCCGAAGACTTGCTCTGAGCGTAATGGACAGATTTTAATTATATTTTCCTCTTCTTGAACGACATATAGTTCAGACAAGGTCGAGACTTATATAAACTTCCGTAAGTATATGTCAGTTTTGTGCTCAGGTATTTGGCCTTGATGAGGATAAAGTTAATAATAATAATAATCTTTATTTTTTCAAACAAACAACTTTGAGTACAGGTTACTTAGATACTACATTATGAGCGACGGATAGGAATATTATAGTAGATAGTGGAGCAAACCCAGTTCCGTGCTAGGAATTAACCTGTGTTACAGACACTAGGGCCGCTCCATCACCTCACTAGAAACATTACTTCAGACGTCCCAAAAAAAGCAAAAAAATATTGAGATATTGGATTCCCAATTTAGGCATGCCTTTATAGTTATTACTAGATACTTTTTTACGTGGGGCCTGTGGCTAAGTAATAACAGCCACACAGGTCGATCGATCAGGTTAAGCTACGCTTACTGCGGTTGGTCCGTGGATGGGTGACGATCTTTACATATGCCCCCCTTTACATGACCCCTACGTGTCTCAGAAAGCACGTTACGCTGTTGCTCTCGGCTGTCATTCGTGGGTCTTTGACAGTTGTTACGAGTATTCAGAAGCCCTTACCAAGGGGTTGCGTATTACCCAGTAATTGGGTTGTGGAGGTCAGATATTCAGTCGCTCCATTTAAAATACTGGTATTCAGATGCATTAGGTTAGCTTAGAAGCCGACCCCAACGTAATTGGGAAAAGGCTAGGCAGATGATGAGTGACCTGTTTTTCACCAACTTCAAAAAAGGAGGAGGTTCTCGATTTGGTAGTACCTATTTAAAAAAAAACCGGAACCGAGATAAATAGCATAAAGTCGATTTTTGATACCATAGTAGGCTCATTATCATCTGCCTAGCCTTTTTTCAAATATTAAATCAAAATCAATAAAATAAAAAGTCATTTATTTAAACTAGGATGCGAATCAGCACTTTTTGAACGTCAAAATTACAAAAGACAGCCTGCCCTTCACCACTTCCTAGTGCTTTCGCTGGGGAGAAGAAGTGGCGCAACAAACTCTCCAGTCCTTATGTCATTATGTCCAGTCCAACCGGATGCACCTTAATACCAGTATTTTACATGGAGTGACTGATTTGATATTCACAACCCTCTTACCGGGTAACACGATACTTTTCGATTAGAGTGGTTGTCAGATGAAAGCACAAAGTTTACAAGTTTAGTTTTAGTTTAGTGTTGTACTAAAATCCAGGTCAACAGGATAGGTTGACAACATAACCATCAAGCTTCATCAGATTCTATTAACGATATTCCTCCAAGATTCTCTCTTAAACACAAAGTCCCATTCCACTCGCAAGAAACTAATTACATAAAGTTATAAACTCAAATAAACACGGGAACAAAATCCAATCTTCCCCGAGATTACTAATTCAACGCAAACAAGCTGTTTACTAAAGCCCAGGACCACATGTACTTACATCAAAGTCATGAACTTACGGAGTGACAAATAAACAAAAGTTAATTCATTATCACAGGCGTAAACTGCACCGGTTGGTACCAGCAGTTTGTTAGTTCCAAACTTTGCAGATTGTATAAGCGTAACAGGGACAGACATAGAGAAAGATGATGTCGATGAAAGAGATGAAGATAAAGACGTAACGAGGTTAAAAGTTAAGAATCTAGGGACAGTATTAAAGCAGAATGGGGCAAGGGTTCGCGTGAAAAACGTGGCTCAAGGCGTTAATTTAGAAAAAACATGTTTAGTTTTTGTCACGTTTTAATATTTACGTAATCTGGGCTTGATAAGAAAGGCCGTAGATTTTTTTAGAGTTCAGAGAGATTTCAAATTTTTTGAGAAAAATTTCAGGCACTAAGGATTAATGTCGAAGGAAAATATCAGTCTGATATAACCAACACGTAATGAGGTAGGTGATTATTGCGTTTCTACTTTGTAAGTATAGGTATATGAAGAGGTTATTCAAAACGGTAGAAAAATAACAAGATTTAAATAATTATCATTCTTCGGTTTCAAATCACAATTTTTCTCTATGGTCCTTCACAGTAAGTAAGTATGTTTATTACCAGCTAACGCCATTCTTACACCCGCAGTGCTATTCCGTAAAAATCTCACGGTGATAACTTAGGTGAAGTGAGCTATCATTCCACCTGATGTTAGGGATCGCCCCTATTGATAGCTCACTTCACGCTCACTTCACCTAAGTTATCACGGTGAGATTTTTACAGAATCGATCGGCTGTTCTCTTGAACGCCTAAAACGAAGTTAGACAATTTACTTACACAAATGCAATTACTTGGTTCATTAAATTGTCTAACTTCATTTTGGTTAGTTAAATTGTCTAACTTCATTTCTTCACAATCCAGTTAGCTCACAAAACGATACTCAGTCAACCGCCAAAGTTTAACCGCATTAATCAGGAAACCGTTAAAAATTCCAAAGGAAATATTATTTCAGTAATTGTGACAAGTCGCTCTTATCGCGACCAACGCCGGTAACGAGTGTTTCGGAAATCAGAAATATAATTGGTGAAATTTTGCAGCTTCGGATTTCTTGAAATCCGATTTATATTGGTAATTTTAGAAAGAGGGCCCTGTTATTTATTTACGACTAGCTTCTGCCCGCGGCTTCGCCCACGTCACATAATAAGCCAATAATGTTTCCAATGCTGCGACTCAGGCGTCCTCTCGTTGAGAGAGGATGGGCCGTAATAGTATCACGTGGGCCCCGTGCGGGTTAGTAGATGTCACATGTCTTCGTACACATAGTAAAGTGCCTGGGTTTGAATCCACGACCTACAACTCGTAATTCAAGCCCTTACCACCACTGCTCACCAGCGTGGATATCGAAAATTATTCCTTTGGAACGTACTACTGGGATAAATCTTATGTCCTTCCCCAAGGTGCTTTTAGTCTACTTGCCTTTGATAGAAATTCGTTCAGAGATTTAGGCGTGAAAAGGTCACATACGGACAGAGTTACCTACTTTCGAATTTATAATATTAGTATGGATTTGCGCGTTTGTAATGGCATTTGTTCCCTCCTTTGAGACAGAATCTTCTCTCGTATCGTCCTGATAAGCGCGACTACAGGACCCAATTCCTGGGTTCGATCGCCCGGTCGATAGCTGTAGTGTCGCCCCATTTTAGGAGGTAACTGCTAGGTACTATTTTTTGTTTAGCCTACCTATAGGTACTATCCTACTGCTGTATAAAGGCCTCCACAAGTCCTTCCAGGAACTTTTAACCCACGCGCAGTACGCGTACAAGTCATCTCGCCACCGGTTTCTTGACCAACCTCGGCGGCGTCGTCCTCGGTGGCGGCGACAAACCTATTGTGTCGAGATTTTCGTCCAGCGTTCATCCTGCATTGGGACTTAAATATTTCAGAAAGTGTGGCTGCTCTCCTTTGGGAAATTCAGACTTGATGTTATATTTTCTTCTTGCTAGCGTGTTGCTGGTAATTTAATTTGAGTTAGCCCAGAATTTGACTAAGATTTTGAACCCCTAATCTTCTTCACAAGAATCTAAAACAAAACAATAAATAAACCGAACTCAGTCGTAAAAGAGATGGCGCTAACGTTTTATTAGACGTAAAACGAACTCGTCCTAGAAAGATACACGGGAAATGCATTACGCGTACTGTAGATAAACATGTATGCATTTAAGTTTATAGAAGATGTGGGGAACATACATGTGCTTTGCGTCCGTGAATATTTAATATTATGAGACATTTCTATAAAGGAATATACTAGATAGAAATACCTGAAGCATTATCTGTCATGGGCAGTGCTGGTCCAGTGGTAAAGGCCCCGACTTACGAGTTGTAGGTCGTGGGTTCGTTCCCAGGTAGGCGCTTTACATTGTGTAAATTATTTCATCACTACTGCTCTCAAAACGGTAAAGGAAAACATCGTGAAGAAACCGGTATGTCATAGAACCAAAAATTCGAAGACATGTGACATCTACCAGCCCGCCCGGGTCATTCTCGTAATTTAAAAAAAGTTTACAGTCTGATCTTAGTCTCAATCTGTCAAAAATATCTCTAATTTCTCTAGATTTTTGACATTTGTTTGTCGTCGAGATGAGACTGCGACTAGATTTTGAACGTTTTAAATTGCGAGAATTGGCTTTTATCTTTCCTCATGCTATTTTCTTTTACCTATGTCGGAGATAAACTCAAGGTAAAGAAGGTACAGACGCCAGCATATCAATCTACTATAATCTGTCAAATTTCTTTAATAGATTTTCAGCTTTATCGCTAAAGCATAGGGTCAAAGTTGACAGTTTCGGGTAGCTTGATGTGCTGGCGTCTGTACAAATGAATTGAACATGGACACTAAAAAGAAGTAGCTATACAACGTGCCGCTAAAATGGCGACATTAATTTAACACACGGGTAGGGCTAATGACCAGTAATCATAAAAATTATAACAACATAACATAATATTACCAGCGCCGCTCGCCATCATATGGCTCTCTGTTTTTCCTACAATTCGTCTACTCTTTGCATGTTATTCGTTTTAATTTCATTTATGCAATGTTATGATCCGTGAACCCGGAAAATGACCCCTGCGCTACAATTCTTGCTCCAAGATGCTATTTTATACAATTTAAAATAAATAATACCGTTTAGCAAAATTAATATATGTTCATAAAACGAAAACGCGAAACCATATAGGTGTGTTAAATTTATGTCGCCATTAAAGCGGCATACTGTGGACAACTTTTAGGCACAATACAAATTATAAGCAGACAAAATTATTTAAAATATAAGCAGAAACGGAACTAGTTAGAGGAAACATACTGGAATTAAACACGATTGGCCTTTGCCCGGCAGTATTCCGTGAAATCTTGAAAAAGAATCTAAAAATATGTAAATATCATAAAAATAAAAGGTAAAGACAGAAAAACGTCCCAATTATTAAGATATTACAATTAGTTCACGTTAAAACAAAAAGATGAGCGACTCGTCTTCTATAAACAAAGAACTTTTACCTAAAGGAAGAATTGAATAGAACAAAATTACCTACACAAGGAAAATGTTGAAAACATGAAAATGTATCAAAATGGCGGGTAGTAACATTCTTTTCAATCTCTTCTAAACTTATGTTGATTGGACTGGAATTTTAGAGATAAATGAAGCGAGAACCAAAGTTCTAGACATGATGCATCAAAGAAAAAGAGCGATGCACTTTATTATACTATACCTAACACATTACAAATTAAGACAAAATTTAAAAGTCATTTCCAAGGCAAAACATGACTATGGACTAATTTTTAACTGACTTAAAAAAAGGAGGAGGTTTCTTAATTTGGATGCTTACATTTTTTTCAAATCACCTGATAAGTATATTCGAGCAATAATTTTGAAATTTTGACAGTTATTTCATACAAGAACTGTCAAACGTCAATTTTATTCCTCAAATAAAAGTTATATGGCGATGGAAAAATCAGCCGTAAGTCTACAAAAACATCTAATCTACCAGCACCCTAATTTCGTAACGCTATTAATCTCAATCTGAATCAATTTGAAGGATATTGCTTATGCTTTGCTTCTTATGTTCGAAAAATGTATATGCTCAACCACGTAATTATCGCAATGAATGATGTTGAATTGTCAAAATGAAAGTCATACTATAATACGCAATTACCCCGCAGGTAATCTAGAACTTTACAAACATAAACAAATAAAAAATAATTGCAACAAGCAGCATCTACGAGGGGCGGCTGAAAAGTTTTGAGCCTAAGGTATAAAAAATGGTGATACATTTCTATAAAAAAAATATTTTTCAATGTAATCTCCGTCTATTTCAATACACTTCTTACATTTATTAAAAAGGGCTTTTAACCCGTTCAAAAAATATTCATTCTGTTTTGATTCCGGATCATACTGTCGGATCCATGTCTCATCAACGGTAACAAGACGAGAAAAAATATCGTCGGGATTATCGCCTCACAAGTCCAAAAACTCCTGCGAAGTTGTCACTCGACGCTGCTTATCCAGTGGTGTGAGCATTTTCGGCACCCATCGCGCACATACCTTTTTCATGTGAAAATGATTATGCAAAATGTCGCCGATTCATTCCTTGCTGATGTTTATGGCTTCAGCTATCTGCCACAACTTGATTCGTCGATCTTCAAGGACGAGATTTTTCACTTTTTTAATGTTTTCTTCAGTAACGGCGGTGTTTGGGCGTCCCGATCTGGGATCATCTTCGAGCGAGTCCCTACCGTGTTTTAATTCTCGGTTCCAGCGTTTTACGGTAGCAAATGAAGGTACCGACTCTCAATAAACTGCAGTTCTTCTTTGTGAGGAATTTAATAACAACTCTGTACTCCAATTTCGTACAAAACGCGGATGACTCGGACATGGTGATAATTACACCAAAATGACAACTTCAAAACGAATATCAAAACACTTTTTCTTCGACAAAATTATTATTTTGATGTTTGAGGCCTTCGTACAGACGCCAGCACATTAAGTTACCCGAAACTAACATTTTCCCAATTAACTATAATAATAATAATAATAACTCAGATGGAACAGAGATGCTGACACGAAGTCGGGCACGACAATTACTTGGAACCACACACCCAACATCTTCGGGTTCGTCGCTCAGCTCCGCCTCGCAGTTGCCGGAACCTGCTCCAGACGTGAATCCAGTGACACCGGCCGCTGCAGTTGCGTCGAGCTCGAGCGACGAATACTTTTCGCCGCCGACGACACCACCACCAGTATGTCGGCGTGGAAGAGGCCGACCACCGGCCAGCTTAGGACTCCGAGGCCCACCGGCCTCTGATAGGGTCCCCGCTCCCGGTGGAAGTGTGCAGCGTATGAAATGGACACAAGCTGTCAATGAAAATGTCATGCGCGCATACTTTGGGGCTACAGAGGGGGAAAGTAACTTGACTGCGTACCGTGGTCGGATGCTCTCTCTGTTTCAGGTGCTTGAGCCGGCTGTCAACGTGTCGGCGCAACGACTGTCGGATCAGGTGCGGGTCATCCAGCGTAACCATATGCTGGATGACGTTGTACTTGATCGACTACGCCTTGAATCACGGAATAGCCATGTTACGCCTGCTTCGTCATTGGTCGCGGTGCAACTGCAAAATTTAGTCAGTGTTACACCGCGACCCGACCGTGTTGATGTAGTGGATGATGACGAGGCTATATCCGTGAATTCTCAGTACAATGCAAGATTGAGGAGCGCTTTGGAGGATGCTTTCCGTGAGTACCGCTCTATTTCGCCTGAACTTAGACCACGTTTACCTCGTTTGCCCATGCATAAGAAAAACAAGGCGCTGGTGTGTGCTCTAGACTTGCTGCTGTCAAATTATTTTAACAACAGCAAAGACCTCGCCGATACCCATTCAATTTTGTACTGTGCAGCTGTAGCGGCATGTCGTGTGGCTCATGTCAAATTTCCTAACAGTGACAGAGCTCCACGACCAAAACCAGCTGTACCAGCTTGGCAGTGCAGGATTGAGTGTCGTAGCTAGAGCACTCATCGGCAAGCTGATCAGCTTCAGGGAGGGCAATACTCGCCCTAGAGTGATGCGCTTTGTGAGGCGGGCATTCTCGGGGACTGATATTAGTTCTCGAGATTATTTGTCCCGCGTCACGGAGCGTATCGACTTCCTGAAGCAGAAGATCTGTGCATGGGCAAACCGTATTCGTCGGTACAGGCGGAGAGTGGAGCGGTACACTCAGAATCGCACATTCCAGAGTGATGAAAGGTGGGTTTGTAGGGCTTGGGAGCGACCGGACCAAGGTGTGACTGACACGCGCCTGCCGGATGATGACGCCATGTGTTCGTTCTGGCGAAACATCTGGTCGGTGCCTGTCCGTCACACCGAAGGTGATTGGACTGGGAGGATTGAGCGAGCGTGCGATCTAATACCAGAAATGGGGGTATTTATCATCAGCCCCCAAGATGTTGCTCGTGCAATCCGTCCGTTGCCTAACTGGAAATCTCCAGGGCCGGATGGGTTGCACAACTTTTGGATAAAATGGTTCCAAGGGTCGCACGCCCGCTTGGCATCCCAATTCCAGTCAGCCTTAGAGTCAGGATCGCTGCCCCAGTTCCTAACGACAGGAATAACCCACCTGCTCCATAAATCAGGTAGTACTGCGGATCCCAAAAATTATAGACCGATCACTTGTCTACCGACGGTTTATAAAGTTCTTACATCCATTTTGAGAGCCAAAATTAACAAACATATAGACACCAACTCCATCATGTCTGTCTCTCAAAATGGATGTAAGAACGGGTCCCGGGGTACTAAGGAGCTACTCCTCATTGATATGACCATTAGCCAACAGGTTCGTCGTTCCCAAAAGGATTTATCGACATGCTGGATAGATTATAAGAAGGCCTATGACTCGGTGCCACATACATGGCTCATGAGGGTGCTGGAGTTGTATAAAGTAGATACAACTCTGCGCACCTTCCTGATGTCATGTATGGGGCATTGGAGGACAGTCCTTCGCTATCCAGGATGTCGAAATATCCAGAGGAATAGCGAACCGATAAGGATCGAGCGAGGCATATTCCAGGGCGACAGTTTGAGTCCGCTTTGGTTCTGCTTAGCCTTGAATCCTCTAAGCACACTACTGGAGGATTCAGGTCTAGGCTATCGGCTGAGGAGAGGTGGTCAGGTTATATCTCACCTCCTTTACATGGATGACCTAAAACTCTTTGCCCCCAACAATTTGCAACTGATGGAGCTACTGAAAATTACTGAAACTTTCAGTAGCGCCATCAGGATGGAATTTGGTGTGGACAAATGTGCGGTCATGCATGTAAAGCGAGGGGAGATTGTGGAATCCGTGGGAACCCAACTCTCGGATTCCACAAATCTTAGAGCCCTCTCCACATCCGAAACCTATAAGTATTTGGGTATGTCGGAAGCGTTGGGCATCAATGTTACTGACATGAAGCAATCGTTGAAGGAGCGCTTCTTTGGCCGTCTGAAAAAAGTATTTAATAGTCTTCTTTCAGGCGGAAACAAGGTGCGCGCCTTCAACGGTTGGGTCATGCCAGTTTTGATGTACTCTTTCGGCATACTCAAATGGACTCAGACCGAACTCGACGCCCTGGATAGGAAGGTCCGTACATTGCTGACTGCAAATCGAATGCATCACCCACGGTCATCGGTAATGAGGCTGTATATCCCGCGAAGATGTGGAGGTCGAGGCTTTTTAAACGCTAAGACTCTCCACAATCGCGAGATATGCAGTCTCAGGGAATATTTCCTAGAAACCGACGTGGGGATGCATCGAGATGTAGTCGTGGTGGACAAGGACCTCACTCCACTCTCCTTAGGTAAAGAGAACTGGCGCAAACCAGTAGTGCTTGACATTAATGATCGCATGGAGGTATGGCAGAGTAAGGAGCTTCACGGACGCTTTTTCCGGGCCCTACATGGCCCTGATGTAGATTTACTAGCGTCCGTAGCCTGGCTGCGTTTCGGTGACCTTTTTGGAGAAACCGAAGGTTTTGTCTGTGCAATTATGGACGAAGTTATGATGACGAACAATTACCGGAGATTTATTGTCAAAGACGGCACGGTTGACATTTGTCGGGCATGCCACCGGCCGGGAGAATCAATCAGGCATATCATCTCCGGGTGTTCTCGTCTAGCTAACGGAGAATACTTGCATAGACACAACCTTGTAGCCAGGATAATCCATCAGCAACTTGCTTTGAAATACAACCTTGTGGAATCGGAAGTGCCGTACTATAGGTATGTGCCCGACCCAGTTCTCGAGAATGGTAATATCACATTGTACTGGGATCGATCCATCATCACTGACAGGACTATTGTTGCCAATAAGCCTGATATAGTGGTGGTGGATCGATCAGAGCGGCGCGCAATGATTGTTGGCATAGCCGTCCCGCAAGACGAGAACCTCGTGAAAGCCGAGAAAGATAAACAAATCAAGTATCTTGACTTGGCTCACGAGGTTGTCGACATGTGGGATGTGGACTCAGCGATCATTGTGCCGATAGTCGTGACAGCCAATGGGCTAATAGCCAAGAGCCTCGACCAACATCTAAGGAGGCTCTCGTTGGGCAGCTGGATCAAGGGCTTGATTCAGAAAGCGGTACTTCTGGACACGACCCGCATTGTTAGGAGGTTCCTCTCTTTGGAGTCCTGACCACCGGTAGCTTGGACCCTTTTCCCGATACCGGTGGGCTACTACTATTTTTTATATTTTTAAATGTTTTTATATTTTTTGTTTATATCCTAATATTTAAAAATATAATTTATATGTACATAGTGAAATAAAGGAGATAATAATAATAATAATAATCATGCTTTATTGAAAACAAAGTAAGTAGGTACACAGTTACATAAGCGCACTGCCTCCCGAACTAGGTTGTTAGCCTGTATCTCAGGAGACAGTTCCCTTCCAGTTTACATAATTACTAAATTCTTACAGCGTTCTCAAGTACACACATCAAAAGTGTCTAGGGATCAAGCATTTTTATGCGGATTTCTTGAGATTGAGATGTGGCTTTGTAATAAATTTATGATTTTATAAATTTATATGGATCCTTTTTGGTGCATTTCATAATTTGAATCAGGAACTGTGAATCAAATTCGAGTAAAAGATGAAAATCAGCTGTCAATATTTTCCCTATAAAAACATATAACGCATTGAAGACATTATTAGTGCTACTGTTTCCCTACTACTGATTAAAACCAACGTTATTATGGAGCGGCGACGTCATTTAAGCAGGGAAGAAATGCTCAGAGCCGTGGGAATGATAGAAGCTGGTTCCCGGCAACGTACTGTGGCTTTAGCTCTGAATACAAGTCAGAGTGTTATCAGTCGACTTTGGACACGTTACCGAAGCACTGGTACCGTGGCTGAGCGCCATGGAGGACGGTATCGCTGCACCACACGGAGACAAGACCGATACATTCAAATCTTAACTCGAAGAGCTCCAACAATAACCGCCATGATGTTAGCCGTGAGGCTTCATCACTCTTCAGGGAACTTAATTAGCGACCAAACAGTCAGAAACCGCTTGCATGAAGTGAACCTTCATTCCCGAAGACCGCTACGGGTACCACCTATAGCAATGCACAATCGTAGGATTCGATATCAATGGGCTCTTGAACACAGAAATTGGGCAGAAGAACAATGGCGTTTCGTGTGCTTTTCTGATGAGTCTCGTTTTGGTATGAGACCGGATACAAGACGTATACGACACTGGAGAACCCCTGGACGCCAACAGCGATTAAAATCCTGCCAGGAAGTCCATCCTTATAGTGGTGGAACCGTCATGGTATGGGCGGGTATTTGGATCGGCGGAAGAACTGAGTTGATTTGGATCAGAGGCAACCTCAACGCTCAAATTTATGCTGAGACGATTGTATCAGACGTCATCGTTCCTCTACAAGTGCAAATCGGTCCCTTATTTCAGTTAATGCATGATAATGCACGACCGCACACCGCAAGAGTTGTAAGACAGACTCTCGCCGCAGCTAACATCAATGTCCTGCCCTGGCCTGCTCAGTCGCCAGACTTGAACCCGATTGAGCATGCATGGGATATGCTACAGAGAAGAGCTCTGCCGAATATGGAGGGTATCCAGTCGCAAGAAGACCTTTTTTTGTTGTTGCAACGAACATGGGCGGCCATTCCACAGCGTGATTTGGATGAACTCATTTTGAGTATGCCAAACCGATGTTCTTGTGTTGTTAGTGTTCGCGGTAGAAACACGGATTATTAATTGTTTAAGTTACCCAATAAAATTTTAGAGAAAACTGTTATTTCAGTCTTTTTTTCGAACTTTTGTGTTAGTGGTTCAAATGTCAAAAATCCCTTTATTAGGAAAATGGCAAATTTCTTTATTAATGCAAAGGTGACTTGGTTTATCGTTACTGTGACAAACGAAAACACTTTATTTGATGAATCCTTAAAGAAAATTTTAATTAATATCAATCAGGAGAAAAGTTATTGCAAAAATATATGTTGATCCCTAGACACTTTTGATGTGTGTAGTTGAAACTAAACACAAAAAGGTAAATTTAAATTTAGATAAAGACAAAAGAAGTTTATACAGTTCAAGGTTAATTTAACTGAGTGCGCACGTAGTTTGGTATTCATTGTGTTAAATGATGTAGTGTGTGTGAAGGAGTGTGAAAGGGTGTTTGTGTATTGGTACGATTAATTGTGCGTTCGGATTAGTGATGTTGTAATGTATGTATGTATGTAGTTGTGTGTGTGTATATTTGTATGTATGTGTTTGGTATTTATTTAAAATATGCGTAAGTTTGCGATTATACAGTCAGTTTAGATGCTGGTTAAGAGGCTTTCCACTTGCTCATAATCTAGCTTGGTTAGCCAATCGAGAACACTTTTTCCAAAATCGTGGTTATTTAAGTTATAACTATCCTTTGCTGTGAGTTTGTTATAAATACGCGGTGCGATTGAGTTATAGTGTCGTTTTGCAAAAAAAGATTTTACACGAGGTGTTGGACAAATAAAGCGTCTCTTGCTGGTCGGCAGTAGCTTTGGAATTGTAATGCGGTGATATCTACGGAGTATCCGACTTACGTAAAGTTTACGAACTGATAGAACACCAGTGCGATTATATATGTCCGTTGTGGGGTGGCGGTATGGTAGAAACATAAAAACTTTAATAATTGCTCGCTGTGCACGTTCCAGTTCAATCATATTTGTTTTCGCTGCAGCACCCCAACAACAGATGCCATAACTAAGTATACACTCGCATAATGCCTTGTAGGTTGATATCAGTAGTTTAGAGGGAGCAATGGTTCTTAGTTGCTTGAAAATGTAGATCAACTTACGAAGTCGAGAATTAAGACCAGCGATATGCCGATTCCAGTTTAAGTTCTCATCAACTATAATTCCCAAGTATTTTATATAGCTAGACCTAGTGAGAGCATCACATGTACACTGCAAACATGCTTCTGGTTGTTGGTTACATGGGAAAGTATGTGTTTTAATAATAAGCTCATTATCTTTAGGACGAGAGGTGCTAGTTTTTGTGAAGCATATGTACTTTGTCTTGGACGTGTTTAGTGTTAGCAGGTTATCCTCTAGCCACCGCGTGACCATTGCAAGACCGCTTTCAGTTATCGTCCGCACTTGCTCCCAGGTACGGCCATGAAATAAAATGACAGTGTCGTCTGCGAACATGATCGTTTCGGCATTGTATAAAGCAAGCTCCGCAAGACCATTTATATATGCCAAGAAAAGAGCCGGGCCAGTCGTACTTCCTTGCGGAATACCGAACGAGCACGTTGCAGCGTCACTTAGGTACTTTTCTACCCTCACTCGCTGCTCCCTGCCGGACAGATAGTCCTGGAACCATTGGAGAACATGTCCTCTGACACCTAGGTTATACAGCTTTGATAAAAGTATAGGAATCGATACGGTATCAAAAGCTTTTTTTAAGTCGAGAAGGACACCGATCACTTTCTCTCCTGCGTCAACATGCTCTGTAATAGTCGCTGACAGCTTTACCAGGGCATCCTGAGTTGATATTCCTTTTCGAAAACCAAATTGGCAGTCAGTTAATAACTTGTTCTTCTCCAGATAGTTTGTGAGTTTCTTAGTCACCAATTTCTCAAGGATTTTCGACAAACAAGAGATCAGCGAGATTGGTCTGTAGTTTGAGGGTGTCTGCTTGTCATCTGCCTTGTGTATAGGCGAGACTATCGCCGCTTTAAATATGGCTGGAAAAGAACCGTTTCCCAGACTAAGGTTGCAGAGGTGGCTGATTGGTTCAACCAGTGAATTTTTTGCCAATTTAATTAACCTGCTGGAAATTGTATCAAAGCCCGGTGCACTATTTGTTTTCAGAGGTGCAATGATGTTATCTATTTCTAATGGATCTGTGGGTGTAAAAGACATAGAGGTTGGTATTTTGCTGGTTGTTTGTAAGTTAGCTAATTCGGCTTCAGTTTTATTTAATTTACGCAGAGTGGCATCAGCTAGCTCGCTACCAACGGTTATAAAGTACGTATTCACTTGGTTTAACGACTTTGTGGGATTGCTATCAATGCGTAGAAGTTCTTTCGGCTTGTCATTATTTTTTTTATGTCACAAAAATCCTTAATCATACTCCAGGTTTGTTTAATATTTTTATGGTTCTTTTCAAGCTCTGACTGGTAGTATTCTCTCTTTAATCTTTTAATAATTTTATTGCACGAGTTTCTATAATTTATATATGTTTGTCGTAACTGCGCATCATCTGGTTGTCTCCTTGATTTTTTGTGAAGTTTATCTCTTTTACGGATGGATCGTACAACGCCCATGGTGATCCATGGTTTTAACGGGGCCTTTCTTTTCGGTACGGTTGAAGTTTTTTTACAGTCATTCGTAATAATCTTGATCGTATTAACTAAATATTCCGCGGCGAGGTTAACGTCGTCCATCTTGTAAAAGTCTGACCAATCCACTTGACGAAGCCTATGGCAAGCGGCAGCATAGTCCAAAGTTAAGTTCACATTTGCGGGTTTATTCTTACATAATCCTGCATGCTTAACAAACAGAAGAATGGGACTATGGTCTGTTAGCTCTGGAAATACTATTGTTTGCCAGCGTTCCCTTGTTCTTACCATAAAGTGGTCTATGCAGTTGTTTACCCTAGTTGGGAATGTAATGCCTTGTTGTAGACCATGCGATGCCACAAGACATAAGTAGTCACTCGCGTTACTATTGTTTCCATCGCATTGCAGCGTATTGATATTAATATCCCCCGTAAAGATAATATCCCTGTTACGAATCTTTTTAAGTATCTCATCCAATGATGCTAGGTAAGGTTGAATATTTTTGTAGCAAGGTGGGCGGTAGGAACAAATAATACTGTATCGGGCAGTATCTAATCGCAAACAATTGCCCTCCGCCATATCCGGTTCGTAGGCATCAACACTAATTTCTGTTCTAACATAGGCCACCACGCCGTCGTTCTGATTTAAGTTATTCTTAGTATAATACATATTATATTCCCCCAAGTTGGGAGGTGTGACACCTTTCTTCGTCCAGCACTCAGTAAGGACTATAATATCCACCTTTACATTAAGAGATGTTATAAATGTAAGCAACAAGTCAAAATTGCAGTAAATACTACGTACGTTCACACATAGAATACATAAGGAATCCGAACCAGCGTAGTCGCGCAGAACAAGTGAACATTGGGATGAGTCAATCAGTTTAGTACAGTCAGCATTGCCCGTATTATCAAGGTCGTCAATCACGGTAGAATTATGGTTATTGAATTTTAGTGTTAGTGAACCAGGGGAGCCATATATTTGACCATAACATAATATAGTTATGTTGTTCCAAAGAACAACCTGTAACAACAAGTGAAATTCCTAGTTTATTATTGTGACTGTAATATAGCAGTAATTTTTGCCTAATTTTATATGTAGTTGAGATCTTGTTTGTTTGTGTGAGTTGTGTATGTGTTGGGGTATGCTTATGAATGTGGCATTTATGTTGTTTGGTACAAGAATAGTAGATAAACATAGAGCCAATTACCTTTATTGACAGTTGCGCACTGAATATTAAATCAAATAAAAAGAACAATAACGTTAAAAAAGTTAAGTAGGCCGAGACTAGTCATTCGGCATTAAGTTTTTTAAGATCATTCTCGTGATCAATTCGTATCTGTTTGATTCCTTCTGCTTTGCGTAAGTAGACCCTACCATGTGACGCCCAGCAGAATGCGTAGTCATTATCTTTAGCAAAGTTACGACTCAGGTAATACAGTCTTCTCGCGTATGTTGTAAGTGTTTCCGAAATATACACTGGCGCAGGTGGTCCGTCAATTGCAAGGTGAGATGTGTTCAGTTTACCGTCCTTGTGGTCTTTATTGAATTTTTTCAATGAGTCCATTATATTTTCTTTTGTCAGACAGCTTGTGAATTCCACAATAATAGGTTTGTAAGTATCTGACTTAGTGCTGACACGTAAAACATCACGGATGTCTTTCTTCTGTACGTTACAATTTAGGACACTGCTCATTTTTCCCACTATTTTGACAAGATCTTCCTTGGTTTCTTTAACATTTGCTTTAGGGATGTTGCGCAACTCAATACTAGCTGACTTTTGTCCTCGCTCAATACTCTCTATTTTTTCTTCCAGAGCCCGTATACATTTTATTTACTCTTTCCTTTCTTCTTCCAATGCCGCTAATTTTGACTGTATGTCGTCGTACTTGGACGAAATAAATTTGACACTCCTGCTCAGTTCCTTATTTTCTTCTCGCAGCTCGTTTAACGATGCAAGTATTTGGTCGTATTTATTGCCCTGAGTGTCCGTCGATTTTTTGAGGAAATCTAAAATTTCCTTTTTAAAATCCTGTATTTCGGCTCCCGGGGAGCAACACGTCCGTGGACGTTTTTTAGAATGACGCGTCGTAATGTTTGCATCGTCATACGGGCTGCTTGATATCGTTTGGGGAATATCGGAGTCGGGCAAAGCTTGCGTAATTTGCGGCGGCGGTGAGCGCTGTATGCGTGGCATCGTAAGAGGCAGGACGACGTAAAATAGACCGTAAGTACTCACGATTATGCGTTATGGTCGTTGCAATACGGGTCACCGTGGCTCCTTATCAGGGGGTCTACTCCCTAAGTCCGTCAACGAGGTAACGGGCCCGTCCGACAGTAGTCCGATACGTCGGAATGAACCCTACTCCCTAACGATTTCGGATTCATCAGTTTCAAACGGAATCATAGACAATATTCGTGAACGAAAGACGTATGGCGATAGAGTTGCGCTATTTTACCGGTCGATTACCGGTTTACTTATTTTGTAGTTTTCTAGCTTAGTAAACAAAAATTAATACTTTTGTCGTTAGAAAAAGACCACATTTATAAAAATATACTTTTTATTATGTTTTTAAATATAGAATTGAATTATTTTTGCCATTTTTGTTCGGAAACCGGCATCACCGGTTGATACCTTTGCCTCATGCCTGTTTACTTTTTGAAGGGAATTTTCAAATGAAATGTCAAATTGTTAGCCGAGAAGGAAAAAGGCGGGAAACTGTAAAAGTGTGAAGGCGCGTTTTTCAAACAAATTTACTTTAAAAAATAATTTATTGTATTATAAACATTTTTCTTGTAAATATTTATATTAAATAGGCTATTCTGAAGTTACACAATCCATTAGCACCCCGAAATGGGGAAAAAAAGACGGAGGAAGGATGAAACATCCTAGGGGTCTACTCCCTAAGTCCGTCAACGAGGTAACGGGCCCGTCCGACAGTAGTCCGATACGTCGGAATGAACCCTACTCCCTAACGATTTCGGATTCATCAGTTTCAAACGGAATCATAGACAATATTCGTGAACGAAAGACGTATGGCGATAGAGTTGCGCTATTTTACCGGTCGATTACCGGTTTACTTATTTTGTAGTTTTCTAGCTTAGTAAACAAAAATTAATACTTTTGTCGTTAGAAAAAGACCATATTTATAAAAATATGCTTTTTATTATGTTTTTAAATATAGAATTGAATTATTTTTGCCATTTTTGTTCGGAAACCGGCATCATCCTGTTGATACCTTTGCCTGTTTACTTTTTGAAGGGAATTTTCAAATGAAATGTCAAATTGTTAGCCGAGAAGTTTTATTATTTTCAATATTCATATTTATTAGCTTTTTTGTTGTGTAAAACGGCCCCAACCGTTGCAGCGACACATGGGCAAATTGAGGCCCTTCTCGATTTTATGGGTGAGAACCAAGAATTGGCTCGCGGATTATTGAGGGGTGCCGACGACGGGAGAGTTCACTCAAAACGGCTGTGAGAATACCTGTGCAACTCCCTTACCTCAATGGGAAGTTGCACTAGTCCGTCGAGCAGTGGCAAAGGGTGAGTTTAATACATTACTCGTCAATATTTGTCATCAGTAAAGTGAATACAATGATAATCAGTCATCCTCAAAATACTTATCTGTAGGAGTACTTACGAGTATAGTGGTTTTTATATTGCTTTATAAAATTAACCAAATATTCAAATTTTAGGTGTGGTCTGACAAAAAACATCTTGCTAAAAAAGCGGCTGGAGCTGCCAGAAGGTCAGCAAGTGTTACAGGTGGAGGCCCATCGGTAGCACCAACCCTCTCCCAAGTGGAATTGAAGATACTACCGATAATGGGAGAGGGTTTCGGAGAGCCGCAAACTGAATCAAGAGTACCAGCTTTTCAATTGGTAAGAATTACATTTATAATTTATGATAGTAAGCTTGTTTCAGAGGTAAAGAACTAAAAGCAACATTGTATTTATAATTATGTGTATGGAGTCTTTCCCGTGCCTTTTTTTTTTATTAAATAATATTAAATTACGGATAAGTGCACAATTAAGTATATATTTTTTGTTGTATCCGTCAATGACATTCAGTTTTTGTTGTACAGCTTCCACCTGTAAGAGAGCCAGTCGCCACCTCACCCACCCATGCTGCTACACCTGCTGACCCACTTTCCCAGGAGCAAGCCTCTACATCCACTGAGGAAATGATAATAAAATGAGAATAATTTTAAATATGTAATGTTTTGACAGGTAATTGAAATAAATTATTAAAGATAATTAATTGTTTTATTCCAAAAAAATCCAATATATATCAACCATTATTGGCAAAACCTACTATGTACTAGACTCTAATGGTAAAATCCCGAAACATTGTCTCTTTTTACCGACTGCGCGATGCAAAGGAGGGTAATGTGTTTATCAGCGTATATTTATGTACTTATGTATGTCTGTTTTCCACCAGTCCCAACACCCATTAAGTCCTGTAAGGAAAATAAAAAAGTTCACAAAATAAATACCCTAATCAATAATATAAATACAAATGGACGTAGTTATGCAAAAAGGATCCAACCCACTACATGACCGAAAATGAGTTAAGTAAATCAAACTGCTTGTCAAGGTCTATATTTTCGATTATTAAAAACAATCCAAGTAAAATACGAATATTTTGACATTAAAAATTCGTATTTTACTTGGATTGTTTTTGCTAATCGAAAATATAGACCTTGACGAGCAGTTTGGTATACTTAACTCATTTTCGGTCATGTTGTGGGTTGGATCCTTTTTGCATAACTTGTGAGACTACATAAGTTCCTATTTTTTTCCAGCAATTGCACTAATGTCTCTCGCTCTTTGCCTTTGCTGATGAGCTTGAGGAGGGGATATCGCCATAGCTATAGAGGTAGACACATCTCCCTGTCTATTGCGCTCTAATTGCAGGTCTTCCTCGCTGAGGGTAGGTGCTTCTAAGCCCTCCCGATATATTGTGTAAAAACCAGCAGGCAATGACAATTTTACCTGAAAAACAATCTAAAATTTAGGCGTAAATAATATCGACGTTGCTTAAACTCTTCCTGTAAAGCTTCTTCAATAATTAAACAAGTAGCCATAGTTAGGATCTTATAAACTGGTAACTTTCGTCTACAGCACGAGAACTATTTTGATGTCGTATCAACTGACATAACTATCCGTCGAAACCATTGTCAAGTTCAACTGTTCGGACGGGCAAAAACACATCGGGAGTAGGGTCAACTGTCAAATCGGTGTGGCATTCATTCTTCGTTCGAGCCCCGAACGAATCATCCGTCCGTAGGTGATAGGGAGTAGGAAACGCCCGTAACGAAGGCCGAAACGACGGACTTCGTGCTTAGGGAGTAGACCCCCAGAAAGCGCCTGCGACGACGTGGGGTCTTGGAGAAAGCGAGACAGCAATTATGACCACTGTACTGTTCCCACGGAGGTGAAGATGGTACGCGCGGGGCAAGGTCACGTCACTAGTTCGGCGGTGAGCGTTTGGTGACAGGCTCACGTATAATTATACAAATTTAGGCACTTTACTGTTCTAATTAAAGGTTAGAGTGGCGTACTTGCAACTTATTTTTTCTATTGGAGCTCAAAACACGTCTACTCTCGAACACGGTATCGGACGGAAGGGATAAAGTTGAAAATCTATTAAAGAAATTTGAAAGATTGTAGTAGCTTGATGTACTGGCGTCTGTACCTAAAGTGGAAATCCACGTTGCGTTGGCCCGATTTAGGAGTCCGGGAATGAATGGTTTTCAGTACCGTCGTCAGTGCGTCGTTTTCGGATGAACACGGATGAAAATCAAAGCTGCGGCCACACAGCATAGCATCATGGTAAGTGGAAGATTTCTTCATTTCTTGTCACATTCATAAGGTTTGTTTTGTTTTTTTTATTCGAATTAATAATTTTATCTCACGAAGCGACGCGTGTTTTACTTTTGGTGAGTAACCAAGTGTAAAAGTTGTGAGTGTGGGCGTGAAGATGATTAGTGTCAGCACATCACATAAACACTTCCGACTTTGCCATTATCTCGGACGGTAGTGAGAGCTCCACCCCTTACACATTCACAGCGAGTTTGTACACTTGGTAACCACAAGTAAAGCGCGTGTCGCTTCGTGAGATAAATATACTGAAATTAGGGTGTGTACTTAATAGGAAAATGCTTTGTGATTGAGCTCGTCTGGGGTTTTCTTATTATTTATGTATTGATTTTCCTCCTACATACCTACTTCATCAAGCCAATTAATATTCTGTTTACCAATTACTTAAAACTTCTTCAAGCTTCACCAATATTATTAAAACTTGCTTGGAACAATAAGCGGGTAATACCTTCAATAACAATACAAAACAAATAGGGCATAAGTGATCTTAAAATTCCATTGTTAGACTCGGCCCGAAATCAAACACCTGCCTAAGAAAACAAAAGCCTAGTTGAGCGAAAGTATTTGTAAAGGAAAACCACCCTTGTCTTAGTGCAATAAGGCTGAAATTCGCTTACGGTCATGTAGTGTTTAGTTGAAGCAAGTATTGTGAGTTCGAGTCGGTCAACCTGAGAATTTCTCGAATTCAGTTGAAGTACAGTCGATGTTGCTTTATCGTTGATTGTGCTTTGTACAGTAACGTTTGCTTTGTTAAATAACATGTGTGCTATCAGAGCTCTCATATTGTTGAGTTAACATGGATTGCAGAAGTCTACTGTACTGTTGAACAAAGAGTTCTAATACAAAGGAACAAGTATTTACCACTAGGCTGGCTGACTGGTTTTATAACCTACAGACTTCAAAAACAATAAATCCGAATGTAGAAATTCAAATTAAGAACGATCGCCCATTCTAAGTGTCTAAACACACTATGCCGAAGTTACGCGACCGAAGTTCGGCGGCTGATTTTACGTTCCGACGTATTCGGCTGATATGACACACCATAAGTGCCGAACTTACGCGGCAGAAATTCAGTTCCATAACTCCCCGCTGCTCCCCACCCCCGGATCTTCGTCGGCAATCGAACCGAACTTCGGTCGCGTATAATGTGTGCTCACAAAATAAGCTGTCGCTGAACTTACGCCCGGCCAAAGTTAGTGTCTAAACACACTATGCCGAAGTTACGCGACCGAAGTTCGGCGGCTCATTTTACGTTCCGACGTATTCGGCTGATATGACACACCATAAGTGCCGAACTTACGCGGCAGAAATTCAGTTCCGCAACTCTCTGCTGCTCCCCGTCCCCGGATCTTCGTCGGCAATCGAACCAAACTTCGGTCGCGTATTTAATGTGTGCTCACAGAATAAGTTGCCGCTGAACTTACGCCCGACTGAAGTTAGGCTGTACGCTAAGACGCGACGTAATTTCGCCATAGTGTGTCGTCAGTAATTCAAATAGCATTGCAGGCGTAATTGTGCTGAACTTCGGTCGCGTAACTTCGGCATAGTGTGTTTAGACACTAAGTGTCTAAACACACTATGCCGAAGTTACGCGACCGAAGTTCGGCGGCTGATTTTACGTTCCGACGTATTCGGCTGATATGACGCACCATAAGTGCCGAACTTACGCGGCAGAAATTCAGTTCCGTAACTCCCGGCTGCTCCCCGCCCCCGGATCTTCGTCGGCAATCGAACCAAACTTCGGTCGCGTATAATGTGTGCTCACAGAATAAGTTGCCGCTGAACTTACGTCCGACCGAAGTTAGGCTGTACGCTATGACACGACGTAATTTCGGCATAGTGTGTCGTCAGTAATTCAAATAGCATTGCAGGCGTAATTGTTCTGAACTGCGGTCGCGTAACTTCAGCATAGTGTGTTTAGACACTAAAATTGACTGCGGCAACCACAGATCAGGCGGATCTCACACAGTAACCCGTCACGCGACGGCGCGCGGGAAACGCAACAAAATGCCCCGCGCGGAAGCGCGTTTTCATTGAATTTGTATGGAGAAAAACACGCGCAGGGACGCGTTTCCCGCGCACCGGAGGCGTGGCGCATGATAATGTGAGATCCACCTTAGCCTGGGGCCGTATTCTCTATGACACAATGAACGAAACAGCGTGAAGTGAACGCGAGGTTGGCGTCATTAGCTATAGTCCGCGCGGAACTAGTTGGCCGCGCCTTAGGTATATGAGCGGTGGGACGGAGGGGCGGGGGCGCATTACTCAGTACGTGCGTTGCGAACCGCCGCCTCACCCCTTTCCCCACCTCAGCGGCCAACTAGTTCCGCGCGGACTATAAGGAATTGACTTGCTTTCGAAGTAAGGAATTATTGAGTGGTAATAGTGAATTAGGGCCTGCAGATCATTCAAACCACGTCGTTAATATATTCACAGTCTCCAACAAAATATATTATGTACAAATAAAACATAGCTAAACAGTGAGCTTAGCACGAACACACGCAGTAATCGCAATGTAAATTCGAACGAGTTTAAAATTGAAAATACTCGTTACGCCCATTACGTAATTTTAAGACTTTATTTACATGTTGTGTTTTTGTGTGTTATTTGCATGTGTATGCGTTTTGTTTGTGCAGAATAAACAATTTTTCTTTCTTTTAAGAAAGAAAGAAAAATTTGGAAATTTTAAAATTGCACGACTCATAATGTTCATTTGATCGTATAAAAACCATAGATAATATAAATATTATATTAATAGTTAGTTATTTAATAATTACGAGTTTCTGTCCGCGACTTCTTCCGCGTGAAATTTCTCCCTCCCCCCATTCACCTTTTTAGGGGTGGAATTTCCAAAAAAACCCTTTCTTAGTGAATACCTACAATTCACAAAGAGCACACCCTCCAAATTTCATGTCTCTAGGACCAGCGGTTTAGGCTGTGCGTTGATATATCAGTCAGTGACTTTGAATTTTATATATTTTTATTTTTTATACATAGATATATAGAATACAGATAGTTAAACTACTTTGATTAGAAGAGCCATTTTCAATAGGGTTCCTCATATGGATGAAACGAATCAATTTTGACTCAATTAATTGATTTTTTCGCAAGCTACATGCTTTCACTTGATTGACGCGAAATTTTTTTTTTGTTTCTACTGCTTTAAATCAATTTTTGAAAAGTACATAATTAATCTCCATTAAATTACTTATACAATCCTACTAATATTATAAATGTGAAAGTTTATGAAGCTGTTTGGATGTTTGTTACTCAATCACGCATAGACGGCTGAACGGATAGATGAAATTTGGCACACAGATAGTTAACAAATTAACACATAGGAGGAGGGTGGGATTAACACATAGGATACTACTTTTTGGATCGAAACTAACGCGGGTACTAGCAGGAGTACACCAATAGAAACAGTTGCAGAAAGGAGGCAAAAAAAAATTTTCGATCGTAAAGCACTCCCTAATGCTTCGCATTATGAGGGGGGCTAAAAATGCGTTTATTGGCTTAACGAAAAAAAAAATACACCCTTTTTTTTTGTGGATGGGAAATCATCTAATGACCCCTCCCGCTCTGGGTGGAGCAGAAGGGAGTGTCAGACTCTTACTGACTAAAACCCACCCGTGTTCCTTCCTTAGCCCTTTGTGTTCCGGGGTAGCGGTAACCCTTTCGGACAATCCCGCTGCCCTGGATATTATAGTCCTATACTTATCATCAGTTCCCTGCCCTTATCCCAATTTATTTGTGGTCGTCGCAACATGTATTTTTCTTCCATACTATTAGTCGTCATCTCAGTAGTCACCCCCTTTCTAACCATATCATCATTCACACAGTCCGTCCATCGTTTCTTTGATCTTCCCCTACTCTTGTAGCCATCCACATTCATACACATATATATAAAAAAAAAATACATCCTTAAACATAAAAAAACAGAAAACAAAAATTATAATGCTAAAAGGGCAGCATGATGTCAAAATGACAACACAAAGTGTACCTGACGCTGATTGCATTTTGTGTCAATTGTGCTAGTTGCAAGATTTTTAACCAAACTGCTAAAGGATAGTTGTATTTTCGATTCAATTTGTTTTCGAATTTGCGTTAGGTTTACGTCGTACGTTCATGCTAGGGCCTATTTACGTAGGCACGAGGAAACGTATTATGAACGTCCCATATTTGAGTTCCCACATGCATACCTACATGTGGTTAAGTAAGTGTAGACAATATTACGTTGCAATTGTCAGCAACCAGCCCGTGTGTGCAGTTAGCAAATTAGATAAGTATACAGGCTACAACTTCATCCAGGTACATCAAGTTTTGTGCAATTGTAAATGCAATTTATATATATATATTGTGTAATCAGAGAAAGTAATTGTTAAGAAAACTGCTTACTGTTGAGAATTGAACCTAACACCTTGCGCACGGTCTGCGTGGGCAGGCAGCGTGATCAACGCGTCATCAGCGAGCTGAGCTGAGACGCGTCGCGTTGTCGGCGACACGGCTCGGCCCCTCGACCACTCGCTTCAACGGACTCCACCGCGTCGGATGATACTCCTAACTTAAATTATTAATCGTTTGTCCGGGAAAGTTTATATTGTTAGTAAGAAAGGCATTAAAACATTGCCCCTGAAATACAGTCCACTCTATCATTGATACATCGGCTAAAATTACCAACTTAAATTGACCGTAAGTATAATAAATTATTCAAAACAGAACTGTCAATCTTTCAAAGTTGTATGAAATGTCTCTAACACGGCAATTTGACGTAGGGTCTCAATAAAATGATGCTTGAATTTACATACACAAACATCCGCCTAAACTTTCGGGGAGTTCCTAAAGGTGTAAAGTTTATGTTAATGTTTCAAAAGTTTTCACGAAATTAAATGTTTAGTTTTGCAAGCATATCTGACTCTTTTGTCGACTGTACATGGAAAATAATGACGATTCCCCTTTCAAGCCATTTTGTTTGAGTTAAAATTTATTACATGAGCCAATAATAAAGCGTGACAGATAAGATCAATATATTTCTTTTCCTGAATGGAAGAGAAAATTGGTTTTATTGTATTGAATTGAAGATTGAGTTGTGTAGCTGTGATGAAAATTAAGATCAATCTAAATGCCGAAGGCCATGGGAAATTGCTGGATATGGAAGCACAGGAACGGTCGTCGTTGCGATAATTAAGAAAGGCCTATATACAGCAGTGAAATATATATGTATTTTAGTTGAATGACGGTGATGAATAAGAACTGGCATAATAATAGTAATCATAATTTCTCCGACCGATATCGGTCACAGTGGCCAATCTCAACGGAGATTAGCCAGGTACGCAGGAGATATTATAGTGTACGAGTGTGTGCGCAGACTCAGGTGCACTCTGTGTTCCTTACTCTCATAGTCCGATGGGACGGCAATCCGACACGACCGGAGAGAGATCAGATTTTGAACGTTTTAAATTATGAGAATTGGCCTTCAGGTGCAGGACCAACAGCCTTACGTGCTTTCCAAGGCACGGGGGTATTTAACCGCCAACATCGATACTCCGGACTGTTACCAAGAAATTCCTTATGGAAAACTCAATAACACTTTGTCCGACCCAGAAATCGGACCCAGGACCCCACGCTAAGCAGTCGCGCTTGCAAACATGAGACCGACGGGGCAGTAATGGTAACAGTAATAGTAATAATACCCATAATGAGAGCAGTGCTAGCCCGGTGGTAACAGCCGAGACTTAGGAGTTGTACATCGTGAGTCCAAACCCATGCGGGCGCTTTATTTTGTGTAAATAATTTCACCACTACTGCTATCAAAACGGTTAAAGTAAACATCGTGAGGAAACCAGCATATTCTACAACCAGAAATTCGAAGACAGATTGTGACATTTACCAATCCGCAGTGGGCTCGCGTGGTAGATTATAGCCCTCTCCCTCCCCTCTCGAAGAGATAAGGCCTTTTTTTTTTGATGAGGGAAATCATCAAATGACCCCTCCCGCTCTGGGTGGAGCAGAAGGGAGTGTCAGACTCTTACTGACTGAAACCCACCCGTGTTCCTTCCTTAGCCCTTTGTGTTCCGGAGTAGCGGTAACCCTTTCGGACAATCCCGCTGCCCCGGCAGGCTTCGCCCTTTACGGACCCCTTCCTTAATGCTGACATCTCTTTGAGGCGCGCGTGGAACACGTACGCGCCGTCCGCCACGGGCCTGGTCCTGATCGGACGGAGAGTTACCCATTACTCTCCGCCCGCAGGCCCGCGCCTACGGTGGCCGGGAGTCGTCACGCGGCTCCCGACGCCCGATGCGTCTCCCGCGGCGGCTGGGACGTGAGGCTCTCTCCCTCAGCCGTCCCGCCACCTCCTGTGCTAGCATGACTGCTTCGCAGAAGGAGGTGAAAGAGATAAGGCCTGTGCCCCAGCATTGAGGCAATAGACAGATTATGCTATAATAATATTAACCTATACCTTTTTCACTGTAGTGTAGAGCAATCAACTCTTTTTGCAGAGTGAAGCAAGGAACATTAATCACGGCGTCACTTGTTCTCTGCGAGTTGATTATTTAAGCCAATTTGAGCCAGCTAATCTTGACATGAAAACATCAAAAATAACCGCCATTATTATAATGAATAAAGTAAGACTATAAGAAAGGGTGTCTTATTCTACTCCGAAAATTCATCGCCTGCCCGCGCTATTACTTCATATTCACTTAGCCTTCCAAGGGTCCGCCATAGCGTGATGCCTTTCTTAAGAAATGGGCTATCAAATGCAAACAGGATTTTCCAAGTCCGATTGGACAGCGATTAGCCCGTTCAAACAAACAAACTCTTCAGCTTTATGATTAGTAAGTACAGATATCATCATCTGCCTAGTCTTTTCCCAACTATGTTGGGGTCGGCTTCCAGTCTAACCAGATGCAACTGAATACCAGTATTTTAAATGGAGCGACTGCCTATCTGACCTCCACAACCCAGTTACTGAGTAATACGATACCCCTTGGTAAGACTGGTTGTCAGACTTTCGGGCTTCTGTCTACCCGTAACGACTGTCAAAGATCCACAAATGACAGCCGGGACCAACGGCTTAACGTGCTTTCCGAGGCACGGAGGGGTCTCGGTATGTAAAGATGGTCACCCATCCACAGACCAACCGCGGCAAGCGTAGCTTAACCTGATCAATCGACCTGTGTGGCTGTTATTATTTAGCCACGGCTAGTAAGTACAGATATTGATTTCTTAATTTATCCATTCTTGTCACTCCGCCACATCCATCTCAATAAACACCTATTTAAAATCGTGAAATTTTACACTCAGGAATAGACCTCGTATTATTCGACGGTGCTAACAATCATTTGTTAGCACTCGCAGATAAAATGGCGGACCATAAACAGTAAACATCTTTAAAGTAGATTTATCGCACTCATAAAATAGAGAAATAGCAGTAATACTAGCGGCGTCTTTAGTTTTACGGCCGCTTGCGAACAACACGTAACAGATTTAATTTTTTTCCTTGTTTCTTTGGAGTGAAAGTAAAATTTTGTTGATTGCTGTAACATTTTTTGCAAGCTTTTATTAACGGCCGACCGGCTTTCGCGACTTGATAAAACATCTCTATATTAAATGTTATCTACTTTTGGTAATGCTTAAACAAAAGTATATTACCTAAATGAAATTAGGTCATATGACCTATTTCTAGATCAATAGAACTTTTGTTTAATATTATACCATTAGAACTTTTGTTATTATTTAAGACGTTACACACCCATGCTATACAGGGTGTCCCTGGAAGTATGGATTAAATCGAATAGGGGCGTGGGCAAGGTCATTTCCAAAATGTTTGATCCTGAGAATGATTGATGATTGAGAATTATTTTACGGTTCAAAAGTTGTGACCAATTTTTTTCAATCGTTTCGCATAGTACTCAAAGAAAAAAAAAATCATTAAAAAAAACTCAGGGCTGTCTAAAAACTTAAATTGATAGTTCCTGGTAGTTTTTTAATCGATTTTGTTCTTTGAGCACTATGCAAAGTGATCGAAAATAACAAAAGTCGGTCATAACTTTTGAACCGTAAAAAATTCACCAACATTCTCAGTATCAAAAAGTTTGGAAATGACTTTGTCCACGCCCCTATTTGATTTGATCCATACTTCCAGGGACACCCTGTATAGTCATAAACCTTACGGTTAAAGATATTTATTTTCTCAAAAGAATCACAATTCACTTATAGAAAAAATATAAATAGGTTTTTAACAATGTATCTGCCAGCAAGCCTAGCCTTCCGGAATAATTTCCCTAAATGATGGTGAAAATTGGTACTGTGAGTTTATTGAAACTCATAATAATCATTCCTTTCCACCCTATTGTCAAAAAATGGGAAAACGTGGGAAACCCAGTTGGCATGAAGTTTGCTTGTGCACACTTTTGATAGATACGTAACAAAAGTGTCATGCCGACCCAAATGTAACGCTTTTTCGGTCTAGCTCTTATTAGCAGTGTGCAGACAGATGCGATCAAGAAAAACATGTTTATCAAGAAAACCTTGCCTATTCACTGTGATAGATTTGTAAAAACCCTTTGCGCAACTATTTGCACTCAACGAAATTGATAAAATATCAGAGAGGCTGAGAGTGACATGGATATTTCTTTTCTTGGCCCACACACTTATGCATGTATTGACTTCAACCTTACCTCTTCAGAATAAAGTTTACTATTGCTTGCTATAACTGCAGTTAGTATTGAAGATCAGCAATTGTGAAATATCATTTATATATCGTCTTATTTCCTATATTTTGTAACAGGGACCGAAAACCTGTATAAATTACGGTACCGGTATCGAAGAATTTCGGTTACCTCTACGATTAAGGTAACCGCTATCTGGGTAACCCCAAGAAGAAAAAATATGTTACCTTTATTTAGGTTACCGTTTTAATACCGGTTACCTAAAAATGACCTTGACTACGAGAAAGAAACAGAATATCGCAATGCCGACAATTTGTTGGCATTAGAAAATACATTACTAGGGAGATCGTCGTGCGTGCTGTACCTGTACTTACTGTTTATATTTATTTAGTTCGCCTTTTTGAGGAGTATTTGATTTAAAGTAAAAAAAGAAAATGAACAAAGGTAATTAAGATAATATTACATTGTAAATTGGTAAAATACCATTTGTTTATCTTTTTTTCTCATCATTATAGATGGGCAATCCACCGTGTTTAAACCAAGGTAAACACCCAGAAAATTGGGTGCTTAGGTACTTGATTTGACGAAATTGCATTAGTGATGTTAAAAAATATATGTGATTTTGATTCATCTTACATCATTTTAGACAATATTAGTGGAATCAGGGAGGGTAAAATTAATTGGTATGAGATAAAAACGAAGGGTGAAAAATCACATTTTCTATTATTGAATAGCTTGTGTGGTCACAAGTCTGCAAAGGGATTACTTAGCATTGAAGACTCGAGCATTAGCCTGTTAGTTGTCATTTTCTTCATTTGTAAGTTGATTTAATTGATACCCCTTCATCATAATCATCATCATTTCAGCCGAAAGACGTCCACTGCTGGACATAGGCCTTCCTCAAGCACCTCCACTTCGACTGATTCTGTGCTTCTCGCATTCAACGTGTTCCTGCGGCCTTCACAAAGTCGCCAGTCTACCTTGTGGGAGGCCTTCCAACGCTACTTCTTCCGGTACGCGGTCGCCACTCCCGAACCTTTAGGCCCCATCGGCCATCTGTTCTGCGAGCGATTTGTCCTGCCCACTGCCACATAAGTTTGGCAATTCTTCGGGCTATGTCGGTTACTTTGGTGCTCCTGCGGATCTCTTCATTTCTAATTAGATCACGCAGGGAAACTCCAAGCATAGCCCTCTCCATTTCCCTTTGGGTGACATTTAGCCTTTTACGTTTCCGTGTCATAGGCCATTACTGGCAAGTTGCCAGTGGCAACACGCACTGGTCAAAAACTTTCGTCTTGAGACACAGCCGTATGTGGGACGAGAAGATATTGCGTAGCTTCCCGAACGCTGCCCAGCCGAGTCGGATTCGACGATTGACCTCTTTTTCGAAGTTCGACCTACCCAACAGGACAGTTGGTCCTAGGTAAACATATTCGTTCACGATTTCGAGTGTAGCGTCTCCGATCTTCATGAGAGTGGGCGTTACATGGGCATTTGACATGACCTTCGTTTTGTCCATGTTCATTTTAAAACCCACTCTTTCAGAGGCTCTACTGAGGTCATCGATCATTGTACTGAGGTCCTCCATAGATAGTCTCAGCCATGACTACGATATGGTCGGCAAACCGAAGGTGAGTTATTTACTCGCCATTGATGTTAATGCCAGCCCCTTTCTAATCCAGAACCTTGAAGGCATCCTCCAGTACAGCGCTGAACAGTTTCGGAGAGATAACATCTCCCTGTCTCTCTCAGAAGGATAGATTTCGAGGTCTGGTCCTGGAGTCGGACTGACATAGTGGCATTTTCGTACAGACACTTCAGCACCTCGATGTACTGATAGTCGATCTGGGTCCGTTGAAGAGACTGCAGTACAGCCCATGTCTCGATCGAATCAAAGGCTGTCTCGTAGTCCACAAACGCTAAGCAGAGAAGCAGGTTATACTCTTCGGTCTTCCGTATAACCAGTCGTTGCGTATGTATGTGGTCTACGGTGCTAAACATTTTACGGAATCCGGCTTATTCGGGACGCTGGAAGTCGTGAAACCTGCGCGCGAGACGGTTCGTGATGACCCTTGGAAACAGCTTGTAGATATGGCTCGGAAGTAAGATGGGCCTATAATTCTTAAGAAGGGCATTGTCGTCTTTCTTAAAGAAAAGTATCACCACCTCTGTTCCATGCCAGTGGTGTTTCACCCTCGAGTATGACTGAACCACGCAGCTTCTGAAGGGCCTTAAGCACGGGTTTTCCGACGGCCTTTAGGAGTTCGGCCGTAATTCCATCATCACTCGGCGACTTGTTATTTTTGAGCTGCTTCAGAGCCATCCTAATCTCATACAGGCTGACGTCCGGGATGTCTTCGGTATAATGTCGGGTAAGTCTAGCTCTCGGGTCGTTTGCCAGATTCGTAACGGGGTTACTTGTTGACGTGTATAACTGTCCTTAGAACCTTTCGATTTCTCTTTAACAGCTGAAGTTTGGCAGATACGATCCTGCCATTATCGGTATTCAGTTTCGTAAGCTGACTCTGCCCTATAGTCAGATGTCTAGCAAAGACCTTGGAGCCTTTATTCTGCTCTATCGCGTCCTTAATAAGGTTTGTATTAAAGCGGCGAAGGTCGCTTTTCAAGGACTTAGAGATCCATCTATTGAGCTGCTGGTACAGACGCCAGCACATCAAGCTACCCGAAACTGTAAAATTTTTCCAATCAACCTTGAACCTTATACTATAACGATAAAGTTGAAAATCTATTAAAGAAATTTGACAGATTGTAGCAGCTTGACGTGCTGGTACTGGCGTCTGTACTTGAGCGTATCATCTGAAGACTGCAGAATCATCTCGCGCCTCTCCTTCATGAGCTGTAAAGTAGGATCAGAGAGCCTCTTTTTTGTATTCGTACGACGGGTCTTGAAGATCTTAGACCCGACCGTGTGGACAGTTTCTACGAACCCATCGTTATACTTGTCCACAAAGCTCCCTAGTCACTCGAAACGATTCTGAAGTTCAAGCTGAAAGTTCTCGGTGTTTTAGACTTGGATCGGTGCTGAGCGGAGTGTAGACTTTATCAGTCGAGATCTTTCCAGCTTGATGTGCCTCTTACCATGCGGTGATCACGTCCGGTTTTCACCGCGTTGGTCACAGAGACATCATTGAATACTTGCTTCTTCGTCGAAATAATGACGTCAATTTCATTTTTAGTTGCATCATCCAGGCTCTGCCAGGTCCACTTTCTGTGCTCACGTTTTCTGAAGAAGGAATTCGTCATAAAGATACCTTCCTTTTCCATAAAACTGGCCAGGAGATGGCCCCGGGGGTTCCGGCGTCCAACTCCAAATTGCCCCACTCGGAGCTCATCATCGTTTCGTTTGCACAGTTTCGCGTAAAAGTCCCCCATGAGAACGAAGTGAGTTTTAGAGCCATGCATGGCTCTATAAATATCCTCATACATGGTCTCCAGCTCATCGTCGGGGCGTGAACCTGTACGACCTTCAGCGCATATTCTGAGTACTAGGCATGCCACCCTGGTCGACACACTGTCGATCTTCACCACGTTGCTCAGAAGGAACTTATGGACGATAAGCCCGACACCACCTTGGTACTGCTGGTCGCCCTCCCGGAAATAGAGCAAGTTTCCAAATTTGAGGATTATCGATTCTGTCCCCACGGGTATAAACAGAAGGAAAGAAAAGATATTGCAGTTAAGAAGAATTGTTCAAAATGTGCTTTTTATGGAGAGGGAGAAGACAAAAGAAATAAGCTATTCGGAAAATTTGTAGCGAAGGAACTTAAGTAAGTATATTAAGCCATGTGCGCACCAAATGTTATGAACAAATCTTAAAGTATTTACAGGAAGCTAAGGGGTATCAGTATTGTGTGGTGCGTGGTGCCGGACTTAAAGAATAGCAACACCCTACTTCCTGTGGGTGTCGTAAAAGACGACTAAGGGACGTAGGTACCGGAGAAAGGGCAGCAGCGTTCTCTAGACATTTTACCACCATACTGCGATCACCAACCCGCCTGCCAACCGTGGCGATTATGGAAAACCCTCCCGAGAATGAGAAGCACAAAAACACTTGGCCCCTAGTACCCAGCGGCCCGCCTACTCTTGGCTACGGTAGCGGCCAAGGCCATGGTAAGGGAAAGGGTGCTAAGAACCCCCGGAAGAGATTCGGCTACCACAATCACCGAAAACTGGACCTGGCAACATACAACACGCGTACACTCCAGACCGACGCCAACGAGGTGATCACCGAACTCGAGAAAGAATTGAGCAGGTTACGATGGAGTATAGTGGGGTTATCTGAAGTCCGAAGAGAGGGGGACCTCTCTTGAGAGCTGCACTTCCCGCAGCGCCGGAGACGTTGCAGAAACAACTTTGTTTTGACAACAAGTGTTTTGAGGTTAAGTTACAATAATAAATTTTTCTTAAGAATGGTGCTTTACCTTTTCATGGGAATGGTACCAGGGGAAAGAGGGCAACGCCCCACTTCCCCCCTCCTACTCCCTACCCCCTTCTCGTGCCCTTTTAAGCAATTTTTGAGTGTTGAGGGTAGGTTACAAAAGATCGTTTTTCTCGGAAACTGTGAGTTACCTTTTCATGGGAGTGGTGCCAGGTGGGAGGGGTCAAGCCCCCTTCCCTCCCCCTCAAGTACCAACTTCCCCCTCCTGCGGCACTATTCTAAAGTTATACCGACAGAAATAATAGATGGGGATCTTGATCTGGGTAGCTTTCTTGGTGACGGTAAATCATCTGAACATTGTGTCTCACTATCAAAACTTTTTTTCTACCGGCTCCGAGAGCAAAGTCTGTTCTTTTTCTCTCCTACGATTACTTAATAAAAAAATAATTAGATGGGCTATAATACCTATCTACGTAATATTTATTTATTTATTATTATTGTTTTACCATTTATGTAAGCACACCATATATACAGACAAAAAAAAAACACAGAAAAATAGTTACAAAGGTGACGCTTATTTCATAAGAAATCTCTTCCAGCGAACTTGCGATAGGACAATAAATAGAAAGATGTAGACAGCGTGTGAAAGAGTAAAGGAGACAAAAAAATTGGTTGTCTGTAAAGTCGGTTTAAGGACGATAGTTTTACGTGATAACGTCATCGTCTCAAAGAAACATTGATGAATAAATGTGTCACAAGCCAACGCTTGGGCCGATCGTGCCTCTCTATCGCTTGTTCCGCGCTCTCGCTTGCACGATCAGGCTCAGGCGGAACGTGACACTTTTTCGTGCGTGCAGCCGGTGTTCATCGATTTATAAGACGTTATCACGTCAAAAAAATTCATAAAATCGTAAACAATCCACTTAATAAAAATAAATAAATCTTATGAGAATATACTTACATTCAAATAAACATACATACATACTTACTTCTAAAATAAATATCACTAGAATGTTAATATGTAATTATATCGTAATCAAAATAATAAATACATACACAACTATGATGAAGTGGAAAGATACGAGTTCTTTTACTCTTTTTTTAAAATCTGCAATCTCCTATAGATTGATTTACCTACTCATCATAGAAATCAACTCGGTAGTTTTGACACATACACAGGCGATGCGCGTCCTTTAACTAATGTCGGCGGCACGTGTAAGATAGAGGTAATTTTTATTTCGGTAACCGGTATGAATACCGGTTGTATTCAATAGTTAAGAATTAAGGTAACCACCTGTAAAATACCGGTAAATCAATAAAGGTTGTAACCGAAAAATACCGGTATTGATCGTACCGGTTTCGGTCCCTGTTTTGTAAATATTTGATCCGATTTGGAAAGGATGTTGTTGGGTATTAAATTAATTGCTTATTGACTTCAAAGAAATGACGACTTTACGTCATTTCTTTGACGTATTTACATAATTATAATCATTATTACATCTTTCTAAGTTATATTTATACCATAAGCACTTTTCCATATGAGATTATTATTTATATTAACTTATGAACATGTGTTAATGATTCTAATTCTGTAAATACGTACCTGTTATAGTCGATAATATTTTGATCATGATATAACCTGAAACTGACCTGCAAATTGCAAAAAACGTAAGAAAATTTGAATTTTGCGGTCTACCACTGCGCATTCACCTTAAGGTTGATTCACTATAGCCTGTTTTATGGTAATCAAATTTGTTCTAAAATAAAGTATTTGCGAAGGTGTAAAATAAAAGAAAAAGAAAAAAAAACTTAATAGTAAAATAATATAATACTTTCTCTATATAAATATGATTATAAATATGAATCTTTATCAAAATAAACACGTTATTCATCACAAGTATTTAATTTTGAACCAAATTGCCTTTGACATAATTTGATTTCAATGAATATCTCAGGAGATATCATAGTTTTAAAATAGTTGAATATATTTTAGTAGGTTTTTCCTCAAAGTAACGTAAAGTCATAGCTAGTATATCGTTTCCGTTATGTATTCGAACTTTGGCATATATACTTAAGGCCCTTCCGAGAGGTAGGTACCTAGTTACCCCGAAACCTTTGTTAAGGATGAAAGGTTATGTTTGTTCAAAGGGTTACAATCATTTAGTTACATTACAAAATGAAACTTTAATGACGTAAAAACAATAATATTTTACTGTAGCATAATCAGCCTATAATGTTCCCACTGCTGGGATACAGGCTTCCTCTCTGAGACAAGGAGTGAGCCATAACCACGAGGGGCCCAGTGCGGGTTGGTAGATGTCACATGTCTTGGAAGTTTTGGTTCTAGGACATGCCGGTTTCCTCACGATGTTTTCCTTCACTGTTCTGAGAGCAGTGGTGATGAAATAATTTACTCCAAGTAAATCACCTGTCTGGGTTCGAACCTATGACCTACTAACTCGTAAATCGCGGCCGTTACTACTAGGCAACCACTGCCCTATTGTTTAAGATTAAATCTTTTTAATATATATAAATTACGTGTCACGTTGTTTGTCCGCAATGGACTCCTAAGCTACTGAACCGATTTTAATAAAATTTTGCACACTGCGTGCAGTTTCATCCAACTTGAAAGATAGGATAGTTTTTATGTCAATTTATAATCGCAATATTATTTTATTGCGATTATAAATTGAGGAGGAGGAGGAGGAGGAGGTTTGTATGAAAGAAAGTTTCGGAAAAGACATTGGGAACTTTATGCTCCACTTTTCGAAAAGTAGCGGACACAAACGAAACTAATCAAAGTTTATAGATACCATTACCTATTTTATCAATGTGCAATTTTTATTTCTGTAACCTGCGGGAATGCTGAGTAAATGAGGTTTTTATTTGTTAATATTTTTACTTTACCGCTTCACAACAATATTTAATCAATCATTATAGTTACGCTCAATCTTGTATTCATGGCGGCCATGAATACAAGACGATGATGTTGTGCACATATTGCGAGCATGATATACTATCTTTCATGGGCAAGACATGAAGATGTCAACGTAACGCGAGCTGCCTTTTTGGATGATATTATTATTAAAGATTATGATAATTAATAAAAATATATTATTATTACATACCTTTTTTCCTTAATTAGTCCTATTCCTCAACTTGGTTACAGTATACATGAATATACTACATCAGAGAAATAAAATAATTATACAAAGAATAATGAAGAAATAAAATAATTATATACGTATATATTTTCAAATTAAAATTCAAATTTGTCATTCTTACAACTTAGACTCATAATATCTCAATATTCCCATGTGCCACAATAATGAGCTTTAGGTCAACATAGATAGAGGTATAAAGCTTTAAAATAAGATATGTTTCAACATTGTCCGCCGTGGGGAGGTTTTCCATGGTAAAGTTTACAATGTCATTTGAAAAAAAAAAAATGCACCCATGCGAAGCTGGAGCGGGCCGCTAGTTAATTATAAATATTTTTGCAATTTTATAATTAATGACAAATCACTGCAATGGCAGGTTTGAGCTAACATACAGACATGTTAAGCAGGTACTCCTCTTTGCTTCTCTGTAGTTGAGTAAAAAGTATTTTTAACCGACTTCAAAAAGGAGGTTCTCAATTCGACTGTATGCTTTTTTTTCTTTTTTTTTGTATGTTTGCTACGCCATATCTCCGGCAATTGTAAATTGATATAAAACAATATTTTTTATAGAGAGGGTATGCTTCAGGGGTTCATATAGATTTTATTAACTTTGCTTGGATAGTTTTTGAGTTAGCTTCAATAATACGCATTTTTGCCACTTAGTTTATTTGATGATGTTATGATGACACCCTGTCACTGATATTTACATAACAAGTAGTAATACGAATTTATGTGGGAGGGTAAGTACAACTTAAAAGTGAAAAATAAAAACTGTTTTACAAAAAAAAAAACAACCGATTTCCAAAAAGGACACAATAAAGTGAAAAATAACTTTAATTTCGGAAGTCGGTGGCAAACAACTGTCATTCGTGGATCTTTGACAGTCGTTACAGGTAGTCAGAAGCCCGAAAGTCTGACAACCAGTCCTACCAAGGAGTATCGTATTACCCAATAACTCGGTTGTGGAGGTCAGATAGGCAGTCGCTCCATGTCAGCTGCCTCGGTTAGACTGGAAGCCGACCCCAACATAGTTGGAAAAAGTCTAGGCAGATGATGATGGTGGCAAACAACGAAAATGCGAAGCCAACGATACTGACTTACGAAATTTAAGTTATTTTTCACTTTATTGTCTTATTTTTGGAAGTCGGTTGTTTTTTTTTTTTTTTTGTAAAAAAGAGTTTATATATTGCCATTACTTAAAATGTCTGAGTGAGGAATTTAAATATTCTAATTCTATCATGTCTCTCTACTTCGGAGTACTAAATCTATTAATAAATAATAATCTATCGTGCAAAGTTCGTCAGACTACTCTTGCACTATTAACGTTCTACTAACGTTTAGATGGAACCCTTCCTGCCCCGGTGTTGACGTGTGTTACTTATATGAATTAAAAATGCAAAGTGTTTTACCCGACTACGGCTAACTGAAACACTAACACACACAACACACTGAACACTAGCTGGTGTAAGCATTATAATCAAAGCAACATTATTTGTTTCACAGAAAAAAAAACATGTATATTAATAAGTAAGAGATTGACAGCTGTCATCTGTCACTTGTCAAAATGGAGGGAAAAAGTTAACAACAAGCTCGGGATTTCGATGATTCATTAAAGAAAACTATTAGAGACTTTGTATTTTTATTGAGTTAATGGCATTGAGCTATATATCTAGAGAAGCAAACCTCAATAAAATGTATCAAAAAAGTGTAGCCACTTTATAAACGCGACGACGTAGCTTTGAAACCACTAAACATTTAAAAGTAAACATATATCTGTCTCACTTACACACGTCGTAAGAATAATACCGTCGCTTAGATTAGACAAAGACCGCATTATAAAAATACAATGACGGGATGGGGTTGCCTACCCATGCGAAATTTACCCAACATTTTTTTTAAGCCATAAAAAGCGTTTTAGGTTAAGTTAAATTATTTTTTAAATATTTGAATTATGTATTTCTTATTGGATGTGTAATAGAAGTTTATAAATAATGAAAATAACTAAGACATTTTCTTTTTGAATATTTTTTCTTTATTATTAATGAAATTGAATGATTTAGTAGGTAGCCAGTCAGTCTCTTTTCTCAGCAATCGGATTATTTCCACCCATTTTTCACGGTGTGCTGCATCTTTAGGCACCCTGCTACATTGTTATTATTAAAAAATATTTAAAATCACTTATTCCATAAATTAAAAACTCCCAGTAATGTGGGAAACTAAAACTAAGTTTTTAGTGGTAACACTGAACCTAATTTACAAAATTCTACATTTTATTGCGTTTTTACGTTGATATAAACACAGAGACAATTAATTTACGTGTGGAAAGTAATTCCGGTTAATTTATTATGTTTTTGTGATCTTGAATCGCACTCTTTCGCGATATTTTTTGTCGCATGTCACTCGGTTGACTTCGGTTGGCGTCACACAGAGCACTGAACTGACGTTAGCTACTCTGATGGCTGTGGCCATCAGCCTAGTGGCAACGCCTTGGTGCGGTAATTGCTAATCTAGTGTAACATATATATCAATGGTTAATGGTGGATGCCAAAGTAAGAAGGAATAGACGATTGTAATGGAAAATAAACTATGAGTTTACTCTCACTGGACTGTGAGTTAGTTTGTTCTCTAATACTGATAGTTTCAAAAGTGTCTATAGTTTGTGCTTTATTAACATACCCGATCGCAGTCCACTGCTGGACATAGGCCTCTCCCAGGCTGCACCACAACACCCTTCCGCATCCAATCTGTCCCAGCCACCTTCTTAAGGTCGTCGGTCCATCTAGCTAGACCACTCCAGAACTCATCTGCTCCACCGGCCATCGGTCCTTCGTCAAACATGGCCGGCCCACTGCCACTTCAGTTTGGTTAGTGACAGTTTAGTGCTTTGATGTTCATTAATAGAGTTTTCTAGGATAAATAATGATTCTAGAGAAATTCTATGCCATTCGCCCATCTCTGAACATGTATTGAAGGTACGAGAACTTACTTCTATTTTCTACTTTATCGTATCGTATACATACGTCGTAGATTCGCATCGCAATCCTACCACGCGAGCAATTATTGTTCCGAGATAAAAGGATTGGGGTAAGCTACACTATTGTTGGCTTAGGAACACAATTACATTGTTGATTTTAGTATAAGTTGGAATTTAACACAATATACAGTCTAGTCGCTAGCCAAGTCAATATGTATTTTGATATTCATGTATTAATCATGGTATATTGTTTGTTAAAGCTAATATTGAAAGTTATTTTGGTCAATGTGTCGTCTTATTTTTCTTTTTGTTTGTGAAAACGAATTAAAATACAGTCGTGCCAGCGACACGAAGAAGATTTAACTATTTATTTATTAAAACTTTATGCACAAGTAAAAACTGTACAAAGGCGGACTTAATGCCTTGGGCATTTTCTACCAGTCTACCTTAGGGTGATGCAGAGACAATACACAGTAGGTGCAATAACAGAAAACAAATAAGAAAATAAATATTATTACTAAAAAGTATAGGAATAAATACATAAATACATACATACAACAACATATAAAATAAAAAAAAAATATGAGAGATAAACAAGAAAATCTACAACAACTTAAATCTGAGACGAATCTGCCAACTTCTTGTGTATGTGTTCTCGAACTTACAAGATTGTTGTTTGTTTAACAAAAAATCAGGTTTTTTCATATTATCATTTTACTATCTTTTAAAAAAATCGATAATTCTATGGCAAACTTTTTTAAATATTTTATTTAGTACCTATCCTTTTTTATTTACATCGTCAAATGGTTGGTAATTTTAGGCTAAAAAATCATCATTGCCATTTAACTTTTTAAGCGAGAAATAAATATAAAAAAACTAAACTTTTTTTAAATATAGTATAGGTAATATTATGTAGGTCATAATATTACCTATACTATACATATTATGTTTGTGTTACCTTGTATTTCCATAGACCATTTGATATTAATATTCCTAATTTTTCATAGGTATATCAACAAAACATTTAGTAGATTTATAGGGTAAATTTAATATCAAGCATGATTATTTTTATAGAGAACCAACAGTTAAGTAAAACAAATCATAATTCTCATATGAGATAACAATACCAAAACTGTGGTCGTGAAACTAGAAACATCGCTGTTACGGTCTCTTTGGTTTTTTTATATTTTCTTCTTTATTATTTTAAATTTAAATTGTTTTTTGCATTTTTTCGATTGTGTCAGTTGTTATTTTTTTTCCCTGTCAAACTGTGTGGTGTTTTTTTCTTCATATCCATTATTATAATAAATACATACATTAACAAGGTAAATATCTCATTTCTGGATTACAGCCCACTATCTCATCTTTTTCATTGGTACTTCATTTAGTTTTCAGTGCCTATTTTTCATCACAACATAATCATCTACTTACTTTCATTTCGTTTTCATTCACGTAAAATAGTTAGGTATGATTACCCGCTCCAAAAGCAAAAGTATGCCGGCCAATCCCGGCCCCGGCACAGTTATTCCTCAGCCTCATAGCTCCGGTTTGCCGACCAAAAGCGTATGCAGTGAACACACCGCGCGAAGCAGCTCATCACATTCGTCGGCAACTGTGAGAGCACAAAAAGCAGCGGCAGAAGCATTGGTCCTGCGTCGCCGCCTGGAGCGCGAGCAGGAGCTCGCCGCCCATGAGCGCGACCGCGAACGTGAACTAGCCACGTTACAGCACCAAGTTGAGGAGTGTGAGCTGCAAGCTGAGCTGGCGGCTATCGATGCCGACGCTACAGGTGCAGGAAGCCGCGCGAGCCATCGGAGCTCTACACGGGTGAGCGTAGACAGAACTAAAAAATGGATAGAAAATCACAATATTGACAGGTGTGTTGATAGAGACGTCACTGCAGTAGGATGTGATCAAGGTTTTCCTAGCACACCCCTCGGTCAGTCTGTACACCCACCGATGACCACAAGGACAACTGCACTCCCTATTAACCCTCTCATTAGACAAACACAACTCTTACGAAATGTCACTAAAGCATCCGAGGCGGTTGGCTGTACGCCCCCGCTCATTTCCACGGAGCTTGACCAACCTGTCACACTTTTACAAGCTGTAGCTGACACCGCGGCTGCCGCAAAGGCTCTCGCCTCTGCCTCTGGTGTAAAGAAACTGGAATTGCCTCAGTTCTACGGCAATACTTTGCATTGGCTACAGTTCAAACGTACCTACAATGTTACAAAAGCTAATTTTTCTCCACTAGATAACATAAACCGACTAGACATGGCACTGCGTGGGCCCGCGCGTGAGGCCGTGGCGGCGGTGTTGATGTCGACGGGAGACCCGGAGGAAGTCATGCGCGCCCTCGAAGATAACTTCGCGCGCCCCGAGCTCATCGTTTACAAGGAGGTTAATTCGTTAAAAAACCTTCCACGCCTAGGTAACGATCTTAAAGAACTCGGAATCCTTTCTAATCGGGTACGTAATTCGATATCCACAATAAAGTTATTGAACCACTTAGAATATCTGAGTTCACCTGAGTTGTTCCACGCTGTTCTTGGAAAACTTAACCCCACTATGAAAATTCGGTGGACAGATTTTGCGGCAGAGGACACTACAGGACGCCCGAAACTCGAAATTCTGTCCGACTTTTTAAAGCGTGAGTTAGATCAACACATTCGTTTTGGTATGTCACCCAAGTTTAGTGCGACACAATTGCAACCCATTATTTCTTTTGACAAACCATTAAAACGTGAAAATGTTCACAATGCTGTTATGAAGTCAAAACATACTCTTAGATATACATACTCTTCAATAAAACGAGAGTGTGTATTTTGCAAAAAAGATCATAATACTCGTATTAAGGAGTGTACACAATTTAAATCTTTGTCCATCGACGATAGATGGCAGTGGTTGCGTGAAGCGAAGGTTTGCTATAGGTGCTTAAAGGCTAGTTCACATCAGTGGAAAACGTGCAAAGTGAATCCGTGTGGCGTTGATGGCTGCCCTTTACGGCATAACGCGCTTCTTCACCGGCAGCCATCGCCGCCGCTGGTCAATACACTTAACGAGCAAGTCACAGATACCGTTACACACCCGATAACTGTTGAACATTATACACACCCTACGTCGAATGCTGCTGAACCGACCGGTGAAAAAGTGATTGTGTCTACAACCTCGACAGGTGCACAACAACCGAATACAATTTTAGCTCTTCGCCCTCGTGCTTATTTAAAAATAATACCAGTTACAGTCTTGGGCCCTGCTGGAACCTGCGACGTGTACGGCCTCCTTGACGACGGGAGCACCGCAACCATCATAGATTCCAGCATCGCCAAATTGATAGGGGCAACTGGGCCACAACAGACCATAACGGTAAATGGCATAGGTGGTCTCGAGGCTGATCATAGCGCACATTAACCTTAAACATGTCCAACCACTGTACCTATGTATCACAAATAAAATATTTCTGATTTCTGATTTCTGAAATAATTATATTTCTAAACATTTTTCCCCTACATTTCTAAATCCTACCACACAATTACCACGGACGTCGATTGTCCCACCCACCCTGCTCTAATTACGCCACTATAGAAATCTCTGTCCGACAATTCAGGTCACTGCTAATGAGATTCTGAACTTGTCACGGAACCCTTTCATGGGTTGCATTACAAATAACGATGTGAAATGAGGAGCGGAAATTTTTTAATGAACTTTGCGATATCTAGCTATTAAATAAATTATATAATCAGCCTATAATGTTCCCACTGCTGGGACACTGGGCCTTAATCCACCACGCGGCCCCAGTGCGGGTTGGTACATCTCACATGTCTTCGAATTTTTGGTTCTAGGACATGCCAGTTTCCTCACGATGTTTTCCTTCACCGTTTTAAGAGCAATGGTTATGAAATAATTTACACAAAGTAAAGCGCCTGACGGGGTTCGAACCTACGACCTACAACTCGTAAGTCGAGGCCGTTACCACTGGGCCACCACCGCTCACAAATAAGTTATATAATATTCAATATTTAATTGATCTTCTAAAAACTTCCTTCATAATGATATGCTTTTAATAAATGCTTTTTTTTTTTTAATAAATGTGTCTCTGAAAACTTCAAGGTCTTCTAATGATGTAAGCCTTTTAAAAATATATTAACCTCTTTTTAACTTTCTGACCTTTCCTCAAAAATAGACGCAGTAACTAATCTAGGGTACCTCGACCAAATTACTGGGTTACGTTAGGTTAGAACTGTAACAAACCACACCTGAGCCAAGCAAGCGAATAAAAGAATGGTCTGTCAAATATAAAGATTTGAGAAGACCAGTCTACACCCACTATATTATTTTCGTATTCCACTTTCATTTTAACGATTTTTACACGTCATTTCTTTACTATTTTTACGATAACACTCCCCCGTACGCAAAATACGCGCATTGATGTGGAGGTGTGATACTTTCTGGGGCGCCACAGTGGAAAATTAAAGAAACACGTTTCTAGATAAAATTCACCCTTTATGTACTTTATGGTACATGTAGTGAAAAAATTGTACCTCAACGAATGATGAAATATAATGAAGTTTTGGTGGCGCGGCTGGGAAGTATAGTTCCTGGCCGCGCCAGTATCACACGATGTGGAGTTGCGGACACCAGCCCGTAGGTACTACTTATTACCATAACACTCTTTAACCCTAGAAACATTTCTGTTATCATCATTGCCCTTATCCCAATTAATTTAATCGGTACAACATGTCTTGATACTTCTCTATTAGCCGTCAACACGGTAGGTCACCCCCTTTCTAGCCATATCATCTAAGTTAAGACATCTTAGGGGCAATTCTCGTAATTTTTAAGAACGTTCACAGTCTGATCTCAGTCTCAATCTGTCAAAAATACTTCAAATTTCCCTACATTTTGACAAGTTTTTGACATTTGTTTGTCGCCGAGATGAGACTGCGACTATATTTTGAACGTTTTAAATTAGCAGAATTGGCCTACAGATCTCAGTCTCAATCTGTCAAAAATACGTCAAATTTCCCTACATTTTGACAAGTTTTTGACATTTGTTTGTCGCCGAGATGAGATTGCGACTAGATTTTGAACGTTTTAAATTACGAAAATAGGCCTACTTACATATTGAATACATTCAAACATCTCATGTTTCACATTCTAAGGTAGTCATGTTCCCGATTTTGCGTATTCAGCACATACATGCATGCTTGTAAGTACTAGGTAGTGCACTTACTACGGAGCTCTAGGAGTTTTAGTCAAAACACGCGATTAGAATATCAAATTCTTGAAAATTTTGCTCTGCTTACGTTCGTACTGCAGCTTACATAAATAAGTATACGTATGTCTTTTACACAACGAGGGTTATCTAAAAAACACTTAACTAAATATTTTTTATTTGACGCAATATCTTCATTTCATTTGCATTCCACAAGGTAAAAACAAGAAGTTAACAAAAGGCTTAGCTAAGAGCCGTTGTAGACCCAGTCAGGGCACTGCAAATCTTAGGGTTGTTATATTATTATCTATTGAATATGTGTATGAGGAAAAAGGACAATGAGTGAGAATGTCCAATCGATCAACAGACCTTACGAGAAAGATCTCAGTAAGCTATTTTTTTTTTTAATTTCGGCGTTCCATCCTCATCCATCATATCCTTTTTACCTCCTTGCACATTCAGCGTAGCTTAGCAACATTCCGCCGCTCGCTTTTCGCCCTATTGAAACAACTGAACCTAAAAAAATAATAATAATAAATTTTTAAATTTTCTCAGAATTTTATATATACCTACTTAAATATAAAATTCTCGTGTGACAATGTTCGTTCCCGTACTCCTCCGAAACGGCTTGACCGATTCTCATGAAATTTTGTGAGCATATTGAGTAGGTCTGAGAATCGGCCAACATCTATTTTTCATAGCCCTATTTTTTAGCTCCTAAAGGAACGAGGAAAATATCGTGAGGAAAGTTTTGAATATGAATGTCGAAGGCTATAAGATTAGGGAAAGACCAAAGAAACGATGGATGGACTGTGTGAATGATCATATGGTTAGAAAGGGAATGACTATCGAAATGACGACTAATACAAAAGCATGGAAGAAAAAGTCATGTTGCGACGACCCCAAATAAATTGGGATCCCATGAAAAGCTGAGGAAAAATCTGTTCATACTCTACCGAGCTCCGCATGTAATGGGCAGGCTTGTTTGTGCCTGGGGGCGCTTGGTCCCAGACAACAGGCACGCTCGCGACTGAGCTTCCGCACCGTAAAATCGGTTAGGTGAAGTGAGCATGAAGTGAGCTGTCATTCTGGCTGATGCTAGGAATTGACAATATTGACAACTCACTTCACCTAAGTTTTCACGGTAATATGTTTGCAGAATAGACCGGCGGCTCTCGTCGCGGCCACTTAGGCTTGGCTGTGAGTGGTTTGTACCACACAGAGGAAAACAAAAAAAACCTCCAGCTGCTTCCTTATTTGCCTTTTACGACATCCACGTCACCATACGTCAATTTGCCGTGACAAAGCCATTTTATACATCATCGTCCATAGCCCGACTACACCCACTGCTGAACGTAGCCCTCTCTTTTCTCGTGCCAATCTCCACGCTCCTATGCCAGCCTCATCCAGGTTCAACCCGCGATTCCAACAATAATGTCTGCCCATATTTTTCACACAACAGCTGTCAAAGAATCCGTGCCGAGAGAGTCCGTGTCTCGGAAAGCACATTAAGCTGTTGGTCCCGGCTGTCATTCGTGGATCTTTGACAGTCGTTACGGGTAGTCAGAAGCCCAAAAGTCTGACAACCAGTCTTACCAAGGGGTATCGTATTACCCAGTAATTGGGTTGTGGAGGTCAGATAGACAGCCGCTCCATGTAAAACACTGGTATTCAGCTGCATCCGGTTAGACTGGAAGCTGACCCCAACATAGTTTGGAAAAGGCTAGGCAGATGATGATGAGCTGTCAAAGAATTATCATTTGCACTAAATATGACACAATGAAAAAACCCACAAACAAAGAGAAAACGTGAGACTGAGTGTGTCATTTGAATTTAACTTAGGTACGTGGTCAATTTACAAAAAAAAATAATCTTCGTGGCTTTACGTATTTTAAAAGTTACTTTTTTTCTCTTTCGGAAGTTATTACATTTTTAATGAAATTCATATTTTTTTTTTATTTACGTGGCGCTATAATTCATAAGCAAATAAATAAATCCCAGTTGCATTTGACCGCGTATTCAATTCCAAGTATTTATGCAGGCTTAATTCCTAGTCGCATAAATATTTGCATTGTTGTGAATATGCAGATGTTTTAAGCTTCCTACATAAATGTCTGCTGTGACCAGTTTCTGCAAATGTAGGTAGGGGCTTATGCGATGAATTTTATTATAAATTCTATTGTGGAAAGTTGAAATGGCTTGCTTTATATACATATTATAAACAGGCTGTCCCAGAAGCTGGAATCGGGTAATAAGCCAAGTCATAATTGTCATCAACGCCTTTATTACAATCAAACTATTTAGTATCGTTTTTATTGTATCATTAGTCGGTCAGTCTGAAAAATGAAGCTAGTTGTCCATTCCAAAGCGTAGTAGATTCCCATGGAAAAAAACGGGCAAGAAACTCGATAAACACTCTTTCATCGCTCTGAGGTTCAAGCAGTCAACCTGATATTAAATGACACAGATATTTATATAGACCTTAATAATGCAAGTATCACGATCTGTATGAAAACCAAGCGTGCCACTCACACTCACTCACGCTCACGCAGCCAGTAGTACACAGGACTGAGCGCGAAAGTGGTGGCTTACGATTTTTGAAAGTAAGTTGGTGCGATTTTTGGTACGCGAAGTAGTTGCTCTTATGTTATCTAGGTGTATCTATATCTGTGTTAAATGACCACCACCGCCACTAAACAAGTCGCTAATCAAAGGTGCTTATCACCAAAAACACAAAATGTCTCAATCAATCTGTCTAGCCTTTTCCCAACTATGTTAGTGTCGGCTTTCAGTCTAACCGAATGCAGCTGAATACCAGTATTTTACATGGAAAGACTTAACTACTAGCACACTACTAGTTAACAAACCCACTTAAAGTGTCCGGATTTTTCAAATCACAGCAGTCTTTCTTCAACAGTTGTCACACGGCAAATTTATGTAGGGTGTCAATTTGCTTAAAAATTATATTGCCCTAACTGTAGTTTACCGGAAAAGCTCCTTCACAAAGATCTGTACTATTGCATTAGATCTTTTGATACACTATGAATGTTTGTTAACGTCATCATGCGTCTGAAGATTATGTCACAATATGCGACGTCATAAGAAAGATTAACGAGCAACTACATTCAATGAAAATAATGAAATAGATGTGTCATTGAGTTAACCTCAATGAACTATACAGAGTGAAATTGAAAACATGCGACAAACCGAAATGGGAGATCGTACTCATCATTATGAATAACTTTTACTAAGGAATCAAAGCTGCAATCGCGAAAAAAAATCAGCTGTTCCCTACATTTTGACGAGTTATATTAGGTCCTTAAAAAAAAATTGAAATGAAATGAAATTGGCGTTTTGTACGGGAGGAATATAAAGTCAAGTTTTTTTTTGTAAAATATATTTAATTAATCAAAGTATGCACCGTTGTTATCTATGTACTTTTGCCATCTCATAGGTAGTTCATTGATCCCTTTACTAAAAAAACCATGGGGGCGAGAATCAATTAACTCTTTGATGGCGGTTTGGACTGCCGCATCGTAGTTGATTTTTTTTCCTTGTAAGAAGTTGTCCAAATTCCGCAAAAAATGGTAATTTGTTGGAGCAAGGCCCGGGGAGTACGATGGATGTCGCAGACATTCCAAGTGTAGCTCATCTAACTTAGTGGTTGTTTGTTGTACAGTGTGTGGTCTTGCGTTGTCGTGAAGCAGCAGTGGCCTAGAGCGATTGACCAATCTCGGTTGTTTAGCAGCTAGTTCTTCCTTCATGGTTTGCAGTTGCTGACAATAGATATCTGCCGTAATCGTTTGGCCAGACTTTAGAAAGCTGTAGTGAACGACACCGGCGCTAGTCCATCAAATCCTTGATGTGCACGCAGCTAGCAATGGTGATCCGAGCGTTTGGCAGCGATTGGTCACTGAACAGGCACAGTAGTTGTTTCGCATCTTGTTTTTGTTTTGTATTCCGAGTACCTATGTTTATGATTAATTCATTTTGCATATTCCACACTTTTACTTTTTTTTTGTTCGGTCGGCGGTCGGCGCCTGCGACCCTTTGCTTGTCACAGTAATGCCACAGACTGTCTATAGTCTATGACATCTTTATGACACTCAAGGCATAGACAAGTAATGAGGTTACGTCTGGCGCGGATATATTTTATTTGATAATATTTTACGTTATCTGTGTCATTTATTTATTTTTTATTTCTTTTATTATTTTTTTATTTCCGTAACTGCCCGTGACATCACAGCGGGCCCTATCAGAATACCAGCGCTACGATATTTATTTTTAAATATCGCAGCATCATGCTGAGATAGGAGCCTTTTGGCCTCGTATAGGACTTTTTGTTTCATTTTTCTTTTTGTTACTTTTTTAATTTTTTAGTTTTTATTTTGGTATTTTAATTTAGACTGTGTTTAATTTAGTTTGTGATCCTCCTGTACGAGTCGCAATAAATACTTTTTCTTTCTTTCCTTCAAACACTCACAAGTAACTTTTTCTGAGTCAATTTTCGTTTAGGGCAGGATTTGGCTGGTTGGAGAACCCTGGAGGGGTTCAGCCATTGCGACGAGCGCTTTCGATTATCGTACAGTATCCACTTTTCATCATAAATAATGATTCGATTTAAAATCCGTTCATTATTGTGTCGGTTGAGCAAAGTAACACAGCAGTCGACGCGTGTTTGCAAGTTTGATTCACTCAATTCATGAGGTACCCATCGTTCAAGTTTTTTTACTTTCCCGATTTGCTTCAAGTGGATTAATACAGTTTTATCACTTACCCCGAAGCCTGCAGCTATCTCTGAAGTGTTTTTTGATCGATCCGCTTCCACAATAGCATTTAATTCTTCATTTTCTACTTTGGTCTCCGGCCGTCCATGGGGTTGGTTCTGAAGGTCGAAATTTCCAGAACGAAAACGTTGAAACCAAAAACGTACCGTGCTTTCTTTTGCGACACCAGCGCCGTACACATCATTAATCCTTCGAGCTGTTTCTGCAGCACATGGTGCCACGGTAGAACTCGTACTCGTAAATATACCGATATTTCATGTTTTCCATTGTGCGGTAATAAGCGACGCCAAAGAAAAAAATAATGAGGAAAAACAAATGAATGACTGTTTTGAAAACTCAAATGTACCAGCTAAATGAATTTATAAATTTTAATTTGGAATTCCAAAGCGGAGATATTTCAGATCAAAGTGGTCAGTACGACAAAACGCTAATTTCATATGTAAGGACCTAATACGAACATAAATGTAGGGAACAGCTGATTTTTTTATCGCGGTTATATATCTAGGAGTAGTAGTCAGTGCCCTGCATTATATGACCCTCTTACAACGAAGAAGAGGGGAACAGAGGGGTGAGGTAATGCAGGCCACTGACTCGATGACACATCAATCTGCATATTTTCTTATTTTTCGTTTTTAAGTTTAAGTTTTGCCATGCATGTGTAATTATAATTCTTATGGGATATAAAAATATTATAAACCACAATGCATTCCAGTTAAAACTAGAAAAGTATATCTTATAGCATAATCAGCTTATAATGTTTCCACAGCTAGAACACAGGTTTACTCTCGGTGAGAGAGAATGGGCCGTAATCCACCACGCGGGCCTATTGCGGGTTGGTAGATGTCACATGTCTTCGAATTTTTGGTTCTCAGACATGCCGGTTTCCTCAATGTTTTCTTTCATCATCATCATCGCTACGCGGGGCCCCTATTACAGAAATAGGGGCCCCGCGTATCGATGCGGGGCCCCTATTTCTGTCTACAGGGTTTAAAGGAACCTAACCTAACCCACGTCGGGGTGTCACAAGTCCCAAGATCGGCCTTATAGAAACCATTATTTTTTATACCGCAGGTTACAGTGTAAATTGATAGAAAAAAAAAACGTGGCATTGAGTTACAGTGTTACTAATCGTTATTTGTTTTCCCAGTGGGTAACAGTGTAACACAAAATGGTGTAACTCAACGGGAACAAACTTTCTCGACCAGCCTCCTCTCACAAATAAACTTTTTTACCAGCACTCGGAACATAATGTATAACGTTACGATAATGTACATAATATATTATGTTACTTTTATGTACTACACGTCAACCTCTAAACCCAACTTCACGGAATTTAGTCGTACCTACCGTTTAACATGTCAAAGTTACAAAAACAAAACAAACAAACGTATAAAACTTTAACAGCTTATAAATATTTGTGAGTTGTTACAAAGCTGAGTGTTATTCTAAACCATCCGGCAGAGTCTAGCACACTCCAGTCCACTTCCTAGTTAAAGTTTTAAATAATTCCAGGGAAATGTTGGAGGAATTATGAATATGGAAGTCTTCATATTTACATTCTGAAATATTTTGTTGCACTACACGTTAGAGCCTTGATTTGGTCTATCTTTGGAATAGCCTTTTTAATCTGTAGTAGGTTACTTTTATCGAGGGGTTTGTGGCTAAGTAATAACAAACACACGGGTCGACCGATTAGGTTAAGCTACGTATGCCGCGGTTGGTCCGTGAATGGGTGACCATCTGTACATACCAAGACCCGTCTCTGCCTCGGAAAGCAAGTTAAGCTGTTGGTCCTGGCTGTCATTAGTAGATCTTTGACAGTTGTTACGGGTCGTCAGAAGCCCGAAAGTCTGACAACCAGTGTTACCAAGGTGTATCGTATTACCCAATAACTGGGTTGTGGAGGTCAGATAGGTAGGCGCTTCATGTAAAATACTGGTATTCAGCTGCATCCGGTTAGACGGAAGCAGATTTCTTTAAAATATTTGTCTTTTCTCCGTTTCCTAAACAGATTTTGAAACAAATTGTCGCAGAACACAATGTTGTCAGGTTTAGAAAATATTTCCCTAGACGAATTTGATACGTACCGTCTAATCTCAGCGCCAAAGTCGGCCCAACAAACTCTAATATTTCGATTCTAATAAAATCATCTGCCTAGCCTTTTCCCAACTATTTTGAGGTCGGCTTCTAGGCTAACCTAACCGGAGGCAGCTGAATACACAGATAGGGCTTCTATTGCCCGATCTTATCTCCACAACCCACTTATTGATCAAAGATCCACAAATGACAGCCGGGACCAATAGATTAACGTGCCTTGCGAGTCACTGAGGGGTCTTGGTATGTAAAGATGGTCGCCCATCCACGGACCAACTGCGGCAAGGGTAGCTTAACCTGGACGATCGACCCGTGATGCTGATTATAATATGATAACTTAGCCACAAGCCCTTTTTTCGATTCTAAATAGTATTATTCGTTTCTAAAAATAACTCATACTCAATAAAGAAAGGTCATCCAATATAAAGTCCATTGTTATTCGAAGTTATTACTCCTTATGTCAGCTTAATTCATGAACAATAGTGTACCAATAATAAATGATGTATTTAGTGAAAAGCTTTGTCCACCCACGCTTAGGGATGCGGTATCGAATCAAAAGTATCGATATTTTTAACCGACTTCAAAAAGGAGGAGGTTCTCAATTCGACTGTTTTTTTTCTTTTCTTTTTTTTGTATGTTACGCAATATCTCCGACAATTGTGAATTGATTTAAAAAATGATTTTATTAATGGATAGGGTGTGCCTCAGAGGTGGTTCCATATACAATTTATTAACTTCGCTTGGGTAGTTTTTGATTTAGCTTCAATAATACGTATTTTGCCACTTAATTTATATTTATGATGTTATAATGACTTCCTGTCACTGATATTTACATACAGTCCGAAATTTGGAAGTTGGCGGTTTAATACCCCCGTGCCTCGGAAAGCACGTAAAGCCGTTGGTCCTGCGCCTGATCTCTCTGCGGTCGTGTCGGATTGCCGTCCCATCGGTCTATGAGAATAAAGGAACAGAGAGTGCACCTGTGTCTGCGCACCCACTTGTGAACCATAATATCTCCTGCGTACCTGGCTAATCTCCGTTGAGATTAGCCACCGTGACCGAAATCGTTCGGGGAGGCTATTATTTACATAGCAAGTAGTGTTATACGAATTTGTGTAAGTACAACATAAAAGTGAAAAATAAAAACTTTTTTTATTAAAAAAAAAAACAACCGACTTCCAAAAAAGACACTAAAAGTGCAAAATAACTTTAATTTCGGAAGTCGGTGGCATACAATGAAAATGCGAACCCAACGACACTGACTTCCGTTTAATTTATTTTTCAGTGGTGTCCCAGTGGTAACAGTTACGACTCACAAGTTGTAGGTCGTGGGTTCGAACTTTCATCACCACTGCTCTCAAAACGGTGAAGGAAAACATCGTGGAGAAATCCGCATGTCCTTTAACCAAAAATTCGAAGACATGTGATAACTACCAACCCGCTCTGAGCCCGCGTCGTAGATTATAGCCCACTCCCTCTCGAAGAGAGAAGACCTGTGTCCCAAGCGGTAGGAACCTCTTAGACTGATTAAGCAAAGCATCTTTACTAGAATCTGTAGGTACTACTGGTATTAGACTCACATAGCTTGTTAAAAATAACTTAAAAGCTCGATAAACACCTTTTATTTTAAACTTATTTTTTTTTTATAATGCGATAATCAGTTCTTTATTTCAAGAACTGATTATCGCATTATAAAAAAAAGTTTAAAATAAAAAGCGTTTATCGAGCGTGCTCAAGAACTGCTTGAAACCAAGAAAAATTAACCGAAGATCGACATCACTCAGATATCGATACTATGGAAATCCCTAACCAAAAAATATAGGCTATTATATAGCTTTCGTAATGACTCTGTCACATATAACAACAGTCGTCAAAAGGCAGTGTGTGTTTGATATTTTTGAAGGACGATAAGTACATACATAGTGCTACAAACACGTATTAATAATAATAAATGACAATGACATTTCATGCCTAAAAATTAAAGTGCTGGCCAGAAGTAAAAAGCACCATTTTGTAATGGAAGTAACATCTTGAGCATTTTTTATTACTACTACAAAAGTCTGCAATTAACGCCCCGGCTGCTATTTGAGATTGAAAATGCCAAAAATCATATTTTTGGTAGCCTAACATTTGAAAAATACCAACTTTTAATTGAATTATAACATCCCGAAGTAATTAACCCCTCCCTGGCTGCTGTTTGAGTTGAAAGTACCAAAAATCATATTTTTACCAACAATATTTTGGACATTCGTTTAAAGACGCAATTATAGATCTGTTCGTTGTAATAGCTAAAACATGATCGAGATGTTATATTCAATGAAAAGTTGTTTTTTTTTAAATGTTATGTTTAAAACATTTGTTATAATAATTGATTTAAAAGAAAATAGTCCTTTTTTATTCTGGCCGGCCGGCACTTTAATTTTTGTTCTTTGACTGCCCTGTTGGTTTCGTAGTATGTAGTAAGTGCGACTGCTGAGCGTGGGGTCCTGGGTTCGATTCTCGGGTCGGGAAAAGTGTTATTGGGTTTTCCATTGTGGATTTTTTTAGTAACAGCCCAGAGTTTGGAAGTTGGCGGTCTGATACCCCCATGCCTCATCAAATGTCAAACACGTCTTTTATAAGATATTCAACCATCTGGTTGCCTCAAAACCCACGCCAAAATAGTTGACAAAATTCTGGGCCGTTCGTTAACCCTTCACAAAACATATCCTAACTTCACCATCGTATATTATAAAACGCTTTTTACCCCAGCGGCATCAGCAGACTCTAATGAATTAAGTTTGAGCTTGCCTCCAAAACTTTGTGCGCATAAAACTGGCAGGGGTAAAAATTTAAACACATTTTAAGTAGTCTGTTGACAATTTAACGCGTTAGTTTTCTCCCAAGTGGGTTTTTGGGGATGAAATCATTTTGACTTTGAAACAAAGTAAATTAGCCTACAAAAGTGTTTTGGTAGTCTACTAATTAACCAACCACTATTGTTTATATTCGAGGCAAAATAAATTCGGACATCAGCATCTCGACTGTTATTCTTCTGAAGAAGCAACGGTCTCGATGTGTGAAGAATAGTCACCAACGTCATCAGTCTTTTTATTAAATCTGAGGTTGAACTAAAGTAACTGCCAGCAACTGTATCAGATTGCTAGAAAAGTGAGCTTGTTTTGAACTTTAGATGCTCTTGTGTTTTTTGATTATATTGATATCTAATCCGTATAGCGACGGTTTCAAAGGAGAGCGTTTTTGTCATATTTATAAGGGTCATGAAATTCAGTCATTTCCTCATTACGTTTACTCTGTACTTGGTCATAATGGCTGCATGTGCCGATCTATTCAAGGAAACCGTAGCATAAAGGCATTACTGTTATATGCTTGTAGAATGTAGATCTTACGTGCTATTTATATTATACATTGAATGACTAGCATTCAATTTTGCACAAGTGATTTTGTATAGAGAATGTGAGCACTAAGAAAAGGCCCTTTTTACAGGGCACGGTTTTTTTGGGGTATTAAATTAGGGGATGAAAGTTCGTCATATTTTTCGAAGGGAAATCCCACCGGGCGCACTTCTTGTTATAATATAACTTTACTCAAAAATAAATAAATTATAACCTAGTACTAAAAATTGAGAGGCTTGTGGCTAAGTGATATTAAGCCACACGGTTCGATCGATCAGGTTAAGCTACGCTTGCCGCGGTTGGTTCGTGGATAGGTGGCCATCTTTACATACCAAGACCCCTCTGTGCCTTGAAAAGCACGCTAAGCCATTGGTCACGTCTTTCATTCGTGGATCTCTGACAGTCGTTACGGGTCGTCAGAAGCCCGAAAGTCTGACAACCAGTCTTACCAAGGGGTATCGTATTACCCAGTAACTGGGTTGTGGAGGTCAGAAAATCAGTCGCTTCATTTAAAATACTGGTATTCAGCTGCATCCGGTCAGACTGTAAGCCGACCCCAAAATAGTTGGGAAAAGGCTAGGCAGATGATGATGAAGCTAGTACTTAAAATTATAAAAAAAAAACCGTGCGGTCGGGAGACTGCCGTCACGAACGAAGTTCCTTAAGCGATATTCGTACGAACACCAAAAACTCGTATATTACCTATAGAAAGACAGAAAGTCGCATGGAGAGAACATATATTTTTCCTTACGTGACGACTTCTACCAGTCAAGTTCTACCGCAAGCCCGGTTAAGCAACTTCTTTCCAAAAAGCATTAAATATTGAGAACCGAAAAGAATATCAATTTCAATATTTTTGATACTTAAAGACAGTGATCGTGAAACTTGACAGTGTCAGTGATCGTGAAAATCGTGAAACTTCAAACAATTTAGTATAAAGAGTCTAACTAAGAACCCTTCGTCATCTCCTGTTTTTTTTTTGTTTCATAAAATTTTAATTTAGCTTTGTCAGCCTCTGAAGAATGGGTGGAAGTTTTACGTAATTAAACTTGCTTGTTTTTAAGATTTTTTGTTACAAAGTTGTACTAAATTATGTGGACAGGGCCCTTTGCCGCCTCTAAACGAAAGGTTTTACCATGGAAATTACAAGGTTTTTTATTATTAAGGGCAGAAATAAACTTGGTAATTTAGTCACGTTTATGAAGTAAACGGTTCTGTTTTCGGTTGCTGAGCAACGAGTGATATAGCTCGTGAGGATAATTCTAAGTATGAATGTGGATTACTTTATGAGAGTAGAGAAACACCAAATCAATTAATTTTCAAAATGAAAATATGGTCAGTAATGGGTGCACTCTATACTGAGATGACAGCATCTGATAGACAATAGAATAGAATAGAATATTCATTTATTTGCTCAGAATGTAGGTTATGTAGGCATTTAAAATAAGGTGGTTAAAATAATATTAAAGAATCCTTGTACAGACGCCAGCACATCAAACTACTACAATCTGTCAAATTTCTTTAATAGATTTTAAACTTTATCGCTTAAGCATTAGGTTCAAAGTTGATTGGGAAAAATTGACAGCTTCGGGTAGCTTGATGTGCTGGCGTCTGTACATTCTACCATTTTGACATGCAAACATTGATGCAGTTCGTCATCAAAAGAAAGAAATAAGAACAAGTGCTAACACTGCGACCCCAAACGAATTGGAATAGGCAGAGGAGTGGGAGTCTTTATCACGACGCCCGAATAACCACTACCTACTAACTGAATAAATAATAATTGGAACAGAATTTCGTTGGGTTTTCCTGTAAGGGTAGATAGAATAAATAATAAAATAAAATTGCAAAGTAAGTTAATCGGTTGAAGGACACTGACCGACACGCAATAGAAGTTTTATTGTTATTACGTATGGGAGCGTTTGGTATCCGCTAAGTGTTAACAGGAACATAAATTAATCATAAATTAATTAATCATTCATCATAATCATAGATGGTGAATCAGGCCGTCATAATAACAGACATATTTCTTCATAAACCAATCGGTGATATTATATTTTCAGATTACGTGACATCGCAAATTTGATTCCAAAATTATCAACACACTAAAAACAAGCTGACCTTTTGAATAAAACCATTTACTCGCAAGAAGCAGGATAGATCGTAGAGAGTCAACGAGGATATTGCGAACATTCGTGACGTTTGAATAAAAGGCAGGAATGAAATGGACAGTGCAGTTAAACAGACACCCATTAAAGATGCCACGCCTTTCGGATGTGGTACAAGGAGTAAAGGAGATAGTCCAGATCTCAAAAGAAAAAAAAGAAATTAATGATGAAGTAGAGAGACATATCAACTTATACAAAGTGTTAAAAACTTAACCCGACAAACTTCAAGAGGTGCTTTAGACCATCGAACTGAACAACTTTCACTATGGGATCAACTCTAAAATCACGAAAAATAATCAGCTGTTTCCTACATTTTGGTCAAGTAGGTATTGAAATTTTTGTATTAAACAGCTGATTTTTTTTTCCGTGATTTCAGAGTTGGTCCCATAGTGACATTGTTCAGTTCGATGGCCTAAAGTACCTCTTAAAGTTTGTCGAGTTAATTTTTTAAAACCTTATATAGTACTGCAAATCGTTTGTTTTTTAGGAAATAGCCAATTGGACCGTGCACCTAGCTTCTGACGTTTCATGTGCTCATCATGTAAGTTTATGGGAAATAAAATGGGAATGGTTATTTTCTTACATGTGTGGGTAGCTTGGTACCAACCTGATAACCGTGTCAGTTTCTTATATATACCTAGCAGGCATATAGGGATATGAGGAACATCACAACAAAAAAACTGAACGAAGGTGACTCTGCTAATACAACCAAATTTATATACAGGTTGGCAGGGATATCGAACCTGTTACCATGGATTCAGTACGTGATTTTGAAGCCCTTGCGTTTAAATTTGTCATCGGTTATTTTTTTAAATTAGCTCTGTCATTCATTTTGACCGCGTAGGAATTGCACTTTGTTCACGCATCATACGCGTCCACCAGCAGCAGCGGAGGGCGCGCGGGTGGAGGCACAGTAGATAAATATACAGTAAAACATCTTCATACAAACGTGCCGCTCTCGGTTTGAATGTGTGCGTGCGCGCCGCGCGCCATATCGGCACGCGATTTCACGCACACGCTAGCATAATATATGGGGGAATAAGGTGGCGGCAGTGCGGGCTGTGCAGCGCGACTGTGAGCACGCGCGTACGCTACATGACCGCTTGCGTTCGTCAACTCTCGCCGGCGCGGGCGGCGGACACTTGTCGTAAATTACGAGTATCATGACTTCAAAAAGGGGAAAAAAATATTGTAGTGTTTTCGGGTGCCTCAATAATGATTTCGCAAACCCGGACTTATCATTCTTCATACTTCCTACTCAACCAGAAATGTAAGTACCTACTTATACTTAAATATTATTAGAAAATATGGTATTGTATTGTTTATTTCACAGTTTATTTGCTTTATTAAGAGCGTAGCCGAGTCGCATTTTTCTGAATACTATGTTTAGAGCTAAAGTTTATTTTAAGAAGTCTAGTTTTACTATAAAATAGAGGATTGAGTACGAAACATCGTTTAGGTAAACATATTTTTCGCGTAGGTATAGTTGTAATAAGGGCAATTTCACAATAATTAATATTGCAAATTAATTACTTTTGAAATTATTATTTTTTCTATTGTCTGATGTGTTGTTCAATCCAAATATGGTTCCGGTAGTCTGACGATCGACTTATATACTTGTGTGTACATCGCATTTTTTTGGCCGGCGTTCGGGTCGGCCACTTGACACTTGTTTTTGTTTCGCTTATCGTATGAAAAAAATGTGTTAAGAGGTCTGTTCTTTTTGTTTATTATTGTAAGGTGATGTGTATTATACTAAATGCAACAGTTATTTTTGTTAGATATGGTTTCATTTTGTAAATATAACGACTTTTGTATACAAAACTGGGAAACCTGGGAAATAGTCCATCACGCTACCTTCAAGTTCAAATTTGTAATACATTATTAGGTGAATCTACACAAAACCCTACGTCATCAGATAGTTAGATATTAAAGTAAGGTATCATGAAAGAAAAATAATATGCTTTTTATTTTATAAATTTAGATCAAGTGCTGCTTGTTCGAAAATATTAACTAAAAGTAAAAGTGACAACCCTGGGTATCAACGCAAGAGTAGGCTAATAACTCGGCGGGCGGCCTTAGATAACCTACTGTATATTTACTGTGGTGGAGGGGACAGACAGCCGATCGAGCCGCGGCCCACGCGCGGTTTTTGTCTACAGTAGTAGCATTCTGTAAAAATCTCACCTTCACGGTGAGATTTTAACTCAGGTGAAGTGAGCTGTCCTTCCGGCTGATGCCAGGAATTGATTATATTGACAACTCACTTCACCTAAGTTTTCACGGTGAGTTTTATACAGAATAGACCGGCAGATTCGGTCATCGGCGGGCGTATCGTGGTCCGTGCGATCTATCAAATTTTATTTTTTTAAACTATCTGTACCTATTAAACAAGACGGTATTTTATAAATCAGCTGACTTTTTTTGATACCTAACCGACGAAAAATTCCTCCTCTAGAGGATAATTGTTATAAGGATTGAATGTGTATTATTATATATGAATTAATCTATTTCTGAAATCTGATGGCATTATTCTAATTCAACCATGAACGCATTTAAATGTTCAGAATATTATTGTGTTGGTTGTGTGTGTGTTGAGTTGGGGTTGGGTTGTGTTAACTATGTTGGGTTGTGGAGGTCAGACAGGCAGTCGCTCCATGTAAAACACTGGTGTTCAGCTGGTATACCCCAACATAGTTGAGAAAAGGCTAGGCAGACGATGAATATTATTGTGTTAAAAAGCACTCTGTACTGAATTCTTAGACCATCCACCATTAAATAATAACTCAGTGTCGGCTCCAAAGATATTTCGCCAATTTCGACTTCTTAAGATTTGGAAATTCTCATTTTAATTCTTTTGTTTCCAGTTTATTCAGACGCGCTGAAGTTTGATAACCAGACGGCATATACATTACTTACATTCCCAATGGCTGGAAAATTGAAGTTCTTCCTAGAAAAATGCCAAAATGTTACACATTTTATACTAGACTTCGTTACTGAAGTTGAAGACTTTCAAAAGTTTCGGTAAAATGTGTGTGTGTAGTGAAAAAATTTGGCAGTCTGTAGATTGGTCAGATACCAACTTTACGGACTGCTTAATCTTTCACTCTCGATCGGTCAGCAAAGGAGATAAATATGCAGGTTCGTTGAAGAATCCGATTCATGTTTTCGAATAAAATTTCTAAGCTTCAACTATATTCGACAACCCTGCATACTTATCTCCTTAGCTGATTGTACATACGAGCGGTTCGCGCCTACGGCATGGGCAACTGCAGCTGTCGACGCGTCACTGCAGTTCTCTGCCGTTGACAAAATGCCGCTCGTGTAAATGAGCACTTACTCGTAGGCCTCAGTCTTGAAGCCAGCGATTGCGGGGCGGAAGCGGCGGCGGCGGCGCGGCAACGCAGACCCGCGGGGCAATTGCGAAGCACATTATCAATCGGAATCAGTTTTGACAGTTCAACAACATTCATTGCGTTATTACGTGTTGAGCAGAAGAATTTTTCGAACTTATGAAGCAATGGATTAGCAATTTGCTTCAAAATTATTCAAATTTCGATTTATAGTGTGTTACGCAAATACGCAAATAGGGTGCCGGTCTCGAAGCCAGCGGGCAGATCGCGCGGCGTTAGAGCGGCGTAGTGTTGTATTATGAGAAATTAGTCTTTGTTCGCGAACGAAATGTATAAACAGCGACGACATCTTTTTGATACAACATTCTGAAACGACAGCCGTTAAAATAAAATAAATAAAATGAACAACACTACGTCAATGCAGACGCGCAGGCACCGCTAGACTGGTGCGCATCGCTCGTAAGCCGCTGCCCGCGTCGCTGCCTTCGAGGCTTTCATATAAATCTGTGCATTGAAACGCGCCGCTCCCCGCACCGCTGCCGCCGCCCCGCGCCCGCTGACTTCGTGTCCGTAGCCTTAGATCGTTCGTCCACGACGCTACTCAAAAGTAATGAGTGATGGACCGTGCACGACGCAACATACTAACGCCTTTGCTAACGCGTTCTTAATTAGTTTGTAATTAGTTCCGTTGTGTACGGAGACCGCCTTTGAAAAACTAGTTCTGTCACATTCTGGCTACTAGTTTGTAACACGTTACTTTTGAGTATCGTCTTGGACGACGAGGAGCCTTAGGGTGAGTACACATTAGGTTGCACTGACTGCTTCACCGGAACGACAAAGCAATTTGGCAATGTATTTCAATAGAGCTGTTCACATTAGAGGTACGCTACCGTGATAAAACTGTCGGCGACGACATATTTACCGGACATTCAGCCACGATTTCTGTCGGGTCGGATATACATAATATTGGCATACGTCTGCTATGTATAGCGGCCGGCAGCTTACAGTGTGAACACCAAAACCCGATAGTCGGCAAACGGTAAAATTGTCGGTCCGACCTAATGTAAACCTAGGCATACAGTTCAGAAGTGTCGGAATACCTCATTAACGTCACTTGTGCTAGCTCCTGTAATATTTACACAGCGATTATTATGAATAAAAAACTTATCACATAAATCCAATATTTACATAAGCAATCTTAGTGAAATGCTGATAAATATTATGTATTGATGACGATTTCGGCGATAACTTATCAGCACCTGCTTTGTTACAATAAGCAAAAATATGCAGAAAATCCCCTCAATCATATCGATGAGATCGATCACGACACGAGATGATCTAGGCACAGTCAGGGGTATTTTTTTTTTATAAAAGGGGCGTGCTCCGTCAACAACTGTTAAATTTCATACAATTGTCAAAGAATAACAGCTTTGATTCTAATGTACAGCCACCAGCACATCAAGCTACTACAATCTGTCAAATTTCTTTAATAGATTTCAACCTCATCGCTAAAGCATAAAGTTCAAAGTTGACTGGGAACATTTGACAGTTTCGGGGAGCTTGATGTGCTAGCTTCTGTACTTCTTCTTAATAATAAATAATATTAACAGTTAACGGCATCATAAATCAATTCCTGACTGCCGACACGTAGCGAGCCAGCGTGGTGATCTATTCTCGTTTCTTCTCTGGATAAGAAGAAGAAGAAATCTCTGGTGAACCTACTCCACATTCATCCTCTCTGCTTACCGAACTCAACATAAAAAAAAAAACAAAGAGAAATTAAGCACATAGCTTATTTGACCACGTTAACATTGGCCTCGGTGGCGCAGTAGGCAGCGCGTAAGTCTCATAATCTTAAGGTCGTGAGTTCGATCCTCACCCGGGGCATATCTTTTGGATTATTTGTTCTTGTTTCTTTATCTCAAATCCGAGGATATCAGCTGCAGGGTCATTGCCGTATTTTTAAAAACATTCGCTTTCTAATCTCAGTGTCGATCTGTCGAAAATACCTCGAATTTATCAAAATTTTTGACATTCATTGTCGCTGAGATAGACTTGGAGTTGACCATTTTTGTGTACAATAATTGGCTCCCTGGGAAAAGGCTCAATAAAATAAAGAGCTAGGTCGCAGCTATTATAGATAAATGCTACTACTCAATAAAGGACTATTTCGATGACAGTTCTATACTTCCTCCTCCAGATAATTAGCATTAGGTCAAACAATGTAAACTTGCTCATTAATTATAGTTATCCAATAGCTTCTTGACTTTGCTATTTTTTAATTTATTTTTGTATCCATCATCTAACATTCTATTGATGACAGTAAGTTGGAAAGTGTTTAAATGATTTATTGATTATTTTGACAATCTAGTGCTAACTTGACTAATTCTTATATTAACTTATTAATTGACATTTTCTTTTTGTAATTTACTGACATTTCTGATTTATCTTTAACTTTTATTGTTGACATTAAAGAAACATTTTATTTTGACATTGCTGTTTATTGTTGAAATTTTTAAATTGTATGAATTGTGTATTTTAACTATCGCTCACTCTATAATTATATTTAATATTGTAAAATTAATAATGGAATAATTAAAATAAACTTACTTACTGACATTTGTACGCCTAATAGCAAAGCATAGAGCACTTTAAAAATTGTAACATCTCACACACCTGTGTATCTGTAACCTATGTTTACAAATAAATCATCTGAATCTGAATATTTATAATAACACCTCCCATCACTACAACATCACTTGTTTATTTTTGCTTCTAAAATGAGTTAGAAAAATAATTTTATTTTGCAACCAAAAAACTATTTTGGACTTTTGTTTTGTTATCAAATGGTCAAAGGCTTACGTAGTAATAAGGTATTTTCATCGCTTTAAGACAAGAGCGTTTACGACTTACGGCATAAATTCATACAAACTTCCAAGCCCTTGCTTTTCGAAATGAATGAACCGATTTTAATGAAACTTCATAGCAGGATACAAAGGTCTAAAAAGTTAGTTAAGAATTTTTTCGAAAAATAGTGTTAAAGCCAAATTAGACCGATTTTAAATTTTCCATATAGAAACAGTTATATTTTATTTTAAACTAGCGACCCGCCCCGGCTTCGCACGGGTGCAATACTGATACTAAGTACAGGTATTTCAAGAATTCGCGCCGCCGCGGCCGGTACCGCAGCAACCACTATGTCCCTGCATTTTAAATATGTAATATCTTCGGAAATATTCATTTAAATTACATGCTGTAAAGGGCCATATTTATCTATATTAAATGCACAATATATTTAAGGTACTTAATTGGATAAGGATTAATGCTGTATTGCTTAAAATCGCTTCGTAAATAAGCCATTATTTCTCGTAAAAAGTAAAGGATAAAAAATGATTATTGTGGGTTATCCCTAAGAGATAGACATATACCATTGCGGACTTTTTTGTAGACCTTTTTAAGGTGTACAATACTGTAGTACATTATTTTGACCTATCTCGTAGGGTTTAGCCAGCGTTTGAAAAGTAAGCGCAAAAAAATGCGTTTATTTACGACATCACATGCATGCATGTATTATACAAGATGTTGTTTTGTAACCTCGTCAAATTTAAGGAGGTAACTATGCTAATGATTCTCGACACGAATCAATAATAAAATAAGCAGTTAATTTTTTTTATATTTTTCTAATTTTCGGAAATCGGTCTGTGTGGGACACGCATGTTAAAACGCAGCCCGTGTGATACCGCACTCTAACTGGCCTTTCGCACACACATACAAACGCGGCCGTATAAACGATACCATATTTTTTTCTACCCCTGCGCGCACGCACCATCCCCCTACAACCTCCCTAACCCCGCCCGGCCATGCCCAGAGCCCAGACATAACTAGTGAGATTGATGTCGCCGGCCTTCGCCGTCGTGAGCACGTCTTTCGCGATTTTCCAACCCGCACTGACCAAACGGGATTCATTCCAAGTGCCGTTTAGCTTAAATGTATGGACTGCCATAATACCACGTGTTTGGACCCTATTTCATCGAAGGTTACCTTACCAGCACTACATACCTGGAGCTGCTACAACAAGTCGTCGAGGAGATGCTCGATGACGTTCTCCTGCTACTACATCGCAACTTGTACTATCACCAGGATGGTGCCCCTCCTCACTACGGAAAGGTTACCGAAAGGTTCGGTAACCAGTGGAGTGGCCGCAGTACACCTGTGGCCTGGGCTCCCCGTTCTCCGGACTTAATGCCCCTGGACTTTTATTTGTGGGGAGCCATTAAAATACTAGTGTGCACAGACGAAATAACAAGTGTTACAGAATAAAAAGAAAAAGTGGTTAGTGAGAATTCGACACTGTTAAAAATCTGTGTTTGTTCTGCGAAAGCTCAGGAGACCCCGTTACACTGTGTCTAAAAACGTGAAGGCGGACACTTCGAACACTACCTCCGACTAGCTTAGGTAATTTATTTATTTGTACCATAGTTAATTGGTGTAAATAAGTAGATTTCAAATTTTAACTTTTAACTACGCTAAATATACCTAAAATACCTGATAACCAGTGCTCCTAAACAAAATTATCACTTAAAAACCATAACCCATAATTAACTAGCGAAGCTTTTCATTTTTATGACAAACTAAAAACCATTTTAGATTTAGTACAGACGCCAGCAGGTCAACCTACCCCAATCTGTCAAATTTCTTTGATAGATTTTCGACTTTAGCAAAAAGGAATAAGGTTCATAATCATTTGGGACAATCTGACAGATTGGGGTAGCTTGATGTGCTGGCCTCTGTACATAATTATGTGCACCAACAGCCCCATGTGTCCTAAACCCGTTAGGTAAGAAGGAAAATTCAAAATCAACCAATATCATGCACTATCTGTGCATGATATTGGTTGATTTTGAATTTTCCTTCTTACCTAAATTCAAAATCAACCAATATCATGCACTATCTGTGCATGATATTGGTTGATTTTGAATTTTAAGTTTTAAGTTAATTAAACAATAAGTAAGTACAGAGGCTAGCACATCAAGCTACCCCAATCTGTCAGATTTTCCCAATTGAATATGAACCTTATTCCTTTGTGCTAAAGTTGAAAATCTATCAAAGAAATTTGACAGATTGGGATAGGTTGACCTGCTGGCGTCTGTACATTGCGCGGAACAATGACTTCGATCGACGTTCGTATTGTAGGTATCTACTCGTTTTTATTAATGTAAGACTTACAATTTCATTATTTACTGTCCGTTTATCCAAAATAAAATAAATTGTATGCGTAGAGTAAAACTAACATTTTATTAATCAGCAGATAACTGGGTCATACACAAAAAGTGAACATTACAAAATATAAATAATAAAACTCCACGAATTGTTATGAAACATTATATTCATTTAAAGTTAGATATTAATATTCTTAGAATAATATTACTAGAGATCAGTCTTGGATATTTTAGGAATAAATCACATTTTTTGTTTTTTTACGTCTACAGAAGAGATCGTGTTGTCTACAGAAGATAACAATAATGGGCTTTATACAAAGTTGATACGACAGATGGGCTTTCCTTTAAACTGCCTATACTAGGTATCATTATCAAGCTCTCTACCAAAAATCAATTAAATTGAAACAGTAGTTTAGTCGCAAATGATTTTTTAAGTTTTTGCACCGTTTGAACACGATGTATTTTTCCTAACAGCTGATTATGTCTATAGGCATAGGTCATGCACCTTAAAACGATAAATCTACGATACGTTGTTGCCGCTCTTACGCAAGTCATAAACCAATACGTAGTACATAAGAGAGTGACAATCCTATTGGCAAAACATCACGTGCGTAAAAGAAATAGAAATAGGTCAGTGTGTTGCTATTGTATCTTAGATCCTTGCGACACAGAGTACCGAGAGTACAGAAGTCTACGCTCGGCGGTCGCGCTATGGTTGTCAAGTTTGGCTTATGCACAAAAAACTATCGTGGTAGTGGCACTCGCATCTAGTTGTTTGATTTATTGATGATGATGAGAAACGAAAAAACCAATAATAACTAAAATATTTTAATTTTAATGTTATTGTTACATTACTTTGTCACAAAGTGCTACAAAGTCATGTTCGCTTTTACTTTACGGTGCGGGACCGGGGGCCGGGGCGCTTACCTACCTACCTAACTACTGTGTTACGTTAATACAAACCATCGAAATACAAGCAAATACCTACTTACCTCTCTGAAACAACTGGTAGATTAAAAAACGACAATTCACCGTTTAATGTTGAATTTAAACAACCGTCCACTGAACAGTTATATTTTTTTTTTTATTGCTCCATTTTTGCACTTCATAGACGCATGTCTCAAGCGGATCCCAACCAGTCCGAGATATCGTGTCCGTGAGCGGTGTCTATGTGTGCGTTGCTCGAGCGCACTTTGTATGTAGATTGACTTCTGTACTCTCTGTATTTTGTGCTTGCGATCAGTAAGTGGGGCCTCCAAAAAACTTGTTTTTTCAGTGCGCCGACGCTACCCTTCCGGAACGTAGGTACGTACGCGGAAGCTCCTGCGCCCTTATTGTTTTGTCGAACTTGTGCGCTGACAATAATTGTGAATTTATTTTGTTATTGTGATAGGACACTAAATAAGTTTAAGACAGTATTCCTTTTTTTATTGTGACAGGACAGGACACGTAACTTGGGATTATTATTATTTAGTGTTAGTGTTTTTTTTTTTTGTAATTGACTGTTTCTATTGTGATAGTTAAACTTTGGTTGTGTGTGTGTATAATTAAAGTGTTCAAAAATACCTCGTGTAACTGACACGGCGTCAGAATACACTGACATGATTTTAATCTACGGCGAATGCCGTGGAAACGCAACGTTAGCTCTACGAACTTACAGAGAAAGGTATTGTGATAGCCGCAATTGCCCTAGGAATGCCCGCACCATACAGTTGGCAGTACAAAGATTACGGGACAATAAACGTTTAGTGCTGTAACAGGAGGGAGTGCCACCGCGGTAAATGCCCGCTGCTTGGGACGAAAGAATTTTAGACAATTTTTCCCGCAGCCCGACGAGTCTCCAGAGAGCCGCCCGGCAGTTTAGATGTTGCCATAGAACTATCTACAAGGTTCTAAAACGTAAAAAATGCAAACCTTCTAAATATCGGAAGGTGCAAACTTTTTTATCGAGAGACTTGCCGATCAGCAACAGTTACTGCCAATGGCTACTAAATAAAACATCCGAAGACCGTCATTTCTTAACTAATTTAATATGGACCGATGAGAGTACTTTTACTCGGACCGATCTGGAATCGGCAAAATCTCCGGTACTGCAGTTTGGAAAATCCACAGTGTGTTTCGAGTTACTCTGCCCGCGCGCGACGTTGGACGTTGCCACTTTGTATAGTTATCCAAGGTCAGTCACCAGGCCCAAGTTTTTATGAAGTTTGGGTTTCTCCTTTATTTACAAAGGGTGGTTGCGTTTTATTCTGATTTGTAAGCTATTTAGTTTGTTTGAAACAAAAAATTCTCATTTATGATGCTTTTTATTTTTATACCGTATCGAATTAATACTAAACACGTATAGTATACGTAGTGTAATTTAATGCCCCTCTGTCGTATCAACTCTGTATAATCACATCAATAACATCAAGAATAGAAACAATGAAAAAAGACTTAAAATGAAGTTCTCCTTAACCCCTAAAGAAATTATAATCAAAAATCTTTACCAATTGAGTACAAAAAAATAATCGAAAATTGTCCACAGAATAGACATTATGCTTCTGTGGGCATATAAATGAACAGAATATTAAAATATATTATCCTCGTCAGAATCGTTCCACATGAAATTCTTCGGCCATTTTTCTGTGGTGAATTTTCAGAAGCTTCAGAGTCGTCTGAATAGATTCTTATCTTCTGGGGTCTATGCCTTTGGCTGAATATTTCCATAGAAAGATCTAGTGTCAATCTATCTTGACAGTCCTGGTGAATCTGACTCAGTCAAAGCTTCAGGAGTAGCTGGAGCAATAGGTGTCTCTTGGCGTGTAGTCTTTAACAGTCTTAATTTGACCTAGCTGTTTTTTTCTTTTGTATCTCTCTCTATCCTTCCTTCTTCTTTCTTCGAGAGCTGCGTCATCTATTTTTGCCCAAGCACGGCGTATAGTAAATTTTCTCTGCTCGCGCCTGCGTTTCTTTTTTTCTTCTTCGGATAGCTGCCCTGATCGACTCGTTCGTGGCATCGTACCCTACCTGAAATAAAATACCCTAACATTCATGCGCTGCAAGCAACAAAATGCAAAAAAAATAGCAAAAAAAACAGCCGGTCGATTCTGTAAAAATCTCACAGTGAAAACTTAGGTGAAGTGAGATTATTTTTGCTAGAAATTGACACTATTGACAGCTCATTCCACGCTCACTTCACCTAAGTTTTCACGGTGAGATTTTTACAGAATAGCACCGCTGATTGCAAAAAAAAAGTGAAAGGTAAAAGTAAATAAGTGGCGTGACAGACAAAATAAATGATGAAATTATAGGAAAGTTCATTATTCAACTACGAAACCCTAAATGTACACAGAGTAAATACACAAAGAAACTCTTTTTACAAAACCTTCTTTAACTATCTATGAAACCCATCAGATCTCTACCAAATTAACATGGAACGCAATAAAGTATGCCCATTAAAAAAAATAGAATAATCATCCAATTCGGTTACAAAAGGATTAAAAACGAATACATTCTAATTAAGAACCTCCTTTTTTTTAAATCGGATAAAACGTGAGTAACAGCACTGTTCTTTTTTTTAAATACAGTGAAATTGCATTAATATTTCACTTCTGTTGACATAGCTCCCTTCTGTAGACACTAAGTCTACAGTAAAGATGTCTACAAGAGAGACAAATTTTGGTAAATCAAAGATGGCATCCTGCATTATGAGGTTAGAATTTAAGCGATATGATATTTGCATACCGCGCCCAAATGCATATACTGTCTTGATCTTTTTATGTATTTGAAAAGGCTACTTACTCAGGTATCCTTTGCACAGGAAAGAAACACTGATCTCGACCGGAAACTTGTGTAATTGAATAAAATTGGGATTTCTCACGTCACACGCTCTTTACGTAAAATTCACAACCGGGCAAATGACAGAGAATATAGTGCTACCAACACAACAAACAAAATATTAACAATGCGTTCATCTTTGGCAAATTTTGGTTCATTTTATGCGTCTACAGAAGTAGACCTAAAATCTTTGAACAACATGTTTATACGTTTTATTTCAAAATTTAGAATTATATGTTTTTTAATACGTTGTGTTAAGTATATTTGATAATATAACTGATGTAATGAAAGTAAATAAAAACTCAAACTCAAACTCAAACTCAAAGCATTTATTTCAATTAAACCATTTCCAGGCACTTTTGAATTGTCAAAATTAACTAGTCGGTCAGTTAGTCAGAAAGTTGAAGCTAGTTGCCCATTCCAAAACGTAGATCTCTTGGAGAAGAACGGGCAAGAAACTCCAAGGACACTCTTTTAAATTAAGATATTACAAAATCCTGAGTACAGTATTCTTGTTGCTTCTATATGTGAGAACAATGTTATGAAGAAACAATTCAAGACAGTTATAAGATTAAAAAGAAGCCCTGGCAGCTAAGAGATGACCAGTCTCAACTGACAGCGCCCGTTCACGAACATGACGCATGGATCAGCACCATCCAGCTCAACCATTTTGAAGGGAACCGAATGATCCAACACACGCGCCACCATCAGTGAGACATTTAAGTGAGCATGACACATTCTCAACTGCCATGCTCTTTCAAGTCAATATAAAAAAATTATAATGAACGGATCCATGGTTCTTACATTTACAAAATTAAAATAAAAAAAAAAAATGCTTCTAAATTATACAAAACTATCGTTACCAATTTATTTACGAGATGAATAAAATTTTACTAGAAAGAGGTATAAGATATTAAAGTAACAATTAAAACTTGATTGAATTAAAAATACACATTAAATTCGAATGTCAGAAACACTTAAAAAAAAAAAAAAAAGAAAAGAAAAAAAGGGAAGCATGTCTTCCAAATTAATATTGAAATTTTAACTAGTGAGCCCAAGTGTCTGTGGAGCAGGACCAGCATTTAGCCAAGCATTTTTATCTACGATATAATCATCCAACTTATAGTATGCTTGTCTACATAGTGTGCGTTTAATGCATGTTTTAAATTTCTTCTCATTTAGTTGAAGAATATCGAGTGGTATTTTATTATAACACTCTACACAATAACCCATAAAAGAAGTTTTTACTTTAGACAATCTGAAACGAGGTTGATCTAATTTGTTCCTATTTCTAGTGTTAAAATTATGCCTGTCACATATCTTACTAAAAACATGTAGATTTTTTCGAACGTACATAATGTTTTCATATATATATTGACAAGGAACCGTCATGATGTTAATTTTTTTAAACAGTTCCCTTAGAGATTCACGTCTGCTGAGGTTGTAGATAGCTCTGATAGCCCTCTTTTGCAGAATGAAGATAGATTCAATATCTGCAGCCCGTCCCCACAACAAAATACCGTAAGACATGATGCTATGAAAGTAACTAAAATAGACCAGTCTCGCGGTATCCACGTCTGTTAATTGACGGATTTTCCAAACAGCGTAAGCGGCTGAACTTAGCCGCCCTGCAAGTGATGTTAAGTGAGGACCCCACTGCAGCTTTGAGTCAAGCGTGATCCCCAGGAAAACCGTATTTTCGACGAATTCAAGTATCTCCTTATTCAATACAACGTGACATTCACTACTTCTAACATTCGGTAAAGTGAATCTAATGCATTTAGTTTTTTTCTCATTTAATACCAAATTATTTACAGTAAACCAATTATGGACCACAAGCATAGCGTTATTTACGTTGTCAAGCTCCTGTGCACGTCTGCTTACTTTAAAAATCAGTGATGTGTCATCAGCAAATAACACCATTTGTGGTCGGTTTTCCAGTAAATAAGGTAAATCATTTATATATACTAAAAATAAGAACGGCCCCAATATTGAGCCTTGCGGTACACCCATTTTGACTTTTAAACCCAATGAATTTTCACCGTTTATTTGAACTTGCTGAAACCTATCATTTAAATATGATTTTATTAAGCTAAGAGCGAGTTTACCCAGTCCGTAATGCTCAAGTTTCAAAAGCAGTGTTTCGTAATTCACGCAATCAAATGCCTTGGATAGGTCGCAGAAGATGCCTATTGCATCTTGTGCCTCTTCCCATGCGTCAAATATGTGTTTTAATAAGGTTACACCGGCGTCGGTTGTACAACGTCCTTTGGTGAAACCATATTGTTGATCGTGTAGGATGTTATTACGATTAAAATGATTGAGCATCTGATTTAACATTACTTTTTCAAACACCTTGCTGAAAACAGGCAAAACCGAAAAGTATCTAAAGTATGTGTATATATTTTTAATCATCACTTAAACTCAAATACTTGTCATCCGAACAGTCTACAGAAGGAGATTTTTTCAGATTCAAATGGGAACAATAAGTATCATGTAAATTTTAGTAAAGCGCTAATTTTTTTATGAAAGATGATAAGTTTTCAAGACAAAAGAACTATTAAATGTATTAAATGTTGATATAATAATAAAATAACGGTTTTAAGTTACATGAACATATTTTTTTTTGTTTTTGGGTATGACCCAACTACGTCTCCTATTTATTTTGAAACCGGCCACTAAGGAACAAATAAATTTTCTAAAGTCGGACAGGGCGAAAACAATAAGTCAACAAATTCTAAAGAACTGAGTAAAACATCTAATTTCTAATCCTAACAGACAATGCTAGGGCCTCATCTGGCGACCATAAAGTGGGCTGGGGGAATCCCCAAACGAACCCTTAAACAATGGAGAAATTGTACAAAGACAGTCATTCATTGGTAGCCTCACGCTCAGCTGTTAGGGTCGTCGACACGCACGCACACAGCGACATGTCGTGCGACACTTCCTACCACGGGGCGATTCTGTTCTTTGAAAGTGGTGTATTCTGAAATACTGTCAAACTTAAATAACTAAAAAAAACATGTATGTATTAATTATTGAAAGGTATCGTAAGTTAATTAGATTATTTATGTCTTTCCTAACAGCCTCCTGACATTTGACTAGGATGCAAAACAACAGCTTGTATATGTATATAAACCTTCCTCTTGAATCACTGTATCTATTAAAAAAAACCGCATCAAAATCCGTTGCGTAGTTTTAAAGATCTAAGCGTTCAAAGGGACAGAGAAAGCGACTTTGTTTTATACTATGTAGTGATAAGACATTTCGACCTTTGTACTAAGATGCTGATCTCTTAATTACAGTAGATTATCACCAGCCTCGGTGGCGCAGTAGGCAGCGCGTAAGTCTCATAATCTTAAGGTCGTGAGTTCGATCCTCACCCGGGGCATACCTTTTGGAGATAAATGCTGCAAAAACATGTAATGGTGTCATCATCTGCCCAGCCTTTTCCCAACTATGCTGGGATCGGCTTCCAGTCTAACCGGATGCAGCTGAATACCAGTATTTTACATGGAGCAACTGCCTATCTGACCTACACAACCCTGCAGTTACTGGGTAATACGATACCCCTTGGTAAGACTGGTTGTCAGATTTTCGGGCTTCTGACTACCCGTAACGACTGTCAAAGATCCACTAATGACAGCCGGGACTAACGGCTTAACGTGCTTTCTGAGGCACGGAGGGGTCTTGGTATGTAAAGATGGTCACCCATCCACGGACTAACCGCGGTAAGCGTAGCTTAACCTATTCGATTGACCCGTGCGGCTGCTATTACTTAGCCACAAGACCCTCAAAAACTATAATGGTGTGTTAATAACTTTCTGTGATTTAAAAGAGGTAAAGTGTAAAAAGGAGTTTTTAGTTTAGGTATATCATCATTTTCAGTTAATCTAGCTTTAGGATAACTACCAGAGAACATCCATCCATACTAATCCATGCTATAATATTAAGAATGCGAATGTACCTAACTCTCTAATCTATCTATACTTATAATAAATCTGTAGAGAGGTCAATTCTGTACATGAAATATATTTTAAAAATAACTATCAGCGGATGATTAGTGATCGATACTGACGCCAAAAATGCAATCAGTAAAATTTTTGTCTGTCTGTCTGTCTGTCTGTCTGTCTGTCTGTATGTTCGTTATAGAAACAAAAACCACTCGACGGATTTCAACGAAACTTTGTACAATTGTTCTTCATACAAAAAAGCAAGAAAGCAAGTTCAAATAAACGGTGAAAATTCATTGGGTTTAAAAGTCAAAATGGGTGTACCGCAAGGCTCAATATTGGGGCCGTTCTTATTTTTAGTATATATAAATGATTTACCTTATTTACTGGAAAACCGACCACAAATGGTGTTATTTGCTGATGACACATCACTGATTTTTAAAGTAAGCAGACGTGCACAGGAGCTTGACGACGTAAATAACGCTATGCTTGTGGTCCATAATTGGTTTACTGTAAATAATTTGGTATTAAATGAGAAAAAAACTAAATGCATTAGATTCACTTTACCGAATGTTAGAAGTAGTGAATGTCACGTTGTATTGAATAAGGAGATACTTGAATTCGTCGAAAATACGGTTTTCCTGGGGATCACGCTTGACTCAAAGCTGCAGTGGGGTCCTCACTTAACATCACTTGCAGGGCGGCTAAGTTCAGCCGCTTACGCTGTTTGGAAAATCCGTCAATTAACAGACGTGGATACCGCGAGACTGGTCTATTTTAGTTACTTTCACAGCATCATGTCTTACGGTATTTTGTTGTGGGGACGGGCTGCAGATATTGAATCTATCTTCATTCTGCAAAAGAGGGCTATCAGAGCTATCTACAACCTCAGCAGACGTGAATCTCTAAGGGAACTGTTTAAAAAAATTAACATCATGACGGTTCCTTGTCAATATATATATGAAAACATTATGTACGTTCGAAAAAATCTACATCTTTTTAGTAAGATATGTGACAGGCATAATTTTAACACTAGAAATAGGAACAAATTAGATCAACCTCGTTTCAGATTGTCTAAAGTAAAAACTTCTTTTATGGGTTATTGTGTAGAGTGTTATAATAAAATACCACTCGATATTCTTCAACTAAATGAGAAGAAATTTAAAACATGCATTAAACGCACACTATGTAGACAAGCATACTATAAGTTGGATGATTATATCGTAGATAAAAATGCTTGGCTAAATGCTGGTCCTGCTCCACAGACACTTGGGCTCACTAGTTAAAATTTCAATATTAATTTGGAAGACATGCTTCCCTTTTTTTCTTTTCTTTTTTTTTTTTTTTTAAGTGTTTCTGACATTCGAATTTAATGTGTATTTTTAATTCAATCAAGTTTTAATTGTTACTTTAATATCTTATACCTCTTTCTAGTAAAATTTTATTCATCTCGTAAATAAATTGGTAACGATAGTTTTGTATAATTTAGAAGCATTTTTTTTTTTTATTTTAATTTTGTAAATGTAAGAACCATGGATCCGTTCATTATAATTTTTTTATATTGACTTGAAAGAGCATGGCAGTTGAGAATGTGTCATGCTCACTTAAATGTCTCACTGATGGTGGCGCGTGTGTTGGATCATTCGGTTCCCTTCAAAATGGTTGAGCTGGATGGTGCTGATCCATGCGTCATGTTCGTGAACGGGCGCTGTCAGTTGAGACTGGTCATCTCTTAGCTGCCAGGGCTTCTTTTTAATCTTATAACTGTCTTGAATTGTTTCTTCATAACATTGTTCTCACATATAGAAGCAACAAGAATACTGTACTCAGGATTTTGTAATATCTTAATTTAAAAGAGTGTCCTTGGAGTTTCTTGCCCGTTCTTCTCCAAGAGATCTACGTTTTGGAATGGGCAACTAGCTTCAACTTTCTGACTAACTGACCGACTAGTTAATTTTGACAATTCAAAAGTGCCTGGAAATGGTTTAATTGAAATAAATGCTTTGAGTTTGAGTTTGAGTTTTTTTGATACTCCTGGGCAGGTTACAGTATACTTTTCATCACGCTACGATCAATAGGAGCAGAGCAGTGAAGGGAAGTGAAGTTTGTATGTAGGGGGTCATCTCTGGAACTACTGCTTCGAATTGAAAAAATCTTTTTGCGTTAGATAGTTCATTTATCGAGGAATGCTATAGGCTATATAATATCACGCTACGACCAATAGTAGCGGAGCATCAATGAACAATGTTGCAAAAATGGGAAAAACCTTTACTAATAATAAAGCTGCCGAGTTTGTTTGTTTGAAAGCTCTAATCTCTGGAAGTATCGATCAGATTTATAAAAATCTTTTTGCATTTGATAGCCCAATTCTTGAGGAAGGCTTTAAACATCACGCTAGAACTCTTAGGAGTTAAGCAAAAAGAAAAAAGTCAGAAAACGAAGTAATAGCGTAAGCAGGCGATGCTATGCGACGCGGTGGGTCGGGGGAGCAAAAAATTTCACGCGGACGAAGTCACTGGCAGAAGCTAGTGTAAAATAAACATATACATACATAAAATATGCGTAATGTATGGATGGATTAAGAAGAAATTTGGCACAAGGACAGACCGCGTCCTGAAGGCTAATTCATGTAATTAATAACGTTCAAAATCTATTCGCAATGTCATGTCAACATCAAACAGGTGTCAAAAATGTGGGGAAATTAGAAGTGTTTTTGATAGATTTAGACTGAGATCACACTGTAAACATTCTTTAAAATCTACTTAAAATACGAGAATTGCCCCTCCATGTTAGGTCACGAGGCAAAATAATCCTACCACGTGAGCGAAGCCGCGGGTAAAGCTAGTATTGCATATTTTATGAGCCTTAAAAAATCTATTTAGATTTCATTCCTAACCAATTTCCATAAACATAGGTATATTCTGTCCACTAAACCCTATAAATAACGGCCGCCATTTCTTCTCGTTACACAAACAAATAAAAACAATAAAATCGTATCAATTCTCCGAGGTATAAATTTCAAAACGAGGCTCAATACAATTCATTTGGTTCATACAATTGGTGCAGTCGATGGGATGTCGTATGATTAAATTGTCCAGAGTTTTGAGTGACATTTTTCTTGTGTTTTTGTTTGTTATAAATTAATTTAGAATTCGACTACCTAGAAGCTCCGAAATTCTCTGAAATTTTCACATTTATGCCCATAATGTTCTATTGCTGGGACATAGGCCTTCTCTCTATGAGAGGGCGTGGGCCATATTCCACCACGCTGGCCCAGTGCGTGTTGGTGATGTCACATGTTTTGAAATTTTTGGTTCTATGACATGTCGGTTTACCTCATATACCGCTTGAATCATTCAAATATACAAACACCAGCACATCAAGCTACCCGTAATTGTTGAATTTTCCCAATCAACATTGAACCTTATGCTTTAGCTATAAAGTTAAAAATCTATTATAGAAATTTGACAGAATGTAGTAGCATGATGTGCTGGCGTCTGTATATCTTTTTCTTTTGTTACTTAAACCAAAATTTACGAAGATTCGACACTTTTAAAATTATCAATACGTCACACCTTGGTATAATTTTTTTTAATACAGTTGCTCAAAAAGTGGCGCTTTGCAGGGACGTATAGCGTTCGGGATGTGGGCTATTACATATTCGTGCTTTTTTTTTACCTTTCCCGAACTCGTGCGTTCTCTTTCCCAACTGTCAAAATAATGTCTATTAAAAAGAAAAACCAACCATGAAGTTTTTACTAAAAAAATTCATAGAAGTTTTTATGATTCATGCAAATACGTATATTTCTAAAAAGAAGCTACTAATTTGTTTCAATATCAGATTTAATGATTTGATTGAATAAGTTAGGTTAGGTATCATTTCATTTCATCTCATTAAATTTCATTTTCATTTCATATCAATAAAAAAATTCTACTGAAGACTTGGCTGTATGGGCATAGATCCATTTGCCTACCAGAATGGGTGAAGAAAAAAATCTCTGCTTATATTCTACGGTTGGCGCCATTTTTCAGAAATTTTCTTTGCGAGATTTAGTTGTTTGTTGCACAAAATGAGTAATTTCGACCCTAGTTTTTTTGAATTAACACCACCTTATTTTATTAAATTGCTTCATTTTTTCGCAACTGTATTAAAAATTGTCGTTCAGTACACGTGCGAAACCGTCATTGCAACTTGTTCCGACTGTCAACCCTCGCCTTCGGCTGCACCTCGGCTCGGGTAGACATTTGTCGGAACTCTTTGCAATGACAACCTTTCCGCACTTGTAATGAAATATACTATAGTGCGTTCTGACGTTACGAGCTCCCACTCCCGAGTTTTGATGCGTTTTATCTTTGTCAATATTCATTGATTTACAAAAACAAAAAAATAAGTGTCCATTATTTTCCAATACTTTAACTGACGGACTAAATATATTTTCAATTTATTGATGGTGGAAACTAGCCTATTCAACACGCTTACTTTACATTAAATAACTATTAATCAAAACCTTTTGACTTAGTTATTATTCATTGTAGGTACACCAAGTAATAAATTATGTAGAACCAAGTCAAACTGTCTTCGATTGTCACCTAAGATTTTTTATTGAAATCTAATCATTATTTGATTTAAATATGACTAACAGACAAGTGACCTTGAATGATCTACCTTTATCTCATACGGTTGATCTTGATCGGTCCTGGCTATTTGTATCTATCTATGTATCTATATCGATATATATCTATATCTATTATCTATCTATCTATCGGTTACTGGCGGTGCCTCGCGGCCGGACCAACCTGCTGGGTAAAGCACCTTTGACGCGCGCCTTGCATACACTGAACAAAATCGCGGAAAAAGTAGATTTATTTACTTGTTCTCTGAATGAGTTCACAAAAATTACTTTACATGTGATAAGCTGTAATGGAAAAAAATATTGTTTGAGACCACGCTACCGATTTGGGGTAACCTGTAAGGCCGCTGCCTGGAATTTAGCGGGCAGCGGGGCGACAGCGGCGGCGGTGCGGGAGCGGCAGGATCTTATGCGTACATTTAAATGGACCGGTTCTCGAAAACAGCGGCGCGGGAGCGGGCAACGAGCGGTGCACCCAAGGCAATCGGCGACCGCCCGCGCCGCCGCCGCTGCCGCCCCGCTGCCCGCAAAATTCCAGGCAGCGGCCTAATGATAGTTGTGTTGGGAAAAATAAATAAATAAATAAATGTATAATCATAATCATAACTCTTGAAGGGGATGCGCCAGGTAGTCCATGAAACCTAAATTTTGAAAAGCTCTTCACCATAGGAAACGACCAATTGTAACCGTGCACCTAGATTCTGACGTTTCTTATGTGCCCATGAAGGCGGTGAAATAAAATATTTTGATTTTGAATACTTTCTTAGGGGCTCGCTAGATAAGTAAAAGCAGACGCACGGGTCGATCAAGTTTAATAATAATAAATTGTTTATTACCACAAAGTTCAAGTACATTGCACTATATACAGTTAAAGATCTTATTTTAGCATTAGGTAGAGAAGTACAATAGGTTCAACCCTGTCCCCTAAACTAGGCTAGGCCTGTATCTTAGGGGGGCCGATCAGGACCAGGCCCGTGCCGGACGGCGCGTACGTGTTCCACGCGCGCCTCAAAGAGATGTCAGCATTAGGAAGGGGCCCGAAAGGGTCGAAGCCTGCCGGGGCAGCGGGATTGTCCGAAAGGGTTACCGCTACCCCGGAACACAAAGGGCTAAGGAAGGAACACGGGTGGGTTTTAGTCAGTAAGAGTCTGACACTCCCTTCTGCTCCACCCAGAGCGGGAGGGGTCATTGGATGATTTCCCATCCACAAAAAAAAAAAAAAAAGGGGCAGTACCCGGCTATAGGGTATGCTTATATGATTCTATTGTGGACTGTGTCAAGTGGGTGCATTTTGGATCTTGTGGTAAACTTTAAAAATGTGAGTGTGAGAAAGTGAAGAGTGAATTGTATTGTGTAGGAGTAAATGTTTGATGATTGTGTGAAGAAGTGGATGGGGTGTTATGTGATAGTGTTGTGTGTAGTGAATGAAGTGATGTTTGTAGTGTGTTAGGGATGTGCGAGTGATTAGCGCGTGTGCGAAAAATAGGTGGATCACACATAAAGAGGTGTTTATTAGGTGATATAGGTTAAAAGAGATTCCGTTCCATGATAGTCCTGTTTTAGCGGCCATTCAATAACTATACGTTTTAGTTTAAACCTGGGGAGACCGAGAATATTTAGTTTTGTATGGGCTTTGTCATAAATGTGGGTACTTATTAGTTTAAGCTACTCTTGCTGAGATCGATCCGTAGGTAGTGACCACTAACCATCCATTACATACCAAGACCCCTCCGTGTCTCGGAAAGCACGTTATACCGTTGATCCTGGCTGTCATTTGTAAACCTTTGACAGTTGTTTTGAGTTGTCAGAAGCCCGAAAGTCGGACAACTAGTCTTTCCAAGGGGTGTCGTGTTACCCAGCAATTGGTTTGTGAAGGTCAGATAGGCAGTCACTAGGTACTGTTAAATACTGGTATTCAGCTGCATTTAATTAGACCCCAACAAAGTTGGGAAAAGGCTAGGCAAATGATGACTTTTATACTTTCTTAACTTGAAAGAAAAGTCAACTCGAAACTATCACTCGAAAAAGGCCAACAATATATTTGTTATCACTAAATTGACTGGCATAAGTCTTCTTTTGGCCGCTCACAATTTGTGTTCCATACCTATTTGATTGGGACACGATGATTCAGGTTTTGTGTTTCCATTGCGCGATTTCAACTGCGCCTCGATAATTTTATATAAAGATATATTGCTGTAGACTAACAGGCTAGCGATAGCCTCGTGTTTATAAAATATTATGATAAAATATTACATGGTGAAATGGTTTATTTTGATTTAGGTTTATTGGAAAACAGAGAGATGAAACTATAATACAGTTACAGAAAAAACGAATTGAAAAGTGTCAAATGATAATCAAAACTACCGGCCAAGTGCATGTCAGAAGTCCACGCACAATATTAAGGGTTCCGTAATTGGGATGAATTTGTCCCAAGGAAAAACAACATTGTAGTTGAAAAACATAATATCCTCTCATACATCGATTCACCCGGCGCCAATGACGCTGGGTCATACTGATCCGAGGCGAATTAAATGTGTCTATAATATTTTTTACACCCATCATGCAATTTTAATGTTTGCGGCATCCCTCTACCCGGACCGTGGGTGTGATATGTGCAACGCCGCCAAACGGGTAAATATGACCCAGCGATTGACCCAGATGTATTTAGTACCTATTTGTCGTTCAGTTGTTTTACATAACGGAGTTGTTTGTAAAACAACTAGTAGTTTCGTAAAACAACAGATTCTACATTCCATCTGCAACATATATGTATATAGATATCTTCACGCGTTTTTGTGAAAAATAGTCTTGACAGACAGACAGACGGACGGCCAACGAAGTGATCTTTAACGGGTTCCGTTTTAATCTTTTAATTCCAAAAATAACATGAAAACAGAAACCAAACTTGCAGATGAACAGCTATCTCGTAACCGCACGCTAAAATTCCCGATCGACACGAAATTTGTACTAATTCCGACTATTACCTTAACACATTTATGCTAGCTTGGTCGCTATTCAACGCGGGCCACATTACTGCGAATGTTACCTCCATTACCAGCAGTATGGGATCTGTGAAATTGCGGATGCGTTTCGATCTAATCGTCGCACTTCACGTAGGTATGCACTTATTTCCCTGATAATGTTTATCATGCAAGTATCTACCACCGTTTTGCTGGCGATTTTGTTTTGAAAATGAAACAGCTCATTGTAATTATTTAGATACTAGCGAAAATCTTGTGACGAGATTTTGTGACTTGTCAACACATCGCGATTCCTTTGTTATACTTATAATTATGTAAGTTTGATATTAATGAATTATTCAAATAAATCTTCCGGAATAATTTCTCTTACTTACATACAAACCTGTAGACTTGGTGTGAGAGACAAATTAGTTTCTGAGAAAAAAGTTGAATGTTGGTGAAAGCCGCGTAAAATCATTTGCGAATTTTAGAAGATCATCGCGGTCAGGTCCATCGTGTCTGTGACACGAAAAGCAACCTTAAGGGACCTTTTATAATTATGTAAGTATGAATACAGATACCAATAGTGCCATCCACAAAGACCTGCCCCACTCTCCTACCTAATCGCTTGTAACAGCAAGGGTGCGTTCCGAGTTGGGATATAATCGATTTGAGCGTGCTACCCGTACCGAATTACGTATCGAATTAGCGTGAGCGCGATAACGATATCCCGTGAATCGTCATAGATGACGTCATGATATACGCCATCTTGCGATAATGCCGACCATGCCTTATATCACCGTGTGCGCTGTCAAAAATGTCAGTGTGTGTGTGTGTTTTGTTTTGAGTTGCGAACTAACGTGGCATTTTCGAAATTGTGCTTCTGGCTGACAATCGCTACATAACCCAAGAAGAAGAAGAAGAAATGTGTTGAGTAAGCACTGTGAGCGCGTTCACAAGCGTTCCGAATTGTTGACAGCCATCAGCTGTCATAATCGTTATATCTAAATCGCAACGCATGTGAGATGATGTGAGTGCTGTGAGCGATTATAGCTAATTCGGAATGCGGCCTAGAAGTGTGCAGTTTAATTTGTCGAATTTTATAACTACCCACTCATAAGTACCTAATTACTGTGTATCGACAAATCTGGATAGATTGATGGATGGCACTATCTCTAGTTACAGATTTGTTGTGCAATGTGTGGCTAAAACGAAAGAAAGAAAAACTTGAGGTGTAGAAGACGCGTGTAGAGGTCTTTTGGTATTCCTATAGAATCATTTTTTTTTCACAATCGCATTTTTTACTCGGAAAACTACCAGTTATCTCGTTCGATAGCTCTATTTTCGAAAGATGTACTTAAAACCTACCTATCTAATGTTTCTTTTAAAATATATAGGTAGACTTCGATTGCTGAATATAGGGTTTTATTTATCTTGATTACGGAAGGTTCGAAGAGCCACTACTTTCTTGGTTGCTTTATTTGATTTATTTCGCGGGGCAATTGCGTAACACATTATCAATCGGAATCGGTTTCATTTTGACAGTTCAACAACATTCATTGCGTTATTCACGTGTTGAGCAGACACATTTTTCGAACTTATGAAACAATGGATTAGCAATTTGCTTCATAATGATTCAGATTTCGATTAATAGTGTGTTACGCAATTAGGGTGCCGATCTGATTCCCTGAAACTCACGAGTTGCATGCATTATTTCTTTCATCTGTTGTCATGTGAGAAAGGCACTCGATATATAGTCAAGGGCTCCGTACTTTATCCATCATGATTATTTTTTATTTTATTCAATATTTTGAAGACAAATTCTTGTAATTAAAAACGTTCAAAATCTAGTCGCAATCTTATTCCAGCGACAAAAAATGTCAAAAACTCGGTATTTTTAAATTAAGGCTAAATTCTGTGCCTCCTGTGATAAGTGATATAACTCGAGTTGTACCCTTTTTGTGATTTTCACATGAGTATTATCAAAAAAAAAATACGTTTTTTTGGTCTAACTCACGTTCTTCTATCTGCTATAGTTTATTATCTTCGAAACTATAGCAGATAGAAGAACGTGAGTTAGACCAAAAGAGACGTTTTTTTTTTTTGATAATGCTCATGTGAAAATCACAAAAAGGGTACAACTCGAGTTATATCACTTATCACAGGAGGCACAGAACTTAATTTTAGCACATAAAAACTAAGTAAAAGTTACAAGTCGCAGGTTTTTCATGAATTACTTCCAAAATTAAATATCTATCAAAAAATCTAAATTATATAGAGAAAGAAAATGTTTTGTTCTACAAAAGAGTGCACTGATATTTTACCTAGACCACTTAATTAACGAACTAGATTTTTTAAAATCTTGTTTTTGCTGTCCTGTAAAATGACGTTTTTTGACTTGTATCACTTATCACAGGAGGCACAGAATTGATTTTGGGTTTTTTTTTTTTTATTGAGTTCAGACTGGGAAAGTTCTTAAAATTACGGGAATTGCCTCTCTATTTTCAAACGCATACAACTGACTAATGTCACTCAGAAACCGTCACCCCAATGATTGCGTAACACACTTTCTTTGACAATCTGAAGGATATTGAAAGAAATTCCCAATCCATTCTTCATATTTTTGAAAAATTTGTCTGCTCGACAACGACAATATCGCAATGAATATTGTTCAATTGACAAAATGAAAGTGTTTGCTTTTCAATTACGCAAATACGTACCTATATAATTATATGTATGTGTGTTACGCAATTGCCCTGCTGGCCTGCTAAAATGGAATAGGGTTTGACACGTTCTGCCGTATATAAAACCACAAACGGGCCAAAGCCACGACCTTATACGTAGGTTTCAACATTACAACAGATAATGTGGTGGTGGGATTGATTGAGCTACGGGGTAATTGTGTAACAGACTCACAATGGCAATGCCTTTTGTTTTGACAGTTCAACAAGATTCATTGCATTATTTACATTGCCAAGCAGCCGAATTTTTGAAACATAATTTATGAAGCAATGGATTAGGACTTTCCTTTGAAAGTGTATCAGTTGGGGTATTAGAGTCTATTAACCTACAAGCAGGCGCGCGTCGTCGAATCAACCGTATTTGATACATTTTCGTTCTTAATATCGTTATCCCTAGTAGTCTGTCATTATTTCACTGTGCATGAAATAAACTGTTTACCTTCCCACCCCGCACCCTCCGGAGTGCATAGATCGCATTTGTTTTAGTCACGGCGCAGGCGTCGAAAGCACGCAAGCACGCGGAAATTAGAGGTATAAGAAAATTTGTGATGCCAAATTGCTTATCAATCCAAAGAAAACTAGAATATTATTTTGATTTTATAATTTTGATTTATGTCCTAACGTAATGATAATGTCATAAATACAAAAAAAATCTTAAATAATTAGTGTTTTAAATCCCTGAAATATCCCATATGTCCTTTAGTTCCGCGCATCTGTTGGCGTTACAAATGACCGCGCGCTCGCTTGGTGGTTAAAAAGACTGGTCCTTACAATGTCAAATAGAGAGAATTCGAATGAACGTTGAGATATTGTTGGGAGTAAATTCATCATCTACATCATCATCGTTCGCAGCCTTGTTCCTTCCACTGCTGAATTTACTCTGAAAGAAAAAAAACATTGATCTGAACTGCTTTAAACATTTCCATATAAGCCTAACGATCAAAACAGTATTTTTTTACTGATCCGAAAACAGTTTAAGCTTCAGGCAAAATGTTACCGTCATGACAGTAAATTTTAACGTTTTAACTTTAAGGTTTTCTTCAGTAAATGGTATGTTCAATCATCAAGGATAAGTGTAGGCCTCCTTCTTTTTGTGCCATGCTTCTCTGGTCTGTGCGAGTCTCATCCAGGACTTCCCTGCGATCCTCTGTAGGCCGTCCAATAAATAAAGTAGCTACAGAGCATAATCAGCCTATAATGAGAGGAAGTGGGCCGTAATCTACCACGCGGGCCCAGTGCGGATTGGTAGATAAATAATAATAATAATAAAATCGTTTATTTATAAAAAGGGTGCAGATTTACAATAACATAATTATCTTGAAAATTATTATAGAGAACACAGTTGCTCATTTGCCTGAACTAGGTAGAACCTGTGTTTCAGGCTAGAAAGGTGCTTATGATTTTAAAATATTAAATTAAAAACGGATTTCTTCACGACGATGTTTTCCTTCACCGTTGGTAACAGGAAAAAAAAAAACAAAAGCTATGTCTTCTATTTATTTTAAAATACAGAACCCTAAGTATGTTGTACACGTACAGAGGTCGGGCAAGGTTCCTACTATCTCGTTATGGCGCTGTGCTATTTGCATATCATTACTTCCACTAACAATCTGCGAGAAGATACTGCACTTATTAAAGTTATGTGCGCATATTTTTATACAATATATTTTCTGGTAGTAAGGATTTGGAAGACAAAATTTTGAACCTTTACAATATTTAAAATTATTGAATTATTAAGTTGAGTGTTCGATGGGATTTTCCGTCGGAAAAATTATAAAGTTCCATAAAAAATTTCATCCCACATTTAATCCCTTTACTGAATTTTTTTTTCTTTTTAAATCCTTCTTTAGTGTTTACCTTATAAGGAAGTTTTGTACAAAACTTCATGCTTTTTCACCCAGCGGCTTAGACTGTGCCTTGTCTGTCAGTTTATCAAAGAATTTATATATGTATTAAGATGTATGATCAGCTTATGACGTTCCCACAGCCGGAGCCGCAGACCTCTCCGGGAGAAGGAAATTATTATGTGTATTGAAATAATAGTCGACAGTTTTTCTCGTATTAAAGGGTCTCTTCACACATCAACAAGAAACCAGCACTGATGACCGATGATTGTAATTTTCACAGTCGGTGAAAGAAAACATCGTGAGGCAACCGGCATGTCCTAAAAACAAAAACTGGAAGACATGTGACATTCATCAACCCGGACTGGGCCCGCTTCGTGGATGATAGCCCACTCCATCTTACAGAGCGGAGTCCTGCCTATCGATTCTGTGAAAATCTCACCGTGATAACATAAGTGAAGTGAGCATTAAGTGAGCTATCAATGGAGGCAATCCCTAACGTCTGGTGGAATGACAGCAGTGCTATTCTGTGAAAATCTCACCGTGAAAACTAAGGTGAAGTGAGCTGTCATTCCACCTAATGTTAGGGATTGCCCCTATTGATAGCTCACTTCACGCTCACTTCACCTTAGTTTTCACGGTGAGATTTTTACAGAATAGCTCTGCTGTATCTGTGTATATACAGTAGAAACGATAAAGGCTGATCATCAGTGATAGGAATAGGTAGTGCCTATTTGCCTAAACTTCGAAGAACAGAGACAAGAAACGGAGACTTCCTTAGGACTACATTTTTTCCGGGACATCTGTCCCGAAATTCGGGACAACACATAAATACATTAAAAAAAATATGTTGTTTGGAATAAGTAATTCGTCTATATTTACCTAAAGTTTGCGACTAGACATAACATAATAAATAACATACACAGTCGTTACAACCATAAAATTTTCTGAATTTTTTTTTGGAGAACTTTTGTAAATGACTTGTTGATCGTAATACACAATGAATCACGGGATTTTATTGAATTTCATTCTTTTTTTCAATATGTATAAATTTTTATACATATTGACAAAAAGAATGAAATTCAATGAATGGATTGGATTGAATTGATTGAATTTTTTCTCATGCGCTTATTGGCTTACATAAACCATTTGGTTTATGTAAGCCAATAAGCGCATGAGCGACGTTGTAAATTTTACGTCCACAGCACGCTATAAAACTTTTGTGCCAAGCGCGCGACGTTGTCGCTTTGTTGAGACGCGCAATGTCGCCGCATTATGGAAACAAAAGAAAACAATAGCGGGGTGTTTCTGTCGCTAGAGTGACGCACCTGTTTTTGTCTCTTTCTGCGCCACTAGAATTCAAATCTTTACCAACAGTAACTTGTTGTCTCACTCGATTACTTCGGTTCTTAGAGTGCGCTTGTTTGCTTCCTGTTGTGTTTTGTTGTATGGTGCATATCTTCTGACCCTGGCTTATTCACTGGATTCTGGAACCTTCTTGCTACTACCACTTTGATATTTGACCTTATTGCATTGGACGTTTGGAGTTATTTTATTGGATACTGATTTGGTAAGTTCTATTTTTTAAGTAAAATATTGAATAAAACTAATGTATTAATATTATTCTACCTTGACATATTAGAAAAATTAATTGTTTGGGCTTAGCGAAAAGCTTGTTCTAAGTCGAACCAATAAAAACATTTTCAATACAAAAGTAAAGTAGGTACAGTGTTATTCGCACAAAACGCAAAACCTTTTCTTTTTAGCTAAACATTATTAATACTAATGTATTCCAATCCAGTATGTCACGCACGTGGCAAAATTAACTTAGAAACTTATTAATCGCGACTAAAAATGTGTGGAATAAAATTAGTTGGCATGAACTAAAATTCACACTAACACCTCGACTTCAGGTGCAAAAAAAAGATACAGTACTGACTGTATCTTTTTTTCAGGAAGCCCGTAAACCCCTTAACCTCAACACGTTGGTAATAATTTTTCATATTTTCCATACAAAAGTGAAAAATTCCATAAAAAAAGACCTCGAGGCTGCACCACTGCGCACCTTCGGCTCAAAAAAAGCACGGGGTAGGGCAAATAAGTACCTACTTTTTGGCTGAATGCGCAAATCGTGCGAAGCCAATCAAAAAAAAAAAGCACCTATCTACTTACCACGTGGAATCGCAATTGTCTAATTCGTTTTGTTTGTGTCAAAATTATTTTTAAATTTAGAGATATTTTTTTGCAGAATAGCTTTAACCATAGTCGGCACTTTATGCGTTTTAAGATTCGTGTAAATACATGTGTAAGGGCTAGCACATTCCTTTTAAAAACCAAATCCCGGGACTCGGGGAATATCCATATTATTCTAACCTATGGCAAGTACATAAAACAGCTCTACCTATTTCGATCTCTTTTTTATAATTTATATAAAAGGATTAAGTACATATATATATTTATAAATCAATTTATATATTGTAGTGTCCCAACACTGGGTCGTTTTTTCATTTTTAGGCTGATATAGGATAAGTTATTTTTATGGAGTTATAAATTAACATTTTTAATTTATAACTCCATAATAATAACAAACCATAATAATCAATCCATAATAATATCTAGTCGCAAACTTTAGGTTAATATAGACGAATTACTTATTCCAAATAACATATATTTTTTAATGTATTTAAGTGTTGTCCCGAATTTCGGGACAGATGTCCCGGAAAAAATTTAGTCCTAAGGAAGTCTCCGTTTCTTGTCTCTGTTCTTCGAAGTTTAGGCAAATAGGCACTACCTATTCCTATCACTGCTGATCATTCTTACACAATAACCCTATCTTACAGAAACTAATACAATCGAGGAGCTGACTCATGCAAATACGGAAAGGACGGATCGGAACAAGCAAGGATAATCACGCTTGCTCAGTGCGTGTTGACAGTGTAAAACTATTAAAACCTGGGGACTACTACCATCTTACTTCAGTGTTGGAAAGAGATGGAGCTATACAGAATGTATGTATAGCTTTAGTTACAGAATGTACAGTCAGCAAAGGAGATAAGTATGCAGGTTCGTCGAATATAGTTGAAGTTTAGTAAGAAACCGATTGATGCTTTCAAATGAAATTTAATTTGATAAATTAACTGTTTGTTTTCTATTAATTAAATTAAATTTTATTCGAAAACATCAATCGGTTTCTTATTAAACTTCAACTATATTAGACGACCCTTTTTGCAAAGTGCATTGAGTTTGTGCAGAACAAACATTTTTTCTTTCTTTATTTTTTTTCTCTATTTTATTTCCTCACCAATAAAACTATAAAATACTAGCTGTGCCCCGCGGTTTCACCCGCGTAAGTTTCGATCCCGTGGGAATATCGGGATAAAAAGTATTCTATGTGTTATTCTGATGTATAAGCAATATTACTGTACAGTTTCATCAAAATCCGTTCAGTAGTTTTTGCGTGAAAGAGTAAGAAATATCCATCCATCCATCCTCACAAACTTTCGCATTTATAATATTATAGTAGGATTATAGTAGGATTTCCTCTCACCATTGTCAAAAATAGACTTAGAAAGTACATCTAAAAGCAATTCAAAATTAAATCACTACACCCAGTCCCTATCATTACATTTATACGTACATTTCGTCTTTGGATCCCTATAAAGTCCGGGACCAAACAGCAAGGGTTTAAGTGGTAATCCATCACACTGATTTCAAGATTCACACATGTAGTGACTGCTCTAGATTTACTTAGTAATAAGGTTTATTTGAATTTATTAGGGTTTTTTAAGGCCAGTAAATTTCTAGATTTGGTGTTTTGATGAATGGGCAAAGTGCCTTTATTGAAACTCTACGAGTAGTAAAGGTTATTCTGTGAATTGTGAGACGCGCTAACAACGTTTATTTTTATTAGGGACTAGCGACCCGCCCTGGCTTCGCACGGGTGCAATGCAATTTAATTAAATAATTTTATCTATATTAAATGCACAATGTATTTAAGGTACTTAATTGGATAAGGATTAATGCTGTATTGCTTAAAATCGCTTCGTAAATAAGCCATCATTTCTCGTAAAAAGTAAAGGATAAAAAATGGTAATTGTGGGTTATCCCTAAAAGATAGACATATACCATTGGGGACTTTTTGGTAGACCTTTTTAAGTTGTACAATACTGTAGTACATTATTTTGATGTATCTCATAGGGTTCAGCCAGCGTTTGCAATGTAAGCGCAAAAAAGGGTTTATTTACGACATCACATTAGAAACCTCTAAAATTATCAGTGTTTCTCTACTATATTATACATTTATTATACATATAAACCTTCCTCTTGAATCACTTTATCTATTAAAAAACTGTATCAAAATTCGTTGCGTAGTTTTAAAGATTTAAGCATACATAGGGATAAAGGGACAGAGAAAGCAACTTTGTTTTATACTATGTAGTGATGCGCTACGATAACCCGGGAAATCCGTTTTTGTTACGTTCAGTATCAGGTTGTGTTGATCAAAACATGATTCTCAACGTAAAAAATACCTATACCTATAACCATAAAATCATCAGTACAACTCTCACCTTAAAAGTCATGATTTTATGAAATCGTCATTCAATAAGACAATATGAAGTTATGAAGTTGTCTATTGATGATTTTAATGAGAAGAATATGTGTTTGTTATGGTCGCGAATCATATTTTGATCAACATATCTACAATTTGATACTGATGGATATGCTTAGCATGATGTAAGTACGGTGTTAAATCTGCTATAAAATTGTATTAAATTTGGAAAATAATAATAATTAATTATTTAATTTTTTTTTTTTTTATCTTACTACATTTTCTATCTGTATTAAATTTTATTATCTGTATTAAATTTTTCACAGGGCCCGTTTTTTGGTAGTAGGTAAATCGAAGGTAGAAAACGATTTGGTTTTCTATATATACCATTTGGTTATCTACATAACAATTTGGGTTTAACCATAAAGTGATTAATAAAAATTTGTATTAGGTTAAGGTTAGACACACATTCTGTAAGTCGACCCAAAATTACTTGAAAAATCACTACTTTTTGGGCTCCGTCGCAGTCGGAAAAAAAAGACTAGACGGACAAATGATCGGTCTGTACCTCATCATTATCATTATTTCAGCCCGGAATGTGGGTATAGGCCTCAACTTTTTCCTGCCATATTTCCCGGTGCCTGCATGTCTCATCCATGTGTTTCCTGCGAAATTGATGATATCATCAACGCAACGTTCTTTTGGACGGCCCTGGTTTCTTTGTTCTAACATTGATCACCATTCGGACACAGTTTTACTCCATCGGCCATCTCCTCGTCTAGCTATACATATGTCCTACCCAACTCCATTTGAGGTGCATTGCTCTGTCCCCGATTTTGTAAACTTTCGACCGACGACGAATTTCAATGTTACGCGCTTGGTCTAGTAGGTTTATGCCAAGTATGGCTCCATCTATGGCCCTTTGTGCTACTCGCCTGCGGTGAACCTCTCTCTCGTCTGAGTCTAATTTGTGAGCGTCCAGGTCTTGTGTTAGATCACTTATTAAAACAAATCCACGCACCACGGACAACTAGTTTTTTCACTGCAAGTACAGTATAACCTACAATACGTCCACTTAACTCAAAAATAACACAGGGACAGTTTTACTTTTTTTTTCAAGAAAAAGGCGCGAACCCACTTCCTTGGCAAAAACGACTTGTTTACAATCATTTTAATTCTACGTGAATGTTGCCTGCTGAATAAAGTTTAATTGTAACTGTGTTTATAATACCTAACGTTACCTAATACAAATCATAATATATATATTTTTTTTTAAAGTAACCAGGTTGTTAATCGTTTGGTATTATTTGACACAAGCGTTATAACACTTGGCACCGTCATCATGGATGCTTGGCATGGTCATTGTTGGTAGGACAAATTGGTTACAAAGGCGGTTTTTTAAGCACGATTATTTTGGGCCGAAAAATACGTTCCTTCTTACAAAATGCCGCCCACCCGAGCTGTATTCTTCTAGAAATCACTTTTTTGGAATGCTCCTTATCAAAAAATAGAACATATCCTAAATAAAAGGATTGTCAACCATCTCCAGAGGTTTGTTTCCAACCATCACAGCTGAAGCTAACCTCATAATCAGCCTATAAGGTTCCCACTGCTGGGACACAGGCCTCCTGTCTTCGAGAGGGACTGGGCAGTAATCCACCACGTGGACCCATTGCGGGTTGGTAGATGTCACATGTCTTCGGATTTTTGATTCTAGGACATGCCGGTTTCCTCCCTGTGTTTTTATTCATCGGTTTTGAGCTAACCTCACATACATAAAAATATTGGGCAAACCTATAAACAAGGTACTTATTAAGGGTCTATTTTCACTATGAAAATCCGTCACGTAGGAACAATTAGGCACAATTTCAAAAGAGTCAAGCAAATGTCTGATATCAGACATAACAATACAAGGCACACAATTAATTTTGATGTTATTATTTTGAAGGGTTCTATTGATTGACCCTATTTGCTTAGAGTAAACAACTTGATAGTGGAAATACAGGGTAGGGTGATATTATGTACGGTGACAGTACGTTTCATTTCCCGTCGAGTCGTACTCAGCGCTTCTCCTCCACTTTTATTATGCGCACAGCCAAAGTGTGGAACTCTCTGCCGGCATCTGTGTTCCCTCCCACATTTAACCCGTTTGCCTTCAAATCAAGAGTTCACAGGCATCTTCTGGGCATGCTCGTTCCATCATAGACCTCATTCATCGCCTTCCATCAGGCGTGATCGGAGTCAAGAGCAGGTCCATTTAGCAATAAAAAAAAAGGAAAACGATATAAAAATTTCTTCACCTTCATACCTGGATAGTAGTAGGAGTACCTAGTGCAATATTATGCTGGAGTCTGGGTTTACCGATTGCTATAACCTTGAAAAGTTCATGACAGGATTATCTTTTAGTTGATAAAAATCTTAAATTCATGCACTGCCAGACAACGCACTGCCTAAAACGCTGAATCTAGAAGCATGAATTAACTATCTTTTAAAAACCTTATTCAATTAAATTGAGAACTAAGGAAGGATTTTTGAAATAAAGACAAACAGAGGATAAAAGTTGGCATTTGATATTTTTGCCGATGCGAAAACCCAGCGGGCGCGCGCATAGCTAGTAAAGATTAAAATATCAAAAAAAAAAAAAAAACTGGACAAATTTTCCGACACGCAGTCAGTAACCGTGGCAATGAATTGATATGTCGATCATTCGTGATCATTGTTTGATATAAGAAGTTGCTCTGCAGTGAGACAATATAACTAATATTATTATCTAATACCTACTAGCTGACCCCGCAAACGTCGTTTTGCAAAAAAAAAAAAAAATAGGGGTATGAAAAATAGATAGTATAATATAAAATGCTCGTGTCACAGTGTTAGTTACCATACTTCTCCGAAACGGCTGGTCCGATTTGTATGTAATTTTGTGTACATATCGGGTAGGTCTGAGAATCGGCTACTATTTTTTTTTTTTGCAAAACGACGTTTGCGGGGTCAGCTAGTTACTTATAATAATTATCGAGCATCAGCAGCCCGACCCCACAGTAAAATGCCATACGACATAAATAATGTTGTGGAAGTAGCTAAAATAGACCAAACACGCGGTTCCTACGCCTGGTTTTATCTTTCTAACACTAATAAGCGGCCGAGCATAGCCACCCCGCTGAGATGTTGATTGTGGCCTCTTTTGTAATTTCTCGTCTAGCGTAATTCCTGAGCTTTGATCCATTTCAACAGGGTGCCCAATTACCCATGGCTAATCCTCTCTAATATTTCATTTAATCATCATAAATCATTGCGGCTTCCTCCCAATCTCTGAACCGTATATTCCAATAAATAAACATCAAAATAATAAATCTGATAAAGGTCGGCTCTTGTTTATTCTGCGAACTCGCGAAACAATGCTCTTCTTATACAATTAAAAGCTGAATGGAGTCATTAATAATTTCTCCAGAAAGCTGCCTCATTGGTAAGTGAGTCACGAGGCTAAAGATCAATCCTTACTCTAGGACATTGCCAGAAGACAAGGCTATCAAGATAATGTACAGCCTTTTTCTTTTGGGTTTTTTATGTTAAGACATAATTTTTTGGAATAAAAACTCGAATGTTTTGTAAAATATTATTCAAAGCAAATAACAAAAGGCTTGTTATTGCTTGTATATTTTTTTTTCAAGGTTAACGAGCTACCTTTCTGGCGAAGTTAGGTACATTATGAGAGAAAATAAATAAACTTATTTATTTCATTATTTATGTTCATAAAAATTATCTTTTTAAATTTTAGAATATATAAAAATATTATTTAAAAAAACCAAAAAAAACCCGACTGCGGTAAAAAACATAAGTTAAAAAAAATTGAAAATATAAAAACAAGCCCATTTTCAATTAAATAAAAATTCGAAGCAGGCGGGACCCATTTGAGTTTGAAAATGTAAAAGATTTCGCAGACGATTTAGTTCGTGTTTTTACGATTTATCACTTCGAATTACTTTTACCCCACTAGCTAGGTTTTTATAAAAAAAAAAAAATTGAAGACATAATAAGGCGACAAAAATTGGGCATTTTAATTTTTTTTTCAATTTTGATATATCCAGTGTCACTCTCACTATTCTAAGACGAATTTAACGCCACCTCTCAACCTGAAATCGATCAAGCCGTTTAGGTTACAGAGCTTGCTAAAGAAATATACACACATACACTCGAAAAACATAACCCTCCTTCTATCGCAGTCGGGTAAAAAATAGTAGCTCAATGGTATCGGAAACAGGGTCCGAGCCACAGCAGGTCAGGGCTTATTACTATTATTGTACCCATCCCGAATAGTGATCAATTGGAGCCAGGAACCACCCACAAATCAAATGAACCCACAAAACAAATCAGCCCACTATTCTATTTGACAATGGCGCCGATTCTGTTGTTCACAAACTAAACTAAATTTAAGTTCAGTGCATCTTTTTCTTTCTATTTCAATATGAAAAGGACAGAAGATTAATATTAGTTTATTCCTGTCAAATTAGTCAGCGCCTGACGTAAATTGACGTATTTTTAGTAGCCATTTTTTAATCTCGTCTAACCTGTCTATGGATTATCTAATTTGACAGGACTAAACTAATATTTTATCTTCTGTCCTTTTCGTAATGAAATAGAAAGAAAAAGATGCACTGTTCTTAAATTTAGTTTAGTTTGTGAACAACAGAATCGGTGTCATTATTTACATATTTCGTACGTCCGGTCGACAGTCCCCTCCATTGTAATTCAGCTCAGGCGAGCAAACAGGTTACTGTTAATACTAAACTCGGGAAAGTTACATCAACAGATCGCTCGCAGTCTGTTATTCAACGTGTGTAAAACCATCCGTAAGTTATATGTCATTTTAAAAGATTTATTGGAACACACTGCTTAGGAGGTTAGTGAACGGGTAGCGGGGATTTATAATTTCTGTGTTGTTAGTAAGTTAGCCTGTTGTAGGTGCAGCGGGATTGTCCGAAAGGGTTACCGGTACCCCGGAACACAAAGGGCTAAGGAAGGAACACGGGTGGGTTTTAGTCAGTAAGTCTGACACTCCCTTCTGCTCCACCCTGAGCGGGAGGGGTCATTTGATGATTTGAATCCACAAAAAAAAAGCCTGTTGTAGGTATACGTACATAAATTACTAGTAAAATGTTACTTTAAGATCTTCAGACTAGGTGTAAAACAAAAGAAAAAGATAAGGATATCGGTAAACACAACTAAGTGAAAAATAATGTTAATTTCGGATGTCGGTGTCGTTGTTTCAGCATTTTCGTTTTTTGACATCGACTTCCGAAATTAAAGTTATTTTTTACTTTTTTTGTGTTTTTTTGGAAGTCGGTTGTTTTATTTTGTAGAAAAGTTTTTATTTTTCACTTTTTAATTGTACACACGGCTACACATTACCTAAGCTATACATTTCCAAATTTATCTAACATTGTATAGGTTTTTCGTACAATTAGTAGTCAGCTTATAGTGGCTATGTATAGCTTGATGTGTAGCCGTGCGTACATACCCCATATAAATTCAATTAACACCTATGCATTGAAGAATTGAATAAAACGACTAGAAGAATCATCAAAATTCGCATAGAAATGCCGGAGGTGCAGTACATTTATGCATATAACTTCGTACATAAAAATAATTATCTAATGTATTATATACTAAAACCTTCTTGAAAGTATGTAGATTACATGAATGAGAGGATTATCAAAATTGGGTCATTAATTTTGGAGAAAATCGCGGACATACAAACATACATACATACACACATACGGTTTGAATACAGAATCTCCTTTTTTGAAGTCTGTTAAAAAGACGCTACGTCCTGGGGGCCGATTCTACTAACAAAATTGTTCAAAAATCGCAATGGAACCACAGCTGAATCACGGCTGTTAAGCGTTTTCATATTCTACTAATGAACAACGATTCAACTGCGGTTACGTTTTAGTTTAAGCCAACGATCGATAGAAATAATTTCAAAATAAAGGTATTCTGCTAACAAAATCGAACATGAGCGTGACGTTTAGTCACATTCTACTGTTATGACACTTGTTAGAATCGAATGATTTAATTAAAATTTTGTATTCGAAAATACTTTCGGTGACATGTATGTAACATTTTTAGGTTCAACTTTTTTTTCTGTGGTATTATTAAAACATACTATTTGGCATGTTGGTAACACAGTTTACCCGCTGTTACGTTCCCGCTACCATTCAGTTGCGATTCAGCTTAAGTTTAGTTTAGTACCTACATAGGAAATAGTAGAATGACTTTATAAGTAACTATCGAACGGCGATCGAAATCGAACTGTTATTAAAACACAATTGAACGTGTAACGTTGCAAATTAGTAGAATCGCCCCCCAGGGGTAGGTTAAGTAGGTAAGAATTTTTGAAACCAATTCCCTTACACAAAATATTCTACAAATTTGATTTAGATTGTCTTGCTTAGCACTTAGCAATCGTATAATCGAAATAATAATAATATAATCTACGCGCCTTAATCAAGCTAAAGGCGTGTAGACCGGAAGGCTCCCCTATAAACTCCGTTCATAACCGTTCATCAATATTGGCGATGCCGATGCGAGACTACAATGAGATAATTAGGTAATTTATAATGCCTTTATTATTCACAAACTGTGGCGTGACAAATGGCGTGAATACTAATTATCCAATGACAACAATAGCTTCCAATTATTGGAAGCCTGCATTAACAAATATAATTATTTAAAATTGGAGATTAATTAAAATCGTGGAAATTACATTAACAATATATGGAATCAGATGACATGAAATGAGAACGTAACTCTGTTTGTCTCTATTCACGAATTAACGGCTGAGCAGATTTCGATAAAATTTTGCACACCAAAGATCGTGACCTGGATAAGGACAAAGGATACCTACTTTTTATCTAGGTAGTAGGATCCCATGGGATAATTTCCGACCTCAATACAGGCAAAGCCGCGGAAAATATCTAGTAATTCAATAATTAGACTTAAATAAACCGGCTTGCCATCTTACACATCCGTATGTCCCTAAATGCGAACATTGTCTGTGTTGTAAAGCGTTCTGGGTGCTACAAACGACCAACTTACTTAACATTTCACCCATCTGACAACGTTCCTTCTTCCATGCTACTAAGGGTTAAAATCCCTTGATTTTGTGTTTAGGGATGGTAGATTTAAGTTGGTGGGGGTGACATGTCACCCTGTAAAGAAGTTTTAACAAAGTTCTGAGTTCTACAGCGGATAATAAACGAGTGCCAGTACTAACTAAGCCCACGACAATACGATAGTTTAATGTTCCAGGATTGTCTAGGCTCAGTTGTGAGTTTGAGTCATTCCCCAGTTCTGAATGAGTTTTAGTTGGACACCTTCAAGCTTATTGTGTGAATTAATATTGTTCAGCTTATTGTCCAACGCTACTCGAAAGTTACGTGTTACAAACTCGTATGTATGCACAGTAAGGCTGTGTCACCAGTAGGGAAACTGTTAGTAGCCGACTGAGTGAGTAAAGTGAGCGTGAAGTGAGTGAAGTGAGCGTAAAGTGAGCGCAAAACTAGCAAACTGTGGACACTCCATTCCAAATACCGATGCCTTAGTTCACAATTGCACTAACTACGAAATTTACATTTTTGAGGAGAGAGCTTTAAAGTTTAGAATAGAATAGAATAGTTCTTTATTTGCACAGAAAGTAGGTACAAGTTACAGATGTTAAGTTTATAAATATGATCCTATACTAACTACCTTAACTAAGGCATGCAAACAGTTTAGCTACTTATAATAATAAAGACTCATTAATATTTTTGTTATTTACACATTCAATTCAATTTAGACGAGAACAGTAGAAAATCCAAGTAAAATAACGAAAAAAATTTGCATCTATTCATAAGACTAGTCCCTTTACTCCATCTGTCTTGATTGGTTTTACAAAAATAAAGATCATTAGTATAATACCACATTCATGGAACATTAAACGAACTCATTTAATACAACTGTGACCCACGTTTTTGGCGGAAACTAAAGAGCATTTAATTTAGTGTACCTATTTGGCATTAAAAAAGTAAAAAATTGAAAATTTTGTAGTTAGTGCAATTGTGAACCGATCAGGACCAGGCCCATGCCGGACGGCGCGTACGTGTTCCACGCGCGCCTCAAAGAGATGTCAGCATAAGGAAGGGGCCCGAAAGGGCCGAAGCCTGCCGGGGCAGCGGGATTGTCCGAAAGGGTTACCGCTACCCCGGAACACAAAGGGCTAAGGAAGGACTTTTTTTATTATAGGCATCGATATATGGAAGGGGCGTACTAAACCGATACGCCACAAACTCAGTCGGCTGCTAACAGTTTGCCTACTGGGGACACAGCCTTAGACAAGTTTAAAACATAAAAATCTCGCGCAAAATCACACGCTGTGCTTGCAGCGTATTATACGATGAAGTAAATTATGACAATGTGTCGGAACGTTGAAGTCTGTTATCATTTAAAACAGGTTTTTATTGAGTCGTTTCGAAATTTCTTTATTTACTTATATAATTAACGAAGTTCTATCGTTAAGGGCGCCGGCAAGTTTATTTTCAGAGGGGTGCGTATTCAGCTCAACGAAGCAGGCTCGATTATTTTTGAACTTCACCTGTGATGTAGTGGTTAAGTTAGGTTATTGTTTGTCCATACATACAAGGAGTCATTTTGTCGACTTAAGTCGATTAGATTTTAGGAAATAGGAGTTCGGTACAGTAAAAGGTTTAGAATCGAGAGATACAATCGAAAATTTTAGGGTCTCGCCTCAAATTGAGTTGAGTTTATATTTTTAGTTCTGAATGTTTTTACACCTACTTTTTATTTTGAAGCCAAGGAGGTGCAAGTGCACCTTCTTGTACCCCGCTCCCGGCGGCACCCATGACTATCATGCGTTCGTCTCATTTATTTACGAGTGTCAGTCTTTTTTTTTTTTTGCAATGCAATATCACACTTTGCCAAATTTATGGGCATATTTGTTACTATTTTCATCTGACACAATATTTTACATAATTATCCATGCACACGTCACGTTGCAGTATAAAGCTCATTCACACCCGTTACCTCACACGGTCCAGCTGAAAACAAACGTCTGGAACTAATTGTCTGACATTTCGCTGAACTGGAACTTTTTGGCGCATTCGTGAGGCACACTTTTCTGCTAATTTCTTACACCTGACTTTCCACTTTTTATTTCTATTAATCTGAATGCCAATTTCGTAATTCAAAACGTTCAAAACCTAGTCGCATTCTCATGTCAGCGTCAATCAATATAAAAAAATTGTCAACATTTAGGGAAATTAGAGGTATTTTGTGACAGATTGAGACTTAGATCAGACTGTGAACGTTCTTAAAATGACTTGAATTGTGCCTCTGATGATTTATATTGAGTGTCTTTATGTATGTGCTAAACAAATGTATTTTCTTTCTTTCTAATGCTAATGCTTTATTTTATTTATTTATTTATTTATTTAATACTTCAAGCACATACATGTACAGAGGCGGACTTAATGCCATAGGTATTTTCTACCATTCAGGTGATGCAGAGACAAACAGTAGTAGGTGCAATCATTAGAGGAATAAATATTTTAAATATAAAGATACGCAGAAACCCATTTAAACTATAAATATAATGTACACCTAATTACATATAAATATTTACTAATGCGTTATTTACTAATTTGTGTTTTTTTGGGAATCGAACACAATACCTTGCGCGCGGCCTGCTCGCGCCGGCAGCGTGATCAGCGCGTCATCGGCAAGCTGAAGCGCGGTGCGGCGACGACACAGCTCGGCCCGAAGACCACACGCTTCCACGACGGACGATACCTAACTTAATTCTTTGTTTGTTCGGAAGTTTATTTTGTTAATAAGGTCGGCAATAAAAACCATTGCCCCGTGATACAGTCCACTCTTTTATTGCTCCCCGCGCTAACAATTGCAATTTATTATTTATTTATTTATTTATTTATCTATTTATTTCAGGCATCAAGGCCCATATAAACACATATAATACAATATTAATATAACTTAAAAATACTATAAATATATACAAATTATAATTACACTACAAAACTAACGCACACGAAGTGTCTGCGTCGTGTTTCGCTGACTGGTGGTGTGCGTTACGATTGCTCCGCCAAGTTATCCAACAAAAAAAAAACTTCGCCAAAAAAATTGTCGGAATTTGTCAAAATCGAAGGGAACAAACCAAAAATTTGTCAAAGTAGAAATAAAGAAGTTACATGGGTTTAAAGTTGGCCGCGCGAACGTAACGTGGAGGACTGCGCGGCCATGGAGATCTCAGCAACTACTTGGGTTAGAGATCAAATTCTTTTTGTCAATTAAAGACTGAATTTGTCAAAAATTGTCGAAAAAAGAATTATAAGCTCTAGATCAATATTTTACGAAATATTCACCTTGGAAGTTATGGCCGCGCAATCGACCACTTGTTGTTTCTTTAATGTTCATTATTTCTTTAAAACTTAAGACTTCACACAGTAACACTGTTACAAGTATATAGGTCTTAATTTGTCAAAACTAACGAAAGCAATAAATACTACTAAAGTTTAGTAAAACAGACGAAATCAGTCCATAACAAAACGTACGTGGCCGCGCGGTCGAAACGTTACTTTGTACGCTGATATCTCATTATCTATAATTGTTAGGGTTTTGGTGTGAACATCCATTTATTCGACATATTAACCTCATCAGAATAACATATCGTTTTACCCTCGGAACAGTTTTCAACGCGTGTAATCTTAAAAATAATGTTAACTCATACAATGTTCGAGCAGGGTAACCATAATTTCGATTTGATTTGGGAATACCTCTAGCTGGAGACTAGCAATTATATTGGACAACATCTAGCTCAATCTGCAAAATATATAATATTAAATGAAAAACTATACAAGGTGTAACATAATTAACGCAAGACCTCCTACACCCAATTCTAGTATTGAGTTAAAAGCTTAACACAATTACCAAAACTTATTTTTTTTAAAGCTTGCTATGTTCATTAGGAAAATCGTGTTGACACTAGCAGAATTTTATGCATTTAAAAATTTGTCTTATTGCCTTGAAATAAGATTTAATTTTATTTGGCTCAATCGGCGGTTAGTATGAAAAAATACATATTTTTTGAAAAAATACTTATATTAAAGGTTATTAAAATCGATTCAGTAGTCAATTATGAACAAATTACTTTCAGGACTTGCGTTTATTCTGTTACACATTGTATAGATATACAAGTTTTTGTTTTTTTTTAATTATTGAAATTTCAATAATTAGAATGTTTATTCATCACAGCTTACAAAATTCTGCGCTCTCACTCTAAGATAATCATTATGATTTATCACTCGCACAACTGCCGACTAGCGGACCACCAGCTGACCACTTTGTTGCCGAATCAGCATATTTTACAAAGGAAAGAAACAGATCATGAATATTCCATCATTCATATATATATTTTTTTTCATTTCACATTAGCGATATTAGCCATATGAGAATACACACAGAACAACATACTTATCAGCAATAATCAAGATAATAATATCAATTAACTTACATCAACATTGTAGGTAGTCAGTCGATCTTGTAGTTGTGACTGTAACGCTGCATTTATTTATGAACACATTGTAAATGGCATTTTTTTCAGCGCTAGTTCTATTAGTAATTTTTCTAATAATACGTGCATGAATTCGGACTTATCAGAGAAAACACGTCTTTCTACCGTTAAAAGATATAATAAACATTTTCACTAATAACAACTTGGATGATGCTATTATTGTTCATGATTGAGAGAAACAATATAAACATGTTGTTACATGATATACCTCAAAATATTATAGTTAAATAAAATATTTATAAATTGCTAGCAATTTATAAATATTTTGAATATATTCCTATTTCTAATATATTCCTATTGAATATATTCCTCCAATCCTTGGAACAAGGTCACTAAAAATGTCATTTTATAAGAAATGCCGGGATGCTTTGCTACGAAGTTTTCGTTGTCGACAACGAAAGTAAATTATAATGTGAAAGTACAAAAGAACCTGTTTGCATCCATTTTCTCACTTAACGTTTTGTAGAGGTGTAACCAGAATTATTATTTGTATAATTTGATTTTTGTAAATAATTATTGATTTTTCACAGCATGTAAAATATTGGTATTCAGCTGCATCCTATTAGACTGGAAGCCGACCCCTACATAGTTGGGAAAAAGCTAGGCAAATGTGAATAATTGATTTTTTATTTTCTTAAAAAATGTTTCTGTAGATGTTTTTAAAGAATTTTATTTTATTTGTTGATTTTAATGTACCTAACCGTTGATTTTTTTTAATCTTATATTTTTTGTTAATTTTGCACGCTGTGATTGATATGTAATGATATGTATATGTAATTATTAAAATATACAAGTTTTTTATTTAATAATAATGATACATTTTGCAGATTGAGCTAGATGTTGTCCAATATAATTGCTAGTCTCCAGCTAGAGGTATTCCCAAATCAAATCGAAATTATGGTTACCCTGCTCGAACATTGTATGAGTTAACATTATTTTTAAGATTACACGCGTTGAAAACTGTTCCGAGGGTAAAACGATATGTTATTCTGATGAGGTTAATATGTCCAATAAATGGATGTTCACACCAAAACCCTAACAATTATAGATAATGAGATATCAGCGTACAAAGTAACGTTTCGACCGCGCGGCCACGTACGTTTTGTTTTGGACTGATTTCGTCTGTTTTACTAAACTTTAGTAGTATTTATTGCTTTCGTTAGTTTTGACAAATTAAGACCTATATACTTGTAACAGTTTTACTGTGTGAAGTCTTAAGTTTTAAAGAAATAATGAACATTAAAGAAACAACAAGTGGTCGATTGCGCGGCCATAACTTCCAAGGTGAATATTTCATAAAATATTGATCTAGAGCTTATAATTCTTTTTTCGACAATTTTTGACAAATTCAGTCTTTAATTGACAAAAAGAATTTGATCTCTAACTCAAGTAGTTGCTGAGATCTCCATGGCCGCGCAGTCCTCCACGTTACGTTCGCGCGGCCAACTTTAAACCCATGTAACTTCTTTATTTCTACTTTGACAAATTTTTGGTTTGTTTCCTTCGATTTTGACAAATTCTGACAATTTTTTTGGCGAAGTTTTTTTTTTGTTGGATAACTTGGCGGAGCAATCGTAACGCACACGACTGGTGTCATGTAGCCGGCCACGAAACCGGCGGTACACAACACCCTGCGGCCAGAACTCTTCCTTGAGTAACTTCTCGAGATGATGTGTCGGAACACGCACCACGAACGACTAATAGAAACATAATTTTAATTATAATACGTGGGGCAATAGGTAGGATGGACAATGCTGCGGCAGAAATCGTACTACCAATGCAAGTTAAGCAAGTAACACTTACAACAAAATTCTGAATTCAGTCTTCATATTTTCACATTTTACATTCGATATTCACGTTCCATTAATTCCAAGAATTGTGTTCGAATTTAATTTACAGATCATTGTCATGTTAATTAAGGAGTGCCCGTATTCATGAAATACGGTTTTTAATGTAACTACCGAATTTAACGACTGTAATTCTTTTAACACTTGTTCGAATATTTCGAAATCAGCCTATCGATTCTGTAAAAATCTCACCGTGATAACATAGGTGAAGTGAACTATCAATGGAGGCAATCCCTAACATCAGATGGAATGACAGCTCACTTCACCTTAGTTTTCACGGTGAGATTTTTACAGAATAGCACTGTAATGAGTTTTAAAAAATGAAACAATTTTGTTTCATTATTTGCACCATACTTATGTTGTTTAGGCCCGTCGGCGTCGTCCACGACGCTACTTACAAAACTCAAATTACCCAGAATTTCGCAACACAAAAAAAAATATATTCGCGGTCTGTACATGACGCGACCGATCACAAACTAGTTAGTAACGCGTTACTAAGTCGCACGACTAACAGATGAATATAATTTAGGATTTTTCATTTTATACCATAGCAAAACAATCATAACGCCTGGCTAACCTTTTTTTTTTTACACAGCTGTGCAGTAACAGTAAACTTAATTTCAGTAGTAATGTATATTGCAAATCTCAAGGTAGGGCAGCTACTGAAAATTGCACAATGGGAACACACAAAAAAGCGATGACAAGTTCAGGAATTGTGATCAACCATCAGATCAATAAGGCAGTCAAAATATTACAATACATAAATAACAGTTATTTAAAACCTTGAAACTATAAGCGGGCGTCTTGTGGCTCTTAGGCCGGTCGTCCACGACCCCACTCAAAGGTAATCAGTTAGGTACAAACTTAAATCACCAATGAGTCGCCAGAATGTAATAGAAATAGTGCGTTTGTCAAGGTCCACCGCGGCCGTCACCGGGCCGTGTCGTCACCGAGAGGACGGAGCAGAAGTATCGATACATACGATTACGTTGTGCTCAATACAAAACATATTTGATAGTAACAGTCGCACGAGCGTCGTTCGCCCGGTTTTGGAAATTGTCATCCCCACTTGTTTAAGATTAGGTGGTTTATAGTTAAGTCATACATAGCGCATTGCTTCTCAAGGTAAGTACCGTATATAATCGGTCTTTCCAGAAATTGATTGAAATACTAGTGCTGTGACATTCTGGCTACTCAATACTCATTGATGTTTTGAATTTTCAACTGATTACTTTGTTTAATGTCGTGCACGATAGGCTTTACTGTAAAGCGATCTCCGTCTCTTAGCATCGACGTGTATCATTGTCGCTAGTTTGGACGCAAAATGATACGCGATCATGCTACGCGCCGTAACTGATACACCCCCATCCGTATGTAACCGCGTATCTGATACGTTTCGACTCGAATACGTGTATCGTGAATTCGTGATCGGGAGTACCTATGTACGTAGTATGGACGCGTTTTGATACTGTGTCACGATACGACTATGTCATTTGATACATGATACGAGTGCATCGCTTTCCATATCGAGGAGGTTTTTTCCGATCATCAAAGGGGATACGCGTTGCTAACACGCTGAAAAGATTCAGTATCGTTTAGTATGGACGTGGATTTTGACGCAATCGGCGGGCAACAAGATAGTGATACGATGCGGCCGAAATGGCCGTCCTTACTTAGGATACGAATACTCGATATGATATGCCTAATTTTTAACTTCAAGATGATACAAGTGTGGAACCAGCCTTAGTGAAACAAATTGTCAATCGCACTATATTAGATTAGGTTGGTTTAAAGTCAGGTAGGGGACTACAGTGCAAAATTTATTGAGAGAATTAGTCTTTCGAGAAATTGATTCCCAGCATAAGAGGAAGAAGGCGCATTTCTTAAGTCCATTAGACCATCTTTTTAAGGATGGAAGCAGGGTATCCGTACGAATTTTACCACTTGATTATGTGCATTTTTATAAATTTATAACACGAAGATATTACCGTATACGTGTACGTCTACGTCCATAAAATCTATAGAAATGCGTGCACGTTATATCGTCATCATGAACGGAAATTTGAAAGCGTCTTCATTTATATTTCCATTCATTTTACTTTCCTGTATTATCGTGATGCCGTGACGTGGACGTGGAAGTCCACGGTAATCGTCACGTTAGAAATTATAAAGCACACAATGAAGTTCGACTAAATTATCATAGTAATATCCTCTGGTATAGCACTGGTATAATATTGCATATACAGACGCCAGCACATCAAGCTACCAGAAACTGTCAAATTTTCCCAATCAACCTTGAACCAAATTCCTTAGCGATAAAGTTGAAAATCTACTAAAGAAATTTGAAAGATTGTAGTAGCTTGATGTGCTGGCGTTTGTACAATGACAAGAATGCACAATTAATTCAAATTAATTTGGTGTGTTATCGAAAACTTATAAATCAGAATATTGATCCAACAACTATTTATCGGGACAAGACCGTGGAGTTTATTCGGCTCTTTTCCTTCGGAAACGACCAATTGAAACCGTGCACCTAGCTTTTGACGTTTCATAAGTGCCCATGTGCGTTTATGTGAAATATTTTTTTTTTTATTTGAAATAGCCAGCACCTTACCATTCCTAAAAATAGGAATAACTAGTAATAATCTGACCAAGAATATGCAAATGTACCATCTTATTGCTTTACGCAAATGCTCATGAATTATTTCATCTTAATTTGCCATTTCACCTTCATTTTGAACGGTTGTTTTTATTGTTTTGCCTTATATTTTAAGAATCCAATGAATATTTATTACAATTATTTACATTTTCTTACTAAGTCATTAAAGTATCAAAGCTAAGAAATGTAAAAAACGGATTCCTTTGCGGAATCTGTTTAACTTGGGTGTCTTCAACTCTCGGTTCAATAAGTTAGGTACTACTAGGCAAGCGTGCTCCATTTTTAATTAAACGGTTTTATTTAGCTTTTCCTGTTTGATTTGGGTCAAATTTAGTAATTGAAATTTTACCTCCTTCCTGTTGGCAGATTGATCTGATATTTGGTAAACACCTTTAGTTTTGATGACAATACAATTTAATTACCATCATTGCAAATCCAAGATGGCCGCCGCTACAAAATGGTGGATTACACATTTTTTCACAACCCCTTCAATATTATTTTTTTATTGTTTAATAGGTCTGCTCTTGACCTCGATCACGCCTGATAGAAAGCGATGGATGAGGTCTATGATGGAACGAGCGTGCGCAAAAAATTCCACTCTTGCTTTGAAGGCAATTCCATTTTTCATTCATTCATTCATTCAGCCGAAAGAAGTTCACTCCCCGTACTCCACTGTCGACCACTAACCATCGCTTTATCGCTTTTGTGAGACAATAGATCAGCACCCTAACTGCGTAACTATTAATCTAAATCTGAATCATTTTGAAGTATATTGCTAAGCCATTACTTAATACGTTCAAAAAATGTGTCTGCTGAACAATGCAACAACGAAATGAATGTTGTTGAACTGTCAAAATGGAACCCATTGCTACTGAGCAACGCACTACGTAATAGCATATAGTCGTTTCGGTGTGAACGAGAAGTTAAATATTATAATACAAAGTGTTGATAAATTAACATGACAAACTAAGAGGTGCCTTTCACTATGGGACCAAATCTAAAATCACGAAACAAAAAATCAGCTGTTTCATACGTTTTGGTCAAGTACCTAGATATTGAACTTTTTTATTAAACACCAGATTTTTTTTTTCGTGATTTCAGTGTTGGTCCCATAGTGAAAGTTGTTCAGTTCGATGGTCTAAAGCACCTCTTAAAGTTTTTCAGGTTAATTTTTTAACACCTTATGGAAAAGCGATAAACTGCGTAACGCGCGCTCACAGTCAGCGGCCGACAATACGTTTGGTCTGAACAATGCCGAAGGGTTAGACAGAGGTAAACCGTACAACCGCATTTCGCCAGTTACGTATAATAGGGGGCGAGCCTATTGCGATGAACTGGGCACAAATCCAGACTTCGGGATGCTTCTGAGAAATTCGTGATGGAAAACCCAATAACAGAAAAAGAAAGAAACCTGGGAGGCGATTCTACTAATTTGCAACGTTACACGTTCAATTGTGTTTTAATAACAGTTCGATTTCGATCGCTGTTCCATGGTTACTTATAAAGTCATTCTACTATTTTCTTGCAAACTGGAAACTAAACCTATGCTGAATCGCAACTGAATGGTAGCGGGAACGTAACAGCGGGTAAACTGTGTTACCAACATGCCAAATAGTATGTTTAATAATACCACAGAAAAAAAAGTTGAACCTAAAAATGGTACATACATGTCACCGAAAGTATTTTCGAATACAAAATTATTATTTAGACCATTCGATTCTAACAAGTGTCAAAATAACAGTAGAATGCGACTAAACGTCACGCTCATGTTCGATTTCGTTAGCAGAATGTATTTTGAAATTATTTCGATCGATCGTTAGCTTAAACTAAAACGTAACCGCAGTTGAATCGTTGTTCATTAGTAGAATATGAAAACGCTTAACAGCCGTGATTCAGCTGTGGTTCCATTGCGATTTTTGAACAATTTAGTTAGTAGAATCGGCCCCCTGGACCACATGCTCAGCAGAACCTTTTGCGACCACAAGACCAACAAGGCAAAGAGGCTCTCGAAATAATCCAGCAATTTGTTTAAATTTTGCTCATCAAGAGTAAACTAGTCGCAAGCTCAAACTCACTGGTGGTCATGGCCAAAAAGCACGCTGTTTCACCTGGTTTCGTGTCCGACAGCGTTAGTATCAGCGATGAGGAGTTAGACGCTAGTTCACACGAACAACGTCTAGTTATTACGCACAAATGAAACACCGTTCTGAACTGATAGGCGCGTAAAAAATTCGAAATGTGCTTCGGAAAATCAAGTTTAAAAAAAAACTGCATAAATCAATTACAAATAAAGTTTATTGAACGGACTTTGTTTTGAAGATTTTACAGTTACGATAAAAATAGCATCATAAGTTATTTTGCTTACAAATTGGTAGAAAAATCTAAAAAAAAACCTTCTAAAAACTGACCTTGCCAAACATTTTTTTTAATTCCGTCCATCGTTTCCATCTCATCATAAAATCAGTACGAATAAATATCCAAATATATAAGCGAAGGGTTTTTCCATAAGAAAAATCCCCATTTTATATAAGTATCCATCTATAGTTCTATGATTTATTTTCGCTTCTTCGGAATGAGGCTATTCGTAGACATATCAACGCTCCCTTCCAATATATTGCTTTTCGGATTTTAGCCAATAACATACAGAAAATTCTGGTCGAGAAGAAATAATATGCGAAAACAATGTGATTTTGAAAGTGACCCAAATATGTATGTAAACCATGGTTTCTACTATAAGAAGAAAAAAATTTTTTTTTTCTTTTTTTTGCATGTATGTATTGTACATAATTATTAATTTCATTGTAACTAAATAATAATTAATTATTATTTTTTTATACTACAGTAGTATTGTCTCTCCCTCTCCCTTCATCCATCCAAAGATTGTCTTTAAAACATCGTGTTTTAAACGTTATAACACAACTATAAATCCCCACGGTCCCTGTACCGTTGCATGCACCCTTAAACACAATGTTGCTTGTGCTTCATTGCGCACTACCATAAACAGCAAATCACTACATAGTACAAAACAGTCGCTTTCTCTGTCCCTATGAACGCTTAGATCTTTAAAACTACGCAACGGATTTTGAGGCGGTTTTTTTAATAGATAGAGTGATTCAAGAGGAAGGTTTATATATATAATACATGCATGCATGTGATATCATAAATAAACACATTTTTTTGCGCTTACTTTTCAAACGCTGGCTGAACCCTATGAGATAGGTCAAAATAATGTACTACAGTATTGTACACCTTAAAAAGGTCTACAAAAAAAGTCCGCGATGGTATATGTCTATCTCTTAGGGATAACCCACAATAATCATTTTTTATCGAAGCGATTTTAAGCAATACAGCATTAATCCTTATCCAATTAAGTACCTTAAATACATTGTGCATTTAATATAAATAAATATGGCCCTTTACAGCATGTAATATAAATGAATATTTTCGAAGATATTACAGATTTAAAATGCAGGGACATAGCGGTTGCTGCGGTACCGGCCGCGGCGGCGCGTGCTGGCGTTCTTGAAATACCTGTACTTAGTATCAGTATTGCACCCGTGCGAAGCCGGAGCGGGTTGCTAGTCACATATAAAATAAAAGTCGTTTTCCAGCAATTATTTTTGTGCAATTTTACTTAGTTTGATGTACAGAAGCCAGCACATCCAGCTACTACAATCTGTCAAATTTATTTAATAGATTTTCAACTTTATCGCTAAAATATAGGGTTCAAAGTTGATCGGGAAAATTTGACAGTTTCGGGTAGCTTGATGTGCTGGCGTCTGTACATAATGCATAGTTGACGGCTATGTGATGGGTCTTTTTACACCCTGTATAGTTTGTCAGAGGATATTCGACGAAGAACCAGAGTCACTGACATAGCTCTTAAAAATTGCAAGTTGAAGTGGCAATGGGCAGGCCACATCGCTCGTAGAACTGATACCCGATGGGGAAGAAAAGTTCTTGAGTGGCGACCACGAACCGGAAGACGCAGCGTAGGTAGGCCTCCCGCTAGGTGGACCGACGACATCGTGAGAATCGCGGGCAACCGATGGATGCAAATGGCGGATTGTCGTTCGGCGTGGTGGTCTAAGGGGGAGGCCTTTGTTCAGCAGTGGACGTCTTTCGGCTGATGATAATGATGATGATGATGATGAGGATACTTTATTCTTTTGACGATCAATTGATAATTTTGATCAAGCCCGATGGGATTTCCCAACGGCAAAACTGACGAATTTCCATACAAACTTTAGTCCCCTATTCAACCCCTTTAGGTAATGCCAAAACTTCTCCCATCCTTCAAATTGAAAAACTTTCTCCATGGGACTAACATCGTAGTCGCCAAAAAAATATCAACTGTCCCATACTAAAATTCAATACATGCTCGACCCAAATGTATGGGACGGCTGATTATTGTTTAGTATGATTGTTTGTACCACACCCTTAAATATCGCACACCTAGATCTAAAGAGAGCTAACTCGTAAATCTCAATTTTTGAGTTATGCGTATCATCGAATTCCTTATCTCACTACACGATTAAAACACAAGATTCTTATAACATCTTCTACTATCTGCATTTTAAAAAGTATTGATCAATACAGAAAACTGCTTCAGTGCACAGGGAAACAGTAATCAGTTTTCATCTTTTCTGAAAAAAGTGTTTTTTTGAGTTAATCGCTGTTTAGATCTAGGTGTGCGATATGGTCACACTTTTCTGATACACGCTGTATAAATAACTCATGTGCAGACAGTTTCCTAAACCCAGCGGTTTAAGTAGTGTTTTGTCTGTCTTTTGAATTTTAATCAGTAGATTAAGAAGACAAACTCTCTTGTTCTCATAGCCCAATGTTCATTGCAACTTCATTGCGAGCTTCCGAGTCCTCCTTCTAGTTTTGATGGAGCCTATCCAGCTCGCCCCGCCACCTCCTACGTAGCCTGCCGCGACTCTGCTTCACTGTATCAGTGCACCAGTCCTGTGCTATTTGGGCCCACAGTTCATCCAGCATGCGGCAGACATGGCCTGCTCAGTCCTATTTAAGTTGAGCAGCATTTTGAGCCACGTCAGCTGTCTGTGTTTTGGAGCGCAGTATCGTGTTTCTAACACGATTCGTTAATTTAATTGCGCTCCATTGCTCGTTGGCAGACCTTGAGTTTGGACTCCTGGATGTTAGTCAAAGACCAAGTCTGTGCACCAAATATCATAAACATAATCAGCCTATAATATTCTCACAGCTGAGACACAGGCCTCTTCTTTGTAAGAGGGAGTGGGCCGTAATTCACCACGCGGGTAATTAATCGGATGGATGACACATGTCTTCGAATATTTAGTTCTGGGACATCAAAAATGTTTGCCTTGGTAAACTATTAGCCCGAAAGTGAAGTCATACCAAGGTTGCTAATTGAAGGCGCACACATTAAGACGGACGTACGTCAAATTAGCCCAGTGCTATTCTGTAAAAATCTCACCGTGAATACTAAGGTTAAGTGAGCTGTCATTCCAAGGGATGGCCTCCATTGATAGCTCACTTCACGCTCACTTCACCTATGTTATCACGGTGAGATTTTTACAGAATCGATAGGCTAGGCCATTTTCATATTTCGCTGTTAGATTTACAACCGCGCTTGGCTCAACACCAACAAATAAAAATCTAACAGCACTCTTTTATTTAGGCTTTAATTTTGGTTTCACCTAATTTTAGTAAAAACGGGTATTAATTATCTACGAGTATTATCATGTATTCATTAAATTAACCTTTTTCAATTACATATTTATATTGTTCCCAAATATTTTTTTGTCGTTATTAATTGACATGAGAATTACATTTTGATTAAGCTCAATCTGCTCGAAAAAGATTCCTTACCCAAACATACATTCTATGATTACGTCACATCGACTTAATATATCGCTGCTTTATTAAGTTTGAATGTAATTTCAAAACATTTTATCAGTTAGTCTATACAGCGAATGAATTAATTTTTTTAGTAAACGTAAAAATCTTTCAGTTATTTTGCCCTTGACAAAAGCAACCTTACTTTAACGACAGTAAAGATCACTGTGATTTTGACAGTCATGCAAATCGGAGGTGAAGTAACTATAAAGGGTCTGTGGACTACTATGTAAAGATCTTCCTCATAGAAAGAAGGAAATATTGATAACTTATCTATTAAGGTACCTGACCACTTCGCAAAAGATGGACTATTGGGCCATTTGCCAATCACAGTCAATAATAAAATATAATAATCAATAAATAAAATTGTATATCATAGCGTATAGACGCCAGCACATCAAGTTACCCAAAACTGTCAAATCCCAATCAAATGTGCTGGCGTCAGTACCTACCTCTTATTCAAAGGCCGTGTTCTAACCAAATTGATCGACGCACGAATATGCGATCGTCGCATTCATAATTATGTCAAATAAAAACGGGAAATGTGCCCGATGACAGTTTTTCCGTATCTCCTATGGATTCGTATTTTCCCAAACAACAAAAAGGCGGAAGAAACACGTTACTTGTATGGGGGTCTCCCTTTAATAATTAACTTTATTTTATTTTTATTTGTTGTTTAGTAGCAATATACACACTATGAAAATTTCAACTGTCTACCGCTGTACAGTTTGTCAACTGTTTACGCCGATGACAAAAATGAACGGACAGACAGCGGAGGTTTAGAAATAGGGTCTCGTTGGCACCCTTTTGTCATGGAATTAAAAAAAAACACTCTGTGTACAAAATATGTCATCTAATATATAAAATTCTCGTGTCACAGTGTTAGTTAGCATACCCCTCCGAAACGGCTGGACTGAATTGTATGAAATTTTGTGTGCATATCGGATAGGTCAGAAAATCGGCTACTATCTATTTTTTTTTTTGCAAAACGACGTTTGCGGGGTCAGCTAGTATCAATATCAAAATATGTATTCATAATAAAACTTTAATAAAAGTGAACTTGGGTCAGCCCCTTCTTCGTAAAAGGGATAAAAAGCCATTGAAAATTTATTAGCCATGTCTTTATTGCAGTTACAGATGGCTGGAACACAATTACAATAGCCTTTTTGTTACATAAGGCTTGGAGTAACGAGAATTTGGGATTGATGTGTCCATAGTCTAAGTTATAAGCTGGACAAGACACCAAGTTTTTCTTTTTGATTTTCCGTTTTTAATTTGGGTTTATTTGGGTTTTGTACATTTTGACGAGATAGACGAAGATAAATGTAGGGAACAGCTGATTTTTATTTCGCGATCTCAGGTTTGGTCCCATAGTAAATGTTGTTCATAATGATGAGTACAATGACCTCTTAAGAGGTTGCTGGTGTTTTTCAAATAACCCTGTATAGTTTGTTTACAAACGCGTGACTAGATGGCGTTAGTAGATGATGAAAACCGGCCAAGTGCGAGTTGGACTCGCGTTCTTAAGGTTCCGTTCTTTGAGAGGAAAAATGGTTTTCCATTTAGTGAAGTGTGAAATGTCATCATTATTTTTATGTTTGTTTTTGTTTTTTCCAACTGCCACCACAGGCGGAGTCACAGGCACAGCCAATATAAATTAATAAACACAAATTCTACTGCCAAATATCTGACGCAGCACTTAAAAAGTCTTCTAAGAACATTTCGCTACTTTTTCCATAACACTCTATCACAAAATGACGTATTCACATTCATTTACAAACTTCACTTATCACAGTCAATATTTGCTATACTTCACAAACTTCACTACCAACGCAATTTAAACCTTATCTATTCCGATACAGAACACAAATTCAGATACTTTGTCCGTATTATTCAAAAACTTTACCTATACTTATTGCTTCAATAAAAAAGGCCTTCCTATAACCATTTGACATTTTAAGGAAGATATTTCGAGTTGGGAACAGAACTGGAGTCCTGCGAAAAAGTTTTGCGATGAAATATAAGATAAATACAAAATAACCCTTCGGGAAAGAAGTTAAAAATTGACAAGAAGTTGGAAATAGGGTGAGAAAACTCGAAGAGAAGTCATTTTTTACCGGTCTATGGCAACGTGGAAATGGTTAAGAACACAAAAAGTTTACTTTGTAAGATGGATGGTTTGTGTGAGGAATGATATAGAAGAGAAGGAAGTGAATGCTAGCGTGACGATTCATCATAAGCCTTTAATGTTCCCACTGTTGGGACTCAGGTCTTCTCTCGGTGAGAGAAAGTTGGCCTTAATCCGCCACGCGGCCCCAGTGCGGGTTGGTAGATGTCACATGTCTTCGAATAGTTGGTTCTAGGATACGCCGGTTTCCTCACGATGTTTTCCTTCACCGTTTTGACAGCAGTGGTGATGAAATAATTTACACAAAGTTAAGTGCCTGCTTGGGTTTGAATCTCCGACCTACATCTCTCATCTACTCATTAGTCGCGGCCGTTACCACTGGACCAGAACCTCAAGTCTGCTATTACAATAGTGTCAGAATGGTCTATCATTGATTTCTTAATTGTTGATTTTGACAAATTTGGTAATCTACTAATATAATGGCGTCATTATGACTTTCCAATGGTCAACCACTGACACTCTATTGAAAGAAATGGCATAAAATGGTAAATCTCGTACATAATGACAAATTAATAAATGTAATGTTCATTGCTATTTACGAACTTCTTACTACTTCAGATTGCAAACAATAATACGTAATATGTAAAAATATATATTAAATGAAATCTAGCATGAAATTTAGTAGTAGTTTTTCTCAGACCATTGACCGACCAATGATCGACCATTATGAATTTAGCAGATTACGAACTTTAAGCAAAATGACAATGGGATCGTGTTGGAATGAAGAATTTATAAAAATAGCAGACTTGGGCCCCAGCACTGCTGCGTGACGGTTATCAGGGTAGAATGGAAGAAGAAAACGTGTTGCGGCAACCGCAAGTAACTTGGAAATAGGGCACGAACACTATTATAGAAAAAATAAACATATTAAAAAAATAATAATAATGAAATAATTGGAGATGTCGCTGAACTACTAAGGGCTGATTTATATTCGAGGAATAAAATTGACGTTTGACAGTTTTTGTATGAAATAACTGTCAAAATTTCAAAATTGTTTTTCCTCGAATAAAGCTATGAGATTTTTGAAAAAATACAGGGTCAAAATTAAACTCGCTAGCGAAATTCTGCGGACGTGATGGCTATCGATATCTAAACACAATAAAATAAAAAAATATTTGATGTTTCTTTCTTTGGGAGCCCCAAAGAAACAACACTTAATGTTGAGACTTGAAGTATGAGTTGAGAAAATCTGTTTTCTTTTGGCTTTATCGTGTTTAGATCAGGGTTCGCTGATACATATCAGTGAATATATATCGTGATGTATATCAGGACATCAATTGATATTTATGAGGATATTATATCAATTGATAATATCAAATATTTATATAGATATCCTTTTATTTCAAACTAGCTGCGCCCCGCGGTTTCACCCGCATAAGTGTCGATCTCGTGGGAATATCGGGATAAGATTAGCTTATATGTTAATCTAGGGTGTCAGCTACATTCATACAAAATTTTATCAAAATTGGTCTAGCCGTTTGAGCGTGAAGAAATAACAAACATATAAACACACGCACACAAATTTTCGCATTTATAATGTTAGTGATAATGTGATGATGTGATATCGTTTTTTACGAATCCTGGTTCAGATATCGATACCCATCAGGTAACGATATACATAAAAAAACTAGATTAGTTAAACTGATATTTGGAACTGTAGTCAGTGACCTCAAAAAACAAATTCAAATTAATTTCTCTTTTATTTTATCATGTTTATATATCGATACTCATCATGTCTGCGAACGCTTATTTAATTTGACTCTGTAGCGCAGTTATTTCTTGATTTCAAACGCGTCCTAGTCGACTTTTTTCGATATTTTCGATTAAGATGATGTCATCTTTAAGAGCCTACACTACCTCAGCTAAAATTCACTTTTTAACTCGCTCGCACGATACTGCTCGCGGACTGAGTGTGAGCGAGACAGGCAGCGCCAATAGTTTAGGTATTTGCTTTTTACGGTGAAAATAATGGTAATTAAAAAAAAGTAAATAACATAAGACCAGTAGGCCAATTCTGCTAATTTAAAACGTTCAAAATCTAGTCGCAGTCTCATCTCGGCGACAAAAAAATGTCAAAAACTTGTCAAAATGTAGGGAAATTTGAAGTATTTTTGACAGATTGAGACTGAGATCAGACTGTGAACGTTCATAAAAATTACGAGAATTGCCCCTCTGCTTTATAGTTAGTACGGTTAGTATACAAAGTTTCATGATCTAATTTGAAGTATTTTTTGAATACCAGCGGTTTATTGTTCGGTTTAGAGGTAACTTGAGAATTTTTTTCTATAGAGAAAATTTTATGAAATCGTGTTTTCGTCTAACATAAGACCTAACATTAATCCTCAACTTTACCATATATTTATTTCAAAATTAATGCTGCAGTATTTTCGACATAACGGAGGATCATGCTAAGCCATTTGAGGTAGTATAGGCCCTTAAAGTTAATATCGAAAATAAAAAAACAGCAGCTCTTAACATTTTGAATTTGTTGTGTCTGCACATTTGTATCAAAGTCATTTGCAGTAAATGCAGTACAAAAAATGGTAGGTTGTTAGCGGAATGACCGATTTCGCCTTATAGGTAAGGCCCTTAAAGGCTATTTTTAACAATCAAAAAATATCTCCATACAAAATAATGAGCACAATTATTCAACATTAAATTATTTAAAGTACATTGTAATGGATGGATATTGTACAAGCATCGATATTTCAGACTTGTCTTTTAGTAAGCTGTTCACATTCATCAGTACCTACAAATAAACTATTAAAATTATTATGCTACTGGCTTTTGTCCGCGGATTCACCCGCATAAAGGTTGGAAATTATTTCACAGAAACATACTACAGGGATCATAAGCATCCGTATGCATTTCCGTATGATTTTAATGAACTATAGACTTACGGTATTAATATAGGGTGAAATTGAAAACATGCGACAAATCGAAATGGGAGATTGTGCTCATCATTAAGAACAACTTTTACTATGGGACCACACCTGAAATCGTGGAAACAAAATAATCGGCTGTTCCCTACATTTATGTTCGCATAACTCGTCAAAATGTAGGGAACAGCTGATTTTTTTTCGCGATTGCAGCTTTTATCCCTTAGTTAAACACGTATATAATAATGAGTACAATCTCCCATCGGTTTGTCGCATGTTTTCAATTTCAACCTGTATAACTTCGAGATATTGACTATAACTACGTATATTTTTTATTGATATTGATATTTATTTGCATGTACGAAAAATAAATTTAAATCTTATATTATAAAATTATTATCTTAATTGTAATCTTAATATTTTATTTATTTATTGCACAATTTAACTAAATGAAATTGTTTTTGACCTGATTTAGTGTTGTAGCTATAGTTAGCCTTATAGTAACATACTTAATTGTTTCAAAATATTTGTTAAATTGGGTAATGCTCGTCTAGTGTCAACCTCTGATCTTTTAATATGTCCTATCTGCGGATAATGCGTTGGACTGCAACATTACTTCCTAAACTTTTGTTAGCCTTATGTATTATATATGTTGTAGTTGTTTATTATCCCTTTAATAAATTAAAAAAAAAAATAAAAATATTCCCAATTCCTTAAATGTCTTGAAAAGAAGTAGTGGTGGTTATTTTGGCCCACAGCTCATTGGGCATATGGCAGACGTGGCCTGCTCAGTTCCACTTCAGCTAAAGGGCTTTTTGAGCAACGTCAGTGGTCCGTGTTTTGGAGCGCAGTGTGGTGTTGCTAATATGATCTATAATCTATGATAGTATAGAGTATATATATGTACTATATGCTTGCAGAGTAAGCTAACTGAAGTGACAGTGGGTTGGCCATGTTTGTCGAAGGACCTATGGCCGGTGGAGCAGACGAGTCCTTGAGTGGAGACCGCGTATCGGCAAGCGTAGTGTAGGACATCCCCCAGCTAGATGGACGGACGACCTAAAGAAAGGAACGGACTGGATGAGGAAGGCGGAGGACAGGGTTTTGTGGCGCAGCCTGGGAAAGGCCTATGTCTAGCAGTGGACTGCGATAGGCTGAGTTGATTGAATATATATTATTAGTATAGATTAAGAAATCATGGGTTTCCCATAGTTTATGTCTCAAAAATAATCCTATAGGGGATGGAACAAACTTCCATCCCCTATATCACTCCCTTTAGGATTCAAAAAGTAGTCAATGTTCTCCCTACCAATTTTTTTTGAAACCTGTTCAGTGGTTTAGGCGATTTATTCCGGTCTGATCCACTAAACCCCCCCTGGATCCCCCGCTAGATCTTCTTCGTGAAAAGGTAACATACAGACAGACAGAGTTACTTTCGAATTCACAATATTCGTATAAATTATAATTTTTAGACATTATTTTAAGGTTCAATTTTATGACTGCTCTAAGAACCGGGGCCAATGATATCTCTTCATTAAAGAGAATAACGCTAATTCTCAGGCGGGGGTCAATTTCACCCAACATTGCAAATGGCAGGTTAAATAAACAGGGCATTTTATTAAATTTTAATGCAAATGCAAGATGGGAAGGGATGTAGCTTAGTGTGGAGCGAAGCGGGTGATTTCAATGGTTACGAGATATTTCGTATGTGGTTAAAATAAAAAAATAAAAAATGCCAACAATTATTTGGGACGTACTGATAAACATTTTCTAATCAACGTTGGTGAGAAGATAACAGGAAAATTAACATTTCGACGAAGTCTTTGAGGTAAACCGTAAGGTCTTTAAGAAAACAAACAAGTTGTTACGTAGATTGAAACCAAATTTCTGCTAAAACGTTTATCATATAATATCATAGGTACGACAACTGGTAGCAATTTTGCTGGCAGACAATATGTTTTAATACAAACAGAACACGAACACGCTACGCAAACGTAATGTACGATAAATTCAAACGATTTTCAAACACAACTATTGTAGCATTGCATCAAGCCCAATAACTACTACCCATAGGTATGAATAGAATCTTAAGGATGATTTTCACCAAACGGCTCGCACCGCATCCAGACCGGAAAGGATACGAACGGATGCGGCGACAGCCGATCGCGTCCGACAGCATGTGGACGCATACGATCGGCTCCGTACCGTCGCTTGCGAACGTATCCGTTTCTGCGCCTAGTCAAATAGTTTCGTTCCTATCGTGTTGACGTGTTCTAATTTTTTAAAAGGTTGAAGTTGACGTAGTATTGTTAGCTATTGCATTAAAAGAAGAAGAAAATAATCATAAAACACAGAAGAGGAGAAGAAATATTTGGACGACAGCCGAAAGAATTCGATCGGATACGACGACAGGCGAACGGAGCCGTAGGCCGCTGCCTGGAATTTTGCGGGCAGCGGGGCGGCGGCGGCGGCGGCGGCGCGAGAGCGGCAGTCTCTTATGCGTACATTCAAATGGACCGGTTCTCGAAAACAGCGGCGCGGGAGCGGGCAACGAGCGGTGCACTCTAGGCAATCGGCGACCACCCGCGCTGCCGCCGCTGCCACCCCGCTGCCCGCAAAATTCGAGGCAGCGGCCTACGGAAGACGCCCGCGGTCAAACTGCTGTGCGCGGCTTGGTATACACGATTTAATATGGTTTAAATATTGTAAAATCCGTTCCGATGCCGTTTGCTGGAAATCATTCTTTAGTAAATTTTATATGCGAATGAGTATTTTTCCAATTTAAAATCGTCCAAATTCACATTAGGTTTATTACGTTAGCGTTTGTGCCTGTCTCACAGCTACCATCTCTTCTGCTGAAATCACAAAAGAGAATGAGCAACCAAAAGATGCATCTGTCCTACTCTGAATACCCTCTAACCGCTGATCTCAGCACCCAGCTTTAAACTGGCAAGGTGCGAAAGCCCCGTCGCCATTTTACGATACTATAAAAAGATACTACAATATACATTAACGTCCTAAGTACGTCAATTAATTTATATGATTATTTATTCACGTAAAGTATTCTGATTACTGTTTTATATTTGTTTCAAGATAAGGCTTGATGTTTAATCAGCCTATAATGTTCCCACTGCTGGGACACAGGCCTCCTCTCTGTGAGAGGGAGTGGGGCTGTAGTCTACCAAGCGGGCATAGTGCGGGTTAGTACAGAGGCCAGCAGGTCAACCTACCCCAATCTGTCAAATTTCTTAGATGGATTTTCAACTTTAGCACAAAGGAATATGGTTCATATTCAATTGGAAAAATCTGACAGATTGGGGCAGCTTGATGTGCTGGCCTCTGTACATATCATAAGTCTTCTGATTTTTGGTTCTAGGCCATGCCGGTTTCCTCACGATGTTTTCCTTCACCGTCTTGAGAGCAGTGGTGATGAAATTATTTACACAAAGTAAAGCGCCTGGGTTCAAACTCGTAAGTCGGAGTCGTTACTAAGCCACCATTCCTCCTAAGTCTTGATGGAATCTATATTATTTGCTTATCATCATTCACATCATCGTCATACGGCTTTGAGGCTCCGATCTGGTCATATTCCGCTCAATAGTTTTGCTTACATGATACGCAAAGTAGAATCACCTAATTGTACAGTGTATGGAATTTTGGAGGACGCGCACCACATTATAGCGGAGTGTGGTCAGCTTGAGCGTCAAAGGCGATCTATGTTTAATGATAGGTACTACAATGTAGGTTTCTTTAATAGTATTTTGGCTTCACCATTGTCTGATGCAGCCAAAGTGCTGGTTAGGATGGTGATGGTAGGTTTAAAGTTAAGGTCAGAGTAGTTTTTTCTTGTTTCTTAGTTTTTGTAGTTTTATTTAAGTTAAAATATATTAAGTGAAATTTTTGTTTTCAATAATGGGGGTGAAATTTAATTTATGAAAAAACCCCCTAAATAAATAAAGAATAAAAAAAAATCATCGTCATAATCAACAGAAATTCATCGCTGGTTTCCAAGCATCGCTAAGGAGTGCTCCGATTGAGCGGGCGCCTTCGGTCTTATTACAAAACAAGGCTTCATGGTTTATAAAGTTCATGACCCAAGTTTAAACGATGGAACCGTTTTTGAAATTTCGAATTTTAAAAAAATTACTTCAAACCCGAGTGTAAGCTGTCAATAAGTAATTTACATCGGTAAGAATAATGTGCATATAGAGATATGAGGAACAGGGCGTTGAACAAAATTCGCTCATCCTCCATAGAAAAGAGAGGATCCTTGAAACAGACGGGTATTGTGTAGTGCTCAACTGCCTGACGATTGATGCGGGACATTGTATATTAAATATGCTAGCTGCGGCATGATGCAGAATTTTACGTGACGTCAGTTTGATACGTAGTTCGCATATGGCGATGTAGATGCAAAATACATTATTTGACTCGAAGTTTACACTTTGTATTTACTACACGGAAACGACAAAAACCTATTAAGGGGAGATGTAATAGGTTCTCCATGCAGACTGTCGTAACATAATATTATTAAAAATTAAAATTGTTTAAAAAAAAACTATGTTTGACAAAAGTCTTCATCGGAGTAAGAATCTGTGCCCGGTGGATGTTAATTAGGTTCGCCTCATATTACATGGGACTAAGACTTAATTGGTAAAATGTGGGTCCACATATTATAGTTACACTGGTACATCTCTGCATAACCTCTAGGGAAACACAGGCGTGGTGTGATGTATTCTCATCACTTACGCCAATTATTTTCGCCTATTCTCATTATTTTTTCGTCTATTAATTTTATTTTTTTCGCCTATTTATTTATTATCTTTTATTACCTATCTTCTCAGAAATAAGATAATTTTTTGATAGCATATTCGTAACAAAATTCAAATAAACTTTTACCTCATTATATATTTCTGTTTCATCTCATTCCAAGAAAATTGTTTTTTGTGGTTTTCTCTTAACAGCAAAAGTTCTAAAATAACGTTGATAGAGAATTTTCGAGCTAAATTCGTGAGAATTTCTTTTTTGGAAGTATTCAAAGTATTTGTGCTGTTTTATGCGGCTCTGAAATCGGCGGAAAGAACAAGAATAATAATAGCCAATAACTGGATAATAGTCAATTATTTTTAAAAGAGTAACCGTGGTTCTTGCCGACTCTCCTCCATAGGAAATGATCTTTTTTTTAAATATATGTACAGTTGCCAGCACATCAAGCTACTACAATATGTCAAATTTATTTAATAGCTTTCAACTTTATTGCTAAAGTATAAGGTTCAAAGTCTATTGGGAAAATTTGTCATTTTCGCGTAGCTTGATTTGCTAGCGTCTGTATTTAAAGTCTGTATGAAATATTTATGATGTCTCGTATCCTATTTTGAATTTTGTTGGATCTCATGCACCCCAAACACATTCAAGGATAAAAAATCTTACAAAGAAGAGAAAGAAGAAAGAAAATGCATTTATTTGCGGCAAACATGACGCATAAGAATGACGCACAACAGCTTATATGGTGAAAAACAGCTGAATTGTTTAAAGCATTTTGACCAGTAGGGAATCTAATGCAATGCTGGCGTCACCTGTCTAAAACGTAAACAAAACTAGCTGTCAAAAGCACGCGACAAGAGATGTCAGCTTTTTAAATGTTTTTTTTGGCAAAAAAACAATACCAAAGGGTTAAATGTACAATAAGTCCGTATTATAAACACATTTTTACGTAATACTTTTATAAGTAAGCAGCGCTATAAATATAGTGATTATACCTTAAATTATGTTTAAACACTGACCCTTAAGACTCCTACATTCTTATAGTCTTCAGCTTTAAAATGATCAGAGGGGCAATTCTCGTAATTTTAACGTGTTGGATCCGCGGCGTACCACATGTGGTACAATAAAATAGAAAATCTATTGAGTCTCATTAGCCGGGTTTCATCGATTTAAGAACGTTCATAGTCTGATCTCAGTCTCATCTGTGAAAAATACCTCCAATTTTCCTACATTTTTGGCATTGATTGTCCCTGAAATGAGATTGCGCCTAGATTTTGAACGTTTTTAATTACGGGAATTGGCCTTCAGAACTCAACCTTGAACGTTTTGTGCTTGCAATGTAATTACAATTTCCATTGGCTTGGAAAGTTTTTCAACTTAGTAAACGCTCCTGCATACTTATACCTATCTGCGAAATCACACAACACTGATACACTGATGCATTCTATACAGCAGTGCGATTCTATAACCATCTCACCGTGAAAACTTAGGTGAAGTGAGCGTGGAGTGAGCTGTCAGTGTCATCCTGACGCTAGGGGTTGATAATCTTGCCAGCTCACTTTAAGCTCACTTCACCTAACTTTTCACGGTGAGATTTTTATAGAATCGATCGGCAGATTATTTCTGACAACCGGCTAACAGAAAGATAAGTATCAGTAGATTGTAAAAACACGGGTTATTCTCTATAATGCTACGGCTACATTGTCGCGATAACGCGCTCTACATTGTCACGATAACGCGCTCTCTGTTATAAAAGTGAGATGTCGAGCGGTGTTCAAGGGAGAGAGCGGTAGTTTGCGTTATCGCAATATTATAGCTGTAGCATCACAGTCACCTAACCCCAGATGACAGAAGAGACCTAAACGTCACGTTTTTTTGTTTACATCAGTGTACAAGAATCTTTTGGCGCGTGGCCGAAATCGGAACTAACACCGCCATCTTGTTTGTTTAAATGCTTTAAAAAAAAGGCACGAACACGCACGCTGACAGCGCCCCCTGTCAATTTCGTTCGAGCGCCAAAAATATAATTGCAGCAGTGTACGATAAACGAGTAGTCCAATGGTCTCTCTAGTGGGAGAAATTGGCAATAAGGTTCTCTATTTTCGTATGGTAAAGGTTCAAAATCTAAATAGAGTACTCTCAATGGCGTCAATGTACAAGTAATAATTTTTGACATTGATCCTCTGTTTGTATTTACCTGTGGGACCGCCACTCCGCCATTTTGGAAGCCTAACTAAATGCGTACAAAAACGAATTCAGTTATAACAACTTAGAAACTTTTCGGCGAGACGTAAATTAAACGGTGACCAAGTTAGGTAAGGTGTAATAAATTTATTCTCACACTAAGCTTAGAATCGTGTTATAAAAATAAATATGAATATGGCCCCGACTAACGAGTCATAGATCGTGGGTTGAAAACCAGACAGACGCTATACTTTCTGTATTGTATAATTGCATAGCAGACGTGTGAGCACTATGTACCTAAATTATAAAGCTACCATTTACTGGGTACGTCTTTCATTGACTTGAATGTGCTCTGGCGGCTGAGAGTAGATCATGCTCACTCAAATGTCTCGCTGATGGTGGCGTGTGTTTTGGATCAATAGGTTCCCTTAAAAATGGTTGAGCTGAATGGTGCTGATCCATACGTCATGTTCGTGAACGGGCGCCGTCAGTAGGGACTGGTCATCTCTTAGCCGCCACGGCTTATTTTAATTTATTTTCTTTTTAGTACGGACGCCTTTAACGTGCACGTCTTTCCGCATCGTTCTCATATGTATAAGTTCAACATCAATGATGTAACTAAGATTTTTGTAACAATTTTATGATATAAGAGTGTCCATGGAGTTTCTTGCCCGTTCTTCTCCACAGGTAGGTACCTACGCTTTGGAATGGGCAACTAGCTTCATCTTTCTGACTGACCGACCCTTGACAGTTCAAAAGTGCCCATAATTGGTTGGAAACCAGGCGTGCTCCACTTCGCTGTCGGTTTTTGGGAGAATCTTTTTTTCTTCTTAATTTGGAATATACAATAATTGAGTAAAATCAAAGATCCCAACACAACTTCGTCGTCCGACATATTAGCTACGAGTGGCAATGAATCTGGATCACAGGCGAGCAAAGAGTTCTAAACGAGCATGTTACACGGAATTTAGAACTCGGCGTAACGTAACATGCTCGCTGCGAATTGTAGATTCTAAGCGGTCACACAGACAGACACGAAAATCTACTTTGTTTTATCAACTATACAAGCTACTTAGCTACTTTGTTTTATCAACAATAGTACCAAGTTAGGGGTTAGCAACAAAAACACATCGGTCAATCAATCGGCCACTATTGCATATAACAATTATAAACCTTAACATTCAAACATAAAGTTTATTATCGTTTGCAATATTTATACCTAATATCTATATACTTACTACTATGAATGAAAGTAAAGTTTTTTTTTTAAACAAGAAGAAAATATTTACGGAAAAATAAAACATTATTCTAAGCAATAAGGTTGAAAAAACTATGTTGCAAAATAAGACCACAACATTATAGTCTTATTTTTCGACCATTTTTGATGCGCTCATCGGAAATCTAGTAAAATTTTTGTTCGAAGTTGTTTTATTACTATTTATATAGAGGATGTCCCTGGAAGTATGGATCAAATCAAATAGGGGCGTGGGCAAAGTCATTTCCAAAATTTTTGATCCTGAGAATGTTGGTGAATTTTTTTACGGTTTAAAAGTTATGACCAACTTTTGTTATTTTCAATTACTTTGCATAGTGCTCAAAGAACAAAATCATTTAAAAAAAACTACCAGGAACTATGAATTTAAGTTTTTTAGACAGCCCTTATAGTTTTTTTATTAAAGATTTTTTTCTTTGCGAAACGATTGAAAAAAATTGGTCACAACTTTTGAACCGTAAAATAATTCTCAATCATCAATCATTCTCAGGACCAAAAGGTTTGGGAATGACCTTGCCCACGCCCCTATTCGATTTGATCCATACTTCCAGGGACACCCTGTATATAGATAAAGATAATTGTGTTTCCTCCTTTTAATACTTATTAATCGGCTTGAGGGTATTCATTAACGAGCACAACGTCTCAGTGGCTGATTGTTAGTTTTATGAAGGCACAAGATAATTGTAAAACCTACCAAAATTGCTAATCTCTAAAAATCATAAAACATAGTCTTCATATAAGTTCATATAAGTTAATAGTAAGGTAGTAGTTCATATAAGTTTTCATGTAATTTCCTCATATTGTTTCGTTTTCCTGAGTTTCGCACGGATCACTAATAAACGTAACATTGAAGTGAATATAAACAGCATCAGACCCTAACTTACCTTAGTATGCCGACATCGCTGCTCGAGCTAGAGTAATAATGTCAGTATTATAATATAAATTTGTCGCGTGTTCTATTCTAGTTATAAATTCGAATGAAGCAGCGAGAATCTTAGCAGTGTTCCCAGTTCCATCTATCAGTCATCAAGTGGTCTTCCGTCCTTTGACTCAAGAACTAGCGAAGAGAGGACATGAAATCACCATCATCACACCAGACCCAGTCTTCAAGAATGGAAAACCACCTCCCAACCTAACAGAAATTGACATCCATGATATTTCCTACAACGATTGGCAGAAGAATTTCGTGAAAGCAGATTTGAAAGGAAGTTCAGACGATCTACTATCTCAAATTAAAATATGTAATTCTCAGTTCATTTCTTTCGGTGTTTGAGGTACAAATCCAATCTGAAGAGGTGCAAAATCTTTTAAATGATAAGAGCAAAAAGTTTGATTTGTTACTGCTTGAAGCTTGTGTGAGGCCAGCATTAGCCTTTTCTTATATTTATAAGAACGTGCCTGTGATTCTAGTGAGTTCAATGGGAGCTACTCCTGGGAACTACGATTTGATTGGAGCAGCTGACCACCCGATCCTCTATACATCTATCTTCAGACAGAGGCTGTACAATCTTAGTTTTTGGGAGAAAATTTCAGAATTGTACAGTCACTACCGCGTTTTAAAACTGTATGAGAACAGTGAATTGCGCGAGAATAAAGTGCTGAGACAAATTTTTGGTCCTGAGATACCACCTGTCGAAGAATTAGAGAATAACATGGATATGTTATTCCTGAATGTGCATCCGATATTTGAGGGGATAAGACCTGTTCCTCCGTCTGTGGTGTTTTTGGGAGGGCTGCATCAGACACCTCCGAAGGAACTACCAACAGTGAGTACGTCATTCAAAACTTTAGTATTTATCTTACCTTTTCTTCTTCAAATTATAGTTCTGATTAGGCTATTATTTTCCTAGATCGCATTCAATAATACGGTGCAGTATTTTATCTACTACTAAGTAGTAGTTGTCCGCTGCTTTGTACACACATTTATTGAACCACCGTTAAATTGTAGGATTAGTTTTGAAAAATCATTTTTTAGTTTTCTGTTGTCATCTTATTCTTGCACTATCTGGTTGTCTTTTTCGTACACCACCGCTTTTGGTATGCCCTAAAAAAATCTATCGCATTTAAATCCGGAGATCTCGGTGGCCATTGGATTGTTCCACCTCGACCAATCCAACGAATTGGGTATTAGGTATTACACATTCTACTGTTATTTTGATACTTGTTAGAATCGAATGGTCTAAATATAATTTTGCATTCTAAAATACTTTCGGTGACATGTATGTAACATTTTTAGGTTCAACTTTTTTTTCTGTGGTATTATTAAACATACTATTTGGCATGTTAGTAACACAGTTTACCCGCTGTTACGTTCCCGCTACCATTCAGTTGCGATTCAGCATAGGTTTAGTTTCCAGTTTGCATAGGAAATAGTAGAATTACTTTATAAGTAACTATTGAACGGCGATCGAAATCGAACTGTTATTAAAACACAATTGAACGTGTAACGTTGCAAATTAGTAGAATCGCCCCCATGATAAGGGAACGACCTAACTAAGACACTCGAATGACTTTTACATCACTGATATTTCTCGTAACTACTGTTCATTATTCTTTGCATAATCAGCTTATAACGTCCTCACTGCTGGGACACAGGCCTCCTGTCTGTAAGAGGGAATGGGCCGTGATCCACCACGTGTGCACATGCAGGTTGGTAGATTTCATATGTCTTCGATTTTTACGTTTGACTTTTATATCGACCACGTGCCGCTCACGTATTTGAGTACAGTGCTCAAACACACGAGCGGGACGTTGTCGACGCGTATCGACGGTTCATGTTACCTTTGCCGTTGACGAGTGCCGCTCGTATGTTGCACACTTAGTCCTAGTACGTAGACACGTAGGCGTAGTACTCAGTTTCAATAGATACCGTGATTGTGCCTACCTACAAACACATCACCTTTTACAAGCTCTAAAATAGATCTAACAATCTCTTTTGTTTGTTCAAGGACCTCAAGTCGTACTTAGATTCATGTAAGAACGGCGTGATCTACATCAGCTTTGGTACGAACGTGGATCCTTCAACGTTACCACCAGAAAGGATTCAGGTTCTTGTGAAAGCCTTCTCTCAATTGCCTTACAATGTGCTGTGGAAGTGGAACAATGATGAGCTGCCGGGACGAAGTGAGAACATTAGGATATCCAAGTGGCTGCCGCGATCTGCTTAGTAAGTTCATATTGGTGTATTATTTTATATAATACTAGCTGAACCCGCAAACGTCGTTTTGCAAAAAAAAAAATAAAGATAGTAGCCGATTCTCAGACCTACTGAATATGCATATAAAATTTAATAAAAATCGGTCAAGCCGTTTCGGAGGAGTATGGTAACTAACACTGTGACACGAGAATTTTAAATATTAGAAGAAAGATTGTTGTTGTTCATTTGATTTATTGGTTATTTGTTTGTTGATTGGCGGTTATAAACTCAAACTCAATAATTACTGGGTATCCCATCGCAATAAATCAAACAAACTCATACTTAGTTAGAGTTGTGCCTACACCCACATTTCGCTATTAAGTTTTTTTTTAAGTCCCATGTAATAGGGGTGCAAGCCTATTGCTATAAACGTGGCACAAATCCAGACTCCTGGCTGCTACTGAGAAATTCCTGATAGAAATACCAATAACACTTTACCTGACCTGGGAATCGAACACAGGACCTCATGCTCAGCGGTAGCACTTCCAACCTCTAGACCAACGAGGTAGGTACTACGATTACTTTCATAAATTTTTTAAAATAGTATCTATCTCAATATTTTTCAAGACACCCCAATGTAAAGCTGTTCATAACACAAGGAGGTCTTCAATCAACAGACGAGGCTATCACAGCAGGAGTAGCTCTGATAGGTGTACCAATTTTAGGAGACCAATGGTTCAACGTGGAAAAATATGTGTACCTGAAGATTGGAGTTCGCCTCGACCTGGATACTATTACCGAGGAACAGTTTAAGAATGCTATTACTACTGTTATTGAAGATGGAAGGTGTGTAAAGTTTAAAAGAAATAAAATAGCCTATTATAGCTATACGTCCAGCACCCTAAATTGCGCAACACACTATAAATCTCAATCGGAATCTTTTTGAAGGGTATTATTAATCCATTGCTTCATATGTTCGAAAAATGTGCCTGCACAATAACGTAAATAACACAATGAATGTTGCTGAACTGTCAAAATGCATTGATAATGTGTTACACAATTACCTCCCCCCCCGCAGGATTCCTCACGATCTTTTTCTTTACCGATATCAGTGCTGTCCAAGATAAACTTAGGGTCCTTTCACACGTACCACACAACCAAACTACAACGCAGCGACAAAATGTGGTCAAACTGTGGTTACGTGTGAATAGTATCGCTGCGGCTTCTTGCGGTTGCGTTGTAGTGCCTACAAAATGTTGTGTTAACGTTGTGTATGCTATGTGGCCGGCCGTTAGTTCGCGGTGTCGCTGGTGTTGCGTTGTAGTTGCGAAGTGGCTGCGATGTAGTCGGTACCATATACGCGGTCGATAATAACGGCAAAATGTGGTCCGCTTGGATTTGACTATTACTTTTCATAAAAATTTGCGCCCGCCCACTTGTTGTGGTTGTGGTGTGGTTGTGGTACGTGTGTAATTGAAAAATCACACTGTCGTTGTAGGCGAGGCTTTAACTACTGGGGTTTCATGACACGTTTACACTTATACAGACATACATAAACTCACGCCTTCTTCCTATAGGGCTAGGTAGAAACTACAGAACGCTACCTAGCTGCTACGATCTTTACATGATCCTTTCGCTTCGTTTACGTTCATACTTCGATTAAATTTTATCATTTTTTTGTGTGTGTATGTATTATCTATTGATTTGGACTTTTTTTTTTGAGATTACATTCATAATAAACATTTTAAAAATGTGCTTATAAAACTTGACTTTGTATAAAAATTACCTATTTTCATCTGAACTAATTTATAATTATATTAATGGGGATATATCTTCTTCTTAACATTTCAATAACAAACTAACTACTTTAATTTTATTGTTGCAGCCTAGACCTTGGCCACTTTGTAAGGTCATTTTAATATTTCTACACCGACAACGGTATTGCATTTGAAACTGTTTAATATTAAGATCTTAATGTAGGTACTATATACTCAGAAACAAATATATCTAAATCTACATCTATCTGATCATAAACATCAACTTTAAACTACAATAATGCCAATTTACCAAGTTCCTCCTAATTCCTCTTTTAGAAGAATAATGAGATCGATAGACCTCTTATCAACTGCATTAAACCAATTGAGATAAGTAAGTTCAGACTTATCTCAATTTATTTAGGGCTGGTGATATCACCTCGCTATAAGTAGTGGTGGTTCCGTGATAACGCCTGAGACTTGTAGACTTGTAGGTAAATTATTCATAACTACTGCTCTCAAAACGGTAAAAGAAAACATCGTGAGGAAACCGGCATGTCCTAGAACCAAAAATGTGAAGACGTGTGATGTATCTAACAACCGCACTGGACCTGTGTGTTAGATTACGGCCCACCCCCTCTCACGAGAGGAGGTATGTGTCCCAGCACAGGGAACATTATAGGCTGATTATGATGTCATCTGAAATGATAAAACTGTAATTATGGCCACACTATTGAATTAGGAAATTCCTGTAACGATAGTGATGATGAGTTAATAAATAAATAAATAAATAAATTTCTATCAGCCATCATCACATTGTCACAATTGCTTACTTGAAAGATATCATAATTTAACTAATCTATTCTGCATTTAAATCTGTTTCTTTTCTTAAAGCAATCCGAATTTATAGGTATTAAAAACTTTTCTTTAAGCCAAAGACCAGCTCAAAGAAAAGTTTTTAGTACCTTTAAATATGGATGATTCGAAAGGACCAATGTTATCTATTTTATAAACCGTTCTGAAAGCTGAAGCTAGCTTAAGGTTTTATTAACTTAGCTTTGAAGGTAGATAAGCGATTGCAAAGGGCTTTACTACACTCATGTTTGGGTCGGCACATTCAGTTCGGCAGTATTTGATGAACAACAAAGCCGACCCGAAGCAATTGCTTTTTAAACTCGGCTTTCATTCGGTGCCGATTGACAAATTCTGTTTGGTATCTAGCCTCGCTGAATCATGTTCGGGTTGACTCGGCACAATTCGAGCTCCAAGCGGCTTCCCCCGAACATATACCTAAATAATTATTCGATCGATCTGGTTAAGCTGCGCTTGCCGCGGTCGATCTGTGGATGGATGACCAGAATAGATGGATAGTCAGAAGCCCGAAAGTCTGACAGCCACTCTTAATAAGGGTATCGTATTAGCGAGCGACTGGTGTGTAGGTCACATAAGCAGTCGCTCCATCTAAAATACTGGTATTCAGCTACATCCGGTTAGACTGGAAGCCGATCCCAATATTTGGGAAAAAACTAGGCAGATAAATATATTTATCTGCCTGGCTTTGCCGAATCATGCCAAGCCGAACTAGTGTTTAGCACTCCTGAGATTCAAATAAAAAAAAATATATATAATATAGATTTAGTTTATGGTCAATAAAATATAGAAATTGGCCATAAACTAAATCTTGCCTTTAAATGCAAAAATTTGCCTGTACGTAATATCAAATTAGGTGCCTACGCGTTATACATACAATTTTATTTAATAAAGTCCTATTACATTCTCATAAAAAAAACTTTTATTAATATTTTTTTGTTGTGGGAGCAAACATTATCCTCCACGTTATTAAATTACATAAAATCCAAGATTGATTTAACAATTTTCCACGAACTAAAAGCTATTAGGAAAACCTCTTAGGCAATTAAAAGGAGTTCAATCTTTAGGTATAATGTCAAAGAAATGAGAGCCAATAATGAGATGTCGAGGTCAAGAGCGGGTAGGCCCATTCTACAATAAAATAAAAATGTTAATAAACACTAAAATAAAATATTGTGAGTGCCAAGGAAAAATATATTTTTTGTCGATACAAGGTAGGTATACTTACATGACTCTAGAGCACATACCAGCATCGAAAGTTTTCGTTGGTAATAAAAACAATTAAAACTTTTAAAAACTCCTGACTCAAACAAAACCCTCTAAAAACTAAATAAAATAATACCTATATATTGGCCTTTGTCTAATATAACTTGTAGGATATATTTTGATCCAAGCGTCCTCGCGTCGGGGCACGAGAATAAAATATCAACCCTCTGATTTTATCGGGGGTTAAAAACAGCTGTTCCGCGTATATTTTGACATGTAGGAAATGCACTTTTAGGTTAAGAGAATAATGAGATGTTGCACTTTTTTTCCAAGGGATTAGAATTATTTTCTGCATGCACGCTAACAGTTTGCGCGTCGACGTCCGTTACACAGTGTTATGAGCTTCTGTACGTATTTATTATCTTCATAAATTATTTAATTTCTTATACTAACACTGCTAGTTAGTGACGCTGACTGCTTGTTCAGCGTTACTAATATCTAACATCTTTATACAGCTCTTAATCAATTCAAAAAGAAAATGACGACTAATGAAACTTTTGCATACCTAGATAGTAAATTATTTTTTAAGGCAGTTTTTATTTTACAATTGGTCTTTTTGGTTTCAGCTATCGCCGCAATATAAAAAAATTGCGTAATGTGATAAAAGATGAGCCTATGTCTCCACTGGAGCGCGTCGTGTGGTGGACGGAGCACGTGCTGCGTCACGGCGGCGCGAGACATCTGCGAGCGCCCGCCGCCAACATGTCGTGGGCGCAGTATCAAGAACTAGAACTACTATTTACTGTACTTACAGGATTATTATCCATACTTGCAGTACTTCTCGCTACCTTTTATTTTTTATATAAATATTTCACCAGTGGTATAAGTGTTAAGATTAAACGTAATTAATAAAAAGTAATGTATTTTCGTTTAGTTAATAAAATATTTTTAGTTTATTTCCGCAGAATTTCTAGTGTAAGCCTACCGGCGCGCTGTGGACCGAGGATAGGAACGCCGCGGCTTTGCTATCCTCGATCCACAGCGCAGAAATGTTAACCACACGAATCTTGATTCCTGCTCAGTTTGACTCTGAAGTGCCGTGTTTGACTGATGCTATGAACGCCTGAAAAGTGACTTGCCCGGACACGGTTCAACGCGAGCACCCGTCATCCCAAAGACAGTGGGATGAGCCATCTGCAGGTTGGAAAAAAATGAATAAAATTAGTTAAAAATAGTACAAAATTAAAGCAATGATCCATAAATTTCTTAAACGTGAATTAAAACTTTTATGAACAAATTACTTTGGCTCTCAATCCAGACGCTTGCCTAAAGTGGCATAGCTAAATCTCAGTAAATATTATCTATGTTAATATTTTTTATATCAGAACTTATTTTCTTAATTTTTTTAAGAAATTCACATTCTCTAGAATATGGTGTTACAGAGCAATTACTAAGTCATAAAAATATAATTTTAGAAAACAATTTAAAATTAAAGTTTAAAACATATAAGCTGATGGAAGAGGAATATGCTGCTCAAGATAGCATATCAGAAACAAGAAATATGTCACCAGGAGCTAAGACATGAATTAAAAATAGATATTTTAATTCAATAAAAGGATAAGAAGGTCGTGGAATTAAATATCTTGAAGATTTGTTTTCAATTTTTCATTTATATTAATTAAAATTACAAGTGCGTCTATCATTCAAACTTAATGAAAACGTTTAATTCAATCAAAAATTGTTTTGTATAAAATTCTGTCTGACTACATTTCCTCTCAGTGTATCAGGAAGGTTTAGAGAGGAACAATGTATAAGCGCTCGTTCATGTCAATCGCAATGTTATGCAGCACCGCTAACGCTACGTTACTGTGGCTTTAGCTGTATCAAGCTTTGTATACATGCCTCTTAAAAGGCATCTGAATCTCTGTTTCCATAAGCCAAAGCATCTTTCTGCAGTATTTCTGGTGCGTATGTGTGCCGTATTGTAAACTTTTTCCTTTGGGCCTTGTAGTTTGAGTAGTGGGGTAAAAAGATATGGAGTGAATCCATATCCACTATCCTCTAAGAGCCTTTCATGAAACTCTCCACTTTCTAAACGTTCTTTAATAGCAATGTCATTGAAAATACGGGAATCGTGTGCACATCTCCAACGAGCTACTATATCTCTGATTTTTAAATGTAAATCACATAGTACTGGGACAGTTAAAGATAATATCTTTTCTATTTACATTATGCTTGACTCAGTTTACCTGCTATTTTTTATCTCTGTTACGGGTACAGTACTATATATACACATATAGCGTCATTGACGGTAGAAAAATCCGAAATGGCTCTAAATTCTCTAACTGTATCTAGTTGCCTGCTGACTGTAGACGGCATATTGATGAACACATGAGCTTTCTTTGCCAAAGCTATAGCAACGGTTTTGCAAGTCTTGCTTATTAGATATGTCAACATTTTTGCAAGTCTTGCTTATTAGGTATGTCAACATTTTTGCAAGTCTTGCTTATGGTATATTTTATTAGGTATGTCATCATTTTTTTTTTCGAAATCCTTACTGAACCTGCACCGTTTTCTGAAGTTATATTCATTGTATTGTTCGAAAGGATTCGCTCGTTCTCGGTACACTTGATCACGATAGTTAAATATCCATAAATTCCATATCGTCCAAATCATGAAAATCAGCATAATCCATTACAATTGATATCCAATAAAGAAAGCAATATGGCTAGTGTTATACGCTTGCTATGCGGGGAGTTGTTGTTGTTTAAATTTAAACAACGCCTTAGCCGTATAACTCTAAACAATGGCTAAACATGGTTTTGTGGTATCACTATAGCTAAACAAGTGTCTAAGGCGTGTCTAAGTTTTATGTGAAATGTGGGTGCACTAATAGATACCATCGAGGAAATTAACATCTGCCCAATTTGAAAACAAAATCCCGTGCACAAGATGAACACATCTGTTGTTAGCAAGCGTTACTATAGCGGCCGAGCGCTGCAAGCAAGAATAGCCCTTACGGTGTATAGATGTAAGTTTCTTCGATAGTACATCTCTGCTGAACTCTTCGGGGAAACAAGGATTGATGTTTAATTGACGTTTGTTGACGAGATAACAAAAAATAAGATCAGATTCTTTTAATTTTTTACCTCTAGTTCAAGAAAGTCTGTATTCGTGATTTCCATTCTCTAAGTAAACATAGTATAAGCAGATCACACACTACAACGCGCCACGCGACGGGTCGCGGGAAACGGAGCCAAATTCACTGTTTTTTTGGATTTGTATGTAAAAAAACACGAGCAGGGTGGGTGGGTGTTATCTGCGCCCCGTCACGTGGAGCATTATACTGTGTGATCCGCCATAATTATACAACTAATTATTAATTTTTGAAGATATAATATTAACTCATATCAAGAACTTTAAATTAAATTTTAATTAGTTTGCGACCGAATTTAGATCAAGGAGTGTCTTAGATAATTTTGATATCGGTGAAACCTTCCTTCGTTCAAAACATATTATAATTAATATTTGATCAAAGTAAAATACACCGAAGTACCCAGACTCCAATACAGGTGACGTTTCAGTAATTCTTGAATTCCAAATAAATTAAGCGAAAGGCCCAAATCGAGATGGTAGGATGAGCTGGATTTCTTCAGCAAGAACTATCAAGCAAAGGACCACCTTGGCAGCTCTAAATAGAAAGAATTGGAAAGAGGGTAGAGTGGTCTTTGACTTGCAGGAGTTTGACTTGAGGACATCGTGTGGAACATCACAGGCTTTTAATAATAATAATGAATTCAGTGATGGTTATAAAAATGTTGTTATTCAGCTGCATGCGGTTAGACTGGAAGCCTACCCCAACATAGTTGGGAAAAGAGGCTAGGCGTCTGCCTAGCCTTTTTTCCCAACCACGACCAGCCACCACCACCACTGTCCATCAAGTGGAGTGAACTGAACTTTCTAAGGATTACAAAACTCTAAGAATTCCAGAATTCGAATTACAATTGAATCAGAATTCCAGAATTCAAATTTTTTTCTCACAAGTTCTCAGTAGCAGTCCGGAGGTTGAATTTGTGCCCGATTGATGGTAAGAGGCTTATCCTCTACTAGCTGTGCCCCGTAGTTTCACCCGCGTAAATGTCGATCCCGTGGGAATATCGGGATAAAATACTACTCACTCACTACGCAACCCACTCGCTGCGGATGGAACGAGTCCAAAAAAGGTCTATCCGATACCTAGGGTACTCAAAGTAAAGGCAATTTAAATATCTCTCCTACCTTGATAAACTAGGCTGCTACTGAATGAGTACCCTGGAAGCTCGAAGGCAGCTCTTGCATTTGAGATTCGCTTATAAACTGCTCAATAACTATTGACTGCCCACAATTGGTATGTAAGTTCAATTTCAGAGTACCCCGTAGACTACTTCGCAAGCCTATAACACCCTTAGCTCCACTTCTTCGCCGTACAGTGTGTGGTACTAATTCACTTATACCGTGCATGTGCAAACTCATAAACAAACGCAGCGACCAGAGGGCAATTCTCGTAATTTTTAAGAACGTTCACAGTCTGATCTCAGTCTCAATCTGTCAAAAATACTTCAAATTTCCCTACATTTTGACAAGTTTTTGACATTTGTTTGTCGCCGAGATGAGACTGCGACTAGATTTTTAACGTTAAATTAGCAGAATTGGCCTACTGGTTGACGTCCACGCAGACTCAATATCAACGTTTGTTGTCAGACGTAATTAGTATTAGTATTTTATATAATTATCTAGAATTTAAGTAGTCTTTAATATTAAATTTATAATTACAAAGAGTATTTTGCATGTGGTGTTTGCCTGTAATTGGTTGTGCAGTTAGATTTAAGACACAATTACTTGTATGTTCCTATCTGTAACAACTGTTGGTGAACCTTAATTAAATAAAATAGAAATAAAAAAGTAGCCTACATGTTAATCCAGTGTGTCAGCTACCTCCATACAAAATTTTATCAAAATTGGTTCATTTGAGCGTAAAAAAGTAACAAACATATAAACACACACATACACTCACAAACTTTCGCCTTTATAATATTATCAGGTGGAATGACAGCTCACTTCACCTTAGTTTTCACGGTGAGATTTTTACAGAATAGCACTGCAGGTGACAAGGACTAAAAATGTAAAAAGCACGTAGAACGTTTACTAGGAATATCTAATTATCAAACCGTATTTTGATCGAATCCTCCAGTGCGCAGGATACCGAACCTGAGCGCTCGTAAAACTCTCTCACAGTACTATAGATACTCCTCTGCTTAATCCTTAAAAAAAAAACAGGCATGGCGTTATGTTAGTTATATAACAAAACTCTCAACCATCAATTTTCCTTAGCAACAACAATTTCCCTTATTTTATTTCAATGGGAAAAATATTTCTTTGAAATATTATTAAAACTACGACAGATATAATAGTTCACGCAGCACAGAGGTAATTCCCGTCTCAATAATCCAAAGATATATACAGAAACATTCAGTAAAAATATGTATAACATACAGTAAAAACAAAGTGCGCTATGAAGAACCGAAAATAACAGCTCAAATAACTGGATAACAAAGTAAGTAGAAATAAACAGACAGCAGTATTACTCCAAACCTTATTGAAATACTCTAATTTCACAAGAAGTTACCGAAACAACCTTATTATTACCTCGTATGGAATAATTTACAAATTTTATTCCACCACCTCGAAAGATCGAAAACCTTCAGTACCAAAAGAGAATCCTATTTGAGCGTCAGCAAAATTAAATTTGTAAAAGTGTACATAGCCATTTATTGGTCAAAAGAGTTCTTCAAAGGTCGTGTGGAAGGACAATGGTGGGACCAATTGTTATTATCTGCAATTTATGTGGAAATAAGTATGGTTTTATGGTGTCTTCAATTGGAGACCTTTCTCTGAGCTATTGGTACAGATATACTGGCTAAGGCCAAGTTTATACTTTGGTATTTTTGTTGATTGTTTGTTAATCTACTAAATGGATTCAATTTAAAATAACTACGTGAAAAGTTCATTACACAAATGATCATACTGGATTTTAGATCAGAGGGGCAATTCTCGTAATTTTAAGAACGTTCACAGTCTGATCTGTCTCTATCTGTCAAAAATACCTTTAACTTCCCTACATTTTTACAAGTTTTTCACAATTATTCGTTGCCAAGATGAGACTGCGACTAGATTTTGAATGTTTTAAATTACGAGAATTGGCCTTCTGGTAACGCAGCGTTATGCGTTTATTAATTCAATAGTTATTTTTATTGGCGATATGTGGGTACACCTCTACCTAACTCTTCGAGAATTATATATTCGTGAAGTTATGTGTGATGATGTTATGTTGTGTATATTTATAAACCATGAGAAACTTTATAAGGCTTATAATAATATCGCCATGACATTTATTTATTTAGATTTGCCAACGTTTGAACACACTACAGAATTTACAGGAAAAAACAGCAGTGCTATTCTGTAAAAATCTCACCGTGAAAACTAAGGTGAAGTGAGCTGTCATTCCACCTGATGTTAGGGATTGCCTCCATTGATGGTTCACTTTACGCTCACTTCACCTATGTTATCACGGTGAGATTTTTACAGAATCGATAGGCAGAAAATAAAGAACTAATTGTAACAAACAATAAACCTGCTAGGTGAACAATCTTATAGTAGAGGAGTTAAATTATTTGTATAGAACAAAACAAAGGCAGATAGAGCTGTGGTTGTGTGTTCTGTGACTGCTGTGTGTGTGTTTTCTTTCTTTTTTTCTGTCTCGCACACTAACAATCTTGTAACCTATAATGTGCCTATTTTTCTTGTCTGTATATTATGTTTGAATGGGCTTTTGGCTAAGTAATAACAGCTGCACGGGTCGATCGATCAGGTTAAGCTACACTTGCCGCGGTTGGTCCGTGGATGGGTGACCATCTTCACATACCAAGACCCTTCCATCCCTCGAAAAGCACATTAAGCCGTTGGTCCCGGCTGTCATTCGTGGATCTTTGACAGTCGGTACGGGTCGTCAGTAGCCCGAAAGTCTGACAACCAGTCTTACCAAGGGGTATCGTATTTTCCAGTAACTGGGTTATGGAGGTCAGTTAGGCAGTAGCGCTATGTAAAATACTGGTATTTGCTGCATCCGGTTAGACTGAAAGTCGACCCCAACATATTTGGGAAAAGGCAGATGATGATGATTCAAATAAATAATAACAAAAAGTAGATAAAAAAATAAGTGCACTAAAACTACACTACTGACACACATACAGTATTTTAATATTTTCAATCATATGAACAGGCCCTAAGAAAGTCTACAGGATGGCCCCGCCCAAGAGTGTCGCGAATAGCTCACACGCCTCACTTTCAGACGGATTCAGTCCTTCCCGAATATTAAAATGGAGATTTCTAGAAAATCTGACTTAAAAGAGAAACTTTAGGACAGATGGCTCCAACGCTGAAAGTGACTGTATACGAATCTTCTTGTTGTCTCGCTTTACAATAATTTTGGTGGCCCAGTGGTAAGGACTTAAGAGTTGTAGGGCGTAGGTTCGAACATAAACAAGCGCTTTACTTTGTGTAAATTATTTCATCACCACTGCTCTCAAAACGGTGAAGGAAAACATCGTGAGGAAACCGGCATGTTCTATATCCAAAAATTCGAAGATATGACATTCACAATTTTTTGCGTAGATGTGACGCATTTCTCCCAAATTTTTAATTTGTTTTTTTTTTGCTTGTGTTTTTTTGCGTCATATTTGCCGCAAATAAACGTATTTTCTTTATTTTCTTCTTTTTTTTCTTTTTTTACATGTAAATCTACCAAACTGCACCGGGCCTGCATAGTGGATTACGGTACACTCCCTTGTGGCTTGTGTCTCAGCAGTGAGAACATTATAGGCTGATTATGTTGAAAGGTCGATTCAAAAATCGTTTAAATCCCACGTTCGTGCTTGTGACATCTTGTACTCAAATTATTGTCTAATTATCATGTAAGTGTCAACAGCTAAATCCTATGATGTGAATTAGTTAAGAGGATTAGCCTCAAGAGATTAATTTACAGGTTTACGTCAACTGTCACAATCTGCGTCTTATGTCATCTAATATAATAATTTATTGTAGCAAGCGTTATGTTGTGATTATTATATTGTTCGGTATCTCTACATTGTCGGTGGGGCTTGCGCGCTCCAAACTCTAGGCCTGTGCTGGTAGAGTTTACCCTGGATAAGGATAAGGTGAAAAGCCAGACCAAGGAAGATACAAAAACCTGCAGGGCAGCATGTGGCGAGCTGTTGGGCAGTAGCGACCCGGAGTGACTCCCGGGAGTGGTCTTGTTTCTCACCCCTGGCTAGTCTTAATTGGCCGGCTGGAGTGAAACTAACGACGGCGTCTAGGGCCTCTCTTGAGCACCTCTTTCCTGCTGTTATAGGCAGGCTTTAGTGGAGATTCGCAAGAGCAAACTTGCTCGGGGGCAGGAAGTATTCCAGTAAGTGCTCGTAGGGATCTTGAACCATCTTCCAGCCTCTAGAATTGTTCTAAAAGCCGTGGAATACCTCTCCACTCCTCAAGCACCTTAGGACATGTTGCCACCTTGTCGCTACGTCATATATGCTAACAAACATTTCCGGGGGCCCATTATTGAGTGTGTAAGTCTCCTTCTGCCACTTTATCATGGATAATATACATATATAACACAATGATCGAGCAGGGGCCATAATAGTTCTTTCATAGTTCTCGGTTACCAATCGCACCCAAAGCCATAATCCAATATCCTTGTTTCCATATCCTGTGATCGATGCATGTGCTTTCTCAGTATGAGTTAGAGGCCTTTGTCCTGCAGTGGGATATAATAGGCTGGTATTAGTTTCGCGAATGTAGTATGGAAATTATTCGTGGAATCAATGTTTTACTGATGGCGGCTACTGTTCTACAAGGTTTTTTTCTTTATATCCTGTAACTCTATATCTTATAATGAGACCATATCAAAGAACTTGCATATGAATTATTTTTCAATTACCATTTTTTTTTGTTTTTATTTTTAATACAAAAATAATTCGACAATGTCAGGATTATTCATGTAAAACACCCTTACGTGAAAATGAAAACATCGCATTTTCTTACCTTTAAAATATGTATAGATAGTGCAATCCACGAAGACGCGCCCCACTCTTCTTCGTAATCGTTAGCGGTTATCGCTAGTCAATTTCGCTAGTGTTTTAGTTTTTTTTGATACACACTATTTAGCCACTAATAATAATTAGTGTGTATCGACAAAACTAAAACACTAGTGGAATGTTGCTCACTTATGCTGTAAGCATTAGGAAAAAGAGTGGGGTGCGTCTTCGTGGATTGCACTATCTGTACGATTGGTTTGAACGAAAATGACAATGAAACTTAGATACATGATATCTTCGAAACTATACATTGTTGGACCACATATTCTAGGACGTTTTCTATTATTTTTACCTAAGTATGGAATATAACCCTAGAGTTATGAGATATAAAAAATAAACACGTTGTATATCCGTTCAATATTATGCAGTTATTTATAATGTTCAATGTCAAAATGATAAACATTAATTTTAATGGAACTGCAATTAAATGAATGGTTGTATTTAGTTCTGGATTACATTACAACAGCAATTTACAAGTACTTTTATAGAAACAAAATGTTACTGTTATAATGAAAACACTCTTTATCTACTTTTCATTCGCACAACTTTACTCTTTCACAATCCAACAATGAATGGCTTTGCACTACATTTTACCATTTAAAACATTTGCCCTGCCCAGAAAAAACGATAATATCATAACCGTTATTTCTAAAGTAGAATAATACATTTAGTTGCTATAGTGAAAATTAATTTTAAAAGTTTGTTACAATAATAATAAATAATTTGTACTTTGACAGTGCTGCCACAGTGGATATTATAATGCGGTATTAAAATTATACATGTTTTTTTTTTTATTAAATAAATGAAATCACGACACTAATAAGGTACAGGGCAGGATGCAAATTAGTCAGCGCCTGACGTAAATAAACGTATTTTTAGTAGCCAATTTTTAATCACGTCTAAACTTGTCTATGGAATATCTTAATTTGACAGGACTTAACCAACATTTATCTTCTATCTTTTTCTTAATGAAATAGAAAGAACCTATTTTTATGTTCTGTTTTTTCTTGTCTGTTTAGATATGTGTGTACATAAATGGTAAAATAAATAAATAAATAAAGAAAAAGACACACTGAACTTAAATTTAGTTTAGAGCCGCCATACACGGACTGCTTGACGCAGTCAGGAGGGTCTGCTTCAAGCTGCGACTGCATAGTGAACTAAAGTCTTCTACGTACACACATGACACGACACCGCTCGAGCAGTTGCAACTGCTTCGGGCGGTCGTGCGGTCAAACAGTCGCCAGGCATACACTGACTGCTAGAACGGTCCGTGTATGTTGATCAATGGTTAATTGCTCAAGCAGTCCGTGTATGGTGGCCCTTAGTTTGTGAACAAGAAAATCGGCGCCAATATCCAATATATTAAGTTACGCTTGCCGGTGTAGGTTCGTAGATGGGTGACCATCATTTACATCTCGAGACCGTGCCTCGGAAAGCACATTAAGCCCTACGGCTTAAATGACAGTCAAGACCTACGTCTTGATTGTTACTCGTAGATTGTTGACAGTCGTAACGGGTAGTCAGAATCTCTAAAGTTTGACCACCAGTCTTACCAAGGCTATCGTATTACCCAATCACTGGGTTTTAGAGGACAATTAATATGCAGTAAAATACTCAATGTAAAATACTGGCATTCAGCTGCATCCGGTTAAACTGGAAGCTGACCACAACACAGTCGGGAAAAGGCTAGGCAGATTTTATTCATTGTTTGATGTTAAAACTTCCGTTAACCACAAATTCGCCACAATACGTGAACACAAACCAATATTAGCCAAAATCGAACAGCCATTGAGAGAGCGTATCCTAATAGTGAACATTTTCGGTTCAAACCGATAATTGTTTAGCAGCCTTTTCACCTATTGTAGCCAAAATCCTCGAGAGGTCAGTAAAGTTTCCGATAGGTGCAGCTATGAACGTCAATTTCGAGGTAAACTGGGCAAAGTTGTATGCGAACTGAAAGCCAATTCGAATATCGATTGAAGGATTTGAAACGTTCAAAATATAGTCGTAAAATCTAATCGCGAACATACACTTCGCGCGCTCTCTCACACAGCTCCACATATCGGTGTAGGTACAACAGGGAGAGCGCAAAGCGCAGTTCGCTTTATCGACAATGTAGCCGTAGCGATAGCGACACTCAAAAAATTATAAAAGATGTAGGGAAATTAGTGGTATTTTTTGGCAAAGCTCTAAGCACGAAATCCGTATTTTCGTCCGAAGTTACGGGCGCTTCCTACTGTTTCACACGCGAACATAAGATTACAGAGCGGGGCCTGAACTATGAATTAATGACAACACCATTTGACAGTTTGTCTACTCCCCATATGTATTTTCTCGTCCGAAAAATTGCATTTGGCACTTGTTTTGACCGAATAACTACTTACGGCCGGGCCCATTTATCTTCGTTGACGGACTTAGAGAGGCTACCCTTAAGGTTATACACGCACGCTGACTGCTGACGTTTCTTAAGAACATCTAATGAGGTCACTATATGTATGCTAGGTATAATTATCTGGTCCTTCTAGGGCGACCTCTCCCGACTTTTTCACTAACATCTAATTTGTCAAAACCTTTTGTTAGTCGCATTTGAAAATGTAAGTTACGTTTTGTAAAATTGGCTCGTAATCCAATTTGGCCCAGTCTCCTTTCAAAGCTATGTTTGGGTGTATTCTAGACGTTACTGTGGGTATACCTCCCCAATTACCGTGTTGCCCTACGTATCGTTGGTCCAGCGCTGCAGCGGTTGAATTGCTAAACAAAGCTTTCGTACGGGAGAAGTTGTTACACCGTATTGTATAATTGGTGAATGATACAGGGTGTCCAGTGGCAAAATAAAAAGTTCGAAAAAAAAATACTACACCTCTAATAAAAAGAATGTTTATTGTTATTAAAAAAAATGTGCATTTTTATTTTTTGAAAACCCTGTTTTCCAAATGATGACCATCGAGTATAGCTCACTTTTCAACTTTTTGAAGTCTAGCATGCATGTTTTCATCTTGAATGATTTGAATTTTATACGTATGGAACTTGAATTTTTTCGCATTATAATTAAAAAAAAATAAGTTCCAAAAATCCCAATATCGATTAACGTGCACGAAGTGATAAACGGGGATTTTCAGTCACAGAAACCATAACACGTTCAACATTTTCTTTAATGGCTACCGCTAGTATGGGTCCTGGTCTGGGACTGTTTAATGTTGATCCTGTAGCTCTGAAGTTTGCTACCCAAGACTGAATAAGGTTGATCAACGGTTCATCACGTAATTGACGAATATCGTAACGATTACCAAATCGATGATGTGTTTCAGTAAACAAAAATCCACTTGAAATGTATTCCTTGACGACAAAAGTGCGGTGCTCTCTACACCACCGCTCCATGGTTGCTAAAAATCCGCAGAGCTTACGCTTTCAACGTCTTCCCCCGCGCCCCTCTAACGTGCTGCGTTCAAAAATTACGTTTGTTCAAACTTTGAAATCTGCCACCCTGTATTTGTTGTGCATTTTAATCTGTGGCATTTCGAAGAAGATTTAGAGAAATGTGCGTGTTTGTGTGTGGTTTCATATTGTTTTTTTAATAATATTTTTATTTTCTCGCTTTATTAACTTCAAGTTTCTGATCTTATTCTCTTTTAAAGTCGAATATCGCTCAGAAACTCTCCAATAATTTGTATTTATTTTCATGAAAACAATTAGAAAGCACACTTAATGTGAATCAAAGGCGTTTCAAACACAAAGAATTAGTGACACTATGCTTGATCCTTTCAGTCTTGGCGAAGTTAGACCATAACAAGTCCAGGTTTTATGTCATTCTTTGATAGTTGTATGAAATGGGTGCAACACGTGGCATATTAACGTAAGATGTCAGTTTGCTCAACAATTAATTTCCCTAAATGTACCTACATACAACCAGCAGTGCGATTCTGTAACCATCTCACCGTGAAAACTTAGGTGAAGTGAGCGTGGAGTGTGCTGTCAGTGTCATCCTGATGCTAGGGATTGATACTCTTGACAGCTCACTATAAGCTCACTTCACCTAACTTTTCACGGTGTGATTTTTACAGAATCGATCGGCTGAGCTGCCACATTGCCATTATAATAGGTCGGCGCAAAAACATTTTCGTATTTTGAATCTATTGTTAGTAATCAAACCTCTTTGGCAGTACTGAATGTAACTGGCTGGTTTTAATACTATTAAATGTTGACATTCTAAAGATGCAATAATTAAAAAAAAAATAGTTCCCGCCATTTCTCAATTGTTTTTCAAGCAAGCAACATGAACGTATGTGACGAAGAAATTCGGTACATTTTAAAATTTTATTACAAAAAAGGTAAAAATACGACGAACGCCGCGAATAAAATTTGTTCGGTTTACGGACCTAATGCGGTATCCATACGAGTAGCACAAATGTGGTTCAAGCGTTTCAAGTCAGGAAATTTTAGTGTGAAGGATGAAGCTCGCTCTGGACGGCCCTGTCACGGATAAAATCAGTGCCATTTTTGAAAAAGTGGAGCAAGATCGACATATTAATAGTTATGATATTGCTGAAGAACTGGATGTTGATCACAAAACAGTTTTACGGCATTTACAAAAGTCTGGGTACAAGAAAAACCTTATATTTGAGTACCACATGATCTCACTGAGAGAAACTTTATGCAACGTGTTTCCATTTGCGATTCTTTGTAGAAACGTAATAATTCCGACCCATTTTTTAAACGATTGATTACGGGTGATGAAAAATGGATCACTTACGATAAGAATATAAGAAAAAGATCGTGGTCGAAGCATGGACAAGCCCCACAGACCGTGGCAAAGCCCGGCCTGACTCGGAACAAAGTGATGCTGTGTGTTTGGTGGGATTGGAAAGGAATCGTCCACTATGAGCTTTTGCCGCCGGGTAAAACTATCGATTTTGACCTCTACTGTCAACAACTGATGAGGTTAAAAGAAGCTATTGAGAAAAACCGGCCGGAGCTGGTGAATAGGAAGGGCGTGGTGTTTCATCACGTTAACGCCAGACCGCATTCATCTATAGCCACTCAGCAAAAATTGAGAGAGCTTGGCTGGGATGTGTTGATGCATCCTCCGTATAGCCCTAATCTTGCTCCATCAGAGTTTCACCTGTTTCGGTCACTTCAGAACTCTTTAGGAAGCATAAAGTTAACCTCAAAAGAACGCTGTGAAAACTACCTGTCAAATTTTTTTGATAAAAAATCTCAAAACTTCTACAGCAATGGGATCATGGCATTGCCCGCAAGATGGCAACAAGTCATCGATCAAAACGGCACATACATATTATAAATAAATAAAAAATTAAACCTAAAAGAAAACATTTTTTTTGTATGAAAAATACGAAAATACTTTTGCCCCGACCTAATATTTCCAGACCGCATAGCCCTTATTTAAGGAATAATTCCTAAAAATTCACCCTACCACAAAATTACAATATCTTCACAAAAATGTTGTTACAAAACGGTGTAATTGAATCCAAGCGTCGGCGTCGGCGTCGCTGGCCATACAATCAAGATTTATGACAATCACATACGAATTAAATATTCCGTACTGGGCTGGAACACAAATATATTACGCTATACTCTGGTGGAGAACTTGATGAGCAGATAGGAAAGAGATACCAAATGACGACGAAAGATTTCCTGCCATTACAAAACCTGTCATTTTACTTCTGACATCAGCAACCCGAACGAAACCTTATTGTTAGGTACCAGAATTAAGACCATTGTTTATGACAGACTTGTCAGTGTCAAAATCAGATGTAAAATAACTGTAATAAAAATACGATAAATTATTTAATTTTTGTAAGTAGGTTAGTACCTACAAACACTTTTCACCTCAATAATATTTTAAAAACTCGATTAGGTCGGTGTTTCGTGTCTGACTGATCTGTGACATTGATTGAAATTGCTGATTTTTCAATAGTCTGATAACTTTTATCTAGAGAATAGTTATGACAGTTTGACATAATACAAAAGTGACAGCTTTTGTATTATGTCAAACTGTAATATTTATTCCTCGGATAAAAATTATTTCTCTATCGAAAGATCTGCCCTTGGACTTTAAAATGGTTAACTTGGCATTTTTTACTATTGGCTATCTTGTTTCTAGGTTTCGAGATATCTGACAAAAAAAAATTAATCAACTCAAGTCTAGTCTATTCTAAGGTAAAGATAAGTATTTAACTTATTTTTCTACTTTTTAATGAGCCTGCACTCTGACGTATACTGCTACCAGGATTTTTTGGCGTTCGAATGACGCTAACAAGAGGGCGCTGTCATGTATTCCCCGTGGTCCCTGCCGTAGTCCCTGTAAGGGACCACGAGGATTTTTTTTCCTCGTGGTCCCTGCGAGAAATACAATGCTGCCGAATTAAAATTGTACCTAATTCAAGTACCTAGTAGTATTAGTTTGCATTAAAAGGCGTTATTCATTATTAAAAAATATAAATAAAGAATCACAGGATGAAAAAATCACAATTATATTACATAGAACAACCGCAAACTAAAAACAAACTTAACATTGTAGTTGAAAAACATGGAACTGAAAATAGAAGTTTGAAATCCTAAAAATATGTTATAAACAAGCACAACAAGCTGTTCAATTAATTCGGCAGCATTGTATTTGTCGGAGGGACCACGGGTGAAAACAATACCCGTAGTACCTTCCAGGGACTACGGGAGGAACTACCATTTTAATTCGGCAGCATCATATTTCTCGCAGGGACCACGAGGAAAAAAATCCCCGTGGTCCCTTTCAGGGACTACGGCAGGGACTACGGGGAATAAACGGGCGCCGTTGGTTTAATGAAATTGTTTTTAGGGTTCCGTACCCAAAGAGTGCCAACGGGACCCTATTATTAAGCCTCGGCTGTCCGTCAATCTACCAATTATAAATAAAATAAATTTAATTAAAAATTAAAAGGGGTCTCCCTCTCCATACAAGATACTTTTTTGCATTATGACAATTTATATTAAATTATTACTAGCTTCTGCCCGCGACTTCATCCGTGTGAAATTTCTTGTTCCTCAGCCCACCTCGCCGTATCGCATCGCCTGTCCGCGCTATTACTTCGTTTTCGCTAAGTTTTCTTTCCGACTTTCTTTCTTTTTGCTCGCCTACTCATGGCCCTAGCGTGATGTTAAATAGCCTATAGCCTTCCTCAAGAATTAGGCTATCAATTGCAAGAATAATTTTTCAAATCCGACAGGTAGTTTCAGAGATTAGCGCATTCAAACAAACAAACTCAACAGCTTTATTAATAGTATAGGTAGATTATCTAATTATACAATAATTAATGGGCATTTATTACCAATGACGGTAATAAATTTTCATCTTTGTTCTGATAATATATAGCTGTTTATTTGTAAAAGCTTCTTTGTGTTTTTGCAAGCTAATTATGACCAATTTGACCTTGGTGATAATCTTGTTATAACCGAGAATTATTAAGATAACAAGTATGTATGGAAATGACTTGCGAGATTTCCTATATGAAGACCTAGATATCACTAGTTGTGCCCGTGGCTTTGCTCACGAAACTGTGTGCATTAGGTACTTAAAATCAGCCTATAATGTTTACATTGCTGAGACACAGGCCTCCTCTACGTAAGAGGGAGTGAGACATCCTCCACCACGCGGGCCCAGTGCGGGTTCGAAATTTTAAGTTTTAGGACTTGCCCGTAAGCCCGTTACCTCGCAATGTTTTCCTTCACCGTTTTGAGAGAAATGGTGATGAAATAATTTAGACAAAGTAAATTGCCTACTTGGGTTCGAACCCGTGACCTAAAACAAGCATTAGGTATACGTCAATGGAAATGTGAAGATAATAATGTATTCAATGGTTTAGGTCATCGACCGGTTCATCGATGATCGGTTCATCGTTACGACTTAGTGACCATGGTGGACAGGAGTCCACCATGGTAACCAAGTCGTAAAGATCGGTTCAGTGGTTTAAGCGTGAAAGGTAACAGATAGACAACCAAACGAGGTTTACTCTTGCCTAGCTCTTACCCATGGCTTCGTCTGTGTGGAGGTCGAAAATTATTTTATTTATTAAAACTTTATGCACAAGTAAAAAGTGTACAAAGGCGGACTTAATGCCTTGGGCATTTTCTACCAGTCTACCTTAGGATGATGCAGAGACAATCTTATGAGCATGATGTAAGTAGTGCCCTAAATGCAATCATTAAATGGCTGGACACTAATAATCTGAAGGTAAATATAGGAAAAACGAAAATAATCCACTTTAAACAGCGTGTGAATGCAATTATGCCTCATATTAACTATAAGGGTGAACCTGTAAATGAAGTGCAATCAATAAAATGTCTTCATCTTACTGTGGATGATAAATTAAAATGGAAATCCCATATTGAAACACTATGCAAAAGAATTAATAAATCAGTATATGCGCTACACGAATTAAAGAAGATCTCAAGTATCAATACCTTGTTAACGGCATATCATGGTTTAGTTGCTCCTGTCCTGAGGTATGGTGTAATTTTTTGGGGAAATTCGACTGATATTGACTTAATTTTTAAAGCACAAAAACGCTGCATAAAGGCTATGTTTCGGCTTCAAATAATTGAAACCTGTAAACCGTTTTCCCAGGAGTACAAAATTTTAACTCTCCCAAGCCTGTTTATTTATGAGGTCTCAATGTTTGTTAAGGTCAATCAAAACTTATTTGCATTGGCCTCAGAAGTTAATAATAGGCAACAACGTGCTATGAACGTGCTATGAATGAATATGGACAAAAGTGTGTTTCACATGGCTCTTGTAATCTTCAACAAATCACCTAAGGAAATAAGGGCAATGAATACTGTCTTATTTAAGAAAACACTAAAGAGCCTTTTAGTTAACAAATGTTACTATAACCTGAACGACTACTTCAACGATAATTTTTCCAAACTCAAGACTTCACGGTGACATTAAGTAATGTAACAATAATTATGCATGTATCTTTTAATAATTAATCTGTTAATGTATTGTAATAATTCTCGAAATGACATTGAAATAATTCAATTATACATAATCTATACTTTAAGAAGGACATTTCATTAATTCAATATCTTGAAATATCCATAAGTCAATCCTAATATCGACTTGAATAAACCATGACTGTGTACTTTTTGCATGCCTTACGGTAGAATAACTTGAAATATGTACCTACATTAACAACACCATTGTAACAGTGTTTTCTGCAAAAATAAATAATTTGATTTGATTTGACAATACATAGTAGGTGCAATAACCAAAAACAAATTGGAAAATATTTATAACTAAAATATATGAATAAATACATACATACAACAAAATCTATACTTATAATAAATCTGTAGAGAGGTCAATTCTGTACATGAAATATATTTCCAAAATAACTATCAGCGAGTGATTAGTGATCGTTACTGACGCCAAAAATGTAATCAGTAAAATTTTTGTCTGTCTGTCTGTCTGTCTGTATGTTCGTTATAGAAACAAAAACCACTCGACGGATTTCAACGAAACTTGGTACAATTGTTCTTCATACTCCTGGGCAAGTTATAGTATACTTTTCATCACGCTACGATCAATAGGAGCAGAGCAGTGAAGGGAAATGTTGGGAAAACAGGATTTATTTTTAGGTGAAGTAGTAATAGGTTAGTAGTAGTTAGTTAGTAGTAGGTAAGTTTTGGTTAATTTATGTTCAGTTTTTTTTAATATTAAGTAGGTAAAAGCGTAGGTACTTTTATTAATTATAGGTATAGGTATTATTAATTATAGTAGTTATAGGTATTTAGTTTTAAGTGAAGTAGGTTTTATTATATATTATTTTATATATTAGACGTAGTTATATATTTTTAGTTATTCAAGCCCCAAGCGGACGCCGGCGTCCGCCCGCTATTGTCTTGAAAAACGCGTTGAATGAGAAATACGCGTTCTCAAGAATCGGCAGAAAAAAGAGCACATCGGTTAAACTCTATGAGAGTTAGTGCCTCAATTTCCGGAAGTCATTATTCCACGCGGACGAAGTCGCTGGCAAAAGCTAGTATAAAATAAAAAAGTTATGAGAGATAAACAAGAAAATCTACAACAACTTAATTCTGAGACGAATCCCAAGGAAACGTTACTTCTCTAACTTAAAAAATACTGGGTTTTCCATACAAACATTCATCCGCTATTATAGCACTAGGATTATTTAAGACACAAAAGTAACCTATGTACTTCTCCAGGATGCCATTTTTAGTTATTTTATTTGGTTTAGGCATGAAAAGGTAACAGACAGAGTTACTTAAGACTACTACTTACATAAGGAAGTATGGATAGATATAGACAGGCTAATAATATCTGAGAGGCTAGCGTTAGGCCGTTGCATTAAGAAATTTAGAGGCTACAGAAAGGTTTGTTCCCACTAGTTCTACTGAACAGTTCTACGGTAGAACTAATGGGTTTTTTTTTTCTCACTAGTACTACGATATTTGGTATAACAAAATAGTAGAACTAGTGGGAGTCTCTATTTCCCACTTGTTCTACCTGTTCCATCGGTAGAACTAATGGGATATTTTGTTCTCACTAGTACTACGTTTTGATAGGTTCTAGAAATGGAAGTAAAGTTCCAATTAAGCTAGTCGTATCTCAATATTAGGTTTAAAAGACACTTAGATATTACTGGAAACATTACAACACTATTAATTAAAGACACATTGTTTATATAATAATAAATATTGGAATAATATTTATTTTAGACACATCTCACAATAATATTTATTTAATCACATGGGCTCGGCTTTTTCAACAAGGAAGAGAGAGCTGTCAAGACGACCACTGCCCGGGCTGCCCTGTGACTGTAGTGACCGAAGAAAATGTGCAAAAAGTTGAAAAATTAGTACCTATTGGCCGATCGAAGAATAAAATTGTGGCAGATAGCTGAAGAGTTACAGATTAGTAAAGAATGAATCAGAGAAATTTTACACCAAAATAAACACATGAAAAAAATTAGTAAATTAATAATAATTTAATTAATTAATTAATTATTAAATTAGTTGGGTACCGCGAATGCTCACACCACTCGACAAACAACGACGACTGGCGAGTTGTAAGGATTTTTTGGAGTTGTGTCAGAGAACGATTTGCACGAAATTTGTAACCGCATTGTGACAGTAGACAAAACTTGGGTTCGTCAGTATGATCCGGAGTCCAAACAAGAGTCTATGCAGTGGATTAAAAAAGGAGAAAGACCACCAAAGAAGTTTAAAGTGGAAAAGTCGGCCTCTAAGATTATGGCGACCATTTTCTGGGATAGCGAGGGAATTTTGTTAATTGATTACTTGTCTAAAGGAACTACTATGAATGGTCAATACTACGCAAACATTTGAACATTTGAACGTTTGACATTTTTATATTACAATTTATATTTTCTTTTACTTAGTTAATGTGTCATAAATAAATATTATTACAATATTTATCATTATATAAAGATAATTGTCATTAATTAATAGTGTTGTAATGTTTCCAGTAATATCTAAGTGTCTTTTAAACCTAATATTGAGATACGACTAGCTTAATTGGTACTTTACTTCCATTTCTAGAACCTGTCAAAACGTAGTACTAGTGAGAACAAAATATCCCATTAGTTCTACCGATGGAACAGGTAGAACAAGTGGGAAATAGAGACTCCCACTAGTTCTACTATTTTGTTATACCTAATATCGTAGTACTAGTGGGAAAAAAAATCCCAATAGTTCTACCGTAGAACTGTTCAGTAGAACTAGTGGGAACAAACCTCCCTATGTATGCTTAAATCTTTAAAACTACGCAACGGATTTTGATGTGGTTTTTTTTTAATAGATAAAGTAATTCAAGAGGAAGGTTTGTATGTATAATACATGTATAATATAGTAGAGAAACACTGATAATTTTAGAGGTTTCTAATGTGATGTCGTAAATAAACTCTTTTTTTGCGCTTACATTGCAAACGCTGGCTGAACCCTATGAGATAAATCAAAATAATGTACTACAGTATTGTACACCTTAAAAAGTTTCACAAAAAAGTTCACAATGGTATATGTCTATCTCTTAGGGATAACCCACAATAACCATTTTTTTCCTTTACTTTTTACGAGAAATGATGGCTTATTTACGAAGCGATTTTAAGATATTGCTTAAAATCGCATTAATCCTTATCCAATTAAGTACCTTAAATACATTGTGCATTTAATATAGCTCAATATGGCTCTTTACAGTATGTTATTTCAATTAATATTTTCGAAGATATTACAGATTTAAAATGCAGAGACATAGCGGTTGCTGCGGTATCGGCGGCAGGGGCTGGCAAGTTAAAAAAACACATTAAATTAAAATGATTAAATTTCATTGCACCCGTGCGAAGCCGGGGCGGGTCGCTAGTAATTATTATTACGAAGTTCCTCTCTTTGGAGATTAAAATTAGACCTTTGTATTATCTCCCTACTCGTAGAAACAAACAACAACAGTTAAAGAGACAAACATTACTATAATGAAAAACGGCAACACTAAAAAATTACTCAAAGTGACCCTTATCTAATTCATTAGTACAAACTAACTTGTATCAACAAATGCGAAGACAAACAAATTGAGGCAAAGTAATGATCATAGCTTGTTTCATGTAATCGTTTATTAGGACTGGGTATATAAGGAAACGTATTCATTTAGTTCTCATAGTAGCAATCTGAAATACCGTACAATAATGTCTGTGACGATAGTCTTGGTTTTATTAGCGGTATCAATTACTTCTAATGATGCGGCAAGAATACTGGCATTTTTCCCAGTTCCGTCTATCAGTCATCAAGTTGTGTTTCGTCCTCTAACTCAAGAACTTGCCAGGCAAGGGCATGAAGTCACAGTCATCACACCAGATCCTGCCTTCCCAAATGGAGGAACCCCTGCGAATCTAACAGAAATCGACGTCCACGATTTTTCTTACAAAAAATGGAGAACACTATACGAAGTAACCTCGACAGGCGATAATGATTTGATCATACAAATGCGAATAGCATTTCGTATGATTGCTGATCTCGTTGAGATGCAGTTGAAAGTAGATAAAGTGCAAAAATTGATAAAAGAAGAACAGTATGATTTGCTATTGTTGGAAGCTTGTGCAAGACCCGCGTTGCTTCTGTCACACGTTGTTAAGGCGCCCGTGATTCTTGTGTCTTCTTTAGGTCCCATGAACTTCAATGTGGAAACTATAGGATCATCCTGGCATCCTCTATTATACCCAGATGCTTTACACCAGCGTTTGTACAATTTGACGAAGTGGGAGAAACTAGTGGAATTGTGGAACTTTTACAGAATGTCAAGAGAAATGCAGGAAATTGAAGACTTAGAAAATGAAATTGGAAAAAGGTTGTTTGGACCAAATATTCCGACTATAAGTGAATTGAAAAATAAAGTTGAAATGCTGTTTTTGAACACTCATCCTATTTGGGAAGAAAATCGTCCAGTGCCTCCTAGTGTTATTTATATGGGTGGATTGCATCAGAAGCCAGTGCAAGAATTGCCAACGGTAAGCTTTTATTGTTGTTATACCTACTTATAATTATCTCCCACTTACTCAATCATGTTGAGCAGTGGTGGTATCAGTAGAAACGGCCGCGACATAAGAGGTTTGAACCCAGACATACACTTTGTGTTGATTATTTCATCACCACTGCTCTCAAAATGTTGAAGGAAAGCATCGTAAGGAAGCCGTATGTTCTAAAACTAAAAATTCGAAAACATCTGTATCATCCACGAAACTGCACTGGACCCGCGTGGTTGATTATGGCTCTCTCCCTCACAGAGGGGAGAATTGTGTCCCAGCAGTGGGAATATTTTTAATAGGCTTATAATGCATTTTTATAACGCAACCACATGTACGTGTGTACATTTGACAAAGTTGATTAATATAATTTTCAATATCGCTAAAGCTTAAGGTTCAAAGTTGATTGGGAATATTTGACAGTTTCGGGTAGCTTGATGTGCTGGCGTCTGCACATATGCCCATAATAAACAGGTACGGTTTTTAGTTCACTTTTTAAAATTCATTAAGGATATTGTTGCCGTTTTTCACGGAATTTTGGGTGAAACATTACATAAGTAACACCGCGTTATGGAAATATTCTATAAAGACTCAGGGCGAGTGACGTGACGATACAATACTGTTATTGCAATAATTATAGCCTCTACAATACATAATTCAATACAATTCTTCAGAATAAGTACTCATACACTGATTCTCATGGTTAGGAATAAATTGTTAGCTTCCTATGTTTGATTCAAAGTCAAATCATTTATTCCCATTTCAAAATATACCTTGTCGGTATTTGTTTATCTTGGAATTAAACGGATCCTTTTTTTTTAGTATGACTGTTCTAGACTCGAGAAGAATCATGACTTCCCAAAGTAGAATTAAACAAAAAACCTCGTACTACTGACGAATTCAAAGGGGCAAACATTCGCATTTTAAGGGCCTATACTACCTCAAATGGCTTAGCATGATCCTCCGTTATGTCGAAAATACTGCAGCATTAATTTTGAAATAAATATATGGTAAAGTTGAGGATTAATGTTAGGTCTTATGTTAGACGAAAACACGATTCTATAAAATTTTCTCGATACAAAAATTCCAAAGTTACCTCCAACCCGAACAATAAACCGATGGTATTCAAAAAATACTTCAAATTAGATCATGAAACTTTGTATACTAAATGAACTAACTATAAAGCAGGTCTTATGTTATTTACTTTTTTTGATTACCATTATTTTCACCGTTAAAAGCAAATACCTTAACTATTGGCGCTGCCTGCCGCCTAGCACCGCACTCTGTCTCGCTCTCACTCAGTCTGCGAGTAGTATCGTGCGAGCGAGATAAAGAGTGAGTTTTAGCTGAGGTAGTATAGGCTCTTAATCTTAGTCTCAATCTGTTTGTTAAACAAGTTTTTTAAATTGAATGACGCTGAGTTGCAATTACGTGAACATTTTAAACGCTTTTATATACGGCAATTATTGCCCTTCTGGGAACTTTGACCGGTTGAGATAGGTTCGAAAGATGGGATATCGGCATCGCCGGCGTTCTCATTCTGTTTGTTTCCTTTTAACTTATGAAATAGTAATAGTTTCACTGACTCTGTCAATCATGGATAGAAACAAAACATTATACATTGTAACATTTTTCAAAATGCTATGTCATATAGTTTGGGGCTGGACTTATTTAGATTTTCATCATAATATCTACATGAAGCATGAGAGCAATAATTACCATGTAATATTTGCTTCATTTTTTTATTAAAAATAAGTACAATTACAGGACCTTAAAACGTATCTGGACTCTTCAAAGAACGGCGTGATCTACATTAGCTTTGGTACAAATGTCCAACCTTCATTGCTTCCTCCTGAAAGGGTACAATTGATGGCCAAAGTCTTCTCTCAATTGCCTTATGACGTTCTGTGGAAGTGGGACAAGGATGAACTTCCTGGTCGCTCTAAGAACATCAGGATATCCAAATGGCTGCCGCAGTCGGACCTTTTATGTAAGTGGTTAAGGTTTTACAAACCGTCTGACATTGTAAGAAAAAATTGTTGTTGTTGTTTTGTTGAAAAAATTAAAAATTGGCTTAAAATATATTTACAGACGAACTAAATAAACATGTACTTTTAGGGCATCCAAAGATCAAAGTATTCATAACACAAGGAGGTCTACAATCAACAGACGAGGCTATCACAGCAGGAGTACCTCTGATTGGTGTACCAATGTTGGGTGATCAATGGTACAATGTTGAAAAATATGAGCATCATGGTATTGGAAAGCAACTTGATTTGCTTACGATGACCGAGGAAACTTTTAAGAATACTATTATCACTGTTATTGGTGACAAAAGGTGAGTAGTAATAATCTCTTGATAATTTTGTCTTTCATACGAAACTTTTTTGTGGCGCCTGAATGACATGGCAACTTTGGTAAACATTTGTAAAATTGTCACAGAAATTCTATTGACGTAACAAAAAGTGTTAGTTCTAATTTTGGCCACGCGCCAATGTAATCTTATGGCTTTTTATATCGTACGAGTACAGCATTGATTGGCTTCTATAACTCTCCAAAGAATTAAAAGGTTTTTCTGGACAGCTGTCAAAATATCAAATAAGACGCTAAAAAGCGGCAACAATGATTTCGAACCCAATGACACAATTATGCCTGCTTATTATTGTTTTATGGTGTATATATTGAAATCTGGTGCTTCTGAATGTTACCAGGTTATTGTTGTCCCACTGCAGGGAAAAGAACATAGTAGTAAACTCGGAAATTATGAGTTATAACAGTCAAGACAAAGATAATATTATGAATTTTACTCCTTGTCATAGTGTGTGAATACAGTCATAACCATGATATGGCTTTTAGATTTTGTGTATAATATTATCGTTCAAATATTATGACCGTGGTTATCGCGTCATGTGGTCGTCACGTGATTGCCATGTCATCATCATCATCATCATCATCATCATCAGCCGAAAGACGTCCACTGCTGAACAAAGGCCTCCCCCTTAGACCACCATGCCGAACGACAATCCGCCACTTGCATCCATCGGTTGCCCGCGACTCTCACAATGTCGTCGGTCCACCTAGCGGGAGGCCTTCCTACGCTGCGTCTTCCGGTTCGTGGTCGCCACTCAAGAACTTTTCTTCCCCATCGGGTATCAGTTCTACGAGCGATGTGGCCTGCCCATTGCCACTTCAACTTGCAAATTTTAAGAGCTATGTCAGTGACTCTGATTCAGTGATTGCCATGTCATGCTCATGAAAATCGAAAACTTCACGACCTAGAAAGCGTATTTACAATTATTGTAAATCACTATGCTTATTTAATCTTTATATCGGAAGACAGATCAAAATCCGTAACCTACATTACAACGTTTTTATCAATTTATTTAATCTCTTATTCATAATTTGCAGTTTTCGTCACAATATCGTTCAACTTGGAAACGTGATGCGTGACCAGCCAATGCGTCCATTGGAGCGTGCCGTGTGGTGGACGGAGCACGTACTGCGTCACGGCGGCGCGAGACACCTGCGCGCGCCCGCTGCCAACATGTCGTGGGCAGAGTACCTAGAATTAGAACTAGTACTCACTCTATTAGCAACTGCTCTTGGATTTCTTCTATTATTATTATTTCTTGCATATAACTTATGGAAACTTTATATTACTTGGAAATTTAATGTACATAGAAAATTTAAGGACAATTGAACGTCTGTAATATTTTCGGGACACAAGGACAAAATGTTAGGTTTTTTAGAGAATTGTTTGTAGGTATATTTAATTATAAAATTAGGTACGCATTAAGGGTGTAAATTAATAATATTAACGTATAATCTTGTGGAGCACAACTTAACGTGATTATTTTTTGCATTTTCATTCTAAATTGTACGAAATAACCAAACAAACGATGAGGGCGCCACTGTGCGGTTGGCATAGTCTTAAGTACTCTAGTAATGCACGGCGTTAGCACCATTGCATCGTTACGCTCGGGCACCTAATTTCACGCCGTGCAATAATGTACTACTTAAGTCACACGTGCCGTAATATAGTATTTATTTATTTAAAAGTGTCCATGGAGTTTCTTGCCCGTTTTCTCCTTAAGAACCTACTACGCTTTGGAATAGGCAACTAACTTCATCATTCTGATTGACTTTTCAATTGCCAAGGCCCCTTGGCAATTCAAAAGTGCTTGTAATTGGTTTATTTGAAATAATTGCTTTGAGTTTTCATTTTGATTTAAGTTCGATTCATAAGCCGTTCGAATATCCTGAAATTTCACAATTCCTTAGCAATAATATCAGTAATAAACTCTCCACTCCTCATCAGACCTCAGAAATATACATTTATGATATTAAAAATTAAATAGTACATGTTGCTCCTTGTCACTACGATACTGTGTGCTAGCGACCGTTTTCGGGGAGTCATTGTTGAGTGTGCAAGTCATCCCCGGCCATTTTATCCGTGTATATTATATGTGTAACATTTGTCAGGCAGCGGACATAGTTCTTCCAGAGTCCAAGGTCACCAATCCATTATAACCACCCAAACCCGTGGCTCAATATGTTTTGTTTCCATGTTCTGCAATAGTCCTGCACCAACCGAGGGTTGTCCTTGGATAATTGTCAGTTGGTGAGTCCTCATCATCTAAAATTGTCTAAGGGGCCTCTGCGAGTTGGATTTGGCCCCTCGTACGCCTTTCAAATGTCCCCGACCCGAGGATCCCGAGATATGTCAAAGACATTATTTATGTAGTAATAACAATTTTCCCATTAAATCTGACAGATACAATAGACATACCCTTTAGAAAACGTATGGTAAAGCTGATGAACGTTAACAGAACACGATTAATTACATCGATATGAATTCCATAACCCATAAAACGTTACAATGCTTGTAGATACAAAGTTTAGTACACAATTTACTTGGATTAATTAGTTTTATTGTTATTTCTCTCATAGCGCCGAAGTAATAACTATATTGAAGCTAGGAACACAAGGTAAAATAGCCTTTATTCCAACGAGGTATATTTCAATATTATTTTGTTGTAGTAGTATGGTATGGTAGTATGGAAATGCATTTGTAAAGTTTATATTAAACTATTTTTTTTCTTCTTAAATGAATTGTTTATTTATTGCACACAATAAACTTAGCACAACAAACAAAAGCACGATTAAAATAATAATGACTAATAACATGAATATAAAGATATTGCTACAGGATGCCAATACACAAAAAAAAGGAAAAAAAAAAGAAATATTTTGATGACATTTTTTCAAAATTTAAATAAAATAACGAACATACAAACGAAATTCAAAAAACGGTAGAAAGAGGTTCTCAATGTTCTTTCATATCACAGATACACATTACCTCAAGATGCCTAAACCAATCATTGAACCGATTTAAACATGGTCTGTATGGATTGGTCTGAAATTAGAAAAAATGTTAAACTATTTATTTAATGCACACAAAATATAATATACATAGGTATAACACAGAACCACAACTAAATGATAACAAATTACATGAATATTTATATAGAAACAAGGCGACAACAAACAGATAATAAAAAATGTGTAAAAATATCTACATTTTTGACACACTGTAAATCAAAAGAATATTTACGGGTTTATTGTTTTTGTGTTTTATCGTGTTTAAATATACGTTTGTAAAAAATACAAAAAACAACAAATTTTTCAAGTGACTAACTGCTGTTGATGACCCTAAAAAAAATCTTTTTTTTTTTGTTTTATCATGTTTAAATAATAATATCTGTGCCCATCACGTTTGCGAGGTTTCGCTAGCTAATTTAATTTGACCCTCTATACACTGTCCGGTGCGCGTCTCAAAGTTGCACCAATGGAAGTCCAGCTCAGTATGACGTATCAGGCGAATGTACCTGACGGTGATATTCTTCTGCAGTGATATACGGACGTCGAGCAGACGAGATAGATTCATTGGTGTTGTGACAAAGTGTATAAGTAGGTATGTAATTATACTTTAATTTAGCCCTATTCAAGGATCTCTTTCTTTCCTCCTTGGTCCTACTGTACCTCTTTCCTTATTAGGTATGTATTTATTGATTTATTTAATACTTCAAGCACATAAATGTACAGAGGCGGGCTTAATGCCATAGGCATTTTCTACCAGTTAACCTTTGGGTGATGCAGAGACAAACAGTGGTAGGTGTAATCATGAAAATTGAGGAATTAATATTTTAAATATAAAGATACGCATAAAGCTATTACAACTATGATTGCAATATATACCTAATTACACATCCTACTTCCTAACCTACTTCCTACTAATATTATAAATGCGAAAGTTTGTGAGGATGGATGGATGTTTGTTACTCTTTCACGCAAAAACTACTAGACGAATTTGGATGAAGTTTGGCACACATATAGTTTATAACCAGGGTTAACACAAAGGATACTTTTTATCCAGATATTCCCACGGGATCAAAACTTACGCGGGTGAAACCGCGGGGCGCAGCTAGTATATATATATATAAGCACAAATAAATATACATGAATATACTTACTAAAAATAAATAAGACAAACAATGAGAACATATTACCGTAGTGATGATACTGCCAGCTTCTTGCGAATTTGCTTTCGAACCTTAACTTTAAAGGGTAATCTGTTGGTTGCCATCCTGATCTCCTCGGGGAGCGCATTCCACAGAGAGATAGACTGAACGAAGAAGGAAGAGTGAATGAAGTCTGTGCGGTGAGTGGAACATTGGAGAAGACGATTGTGTGATGAACGTAGATTTCTATTGTGGTTGGTGCAAATATACTGAAAAGTGGGGGGCTAGATAACCAATTCTTTTCTAATTTTCTAAATCTATTCAGAAATTTTCAATCATAAAATTTTATCGTATTATGATTTCATGGTCAGGTTATTCAGATCAGTACACAAGATTAATCTACGAATAATAACAGTTTCTAGTCTTACCTAATTTCGTGGAAACTCCAGTCTGCTATGGATTTCAAGTTTAATTGGAAGCCATTGGAACTACCCAATACGGAGAAAATATAAAGGATCGAATCTCATATTTGCTCAACAATATAAACTTACAGGGTTATTTTAAATTAGCTAGTTAAACTCCGTAGACTCGACTCGATATCTAAACATGATAGAATAAACAATGATGATTATTTGTGAGGTCATCTACCTGCAGTATTGTAGTCAACACTTCATAAATATCTGTCGTTGTGTTGTCTGTGTGAATTCAACCTTCTTTTTAATATAAAAAATCCTCGTGTCACAGTGTTAGTTACGATACTTCTCCGAAACGGCTGGACCGATTTGTATGAAAATTTGTGTGCATATTCAGTAGGTCTGAGAATCGGCTACTATCTGTTTTTTTTTTTTGCAAAACGACGTTTGCGGGGTCAGCTAGTTTTAATGTAAAATAGTAGACTCATCATCATCTGCCTAGCCTTTTCCCAACAACATAGTTGGGAAAGCGGTCGGAGTCGGATTCGGCTTCCAGTCCATTCAGTTCAGGATATGCTGCTGAATACCAGTATTTTATATGGAGTGACTGCTTACCTGACCTCCACAATCCAGTTACTGGGTAACACTGTCGTATTACCCAGTAACTGGGTATACCCCTCTTGGTAAGGCTTGTTGTCAGAATTTCTGGCTTCCGACTATCCGTAACGACTGTCAAAGATCCGCAAATGAGAGCCGGGACCAACAGCTTAATGTGCATTCCGAGGCACGGAGAGGTCTCGGTATGTAAAGATGGTCATCCATTCACAGTCCAATCGCGGCAAGCGTAGCTTAACCTGATCGATCGACCTGTGCGGCTGTTATTATTTGGCTACGGACCCCTCTGTCATGCAAATTGACTTCCAAATTAAATTTTCCGAATATTCAAATCAGGTAGGTAAGATTTTTTTTTTGTAATGTACGTTTAGTTTGTGTAGAACAGACCTTTTTTTCTGTCTTTAAATTTTGTAAAAATTGTGAAACAAATGAATATAGAATGAAATGGCTTTATACACGTCAAATTGACGTAGGATGTTAAATTGACTTAACTATTAAATTCCTTAACTCTGCATAGCCAGCAGCTGGTTGGGTAAATATATTTTTTTGTCCTGATACAGCTGCGGGACCTAATAGTTTCCAAATAGATAAACCTATCTGCATTTAATATACCTACTTACTGACCTATCGATAACCTTAAGAGGAAATGCGGGTGGTCTTTTCTCCATAGAAACTCTCTTACCTGTTTTCTTTCTGGCTCATGACCACAAAAGCAATGATTTTTTACAGAATAATAAATATTGACTACTTGTATGTCACTATGTTTTCCTTTTTATGATACATCTTCTCATCATCATCATCTTTTTTGTTGTGTTCGGTATTGCCAGGACAAGGTTTGTATGGAAGAAAATTACAGAAATGGGAAACAAAATTGCACCCTCGCGAAGATGGGGCGGTCCGCTAGTTATTTTTATAAAAACTAGAACCCTCAAAAATTTCCGATTTAAACCGCTGTCAACAGAGTGTACAAATTTGACAACTACTAATTAAAAAAGAAAAACATGGGAATACTTACTCAGTTTATGAAATATCTTATAAAATTGGTCCTGTATTTGAGGAGGCGAGGCGAGAGCCAAACCTCGAATTCAGACTTTTTACTTAGCCTTTTTCAAAAGTCTGTCCGAGCGCATTTACTCTTAATGATTGACTTAACATTACCTTTCGCAATTAAAATACAGTAGGTGTACTGTGGCTGTTTGAATCTCCTCTATGGTCACTTTACCCTTTTGAAATTTTCATGCATAATTTAAATTTTTCGCCGAAAAATTTATTAACTTTTATGTTTTAGTCATTCTGATGTAAGTAGTGGTGTTTTATTTCGTTGTAATACACACCGGCCTCGGTGGCGCAGTAGGCAGCGCGTAAGTCTCATAATCTTAAGGTCGTGAGTTCGATCCTCACCCGGGGCATATTTTTTGGCATTTACCCGGTCTTTCAATAATATTATTGTAGTAAAAATCAACAATGGAAAAGATATACTACATAATTGGTAATGAAACTTCATGTTCAAAAACATGCCATTTTTTTAATTAATAGTATACAATTGTGTAATTATTAATAATAAAAGCTGCTAACACATTTTTAACCGACTTCAAAAAAGGAGGTTCTGTAGTCGACTCGTATGTATGTATGCATATATGTATGTACATAATTATGTTTGTGTGTCCGCGATTTTCTAAAAAACTTATTAATCAATTTCGATGTTTCTTTCATTACCGTAATCTGCATACTTTCACGAAGGTTTTATTATATAATACATTAGGTAAATATTCTTATGTACGTAGTTATATGCATAAATGTACTGCATCTCCGGAATTTCTTTGCGAATTTTCATGATTCTTCTAGTCGGTGTCTTCAGTTCTTCAATGTTTCTTAGCCTGGCACCACTTGGCTGCAATTGTATATGTTTATATTGTTTTAAATGGATAAAGTACGCCTCAGAAGAGTCAGGAGTGGTCCCATATAAATTTGATTAACTTTGCTTGGGTAGTTTTTGAGTTAGCTTCAAAAATACGATTTTTTTCTACTTAGTTATATTAGAAAGAAAGAAAGAAAGAAAGAAAAAGTATTTATTGCGACTCGTACAGGAGGATCACAAACTAAATTAAACACAGTCTAAATTAAAATACTAAAATAAAAATTTAAAAAATTAAAAAAGTAACAAAAAGAAAAATGAAACAACAAGTCCTATACGAGGCCAATAGGCTCCTATCTCAGCATGATGCTGCGATATTTAAAAATAAATATCGCAGCGCTGGTATTCTGATAGGGCCCGCTGTGGTGTCACGGGCAGTTACGGAAATAAAAAAAATAATAAAAGAAATAAAAAAATAAATAAATAACATAGATTACGTAAAATATTAAAAATATATCCGCGCCAGACGTAACCTCATTACTTGTCTATGCCTTGAGTGTCATAGAGATGTCATAGACTATAGACACTCTGTGGCATTACTGTGACAAGCAAAGGGTCGCAGGCGCCGACCTTTTGGTGAAAATTAATAAATTATCACATTACGGCTGCTTATTGGAACAGTATTACAGTGGATAAACATTATAAGTGTGACTAGGTAGTCAATTATCAACATGGATGAAATGAAGAAATAAACTAATGATGACTTTGACAAGAAACAAGTGTCGAACAACGAAACAAAACATGGAGTAGGCCAGCATTAACAATCAAATTAATAACAACAAAAAAAGTAAAAGTGTGGAATATGCAAAATTAATTAATCATCAAACACTCGGGAATACAAAACAAAACAAGTTGCGAAACAGCTACTGTGCCTGTTCAGTGACCAATCGCTGCCAAACGCTCGGATCACCATTGCAAGCTGCGTGCATATCAATGGTAGGTTCAAAGTTCGGTATCTTTTTGAAGCTGCAGTAAATGCTGTTTAAATTTTATCCTGAAAGTACCAACTGATTTTATAGCACGAAAAGGAGGTGGCAAATCGTTCCAGCAACGGGAGGCAGCGAATTTGAAACTACCACGGAATGCAGCTGTTCTATGCGATGAGGCTAACATGAGGTAAGAAGATGCTCTAGTTTTAATTTTGTTAACATCGCGTGACCAAGACAGTTTATTATATAAATAATCTGGCTTTTTAGTGAGAATTGTGCCAAAGAGTAGGGTATATTGATGATGTTTTATCTGATATTTACATAGCAAGTAGTGTTCATTGATTTTGTGTGGTAGGTACAACTATAAAGTGAAAAAAAAAAAAACTTTTTTACAAAAAAAAAAAAAACAACCGACTTCAAAGAAAAACACGACAAAGTGAAAAATAACTTTAATTTCGGAAGTCGGTGTCGTTGGTTCCGCATTTTCTTTTATTGACACCGACTTCCGAAATTAAAGTTATTTTTCACTTTGTAGTGTTTTTTGGAAGTCGGTAGTTTTTTTTTGTAAAAAAGTTTTTAATTTTTCACTTTTTAGTGGGCCAGTTTGTAACTTATCTAAGTTACAATAGCCTAATGTCAACTGCTCATCACCTTTTACAAAATGTTGCTTTTCCCGATGCAGGGACGTTAATTGTTTAGGAGTTCTCCATGTAAGAAGCAGGAGAACTGGAGCTGATTGAAAAGTCACTATCAGCTCCACTTCACGATACGCATTAAAACCCAAAAAAAAACATACAAACATCCGAACATAGTACCTCCTCCTTTTTGTGAAGTCGGTAAAAATGCGCAACCAACGACAGCGACTTCCGAAATTAAAGTTATCTTTCATTTTGTCGTGTTTTATTATGAAGTCTGTTGTTTTACTCACTATTATTTATCATCGTGATCTTTTTATAACAAAATTCCAAAACCTATTACACACTATGAAACCCACAGACGGTTGTAAATAATCATACCTACAATATTCATTTTTATGCTCACCGCAGTATTTAGTAATAAATCTTCTATAAAAGAAAATTCAGCATATATTCACGAAAACCTATTCCACACTATGGAAACTGCAGACAGTCGTAAATAATAAATACAACATTCAATTTTATACTCACCGTAATAATTATTAAAGTATTATTAAAAAGAAAATTCAGAAAATATTCACCAAAACCTACTCCACACTATGAAACCTGCGGACAGTTGTAATTTGCACTGCGGTTACCGCCACACTGTCTAATTTTCAACACGTATGAACGACATTTTGGACTTTCCCTATTTCGTGAAGTGTCTGCGATGTAATTGCGTTTGGTCCTTTATGATGTATTACGAAGTTTGTTGAATGTTTTGTTGCTAAGGCGTAGCGTTTATTTGTAGTTCTGTTTGTTTCTGTTAATTATGTGTATGTCGTGTAGGGGAACAGTGGTGTACCGGTACAGTGTCCTATTAAGTGTTTGCTGCACCAGACGACGTCATTAAGTCAGCGCCGGCTGTCGCTGAAAACCAGCGCTGGGGCTCTGTCTTGAACAGGGTCGCAGCATAATGCTGACCGATAGCCGTTTTGCGTAGATGTCACGCATGTTTCCTAGGGGAAACGGCTATCGCTAGGCCTTTTATTTATTTTATTTTTTGTGTTTATGTTCTTTTTGCGTCATGTTCACCGCAAATAAATGTATTTTCTTTCTTTCTTTCAGATGTAAAGATTTGCGGCTAAATTGACGAAGATTTATTTTTCTTTGGGACCTTTTTTAGGGTTCCGTAGCCAAGTGGCAAACGTTTAATTTTTATAATTTTGTCATGTCCGTCTTTTTTGTTTTCGGAGGATCTAGGGCCTGTAGAAAGGCATTTGAAGGTCCGTAGCATACCAACCCGTCCGCCATTTTGTATTTTTTTTTTAAAACCGCGGCCACCCATGTAGTTTATATACAAGGTTATTTGTAAAACACCAGCAACCTCTTAAGAGGTCATTGTACTCATCATTATGAACAACTTTTACTATGGGATCAAACCTGAAATCGCGAAAAAAATCAGCTGTTCCCTACATTTTAACGAGATAGACGAAGATAAATGTAGGGAACAGCATATTTTTTTTTCGCGATTTCAGGTTTTGGTCCCATAGTAAAAGTTGTTCATAATGTTGAGTACAATGACCTCTTAAGAGGTTGCTGGTGTTTTACAAATAACCCTGTAAATCGATAGCTGACATCAATGCAAACAGAAAACATTATGAGACCAAATCCGGTAGAGTGGCGTTTCCGAGATATTAACGGTCAAAGTTGGTCACGTGAGAGACATTTTTTTTTAACTTGCTTACATCTTATTGAATAGATGTTCGTTTAGTTAAAGCTTTCAAAGTGATTATTTCAACAACAACTTTGAACAATATGCACTTTTCGCGATGACAGCGATGGGGACGAATTTTTTGACGCCTTTAGATTATTTCGCCTCCCTTTTTATATACATGTCATCATCTGCCTAGCCTTTTCCCAACTATGTTGGAGTCGGCTTCCAGTCTAATCGGATGCAGCCGAATATCAGTATTTTGCATGGAGCGACTGCCTATCTGACCTCCACAATCCAGGTAACACGATACCTCTTGGTAAGACTGGTTGTCAGACTTTCGGGCTTCTGACTACCCGTGACGACTGTCAAAGATCCACGAACGACAGCCAGGACCAACGGCTTAACGTGCTTTCCGAGGCACGGAGGGGTCTCGGATGTTAAGATGGTCACCCATCCAGAGACCAACTCGGTAAGCGTAACTTAACCTGATTAATCGACCTGTGCGGCTACGGCTTTTTATATACTTGTACATATTATTAAAATAAGTCATTTTCAAAAATTACATTAATATTATTTTGGAAATTACAATTAAAATTTACAAGTTTTTAATTAAATGCTATGGTTAATGCGTTACTCCCTTTCAGAATTTATAGTAGACTAGCTACGCCCCGCGGTTTCACCCGCGTAAGTTTTGATCCCGTGGGAATATCTAGATAAAAAGTATCCTTTGTGTTATTCTGATGTATAAACTATATTACCTACTGTAGAGTTTCATTAAAATCCGTTCAGTAGTTTTTGCGTGAAAGAGTAACAAACATCCATCCATCCATCCTCACAAACTTTCGCATTTACAATATTAGTAGGATGGATTTAAAAGCGATATAATTACTTGTACACTTGTACAGTTTTTTGTTATATTCATGGAACATCAAGGAAACTCTCAAAGAAAAGCTATAAAGTTGACTTTATAGCAAATTAATGGAGCTATTCAATTAATTTGACGTAATTTAGGCAGCGAAATTCCAGTAGTACCTACAAAATAAAATTAGGTAATTGTATGTCTGTGTAAGTGTAAAGACAAGAAAGAAAAAGTGTTCACTTTTTCTTTTTTCGTTTGTGTAATTATCTTCCTGTGAGAGCGCACATGGAAATCATTACACAAACTAAAACGGAATGACACAAATATTGAAAAATGCTTCTCCGGGCTTCTGACGACTCTTATCGACGGTCAAAAAAGGATGAAACAATAATGAGAAAATCAAACATCTTTGTATTGAAGACGGACCCTCAAGATTAAAAAAAAGGAGAGATTTGCAAGCCAACCAAGACAAGGTAGCAACCACTAATCTACCTAATAATAAAATTGTCGTAGAAAATTATCTCGTTCAATCCGAATTGATTGTACAGTATAGAGCTAAGTAATGACTCTTTTATATTACCTCGTAAAATTCAAAATGTCTGTTTTGAGATAAGTTAAGGTTTTACTCGTATACTTTGTTACTATTATAAGTCCTGGGACCGATTATTAGACATTATTGCCACTAATTAGGTAAGTATTAAAGTTTTATGAGTTTCAGTTTCAATCAGTTACACACGAAATATCACATCTGTTTTGCACGAAGACGTAAGTAGAAGTGTACTACCTATTGTACAGACGCCAGCACATCAAGCTACTCGAAACTTTCAAATTTTCCCAATCTACTTTGAACCTTATAATTTGGCGATAAAGTTTAAAATCTATTAAAGAAATTTGACAGATTGTAGTAGCTTGATGTGCTGCCTGCTGGCGTCTGTACCTAAAACCACATGGTGGCGAGCCTATTTTCATCAACCGGGCACAAATACAGTCTGCCGGCTACGACTGAGAAATTCCTGACGTAAATACCCAATAACGTTTTGCTCGATCTGGGACAATCACCCTTGTGACCACTAAACCAACAAGTCAGTTATTAGATTGATTAGGTAATCCAACAAAACTTAATTTTTGGCTCGGCGCTAACTACTGAAAACTATTTTTGAAAGTATTTTAGATTTCTTCTCATGTTAGGTAATCTATTTCTTGAATCCTGATTAAAATTACCTATACAGGCTGAGTTTTTTTTACCATCTGGACAAAAACAGTTATTACTGTTTATCTTGCCTATGGCACAGAATGATTATTTTTTTCAGAAACATAAATTGAAATTAATATATTGATAAATACTATTATCTACTTATTTGAAGTAAACTTTTCAAACTAAAACTAATAATATTAATAGAAAATATCAAATCAATCGACGAATATTATAAAAATCAACTTATAGGTAGGTACCCTATTCTACGTGCAAACATTGAATTGCTACGAATTCATTGATTATTTTCGCGCGTAGAAAACGTAACATTGAATTGTTCTTTTTTTTTGTGAAAATAAAGAGATTTCTGTGCTTAGTATTTTACTCCGTTTACCTTTTATGCCCTGTTTTTGTCCAGACGATAAAAAAGTCAGGCGGTATTCAAAAACGTAAAAAAAAACCAACTTCCAAAAAACACAACAAAGTGAAAAATAACTTTAATTTCGGAAGTCGGTGTCGTTGGTTCCGCAGTTTCGTTTTTTTTTTTTTGTAATAAAGTTTATATTTTTCACTTTTTATTTGTAGACTGGAAGCCGACCCCAACATAGTTGGGAAAAGGCTAGGTAGATGATGATTTGTACATTCCCCACACAAATTCAATTACCACTAGCGCATTGAAGAATGAAGACACAGACAAGAAGAATCATCAAAATTCGCATAGAAATGCTGGACATGCAGCACATTTATGCATATAACTTCGTAAATAAAAATAATTACCTAATCTATTGTATACTAAAATCTTTCTGAAAGTATTAAGATCACATTAATAAAAGAATTATCAAAATCGGTTCATTAGTTTTTGAGAAAATCGCGGACATATAAACATACATACATACGGGTCGAATACAGAACCTCCTTCTTTGAAGTCGGTTAAAAAAAGCCCAAACTCAAAGTTTGCCAAAGGGCGATGGAGCGTAGCGTATTGAGTTTGTATTAGGCTCAGCGATAGAATACGTAACACCACGATACGGTCCAAAACAGGAATCGCCGATGTGGGAAACAAGTCTATTACGCCGAAATGGGAATGGGCGGGCCATGTATGCATCGGGACAGATGGGCTAAATTCGTCATGCATTGGATGTCAGAAGACGGGCCTCGTCGCCGAGGGAGCCCGAGGAAACGCTGACGTGATGATTTAGAGGCGTTGTTGGTAGAATTATTAGGTACCCTTTTGGCGCAGTCGTGAAGCACACATTATTGTTTGTTTTTCGCTTTTTTGATTTTGTTACTAGCTGGATTATATAAGGGTGGCGTAGCCTAGGAGAGGCCTATGTCCAGCAGTGGACTGCGATAGAGTGAGTTGACTGATGACTAGCTGTTGCCCGCGACTTCGTCTGTGATCCAGCATGAAAAGTAGCCTATGTCCTTACCCAGGTGGTCTATCTGTGTGTCAAATTTCATCCAAATTCGTTCAGCCGTTTTAGCGTGAAAGCGTAACAAACAATCAAATTTTCTTTTGCATGTATCTAAAAAAAAAAATCTATTTTTGGACTAAAAAATTAAAACACTAGTACTTTAGTATGTTGCTTGTAGAATAATCTAAAAAAAAAACAGAATGGTTGTAAGTATATTAATATGGTTTTGTTGTGAAAAGAAAGTTTTTAGAGGTATATTCATGATTTGTTTTCTATCGTATCAAGTTAGTTGTATTATGTTTTCAACACACTATCTAACTAGCATAAATATCCTGAAGAATATCATTTTTTTTTCATCAATTTTTGATTTTGTTTACTAGTTGATCATATACTTATAGGCATTATAAAATTTGCGTTTTTATGCATTTAGGTCCTGTAGTCCCCTTAACAGATTTTCAACTTTATCACAAAATTGTAAGGTTCAAAGTTGATTGGAAAAATATGACAGTTTCAGGTAGCTTGATGTGCTGGCGTCTGTACATTGAACATGAAATATTATGTCAAAACATTAAAAAATATATCGAAGAAAAACTACAAATTCATAGGATGCAATCAAATTGATAAGCTCCTTAATAGTTTCAGTCACAGATCACAGTCAGGATAAACGTATTTCCTATCAAAATTTACGCTAAAATCGGCTAAATTTCATCACACCATAAACCGTTATCTCTGAAACGTTGTAGAAACTTTAAATTTTCCAGAACATTCATCAAACAGATATAGTCCTTAAAGCAAACCGTCCATAGAATTTCAAACCTTAATTCTTTGAAAATGTGTTTCATTATAGTCAGCAGGAAATACTGCTGAAACAGAAGACAATCGAAAACCGCCCGCTAGAACGTTGATAAAATATAATTTGAAATTGCCTGTAACAACGAGTAGTTGAGATAGGAAAGGGAATTAAATTAAATATAATATTGCGTTATAAACTTTTATTCCTAATTATAACGATATTTTATGGAGTATAATAAATATTTAATTAGCGAAAAGACTCTTACAGGAAAAGAAGGTGCTTGGGTAAGAAGATGATTTTGAATTAGATATTTAATTTGGTCTTTGGAGCCGGAAAGGTATCTAAGGAAATCCATACCAGTGTTATAAATGCTGAAGTAACTTTGTTAGCGCATCTATTTATACCTCGCAACCCGGTAATAGAAACCAGAAAAAGGTAGGCAACCTAACCTAGATTGTCCGAAAGGGTTACCGCTACCCCGGAACAAAAAGAGCTAAGGAAGGAACACGGGTGGGTTTTAGTCAGTAAGAGTCTGACACTCCCTTCTACTCCACCCAGAGCGGGAGGGGTCATTTGATGATTTCCCATCCTAAAAAAATGTTTTATAGGTACTTTCAACTGGAACCTACTTCGTTTGGTTAATACGTCAGTGAAACATTAAAAAAAAACTTACAGTACAATTATTATGGCCTTGAATATTTAATTGGGCAAGCCATTTGCAATATATTTGTTTACTTATAGATACAATACGTAACATAATTTACGCAAGACCTCATAAACCCCAATTAAAGCATTGAGTTAAAAGCATAATACAATGACCAAAACATTTTTTTAAAGCTAACTACTAAAAACCTATTAAATATCGATAAGTATGACCTATTAAAAATCGTGCTGACCCTAGCAAAAGTTTATGCATTTAAAATTTATCTATAATTACCTTTTTAGAAGATTTAATTTTCTTTGGCTCAATCGGCGCTCAGTATGGCGGAAATACATAATTTTGAAAACAAAAACCTATTGTAATCGATTCAGTAAGTAGTCAATTACGAACAAGCTACTTTCAGAACTTGCGTTTATTCAGTGACACCTTGTTTATAGGGTTTATTTAAATTGGCAAACTAAACTCCGCAGAAGCGATACCTATCGCTTCTGCGAAGTTTAGCTAGCCAATTTAAGTAAACCCTGTATATATTCTAAACAAAATAATTTTCATCTGGTAAACAGATGGTCATCAGCACTGCTTTCAAAACGGGGAAGGAAAACATCGTAAAGAAACATGTTTTACTATTTATTTATTTAATACTTCAAGCACATAAATGTACAGAGGCGGACTTAATGCCATAGGCATTTTCTACCAGACAACCTTTGGGTGATGCAGAGACAAACAGTGGTAGGTGCAATCATGAAAATTGAGGAATAAATATTTTAAATATAAAGATACGCATAAACCTATTGTTATGTTCTAGAATCAAAAATTCGAAGACATCTGACAGCTACCAACCCGCATTGGGCCTGCGTTTATTTTACAGTCCACTTCAATCATATTTTTGCCAACAATATTTTGGGCATAAGTATAGCGATGCAAACAGTTATAGATTCGCTGGTTTACACTTTAATTTTTGGATACGAAATGAAGGATGTCCTTTATATAATATACAAAACTTGAAAACAACCCTTAAACTAATAACCTTAATCTCAATCAAACTATAATCCCGTGCCTAAAACTAGATAATTCCTCAAAACAAGCAGACTATAGTGAGGCTGCAATAAAATGGCCACTAACGTTTCAGTGCAACCGCAATTGTTCGCGTAACGATCGCGTTTGCCGTCAAGTGGGCCGGAAAGCGATAACAGGACAATTTATGTCATCGCTACTATGTTGCGTGGGTTAAGAATCGATACAAAGGACCAAGTTTTGGTTTTTGTAGAACCACAAAGTTTCTGTACTATAAGAGCCCAGGTGCCGCCGTATTGACGGTTTAATGCATGTTTCCAGGGTAAGAGAGAGACGGAGCTATACATGACCGATAGCACCATCCCTTTTTCGGACTGGAATCATGTAATATAACTACCGTGCTTATAGTATCAAGATTAATAAAAGGCGTGTTCAGTAATAAATGTTTTTATTATTTCTAGAATTAATGCCACTCATTTTACATCATGACGTCAGCTGTTATCCTTCAAAGGGTGTGAATTCTACGAAACTTTTATATAGACTAGCGTAAGTCTTATCCTGAGAATACATTTTGAACTTTTTACTGTTTTTCCATATTAGAACTCAGACTTTTTTCTTTCACGGATAAAAGATATCTGAATTTAGTAAAATTAGCCCTAATTATGAAATAGTGTTAATTTTAAATCTATTTTTTTTTGCATTAGCTAAAATATTCGTGGAGGTCGCATGGAAACGCCATGCAGATCAAAACCTCTAAAGTACCTAGGTACATATTCTATAATTTTGCTCACGGCTTCCCTTTGAAAGCTAGCTTTTATTTTGAGTGTATTTTTTTATTTATGGATTGCTATTTGAGCTTCTCATGTCAGCCAGGTCATGGTCTGTGTACCAAATTTCATTGAAATCCGTTTAACCTTTAAGGCTAAAAAGGTAACAGACAAGCAGGCAGACAGTTACTTTCGTATTTATAATATTATATTATATGACGCAGAAGGTATGTGTGTCTCGTTATCATCAGCCATATTTTAATTACTGTGGCATCTATGGGTAGTTTTTGTTATTGCGGAATAGAAAAACCGTTTGCAGTTCAAAATAAATTATAATGTTACGAACAAGTTACACACGGCTACACATCAAGCTATGCATTTCCAGTTTTAGCTGACCTCGCATTGTGTAGGTTTTTCGTACAATCACAAGTCAGCTTATACTGGTTATGTCTAGCTTGACGTGTAGCTATGCGTACACGACACCATTAGATACGGAAAGCGAGACAACTTCTGAGCACATGTCGGTACGATGTCCAATGTTTAAGAGATGCACCACGCCGCTCGTCCACTCGAACAAACGTCAAGCTAGACTCTGTCGAGCGCCACCAGATGGCGCTGGCATACCGGATAAGACTTGATTGCGACATAAAGTAGAAAAGTGTGGTCGAGATTAGGTAGAGAAGGTATTGAAGCTGATAATTTTTTTCGATTACGATGTTGGGTCATGAAGAAAGGTGTTCAGTTTGATAGTTCCATAAAATAATATGACCACACCTTTCGGATACAACTCTGTATAGTATTTAGGACTTAGGGTAGTTTAGTGTTAACCAGATACGGTTTTCCAAATTGTCGGGCACTAATATTATCTTAAGTAACTTAGTTTGTAAAACCACTGGACTGTAAAAGATACACAGTAAAGTGGACGCTTGGGCTCTCTCTCAAGTGATATATGCGTTTGGCTAATGGGATGGAAAGTAGTTGGTTGGTACTTACTGCTGCCCATTCTCTTAAAGTAAAAATAGTTAGGTACCTACATATTTATTATAAAGAAAAAAGAAAGTGGCTGGAATGGACTGGATGTGGAAGGCGGAGGACAGGGTGTTGTGGCGTAGCCTGGGAGAGGCCTATGTCCAGCAGTGGACTGCGATAGGCTGAGTTGATTGTTGATTGATATTTATTATAATGGAACACATTTAATTAGCTAGCGAAATCCCGCAGATAGGTATCTTCTGAGCTTGCTCGTTATTTCATAGGTTACGCTTTCAACCAGGCGAGATTCAGGTCAAAAGCTGGTCCATTTTGCATTTTTTTTTTTAGAAAATGGTCTGACGTGACACCTGGCGTTGACGTCAACTGATGACGCCAACGGGTGTCGCTGAAATCCAGCGCTGGGGATCTGTCACGCACAGTGTCGTAGCATTATGCTGAGCGATGGCCGTTTTGTGTGGATGTGACGCATATTTTCAACCAATCGTTCTTTCTGTATGCTTGTGTTCTTCCTCTGCGTCATATTTACGGCAAATAGACGTATTTTCTTTATTACAAATACCAGTACCAAAATATTCTACCAAAATACTGTGCCCTATTCTACTCGCGTCTTAGTTCTACAGTTGCCAATATAATGCATGCTTAGCTCGATCTAATTGATGGATGGTAGTGGCAATTTATGTCCTGTGTCGGTAAATTTATTTTCTAACACAAGAATTTCGTGTGTCAATCGTGTTTGGGGGTAAGTAGAGATGTGTGTTTGGTATAGTAAACTAGCTAGGTAGGAAATGGTGGCTTTTGTCAAAGTATCCATTCAGATTTGTTACAGTTGTAATGGATTTACATTACAACAGTAACAAATCTGAATGGATTGTGGATATGTCATTTGGATAAAAAGTTTTTTTTTAATTATTTTTGACTTAACAACACGGCTGTATTTCCTGAAGGGTTCGGCAAAGTTGTGCTTATAAATATAGTATACCCACAATCCACATAACGGAAAGAAAAAGATAAATTTAATGATTTTTTTATATTAAAAGTATAAAAACATTTTATTCAGGCAAAACCCATATTAAATGAAATAAAACTTCACAATACTGCAACAGAATAGAATAAAATGTCAATGCAATTAAAATAAACAAATGAGTAGATACAAATTTTATAGGTCACAGAAATCAAATTTTAATACATATTTATCTATCATATTTTTGAGGGGCCCATAGCTAAATAATAACAGCCGCACAGGTCGATCGATCAGGTTAAGCTACGCTTGCCGCGGTTGGTCTGTGGATGGGTGACCATCTCTACATACCGAGATCCCTCCGTGCCTCGGAAAGCACGTTAAGCCGTTAGTCCCGGCTGTCATTTGTGGATCTTTGACAGTCGTTACGGGTAGTCAGAAGCTCAAAAGTCTGACAACCAGTCTTACCGAGGGGTATCGTATTACCCACTAACTGGGTTGTGGAGGTCAGATAGGCAGTCGCTGCATGTAAAACACTGGTATTCAGCTGCATCCGGTTAGACTGGAAGCCAACCCCAGCATAGTTGGGAAAAGGCTAGGCAGATGATGATGATGATGATGATCTATCATGTTTCTCTTTTATGTATGTGAGAAGGTCGCACAAAATAGGAAACTTTGTTAAGTACCTGGTACTTGTTAACATATCTACACTGCGTTGTCCTCCCATACCAATTAACACTGTATGCTATTGCTACTGATGTACGACACGTGTCGGCAAATGCGGATGCACACGTGTCGAGCAGTGCCAGTGCCACATTCACGCAATAAATATCGTGAACGTGTTCAATTTATTGGAGCACGTGCAGTGGGCGATAGAGTTTTCCATTAAGAATATCTGACAAGTTCTCAACTTCAAATTCACAATACAGAAACCGGTTGTTAGTACAAGGTGCATAAAAAGTATGTCATAGATAATTTTTGCTAATGGTGTAATAATGTCATTGTGATTTGAATTATGTTGTACACAGATAGATAGTTAACCCGCCCATGGCCCGTGAATACCAGTATTTTACATGGAACGACTGCTTAACTGACCTTCACAACCCAGTGACTGGGGTAATACGATACCCCTTGGTAAGATTGGTTGTTAGACTTTCGAGCTTCTGACGATACGTAACGACTGTCAAAGATCCACGAATGACAGCCGGGACAAACGGCTGAATGTGCTTTCCGAGGCACAGAGAGGTCTTGGTATGTAGAGATGGTCACCCATCCACGGCAAGCGTAGCTTAACCTGATCGATCGAACCGTGCGGCGGTTATGACACAAGCCCCTCTTTTATAATTTAGTATGGATATAAAAAGTTATCATATACCTAACATATACAACGTGTAACGTTAAATGCGCAAAACTTCATACACCCCAATTAGAGCATTGAGTTGAAAGCATAATACAATGAACAAAACTATTTTTAAAGCTATTTTTATTAAGAAAATCGTGTTGATCCTAGCATTGCTTTATGCATTCAAAATTGAGTCTTATAGCCTTAAGATAAGACTTAATTTTCTTTGGCTCAATCAGCGGATAGGATGGCAAAATACATAATTTTAAAAAAAATACCTATGCTAAAAGTTACTGAAATCGATTCAGTAGTCAATTATGAAGAAACTATTTTCAGGTTTTGCGCATTTAACGTTACACGTTGTATAATATTGACCTTGAAAATGGTAAAAGTTATCCCGTCTCTTCCTTCAAATAAAAAGACATTACCACAAAAGCGTAACATTGAATTTCAAAACATGTCTTGCTAACATGATAGGAAGTAATATATTTAGTTTGAACGTGAAGAAAATACGCGCTGAGAACAAAATGTAATCCAGAGCTAGGTGCTGAGTTAATAGGTGTCGTTATTTCGACGTGTTCGAAGTTAATAGTCAACATGCTCCTAGAAAAATATAATTGTAAGGCTAGCTTTTTCCCGCGGCTTCGCCCGCATCGAGGTCACGGGAACTTTCTATCGAGATTAAAGGGCATAGGAGTTAGATAGAAACATTTAGTGTTTATGTGATAAGTAAACACATCTGCTACTTAAGACCCTTACATACTTACTCCTTTTGCTTCGCTTACGCACTGAAAAAAATAATTTCTCATTACACCACATTAAAGCGATTTCATTAAGACTTACTGACTCTAAACACTGAGAAGAAGTGTTTCTAAAACAATAAAAGGCAAAACAGTAACGTTTAATGATTGAACATACCATTTGCTGAAAAAATGTTAAAGTTAAAACGTGTCATGACGGTAACATTTGCCTGAAGCTTTAACTGTTTTCGGATCAATAAAACATATTTTTTTGAACGTTAGGCTCTTAAGGAACTGTTTAGCAGTTCAGATCAATGTTTTTTTTATTAATATTTAAGTAGGAAGTACTTAAATATAATCAGCTAAAAGATAAAACAGGTTCTGTGGTTTTACGGACGTCGTTGGTTGCGAGCAGGGCTTGGAATCGGTACCAAAAGTACAGGTTCTATACCAGTACTTAGCGATTTTAACCTTTTCAGCCTTTTTACCATGTATCTATCACATAATTGATTTACCAGTCTGTTATATTTTTAATTCTTTTTACCATTTGTGGTAGACTAAATTTTATTTTAGGTGCATCGTCTTCACATATAATTATATAATGAATGTATACAAAAACTTGTAAAACATTTTAAAAGAGTAACGGTGGAGTTTCTTGCCCATTCTTCTCCACACAAATACTACATTTTGGAAGGGGCGACTAGAATCAATTTTATTTTTTAATTTTAATTTTTGACGTTCAAGAGTGCCTTTTTAAGTGCCTATTTGAAATAAATGATTTGACTTTAACTTTTTTGACTTTAGTACGTGGGTACCGGTCCCTGGTACCAGACGGTAGCAGTTCCCGGTTGCAAATTCAGCAAGTACTGGTACCAAATTCAGGTACCCGCCACGTACCACAAATCTCGTATTTCCACCCTGAAGTTATTTTTCTAATGCATAAAAACCTATAATTCTTCTTTTAATTATTTCACTCTAAATTATGGAAATATTTGTTTGGTACCGGTACAGTACCGATACTGATTAGAAATACCAATAGTACCGGTATCACACGAAGGCTTATGGTACCGGTTTCCAAAAATACCATTATTTCTAGGCCTGGTTGCAAGTACTACGCACTTGAACTTTCTGAAGAACCTCCTAATATTGTAAACGCGAAAGTTTGTAAGGATGGATAGATGGATGGATGTTTCTTACTCTTTCACGCAAAAACTATTGAACGGCTTTGGATGAAATTTGGCACACAGATAGTTCATAACCAGGATTAACACATATTATACTTTTCATCCCGATATTCTTACGGAATCAAAACTGTGTAACCGCAGGGCTCAGCTAGTAATATTGGTTCGTATACCCATATTTTTAGCTGTGTATTCCCATTATAAAAATATAAACATACATAATTTTATTAAAAAATCATCGGTGTATCGGTAGTCCAAAAGTAAATAATTCTTGTTAAATTAAAACACATAAAAAACAATTTTTATATGAAAAGTAAGGGAAAACGGCGAACGAATATTTACATTTCATCCGGTGATTATGCAAATATCAGTTGCAAGAGTTAGTTGGATCTTATTTGCATACACGACGCTCTAGTCGACCATCCACTGAGATGGGATATTTACGTTATATAAAGGTGATTATTTTGTAGCCCGTGTAATTCAAAATTTATTACGATTTTTTTAGATAGCAAGGCTTTTTATGTTTCATTTCGCGGTAATTATGAGAAAGTAATTAAATCACCCTCTATTTTAAGGGACTTCAACAAAATTGGCGAAATTTGGGGGTGCTGTAAGTACAGCTTTGCCTTACCCTTCGAGGGTTACAAACGTGATGATATGTAATTACTAAATTATAATCACTTAAAACATTGTGCAAGGTTAATTAGCTATCGAAACTCCGAAGACGAGATGTGTATCGATATTTAAACACGATAAAGCAAAGAAAAATATGATTTGATTTTTTTTTTCTGTGCTCAATGACCACTGGTAATATAGCTACTTGAAGCAGTTGAGAATTTTTTTTTTTGTTTTATCATATTTAGGTATCAATACACAGCACGGTCGAGAAGTATATAAGATATTTCCAGTGCTAGCTGAATTAATTTGAATCTGAATACTTAACTCTCGAAAGTATATTTGCTTTCGCGGATACATACTTATTAGCATCAAATAAAATTTTATTTCATTTTCCTTATTCCATAGTAAATATACTACCCAAGCAGCTTGCAAGGATAGCAACAGAGCTACCATAAACTACAATTTTTTTCCAGGAATTGATTATAAAATTATCAAAAACAGTACTCAGTGTACTCACATTTGTTTTGCTATAGATAATGTAATTATTCTGACAGTATTTTGTTAACACAGCGACTAGTTTTCTCTCAAACAAATGGTGATTTTTGTTAGCACATCTGACACTAACGAATTACAAATAAAAACTAAAAACTGGCCAGTTGCATTTGAAATTCCGGATGCAAAATTATTATGGTCGCAACAAAATAGCAATATTTAGTTATGCTTACGTTAGCAAAATCGACCAATCAAACAATAAATACAGACGTCAAATATTTTTCAATTTTCATTGACAGATACACCTCGTTAAATATTTTTTGCTCCATGACAGGAAAATTATAATTTACCAGCTTCTGCCCGTGACTGAATCCGCGGGATATTTCTTATGATATTTCCCCCCGAGCCACCCGCCGCATCGCATCGCCTGCCAGCGCTATTACTTCGTTTTCGCTTCGCGTTCTATCTGATTTTTTTTCTTTTTGCTCGGCTCGTAAGGTCGTAGCGAGATGTTAAATAGCCTAAGCCTTTCTTGGAATTGGGCTATCAAATGCAAAAATAAAAATCCTACCTTGTAGTTCCACAGATTAGCGCGTTAAAACAAACAACTCGTCAACTTTATTATTAGTAAAAATTAAGCACAGGCCGTTGCCCACACTTTTAATAACATCTTATAAAACTTCTTTAGAGGCACGTGGCTGAATAATGAGCCGCACGGGTCGACCTTCAAGGTTAAGAAAAGCTTGCCATGATCGGTCCGAGGATGATTTACAATCCATGACATACTGAGACCCCTTCGTAACCAGGCCCGTGCCGGACGGCGCGTACGTGTTCCACGCGCGCCTCTAAGAGATGTCAGCTTTAGGGAAGGGGCCCGTTAGGGCCGAAGCCTGCCGGGGCAGCGGGATTGTCCGAAAGGGTTACCGCTACCACGGAAAATAAAGGGCTAAGGAAGGAACACGGGTGGGTTTTAGTCCGTAAGAGTCTAACACTCCGATTCTGCTCCACCCAGAGCGGGAGGGGTCATTTGATGATTTCCCATCCTAAAAAAAAAAAGACCCCTTCGTACCCAAAGCGATGCAAAGCGCGCTAAGCAGTTAGTCCATAATACCTATAACTGGGTTCTCAATTCATATAATTTTATGTTGCCTTACAACTGTACCTAATAAAACCTTTGCAAATTGAAAGACATTTATCTATTTATAGTAGGTCCGGCCCGCCAGTTCTCTCGGCAGAGAATAAGTTCCTAACACCGGTCAGTGTGCCAATATTCTAGTGTCACGTATTCCTTTGTATGAAACTGATATGTGTCAAGAACGCATTTTTTCGACGGCCGGACTGTAGTTTGTATTACGACTTTTAAGAACTAGATGTATGTAATATGGTCTATTCTAAAAGTATCTGATGAAAATGTAAGCAAATAGCTCAGAAAACCTTCATGTGGATGCCAATTTGTGCCATGTAGAAATTCAGTGCTTTGATTTGATTATTTGAATACCTCAATTTTCATCGCTTTATACTTATAAAACGATGAAAATGTTTTTACATAAACCTATTTAGGCACTTGCCCAAATAGGTTTATGGGAAAGAAAATATTTTTAAAGTGATGATTTTTAAATAATTACAATTTAATAATGAAATTCAAACAATAATTATAGAAAAATTAGAGAGATATAAAATTTAAACCTAAATACAGATGAACTTGTTACCAACTCCCTTCAGTGAGTGATGGTCTAAGAATTCAACATGAGTTTTGAAAGCATTTGTTTATGCCATATTTCATCAGATACTTTAGGAACAGACAATAAATAATTTTAAATAAATATTAGTCTCTCGACGGATTTCAGTCACGGTGGCCTATCTCAACGGAGATTACCCAGGTATGCAGAAGATATTATAGTGCACAAGTGTGCGCGTAAACACAGGTGCACTCTCTGTTCCTTTACTCTCATAGACCGATGGGACAGCAATCCGACACCACCGGAGAGAGATCAGGCGCAGGAAAAACGGCTTTACGTGCAACGGCACGGCACGGGGGCAATAAGCCGCCAACTTCCTAACTCCGGGCTGTTACCAAGAAATTCCTATTACTGTTTTGCCCAACCTGAGAATCGAATCCAGGACTCCACGCTCAGCAGTCGCGCTTGCAACCACGAGACCAACGGGGCAGTTAACAGACTATACCCACGCTTTAAACCACAACCCAAGAAAAATCTGTCACTATCAAAATATTTTTAAGCACCATCATCATCTGCCTAGCCTTTTCCCAACTATGTTGGCGTCGGCTTCCAGTCTAACCGGATGCAGCTGAATACCAGTATTTTACATGGAGCGATTGCCTATCTGCCCTTCACAACCCAGTTACTGGTTAATACGTTACGATCAAAATATTTTTAAGCCAAAATACAAAATATCGCTCAGTATGTTCACAACATAATGAACCGTCTATCCAACATGGCTCCCATTTCAAAAATCTTATAAGTATTTTTATTCTTTTATAAATTTCAGCACATTTAGCTTAGAATAATGGCTCTACAAAATAATATATATGAGACCTCTAACCCATTTCCTCTCCAGTATATAATTTATCATGTCAAAATTCCCCTTTACAGCGAAATATTGGGGTACGGCCATTAAAAACCGCAATAGAAAATGATAAGACGATTCGTTTGACAGATTTGTAATTTATTTTCGGTAAGATGATTTGTATTGCAAGGGTATTTTGGAAAGGAAATGGAGAAATGTTAAAGAACATAACAAATCTCTTTAACTCTTGTAAACTCTTGATAAATAAGTTACCTGTTTAAATAAAATTCAAAGTCCTGACTGATTGATATATTAACGCTCAGCCTAAACCGCTGGTCCTAGAGACATGAAATTTTAAGGGTGTGTTCTTTGTGAAGAGTAGATATCCACTAAGACAGGATTTTTAGAAATTTCACCCCTAAGAGGGTGAATGGAGGGAGGGTGAAATTTCACGCGGACGAAGTCGCGGGCAAAAGCTAGTTAATGTATTGGCCGACCGCCTAACTGAGACGCTGCCTGAGGTAGTGGCGCGGTGCGGTAGGAGTGTGGTGACGTGATGCGAGAGCTCACGTCACCTATCACCCCTCCCGCACCGCGCAGTTACCTCAGGCAACGTCTTAGTTAAGCGGTCGGCCTATAACTGTATGGTGTTTCTCTGACCAACAGTAAAGCTAATCTGCATTCGCGACTTACTTGCCAAAATTGTAAACAAATATGAGTTTATGGAAAAGTAACTTTAATTCCTACACAATAAAGTGCAGTTTAGAACAACAACAACTTTAAACATTTTTATTGCTTTTTGAATAGAGCTAGTCACTCTGAAATCAACTTAATTGCCATAATAATAAACTTAAACTTGAAATAACATCAATTTGAATAATAAATTTGAATAGACTTTATGGTTTCCTAGAAGAGCGGTGGCAGCCACATAGGGTCCACGGTTTATCGGCGAATTACGTCACTGAAACGTAAACGAAGTCAAACCCCGTCGCCATCATTTTCATAACAGTCGTCACTGCGGGTGTCCGATTTTCTAGAAACTGTACCTAACTTTGCCACGAAGAACTTTACCGGCTGCTGCCAGAGGCAGCCTTTCCAACACTTTCTATACATACTAAGCGTGTATATATACTGTTTACTTGCACTACGCCAGAAATGCTATATAGAAACTGATGGCTTTGAAGGCGGTCTTTGACAGAATTTAGCCCAGGTACGCACGGGCGCGTTTTCCCGCGACGATTTTTTCTCGATTATTTAGATAATCTGTTATATTGCGAATCTGGTATTTTGAGAATCTGTTATATTGCGAATCTAGTATTCTGAGATCTAGGCTTTTTTTTGACGTTTTTTTGACGCGCTGAAATACACTCTGTTGGATTGTCAAGGCTTGGTTCAACACCGCTCAGAGTTGAAAACCCAGTGCGCGATATTTTTACGTCCATTTGTCCGTGGACTTATGAGCTTAACGGACTGTTAGTGCCACGAATGTTATTAGTACTGACATCTGTGCTGCCGGGGCGAGGCGATTCTTTGCTCTATGTCTGGTTTTCAATATGCTATTCTACAATTAAAACAACAAAGACCTCTTATCTTATAGACAAGACACTCCCACGCCTGCTCAAGGCAAGTTGGCGATTTCAAACTTTAATTAAAATGTAGCACACAGTTTATAATCTGGATTAACATTTAACCGATAGATTTATAAACGACTCCGCCTTGGAGTGTAAATGTGGTGCTGCAAAAAACGATGGGACAATTAATATCATGTTCTGCGTGTTCTGTCAGCTGCACGTTACAGGAATCGATGGACACTGGTGATGGCGCCAAACAAGTAGCCGAATTCTGCACCGAGTCCATTTAGATTGCCATCGACACTCTAAGAAGAAGATCGATAGTACGTTCCCGTGGAATAGACACGGGCAAAAGCTAATGTGAAAATAATAGGAGATTAAGACTTGTCATAATGCACGAGATTACCAAATGAGATCCATTTTTCCTATGGAGTGTCACTGACACTGTCGGAAATCATATTTAGGTCTTTCAATTTGGGGATTACCAAACTGTCAAAATCTGCAATTACGAATCAATGATCAATGATCGGCCATTCTAACATAATTGCTTTAGCAGACTTAGTCCCCAGGAAATAGAATAGAAAATAATACTTTTTATTCAGTACACCATACAAATTACAGATATGAAGATAAATTTTTAACAAGGGGCAATGGGCGGCCATATCATTATGCGATCTTTTAAAGAACCTTTGAATGGATTTAAACGTAGAAGCAGAGACAATACTACAGGTAGTCTGTAGTGAATCTTACTTGGTCCTTTTGTATTTTATACGACGTTTTCTAGCATGAAAACTAAACCACCTTTTGACTGACATAGATCAAAACACACTGAAGAATATTTCATCCTTTGTTCCGAACAACTTTGTGGAGGTGTTTGAGCTTCGCTGTGGAACTAACACGACATAAACACAGACATACGGCCTACGTCAAACACAATACCCTCCTTTTGATCATACTCGTAGTTAGGTAAAACAAAGAATGCTGCCTTCTCTTGCGAAAGCATTCCTTGCTTAGGTGTTTCAATATTATTCTTTTGAAATAATAACTTTCTTTTAGCGACCAAGGAATATAACTATTGAATTCACTATCTGTCCACTTCATCATAGTTGTGTATGTATTTATTATTTTGATTATTTATAATTATTAAGATTGTAGTGATATTTATTTTAGAAGTATGTATGTTTATTTGTATGTATGTAAGTATATTCTCATAATATTTGTTTAGTTTTGTTAAGTGAATTGATTATGATTTTATGTATTTTTTTTGTCTCCTTTATTTTTTCACTGTCTACATCTCTCTATTTAATATTCTATCGCAGGTATGCTGGAAGAGATTTCTTATGGAATAAGCATCACCTTTGTACCTATTTTTCTGTTCTGTTTTTTTTTGTCTGTTTATACATGTGTGTACATAAATGGTAAAATAAATATATAAATAAATTATGTTACAACATTTTACATGACCCGCAAATCAATCCCAAGTTTGGTTCGATTACAAAGTGTTATTGGATTTTTCCATCAGGAATATTTCAGTAGCAGCCCGGAGTCTGGATTTGTGCCCTGTTGATGGTAATAGGCTCGCCCTTTATTACATAGAACTTTAACACAACTGGCAAAACATGGGTCACAATCTGTTTTAGTCCAGACATAATCTTCTCCTCTGCATAACTCTTCGGGGAAAACCAGGCGTGAAGTTGTGTACTTTGTAGTTTTACAGCAGATGAGATTCCTTGTCTAATTCCACTATGATTATTATGATGATTTCCTTCCACTTTACATACAAATGTGGTCCCGGATGTTTCTACTTTGAATTTGCAGTCTGCATACAATTTCATACAAAATCACTTATTATTTCGTAGCAGTTTTCTTGCAATGCAAGTTACATAGATTTCAATATATTTTTCCTGCAATGTATAATGAACATTCAACCTAGCACAGGCAAATTAGCAACTGTGCGCTATTTTAATTGTTAAGGTATTTATTGTAAATGTATCCCCTTTTTATAAATAAGCGATTATTATATTATTCTGACCCGATTTGACACCAAAGTATAAAACATGACTTTATGGAATCGAATCGGAAGTAGTTTATTTATATAAAAAAATAAATCACCCTGCCACTAAAGAGAGAGCACCATTAATTAAGGCAAGCACAGATTAGAGCTCCATCGGCCCGCAGCGCATCGCATTTCAACATAAAAATTTCAGTATGACCGCCTATGTCATTCGTGGATCTATGGCAGTCGTTACGGGTCCTCAGGAGCCCGAAAGCCTGACAACCAATCTTACCAAGGGGTATCGTATTACCCAGTAACTGGGTTGTGGAGGTGAGATAAGCATTCGCTCCATGTGAAATTCCAGTATTCAGCTGCATCCGGTTAGACTGGAAGCCGACCCCAACACAATTGAGAAAAGGCTAGGCAGATAATGATGATGAATATGGACCGCCTTCAGTGTTCTACGATTCATACAAAATGTACTAAAGTGATGCAAAAAGATATTTACGTTGCGGTGCGATCCGCCCAAATATGCTTTAGTCTTTACCATTAGCACGATACACTGTCATGGACAAAACTGTAGACAGATACTAGCTTTAAACTCTATGTTGCAGTACTGCATCAATCGTTAACCACGCTCAATCTACCACTAGTTTCAAAACTGATACGTTACAAAATGCTTAGAGAACACAGAAGGACCACTCTGAATAAAAGAACAAAATAAAATAATATCTAGCAAGTTTACATTGCCTGCAAATGCTCCCTAAGTAAATATAATATAATTTAAGGTATTTCATAATAATAAGCTTTGTCGGAATATAGTAGTGTCGGACTTAAGGTATTTCGAACTAAAGTATTGTCGAAATGAAGACGTGTCGGAGTTCCATAGTGTCGAAATAAAATCTTTTCGATTTACGGTTTGTCGAAATTCAGTTGGTAAGTCTACACTGTTAAGAATGTCTAAAAGTTGCTTGCGTCGAAAATAGCTATCAAATACTCATTCATTCATTCAGCCGAAAGACGTCCACTTCTGGACATAGGCAAGCACCTCCACTTCAATAAGTTCTATGCTTCCCGCATCCAGCGGATTCCTGCGGCCTTCACAAGGAACTGTTTTGATTAATTTGTCATTATTACTATAAGGAAATTTAAAACACGCGAAAATAGTGATTATGAACGCAAAAAATGAACCGTGTTAGTCCTAAAAAAGCTCCTTAATACACGAAAGTAATTAATTTTAAGGCGAATTTAACCACTTCAATGAATCCTGTCCAATAAAAAAAGAATAGTCTTGTCAACTCAAAAAATCTAATTAATCCGTCAGTTAGATTATCAAAAAATATTTGACCCGTATCTTTTCTTTTGTTACGTATACCAAAATTGACGAAGATACGACGCTTTTAAAATTATCAATACGTCACACAAATTGGTATAATTTTTAGTGCGTTCTGACGTCGCGAGCCCTCCACTCCCGAGTTTTGATGCGTTTTAACTTTGTAAATTTTCATTGATTTACAAAAACAAAAAATACGTGTCCATTATTTTCCAATACTCTAACTGACGGACTAAATAGATTTTTAATTTATTGATGGTGGAAACTAGCCTATTGTCAAAATCGGACTTCAGTCCGGTCATCGAGAGATTGCGTTCCTGTCAATTGTCAGTGCGACAATTATTCTAGTAGCTAATAAAGATCAAATACGCAAAACACATATTCCTATGTATAAAAGTGGCAGGTGTCAAGAACCCATTCTCTCGACGGCCGGACTTACGAGTAAGTACTCTGTAAATAGTTATGCATGGTCATACATTAAAAATATACACGATTCTACGTCTACGACCTCCTCCTCGTTTAAGCAGTTGTTTTATCAGTTGGTTTTCTTTTTCCTCTGTTCGTACCGCTAGTAACCGAAAGCAACGATGATCGAACTATAAATCATACAGCTCGAATTTTGGGAATGGCCCAGTTTTAGGTATATCTGGTACGGTTTGGTAGCTCGACTGATGACGTGTTTCATTTAGAACGGTTTCATGGAAGCAAAGACCAGAACGCTTTGATTACATTGCTGAACTTGACATAATAACATCAAGTCTTTATTCCCAGCTAGGTATGCAGAGATGTTAGTCCTTTGTAAGTTACGAGTTAAGATACATGATAACTGACAAATGCGAGCACTGGCAGGACAGGTCTACTCAAATTCGTGTAGCTGTTTCCTCAAAAGGCCATCTGAAAGAAAAAAAGAAAATACAATTATTTGCGGTAATCATGACGCAAAAAAGAACATAAACACAAAAAAAAATAAGAAAAGGTTGGGGGAAACATGCGTCACACACATCCACGCACACTCAGCATTATGCTGCGACTCTATGTAAGACAGAGCCCCAGCGCTGACTTTTGGTCCTCATATTGCCTGATCAAGCTTATTGTCTGGACTTTAAAGATACTGTGATCTCTGAGTTCGTTTCGGTGTTTCTTCTCTAAGTACTCGAATAGGAAACACTGACGTTATCTAGTTTTAAAACCAATTTACAGAAATAAATATAATTTACTTCGACATTCTCCCAGCCATATTGATGTTTAAGACTTTAGGCGAGACCATTGCTACAAACAGCGGTGTACTTGCGTGATACACTATCAGTAGCAATGGCTTACATTTTGACAGTTCAACAACATTCCTTGCGTTATTTACGTTGTTGAGCAGATTTTTTTTCCAACATATGAAGCAATGGATTAGCAATCTATACATATAATAAAATCGTAGGAAAGTCAAAACTGTACATTGAATATTTTTTAAAAATAATACTTGGGGCGTGATCTACAATCGATACCGAAGCCAAAAATATAGTTTTTAGAATTTTTGTCTGTTTGTCTGTTTGTCTGTCTGTTTGTCTGTCCGGGATAAACTCAAAAAGTACTGCATGGATTTACTTCAAATTTTGCATGAATATTACTAAGAGGTCGGGTCAACATATAGGCTACATATTATCACGCTATCACCTATGGGGGAGGAGCTGTGAATCTTTATTTTTCTTACGCATTCTGTGACAGCGTGTAATCTAACGACGCATATCTAAATGTTGTTTTTGAGTAAGCCATGCTATTATCTGACGTTACACTATAAAAACTACGCCATTTAAGTAACTTGGGCAGAGAAATATAGTTTATTGAATGTTAGTAGTATAAAGACAATTTTAAAACAGCGCCATCTATGAGATTTCATAAAAATCAAATCATGTTACCTACATGATAACATTTTTTTGGAAATTAATAATTTAAATTTGATCATGTTGGCGAGGTAAGTAGTTAGTTATTCTTAAAATTCATAGATGGTGATGTGCATTTTCTTCATAAAAGTTGTATCGTATAGTCCGTTTTTACAAATTCAAGTTCCAACAAAACCCTCAAAATCTTGAGCAGAGTTGATGAAGACAATTTTAAAAAAAATGCGGTGTTAAGTATTACAAAAAAGTTATGTTCATTGATGATGATCATTTCATTTCATGACACCCTCGCGGAGGCGAGCGTCAGTGACAGTCCCAGCCGCATGCGTCATCTGTTTGCCGTCATCTTGGTGTTTTGTGGAGTCGCGAACCCGGTAGCTTTGTGAGAGAAGTATCGCCATCATCTGTCTGAAGATTTTCGGCGAGCTTTGAGGCGCGCTACTGGAGACGAAGTCGAAGTAACTGATGAACGCGTGCTGAACACCTGTCTCAGTTCACTTCAATATGTGGTACTTTCTATCGGCGGCAACCCACTGATCGAATATGGGTTACCAGCTCCCCAATCATCACCGTATCAAGACCGTGAAAATCGGGAGTATAACGCGAAATGACCATGTCGCTTTGTTCTCTTCAGAGCAAAAGCAAATTTATGACACCGTCCTTGAAAGCGTTGGGCAAAACCAGGGTAAAATGTTTTTCTTGGATGCTCCTGGTGGAACAGGAAAAACATTTGTTACCACTGGCATACTTGCAGAGGTCAGGAGGCAAGGCAAAATTGCTATTGCTGTAGCGTCGTCGGAAATCGCTACCACACTGCTTCCGAGTGGCAAGACAGCACATGCCATGTTTAAAATTCCCATCGATTTAGAGAGCGCCTGTTTGTGGTGTGTCACGTAACAGCGATAAGGGACACGTGCTCAAGGATTGCTCTCTGATCGTATGGGATGAGTGTACGATGGCCAATAGGAAGGCCGTTGAGGCCGTGGACAGAATCCTGCAGGACATCCGCAGGAACGAACGTTTGATGGGTGGTGTCACAGTTCTGTTCAGTGGTGATTTTCGGCAACCGCTTCCAGTGGTGACGCGGGGCTGGAGGGCTGACGAGGTGAATGCTTCGTTGAAACGATCTTCGTTGTGGTCACGAGTTCGTACGCTGCGCTTGACCATTAATATGAGAGCTCGGCTCGGCGGCAATGCACGTGCTCAAGAATTCTCCGATGTCCTTCTAAGTCTTGGCGAAGGCACTCTACCAGAAGAGACAGGTGATGCTTCCAGAGTCTCTCCGTAGAGTGGTATCCAGCTTAGAAGAACTCATTCACTGTGTATACGGGGACATCAGTCGTATACCGCACCAGCAGAATTCTTGGGTGTGTGAGCGGGCCATTTTGATGCCCAAAAATGATCAGGCTGCAGCAATTAACGAATGCATTCTCTCGGAAATTAAGGGGAATAAAGTGGTCTACACCTCGATAAACATTGTTGTCGAGCAAGATGACGCCACACATTATCCCGTGGAATTTCTGAGCTCCCTGTCAGCAAGTGGACTTCCAGCGCATACCATCAAGCTGAAGGTCGGTGTTCCGATTATTCTTCTTCGGAACCTATCTCCTCCGAAGTTGTGTTAACCGCCTTACGGCCCATTCACGACTTCGGTCTAAGCGGCGCGCGGCGCGGCAGGCGGCGCGGCGTACGTTTTACACGCCATGTACCCTCAGTAGCGGCTAGCGGCAGCGGTCGAGGTGGACGTATTTAGGTAGTTAGAACGTGCTCAAAATTATGGCGTTATCAAAATTATCTCTTTTGTGTTTAGAAAGCAGTATATTTTTAAAACAAGTATGACAGAAGGAGTGCACGAACTGAATAAAGATCGATATTTAAATGGCAAATTTCGTGACCTATACGAAGATTACAGAAAATATCCGGATAAGTTTTATGAGTACACAAGAATGAGTGTGACATTTGATTATATTCTATACTTATACTCCATATCCATTACCGCCACAAAATCGTCTAAAATTTTTTGTTTATAAGTTCGCCGCCGAGTCCGTCACATCTACGCCGCTATCCGGGCCGCTGTGTTTCGTGGCGTCGCGTCGCACTCATTCGCCAGTACTTTTGATCTCGCCGCTGCAACGATTCGCTCCGACAAAACCGCGCGCGTTTTCGCTGTGAGCGGCGACTCGTGGCGTGCTTCAAACATTTTCATACTTTTGTTCTTACCGCTCGCCGTCCCGCTCACCGCGGCAAGGTCGTGAATGGGCCGTTAAAGTCATCTCCCTCCACAGACACACCATTGAGGCGGAAATTCTTACGGGTTGTGGCGTCGGTGAGGCAGTATTTATACCACGTATTCCCCTAATACCTCATAACACAGCGTACAGTTCCCCGTGAGTGTTTGCTTCGCGATGACCATCAATAAGTCGCAGGGCAGCGGGTGTCGACCTCAGGACGAGTTGCTTCTCACACGGGCAACTGTACGTCGCTTGCTCCCGCGTCACCAGTCCTGACTCTCTTTACATTTTGGCTCCTGGCAGCATAACTACCAACGTAGTTTATAGGGAAGTGTTGTAAACTATGATACCTTTGTACGTATTTTTACTCTTTTGTGTCCTGGAATGTATTCTTGCATTATTTTCTCTATTTCCTTCAGTCACATCTTATGACTGAACTCAGCAGGACTCCCATATAACTCTCTTCACTTGCTTTGCTTGCAAAAAAAAACTTATATTTTAATGCTATTTTAAAAGTTGTGTACTTATAATGCTATAGCGACACTGGCATCTTGGGTATTTTTGGTGCTGTAGAGCATGCACGCAGACGACGTCGCGGGCAGCAGCTAGTATCCTTTAAAATGGTTCGATTGAGATTGATAGTGTGTTACGGAATTAGGGAATTTCACATTTATAATAACTTTGGACTCTTTTAGAAAGAAAGAAAAATAGGTTTATTTGTCACAGAAACACGTGCAAACAAAAAGATAATTAATTCTAATGACAGCATATACATATAATAAAAACAAAAAAATATATATCTTTATACATGAGCACAAAGCAGAGATAGTCGACGGCTGCTATTTCGTTTACCTACGTCATCATCTGCCTAGCCTTTTCCCAACTATGTTGGGTTCAGCTTCCAGTCGAACCAGATGCAGCTGAATACCAGTATTTTACATAGAGCGACTGCCTACCTGGCCTCCACAACCCAGCTGCTGGGTAATACGGTACCACTTGGCTTAGACTGATTGGCAGACTTTCGGGCTTCTGAATACCCGTAATGACTGTCAAAGATCCATGAATGACAGCCGGGATCAACGGCTTATCGTATTTTTCGAGGCACGGCGGGGTCTCGCTATATAAAGATGGAGACCAACCGCGGCAAGCTAAGCTTAACCTGATCGATCGACCTGTGCGGCTGTTATTATTTAGCCACGGACCCGTCTGTTTACCTACGTAAAGATGTATAATTAAATAAAAGTCATGTTTTAAAAGTAAATAAAACGGACTTACCAAATATCTCAGTGGATGCTGTACAAAAACATCATATGAGGGATGAGATTATTCTTCAAGAACAATTTAATTACGCGCCTAGTTGGATTAAGCGAAATTGTTCCCTATGAATAAATTTTAACTTTAAAATTCCCTTGCCTACTGCTCTTTTTAAAGAATACTATATTCCCCGCGTTTTTAAATATAAACCAAATTAGTAGGCACTATGTTAAAAACATGTTTTTTAACATAGTGCCTACTAGTTTGGTTTATTCTTTTATAGGTACTAATAATAAAGCTGAAGAGTTTGTTTGTTTGAACGTGCTTCGGGAACTACCCGTCGGATTTGAAGATTTTTTTGGTAGGTATTTGAAAGCCCAATCCTTGAGCAAGGCTATAAGCTACTTAACTTAAAGAAAAGTCAAAAAGAACGCGAAGCGAAAACAAAAAATAGCGTGGACGGGCGATTGTATGCGACGCGGTGTATGATAATATGTAAAGAGCCAAGTTTTGGCGTGCCACTTGCGGAGCGTGTATAACACATGTGTCTCTTTTTATTTATAATATCATCGTTCAACTGATTTATTCCGGTCTGATCCCCAGAACCACCCTCCACCCCCCACCCCCTGGATCCTCCGCTAGTTCTTCTTCTGTTTTAAACTCGTGTCTATCCACATTATCTAGATTACTCTTTTTGACAGGTAAGTACAGTCAAGGTACACGAGAAGGGTGATGTATTGTGGTGCAACTTGAGTGAATTCGCGAAAGTTACGCTTTACGTAATATGTTATTTAGATGTAGGTTAAGATTTAGGATATTGTATGTAAATTTATAGGATATAGATTAAGGATTTAGCATGCATGGCCTCTCTATCGCATTGGATCGCTGATCTGTAATGGTAGTTGTATAGGTAAGACTTGAATAAATAAATAAATAAATAATAAGAGAAATTAAACGTTTTATGTTTTACAAAATCAAACTGCCGCCTAAAACAAGTTGTTAATACTAGTAATTGTACACAAAACTTGTCAGTATATTAAAGAGGAAAACCGGCATGAAAGGCAATTGCACGTAGCTGAGATCAGAATGCTACGAGGGATGTGTAAAGTGTTACACGAATGGATCTACATAAGATGAAGTCTGAAAGTAGCAAGAACGTACGTAGATACATTTTGGAATGGGCAACTAGCTTCAACTTTCTGACTAACTGACCAACTAGTTAATTTTGACAATTCAAAAGTGCCTGTAAATGGTTTAATTGAAATAAATACTTTTTATCATGGTTATCATGGTATGGCCATGTATTACGGAGAAATGAGGAAAATGTCGTGAGGAGTGCTATGTTCTATGTTACGGGTTTGATTTTCGTACTTAGTCCTTCAAGTGGAACATTGAGGCTCTGTCGACAGCTGAAGTTGGTTCTGTCTACAGCAAAGTGCTGCTCGTCTGCTTGACGCCTTACCAGCTATCCATTACATGATTCTGGACCCACCTTTTTTTTGTGGATGCGAAATCATGAAATCCCGCTCAGGGTGGAGCAAGAGGGAGTGTCAGACTCTTACTGATTAAAACCCACCCGTGTTCCTTCCTTAGCCCTTTATGTTCCGGGGTAGCGGTAACCCTTTCTGACAATCCCGCTGCCCCGGAAAATCCCGCTGCCCCGATCTGGACCCACCTGCGTTGAAATCTTTCGTCAGTTATTCAAAAAACTGTATACTTACAAAATTTGGAACACAAGACTTACCCTACTACTACTACTACTACTACCTAGTTTTACCTAGTTTTTTCGATCAAATAAATCGGTCCCTTACAAACGAGTGACGACATCAAAAGATATGAAAAAACAAATCGAAAAACTACTCATAACTTTAATCGACACACACCGATATCAACTCGATAGAGAACTCATTTTTCATGCGCAAGTAACAGCTTTCAACCCCGAACATATTTGTTCGATAATACTTCACAAACTTTGTATCGCTAGTACTCTTTACTTTGCAAAATGGATGGGGAAATGTTTTAGTTCTAGAGAGAGAATATCGAAGAAGAGACTATGAAAGTACATAATTTGGTGATTTGGTGCAGAATATGTGCGTCAAGTTTCGTCATGGTTTGGGGTGCTCCCAATTAAGAGGTTGTGGGTTTGACTTATACGTTAATACTCCCATACTAATACTAATAAGAGGGGCCCGTGGCTGAATGATAACAGCCGTACAGGTCGATCGATCAGGTTAAGCTACACTTTCCGCGGTTGGTCTGTGGATGGGTGACCATCTTTACCCCTCCGTGCCTCGGAAAGCACGTTAAGCTGTTGGTCCCGACTGTCATTCGTGGATCTTTGACAGTCGTTACGGGTAGTCAAAAGCCCGAAAGTCTGACAACCAGTCTTACCAAGGGGTATCGTATTACACAGTAACTCGGTTGTAGAGGTCAGATATGCAGTCGCTCCATGTAAAATACTGGTATTTAGCTGCATCCAGTTAGACTGGAAACCGACCCCAACATAGTTGGGAAAAGGTTAGCCAGATGATGATGATGACTCCCATATTAATAACACAACGTAAAACCAGGCCTTTAAACCCCGAAGCATAAGGCAGAGGTGTACCTACCTATAATTAGATACTCACATTTCGCTAGTCATATTTAGCATAATCAGTCTATAATGCGCTGGTAATGTTCTTGTGGGCTAATCTCGACCGCCACAACTCCGTAAATAATTAAACTAAGCCCAGCAGTGGGACAGTATAGGCTAAAAAAAAAAGAAAACCTATTTTAAAATTCAATGCTTTTTTAAGCAAAGTTAAAATCAGTTGTTAAAACTTTTGTGAGATCAAAAACAAAACGATCAAGTGCGAGTCGGACTCGCGTACCGAGGGTTCTTTACAAATTTGTAGGTATGTAAATAGTTTATCACGGGATTTTTTTTGTTTTGTTATGTAACTACAAATTTACGGTTTTCAGATTTTTTCTTTTAATTTTGCTAGGGTCAACGGGAACATAAACGCCCCGTATATTTTGATTGTATTGACTTAGAAGTTTAATTTTTTCACTGATTCAAGGGGTTGCAGCCCCTGAGTATTTGACATTCATTTAAACTTGATAACTCCACGTGCTCCTGAGAAAAATGGTCTTTTTTTTTTTTTTTCTGTTTATTTAAGGAATTTTTATACATTAAGTACATGTCAATTCCATCGTAGCCTAACTTAAACTAATAACATCTACTCACTAATTATGGATTACGACTAAATAACATAAACAGCGCTTTAGCGGCATCAGACGAAGGACAGGACAACATTTCGTGGAACATACCCACATTGGTTCTGCTCAAGTGGAATGTATTTATCAGTAACTGTCGATCCGTCTCGTAACGCACACATTCCACCAACAGGTGATGAACGTCTTCAATTACACCGCACACATCACAATTTGGACAATTTAATTTCTTCATCATGTGCGCAAACTTGTTCAGTGGAACGTGGCCAGATCTTAACCTGAGCGCTGTTACAATCAAAGATCTACTCAAATTCACATTAGTGAGCCATGGCACCCGAGGAGGCTCACATTGAAGTGTTTTGTACCAAATTCCTTTTTCTAAAGCTCGCTCATTAAAATATTCCGTCCAGATATTGTGGCAGTACTTCTTGTATTTAGGCAGCAACTCAGTGTAATTTGGCAATATTAAAACCTCTTTTCCATCTACTGCTGCTTGTCTCGCCAACATGTCAGCCTCCTCGTTGCCTCTGATGCCGATATGTGATGGAATCCATTGCAACTTCAATTGATTGCCCTTTAAATTGTTTTCATAAATTTCGGCGAGGATGTCAAAAGCTATCGATGTGCCTCTGCCACCAGAGGCGCATCGAGCTATATGACATAAAGCGCTTCTACTATCGGTACAAATTAAGACTTTATTCTGATATATTGTTCGAGAATACAATAGGGCTTCTAAAATTGCTATGAGTTCCATCGACATAACTGAAAATTCATAGTTTGATTTAAAACAGTTATTGTAAGATGAATTATTTGCTACATGAGGATCATAAAAAGCGGCACCGCGACCATTTGCGCTTCTTGAGCCATCTGTAAATATTATATACCAACCGTCATATTTTTCTCTTAACTCGGTTATTATATTTAATTTTAGAATATTATAATCGTGATTTCTTTTTGCGTGAACTATACTATCTAGATACAATTCGATTACATTATTAACATTGATGTTAGTCACCCATGTTTTAAGAGAAAACATTCTTAATGGTGATGACGATGACATAATTTCGTTTTTCATCAAATTATAAATGTCTACGAGTAAAGGTGTTTTTTTTCTGATCCAATAGCTATTATGACAAAGGGAACTTAGTTCAGAAAGTAAATTTATAGTAACATTATCAGACTGAGAGAAAGCTTTCAAACAAAATTTACATGCTAAATATTTCCTACGTAAGTATAAAGGAGGAACACAAAGCTCTGACTCCATTACATGTATGGGTGTGCTTCTTATAAAACCACCTATAATGCGTAGTGCTTGGTTCTGAATTTTGTCCAGCTTATACGTATTGATCTTACAACTATTATCAAATAAAAATGAACTATAATCTACTCTGCTTCTAATTAACGATACATAGAGTTTACGCAAATGCTTTGGATGCACCCCCCATGACGACCCCGCCAAGACTTTGAGCAAATTAAGATGTCTTTGCGTCTTTTGGCAACATTCATTAATTTGTTTGCCCCATCTTAAGGAACTATCAAGCCAAAAACCTAAATACTTATACGATATAACTAGTTCTAGAGGTTTGTTATTAATTACGACCGGTAACTGGAGATTTTTACGTCCTCTGCTAAATAAACATAACTTAGTTTTATTAGTTGACAATGTCAACCCCAACTGATCTAATATAATAACTATAGTGTTGAGTGCATTTTGAATATTATTTACACTTTCTGTCATATTTTTATTACAGGTATACAAAACAAAATCATCAGCGTACTGGCAGATAAAAATATTTTTTATTTCATTACTGACTTTAATTGTAGCTATATTAAAAAGGATAGGTGACAAAGGGTCACCTTGTCCGAGGCCTCTGCTGGCATATCTCATAATAAATTTATTCTCCTCAAGATCATCCTTAATTTTTAAGTGTCTTTCCGTCAAAAAATTCCATAAGTATAAACATATCCTTTTACCCACCCCTATTTCATCAAGCTTAACTATTAGTTCATTAATCAGTATGTTATTATAAGCATTCTCTATATCTAAAAAACATGCAAGTGTTGGGGAATTATTCGAAAAGCCTATTTGTATTTGTGTGACAAGGCGTACTAAGTTGTCATAACATGACTGTCCTTTCCTGAATCCAGTCGTAAAAGGTGTCAATAGTTTATTCTTTTCTACATACCACTCCAAACGTTTCGTTATCATATTATGTAAAATTTTGCAAACACATGACATCAAAGATATTGGACGTAACTTAACATTATTGTTAGAAGGATTTTCTCTCTTTGGAATCGGTACAATTCGGATGTCACGCCATTGGACTGGGACCTCTCCAGTTACAAAGATCATGTTATATAACTTTAATAAATAATGCTTGGCACAGTGCGGTAAGTAATAAATCATCGAATATGTAATCCCATCGTCACCTGTAGCGGTATCTTTTTTTTTTAGACAGTTTAACATTTCTTGAATTGTAAATGGGCTTTCTAATAAATCATTAACTGATCGAATCTCTGGTGAGCATGGGTTCACATAATCAGGAGCCAGGCTATTTAAAAGAACTTCTTTTTTATCGTCAGAAATGTAAATCACAGGCGACCGACGTCCCTTTAACCAACCTAGTTTTTTCCACATTTCCGATATAGATGTTGTTTCATTAATGTCGTTACAATATTTTTGCCAATTTTGACTCCTAGCTCGCTGCATAGCTAATTTAGTGTTAGAGCTAATGTGTTCTAGTATACTTAAATTAGATGGCGTAGGATTCCCTCTAAACCGACTAAGGGCTAACCTCCGTTGAGCAATAAGTTTCGATAGTGATTGATTCCAATATGGCTGGGGTCGAAAATTTCGACTAGGATTATTAAATTCTTTGGTCATGGGAATGTAAAGATCAGCTGCACTATTAAGTTTTTGAATAAAATTATTATATTCCATTTGAACATTACTAACTTCGTTATACATAGATGAGTAATAATTTTCTAAGTATTTATTATATTCTATCCAATTAGCAAATTTAAAATTACGTTTTTTGTGTACTCGTTGGATATCTTTAAAATTAAATTTCATTTTAATTATCAGGTGGTCACTTCCAAGACTATCGTTCGTAACTTGCCAATTACAAAACATAGCTATGTCACTTGACATAAATGAAATATCTGGAGACGTTTGTTGAACAACATTGTTAACTAATTTCACTCTAGTTGAATTACCATTATTTAAAGAAACAAAATGTTCCAAAGCTGCATCATATATTTGACCACCTCTAGAGTCATTTCGATTCGACCAATTGGTATGGTGAGCATTAAAGTCACCTGCTATTAGGCAATTATGATTAAAAGTTGAAAAAAGGTTATCCCAATCTGATTGGGTTGTGTATACTGACGGGGGACAATACACTATCATTAAATACTTAATTTGACTACAGTTCAATAATCTAATACACACCGCTTCTATGCCACAATTAACATAATTTAAACTACACTCTTGAACTTTGATTGACTTATGTACCATGATAACAACACCTCCATACCCGTCATCTCGGTCTTTACGATGCAGATGGTAACCACTTACGTATAAACTAGAATCAGGTTCCAACCAAGTCTCGCTTATCAATGCTATATGAATTTTATTATGAGATAGCAAAAGTTTCAAGTCAGTAAGCTTTGGTCTTAAGCTTTGCGCATTCCACTGCATTATATTTAGACCAAAAACTTTTTGTACATTAGCCATTGGTAAATAATGAGATTAATTTATTAAGTACCTCTTGTGTTTGTATTAATTCAAAAATATACTCTACGCACTCTTTCACCACATAACTACAAAACATTTTAATTTTATCTTCGAAATCGATATTCAAAAGGTAAATATCTTTTATTTTACTCACAAAACTCCTAAAGTTAGTATTTTCCTGTCTTCTGGTATAAAGTTTGTTGGTATTCATTTCAATATCAGGTGTTGCTTTAGGAGCACTTTCTTCTTCCCTAATATTGTCCTGAAAGCTGGGACCCTTTTTCTTCTTTTTTTCCTTCTTCTTAAGTTGTGATTGCTGGCGTTGTGTGCGCTGTTCTTCGTTTTCTGAAGTGTCAGTTTCATGTGCCTCATCATCTAATACCAATGCCTCAAATGAATTGTTTGCAACCGCGTCTCTGTATGATTTTGGTTCATGTGGTGTTTTATTCTCCCTAATATTTGTAGTTGTCATAAAATCCATCTTCTCCGTCATTTCACGTTCCTCCATTTGGGTTTTCCTATTTCCCAACCATACTGATAGAGCTTTTCGATAGGTACAGTTTTCAGTAGACATGATTTTCCTGATTTCCTTTTCTTTGGCGAACATAGGGCATGATTTATCAAGGGCCATATGAGCACCCTTACAATTAGTGCATTTAAAGTCCGTTGTTTCACAGTTATCATGGTGACCATTACATTTTGGGCATACTATTTTTTTGGTAGGACAATATCTAACTAGGTGACCGAACCTCCAGCATCCTGAACATTGTGTCACAGGAAATGTATATGGTTCCACTTTAAACCGGCACCCATACCCATATACGTATGGGGGTAAAGTGGAACCTTTAAAACATACCTTTATAGTACTGCTATCTGTCCATTTATTTGAATCATCTAGTCTTTTTAATCTTTTTATCGATAATATCTCATGATCACACTTCAAATTGTCAGCAATCTCCTTATCTTCAATTTCCAAGTCTATGTCTCGCAAAACACCATACGTTAAATTTATTTCATCGATCAGTTGGCACCTGTATCCTAAAGTAATCATTTTTTCAGAGCTAACTAATTTCCTTGCACTTTCTTTACTGTCAAACTGAATCAGTACCTTAAACGGGCTTTTGTATTGAATTCTTAAAATATTTGGTATATTTTCCGCTCTCAGTAGCTTTGCCATTCCAAATTGTTTGGGTAATACATCTTTTGATATAACCATAACCATAGCTATTTCCTGTTGCACTTCCAAGTTTGAGTAAGTCTGCCCGTTCTCCTTTGTTCTGTTGGTGTTGTTAATCAAACTCTTTGTCAGCCGCTTCTTGCCTTTTCTGACTGTGATAAAGCCCTCATCTTCTTCCACTATCTCATCACTTTCTTCTCTTGCCCTTTTCTCAGGGGTTTTTTGACTGAGAATTATATCATCTTCATTTTCTCTGTGTATTTCTACATTTACTTGTTGCTCGCTCCTTATAATCTCCTCCATATCGTCTCCACTGGAGACGCAAAACTCCAAATTCTCCCCTTCGTTATTCATCGTACGAAAACATGTAATAAACAATAATTGTAGGTAGAAGTAAAAAAAGTATGTAGCTACAACTGCTGGACTCGCTATCTGCGCGTGCGCTCACGATCGCTCAAGTGCGAGTCGGACTCGCGTACCGAGGTTTCTTTACAAATTTGTAGGTATGTAAATAGTTTATCACGGGATTTTTTTTTGTTTTGTTATGTAACTACAAATTTACGGTTTTCAGATTTTTTCTTTTAATTTTGCTAGGGTCAACGGGAACATAAACGCCCCGTATATTTTGATTGTATTGACTTAGAAGTTTAATTTTTTCACTGATTCAAGGGGTTGCAGCCCCTGAGTATTTGACATTCATTTAAACTTGATAACTCCACGTGCTCCTGAGAAAAATGGTCTTGATCGACGGACAGACAGACGGACAACGAGGTGATATTATAAGGGTTCCGTTTTTTCTTTTGACGTACGGAACCCTAAAAAACTAATTTAAACAAATAAACGAGTTAACGCAAGTGTCAATGGAAATGGAACGACACAAAAAAAAAAACAATTTGCAATACAAGCATCCTGAGAAGTTTTTTTGTAGTGGAGCTTCGAAACTAGCGATTTTTGGTGGGATACCGGGATTCCGGGATTTTTGGTTCTCAAATTGTCGACATGAGAGTAGTGGCCTCCCCGTGGTAACGTCCCTGACTTATTTTCATCATCACTGCTCTCAAAACACTGAAAGAAAACACCGTGAGAAAACCGGCTTATTCCTAGGACCAAAAATTGGAAGGCGTGTGACATCTACCAACCCACACTAGGATCGCATGCTATAGATAATGCAATCCACGAAGACGCGCCCCACTCTTCTTCCGAATTGTTAGTGTTTATCGCTAGTTAATTCCATTAGTTTATTTATTTATTTATTTATTTAATACTTCAAGCACATAAATGTACAGAGGCGGACTTAATGCCATAGGCATTTTCTACCAGTCAACCTTTGGGTGATGCAGAGACAAACAGTGGTAGGTGCAATCATGAAAATTGAGGAATAAATATTTTAAATATAAAGATACGCATAAACCTATTAAAACTATGAATATAATATATAGCTAGTTACATATATATATATATAAATACATGAATATACTTACTAAAAATAAATTGGACAAACAATGAGAAAATATTACCGTTGTGATGATACTGCCAGCTTCTTGCGAATGTGCTCACGAACTTTAACTTTGAAGTATAATCGGTTGGTTGCCATCCTGATTTCTTGGGGGAGCGCATTCCACAGAGAGATAGACTGAACGAAGAAAGAAGAGAGTATGAAGTCTGTGCGGTGAGTGGGACATTGGAGAAGACGATTGTGTGAAGAACGTAGATTTCTATTGTGGTTGGTGCAAATGTACTGAAAGTGGGGGGCTAGATAACCAGGGGAAGACGGAGAATCAAGAAATGAGAACAAGGTGGTCAGCGCCCTTAGCTCTCTGCGCTGGCGTATGGGCAACCACTTTAGAAGCGAACGATGCGCAGAGACATGATCATATTTACGCAGATTGAAAACGAATCGAATGCAGTTATTGAGAAGACGGTCAAGTTTATTGAGGAGATCTGCATTCAGGTCATAGTAGCACACATCACCATAATCGATGATAGGGAAAATAAGACTCTGCACAAGCATTGCCTTCGTACTTGATGGTAACAAATTTTTCAATCGGTACAGAGCCCGCAGCGTTCCAGTAACCTTCTGACTCACCCTAGCGACTTGAGTCCGCCAGTTCAGGGTACAATCAATGTGCAAGCCTAGGTCCTTCACGTCAGTACCAAAAGGAACGGTCGTACCATTGAAGAGAACTGGCGGCAAGCTTGTACCATCTACCTTGCTCATACTACGAGAACTGCCAATGATGATCGCCTGACACTTCGTAGGGTTTACGGCTAATCCAAATCTATCAGACCAGGTTTTTATGGCTATCAAGTCCTTATTTACTTTGTCGATAGCGTCAGGTAATTCATCAACCTTCCCTTGACAGTACAACTGCAAGTCATCTGCATACAGATGATACGCACACTGAAGTTCGGAAGTTATAAGATTAATAAATATAGAGAACAGAAGAGGTGAAAGTATGCCGCCTTGAGGAACGCCAGTTTTCAAATCACACCAGCTAGAGGAAGAATCCCCAACATGAACGGACTGCTGACGTTCCTGAAGATAAGAGGAGAACCATTCCAGTGCTTCGGGAGAGACCATAATATAGGACAGAATGGCTAAAAGGATGTCATGACTGACGGTATTGAAGGCATTCGAGAAATCAACCAGCACTAGAATAGTAACTTTAGTGTCTTCCAGTCCTGCCCTTATATCGCCAGTCACTTTAAGGAGTGCGGAAACAGTGCTGTGCCCAGGTCTAAACCCAGATTGGAGAGGACTAATAATTGTGTTACAATGAACAAAGTTGGAGAATTGTTTGTGGACACAGGCCTCGAGCACTTTGGATAGGAAGGGAAGGATAGAAATTGGACGGAAGTCAGTAGGAAGAGAGGGATTGGAAACTTTAGGTAGTGGACGAACATAGGCCTTGCGCCACAGGGAAGGGAATACTCCGGAGTACAAGGAAAAATTTATAATGTGGGTAATCGCAGGTAGGAGATGATCCAGAATAGTAATGATCATACCACGAGTGATATTGTCACATCCCACCGCTTTAGATTTGATGGAGAGAATGATCTTTCTGATCTCTCCCGGTTCAACTGGAATGAAACTGAAAGAGTTAGTATGAGGACGCGATAGACCAGAAATTTGAAGCAGAGTTTGTTGCTTGATTAGACGATCCATGGTATAAACAGTGGAGAAATGTCGGTTGAGATCGTCTAAGTCAATTGAACTAGGAAGATCTAAATTTCGCGATTTGCCGATACCAAGAGTTCCAAGAAATTTCCAAATATCGGCAGAAGAGGAAGAATTGATAGTATCGAGAATATGGCGGCGTTTAGCATTGCGTATCATCTGATTACATCTATTTCTTGCAGCCTTATATGATGTCCAGTTTTCATCAGTACGATCCTTCTTAAATTTACGGATTAGTGTTTTAGTTCTTTCGATACACTCTAATTACCCACTAATAATAATTCGTGTGTATTTACAAAACTAAAACTATAGCGGAATGTTGTACACTTCTGCTGTGAGCATTAGGAAAAAGAGTGGGGCGCGTCTTCGTGGATTGCACTATCTATACATGTGGGAATAAAAGGGCTGAGATCAGAGAAAAGTTAAATCGTATGTAGTATACTTGTTTATTCTTATATAAACTAGTAAAAACTCATAAAAACACATCTTGATAAAAAATCACGTCTTATCGTCTTCACTTCGTCATTCAAAAGCCTACTGTCATTCTCCTTTTTTAAATACCTTCACGTCATCCTATACATCATCTGTCTCACTTACACCTTAGCATTCAGCTCTTTCACATAATCATGCATTCACATGCATTCAACAACTTCCATTCCTACATACATTACATCCCACCCCCTCTCGAAGAGAAGAGGCCTATGTAAAATAGTATAGGCTGATTATGCTATCGTCATCTACCTAGCCTTTTAATAATGTTTGCGGTCGGAAACAATTCTTCTTTAAAAAAAAAAAATCTAACAACTGCACATCGTGACTGGACAAGAAGGCTTTCACTCAGCTTGAAGCTATGCTATGGTGGACCCAGAGCACAGGGCTGATTTTTAATGGTGACCCAAAAGCAAAGTACGGAAACTAAGTCGGGTATTGAAATTGAATAGAGTTGGTAGGTCATGTTAACGCCAGCTGTCGCTGAAAACCAACGCTGGGGCTCTGTCTCGCATAGGTTCGTAGCGTTATGCTGAGCGATGGGCGTTTTGCGTGGATGTGATGTATATTTTCCCCCAACTTGTGGTTTTGTTGTGTTTGTGTTCTTTCTCTGCGCCTTGCTTACCATAAATAAACGTATTTGCTTTATTTTATTTTTAACCGACGAAAAAACGGAGGAAGTTCTCAAGTCGACGCGTATAGTTTTTTAATGTATTACCACGCATAACTTTTTACAGAGTAGTCCGATTTGATAATTCTTTTTTCTTTCTAGGTAACTATCGCTATTTTCATAGCCACGCACAACAGCTCCCAAAGATGCCATAAAAATGTTCAACCAATCAAGGAGTCAAACTGTATCGCGAATTTGTTTCGAAATATTGAACATTGCCACCAGAGGGCGGTGGTGGCTGGTCGAACTCAAAACTTATCACCAAAGGAGATATTGGGTCAACGAAAGTTCAATATTAGTTTGTATTAGATTTACAGGGTAGTAAGCATCACATCGACGCCGCGCAAACAGAAAACGAATTCAGCACAATGATTTTTGACCCCCTAGCGTAAGAATTATTCGTCGACTATCAAAAGAAAAATCTGCTGTTTCATATAAAAGTGCAATAAATGTGTGCAACAGCTAATTAAAAAAAAATAATAAGTTACGAAAAATTTCAACACAAATGGTTCTAATACCATGTAAAGACGCCAGCACATCGAGCTAGTACAATCTGTCGTATTATTATTTTAAATGTTAGCATATACGTAAATATTATTTTAACATTAAATTATTTTTAAATAATAAATTGGAATTGAAAAAAACATCGATGAAAACTTAGTCCTCGCACACAAGACAATGTCGTACTCGTAGCTAATCATAAGCGGATCCTGTATGATGAAAACAGAATTATGTTGGAGCCTTTTGAGCTTCGCCATAAAAACAATTGTTTGAAAACACTAGCGAGATATTTGAGTGAGCAGGGCTCACATGCACATATTTTTAGCAGCTGTGGCTGTGTTTACTTTAAAAATTTTAGTCTTTCAGAAAAATCATTTTACTGAATCCGCAGTCATCCGTAAGGGAAGCGCTTCGCTGCTCAGACGTGTGTGTGCCACTGCAAATGGCATAGTGGACGCGCTGGCAAACAGGTGGGATTCTACACTGTTGAAGCAGTGGATTTAATAAGTGTTAATGGCGCTTACTTAAATTCAATTACGTATGAATAAATTATACAAACATTATGCTAAGTTTGTTGTTACTAACGCCTATGGATATAACTTTTTGAATCCGAAATAAATATATTTGATTTGATTTGAATGAAGCAAGAAACCAACTACAATAATAACCCCTTCCTGACCGATTTCGGTCACGGTGGCTAATCTCAACGGATATTAGCTGGGTACGCAGGAGATAAATTATAGTGCACAAGTGTGCGCGGAGATGCAGGTGCACTCCCTCTTCCCTCACTCTCATAGTCCGATGGGACGGCAATCCGACACGACCGGAGAGAGATCAGGCGCAGGACCAAAGGCTTAACGTGCTTTCCGAGCCACGGGGGTATCACACCGCCAACTTCAAAACTCCGGGCTGTTACTAAGAAATTCCTAGTGGAAAACTCAATAACACTTTGCCCAACCCGGGAACCGAACCCAGGACCCCACGCTCAGCAGTCGTGCTTGCGACCAGGAGACCAGCGGGGAAATTATGCAACCAATCCAACTACCATATTAAGTCCCCAAGCAGTATCTATCAAATAAAAACAAGTAAGAGTAGTTGAAATTGGACTCTTGCGGTATCTTGGCAGAGTTCCAGTGTTAAAACTCTAAGTCAAACTTACAAACGAAATGCTACTACTACCTCGTACAGAATGCTAATGTCCATTTCTTTAAACTATCACTGTGCATGGCAGTGCGCCAGCTAGGCTCGCAAAAAGTGGTCATGTGAATAACCATCTGTGTTTATTTTACACCAGCTTGAGCCTGCGATTTCGCCTGTTTGATATTCTTCTTCTTCATCTTCTTCTTCTTTTTGTATCGATGTGGTACTCTTCCCGGTTTTTTTTCTTTAGAGCCCAGTATCCAATATTCTATCCCAAGTAGTGATTTACATGTGTGCCAAATTTCACTTAAATCCGTTCAGCTGTTTAGACGTGAAAAGGTAACAGTGAAACAATTATTTTCTAATTTATAGATAATATTACTATGGAAGTGTGGATGTACAAGATAATTTTCATGATTTCATAAGGTAAATCAATTTAGATAATAATAATGACAAACAAATAAAAATCAGTCAAGTGCGTGTTGGACGACGCACAATGAAGGGTTTCGTAGTTGGGATGAATTTATCCCAAGAACAAACTTAAATGTTCTCCCATAGATCGGCTAAATATGCTTCACGGTCAATTCTCCAACTGCAAAATATATGTTTATTCGCAAAAAAACTTCTCTATTTCAGTTTGAACGATGCGAAAATACTCTCTAGAGAAAAACATAAAAATTATATTATAAACTTAAGCTGGATTAGTTACGGTTACACGGAACTTTAAGACGAGCGAATCTTAAAATATTTACCAACTTACAAAATATTAATCCATAAATGAGTTTATTTTATGGAAGTTGAGGCAAGTAAAGTTTGTAAGCAACTTAATTTGATCGTAGGCATCTGAAATTAGGCTCAAATTTTATGGTTTATTTTCATGTCGGAAGGCAGATTATTCAGAGCTTGACCCAGTTTTTAAAGTATTTTTTTTTTCTCAAAAAAGATATCTCAAAGTTACTTATATATTTTATGTATAGCCAGATTCAAATTGCAAAATTATGAGTTATATATCGTTGCCATAAGAGCACTGGTGGCCCAAGAGCTTTACTATGTGTAAAGAATTTCATCACCACTGCTCTCACGGTAAAGGAATACATCGTGAGGAAACATGTCCTACTTAGAAGCAAAAAATCCAAGACATCTACCAACCCGCACTGGGCAGCGTGGTGGATTACAGCCCACTCCCTCTCAACGAGAGGAGGGTTGTGTAGCAGCAGTAAAAACACTATAGGCTACTGCTATCATTATTGTCGGTGTTTTTTACATCTCTGATCAGAGGCCCAAGACAGAAACAACGCAAAAAGAGCTGTTTTTTAGGGGCTGTAATGAAACGATCTGCGGCCACCATAAGAAGGGGACTGCGGGCGGCGAAATTGGGGCCGTGTCGTCGCTCGTGCAGTCAGGATCATAGAGGTGGCACACATTTTGCGCGCCTTAATGAAAGGACGTGCGGTCGACGGATCGGCCGCACTTGGTGATGGGGCCGGCTAGGCATGGCGAGCTGATACCAGTCGGGGGTGCGGCGAATATACAAGTACCTATCTCCCGGGCCCCCGACTTATGGTACTAGAGGATTCAGTGGGGTTTTAGTCTGTAGGAGTCCGACATAGCCATCCGTTCTTCCCAGAAGGAGGGGTATCTATGAGGATTTCCCCACGAAAAATAAAAAAGGGGCTGTAATGAAGAGGAACTCTATGAAATTTCTTTAAAATACTCTTCTCTAAACAAGGTGGGCCTACCCTGTAATTCACAACAGGCACCGTGGCCAAAAGCTTGTAAAATAAAAAAATCCACACAGAACCCAAACCCCTATTTGGAGTCACTAAAACACCAAAATCCTTATCAAACAAAATTTACCAGTGCGTCAGTAATGGTCTTTTTTTTTTGTTCAACATTGATAAACACGTTGGGTTCTATTTTGCCACAAACTCGCATCGTTGTGTCGCCCAACAAAACCGCATTGTGTTCGGCCGCAGTTTGAACTGGCGATGCAAAAGTCACAACTAGAGATGTCAAATGGCCATTTTGAGAGCGTTTTTTTTTTTAAATAAACTGAGACAGTTATTTTTGATGATATAGCATAATACAACATCATGCCTTTATTCTTCAACGGGTAGAGATGTATGGCATACTGAGATCACCAGTTAATTTTAAGTCATATAATTATAATAGTTGGTAACTCTGTTGTAATCAGTCACATAAATCTAGGCTCAAAGCGCGGTTAGAAGCTCGGAAGTAATCCCACGGGAACATACATACCTACTAACATGAATGAATAAATGAATGAATTGCACCGATCCCAGGGTGGTTAAACCAGACTCGATTAATCGAATGAACCCCAAGATTCGCACTAGCTCCTGTAGCCTGGCCTGGCCTGTGCTCCTGTGTCCTGTGTTCATGGTGCTACAGCGACCATTGCATATCAAGGAATAGACCGAGGGGTGCGGTGATTGGTAGATAGGACGTGTCTGTAGGATAGGTAAGGATTTAAGAGCCTACCGGATATGCATCCTAGAGTAAACATTGGACTAGTGAAGAGATGGGTAATTATTATCTATGGATGGGCATCTTTTAACGACCTTGCCGCTAGGTCAAAAAGTATCCTACATCTCTATGTCCTAACCCAAGTCATAGTATATCTTAAATTTGATACTAAGCCGTTAAGTTATGAAAAATTAAGGCTTGAAAATGCCAAATTACAATGAGCCTGACCCGGAAACTGTATCCAACAAACCATGCTACAGAACAAATGCGTAATTATAACCAAAGCTTTACAACATAAACTTCAAAGTTTGTAAAGTGACACGACTCATAACTAATAAATAGTAATAACAGTCAGTTAGATACAGAATCTCGTTAGAAAAACTCCGAAAATTGTCCCCTTTACCGCGAATGAAACGTCACATGAAATAAAAACAAACAGACAGGACATTGTACATGGCAACCTCGAAATGCTGCGCTTGCAAACGACTGGACATGAATAAATCTCACTTCCAACAACGTTTATTCTGCTTTTTGGGGGCTATTTTGGTTCGAATAATAAAGGTTGTTCCTTATTCATCAACATCATACATGGAAGCAGTGGTGGCCCAGTGGTAACGGCCGCGACTTACGAGTTGTAGATCGTAGGTTCGAACCTCGTCAGGCGCTTTACTTTGTATGAATTATTTCATCACCATTGCTCTTAAAACGGTGAAGGAAAACATCGTGAGGAAATCGGCATGTCCTAGAACCAAAAATTCGAAGACATGATTGTGACATCTACCAACCCGCACTGGGCCCGCGTGGTGGATTACGGCCCACTCCCTCTTATAGAGAGGAGGCCTGTCCCATCAGTGGGAACATTATAGGCTGATTATGTATACATAGGCTTCTTCTAAGCTGTGCCGCAACACCCTGACCTCCGCCTTCTACATCCAGTCTGTCCTAAAAAATTCTAAGGTTGTTCGGTCCCTCGAGTTGGAGGGCGTTAAACAGAGGATGAAAGTTTATATGGAAGTTAATCATTTTTGCTGATGAGGAAAGGCAATTTAGCAGGGAATCCAATCGGGCACTTGGCTTGTAAACTTAATAAAAATCTTGAATGACATTGACATTAGAAAAAACGCACAGCCTAAATCGCTGAGTCTGTATGAAATTTTGTATTTTGTAGGAGTTCATAGGTGAGCAGTGAGCACTACCTTTATCCGGCTCACTCCTTTTCTATGTGAGTGAACTCATAATTCACGTGCCCCTAAATCATAAAACTGTACCTGACCTTTCCTGACCTCTGAACATAATCCTTGATTTAGGGTAACACCTCAAAGTTTATATCGAAATAGTTAAGAAACCCTTAGTTACTCTAAAACCTTAGTTACTGTTGTATCAACTACCCTTAGGCCCCGTTCACGCCTTCGAGCTATGCGATCAGTAACTGAGTTCTGGAGGTCAGATAGACAGTCGCTTCATGTAAAATTAGCTGTATCCGGTTAGACTGGAAGCCGACTCCAACATATTTGGGAAATGGCTAGGCAGATGATGAGGTACTAACGATACTACTGAGGGGCAATTCTCGTAATTTTAGGAACGTTCACTGTCTGATCTCAGTCTAAATCTGTCAAAAAATACTTCTGATTTCCCTACATTTTGACATGCTGTTGAAATTTGTTTGTCGCCGAGACGAGATTGCGACTAGATTTTGAAAGTTTTAAATTACGAGAATTGGCCTTCTGATGTCATTATTTAATTGTTAAATTGATACATTAAATCTTCTTGGATAACAAAGGCTCACAATCGATGTTAATGAAGCTTTATTTTATTGAAATGGTTTATTTAAAATAAATACTTGCCGTAAACTTGCTTGAATATTATTTTAACAATATTACACTTTTCTCTTACCTAACACATGCGTCACCATTTTTGTCTGACTGAGAGTGAGTGTGTGCTCGTGACCACGGGGTTATAATTTGGGCTCGAAATACATCTGGCAGTAAACATAGTTAATATATCCATTAAATAATAATATGTTTGAGGTAATACGTATTTAACTTGACGGCCGCATAAGGGTGCCCATTGTTCAGGATATTTTGAACTGAGAATTCAGTGAGACTGAATTTGTCACCACTCACAGTCTTTAATTAATAAGGCTATAGCTATTTCTATGTACTTAATAAAAATCATAAATTCATTATTGTAATCTGCTAATAGAATCAACTAATTAAACAAAGATTGTACTCACTTTCTCCTGTCAAATAAAAAATTCTAAACGAAGAGATTGATAAAATTCTGGAGATTAGACTGATTTATTCGTCCTTCTCGTTCGCCGTGGGCTAGTCCGGTGGCGATGGTCACCAAGACCGGTTCCGTTCGTTTCTGCGTTGACAGCAGAAAACTGAATATTTGGATAAGTTTCCTCTCCATACAATATCACCAACGTTGAAAGTGAAGGCCGAATGGTTCATATAGAATTAGGAGAAAAGCCGTAGAAATATTATCAGCGAATTTCGCATAAACCTAAGTAAGTGAAGAAAGATTCGACGCGTGTTGAGCCCAACTTACAGCTAAATTGGAGCTTTGAATCTGACTATTCGCACGGGTAGAATCCATAAGGTTTTACGATAATGACTGGACTGTAAAAGAGACTTTCTGAGTTTATATTGGTACATAATTATTATGAATAAAACAATGTTACTTAAAGTTTTCTATACTGGGTGAAAAACGAACGATACAATCAAATGATCTGAGAAATACAATAATGGTGACAGACAATGCATATATTGGCACAAGAACTTACCAATAAGTTTTTATGATAATATATAAAGCATTTGGTTACATAAAAAACTTTAAGTAGCATTGTTTTATTAATAACTGCCCACGCTTTTGCCCGTGACTTCGTCGGCGTGAAATTTCTTGTTTCCACGACCTGTCGCAACGAATCGCCCTATTTCTAATTTTTTTTGCAAGTTAGAAGCTAAAATTTTAGAAATTCTTAAAAAAAAACTAGTAAAAAAATTGTGAACCTTTAGGGTTTTCAAACTAAATATGTATTATCTAAATAGGTCTACCTACGAACCCCCTTGTTTGGCTTTCCCCCCACCTAACATTCTGTATAGAAAAATATTTTTTCAAATTCGACTGGAAGTTCCCGAGATTAGCGCGTTCAAACAAACTCTTCAGCCATCCTATTAGTAATATATATAGATACTTTCACAACAAAAGCCTTACGTGGGTCTTAGATTCGTGTAAATAGGCGAACTAATCGAAAGCATCGTAATTATTCTTTCATCCCTCACATACTTAGCTCATTTTCTGTTCGATTAGTATTATTCTCAAGAGCCAACACTAGTTCTTAACTATACTATAAAGAAGAAATATTTGTGAGGTTGTATATAAGGTGTAATCTTCGGAACTATTGATCTAATTCCAAAAATTCTTCCACCAATGGGAAGCTTCAGTATTGCGAAATGTCACAGAATATTCTATATCAAATCAAGAAATTTAACGCGGACAAAGTCGTCGGCAGATGCTAATAAAATGTACTTGGAAATTGGAATCAGTTGCATCCAAAGTTTGTCTGTACGACGAAGCACCTAATCAAGTTTGTAAGTCTCACTTTTAATGTTTGAGTCTTCGAGTAGCGGAATTTCATTAACATAGCTTTTAGTTTGATTCAAATAAACTGCTGAAAGAAAAATTTGCTGGGGTAAAACACACAATGGCAACACTATCAATTCTGTCAATTCAACGATATTCAATGCGTAAGGAATATTAGGAAAAAACTCGCGGCTAAATGATAAGCTACCCTTGCCGCAGTCAGTTCTTGGATGGGTGACCATCCTTTACATATCGCGACCACTCGTAAATTCCCTTGGTTATTTCCTTAGATGACCATTTCAGACAATTTAAAAAAAGACTGACCCCTGAATTTAATTTGCCAATTCCTTTCAGGGGTAGTCAGCTAGGAAATTTCGACTTCATCTAGCTTATTATTATTTTTTTATTAATAGACTTATAAAATGTTTCCGATATCCTATTCACGAAATAAACAATTTCATCTCAATAACACCGCGCCATGGAACTTTTCTCATGGAAACAATTCTATCAATATTTTACGTGGGCATAACTTCTGTCATTCTCCACAATCCAATTACAAGGCTATACAAATATTCTAAGTTTAGACCAATCCTCAGACTCTCAATTTTCAGAGGCCCTAGCACGAACGAGTGACGTCATTGTAACATAAATTTTAACGATTTTAAAATTGATACTGGCCCCGATTCTGTAGTTCACAAACTAAATTAAATTTAAGTTCAGTGCATCTTTTTCTTTCTATTTTATTATGAAAAGGACAGAAGATAAATATTTGTTTAGTCCTGTCAAATTAGACAGCGCCTGACGTAAATTGACGTATTTTTAGTAGCCAATTTTTTAATCACGTCTAAACTTGTCTATGGATTATCTAATTTGACAGGACTAAACTAATATTTATCTTCTGTCCTTTTCTTAATGAAATAGAAAGGAAAAGATGCAGTGAACTTAAATTTAGTTTAGTTTGTGAACAAAAGAATCGGGGCCATTGCCTCAATAGTCTAGTGCAAGTGCAGGGGTCTAAATTTTAAAATTTATACTGCCTCATTGATCTGGTGCAAGTGCAGGGGTAGGGTCTAAAGCAATGGCTACTTACTGCTAAGCAAAACGTCCTGGGTTCGATTCACAGGTCGGAAAAAGTGCTATTGGGGTAATACATACAGGGTGAAATTGAAAACATGCGACAAACTGAAATGGGAGAAAGTACTCATCATTATGAACAACTTTTACTAAGGGAACAAAGCTGCAATCGCGAAAAAAAGATCAGCTGTTCCCTACATTTTGTTGAATTATGCGAACATAAATGTAGGGAACAACTGATTTTTTTTTTCGTGATTTAATTGTTGGTCCCATAGTAAAAGTCGTTCATAATGATGAGCACAGTCACGAGCACTAATATGTCAACACTAATTGGCAACTTACAATTGCGATTTTTTTTGTGAGATAACGAATGCAACGTTGAAATACAATTTTTTTCATAAATTTGTGGGTTCTAAAATACTATGTTCGTAATAACATAAAATTGCATTGAAAAATAAAGGAGAAAATCGCCTTTGTGTAAAGCCAAGTGTATACATACTTATGCTCGTGACTGTACAATATCCCATTTCGATTTGTCGCATGTTTTCAATTTCACCCTGTATATCAGAAGGCAAATTCCCGGATTTAAAACCGTTCAAAACCTAGTCGTAGGTAATCTTATCTCAGCGAAAATCAATGTCAAAAACTTAACGATAGTGTAGGAAAATTTAGAGGTATTTTTGACAGATAGAGTCTGAGATGGTCTGATCAGACTGTGACCGTTCTTAAAATACAGTACCTATGCTAATTATTTTATATGGTAATCTGTAGATAACGTCGTGAGTAGTGTATTTGTTAATTCTATTAGTTTAGTACTACAATATTTTGTATACTGCTGTTTGTTGTCCCTAATAAATAAAATAAAATAAAATTACGAGAATTGCCCCTCAAGAATTTCTCAGTAGCATACCAGGGTCTAGATTTGTACTTGGTTGATAGAAATAGGCTCGTGGGGCTATTTCGTGGGACTTAGTCATAATGAGCGAAATGTTAATAAACTGCTGATCGATTCTGTAAAAATCTCAACGTGAAAAGTTAGGTGAAGTGGGCTTAGAGTGAGCTGTCAAGAGTATCAATCCCTAAGTATCAGGATAACACTGACAGCTCACTCCACGCTCACATCACCTAAGTTTTCACGGTGAGATGGTTACAGAATCACAAGGCTGTAGGTACTGTGAAGTGACGATAAGCACTTCCAAGGAATCAGACGTTACGATTTCTATAGGTTTTGAGTGAACGTCATTACATTTCCCCGGTTAAAATTATCACTGTTTTCTTCCACAAAATATTTAACACCTCATTCTAAACTCTACAAATTTGTTGCCAGCCTGCACACCTATACAACGTGTAACGTTAAATGCGCAAAACCTGAAAATAGTTTGTTCATAATTGACTACTGAATCGATTTCAGTAACTTTTAATAATAGGTTTTTTTTCAAAAATTATGTATTTTGCCATACTATCCGCCGATTGAGCCAAAGAAAATTAAGTCTTATTTTAAGGCAATAAGACTCAATTTTGAATGCATAAAGTAATGCTAGGATCAACACGATTTTCTTAATAATAATAGTTAGCTTTAAAAAAAATTGTTTTGGTCATTGTATTATGCTTTTAACTCAATGCTCTAATTGGGGTGTATGAGGTTTTGCGCATTTAACGTTACACGTTGTATAAGGTCTACTTAAGCGGACAACCTTTACAGCACCTTTGCCTGACCCTTTGAGGACACCAACACGCGTGATATTGTAGAAACTACTGTAATTACGCTGCCGAGTGATGTATCAAAATCCATCCTATAACAAAATGTACAGAGACTATAATCTGTCAAATTTCTTTAATAGATTTCAACTTTATCGCTAGAGTATAAGGTTCAAAGTTGATTGCGAAAATTTCCAGTTTAGCTTGATGTGCTGGCGTCTGTACATCCACAGACGGGTTGACTTTCAGCGCGTACTTTAGTTAGTCGTTGCAAAATTGTTGGTAATTACTCTGCAAATTATACCGGCCAACTTTGCACGGTCGCGATTTATATTAACGGCAACTGCGTTGAATTTTGTTATGAGCCTGACTTATGTACAGTCAGGGAAATTAATTATTAAGTAATGACATTCTAAGTCAGTTTGCCGTGTTATAATAGCCATTTCATATAATTGTCAAAGAATGAAATTTATCATTTCGCTATACGGACAATGTAAGCAGGAATTTGCTTAACCGTTAATTTACCCGACTTTTTTTTAACCATTTCCCAAAAAACCTGACGAGACTGACAGACAGCTTAGATACTCACATCTTAAGCCAATAAAGGAATAAACAAATATGTTAAAAGGCGATATTCCTTCTCTAGGTGTTTAGGTGCACAATTTAAGTTTTCAAAACCACCCTAGACCGAATCAAACGCAATTTTCATAGTTTGTGAGAGTTACCGTGGCGCCTGGCATAGGCAACTGGAGGAACACGGGTGGGTTTTAGTCAATAAAATTCTGATAGCCGAGAGCGGGAGAAGTTAATTGATAATTTCCCATCCAAAAAAAAAAAGCAAACGTCGTCGAGCGCAACGCACATAAACGTAGTATGTAAAAACCTATTTCATACTCGAAAGTCCTATTACATATTCAACCAATTAGAATAATTTTAAATTAAATCGCGTTTGTAATCAGCGTCAGGTGGTACACCAGTAGGTAGGCCAATTCTGCTAATTTAAAACGTTCAAAATCAGCAGTCTCATCTCGGCGACAAACAAATGTCAAAAACTTGTCAAAATGTAGGGAAATTTGAAGCATTTTTGACAGATTGAGACTGAGATCAGACTGTGAACGTTCTTAAAAATTACGAGAATTGCCCGTCTTGTGTTGTCATCTGACAATATGCCGAGCTGAGGCCTTTTGGCATTACCTATAATCTTTTTTTCTGATTTTATATTTTTAAGGTGCTGATTTTATATCTTTGATTCAACATCATTATCTACAGCCCGACTGCTGTGCCTCGCTTTTCTTGTGCCAATCCTCACGCTCTTGTGCCAAATGCATCCAGGCTCTAACCGCGATAGCATTGTCGTCCACCCATCTCGCCTGATTAGAAAATTCTTGATTACCTCATCATCATCATTATTTAGGCCGAAAAACGTCCACTGCTGGATATAGGCCACCCCAAGCACCTCCACTTCGACTGGTTCCATGCTTCTCGCATCCAGCGAATTCCTGCGGTCTTCACCAGGTCATAAAGAAAAAAAGAAAGAAAATACGTTTATTTGCGGTGGACATGACGCAAAAAAGAACATAAACACAAAAAATAAAACGTAGGGGGAATCATGCGTCACATCCACGCAAAACGGCCACCGGTCCACCTTGTGGGAGGCCTTCCAATGCTATATCTTCCGGTACGTGGTCGCCGGTCCAGAATCTTTCAGCCCCAATCTGTTTTGCGAGAAATGTGCCACTGCCAATGAAGTTACCTATAAGTATACTTTTAAGTTTTTCCTCAAATTCTATTCCTTTAATTGTCTTGTCCATAGCAAAATATACACAAAAGTAATTATTTTTTGCTTTAATTTAACCAACCACTTCTTCCTCCCAAAATAATATTTCACGTGTACCTACCCACCGACTAGGTTTTCATTGAAATATTTAACGGTAGCTCGTGTTCACGAAATAATTTGATATAATAACTAGGTAAAATGGCCTGATAATGATTCCCAGAAACCATTATAAATACTACTCGTCTGTTTTTTTTTCGGCAGAACGGGCGCAACCCAAAATTATTTGGGACGAAAATATTTTTGTTTACTTCGTTATTCTTGGAGTTTATTTTTACTACAACATTTATTTCCATATTCTTTTGATAATATTATTGCAGGTGGTTTATGAAAAACACAAATAGGTAATAAAAATAAACTTCCCAAAAAAGCTTCGTCAAAAGAATAAATAATGTTGTGATAAATGTAGGTTTACCTGTAACTATAGCCTCGTTGGTCTAGTGATTGCAAATGGTACTGCTGAGCATGAGGTCTTGGTTTCTGTTCCTTGGTCAGATAAAGCATTATTGTTTTATCTTCTGTAATTTCTCAGTAGCAGCTCGGAGGACGGATTTCTGCCCAGTTGCTGGCAGAAGGCTCGCCCTATTACATAGGTCGCAAACATAACTGGCGAAATGTCGGTCTAAGGTAAACGTACACCTCTGCTTTACCCGTCAGAGAATACAGGCATGATCTTATATTCTAACAAGAGTTCTATAATTATTAATTTATTCATTTGTTCAGGCGACGTAGGCCCATAGATAAATGTCTTAACCTAAATATACATATTTTTAGTATAAAATAGTACTTCACTACCTCTCTCTGGTTCTTTTTGATACCAAAGCTCAAGTAGGTATGTATGTACCAAAGACAATTTATATCTGATGAATTATCTATGATTTACATTAACAAATATTATTTCATTTAGTTAATTAACTAATTGAGATTATGATTTAGTTAATTGACTAATTTGAATGTCGATTTGCATAGACAGTAATGCGTTATTTGATCATTAACCTCATCTTACTAAGTATCTGCTTATTAACTAAAGTCAAATTAATTAGTCAAATATTAATGAACCTTGGTGAAGGGTCAAAAATGTGGTTAACTAACCTCTTACTTATACGATATGGGGTTTTTATTTAATATATATCCTTTTTTGCAATGGCTGGTTAAAGAGGGATCAAAGGAGTTAGTGGCCAAATAATAACAGCAGCACGATCGTAGGTTAAGCCACGCTTGCCGAGATCTGTCCGTGGATGGGTGTCAATCTATATAATATAATAGATACTATAATAATTCGATACATGCCTCAGAAAAGCTCGTCCCTGCTATCATTTTCTAGATCTATGACAGTAGTTACGTGTAGCCAGAAGCCTGACAACCAGTTTTAACAAGGAGTATCAAAGGATTGGAATTCAGCTGCGTCCGGTTAGACTGGAAGACGATTCCAATAGTTGGGAAAAGGCTCGGCAGATGATGTGCGGAATTCGTTTCGGAGAATATTTTCATCTGATATAATATCTATATTTACACGAAGAAGATTTCCCATATACCTAAACATTTCTTTTCAATTCGACGTCCAGGATGATAATCGACTAATATTTTCTTAATGCATCTCCACTCACTCTAAAATTTCTTGTCTTGCATTCAGTAGGTTAACTCCCCATAATTATTATCTTGCGGATCACACATTGCAACGTGTCACGCGACGGGGTGCGGGAAACGGAGCCATATTCCTCGCACAGAAGAGCGTTTTTATTGAATTTGTATGTAAAATATCACGCGCGGGGCACTTTATCTGTGTCCCGTTGCGTGGAGCGTTTGTAGTGCCAGCCTTAGCCCATTTTATTTGGTGTGGCTTCTATCATACTTTTTGTTAATTATCATCTCAGTAGTCACCCTTTTTCTAATCATATCATCTTTCACATAGTCCATCTATAGTTCCTTTAGTTTTACTTTACTCTATAGACATCCATATTATACTACTCCTATGTCGTATTAACATCCCTTATAGCGACTTACTGGAAAAATACAACTTACTCTCTTACTTTGAAGTCTAGACGAACCTTCCTAGAAAATATGTTTCTTTAAAATCTGTGTAGCATCTGGTATGATTGTATGGAGATTTCTAACAAGTTATGCTATGTTGTCCCTAGAACCATTCAGGGACGTGAGGTGCGCGCACGACGTGTTTTCGCCGTCAGTCTTAGTCGTACGAATGCAGGCTTGCGGGCACCTCTACGTCGCCTTACAGGCAATTTCAATATTTTTTTCTCTAACTTGGATCTATTTGCTATATCCCTTGGAAAATTCAGAAATAATAATAATAATAACTTTATTGAGCAAAAAAAAACATTTGAGTACAAAATAACTTATATATACTACAGCAATACAGAAATGACAGATACATAGGCATGTTAGAGTGGAGAGCAGGGCAAGACCCAGTCCCGTGCTAGGAATTAACCTGTATTACAGGAACTAGGCAAATGCTCCGTCCTCGCACCAAAACAAGCCTAGTATGTTAATTATTACAATAGTATAAAAGAAATTGACTCACTGACTTCCCTAATTAGGCATGCCTGTTGATAGGGAATCAGTATTTAAATAATTAGGTACAAATAAAAAAAATATATAAGACTATGAAGTATAGATAAATATATTGCAGTTAAAAATTTACGTGAATAATAATTTAATCTTTAGTGTTCCTTGGAAGCTGTAAGTTATTATGTATCTTATTTTGTGTACTTATATATTCTGTCCAACTTTAACTTTACCAATATTGTCTTTGTCTTTTTTGTATCTGTGGAGAACGTTAATGTTTACGCATTTGTATAAAACTCCGTATGTTTTATTTACTTGTAATATATAATGTTGCCTGGAAGAGATCGCAGAAAGCGATAAGGCCGCCCATTGTATATTTTGTAGTGTTTGATGTATCTTTATTTGTTGTATTTTTGTGGTGTACAATAAAGTATATATAAATAAATAAATGTTTAATTGTTTGTTCTTCCGAATAAATAAAATATGTCATTTAGATAATCACTCGGGAACTTAATAAAACTGCTCTCTTCTACTGAAAAACAAAATGAAACACTACCCCAGTCGCCCAAACTGTCGCTTATTTAAATTTAAATCTTGTTTACTCCCCAAACTGCTTGGACTGCTCTAGTTTAGCACAAAATAGATAGGCACAGAAGGTAGACTCCATACAACGAACGAAAACGCACGCATAAATAGTCACGCTTCACATATAGCGAGTACAAGTCAGGGGTGCAAACACATGTGTTCGGTTCGGCAGTATTTGTATAACAACAAAAGGCGGCCGTAGCATTTACTACACAAATTCGCTTTCATTCACCTCCTACCCATCATTAAACTTCTTAACCAAACTCGCTTAATCGTATTCGGTAGGCTCGGCACAATTCGAGCGATTCAAGACGATTGGTTTTTCCCTAACATCTAGAGTTATATTCGATTTGCTGCCCGGTTGTGCTTAAACATGCTGACTCGTACATTATTGCATAGCATCTCTCTGGTGCGACTGGCATTTGTTTGAGATCGCATAATTACAGTTATTTACAAGGCTGACAATTAGCACTTTTTGAAAGACAAAATTACATAACACAGTCCTCCAAAACGCCCGTCCTTCACCACTTCCTAGTGCTTAAGCTGGGAAGAAGAAGTGGCGTAATAATCTCCCCAGCAGCACAGCTGTCTGCACAGTTAGAAGAACTTTCTAATCTTCTTATATATAAAATTCTCGTGTCACAATGTTCGTTCCCGTACTCCTCCGAAACGGCTGGACCGATTTGTATGAAATTTTGTGTGCATATCAGGTAGGTCTGAGAATCGGCCAACATCTATTTTTCATACCCCTTTTTTTTTGCAAAACGACGTTTGCGGGGTCAGCTAGTATCTATATAAAGGAGAATGACAACCAATGGGCCCCTTAGTTTTGGTGCCGTGTCAAGACTATTTACTTCCCAAAAATTAAGTCGTATTTTTACATGTTCAAGTTTTATTTATCAACATTTCTTTTACCCTAGCATTGGAAAACATAATTAATATTTATTTTATTGAATTTGTATCAGTTCCGCCATTAAAACTTAACTAGAATGTTGCCAGACGACAGACTATGTCAATTAAATAATTGTAATCGATTGAAAATATCGATATTTTACTAATCCGCCGACTAAAATGACCGGCTATAGGCTACAAATGCTACAATAGCTTTTTTCCCGTCGTAATCTAGCTAACACTCTCATGTAACAGATTAGGCGCGAAGTAGATGACGGGCGGGCACAACTATAGAAAATAAAAGTAGTAAATAAACTAAAAAAAAAACACGAAGGAATTATAATTTGAGGGACTGTATATTCTACCCACAGACATAATAATAATTATTATAATGAGATTCTACCGGTCTTAGCTTTGCGGTGCTTGAAGCTAAAGTACGATCCTGAAATGATGTGGAGGTCCTCTGTCCGATAGCGAAGAACTAAGCTCGTAACAGACGCTCCGGTTGCCCTTCCGATTGTCTAATCGGACTGTCGAATCGGATGCACACACGCTCCGGTTTTGCCTTCTGACACTTTTTTGAAGTCTGAAGCGGTCGGAAAACAAGATCTATATTCTTTAAGATGAAATTCGACTACCGAAACGGAGCGTCTGTGCTATGTAGAACAAAGTATAGGGCAGCTATGCCTTCCGATATGACAATCGGAAGAGCAACCGGAGCGTCTGTTCCCGCCTATAATACCACATAATTATCATGTGTTTCATGGTATTTATTTCCTACCGTCAGAAATATTTCGCTACATTCATACCTGATTAGTTTCTTTAAAATACAATAGTACCACAGACATTCTTTTTTTTAGTAATCAGGTTAGTACCTCCCATACATACTTAAATAGGGTTTATAATTATCTTTTCAATTATGTAAATAATATTTTAGAGAACAAATCGATTTGGTAAATCGATTACCAAAATATGGTCACACAAAGACGATCTATCTGTCAAATCAATGCATCGTTTTGTGCCGTTTGTTTTTGACTTTTGTTTGTTTTGTGTCGAGTTGGATTTAGTTCTGTAAGTTCTGTTCGTACAATTTGAAGCGGTCAAGTTGAGCGTTTACGTTCCTCCAGTGGATTTGTATAAACTCCTGTTTTAGTGACAAGTGAGCACATTGACTCTATATTATTTATATGAGCTTTGGACTCTTGTTTCAGTGATAAGTGAGCAAATAGTCTAATTTAATTTTTGAGTGAGCCTTGGCCTCTTGTTTTTCTCCTGAAAAATGTCTACACCTGGTAGAGGTCGGATGAACTGCCCTCTCTCTCGCTGGTGTGTAAATTGATCTTCGTAGTCGTCAAATCGAAGAATTAAGCAAACCAATGCATAGCCTTCTGAGATCCTGGGTAACACCTATACCGGTAAGTATAAAAGTGTCATTTACAAGGCTTATACAAACATTTAGGATGCCTATGTTTGGTCAATTAAGGGGTCATAGTCATATTTTCGCTATAACAGAAATTAACGTTTTAGGCAGTGTAAGGTGATCTGTGAGAAAACATAGACCATTGCAATGAGCACATGAATAAATATACCTACGTATTATCTATTTAGGAATTCACTGATTTGTTTTTGTTATCTTTTTAGATATCCTCTGATGACATCCTGTGTGTTGAATGTATTGTATTATTACAAAACTGGACATCATCAACCACAACTATCCCTTGTATCTCTTGCTCTTGGACACCTCAACATGTTTTGCTTGTGTCATGTCAACTGCAAGTCGCAGAACTTGATAAGACTGTCCTCAAAGGAACGTTATGGTAAGATGGACACCAGCTCATCATATAAGTGTTTTAATCATGGCATTATAACTATGAGTGAACTAATTTAACAACAATAAATATAGTATTTCCTTATTTTTAGGTCTTGCATTTAGAACGAGTTTGTTGGGAGGCTGCATCGAGAGAAATACAGAGCCAGGCCGTTGGTGGCGTTAAAAGACCCACCGTGGGGTCTGCGCCAGTGACTGATAACATGGACGATAACATCGCAGATGCTGTGATTTCTGTACCCCTCCACTACCACTGCTGGTTCCACTTCCATTTAATTAATAGAAGAAGATTTGCCCATAATATTAGCTCAAAACTATTATCTAGTTAGGGACAGAATTAAATGGAAACATCTGAGTAGCAGGATTTATTACACTTATTTATTGATAAATAGAGAGCAACATAGGGCAAATTCTTTAGAGAGTATCATTGCTTATTATTGTAGTTGCTTAGTGGGAAATCATACAGTAGGGAACTGCACTCATACTATGACCGTATTGTAGTATTTAAGCTGGAGTTTTTTTAATGATATAAGTGCCCCAGTACAATTTCTAGACCACATTATATTCCTTGAAGAATAAATGTTTTACCTACTATTTATTGTTGTTTTTTTTAAAGTAAGCAGCCGTAGATAGCTTAACTTAACTTGAGATGGATCCGTGCGGTTGTTGTAATTTAACTATGAGCTCCTCTAGCCTAAGGCTTTAGTTGTAGGTAAGTATTTATTTTTAACAACACTACTTACTAGTGGTGAGGGCACAGCTTAACGCTGTCTGCTGGTACAGTACGGCAAGGGATATTTTAAGCACAACTTAACCTACATAATATCTAGCAAGAGAAGAAGTTATGTAGTGTTTTTTAAATTCAGGAATCAATATTAATACTTAAACAATATTATTGTTTTAATTTCAAATATGTTTAAAACAAAAAAAAACTTGTTTTACAACCTCAATTTCAGCATCAGAAAAAGTTAGATTTCTCTTAAACTAGGGTGAATAATTGAAAATCGATTTCAGGGTATGAAAAGGTAATTCTAGGTCTACAAAACCAAGTTAAAACCACCGTGACATGCGAAGTTTTTTAGGGGCCCAAAACTCTGAACAAAATGGGCATTGTCCTTTCTGATGGCGATGTTTGTTACCAAACTCCTCCGAAACGGTTTGACCGATTTGTACAAAATTTTGAGTGCATATCGGGTAGGTCTGAGAATCGGCCAACATCCATTTTTCATAACCCTATTTTTTTTTTGCAAGACGACGTTTGTGGGGTCTGCTAGTGATTCTATAAAATACTAAGTAGGTAATTAACAATACGAAACACAAAACATTAAATTATTTGCCATATGACAGCTAGCACACGTTAAAATACCAACAAAATGCATGCGTATGTGTGCGTGCGCCCCTTTTCGTTCAGTGTATGGAGACAACCTTCTGCAAATATCTATTTAGTGAGTTGCGAAACGAGTGAAGTTTTTAGTTAACTAATTAATTCTGAAGCACGGTGTTATCTTCGAGGTTGCTTGCAAGGAAGGACGGCGCTATGTGAGAAACAGCAAGTCATTATGTTAAATATTTGGTCGGTGGGAGTGGGAGAGATTGAATTAAGTAGTTAGCTGGTTTTTGGGCAAACTTAAGGTCGGTAGAGCTGAAAGTTTTAGTTCCGTTTTTTTAATATTGGCTAGCATCTTTTACTCTCCGTATTTTTGTTGTTTCTCGCAATAAAGGAAATAGGTTTTTTGTTCGGCAATTAGGCCCACCGCAAATTGTGGCGTCTATTAATGAAACGCATGTTGATTTGTTCCTTATGGCCTCCAGATTATAGTGGCAGTAATAATTATACTTCGTCTTACTGGAATACTGAAGAAATACGATAATGATCAAAGATTTCTCTAAAAGAGCTATTGTTTAGTGAGTAGGTTGGCTTCATCGGTATTTTGTTTAGTAAAATAGTGCACTGTTCAGCAATAAATAGCAGCAATATAAGGTGTTTTGAACGGTTCATGAAATAATGATGAACCGATGATGAATCAATCAGCCATCAACTTACTGCTTACCTCTTTGGAGTTATAGCGTAATCAGCCTATAACAATCCCACTGCTGGAACACAGGCCTCCTCTATTATATTGCCAAAAAGGTGTTATTTGAAACAAGTTATCAAAAACACATACTTCTACAAAATAAATAAAACCAATCGTTTAAATAAAACAATATTGCTAACGAACAAAGCATTTAGGCCTATTTGAAATCAATCTGTTACACTCAAAATAAACCTATTCTATAGGATTAACAATAACTAAGGGCAACTCACAGTAATGAACGAATCGCGATCAGCACGACTAAACTGCGTTCAAGAGCTGTCAGTGCCATCTTTGTTGTGGAATATTTACATTGACAGCTCTTGAACGCGGATTACTCTCTAAATCCGTCAACGAAGATATGAGTTGAAGAAAGTAGTTGGTCCAGCAAAACAAGGAATAAATAAAAACATTCGAACGGGCAAAAACGCATCGTGAGTAGAACAACTGTCGAATCGTGTTGTCATTCATTATTCGGAACTAATCTTATGTCCCGTAACTTCGGTCGTTCAACCTGATGTGTTGATCGCGTTCAGTTTCATTGGTGGAATTTGTCCGAAGGGGTACGTGGATTATCACTTACGACTCTTAAATTGGTATATCTCTGAGAGATCGAGTCAGTGATCAAAGTCACTGACTCGATGCGGACAGTTAATATTCGAATGAAAATTTGATTACAACTCGATTACTTAAAATTGAATTGGATTGCATATTTTTTTTTTAATGGATTAGTTTGAATTGTGATAATGGCTGCAGATTTTTTCAACATTTTTCTTGCTTAGTAAAAATGGATTGAGTACGTGTCTAGGTTTTAGAAATAGATTTATCTAGAAACATATTTATGTGATTGCTGTTTCTTTTATAAATCGATTCCTATTTTTTCTGTTTTTTTCATTTACATAGCGACCGCAATGATGATCATAGGAACTTGACTATTTTGTTTCAGTCAGTAATCGTTTCATTACAAAACTCGTTCTTACGTTCAAGCTCAAATCTTCGAGCCAGTTCTTGTATTTTATACTTTATACCCAGCAAAGTAAAGTTCTAAATACAAAATTGACAAGAGACTCGGATTTAATGTCAGTTTTTGTAATTAGAACTTTAGCATTGTCGGAATAGCGAAGGCAGCTCACCATCCGTTATGGACCATGCCCGGGTCGACGGCGCGTTGGCTTCCACGGGCGCCTGAAAGAGTTGTTAGCACTAACTGAAGGGGGCTGCTTGGGCCGAAGCCTGCCAGGTTCACGGGTTGTTCGAAAGAGATACCGTGGCCCCTGGCACAGGCAACTGAAGAAACACGGGTGGGTTTTAGTCAGTAAAAGTCTGACACGAAAAGCGGAAGAAGTTATTTGATAATTTCCCACACTCAAAAAAAAAATCACTGTCGGAATAAAAAATCGATCATTAAAATAGCGTCTGAAGAAAAACCTTGTTTCGCAATTAAAATAAATCGCATATTTAAGAGTCTGCTAGATAATTATCAAAGTCCTCAGCAAGGCCACAGACTTCCATGAAAATTTCCCCACGTAAATTAATTTACGATAATTTCGTGGCTTCCTCTTGCATGCAAGTTGATGCAAGTTACAAAGTAAACCTTCGAACTCTAAATAACGCGTGCTTTATCGCTCTACTCCAGTAATTATTAGAGAGCCACGTATGTGTTGGAAACTTCGCACTTTCTACGTATTCTTCTTAGTAACTTGAGCTAAAGCAGCCGGTCTATTCTGTAAAAATATCAATGTGAAAACTTAGATCAAAAACTTTAGGTCAAATATTATTGAAGTTATAATAATAACAAATTTATTTACTCAAACAGAAACATAGCTATAGCAAAGTTCTTACATAATATGTTAGATAGTCTAGAATCTAGTGGGTGAAGCCCTGTTCTTCTAGCTGGGTTACAAAATAACCTGTGTTAAGGAGAAACAGTCTCGGTCCCCTATGCATAATGGTTCAGTGATAATTATACATAAAATATTGTATAGACGCCAGCACATCAAGCTACCTGAAACTTTCAAATTTACCCAATCAATTTTAAACCTTATAATTTAGCGATAAAGTTGAATATTAAAGAAATTTACTTCTTTTTTTCTTCTTTTTCTTCTCTTCTTTACTTCTTTTTTTTGCTGACGCTACAATTTTAACGGCATTACATATAAGGAGTAAATACTAGTTTTTATATTAGGTCCTTACATATGAAATTAGCGTTTTGTCGTACTGACCACTTTGATCTGAAATATCTCCTCTTTGGTTTTGGTTAAGAATTCCAAATTAAAATTTATAAATTCATTTAGCTGGTACATTTGAATTTTGAAAACAGTCATTCATTTGTTTTTTCCTCATTATTTTTTTCTTTGGCGTCGCTTATTACCGCACAATGGAAAAGATGAAATATCGGTATATTTACGAGTACGAGTTCTACCGTAGCACCAGTGCTGCAGAAACAGTTAGAAGGATTAACGATGTGTACGGCGCTGGTGTCGCAAAAGAAAGCATGGTACGTTTTTGGTTTCAACGTTTTCGTTCTGGAAATTTCGACCTTCAGAACCAACCCCGTGGACGGCCAGAGACCAAAGTGGAAAATGAAGAATTAAAGGCTATTGTGGAAGCGGATTCATCACAAAGAATTTCATAGATAGCTGCAGGCTTCGAGGTAAGTGATAAAACTGTATTAATCCACTTGAAGCAAATCGGGAAAGAAAAAAACTTGAACGATGGCTACCTCATGAATTAAGTAAATCGAACTTGCAAACACGCGTCAACTGCTGTGTTACTTTGCTCAACCGACACAATAATGAAAGGATTTTAAATCGAATCATTACTTGTGATGAAAAGTGGATATAGTACAATAATCGGAAGCGCTCGTCGCAATGGCTGAACCCTGGAGATCCAGCCAAATCCTGCCCTAAACGAAAATTAACTTGGAAAAAGTTACTTGTGAGTGTTTGGTGGACTAGCGCCGGTGTCGTTCACTACAGCTTTCTAAAATCTGGCCAAACGATTACGGCAGATATCTATTATCAGCAACTGCAAACCATGAAGGAAGAACTAGCTGCTAAACAACTGAGATTGGTCAATGGCTATATGCCACTGCTGCTTCACGACAACGCAAGACCACACTGCACAACAAACAACCAGTAAGTTAGATGAGCTACAATTGGAATGTCTGCGACATCCACCGTACTCCCCGGACCTTGCTCCAACAGATTACCATTTTTTCCGGAATTTGGACAACTTCTTACAAGGAAAAAAATTCAACTCCGATGCGTCAGTCCAAACCGCTTTCAAAGAGTTCATTGATTCTCGCCCCCATGGTTTTTTTTAGTAAAGGGATCAATGAACTACCTATGAGATGGCAAAAGTGCATAGATAACAACGGTGCATACTTTGATTGATTAAATATATTTTACAAAAAAAAACCCCCTAAAAAGGGACCAAAAAAAGACCTAATATTTTATACAAATATTTATTTTGCTTAATAATTGAATATAGGTGTGGTGTGTCGGTGAATGTGGGTATGAGGGTGTGTGTGTACTGTGAATGAAGTGAGCTTTTATTCCACTTATCGTAGCTAAAGTTTGACTTTAAGGACAGATGACTTCACCAAAATTTTCACAGTGACATATTTACAGCATACATCGACAGATATCAGACGGTTCACTTATTTATCAGTTTTGTCTTTCATAACGAATTTTTCACTCGAAATGCCAAATGTCGAATGTTTCACTCGAAATTAAACGAACCCAAAATGAATCAAAAGTGAAAATGAATTCATTAGTGAACCGGGCAGATATCGAGTGCCGAAATCCAACGACGTTGGATTTCGGCACTCGATATCTGCCCCTCGCCTACCGAATGATCGAGAAAATAAATGAAACAAGCGGATTACGAGTAACGATCTCTTCTATTTAATTTTGTCGGTGTTGTGTGAACGTGGCACATTCCACGTTCAAACAAATGAACATTCACTTGTTTGAAGTGGATCAGTGTTCCATCACGTGTTTGCCTCAAGTTTATTTGTCTATGACCCGAAAATGAGTCGTTCATATGTCACTTATTCGTTCGGAAAACCGGAAGGCATCGGCGCGAGAACGCAACAGTCGCGTGTTCGCACGATGCTCGCTTTCGTTAGGATGCAGCCTAATAAGGGGCAAGCCCCTGCCATGGTCAAGATAACGGGTTGCTACTGAGAGCTTTCTAATCGAAAAATCTACCAAAGATTAATGCTGTCGTTCTTATCTGGAAATACATATCTCACCGTGAAAACTTTGTAGCATCAGAAGGCTGGGGAAGTGAGCCATCAATAGTGTCAATTTGTAGCATCAGAAGGCTTATCCTCATATCTAAAACGTTCAAAATCTAGTCACAAAATAAAATAATCAAAAAAGTAAAAAAAAATTCAAAATGTAGGGAAGTCAAAAATACCTGTAGTATTTTTGACAGATTGAGATTGAGATCAGAGGGGCAATTTTCGTAATTTTATGAACGTTCAGTCTGATCTCAGTCTTCACTTCACCTAAGTTTTCACGGTGAGATTTTTACAGTATAGAACTCGTGATCCGACACATTTAGTTGTAGCACTTGCAACAACTAAACGAACAAGTGGGGTCTTATGTACTATCGAAGAAACTTACATCTATACACCGTAAGGGCTATTCTTGCTTGCAGCGCGCGGCCGCTATAGTAACGCTTGCTAACAGATGTGGTCATCGTGTGCACGGGATTTGTTTTCAAATTGAGCAAAAATGTAAGTTTCCTCGATTGTACTTATGAGTAGCATTGCTATTTGTGATTTTTTCCGCATTGGTATTCCTTGTTCGGCCCACATTTCATTCCTTTTTTCCCCGCAAAGCACATTTTTTGTTTCAGTATTTATTATTTTTGTTTTGTTTTGCCTCGGTTTTGTTCCTTATTTATCTCAGTTTTTATTTGTATCAAATTATTCCTTAAAAACGCTCCCACATCTTTCATCAAAGCTTCTCTTCATGATTTAATCAATCACGCTTAAGACCTTAATCTCAGAGGTCTGAAGTTTTAAAAAAGAGCCACAGAATGACCTTGCGGAGATAATTCACTTGAAACTTGCTCATTTCTAATTTTGTAAAGGAACTTGGAGTTCGGCGGTGTAGACACGCGTTGGGGTTGAGATGTAGTATGATTTGGAGAAGGCATTTTAAAAGAGAAATTGCCTTTGGAGGAGAATAGAAACAGAGAATGGCATTGCAGAGGCATGCATTTTGATAATTTTGCTTACTCACTTGATATACAAAGTGGGATGACAATACAACAATAAATTAAACTTCGTATACATAATGACGTTCCTAGTCTGCATACGAAAATTCAATCAAATATATGCAATAGTTTAGTCACTGAACATTATTATTAATTTTTAAAAATTTCTACATGGTTTATTTGTTAACAAGCCAGCACCGACAGGTTAAAGATATCTGTTAAACACAACCTGTTGCCAGCTCGCTAGTTCAATTGTTCTTAAATTTTATTTCCCGATGCGAAATAATGCATATTATTCTTGAGACATAAGTGATGTGCATGCGGAAGATATTACTTACTACAAATGTTACATTTTTTACAAACCTAACAAAAGGGGTTCCCGGCACACTGCCCTAACATTTCTCAGGTTTCACCCATATGTTTGTTGGGTCAATAAAACCGCGCTGTTGCCTCAATATTTAAAGTGTGTTCTATTTGTTTACACTTTTATGCTATTTCATATGTTACAAAAATCACTTTTTTGAATTCCACGTTAGGATTTATTTGATAGTTCCTAAATACTCCTAAGCATTAGTACTGTTAGTGTTTTCATTTATTGTTGTATTGTCTTCCCTACTTTGTTTATGACAAGTATTGCCGACGTTGGCGAAAAGTATGCGAAGCAGAGGTGGGACTGGGTAGGTCACACCTATAGGATGTATCCAGACAGATGGGGCATGACCAAAGTGGGTGCCTGAAGACCTGCATCGTCACCAAGGTAGACCCGAGAAATGCCTAGCATGAAATTTGGCCTCGTTCCTAACCGATTGGACGAAGAAAGTACAGCCGATCGGCTATGTAAAAATCTCACCGTGAAAAGTTAGGTGAAGTGAGCTTAGAGTGAGCTGACAAGAGTATCAATCCCTAGCATCAGGATGACACTGACAGCTCACTCCACGCTCACTTCACCTAAGTTTTCACGGTGAGATGGTCACAGAAATACACTGCAGCATAGAAAAGTGTAAAAATATGGGGTGATTTTTACCCTGGAGTGGGACAGGATAGTTTAAATAAAAATAAAAATGTGGTATTTGATAATGCCCTTTGTTAGGTACAAATAAAAAAGACAGGCCGCGTCCTAATCAAAGCCACTGTGGCCCAAATTTGCAGTGGTTGACAATATTATGGCATTAATTTTGTTAGTTAAACCGCGAGACGTGGCGAAGCGGTCGGTTTCGCCTAAAAATATTTACGTGGCGATGGTATATTCACAACGACGATCGCTACACAAGACACGGGATAATAGTTGAATATCTAGTCAAAGCTTTGAATTGAATTCTTGTGTAAAACTATAAGACACAGTTTCAGTAGTTTTAGACTAATTTTTGTCACACTATCTAAAGCAGCAATATGGATAATCAAAATCGAAATATTTTATTTCACATAAGTCTACAAGGGCACTTATGAAACGTCAGAAGCTAGGTGCACGGTTCCAATTGGTCGTTTCCTATGGAGAAGAAACGGCAAGAAACTCCACGGTTACTCTTTTAAATATAATTGGCTTTTACAATGTTTTCTAATTACAGTAGGTATGGGAGGACAGCGTAGGCCTTTCAACAAGTACCATCAGGTACTTGATAAAATAAAAATGGTCTACAGATCTAAAATCTACAGGGTCTACAATAATGGAAGTATTATCCCAGGTCAGACAAAGTATAATTAGGTTTTTCTATCAGGAATTTCTCAATAGTCCGATATCTGGTTGTTTGCCCGGTGAGTTGCAATAGGCTTGCCCCCTATGACACAAGGACTTAATATAACTGGCAAAATGTGGATGTACCAGAGGTACGAAAAAACAGGCATGATATTATAATGCAAAAAGTCTTATTCACGCTTACCATCGTTACCTTTTGGGTTAAACTTCGGTAAGCCCACAAAATTGATAATATCGAACCCAAATCGATTATCACTTTATCTAAAACCTTCCTTCATGACTCGTTAGTTGAGTGTATTACATTCTGACCGCAAACAATCTGTGTAGGTACAAGTAACAAAGTTAAACAAGAAACTCGAACGAAGTTCACTAAACCGCTTTGTTGAGGCGCGCCTCTTGGGAGAAAGCGATACTGTGTTTTTTGCACTGATCAAAAAATAAAAAATATGCGCGTCGCTTTGAGAACCTCCACCTATTTTTCATTTAGTAAAAAAATGTTTTGCGCTCCTGAAAAATATGGCGTCTCTCTTTAAAAAAGGAACAGAATGTTAATAAACTTTAAACTGGGAACTTGATCACGAATGTGGGTGAACCTACAGTAATAATAAAATTTTCTTCAGCAGTTGATAGAACAGAAAAACAAACTCTTGTTTGTTTGTTTGTTTGACACGCTTATTCTGGAATTATCAGTCGGATTCGATAAATTATTTTTGCATTTAATAGCCCAATCCATGAGGAAATCTATAGGCTTAACATCATGCCAGGACTTTTTAGAGCCGAGCAAAAAAAAGCTAAAAAGAAGTGTTAACGCGGGCGGGTGATGCGATGCGATGGGTTGCGGGAGCAACAAATTTCACGCAGACGAAGTCGCGGGCAGGGGCTAGTTATTAATAAATATAAACATTTCTTTGAGAACTTTCTTTAAGAGGAATAATTATGTAATTATGTAAGTTGGAAACGTCGCAAATACTTAGCTGTCAAATATTTCGCTGTTTCGATTTAGCTAACAATTTCTACATTGCGGCTGTCGAGAGAATGCGTTCATGACACCTGTCCGTTTCATACAAATGTATACGTGTTTTGCGAATTTGATCTTTATTAGCAAACAGAATTGTCGCACTGACCGGACTGTAGAGTCACTTGTACTGACGTCGTAATTGTAATATTTTTTTTTTACTGGATCTTGGAACCTTCTGGTTACGAAGATATTGAAGGTCAACATTCCAACTTTTACTGGCGTTATTTTACGAAAACAAGCTTTAAGGCAGATCACACTACAATGCGCCACGCAACGGGACGCAGATACCGTGCCCCCGCGCGTAATTATAAAAATTCAATAAACAGTGCGGGGAATTTGGCTTCGTTTCCCGCGCCCAGTCGCGTGGTACGTAGCAGTGTGTGATCCACCTTTAACACAACTTTATAACAAGACCCCAGGGCCTCAAGTCTGCTATTACAATTGTGTCAGAATGGTCTATCATTGATTTCAGAATTGTTGATTTTGACAAGTTTGGTAATTTTTTAACATGATGGCGTCATTATGACTTTCCAATGGTCAACCACTGACACTCCATTGAAAGAAATGGCATAAAATGGTAATTTCGTACATAATGACAAATGAATAAATTAATGTAATGTTTATTGCTATTTACGAACTTCTTGCTACTTCTGATTGCAAACACTAATACGTAATATGTAAAAATATATATTAAATGAAATCTAGCATGAAATTTAGTAGTAGTTTTTCTCAGACCATTGACCGACCAATGATCAACCATTATGAATTTAGCAGATTACGAACTTTTAGCAAAATGACAATGGAATCGTGTTGGAATGACGAATTTATAAAAATAGCAGACTTGGGCCCCTGTACCATTGCATGCACGTATAAGCACTATGTTTTTTCGTGTGTTACATTACGCACAACAGCAAACAGTAAATTTTCACACCAAAAATTAAAATCGTTTCTCAGCAAATATTTTTATGCAATGTTACTTAGTTTAATGTACAGACGCGAGCATATCAGGGTACCAGAAATTATCAAATTTCCCCAATCAACTTTGAACCTAATGCTTAAGCGATAAAGTTGAAAATCTATTAAAGAAAGACAGTTGTTAAATATTACATAATAATATGTCATCATAATGAAATGTCGTTTACCTTTTCATTGAAATAGACAATCACCTCAACAGCATTCTTCATAGATATTCCGATTGTCCAATATCTACGTTATTCAAATTTAAAGCATTTCTTTCAAATAAACCAATTACAGGCACTTTTGAATTGTCAAGGGGTCGGTCGGTCAGTCAGAAAGATGAAGCTAGTTGCCCATTCTAAAGCGTAATAGGTATCTACCTGTGCAGAAGAACGGGCAAGAAACTCCACGAACACTTTTAAATCATAAAATTGTTACAAAAATATTGCTTTTATGCAACCGTGCAATGTTTCGAGGGAAAAAAGTGATTTGGTGGTTTTAGTAAAGCTAAAAGAGTGGATGTTTTTTTGACTGTATTGGGAAGCTTATTTCTTTACTTTTGCGTGTTGTTAAACAATTTATAAATGTACATTTATGTGTTTAACAGTATAAATTATTAAAAAAAAAAGAAATGTTCACACTTCAAATACTATTTTATGCATGTTTTTTTTTTTTTTTTTATTTGATCGTATTGCAAAAACATTACCGTTTGTTTGCAATTTTTATGAAGCTGTGTGTAAAATGTGGTTTTCAATTAATTGGTGTTCCTATACTTACGTAGAACTGAAAACGGTACTAGCCCGAGTCGTGAACATTCTAATTAATTTGCATAAATTCACAATCGGTATTATATTTCTAAAATCAAATTCACTGATCGTAGTTCCAGTTTTTCGAAATAGCCGAATACGTTTTAAATTCGAAGAGCTTGACTTTCGAGCTCATCTCTAAACTCTAGAGCGAAAAAAACAAAACAAAATCGGGCTATTCGAAACTCAAACACCATGGAGAGAGTCTATTATCGGCTGCCAAAAGCCGACCGCTGCATATAGATAAGCAAGTCGAAATGGAAATGTGCGACTGTGCAACAGCTGTGTCTATGCAAATGCACTGGACAATTTAAATTTGGAATTCCGTGTAACCGCTCCTCGGTTCTGGAATGGATTTTAATGATTTTAATATTCGAATTTCGAAATTCTGCTGGCCGATTTGGCGTATTAGCTTGAGTTGTATCGGATTTATCTAATCTAGGTACTATATAAAATTCTCGTGTCACAGTGTTAGTTACCATACTCCTCCAAAACGGTTGGACCGATTTGTATGAAATTTTGTGTGCATATCGGGTAGGTCTGAGAATCGGCTACTATTTATTTTTCATACCCCTATTTTTTTTTTTTTTTTGCAAAACGACATTTGCGGGGTCAGCTAGTGATTTATAAGTTATAAGTACTTACGTCATATAAGTGGGCTTGAATATGGTTCTTAGATTTTTGTATTTGGAATTACAAGGATACTCGTACCTTTAATAGGATATTGGTTTATCAAAGTAGCCCCAGCATTAAACGCAATCATCTACCATACCTGCCCACTGTGATTCAGGACTGAAAAAATCAATGTATTTTATACGTCACCGTGAGTCGAATCTCATTTATTATTCCTCAAAACATCCTACACACATTCATCTACAGGGTGCATTTGATATCATGGGCATTATTTTAACCTAAGGTACTACTTATGATACTAATTGCATTAGGGCTACTATTACGCAAATCAAAAATATTATTAATGCAAGTATGGAAAACCTTAAAATGTAGTAAGTCATACAAAGTATCAAATTAGTTGCGCTTCTCGATAGCAAATGCGTAGGTACACTACGCCGTACGCGCGTCATTGGGCGTGAATTCTTTGACCCCGCCCGACTCACGTGACATTCGTAAGTTGCCAATGAATTGATTCATAATAAATTCCAATTTTCCCTTCGTACTTTGCCGGCTTAGGACGGTCAAAACTACGTCAACTAACATACATTAAAAAAAAACATTTACGTACCTAGCTTGTGGATTGTTTTGAAAAAACCTTATTTGTCGGTAAAGTGACAGAGGGTAAACGGGTGCTCTTCCACGAGCTTGTGCATGTGCTGGCACGTGAAAAGACGAAAAATCCAACAGGTTCTGAGTGGTTCTGGTGGAATGAGACCCCGTGAAGGAATAGGGTCGTTCGGGTAGCGCCGATGGAACATTTCACGAGTTCATACTAAATTTCTTGCGCGATCGTAAATTACAACCATTTGTGGGTATTGTTGGTTGGTGTACCTAGCCTGCACATTACGCGGTCGAGGCATCGTGTACACAAACACACACACAACACACAACTACTACACTAACACTTAATACACTGCAATCCAAGCACCGTATGCCGCGAGCGGCGAGTACGGCGATTACGTCACGGGATCAATAAATCAATTACGCGTCAATGCACCTGCGCAGTCGTTATGACACTGGTTCCGGGTTCGTGACTTCGTGTTGCGGCGGGAAGCATACCCCGCGCGGGGGTGATATTCGTATTTTTGCGAGTGAGGGAGTGGGACGGAGAGAGTTCAGGGAATCCCGCCGGACGGAATGTCTTGTAGCCCATTGTTATTATTACTTGTAAGGAAAAACACGCGCGCGCGCAGGTGATGTTTGTTTACATTTCGCTTTGCGCTGTACTGCGCTTTAAGATTTTGATATTTCAACAATTATTGGCGTTAACGAAGTATTTTGTTTTAATTACTTTAAGTGTTTATTTGCAATACTAAGCCTTGTGCAATTTGATTTACTACATTTTTAAGGTTTTCCTTACTTGCATTAATAATATTTTTGATTTGCGTATTAATAGCCCTAATGCAATCAGTATCGTGAGTAGTGCCTTAGGTTAAAATAATGCCCATGACTTCGATTCCACCCTGTATACAGCCAGACCTACAGTATTGATTCTACAGGACTAACCAAATACGCGCAAAAAAACTTCCTTTTTCATATAAAAGTTAGCTAACATTCACAGACACATAAATCAAAAATGAAAAATAAGAATATTTTTATAAAAAAATAAAAATGTTGATAAACCTATGCTAAATAACAAAACGAAAACTTTTGCAATATATTTTTTGTATCTGTTTATAACGTGTGCTGTCTGTATACATTTTGCTCTTGAACGTAAATATTTAATGTAAGTATTCTATTCGAAGCTCATATTATAATATTTTGGCTTATGTATACTAACGGCATACATTTTGAGCAAAAATATTATATCTGCGAGAAAAACGAACTGAAAATTAAATATTATTACAAGCCGTGCGCTCGATGGGATTTCCCATTGGCAAAAATGACGAACGAAACCATACAAACTTTGGGCCGAAACACATAACCGCGTTGCGGCACCGCGCCGCAACGTAACCCGCCACAGAGCGTTGCGTTGCCGGCGCCGCAAAACAAAGCGTTGTGCTGCCATGCATAGGGCAACCATTTGGTGGACGTATCTCTGCCATGGATTGCAATAAACGCTCTTTTGTTATTAAGAAGACATTACTTGTTTTTTATTTATTTTTTACATCGTTCTCACATATTTATAAATTCAACATATGATGTAACTAATAATTTTGTAAAAATATAATTTAAAAAGAGTGTCCATGGAGTTTCTTGCCCGTTCTTCTCCATAGGTACCTACTACGCTTTGGAATGGGCATCTAGCTTAATTTTTTCTTGACTGACCGACTTCTTGACAATGCAAAAGTGCCTGTAAATGGTTTAATTGAAATAAATGCTTTGAGTTTGAGTTTGAGTTTGAGTTACACCAATTTAAATAGGGGACAGACGCGGCGGGCGGCACTGCCGATTTGTGGTGAAGTGCCGCAACGCGGTTAATGTTTCGGCCGTTTAACCTTCTGTGAGCAATTAATTTTTAAAAATCCTTCCTTATTGCTTACCTTCGTTGATAGTATTATTATCTTCTAATAAGGTACGGAATTAATGAATGCCACTACTAGACTTCAGATACCCTTTATTTTTATCAGACTTCAAAAAAGGAGGAGGTTCTCAATGCGGATGTTTATATTTTGTTATATAAGTTCGAGTGTAACTCTGTCATATATAGACGGATTTGCAAAATTCTTTTTTTAATAGATAAGGTTTGTCTCAAGGATGGTCGCTTATAAATGATTAACTTTGATTGGGTAGTTTTTGAGTTAGCTTCAATAATACAATTTTTTTAATGATGTTTTAATAACTTCCTATCACTGATATTTTACATAACAATTAGTTTTAAATGAATTTGTGTGGGGTAGGTACAACTAAAAAGTGAAAAATACTTACGTTCAGCATTCCTATCCGAACAAGATTATAACTGGATTTTAAAAGAGAATGTGACCTCTGAGTTTGTCGAATCGGCCTTTCTTCTCAGAATAGTCAGATAGGAAACGCCGACCTCATACAGTTTTTTAAAACACGATTGACGTGTAAAAGTATTTGTGCAAACATATTTACAGAAATAAAATTATTTTTATCCTCAATCACAATCTACATGGCGGCGATAATGCTGCTATCCGATAACGTGTTGGACAACTCAAAGAAACGGCAGTTTCAGGATAATATACTTTTATTAATCATTTTGTCAACATAAACAAACTCAGAATTAAAACAGTTTATCACAAATTCGCATACAGTAAATTATGATATTTCCGGTACCTACTTAACAATTTTTTAAACTTTCAACGACCGACGGTCAATCAGGCCGAGGTTTCACTATTATAACTTCTCGAGTCAGTTATCAGCGATCGAATAGTCGAGTCTGAGCTGTCTCATAATCACTACGGTTAGTTGGAGGGGTATGGTGTTGCCAACTCTTAACAGTGTTGCTAGTTAAATGTACACAATACTACTACATTTTGTAAAAAAACGAGTGCTGGGCACATATCCAGTACTAGGGCAGTAAGTACATTTTGCACAAGAGTTCCTCTTGTAATGTCAATGCTAATGTCTCTTGTATGAATGTCATGCTTCTAGACTCAGTGGTTTAGGCTGTGCGTTGTCTGCCAATGAATGAATGAATTTAGGTAGAGGATATAAATTCTTTTAACACTCGGATGTATTCACCACTGTGGATACCACCACTATGGATACCACCACCGTGCATACACATACAATTGCTTCTCTGTTTGCAGCTATATTAAAATTAATTTTAATGCAAAGTGAATTGGTTGAAAGAACCCATAAAAACAGAGCTGTGTTTGTAAAATCATTGCTAATGTAAAATTCAGTGGTCACTTTTTTTATAGTAGGAGATAGTTTTTGACCCAGCACCACAAATCACAATCTGACTGACAGATTTTAACATTCGTAGTCCATTGCTTCATTTGTGTTCTGCTCGACTACGTGCCGAAATAACGTATAAGTAATCAAAATATCAAAATTAAATGCAAATTGCAAATAAGCTGCAGGAGCCAACGTTTACGAAGCTGGTCTTACCGCAGTTCTATACGAATATATTTAGAATGGAATAAAATTTTATTTATTGTTGCTGTCAGTTAAGTGGTGTTTGTTGTGTTGTAGTTGTGGTTGTGGCGTTACTTTTATTTTATAATCTTATATTTTATTTAACATTTTGGTAGATTCTTTTATATTTTGTTTAGGTGAGAACTTTGTAGGTCTTGTAGACTTTAGATTTGTAGACAATTTTTTATTTTATCAAGTACCTGGTACTCTTTGACAGGCCTACGCTGTCCTACACCTACCTACTGTAATTTTAAAACATTGTAAAAGCCCATTATTTTTAAAAGAGTAACCTCTAGCCTCAAATTAGAACCGTGCACCTAGCTTCTGACGTTTCATAAGTGCCCTTGTAGGTTTATCTGAAATAAAATATTTTGATTTTATTCTTAACTACAATATACCTCTAAGGTGTGACAATAATAAGTAAATAAATAAAAAGAATTGTCTAACATGGATAGGGTGTATGTACAGTCAGTCGAATATACTTGAGGTTTAGTAAGAAACCGATAGAGGTTTTCGATTAAAATTTAGTTTAATTAATAGAAAACAAGCAGTTCATTTATCAAATTAAGTTTCATTCGAAAACATCAATCGACTTCTTAGTAAACTTCAACTATATTCGACGACCCTCCATACTTATCTCCTTTGCTGAGTTTACACATAGATTGGACACTCACGGTACGGCTGGTCCATAAATTCAAGATCGCCCAGCGAGCTACGGAACGGGCTATGCTTGGAGTCTCTCTAAGGGATTGAATCCGCAACGAGGTGATCCGGCAGAGAACCAAAAGTTGTCACACACTACACGCAAACAGAATAAGCTCACAGAATAAGCAAGCTGAATTTGCAATGGGTTGGTCATATTAGCCGTAGAACCGATGACCGATGGGGTAGACGTATTCTTGAGTGGAGACCGCGAATCGGTAAACGTAAGGTGGGACGCCCTAGGGCACGCCGCGATAGCGGTGGTAAGACCCCTCTTTGAGGAGTGGCTAGAGAGGCGCCACGGCGCCCTCACCTACCGCCTGACGCAGGTCCTCACCGGACACGGGTGTTTCGGGAGGTTCCTGCACACCATCGGGCGGGAGGAAACTCCCGGGTGTCACCACTGCGAGGGTCGCCCGGAGGACACGGTGGAGCATACGGTGGCGGTATGCCCCAATTGGGCGGAGCACCGCCGTGTTCTCGCAGAGGCGATCGGCGGCGGCGGCGACCTCTCGCGCCCGGCCCTGGTTCAAGCCATGGTCCGGGGCGAGAGGGAGTGGGAGGCAGTCACCTCCTTCTGCGAAGCAGTCATGCTAGCGAAGGAGGTGGCGGGACGGCTGAGGGAGAGGGCCTCACGTCCCAGCCGCCGCGGGAGACGCCCCGGGCGTCGGGAGCCGCGAGACGACTCCCGGTCACCGTAGGCGCGGGCCTGCGGGCGGAGAGTAATGGGTAACTCTCCATCCGATCAGGACCAGGCCCGTGCCGGATGGCGCGTACGTGTTCCACGTGCGCCTCAAAGAGATGTCAGCATAAAGGAAGGGGCCCGAAAGGGCCGAAGCCTGCCGGGGCAGCGGGATTGTCTGAAAGGGTTACCGCTACCCCGGAACACAAAGGGCTAAGGAAGGAACACGGGTGGGTTTTAGTCAGTAAGAGTCTGACACTCCCTTCTGCTCCACCCAGAGCGGGAGGGGTCATTGGATGATTTACCATCCACAAAAAAAAAAAAAAAAAAAGGTGGGACGCCCTCAGGGTAGGTGGAGCGACGATCTTCGCAGGATGGCTGTTAGCAGCTGGATGGAGGATGAGAGTTGCCGAAAATCGAGTTGAATGGCGTGCAATAGGAGAGGCCTATGTCCAGCAGTGGACTGCTATAGGCTGATCATGATGATGTTGACATAGATTTAGTAAATACGAAAGGAGGTAAAAGTCTCGTACTTAAGTCTGTTGTGTGTGTGTGTGTGTCTAGAAAGTCTTCAAATTATTTATTTTAATAATATGAATTATAAGACCCAAATTTCGCCAGTTAAATTTGAAAAAATCAAGTTTAAACGAACAGAAATTAAAAAAAAAAAACAAAAGCCCTCCACAAAAACCTGTAACACAGCCCTAAAAAATATTTTTATTGCAAATTGGACAAGGGAACACCTTCTTACGGGCAGTTGGCAAAACTTGGCCCATTTTGCCAAGAAATTTCCGATTCCACAAGTTTAAATTTGATCATAATCACTTGGTAGAACTCCAGTTATCCTGTAACATTGAATTTAGAGAGCCTTGTTTAGTAAAGATGATCTTTTAAATTAGAATTTGGCGGTGGAGGCGGTTTGGATTCTCGGAGAGGTAAAATGAGTTGGAAAATTATTTCGGAATTCAAATAGAAACTTGGGTGACAAATACGATTTTCTGCATAATATGACGCCTTTTCCCTGAAAGGTTAGGCTGGATGTACAGACGCCAGCAGGTCAACCTACCCCAATCTGTCAAATTTCTTTGATAGATTTTCAACTTTAGCACAAAGGAATAAGGTTCTTATTCAATTGGGAAAATCTGACAGATTGGGGTAGCTTGATGTGCTGGCCTCTGTACTACATACAGAGTACTATCACATTTCGCCAGTTATGTTTGAGTCCCAAGTAAGGGGGTAAGGATATTGCCATCAACGGCACCAACCAGGCACAAATCGAGACTCCGGGCTCTTACTGAGAAGTTTCTGATGGAAAAACCCAATAGCACTTTGCTCGACCTGGAGATCAAACCCTCTCACGCTTAGCAATAGCACTTGTGATCACTAGACTGTCGATGCAGTCCTAGCTTTAGGGCGTTTACGACGTACGGCATTTCATGCAAAGTTTCAAGCCCTTGTTTTTCGAAATGAATGAACCGATTTTAATGAAACTTCATTCGCATAGCAGGATACAAAGGTCTAAAAAGCTAGTAAAGACCATTTTCAAAGTATCTTATTTAAAAAAAAATAACTGGACATCCCTGTTTCTATGGAAAATTTAAAATCTGTCTAATTTGGCTGTAACATTATTTTTCGAAATTGTTCTTAACATTTTAGATCTTTGTATCCAGCAGTGCGATTCTGTAACCATCTCACCGTGAAAACTTAGGTGGAGTGAGCGAGGAGTGAGCTGTCAGTGCCATCCTGATTCTAGGGATTGATACTCTTGACAGCTCACTCTAAGCTCACTTCACCTAACTTTTCACGTTGAGGTTTTTCCAGAATCGATCGGCTGCTTATCGTCGCTGCGCCTGTCAAATTCCATATGTGATTTATTTTTATTATTCGTTTTTTGGACTAAACATAATTAATCTCTGTTTCATTCTCGATGTGTTGATAAAATCCTTTTTGTGACTTTCGAACTAGAAACAAGCTAAACAATTTCTATATGAGTTTTGACCGTTAGGAAAAATTCGTATGTGCAAAAATGCACATATGTTTAATGCAAAAAACGAAAAATAAAAAATCACATATGGAATTTGGCAGACGCAGCGACGTTATTCGAATGAAGTTTCATTAAAATCGGTTCATTCATTTCGAAAAACAAAGGCTTGAAAGTTTGTATAAAATGCCGTACGTCGTAAAGGCTCTTAAGACGACCAGAAGAAGAATAGCTTCCCCAACACGGAGCAACAACTAAACGAGATTCGAGCGCACTACATCACGATATCCGTTACTCTATGCGCCATACTTCAAAGTTATCTTTGACAGTAATTGGCCATTCGGTGCTTGGGCGTAAGGATAGTAACACATGCACTTCTGGAAATCTTTGAATGTAATGTGTTTGGTAGTTTAGGTTATTGATGTTGTGTGGCTTTTGAGTGATATACTTGTATTTTTTCAAAATTATCGGTTTAAAAAGTGGCCACGAAGGGTTACGTACCCATCATCTGCCTAGCCTTTTTCCAACTATGTTGGGATTGGCTTCCAGTCTAACCGGATGCAGCTGAATACGAGTATTTTATATGGAGCTACTGTCTATCTGACCTCCACAACCCAGTTACTAGATAATACGATACCCCTTGGTAAGACTGGTTGTCAGAATTTCGGTCTTCTGAGGACCCGTAACGACTGTCAAATATCCACGAATGACAGCTGGGACCAACGGTTTAACGTGCTTTCCGAGGCATGGAGGGGTCTTGGTGTGTAAAGATAGTCACACATCCACGGGCCAACCGCGGCAAGCGTAGCTTAACCTGATCGATGGACCTTTGCGGCTGTTATTATTTAGCCACAAGCCCACGAAGGGTTACGTATCACAAGGCAAAAAACGTTGAAAAAAACATGTCCCCCCCCCTTACGGGGGGTAAGGGGGGGGGGACTTAGACCCCTTTAGTTTTTACTTTTATTTTATTTTTACATATGGTAGGCTATAATTGTAGGCAATTATAGGTTGGTTCATCACAGTTTGTTTTTATCTTAAATATATACAAAAAAGTGCGGCCTACGAGAGTGATTATTTATTTATTTATACAAAAATTCGCATTGTGTTTGAATTATGTAGTACGCACGGCTACACATCAAGCTGATTATACGAAAAATCTATGCAATGCGAGGTCAGCTAAAACTGGAAATGTATAGCTTGATATGTAGCCGTGTGTACATTTATTAATTTATTACAGCTAAAAATAATAAATTATGAATTTCAAACCGTAAATTTCACTAAAAATAATCAATAACATGTGATAACTCATTAAAGTTCTTGACACTTGTCAGTTTCATACAAACGAATAGGTAGGTGTTTTGCGAATTTCAAAACTGCCTATCGATTCTGTAAAAATCTCACCGTGATAACATAGGTGAAATGAGCGTGAAGTAAACTATCAATGGAGGCAATCCCTAACATCAGGTGGAATGACAGTTCACTTCACCTTAGTTTTCACGGTGAGATTTTTACAGAATAGCACTGCTGTATTCAGTGTGAAATTTTGAAACGAGGCAGTAAGGGAAGGTAACTTATACCTTATGCGTTGTAGCTACAAGAAAACGTTCCTATAAGACTGTCCTTAATTGATGAAAAAAAAATCGCATGCGTGTTTTTTACTCTGGTTTCCCGCACTGGTACGGGAAATTACACCAAAGATACTATTACACCATTCACGCGGTTAGAGCTACAGCTCAGTAGTACCTACAGCTAGTTTATAATAACTTTTATGAAATGTAAAAGTATAGTTCAAACAATCTCCCAATATAAAACCGTATAATGTTCATTAACATGCGCACAAAATTGCTTTACCGTTGTTCCTAGGGTTTCATCAGGAATAATGATTTATATTCGAATAAGGTGCAGCGCAGACGGCACACTTTTTGTGCGATCGAGTCTGCGGCGCACAAAAAGTCTGCATGGCGCGCAAAAAGTCGGTCGCGGACTTTTCATAGACTCAACGCACACGACGCACACCTTTGATCATTCTGTCGGCAGAGCTGTCTGTCTTTTTAAATGTCTATCATGATATTCTGCCTTAGAAGTATCATAGTGTCCCGAAGTGCCCGGATTACACGGATTTTTTGTGCGCCGGACTTTTTGCGCGTCGTGTGCGTTACTGCATATAATTGCATAGGTTCTATTTTCACAGACTAAAAAGTGCGTCACGGATAGTCTGTCAAAAAAATGCAAATTGCTTTTGTTTGTGCAAGTGTGAATTTTTAGTAGCCAATTTTTTAATCACGTCTAAACTTGTCTATGGATTATCTAATTTGACGGGACTAAACTAATATTTATCTTAGTTTGTGAATAACAGAATCCGGGCCATTGTCTGTTCTAATTTTAATAATGGCGCCGATTCTGTTGTTCACAAACTAAACTAAATTTAAATTCAGTGCATCTATTTCTTTCTATTCCATTAATAAAAGGAAGAAAATAAATGATAGTTTAGTCCTGTCAAATTAACATATCCATAGACACGTTTAAGACGTGATTAAAAAGTTGGCTACTAAAAATACGTCAATTTACGTCAGGCGCTGACTAATTTGACAGGACAAAACTAATCTTAATCTTATGTCCTTTTCTTAATGGAATACAAAGAAAAAGATGCAATTTAGTTTAGTTTGTGAACAGGGGAATCTGTACCATTGTATGTTCTAATTTTAATAGTGTCTGATGAAAATAAAAACAAATGGATTCAAAAACTGTGGATGGCTTATTTCATACTCAAACTCTAATTTTCAATTACCATAAGGACGCTTTTTTTTAGAATATATTGAGGTTTATTTTATAACGGGATTCCCGTGCCTCTGAAAGCACGTTAAGTCGTTAGACCTGCGCCTGATCTCTTTCTGGTCGTATCGTATTACGTGCCGGTCCCATCGGACTATCAGGAAAAAGAGATTGCACCTGTGTCTGCGCACATACTTGTGCTCTATAATATCTCCCGCACCGAAGGCTAATCTCCGTCAAGATTGGCCGCTATGGGCGATGGATGACTTAATTACTTTTTATTTGTCGTCGTTGATTTTTAAATTACAATTTAATAATGTTATCCAAACAATATTTTTTGGAAAAAGTGATGACATAGGTACTTACTGATTTCCTAGTGATTGTGTAACAATTTAACCGTTTTGTTTACAATTTCATCACATACTTTTGGATCAGACTATAATATATATTGTATGAACCTGCGACGTGATCGGGGATTCGGGTGGCTCATATAGCCCAAAGGGTTGCCGCGCAGATTAAAATAAGGCCAGCCAGCTTTAAAAAAAAAGTCACCTGATATCCAGCAACACGTACTGGGCCCGCGTGATGGATTAGGCACCTCACCCTCTCAAAGAGGCAGCGTGAATCCTGGCAGTGGGAACATTATTGTTTGTACAACCTTTGTAAAACCAACCGACTGTGTTGGTCGGTTGGTTTTGTGGTCTTGCGATACTCCTGAGCCAAGTTTTAAGTATTAGTTTTTCCATTACTATACAGGGTGTCCCTGGAAGTATGGATTAAATCGAATAGGGGCGAGGGCAACTTCATTTACAAATTTTTCAAGAAAATAATCATAATTAAAAAGCTATCTGGGCTATCTAAAAAAAATTAATTGATAGCCGTGATATTTTTTTTACATGCGTAATTACGTACAAAGCCGCAAAGGTACTGATTCTATTAGAAGACTAGCTACGCCCCGCGGTTTCACCCGCATATGTGTCGATCCCGTGGGAATGTCGAGATAAAATTAATATCCTATGTGTTAATGCTAGTTATAAACTATTTGTGTGCCAAATTTCGTCCAAATTCGTTCAGCCGTTTGTGCGTGAATTTGTAACAAACATAGAAACACACAAAAACTATCGCCTTTATAATAATAGTGTGATATAATATTAGTGTGAAGTGTGATAGTCATTGTAAGTAACTGTTTGCGCGTCGATGTTGCTTACACCCCTTTATTATTAATAGGGTATAGATAACATTATAATTCATTTATATAATAATAATTATGATTTCTATTCGTCAATTGAATTTCCTAATACCGGATTCGATGTTCATCATTTGATTCCCCGGGAGTGTCAATAATGTTTTGATGGTAATAAAATTACCCGCTATATTTAATTCATCTTGCTTTGTTTTGATGACAATAAGCGATCCTAATCTGATTAGCCCTGCCCTTAATAATATTGGGTTCAATTCCAGTGTAAACACAAGGCAAAAACGTTCAAAATCTAGTCGTAATCTCATCTGCTGAGATAGTCCATATACAGGGTGCATTTGAAATCATGGGCATTATTTTAACCTAAGGTACTACTTATGATACTAATTGCATTAGGGCTACTATTACGCAAATCAAAAATATTATTAATGCAAGTATGGAAAACCTTAAAATGTAGTAAGTCATACAAAGTATCAAATTAGTTGCGCTTCTCGATAGCAAATGCGTAGGTACACTACGCCGTACGCGCGTCCTTGGGCGTGAATTCTTTGACCCCGCCCGACTCACGTGACATTCGTAAGTTGCCAATGAATTGATTCATAATAAATTCCAATTTTCCCTTCGTACTTTGCCGGCTTAGGACGGTCAAAACTACGTCAACTAACATACATTAAAAAAAAAACATTTACGTACCTAGCTTGTGGATTGTTTTGAAAAAACCTTATTTGTCGGTAAAGTGACAGAGGGTAAACGGGTGCTCTTCCACGAGCTTGTGCATGTGCTGGCACGTGAAAAGACGAAAAATCCAACAGGTTCTGAGTGGTTCTGGTGGAATGAGACCCCGTGAAGGAATAGGGTCGTTCGGGTAGCGCCGATGGAACATTTCACGAGTTCATACTAAATTTCTTGTGCGATCGTAAATTACAACCATTTGTGGGTATTGTTGGTTGGTGTACCTAGCCTGCACATTACGCGGTCGAGGCATCGTGTACACAAACACACACACAACACACAACTACTACACTAACACTTAATACACTGCAATCCAAGCACCGTATGACGCGAGCGGCGAGTACGGCGATTACGTCACGGGATCAATAAATCAATTACGCGTCAATGTACCTGCGCTCGTTATGACGTTCGTCGTTATGACACTGGTTCCGGGTTCGTGACTTCGTGTTGCGGCGGGAAGCATACCCCGCGCGGGGGTGATATTCGTATTTTTGCGAGTGAGGGAGTGGGACGGAGAGAGTTCAGGGAATCCCGCCGGACGGAATGTCTTGTAGCCCATTGTTATTATTACTTGTAAGGAAAAACCCGCGCGCGCGCAGGTGATGTTTATTTACATTTCGCTTTGCGCTGTACTGCGCTTTAAGATTTTGATATTTCAACAATTATTGGCGTTAACGAAGTATTTTGTTTTAATTACTTTAAGTGTTTATTTGCAATAATAAGCCTTGTGCAATTTGATTTACTACATTTTTAAGGTTTTCCTTACTTGCATTAATAATATTTTTGATTTGCGTATTAATAGCCCTAATGCAATCAGTATCGTGAGTAGTGCCTTAGGTTAAAATAATGCCCATGACTTCGATTCCACCCTGTATAAGTTTAGACGTGATTAAAAAATTGGCTACAAAAAATAAATCAATTTATGTCAGGCGCTAATTTGACAGGACTAAACTTATATTTATCTTCTGTCTTTTTCATAATGAATTAGAAGGAAAATGATGCACTGAACTTAAATTTAGTTTAGTTTGTAAACAACAGAATAGCTTGTATTAACACAAAAAAAAATCGTATTTCCAATATCCGGTTTATGCGAAAATCCTAGTAGAGGTTAAAGCCGTCTAAAATGCAGCTTTAACTCACAAATTGATTACGTGAACCGTAATTAAGCAAAATATATCCACTCAGTTAAAACGCATTTCATTTGCATCCAATTAAAAATCCTTGCATTCCATTTATTTGCGGAAAATGCGAAAAAACTCATATGAAAATTTTATGTTTACTTCGGTCAAAGGCACACTTTTTACATATGAATATTTCAGAGATAAACCAACAGCCTTATTTCACCACAGTACGACCGCAGATGTAAATCATAAATACAAACATGAACACCAAGTGAAACACAACATTATTTCTATACAAATAAGGTCGATATTCGGTTTTTATTAAATAGTTTAAGGTTAGTTATAAAGAACCAGTGTCTTTGGCTTGTTTGTTGAGGATATAAGTTCCATTTTAGAAGCATTTTAAATCGTTCCACACCAGAGTAGGTATATCTGCCTTGGAAAATGTTTATGTCAGGATTTTTGGGAATCCGTACCTACAGTGCAGAATGACAGTGAATGGCTAGTGTTTTTTGAACAATAGGGTGGTTTCGGAAAATTGTAAATACCTACAATTTTAAGCTCTTTAGGCAAAACTGGATGATAGTTATGGATCACACGGTCGGGTCCGGCACATTTGTTACAGTCTAACTAAAGAAAGAAAGAAATAATAGCAAAACACAAAAGAACCCATATAAAATGTACGGTCAGGAAAACCGATTGTTTAGGAAATTTACTATTAAGACGCTGATAAGACCGAAATAGGCTTGTCTCAAACAATTTTTTAGCCAAATCTGTACAGTTTGTAACGGCGAAAAAAATATATGTTAATCTTGAACATATTTCTGAGAACCTTGTTGTCTTCAAAACACGTTTTTGAAAAGTTTTCTCGATACAAAAAAATAGTAAACTAACCTCTTAAAATGATCTTCTAACAAAAATATCTGTATTACTCATCAACGTACGTTGGTAAAATTTATAACAATAACGTATCATATTTAAATACAGAACTTGGTTGTTTTTTATTTTTGAATACTCAACTTATATAAAAGTAATTAATTATTTTATGATATGTATAAAGTTAGGAGCGTCGCGTCATCGCGCTTCTCTTTCTTATGTATGCAGTTCGACAGTGATCGCATAGACGCGCTGCTAGACGGACGTATGTCGCTTTGCCCCGCAGCCCCGCAGTCCCGCTATCGGTTCGTTTAATATTTTGTTGTTTGACAACTTATTTTATTATGTTTTTATAACTACAATACATTGTAAAAATATTGGCACGTAAACATATTTGTATAGGATATTTTATAAGTTGCACATAATTATAGGTCTAAGTTGTGTAAATATTTTCTGTGCAAAATGGGAAGCAAACAAAAATGCCGAAGCCAGCAAAAAAAGCGCTTTTAAGCAAATAAACAAAAATATCTCATGGAAGTAGTAAAATAAGTAATTTTTTATAATGTAATATTGAAAAAACAAGTACACGAACAAAAATGAAATTATAATTAAATAGGTACTTTATAGGCTATTTTGTACAACCCATAGCGCAAATTCGTCAACAATGATAATGCATGGTTGGTCTAGTGGTATTAGCATAGGTTCTGGCGAACTAGTTTAGAGTTCGTAACTCAACCCAAGTCTTACAGAATTTGAATAGGATCCATTTTTTATTTTGTAATTTTAGGAAATTCATTGTTTTATTTTTATATTTTAAAAAATATATATATTTATTCAGTAAAAAGAGACGTTTGGTGAACAGTTCAGAAGTAGGTGAAGCTTCGGAAATTGTTTTTCACCAGTAAGTTTGTAATAAGTACAGATGCCAGCACATCAAGCTACCCGACAGTGTCAAATTTTCCCAATCAACTTTGAACCGTATGCTTTAGTGATAAGGTTCTAAATAAAAAGTGAAAAGAATAAAGGTAAGGAAAAAACAATTAAAACTCCTTTGCCACCACCTATTGTGGTCGATGGTATCAAGAACTACCAGAAATTCTTTGATTTTCTATCTGAGAGTCAATCAGCTGATGCGTTCAACATCAAAATGATGAACGGCGATACAGTCAAAGTAAATGCCAAAACCGAAGATTCATACAGAACAATTACAGAGGCTCTCTCACTAAACAATTGCCTTTGGCACTCCTATGAGAACAAGCAAAAGAGACCAATTAGAGTTATGGCAAAAAAACTGCATTTCACATGCATTCCGGAGAGAATTGTTGAAGACTTGCGTGGCAAAGGCTACAAAATTCTAGAAGCAGTCAACAAATTGAGTTGGAAAACCAAAGAACCACTCAACATGTTTATGTTGACATTCTCAAATGATGAAGAAACCAGAAAAATATATAATATCAAAACTGTACTGGGATGTAATGTGGAAATACAACCGCTAAAATCCACAAAACTGGTACCTCAGTGCAAACGATGCCAGGCTTATGGCCATACGCAAAAGTACTGCTCTAAAGAGCCAAGATGTGTAAAGTGCACAGGCAAACATCAGACGATGGATTGCAAAAAAACAAAAGAAGAAAAGCCAAAGTGCGTCCACTGTGGAGCTCCACATCCAGCTAACTACAGGGGATGTATCGTAGCCAAAGAAATCCAGCAAATTCGAAATAAAAAATCAAAGGGCAATACTGCGTCCCCCCCACCAAATACACCTACTGAGGGAGTCGACGACCCCAGCCAGTACAAGAAAAGTCAAAGCACTATTAAAACTACAACTAAAAACGTGTCGTATGCCCAAGTAGCTACAAGAGGCATAGGCAAGGCACCTTTAGTTGATATGAACAGTGACAAAAAGCTGGATGAAATCTTAAAGTTAATGTCATCATTTGACGAGAGATTGAAAAAAATTGAAAATAGCAACAAAGCTGCTACCTCTAAGCCAAAAAAATGAATACTACACTAAAACTTATGGCGTGGAACTCAAATGGGTTACAAAAACATCAGAACGAGTTACAAGTAGTATTAGACATAGATAAAATTGATGTGTGCCTGATATCTGAAACTCACTTCACAAATCAATCTCACATTAAGTTTAAAGGGTACAAAATATACCATACACTTCACCCAGACAATTCAGCAAGAGGCGGTAGTGCCATTATTATAAAAGAAAATATACAGCACTATGAACAGTTTAAATATGAAGAGAAAGATATCCAAGCAGTGGCGCTTTGTCTACAAACAAAAAAATATCCTGTAACAGTACCTGCCATCTACTGTCCACCTCGGTATATGATAAAAAAAAGACCATTATATAAGCTTTCTAACTCGCTTTAGAAGTAGATTTATCTTAGGAGGTGACTTCAATGCTAAAAATACATATTGGGGCTCCAGACTAACAACTACGAAAGGCAAAGAACTACTGAATGCCATAAAAGAGCTGAAATGTGATGTCATATCAACTGGAAAGCCAACTTATTGGCCAACAGATCCAAATAAAATTCCGGACTTATTAGATTTTTTTGTAACCAAGGATCTATCAACCAGCTATATCAAAACGGAACAAAGTTATGACATGAACTCAGATCACTCAGCAATCTATCTAGAAATTAGCGAGAACACTTTGTGTAAAGAAACCAGACCCACTCTCGTTAACGCGTGTACAGACTGGGAGAGCTTCAAGACCAGTTTGAATGATAAAATAGACCTTAAAGTACCATTAAAAACACCCGAACATCTAAACATCGAAGTAGAAAAGTTTATAATGCACATTCAGCAGGCAGCGTGGGAAAATACACCCGAATCCAACAAGAGGACGAAAGGAAATACATACCCGCTTAAAATCAAGCAGCTCATTATGGAGAAAAGAAGGCAGAGAAAAAAGTGGCATCAATCTAGATGTCCTGATGACAAACGAAAACTAAATAATCTGACAAAAAAAGTAAAAAGACTAATCCAAGACTTTAAGGACGACTCAACCAAAACCTATCATCAGAGCCTAACTAACGATCAAAGGACAGATTACTCCCTTTGGAAGGCTACTAAGCACCTAAAAAGGCCGATTACTCAAATCCCACCTATTAAATGTGGAAATGGGCAATGGGCAATTACTAACGAGCAAAAAGCCAAGAGGTTTGCAGGGCACCTAGAAAATATCTTTCAGCCAAATGACGGGGAAATCATTGAAGATCATATTTTGGCTAATATGGTGACATCAGAAAATGAAGTTACCATAAAACTAGTAACACCGAGAGAAGTCGCAAGAGAAATAAAACGTAATATAAGTACACGAAAATCACCAGGTTACGATTTAATAACAGGAGAAGTACTTCATAACCTCCCAAGAAAGGGTCTGGTTAAGTTAACAACCCTTATCAATTCCGCACTAAGGCTTAAATATGTACCAGACTTATGGAAGGTGGCCGAAGTAATAATGATAGCTAAGCCAGGGAAACCGGCGCACGAAACATCATCTTATAGGCCTATTTCCTTGCTACCAATCATGTCCAAGCTATTTGAAAAGCTGTTACTCAAACGGATTAAACCAATAATAGATAGTAAAAACATAATACCAGAGCACCAATTTGGTTTTCGAGAAAAACACTCTACCATCGAGCAAGTGCATAGGATCACAAACGTAATAGAAAACGCTCTTGAAGATAAGAAAGTTTGTTCTACTGTATTCTTAGACGTAGCGCAAGCGTTTGACAAAGTATGGCATGAAGGCCTTATACATAAACTAAAGAGCCTGTTACCAAAGCAGTTTGCAGATATATTAGAATCCTATATTCTGAATAGAGTCTTTAGAATAAGACAAGAAGACGCCTACTCAGAACTGAAAGAAATTAAAGCTGGCGTACCGCAAGGAAGTGTGTTAGGTCCGGTCCTGTACCTACTATACACTTGCGATATTCCCGAATTAGAGAAAACCACGATTGGGACCTTTGCTGATGATACAGCCATAATGGCTGTAGGAAACAGCCACGAAGAAGCAGTAGAAAAGGTACAAATGGCTGTAAATAAAGTTTATGACTGGACCAAAAAATGGAGGATTAAACTTAATGAATCCAAATCTGTTCACATAGATTTTACCAACAAAAAACAACAGTATTCTCCAGTTTATATTAATAATAAACAAGTCCCTTACGAGAATACAGCCAAATATCTCGGTATGACCCTTGACGCAAAGCTACGCTGGAAAGCACACGTCAAGAAGAAAAAAGAAGAACTTGACCTCCGATTCAAAAGAATGCATTGGCTGCTTGGAAGAAACTCCATGCTGTCCGTGCAAAACAAATTGCTGCTATACAGACAAGTCCTGATGCCAGTTTGGACTTATGGTATTCAGCTATGGGGCTGCACCAAACAGACCAATATATTAATTATACAACGATTCCAGAACAAAGTGCTAAGGGAAATTGTAAATGCACCTTGGTACATACGAAATGATGACCTCCACCGGGACCTAAAAGTTGAGTTCATCGAAAAAATAATTCAGAAACTTGCAGAAGCTCACGAAAAGAGACTTCATCAGCATGTGAACGTCGAGGCAATCCAGCTTCTCGACCACACAAACATAGTTAGAAGACTAAAAAGAACAAAACCGTTCGAGCTAGTGTTTAGTGTTAGTGAATAGTGTAAAGTACAAAAGTGCCAAACAAACACAAGAACGAAGTGTATTCGCCTTAATAGAGACAATAAGAAAAGTCCTATTGGACACATTCTTACTAAAGACAATTTAATAGTTTAGGTTATAATTAAATTACTTATTAGTCTATTTATAAGGCTAGATTGTAATAAGATTAGGGTCCACCCTTTTGTTGAACCCTAAGATAAGCGAAAAAAAAAAAAAAAAAATAATAATAATAGAGATATTTTTGTTAAAAGATCATTTTAAGAGGTTAGTTTACCATTTTATTGTATCTAGAAAACTTTTCAAAAACCTGTTTTGAATACAACAGGGTTCTCAGAAATATGTTCAAGATTAACATATATTTTTTTCGCCGTCACAAACTGTATAGATTTGGCTAAAAAATTGTTTGAGACAAGTCTATTTGGTTCTTGTCAGCGTCTAATTCAGTGTAAATAGTTTAAAAAAAACAGTGTAAATACTTAAAATAATTTTAAAAAAGGGGTGAAAATATTCATTTGTTTTTTTAATCGCCTTGTCTAATTTGATTTTAGCACTTCATACAGAACAATAAATATATAAGAGCGCCCTCTATTGGTTCATTGGTAATTATTATTGACCGCGTCACTTTGTTTCATCCTTGGTAGTTCGCTGTATCACATCCTTATAAGAATGGCGCTAGGATATCGGAGAAATAGTGGGCGTGGCTAAAAATACCTAAACATCGGAGCTCAATATTGGATTTCAGCGTCTTAAGCCAACCGGAATCAATATCATCACATTTTCGGCTTTCATTCGGCTCGTGCTAATCGGAAAACTCAGTTCGGCATCTACCCTCGCAAAATGTAATATTATACCACCATATCACATGGACCACCTCTATTATTAAGTTCTAACATATGTTTATTTATTATTACACTGCTATTTATTGTCCCTAAATAAATAAATAAATCATGATGGGGTAAGCTCGGCATAATTACGACGATGCATAATAATAATATTAGTTATATATAACTTATATCTCGACTTATGCCACGATCAACATCATCGAGGCTCTCGTTAGGCGGTTGAATCAAGGGCTTGATTCAAAAGGCAGTACGCCTCGATACGGCTCGCATTGTGAGGAGGTTCCTGTCTCTGGAGCCCTAACCGCCGGTACCTTGGACCCTGCTCCCGACATCGGTGGATCACAATTTTTTTATATTTTTAAATATTTTTTGTATTTTTTTATATTTTAAGATATATTTAATTTAAATGTAATTAGATAAATAAATAGACAAATAAACTAAATATAAGTTATAATAATAAGTTATTCGCAGCGGGCATACAGCGACTATAGATACTTACAGTTTCGAGGATAAGATCACAATGACATGATCGTGTTGTTTCTTTACGAGTATTATAAACACAGATAACGACTGCGCGCGTTTTATTTTAACTAGCAATGCATTCCGCAAACGAGCAGCCTGGACAGTAAGGCCGCTGCCTGGAATTTTGCGGGCAGCGGGGCGGCAGCGGCGGCGGCGCGGGCGGTCGCCGATTGCCTTGAGTGCACCGCTCGTTGCCCGCTCCCGTGCCGCTGTTTTCAAGAACCGGTCCATTTAAATGTACGCATAAGATCCTGCCGCTCCCGCGCCGCCGCCGCTGCCGCCCCGCTGCCCGCAAAATTCCAGGCAGTGGCTAAAGGATTTATCGAGGAAAGTTGTGGAGTGCATAGACATTTTAAGTTTTAAGTTAACTGATGCCCTCAAAAATTTCGTGTGGGAGTCGCAAAGAAACTGGCACTGAAACTAGTACTGGACTGTAGAATATTTCTATTCTATCCCATTCTCAACCACTATATAATATTTTTAACCCCTTACACCAGAATATTCCTACCTACTATTTTTCTTGTAAGCTTGTTTAAAAGCTTCGTGATTATTATTCAGAATCACGGAACGCGGCCGCGCTGTTGCGTATTAGACACGTTTTGATACGCCGCGTACTGGCGTATACTATCGTATCGTAGCGCGTATTATGTAAATATGAAGGGTGGGGAATAATGAAGGAAGTAAATGTGATTGAAGGGAAGTTCGAAGATTGTTTGTTACAAATTGCAACAAGTCTTGCTCCATACAGTAAGGGGCTCCAAACAGTAAGTGTTTTTATTTCATTTGATCAATTTATATACACACATATATAATCAGAGCAGAAAATAAAAAAAGCCCCCATACAAACAAATCCTCTAAAAACTAAAATAATAATATATATTGGCCCTTTAATTTTAATATAGGTTGTAGAAAATATTTTGATCCAAGCGTCGACGGCGGCGGCTAATGAAAATTGTAAGTTACCAGCAGCAACTATGGTTTCTACAATAGCGTACATTCATTATTGTTGAGTTTAAGCCTCATGTGTTTGGAGTTTTCATCAGCCGTCCCCCGACGCGAGGACCCTTGGATCAAAATATTAAATCAACTCAGCCCATCGCAGTCCACTGCTGGACATAATATATGCCTCTCCCAAGTTGCGCCACAACATCCTGTCCTTCGCAAAATCCGGTCTCCGCTGTGTATAATCTTTGGTTCCTGACTATCAAGCAATAGACAAAATTGTCAACCTTTTATTGTGATAAATTATTTATTTTCTGTAAGTAGGTTTGTACAAACACTTTTACACGTCAATATTATTATTATTATTTTTTTTAACTAGATGAGGTCGGCGTTTCCTATCTGACTATTCTGAGAAGAAAGGCCGACTCTTTTAAAGTCCAGACAAAATCTTGGTCAGTTCATGTGAATTATATTGCTTTGAATATGAGGATTTAGGCTACTTTCTATCTGTGTAATTTTTTTTTGTAATGTTCATTTGTTTCTGCAGAATACTCAATTTTTCTTTCTTTCTTTCTTTTCATTGTTCAAATCATATTTTTCTTGCGAAAAAAACTGTTACTTTTCTGTTTGTTAAAATGGTTACAACAAGCACACCCAGTGTCAGACCTCGCCTCTCGTGCACGAGGTTGTGGGTTAAGATCCGGGTAAGTACCAATGTATTTTTTTCAAATTATGTACTTTCTAAGTTTATCTTGAACATCACTGATATCGGCGGAAAAAATTGTAAGTTAACCTGAACTTAACATAAATATGACTGAAATCGCCTATACGCCTTGAGCAAGCGTGGTAATCAATGCTTATGCTTCATAATTTTGGTGAAATGGCCTTTGATCTGTCAGAACAATCGTGTGGTGGGGGTTGTATAATTCTCTCTGTCTGTTATGTTATTACAACTTATAGCATAAAGGCAGAAAAGAATAAAGAAATACTACGCATGTACAACTACAAATAACTTTAAAAAAATAATTTACCTATGTACGCAACGAATAATGTTTAAAACAAAATCTTATAGCATCCTGAAAAATATTTGAGTATTTTATTTTATTTATTTAAACTTCGCACAAAAAGGTACAAAGGCGGACTTAATGCCTTAGGCGCTCTCTACCAGTCAACCAAGGGTGTTGAAGAGGTTAGATGGCAGGTGCTTCGGTTGAGAGGAACAATGAAAAAAAAAACCTGTTGTGTGTTTTAGTAACGTTTTAATTCAAAGTTTAGTGACTCTAATTATTGTTAAACTTTTCATTAAATTGTGTATTAGTGAATGCTTTTGTTTTGTGCTCGCATTTTATCCCGATGACGCCCACTAAACCCGTGACCAATAATGACGATGTCGAGATGAATAGTGTTTTTCCGACATATATGTATATATAACTAGCTGACCCCGCAAACGTCGTTTTGCAAAAAAAAAAGGGGTATGAAAAATAGATGTTGTCCGATTCTCAGACCTACCCAATATGCACACAAAATTTCATACAAATCGGTCCAGCCGTTTCGGAGGAGTTTAACCACAAACACCGCGACACGAGAATTTTATATATTAGATAATTATGTACTAATGATATATATGGACATACAAATTCAATATTTAATGTTGCTTTTGAATTATTTCTCTTCTATTTTCAGTTATGTTTACCAATTTACACAACTTTTATATTTCTAAAAATAAATAACAAATAATGACTATGATGATTCTTTTTGAGATTTAAAAAAATCGCACATGCCTGCTGGTATAAAATTATCTGTAGGGGAATACAAAGTTAAAAGCACATGTGTTCGATACACTGCATTATGAACCTACAACAATAAAAAGACCCACTTTTCAAGCAACTGAGTTGAAAAAATATAATCCTCCTTGTACTTCGCCTCAATAATTGTGCATTTAAATTCCTTTACTAACTTTTTTGCCACAAACATTTTAACGCCAGATAAATAAATTCCTCTTCCATTTTTCTTTTCGTTGCGTAATATAAGATTATCTTGAGGAAAGAATTAAAAAGCGAGATTCTAAAAAAACAGAAGTTCTTTGGTTTTTTTTTTTTGTTTTATCTTTAAGCAACTCGAAACATTATAAAAAAAAGGATTCGTTCAAAAGTGCCTTTTAAGTGCCTATTTGAAATAAATGATTTGACTTTGACTTTGATTCTGTGGTTTTATGAAACCACGATAGAAGTGAAACTTTATCCCTACTCCGCGGCCGACCCTCACGCGACATGCAACACACAGACGAAAAAGTTTGAGACGATGTAATAAAAGTTTCACTTTAATAATGTCAGATATTTCTGATCACAAAGAGGTTATTACATTCTTCTGATTTTTACTGAGTAGGCAATTATTTATAAGTCAAGATATGCCCGATATTATTGCATTCTAAGAGGTGACACATCTTTTTTAAATCGACGCAGCATCCTATATTTTACGCTGCTGGTCTCGTCATATAATTTTCAAGTGCCTTTGATGTCACATATTTGTGCTGCCACTTGTATAATTATACTTTCCACAATTGATCACATATACAGCGTGCCGCTTTAATTGAGACATTAATAAAAAAATAAAAATAAAAAAAATGACACACGTAGGTATACGGTTTCGCGTTTTCGTTTTATGAACATACTAGCTTCTGCCCGCGACTTCGTCCGGACATTATACACAGTCTAAGTCTTATTTTTTTTCAGTCTAGAATTGTGTTACGCTATACTATGCTTTGACTGTCAAAAATTTTCGAAGCCTATTTTGAAATAACGATAGCGGCAATTCTTCATGGAAGATAAAAACTATTTTACAACAAAAAAAAAAGCAACCGACTTCCAAAAAGTCACTACAAAGTCAAAAATAACTTTAATTTCGGAAATCGGTGTCGTTGGGTTCGCATTTTCGTTGTTTGCCACCGACTTCCGAAATTAAAGTTATTTTTCACTTTGTAGTGTCCTTTTTGGAAGTCGGATGTTTTATTTTGCAATAAAGTTTTTATTTGCACTTTTAAGTTGTACAGAGGCCAGAACATCAAGCTACCCTAATCTGTCAAATTTTCCCAATTGAATATGAACCTTATTCCCTTGCAATAAAGTTGAAAATCTATCAAAGAAATCTGACAGATTGGGGTAGCTTGATGTGCTGGCCTCTGTACTTAACCCACACAAATTCGTATATCACTAGTTGCTATGTAAGTATCAGTGAAAGGAAGTCATTATAACATCATCAATGTAAACTAAGTGGAAAAAATACGTAGATATTATTGAAGCTAACTCAAAAACTACCCAAGCAAAGTTAATCAAATTTTTATGGGACTATCCCTAAGATATGGTAACCATTAAAAAAAATATTTTTAAAAGCGATTTACATACAAAAAAAAACATGAATTCGAATTGAGAACCTCCTCCTTTTGTGAAGTCAGTTAAAAATAAGATACACCAATATTTATGTCGTTTTAGGGATTTACCTGTATAAACAATAAAATGAATAATATTCTATTCTATAATAAAGGCTGTCCACGTTTCAGTACCCTCTGATAAGTTCGGGTTTTGGCGTATCACAAATCCAGCTCAAAAAAGAGTTTTTATTAACCGTAAAATTTTACACAAGCGTCAGACCCAGCTTTAATCGAAGAGCGCGGTCGCTCTAAAAATATCCAACCATTTGTATAAAAAACTAACTAAACTCGAAAAATATACTTAAATTGCTACCACAAGAACCTTCAACGATCCATAAATAATCCTATGAGAGTTCCGTACATTTTTCGTACGTCCAATTTCCATCGTTCAATTTGTTTAGCTGAACGTCTCTAACAGAACGGAATAGGGTACATAATTGTTTGCACTCTGTATCAATATAATAACCAATGGATTCAGTGATCGGGTTATATTATATTGCATTGGCAATTTCTTATGTGGGAACACTCGGGTCGTCGAGTTTCCCGAAAGGTTGGGTTATATATCAAGGGAAGGATTTTTTTGGAAATCGGTGAAAGGAAAAAATGTCGTTGTGAAGCTAAGGATGTGGAAAGGGCAGCAAACGGCTACGTATATAGACGGAATGGTGAAAAAGGAAACGATATCTGCCTGATATCACCTCTTTTCGATTCTATGGTACTTTCAAATTACTTGGGCCCAATAGGTGACCACGTTAATTGCAGCATCAGTGGCGTCCATTCTTGTCCTCAAAAAAGCAATTCTCATAATTTTAAGAACGTTGTCTATATCTGTCAAAAACACCCGTATTATCAAATAACTTCTCCCGCTCTACTCACCCGTTTCTTCGGTTGCCTGTGCCGGGGGCCACGGTATCTTTCTCGAACAACCCACGACCCTGGCAGGCATCGGCCCTAGCGGACCACGTCAGTTGCTGCTAACATCTCTTTGAGGCGCGCGTCGAACACAACGCGCCGTTGACACGGGCTTGGTCCTTACTGGACGGCAAGCTACAGGTACCTCATCAGGTGGCCTTCAATTTTACTAGCTACAATGCTCAGGAGACTGTTGTCTCTGTCTCGCATCCGACGCAGTGTCAGCTACTACTTACCTATTTGCATAATCATCCTGTAATGTTTCCATTCCTGGGACACAGGCCTCTTCTTGATTAGAGGGAGTGGGCTTTAATCCACCACGCGGGCCCAGTGCGGGTTGGTAAATGTCACATGCCTTCGAATTTTTAGTTCCAGGACATGGTTTACTCATGATGTTTTCCTTCACCATTTCAAGAGCAGTGGTGATGAAATAATTTACGCAAAGTGCATGTGTGGGTTCGAAGCTACTTGCGACTCGTAAGTCTACCTTCAACGTCATCATCATCGTCCACAGCCTGACTTCATCCACTGCTGAGCATAAGCCTCTTTTTCCAAGTGCCAATCCCCATGCCCCTGTGCCAGCCTCATCCAGAGGCTGGCACAAGGGCGTCTCTCTACTTACTTAATGTGACCAAAAACATTTTAATAAACGTAATAAAAAAAAATCAATAAAGTGAAAAATAACTTTCGGAAGTCGGTGTCTTTGGATCTGTATTTTAGTTTTTTGCCACCGACTTCCGAAATTGTAGTGTTTTTTTGGAAGTCGTTTTTTTTTTTGTTAAAAAGTTTATATTTCTCGCTTTTTAGTGGGTCTGTTTATCTATAATTTATCTAAGTTACAGAAGCCTAATGTTAACTTGCTTTACAAAATATTGCTTTTCCCGAAGCAGGGACGTTAATATTGAGGAGTTCTCCTGGTATTTCACCATCAGCTCCATTTCACCATTCGCATTGTGACGAGCATAAATTGCTTAACAACCATATTAAAGTAATCGAATCGCAAATTCGCAACCCATGAAATACTTATTATTGAGTAGTTCCGGTGGCCATCTATGTCTTCATCATCAGTTCCACTTCACTAAATGTTGCTTTCCGAGAGCAAATGCACGAGTTACTATAAAAAATAGTCAAATCGCTATAGGTGTGCCTATAATATTAAATTTGAAGAGTTCCTTCGATTTCTCCAGGATCTCATCATCGGATCCTGACCTGATGATAATGGGACCACCTGGAAAGTACTTCCTTTCAAACAAAAAAAATCAACTCATTCTAGCCGTCTTCGAGTAATCGGGGAACATACATAAAAAAATATTAAAAAAGATTCCGATGAACCGTGAACCTCCTTTTTTGAAGTCGGTTAAAAATGCAAGGTAATTACGGTAACACTCGATCACATACCGGAAGTGGAACCTTAAATGATAAATGTCCTCTCTTATCTATGTTTTCAGGGCATTACACACATTCAGAATTTATTAAGCTCGGTTGAGTTTTGTCTCACATTTTTATTTGTTAATCTTCATCGTTTGATCTTTTTGCTGTCAGCATGATGGTGTAGGATCGTGTATAATTACTGAGGGGTAATGTATCATTTACATCTGAGCCCTACCAGCGCTGCAGTTTTTTTTTTTTGGTTGTTTTTAATGTAACTCCCTCAGTTTTTACCCGCGGGGCAATTGCGTAACACATTATCAATCGGAATCGGTTACATTTTGACAGTTCAACAACATTCATTGCATTATTTACGTGTTGAGCAGACAAATTTTTCGAACGTATGAAGCAATGGATTAGCAATTTGCTTCAAAATGATTCAGATTCCGGTTGATAGTGTGTTACGCAATTAGGGTGCCGACTGAGCTAGAAACTTAAACATAAATACCTACTATTAGTTAATAACCATGGCAGTCGTGATAGTTACTCACTAGTTTCTAACAGGTATACTACCAGGTCGATGACAGCTGGTAAATATGATGTACCCAGAGTTAGTAATTACTATGGCGATAGAACTTTAATGAAACGCGTTCCCTATTTATTGAACACTTTGCCTGCTGACATCAGACAGGAAGATTATAAAGTAAAATTCGCACGTAAACTTAAAAAATATTTATGAATGAATGAATGAATGAATGAATGAATGATATATTTATTTGCAAGAATATAGGTAGCTAACATAAGTTCTTATGATGTCACATAAGTTCTTATGATGTGTTTATTAGATTCTATGTAAGTGTAGGTATTAAGTATAAGGTTATAGATTTTCATGATATTAAATTACTGTAAGAGAGACTCAATGATCTCACAGTTAAACTGCGTAAGCAGTTTTGTGGGGCAATGTACCTATCTATAAGAATTCTTTATGAATGAATGAATGAATGAATTGCACCGATCCCAGCGTGGTTAAACCAGACTCGATTAATCGAATGAACCCCAAGATTCGCACTAGCTTCTGTAGCCTCATGATCATGGTGCTACAGCGGCCATTGCATATCAAGGAATAGACCGGGGGGCGCGGTAATTGGTAAGGAGGACGTGCCCGTAGGATAGGGAAGGATTTAAGAGCCTACCGGATATGCATCCTAGAGCAAGCATTGGACTAGTGGAGAGATGGGTAATTATTATCTATGGATGGGCATCTTCTAACGACCTTGCCGCCAGGCTGGTTCAGGTCGAGCTTCATCGGCGAGTCTTTTGGCGGAGTGTTACTGCTTTCTCGGTTCTTTTGTATGTCATTGTTCTGTTGTATTGTGTTAGATGTTGCTGTTATCGATGTCATCTTCGGAAGTTTCGCTACTATCCGTTTCCGGTTTATTGTAAATCTCACTAGCAGCGATCTTGATCTTACTTTTGTCTTCCGCTGTATCCATCCAGAAATTGATTCCCTTGTCGAAGTACTTCATGTCCTGATTTAAATTGTCGTTCCATGTGTAAGTAGGTCGGCCGACCTTCTTGGATTTGGCTTTGTATTGCATTGCTGCATGTAGCAGGTGTGGTTTGCGACGCCTGTAGACATGTGCGAGGTAGCACATCCTATGGTTCTTGATGCGTTTGGTTACTGTTTTTCCGTCTAATATTTCATGCATTTTCTTTTGTGTTGGTTTATTTCTAGAGTGGTTAATCAAGTCCCTCATGATAACTCGCTCATATTTTCTGAGTCTTGATCTGTTAGCTTTAGTAAGTGCCGAAACTTTCAAACCGTGTATCATGCACGGTACGATCACCATTCGATACATGAGTCTGGCTAATTTCCAGTCCATATTTGAATTATTTATGAATGGTAGTAACGATTTGGCGTTTTTCATGGCCTGTTCGCAACTTTTTTTTATAGTGCTTTTTCTACTTAATGTAGATGTTATGTATGTACCTAGGTATTTAACTTCTTCACATGTTGGTATACTTATTCCATTAAGGGTCACGTGGGTCGTTATCTGTGTAGCTTTGGGGTCCCTAATTAGTATTTTTGTTTTTGTTTCGTTTATTTGGAGGCCTACACTGTTTGGTAGGGGTTTAATATGGTATATGATACCTTCTAATCCTTCTAGGTCATCTGTAATAAAGATAAGGTCATCCGCAAATGATAATACTAGAGGGAGTGAGATTTCGCGATCCTGGTCAAGTTTTATTAATTGTGTTTCTTCGTCGAGGGTTCTAAGGACTTCGTCGATGACCAGTGTAAACAGGCGAGGGGACAGAGGGCAACCTTGTTTGACTCCCTTTCCTTTAATAATCCAACTGCTTTGCTGGCCACACCATTTGATGCATGTTCGTTCATTCATGCATACCTTGATTATCCTGTTGGTTAGCGATTTGTTGGTTCGTTGTAATAAGATATCTCTTAGTGCATTGAGGTCGACGTTGTCAAATGCCTTTTCAATGTCGAGGGCGAGTACATAAATTCTTTTACCTGCACGCCATTCTTCGTCTAAGACCCTTTTAAGCGTGAATATATGGTCGTCTGTTGATCTATTGTTTAAAAAAGCCGCTTGGTAGTTGCCCAACTCCGTTATTATCTCATCTAGTTTTTTTAATACGTAGGAGGCGTAAATTCTGTAACCCGTATTGCAAACCGATATGCGGCGATATTCATTCTCATTTTTAGGGCTATTGTTTTTTGGAATTGGTACCTGTACGGTCTCCAACCATGTGTCAGGTGCTTCGTTCAGTGTCCAGGCTTTGTTCATGTGTTTGGTGACGGCTTCTTGTAATATTTGGGGCATTGCTTTGTATAATTCGATTACCACTTGGTCCGTTCCGGGGGCTGTCCCGTTCCGCATTTTATTAATGATTGCCATTACGTCGTCCGTAATAGGTCCCTCACCCTGTACTTCGGTTATCGGCTTTTTTATATTAACTGTTGGTATAAGACGGCCCTCGGATTTTTTTAAAATTTGCTCCCATTTGGTCATTGGTATATAAGTAGATCTTTTTCGACGTTTTGTTTGAAGTTTGTTCCTGCTGTAAAAAAAGTATAGCATCTGCATGCGTTTTGCAGGGTGTTTTTTCCCCAATCCATTGAGGCAGGCCCTACATGCTTTTTGCTCTTCCTGATATTTAACCTTTTGAAGTGTTGCCTGATATTCTTTTACTCGGTTGTGCCTATTTGGATTATCTGGTTGCCTGCTTTGTAGGAATTTAGCCTTTTGTAGGTTAGCAAGAGCTAGTCGATGATCTCTGGAGAGAACTGGCTGAAAAATAAGAGTTTCCTGAGCAGCCGATTTTAATACTTCCGTTATGGTATTCCAGGGTATTTCGATGAGTTTGTCCGTTGAGTTGATCCCTTTATCTTTTAGTTTTTTTGTTATGCAATCTTGGTATTTTGTTTTTGTGAATTTACTATTGAGAGCGGCATAATAGCATTGTTTATAGTTAAAATCCTTGGCCGCAATTGTTGTTTCCTTCGCGGCTTGCTGTTGTCTTTGTGTAATAATGTGTTTGGTGCTTTCTTTCTTGTTTGAAATTCGATTTGTTCTTATTAGACCCCAGATTATTTTATGGTCGGATGTGCCCCTAGCGGCCCATTCGCCTTTAATAAAATCAAAAAGTTTTTCTGATGCATGTGGCGTTATAATGTGATCCAGTTGGGATTTCTGAATGCCCTTTGACCACGTTACCCTGCACGATGATCTCGCTTTTGTCGTTTCTATTTGCAGTTTTTCCCTGTTGGCTATATCCATTAACATTTCCCCGTTGTAGTTAGATAAGTCATGGTGTAGGTTTTGTTGGATCAGCCCTTTGCGTTGGAAACTTTGTGTATCATGTCGACCAATATGTGCGTTAAAGTCGCCAAGAATTATTAAAGTACATTTCCTTGGTTTTTGTCTGATCAAGTTTAATAAGCCTGTGAAGGATCTGTTTGCTATAGATGTACAACAGTTTATGTGAGAATTGATTCTATACAGATGAGCAGGCTTGTCATTTTCCCTGTTAACTTGAAGAGTAGCTGACATCGCGTCTGTATCCTTTTTTCTGTTAACTAATTCAATTTGAGCATCTTTTCTGATTAGAATTGCAAGTCCCCGATGTGTTTTACCTGAGGTTCCATAGAGGTGCCATTCGTAGTGTGTAGAGTTGTATGCTCCTGAGTTCATACCTGTTTCTTGTAAGCAGGCTACATGAATGCCCATAATTGAAAGTTCAGCGTCAATTTTATCTTTTTTGGTCGGTTTTGAGGCCCCGCGGACGTTCCAAGTTGCAATACGCAAGTCTAGGCAAGTGTACTTTATTGAGGTAGACGGTTGGTTTCTAAGTATTGTGAACCCAGTGACATCCGCGACTACTTCTGATAACGGTGTACACATTGGTGCTTGTTGTTCATATTGTGTTAATGAGCTAGCTAATTGAGGGCTGTTCGTTTGAGACTGGGATTTCCTGAGTTGACCTTTCTCTTCACGTGTGTTGTACTGGTTAATTAAAGGCTTATTATATAATGTTGTTGTGACATTGTTCGATTTTTCATTATATCTATCGGGTTGCTGTTATAGTGTTTGTCGTCGGTCATGACCCAGCTATCGTAGTGCTGGTCCTTGTAGAGGATGTGTATGTTGCCGGGTACTGGTTCGCCGGTAGGTGAATACACTAGGTTGTGTCTTGTATCCGTGTGCACGTGCAAATTTACAAGATAGAACTCGGCTGCGGCGATTAAGATATCCTCTCCTCCCCAGAACGTCTTGTTAAACTGCTGTGTTATGTATTTTGTTATTCTTTGTTCCTGGGAGAGAATGCTGTTAGGAAGAATTTCTTGTACATTATTTAGAAGGGCTAAGCGAATTCTTTCGTCATCTCGATGCTCTAAAACATATGAAGCAAGATCCTGACGGACAGACACGTGGTCGAAAGTTAAGCCCATTACATTATTTATTTGATGTGCTATGGCCCTGAATAGGCAGTTTCCGTCTTTTGTCATACGCACAATTGTGCCCATTTTAAAAGAAAAAAAGTTTTTGTTTTTATGGTATTACAAGACCTGCTCTGCACACATGTGTTGTGTAGCTTTGGGTTTGTGAACCACTATAGCTGACAGGGGAGCATAGCGCTTGAAATTTATGAGCTTCGCTATTTTTTGTTACTTAACCTTTTTTTTTTACCCTTTCGGTCCAATTTTGCGCGCGGTTTACAAATTTTACAAGCTAGGAAATAGGTAGCTTGTTCAAGGCAGTTTTGATAATTTAGTACAATGTTAAATTAAGAAAAGCGTGAAGTACTAATTCTAGAGCGATACCGTATTTCAGGTTAAAATAATAGAGTGTATTATTTTGTCCTTCGCTCCTAAATATAATATGAAGACATTTCCTTAAAGCCTATTTATAGCTTACAATGATGTTAAATTCACGCGTGGCGTCAAAAGTCCAAATTAACAACGCAAAACGCAGTTTTATACAGCCTCCAAGCCTCTATCGGAGGTCCCTGAAATATATAATGGAAAGATCTCACCAAATCCACGTCGTCGATATTCTCGGCCGGAAGGCCTAGACCTCAGGCTTGTATATCAGGTACACACGTATGCCACTTTACCACCGTTTTAAGGTGTTTTAATTTGCACCCACAAAAACACAGCAAGCGAAACCCCGTTCGAGTTTCAAGCTCAGAGTCAGCCACGTGTTGTGCACATTGCATCAAGTAAAAACAAAGGCGGGTCAAGACACGACACGTCTGTCCCCTTCGGCGGCCACTATCCGAATCCCTATCTATAAGAATTCTTTAGTGAATAAATCATTAAATCATCACAAAGAAGGACGGTTATGTTTTCGAGTGTATGTATATTTCTTTGGCTGCTTGATCGATTTCAGCTTGAGAGGTGCCGTTAGATTCGTCCTAATTGTGACATACTGGGTATATCAAAATTGAAAAAAAAAAATACTGATAAAAATTCAAATAAACGCAATTGTTTTTGTATACAGGGTGCAATTGAATTCATGGGCATTATTTTAACCTAAGGCACTACTCATGATACTAATTGCATTAGGGCTACTATTACGCAAATCAAAAATATTATTAATGCAAGTATGGAAAACCTTAAAATGTAGTAAGTCATAGAAAGTATCAAACACTTTGCGCTTCTCGATAGCAAATGCGTAGGTACATTACGCCGTACGCGTCATTGGGCGTGAATTCTTTGACCCCGCCCGACTCACGTGACATTCGTAAGTTGCCAATGAATTAATTCATAATAAATTCCAATTTTCCCTTCGTACTTTGCCGGCTTAGGACGGTCAAAACTACGTCAACTAACATACATTAAAAAAAACATTTACGTACCTAGCTTGTGGATTGTTTTGAAAAAACCTTATTTGTCGGTAAAGTGACAGAGGGTAAACGGGTGCTCTTCCACGAGCTTGTGCATGTGCCAGCACGTGAAAAGACGAAAAATCCAACAGGTTCTTAGTGGTTCTGGTGGAAAGAGACCCCGTGAAGGAATAGGGTCGTTTGGGTTGCGGCGATGGAACATTTCACGAGTTCATACTAAATTTCTTGTGCGATCGTAAATTACAACCATTTGTGGGTATTGTTGGTTGGTGTACCTAGCCTGCACATTACGCGATCGAGGCATCGTGTACACAAACACACACACAACACACAAATACTACACTAACACTTAATACACTGCAATCCAAGCACCGTATGACGCGAGCGGCGAGTACGGCGATTACATCACGGGATCAATAAATCAATTACGCGTCAATGCACCTGCGCAGTCGTTATGACACTGGTTCCGGGTTCATGTTGCGGCGGGAAGCAGACCCCGCGCGGGGGTGATATTCGTATTTTTGCGAGTGAGGGAGTGGGACGGAGAGAGTTCAGGGAATCCCGCCGGACGGCATGTCTTTTAGCCCATTGTTATTATTACTTGTAAGGAAAAACCCGCGCGCGCGCAGGTGATGTTTGTTTACATTTCGTTTTGCGCTGTACTGCGCTTTAAGATTTTGATACTTCAACATTTATTGGCGTTAATGAAGTATTTTGTTTTAATTACTTTAAGTGTTTATTTGCAATAATAAGCCTTGTGCAATTTGACTTACTAGATTTTTAAGGTTTTCCTTAATTGCATTAATAATATTTTTGATTTGCGTATTAATAGCCCTAATGCAATCAGTATCGTGAGTAGTGCCTTAGGTTAAAATAATGCCCATGACTTCAATTCCACCCTGTATGTGTTACACGATATCCCCGGAAATTGTAAGTCGATTTCAAAGATTCTTTTTTCAATGGATAGGGCATTGCCTCAGGGGTTGGTCCCATGTAAATTTTATTAGCTTGGGTAGTTTTTGAGTAAGCTTCAATAGGTACTACTTATTTTTGCCACTTAATTTATATTGATAACCAGCTGACCCCGCAAATGTCCTTTTGAAAAAAAAAAATTGATAGTAGCCGATTCTCAGACCTACCCGATATACACACAAAATTTCATACAAATCGGTCCAGCGCTTTTGGAGCAGTATGGTAACTAACACTGTGACATGAGAATTTTATGTATTAAAAGATGTTATAATTGCCTACTTCCTGTCACTGATATTTACATAGCAAGTAGTGTTTAGCGTGGGTGTGTGTGTAGCGTTTTTTGTACTTTTAAGTAGTGTTTTTACTTTAAAAAAGAAACAACCGACTTCCAGAAAAGACACTACGAAGTGAAAAATAACTTTATTTTCGAAAGTCGGTGGCAAACAACAAAAATGCGAACCCAACGACACCAACTTCTGAAATTAAAGTTATTTCCTGCCTATCGATTCTGTAAAAATCTCACCGTGATAACATAGGTGAAGTGAGCGTGAAGTGAACTATCAATTGAGGAAATCCCTAACATCAGCAGTGCGATTCTGCTGTAAAAATCTCACCGTGAACACTTAGGTGAAGTGAGCTGCCACTCCACCTGATGTTAGGAACTGCCACTATTGATAGCTCGCTTCACGCTCATTTCACCTAAGTTATCACGGTGAGATTTTTACAGAATCGATAGGCAGGAAATAACTTTAATTTCAGAAGTTGGTGTCGTTAAGTTCACATAATATTATTTTATATGTCATCATCTGCCTAGCCTTTTCCCAACTATGTTGGGTGGGCTTTCAGTCTAACCAGATGCAGCTGAATATCAGTATTTTACATGGAGCGACTGCCTATCTTACCTCCACAACCCAGTTACTGGGTAATACGATACCCCTTGGTTAGACTGGTTGTCAGACTTTCGGGCTTCTGACTACCCGTAACGACTGTCAAAGATTCATGAATGACAGCCGGGACCAACGGCTTAACGTGCTTTCCGAGGCACGGAGGGGTCTCGGTATGTAAAGATGGTCACCCATCCACAGACAATATACACATAATATCTCAGGATCTGCCTAGCTTTTTCCTAAATATGTTAGGGTCGGCTTCCAGCCTCACCAGTATGGCTAAGTAACAACAACCGCAGGGGGCTGATCGATCAGGTAAAGGTAAGCTTACCGCGGTTGGTCCGTGGAAGGGTTACAATCTTTACATATCAAGACTGTTCTCGGAGGGCACGCCGCGATAGCGGCGGTAAGACCCCTCTTTGAGGAGTGGCTAGAGAGGCGCCACGGCGCCCTCACCTACCGCCTGACGCAGGTCCTCACCGGACACGGGTGTTTCGGGAGGTTCCTGCACACCATCGGGCGGGAGGAAACGCCCGGGTGTCACCACTGCGAGGGTCGCCCGGAGGACACGGTGGAGCATACGGTGGCGGTATGCCCCAATTGGGCGGAGCACCGCCGTGTTCTCGCAGAGGCGATCGGCAGCGGCGGCGACCTCTCGCGCCCGGCCCTGGTTCGAGCCATGGTCCGGGGCGAGAGGGAGTGGGAGGCAGTCACCTCCTTCTGCGAAGCAGTCATGCTAGCGAAGGAGGTGGCGGGACGGCTGAGGGAGAGAGCCTCACGTCCCAGCCGCCGCGGGAGACGCTCCGGGCGTCGGGAGCCGCGTGACGACTCCCGGCCACCGTAGGCGCGGGCCTGCGGGCGGAGAGTAATGGGTAACTCTCCGTCCGATCAGGACCAGACCCGTGCCGGACGGCGTGTACGTGTTCCACGCGCGCCTCAAAGAGATGTCAGCATAAAGGAAGGGGCCCGAAAGGGCCGAAGCCTGCCGGGGCAGCGGGATTGTCCGAAAGGGTTACCGCTACCCCAGAACACAAAGGGCTAAGGAAGGAACACGGGTGGGTTTTAGTCAGTAAGAGTCTGACACTCCCTTCTGCTCCACCTAGAGTAGAAGGGGTCATTGGATGATTTCCCATCCACAAAAAAAAAAAAGACTGTTCTCGGAAAGCATGTAAAGCTGTTGGTCCCGGCTGTCATTCTTGGATCTTTGACAGTTGTTACGGGTCATCAGATGCCCGAAAGTCTGACAACCAGTCTAACCAAGGGTTATCGTGTTACCTAGTAACTGGGTTGTGGAGGTCTGATAGGCAGTTGCTCCATATAAAATACTGGTATTCAGTTGCATCCGGTTAGACTGGAAGCTGACCTCAACATAGTTGGGAAAAGACTAGGCAGACGATGCAGATGATGGTGTTATGAATAATTTAACGTGAAATTTAAAACAGGAAGCGCAGCAGATGTTTCTAAACAAATTAAAGCTACATATTTGCTAACATACTCACTTGAAATCCACACCATGATGTAGAATCAAATATTCAGGAAAGATTTGCCCGATCTAAGATACAGATGGTGCCATCGTAGTGATGTGATTGTGTCGATATTTATTTAACTTATCGATACATGTTATGTATAATACACTTTGAACCTTACTTTGGCGATAGAATTGAAAATCTATTAAAGAAATTTGACAGATTGTAGAAGCTTGATGTGCTGGCGTCTGTACATGGGTGACTACCGAGATGACGACTAATATAGAAATTACATCATCTGCCTAGCCTTTTCCCAACTATATTAGAGTCGGCTTCCAGTCTAACCGGATGGAGCTGAATACCAGACTAATAGAGAAGTATGGAAGAATAAGAAATAAATTGAGATAAGGACAGTAATTATGTTTTTAACAAAAAAAAAATCGTATCTATCTTCCCCAATTGTTGCTCTACTCGTCACTGTTGGATTCGCCAATGAAAAATTATAATTTTCCATCAGAATTTAACTAAACGTTCTTTTAATTGACTAATTATTAAGTATTTCCTTGAACAGAAAGAAATCCGATGTTGCTGGTCCTTCCCTAATAATCGCCAAATTATTGCAGGATAATTTCCAAGAAAATATTTACATTATTTAAATGTTAAAAGTTCCGTCGGCATCCTTTGGGTTCAGAACCCTAAAAAGGGAGTAGGAAGAATCAATCAGAAGAATCATCAATCAAATATTAATTATTTGATGGCGAACATCTTTAGAGAATTATGTTTCTCTCGACGGAGAAAACACAGAAAATTCAAAGTCCTGACATACTAATATATCAACGCACAGCCTAAACCGCTGGTCCTAGAGACATGAAATTTGAAGGGTGTGTTCTTTGTGAAGAGTAAGTATTCACAAAGAAAGGATTTTTCGAAATTCCTCCCCTAAGAGGGAGAATGTGGGGAGGATGAAATTTCACACGGACAAACTCGCGGGTAGAAGCTAGTATTAAATACGATCCGTCTGCGGCCTAAAACATTTTCAAAACTTAGAAACTTTCTAGTTATTAAACTGGGCACTTCAAAACAAAAACATAACTCCAGCCCCAAACAATTAGAAATCCTCCTAGAATTGACAACTAAATGTATAAATGTATACGGTCATAAAACTTTCTTACGTTATTTAAATTCATTAGTTTAAAATACTTCAAAAGCTTTAATTAACACAAACTTTTATCGTTCCCAACTATACAGTTAACTTTAATGAATAAAGTTATGGAAAAGTTTATCTTGTTTTTATTATGACTGCTATCTTTTAATTGGTTATTGTGATTACAGTCATCATTCAAGTTCTTCATTTAAGTTATCTTATAGAATAATAGAAACTTAAATATCGTGAGGTGAACAAAATGACCTTGGAATATATTTATTCACAAAGAAGGATAATACTTAGAAGATTTTAAGCTAATCACACGGAGCAATGGTGACCTACTAGTAACAACTGCGACTTCCTAGTTATAGGTCTTAGGATCGATCCCAGTCAGGTGCGTAATAGTTGTGTTAATTATTTCTCAAAACGGTAATGAAAAACATCTTCACAAAACCGGCATGTCCTAGAAACAAAAATTTTAAGATGTGTGACATCTACCAACCCACATTTGGATTGCGTGGTAGGTGGCCCACTCTCTCTCACTGCCCGTATCCCCAGTGGCAGTGGGAACATTATAGGGGGATGTATCCCGCATGGAACGATAGACACGATTTTCAGTATAAGTGAGGGAGACAAGACTATTAAAATGTCACTTTTAACGAAACAGTCTATCGATTCTGTAAAAATCTCACCGTGATAACATGGGTGAAGTGAGCGTGAACCCTATCACCAGGTGGAATAACAGCTCACTTCACTTTAGTTTTCACAGTGAGATTTTTACAGAATAGCACTGCAGAAAGGACCAAATTTGACGTGTTCGGGCGAATCTATGGATTCTCAGAAGTTTTAGTATTTTTTCCTCTTCACAAGTTACCAAAAATAAATGCATTTACCTACTAAAAGTTCTAATAAAGACGTTGAATTATTTTCGGAAAAAATTAAACATCGACAAAGCTATGAGCATCCCTACGTTTAAGGGTTGTGTAGCCAAACCAAGTACTATTTATTCTGTGGCCAAACAGCGAAAGCGAGATTATTAAAATTTCATCATGGCCTTCTGGCCGGAAGTCACATAAACATTTTACTCGAATACTATTGGACTATACCGATGAAAATTGTGAAAAAGTTGTATTCTATGCATATACACAATGCTGCAGTGAAATTCAAAAAAGATATTAGCGTGGCACGCCCCATAGAGTTAAACGACGGTGAAAAAAATATTCAATACACATATGCGTGTGGGGTATTTTTTTTTGTGGCGTATTTTTGGATCCCATAAATAAAAATATTATGATGATTCTACATTTTTTTTTCGACTATGCTATTTACCTAATGTCAAGTGTTTGAGATGTAGAATATTTTCAGTTACTTATAACCGAAAAATAACATTGTTTTTCATAGTTTATGCTAGAAATACTATGAAATACAAAGTATTTTGCGCCGATAAAATCGATACGGTGCATATAATCTACCCGCAACGTGAAGGGTTCCGTAATTGGGATGAATATTTTCCAACTATGGGACCTTTCACTGTGCAACGTTTGACACGCACTTGGCTGGTTCTATTTATTTATTAATGGAATGAAAACACATTCATATTCATTCAGTCATTCAAATCATTCCTTTCAAATAGGCACATAATAGACATAATAGGCGCCCCTTCCCAAAGGTAGTTTCTATGGAGAAGAATGGGCAAGAAACTCCAGTTTAAATTCATTTGTATTAAATCTAAGCAAAACATGACTGACATACTTTTATATTAAAATACTGGAAGTTAAGGGGACACACTAGATGTAAAGATGACCTTGATTTCTTTTAAAAACACAAGCCTTTGGTAGATTGAGAGAAATAGAGGGAGAATAGGAATTAATATTTTAGTTAAGTTTAGATAATACATGGTTAGTTTTTTATTATTTGGATAGTTCGTTAGTCAAATTTAGTATAAATCATAGCTTTTATCGTATTCATAAAAGAGTTATAATGACTTAAAAGTTGTCCCTAATCCTACTTTACGAAGTGTATATCATGTATAAAATGTACTAGCTAAAAATTAGCATCAAGAATTTTAGCACCAATGTGCCAGTCAGCTAGATAAAAAACAGTTAAATTGGCAAAAACAAAATCTTTCTCAAAAAACTATCGATAAATCAGCTAATCCATCGACATATTGTACACACGGCGGTCGCCGATTGCCTTGAGTGCACCACTCGTTGCCCGCTCCCGCGCCGCTGTTTTCGAGAACCGCTCCATTTTGTTATAGATAATATTGTGTCTATGATATATTAAGAAAATGTTCCTGCTACAACTTCCATGTCAATTTTAAAATAAGATGTCATAGGAAATAAAAGTTATATTCTTCCAGTAAATGTGAATGTTGTAATTATTTAAATAAAAGGCTTTTTCCAATATAATAGGTTATGGGACCAGAAGGACAAATGTGAGTAATAATGAGTCACATAAATATTGAACCGTTAAAAAGGGAAAATTATGACACATGGCGAATACACGCAAAAGCCCTTCTATTAAAAAGGGGCCTATGGAATTACGTCTCTGAAATAATAAAAAAACCTACTAGTGAAGGTGACGAACTAAATAAATATTTAGAAAAAGATGAATTGGCACTAGCAGAATTATTTTTGATCATCTCACCGAGCGAACTGAAACAAGTGAAGAACTGTCAAACTAGCAAAGATGTCTGGAACAAACTCGAGGGTATTTACTCCAGCAAAGGTCCTGCACGAAAGGCAAGTCTTTTGAAAGAATTAATCTTAAGAAAAATGAAAGACGACGATAACATAGTGGATCACTTGAACAATTTTATGGATATTGTCGATAAGCTGGCAGATATGGACATAGAAATTAATAAAGATCTACTTAGCATTATGATGCTCTATAGTTTGTCTCAATCTTTTGAAAATTTTCGAATAGCTATAGAATCCAGGGATGATCTACCAAATCCTGAAAACTTAAAGATTAAAATTATAGAAGAAGCTGAAGCAAGAAGGAATATAGCTAGTACAAGTGAACAAAATTCCGAACAAGAAGCGTTTTATAGTAGACAGCGCAGAAGAAACACAAATGTTATTGTTGAATGTTATAAATGCAAAAAGAAAGGACATAAAGCTAATGAATGTTGGTCAAAAGTAGTACAGTCAGCCCCAACAAGACGCAATAAAAGCTTTTCAAAATATTGTTCTGAAGAAACATGTCTAAATACAAATGATAGTAAAGAAAAACTAAACAAGTGGTGTCTTGACAGTGGATGCACGTCACATATGACATATGAATTAGAAAGATTCCGAAATCTTGAAAAGGATGAGAGGAAATCCTTAAAGTTAGCATCAGAGAACTGTACAGCACAAATTGAAGGCTGTGGTTTGGCAAAGCTTTACATCAAGGAAAGACCTGATCTGCGACTGACCGATACTTTATATGTACCATCATTAACTACAAACCTAATGTCAGTAGGAAAAATGACAGACAAAGGTGCAACAGTATTATTTAAACAGAAAAACGCAACTGTAAAATATAATGGTCAAATACTGTTAAGAGCAGAAAGAAATGAAGACGGTTTATATTATGTTAAAGAAAACTTACAAGAAAAAGCTAGACTCTGTGAAGCAAATAAAATGCAGCAATGGCATAGAAAACTAGGTCATCTCAATGAGGGGCAAATGCGAATAGCTCTTGATAAAAAGAAAATGGAAGGATTGGAATTCAATAAAAATGATACAGTTAAAGACTGTGAAGTGTGTGCTAAAGGCAAAGCAACAAAATTACCATTTACTGCACCCAAAAATGAAGAAAGAACAAATGAAAAATTACAAATAGTACATACAGATGTATGTGGTCCTATGAGACAACCATCGAAAGCGGGTTCCAAATATTTCATCACATTTACTGATGATTATTCAAGATATACAAGAGTATATACAATGAAAACTAAGGATGAAGCCCTATCCAAATTTAAAGAATTTAAAATTGAGGCAGAAAGGTTTACCAAACAAAAGATAGTTTGTTTACAAAGTGACAACGGGACGGAATACATAAACCATGCATTCAACAAATATTTAAAAGACAATGGCATCAAAAGAAGACTATCTGCACCATATACACCTGAACAAAATGGGTTGGCAGAAAGAAAAAATAGAACATTACTTGATAAAGCTAGATGCATGTTAATTGACGCTAATATGAAAGAAGTTTTTTGGGCCGAAGCTATTAATACAGCCAACTACTTGGCAAACCGTAGTCCTTCCAGCAGTATAAATAATGAGACTCCATTTGAAAAATGGGTGAATAGAGTTCCATCTGTAAGGCATTTCCACATTTTCGGGACAAAGGCGTTCGTTCTGAAAAAAGGAAAACGAAACGGAAAATTTGAAGCCAGATCGATTGCTGGAATATTTGTAGGGTATTCGGAAAATCACAAAGCGTATCGTATCTTTAATCCGAAAACAGATAAGGTGATAATAAGTAGAGATGTTAAAGTACTGGATAAAATGTTCTACGAAAATGAGACAAAAGAAGATCAACAAAAAGGAGATGTAGTTGATAAAAATGAAATAGAAATTTCACTTTTTCCAGAAGAAGAAAATAGAGACTGGAATGGACATGAAATTAACGAATCAGACAAAGAAATAGACGTTAATGATATATTTGTTGATGCAACTACAGGAACAGATGAAATAGACAATGAAGACAGGCAAGAAATGTATATAGATAATGAAATTGAAGCGACAACTTCAAGTAATGAAAAGCGACAGAGAAAACCACCAGTTTGGCAGAAGGATTATGAGATGGATGCTGAACAATTATTCCTCTGTGATATAGATGAGAATAGTGATGAATGGGAAGACGCAATAATAAATGAAATTGAATCCCACCTAAAAAATAATACTTGGAAAGTTGTACAAAAGAATGAAAGTAAAAATTTGATAGATAATAAACTGATTCTCAAATATAAATACAATGCACTTGGAGAAATAGACAGACGAAAGGCACGACTAGTAGCTCGTGGGTTCAACCAGAGAGAAGGAATTGACTACAATGAAACATTTGCACCAGTAGCAAAAATGAGTACAATAAGACTATTGATTGCATATGCGATAGAAAATAATATGAAACTACGTCAGCTGGATGTCTGTACAGCATTTTTAAACGGTGATTTAGATGAAAAAATTTATATGAAGAAGCCAAAAAATCTTGATAAATATTTAAGATTGATTATATCACACGGAAAAGACAAAGAGTTGGTGAGAAAAGCAAGAGAAATGCTAATAGATATAAATAAATATAAAAATAATGGAATATGTCAACTAAATAAAGCTATATACGGATTAAAACAGGCAGGAAGGCAATGGTATCTAAAATTACATAAAAAATTATTGGAAATTGGTTTTAGAAATGCTACAGCGGATCCTTGTTTGTACATATTTGAAAAAGGAGGTGAAAAACTGTTTGTTAACATTTATGTCGACGATTTGATTCTGGCATACAAATCAGAAAATTTATTCAAGGAAGTCAAATCAAAGTTGGAAAAAGCATTTGAATTGAGAGATATGGGTCCTCTTCATCACTGCTTGGGCATACGATTCACCCATGTAGGGGGAGAGATTATGATGTCCCAAGAAACTTATATTGATAATTTGATAGAAAAATTTAACATGGGAGAATGTAAACCCGTGTCTACGCCAATGGAGCCAGCTCTGAAGTTAGAGAAAAATGAAAATGAAGATGAGAAGGACAAATTTCCATATCAAAAACTGATTGGTTCATTAATGTACCTAGCTGTCGCAACAAGACCAGACATAATGTTTGCAGTAAGTTATTTAAGTCAGTATAACAACTGTTTTGGCCAAAGTCATTGGCAAGCAGCAAAAAGAGTTATACGTTATCTAAAAGGATCGAAGAACATATGTATAAGATACAAGAAAACAGGAACGTCAGCGATTCTTATGGGTATGGCCGACGCAGACTGGGCGGCATGCACTATTGATCGCCGATCCTATACCGGTTATATTTTTAAGTATGGAAATGGTCTAATTAGTTACGAAACAAAGAAACAGAGAGTGGTAGCATTGTCAACAGCTGAAGCTGAATACATGGCAATGACAGAAGCGACAAAGGAAGCTTTGCATTTAAAACACCTGCTAGAAGATATTGGAGTGCCACAACAAACAGTCCTGATTTACAATGATAATATGGCTGCACAAAAATTAGCGAACAATATGATTACCGGAAAAAGGTCAAAACATATTAACATAAAAGAACATTTCATAAGAGATTGTATCGAAAAGAAATTAGTTACAATTCGTTATAGGGACACAGAAAATATGGAGGCAGATATTTTAACGAAAGCGCTGCCACAACCAAGGTTGTTAAAGTTATTGAAAATGATGGGAGTAGGAGTCACTCAGACCGAAAGATAATCTTCGTGAGGGGGAGTGTTATAGATAATATTGTGTCTATGATATATTAAGAAAATGTTCCTGCTACAACTTCCATGTCAATTTTAAAATAAGATGTCATAGGAAATAAAAGTTATATTCTTCCAGTAAATGTGAATGTTGTAATTATTTAAATAAAAGGCTTTTTCCAATATAATACATTTAAATGTACGCATAAGATCCTGCCGCTCCCGCGCCGCCGCCGTTGCCGCCCCGCTGCCCGCAATATTCCAGGCAGCGGCCTTAGGTGGATACGCGGAAACGCATGTCCAGGAATCCACCGGACATGCGTAAATCCGTCCAGAAATCTAAGGCTAGGGGTACATCGAGATACTTACATCACACAGATTTTAAAGTAGAAAGTGACTAAGAAGAGTTAAAGTAAGTCAACTAAAGAAAGGGTTAAGATACGGGCTCTCAACAGAGCAAATTGGGAGGTGCTCCACTAACGAAACTGCTTCACTCATTCTCTACCTAGCATTATTACGTATGCGGCAAAAGGCTAAACAGATGCTAGAATAGGATGCTAGAAAGAATAGAAGCCGACCCCTAAAGGTATAGGGTTCGCTTTCTAGTCGTGGCAGCAGCGGCAGCAGCAGCTGAATGCCAATAATTTACAGAAATCGATCGATGCAGAAGTGAAAAATTAGTTTTTTTTTTAATCTCACATCTTCCACTAGTATACAGGGTTATTTGTAAAACACCAGCAATCTCTTAAGAGGTCATTATACTCATCATTATGAACAACTTTTAGTATGGGACCAAACCTGAAATCGCGAAAAAAAAATCTGCTGTTCCCTACATTTATCATCGTCTATCTCGTCAAAATGTAGGGAACAGCTGATTTTTTTCGCGATTTCAGGTTTGGTCCCATACTAAAAGTTGTTCATAATGATGAGTACAATGACTTCTTAAGAGGTTGCTGGTGTTTTTCAAATAACCCTGTATATCACGCCACCAAGCGTGATTGAAGTCAAGAGCAGGCCCATTCCGTAATTAAATAAAATATTGCTACTGTGGCGTACTTTCCCGCACTAGTGAGGAAATGCAAAGTAAAAAGCACGCGTATCTAATATACTTCATTTTAAACCTAAAAGCGGTGCAATAAGAGGCACTTTGCGAGCAAGTGTGTGTTGAAAAAGAGATTTTCATAAATATTACTTTTTCACTTATTTTGTTTGCCTTTTATATATATTTTTTTTTTATCGAATTTAGCTTATATCCTGCAGTGGTTGCCAATCTTTTAGCGAACCAAATGCCTCCGGAACTCATTCTTCTATTCAAATTGCTGGCGACTCGGCCTTTTAATTCATTTCCATATGAAAAAGCTTAAACATTACAGTATAAATATGACAAGCGTTTACGATGAAATTAAATTACATGATTAACATTAATTGGATTCGTGACGTTGTTGAGGAGACGAATTTGTCAAACATTATGAAGCAATGAATCAGCAATTTACTTCAAAATTTTTCGGAATGTGATTAAAAATATGTTACCAATCCACCCATATAAAGTAAGCTAGGATGTAGTACCTACTGAGACAAGTTTGAACACAGCTCAGCAGCACTTTTATGCTCTATCGTCTGCAAAAACAGCGCTTGACGCGCAGAGCTTGACTTATTCATACTCAAGAAGCGATACATGTTCGGGAAATTGACTGTGAGATTCGTTGATGAATGTAGTATAAATTGGTCTTAATAATTTTTTTTCCATTGGTATTTAATTTTCGGAAGAATTTGGAGTGTTTCACAAGAAAAACAAAGTCACGAGCAATAAATACCGTACATTTAGGCATGACCCAAAAGCGATTTTTGAAAGTCCCTTTTGTTAGATATATTTGATGCTGATGGGTAATATGTCTTTCATTGACTTAAATGTGCTCCCTGGCGGCTTCTAGTAAGTCACGACCAATACATTCGTAAGTCGGGATTGATACCACTGCTCCTCAACGTACCCAAAAAATGATCTTATGCGAAGTAAAGTCTGGAGCCGAATTTCACACTATCCATGAAGTACGAATCCGATCGATCGAGTCCGAAACTAATCTTATGTTTGGAGTAGTAACCGCCCGTAATTCCGGGCGAATCTATGGATTTCGTGGCTCTTCTTCGATTTTGTCGATCGCAAAAATAAATAAAGTTTTTTAAATTTGTTTGGCCCAAAATTCAACCACGCGAATACCATTCGCTGATGCAGCCATTAAATCCTCACGTATGCAGGTGAAAGGTGCAAGATCAGATAGGAGGTGAGCCATTGTCTGTGAAGAGACACCGCATACACACCGAAGGTCTGAGCCCCACTTTTGGAGGTTGTCCTTGCTGCGGCCTACTTGGGTACGAAGTATATTTAAGATTTTCTAAGTAGGCCACGGAGAAGAACTCCAGCATCGGTAGAGCAAAACAACAGTAAGCTCTCTCCACACCAAGACTTGGTACTCCATAAAATTCCAAGGAGTAGACGCAGCTTAGGAAGGCTTACTTTCGTCCGCTCCTCATACCGCATAATTTAATATGCCCTAATATCTCAAGGGAATATAATCAACAATTTACTGACGGCCTCCACGCCAAAATCAAATTTACCAACGCAAGCTCAGCATTACATAATTCAATAGAAAATTGCTTCACCAAACATATTTCTAGGGGAAACTTTTGGAAATAGGGTCATCATAATGATAAAATATTTACGTTTCTTAAAGTTTTGGTTTAAGACTTGGTAAGCAATTTATAAATAAAGGTCGAGGCATTTTTATTCATTAAAAAATAGGTAAGTAATTTTTATTATTTTTTTTAGAGGAATTAAGCTCAATGCACACATTACCTAAGCCCTGTGCCAGATCAGCATCGCCTAACTTGAGCCATTCACCATTCCCTAATATGAACTCCATAATGCAATGCATTCTTTTGGCATAGAACGGGCTCGCCTTGAACAAGGCGAGCCCGTTCAAAATAACTACTTTTCAAAAAAGTTCAAAAGAACTACTTTTTTTTTGGTTCATTTCCCTTTTACATTAAACACGATTAAAACTACTAAGAGAACAACACTCCCAAGAAGATTGATATAATATATCTTAATACATTCGTAAACAAAGATCAAGATAAAGAATAATTTATCATAAGTACACATAAAACTTAATTAACTCCCATGGAATAAGGTCCGAGATTATAAGAAGGACTCAATAATACTGGCTCACCATTGGTGTGGGATGCGTTGTGTGGCGAAGCGAAGCTAAGCTAGAAATAATGTCCTTTAGGTTTTATCCATACAAGCTTAGAGGCAAGTGAGCAGTGGGGGCCCAGTGGTAACGGTGCAGCCGTTACCACTGTGCCCCCACTTACCCACACTTACGCCCACACTTACGAATTGTAGGTCGTAGGTTCGAACCCAGACAGGTTTTACTTAGTCTAAATTATTTCATCACCACTGCTCTCAAAAGCTGACGGAAAACATCGTGAGAAATCAGGCATGCCCAAAGTTAAGATATGATAAGATTCATTATTTATTTGCTTAAACAAGAGTAGAATACATACAGCACAAAATATCAGCATGCAAGAGACGTAAGGTAGACCAAAAGTAGGGATAAAACAAATCATCACTAAAACCGCAAACCAAAAATTTTAAGGCAAGTGATATCTACTGCTCTTGACCGCCTCCCGCCTGATGGAAAGCGATGAATGATGAGGTCTGCGATGGAACAGGCGTGCCCAGAAGATGCCTGTTCACTCTTGTTGTGAATGCTAATGCGTATAACCGGTCAGCCTTCAAAGCAGGTGCAGGTGGAAAGGAATACAAAATCTGGCAGAAATTTCCATACTTAGACCGTGCGCATAATAATTGTGAAGGAGAAGCACTGAGAGAGATACCATCCAACTGCGCATAGTATCCTCCAGTATTTGTGGAACACCAGCCTTATAAGGATTAGTAAGGTCGCTCCAAGAACGATAAAGATATAATTAAGTGAGACGGAGTAACTAATTTTTTCTGCTTCCGTTTTTCGAGGACGGCGATAATAATGTGTAAAAAACACATAATATATGATATAAAAATGTGTGAATTTTAGTAAATGTGTGAATTTTAGTACAGACGCCAGCATATCAAGCTACCCGAAACTAAAAGTTTCCCAATCAACTTTGAACCTTATGCTTTGGCGATAAAGTTGAAATTCTATTAAAGAAATTTGACATGTTGTAGTAGCTTGATGTGCTGGCTTCTGTACCATCCTTTTGAAGAAGTTATACTGGAAGGATTATATCAAAGGACATAACTAAATAAAGTTTGGGCGATTGCCTTAGGGCATTCATCATGTCATTTTTATACAGGCTTGGGCCTGTATAAAAATTCCTTACAAGGTTCGTAACTTTCAAATATTCTTTCATTTATTATTGCGTGTTTATTATTGCCCCGTTGCTCTCGTGGTTGCAAGCACGACTGCTGAGCGTGGGGTCCTGGGTTCGATTCCCGGGTCGGACAAAGTGTTATTGAGTTTTTCCATTAGGAATTTCTTAGTAACAGTCCGAAGTTTGGAAGTTGGCGGTTTAATACCCCCGTGCCTCGGAAAGCACGTAAAGCCGTTGGTCCTGCGCCTGATCTCTCTCCGGTCATGTCGGATTGCCGTCCCATCGGACTATGAGAGTAAAGGAACACCTGTGCACCTGTGTCTGCGCACCCACTTGTGCACTATAATATCTCCTGCGTACCCGGCTAATCTCCGTTGAGATTAGCCACCGTGACCGAAATCGGTCGGGGAGGCTATTATTATTATTCTCCTAGAACTTTCGTGATGATTTGAATGTTACGAGCTAGTGAAAAATTTCTATTCATGTTTAGGGCTACTGCCCTAAGCGTGTAAAGATTTTACATAAAACTAAACTTAAACTTTAAATTAAATATACCACAGAAATATCCACTAACTAGATTACATCCGTACAAAACAAGGGGCGTGTTGCTAGTTTTAAATAAAGAAGAAAATTCGTATCATCTCAGCGTTTCCTCGTAATTATTGCACAACCTACAAAATATCAGCCATTGGTTTTCGAACAATATGTCCCCAAAATTCCTTGTTAATAACTTATCCAAAATTTATGTCCACGTTTAGAGACTTTGTTAAAAAAATAAGATAATTTACGAAAATAATGCTATGAGCGTAACTTTTATAAGGGGAACTTCGTTTTACCTTGTAGGTAGATTAAGGGAATGATTTAAGGACTGTGTTTTTTCCAATTCTTTTTCTGGTAAGGTTAGTTTTTATGTTGTTTTGTACCGGTCACTTTATATTACTAGCCGTTTTACAAGCATCCTAGGAAAAGTAATTAGTAACCCGGATAAAAGAAGAATTTTACTAGGTCATCAATCATCCGCCTTGCCTTTTTCCATCTATGTTGGGGTTGGTTTCCAGTCTAACTGGATGCGGCTGAATACATGTACATTTATTTTACATGGAGTGACTGCCTGTCTGACCTATAAAATCCAGTTACTTAATAACACCGATACCCCTTGGTAAGATTGGTTGTCTTACTTCTGGGCTTTCGACTTCCCGTGACGACTGTCAAAGATAACTGTCGGAACCAACAGCTGCATTGCGTGCTTTCCGGAGCACACAGGGGTCCCGGTACGTATTGGATGGTCTACGGACCGACCTTCGCAAGCGTTGCTTAACCTTAAAGATCGTCCCGTAGGGTTTTTATTATGTAGCCAAAGGCCTTTCCAAAAAATTATAGCAGGCTTGTCAAATGTTACCCAACTAGTCTATTTTATAGAGTCCATTCATAAAACTTTTACTCATTCATTGAAAGCGGATTAAAATTTGTTCTTTTTGAACGTACAAACAAACCATCTCAAAACGCCCACTATTAGGTTTTCACATAAAATAACTTCTTTTGATAACAAAATGATGCTTTTGACTATACTATGTATAGTTAGGTTTGAATATTACCTAAATAGAACTATTTACCCGATACTTTTTCTAATTTCTTAACGTTACAGAAATAGCTTAAATGGGAACTCAAGGGCACAAAACAGATAAGTACAGAAGGTCAGCTCCATCAACGAGCGAACACGCACACATAGACACGTACGTGCGGCTTAGAGCATTAAACCAACCGGAGACGCAACGAGCACTAATATCCATGCGAATAAGTCTGTCACTTTCATCACGGGGGACGAGGCAACGCACACAAATAGTGATATCACACTAATGCATTTTCGATCGCGTTGTTACTCACGCACACAAAAAAATAGTCGAATACAAGCATAAACTATACGCACACATGTACTAACTCACACAGAGACGCCCTGTCAGTGTACGAGATGACGTCATTTTTGTCTAAGCGATGAAAGTGCTTGACACTATCGATATTTTGTTGTCGAAGAGTTCAGCCAATAGTTGTGATAAAAAAAGCTCTTCTTTATTTTTTATTTTTTTTCATATTTACTTATCAAATTGATCTTCAATGCAGATCAATTCTTTTTAAATAGGTAACACAGGATTTAGATTTTAAAGTCAGTCTATAAGGATTCATTGCCACGGTACAAGAACTGCCGGTCGATTCTGTAAAAATCTCACCGTGAAAACTTAGGTGGTGAGTTTGTTTTTTCTAGGAATTGACACTATTGACAGCTCACTCCACGCTCACTTCACCTAAGTTTTCACGGTGAAATTTTCACAGAATAGCACCGCTGCCTCGATGGTCTATTGTCCGCAAGGATGAATGCTGAACACGACGTTTTGAGTTCAATACCCGGGTCGGGTAGTGTTATTGGTTTTCTTATTAGGAATTTCTCAGTAGCAGCACGGAGTGTCTAGACTCACACGGAGTGTTATTAGATTGTATTCTAGAACATGAAGTTTCAAAATGCTGTGAGCAAATTGTACTAGTACGTTTAGGAGTTCACGAAACATGATTTGCTCAAGCCCAAATCCAAACATCCCGAGTCAATGCATCTTTTGGAAATCTGAAAAATTAATAGAATAACACAGGGACTGAATTACCCAAAAATAAAGGTACCTTTAAATTTGGGTATGGCGTCATACCGTTAAATAACGATAACTGAAATATAACGATATCGTTATTTTTTAAAGTAGCCGTATTTTAAGGTACGAAATTCATACCGGTATATTTCAGTAGAAGTACCATAACCTTTTTAATAATATCAGTACCAATACCTTTTTAAATAAGAGATATTTGTTTCTATGCTATCAAGCCCTCATTTTGCTACAGTGTGGCCTATTTTTAAATATAAAAATTGCATATTTTCGGTATAACTTGACCCGCAAATATTTTATAGTAATGAAGAATAACGATATGAGAAAATTGTAAGTAAGTAAGTAAGTAAATTTTTATTTGTTTAAACATGGTGTACATGATACATTGCATGCAGGATAATAAGAAGATACAGAAAAGTTCTAACATGTTCAGCCGCTTATCGTGGCGTACAAATTGGTAGGAAGAGATGGTGCATAAACCGTGATAATATTCATCAAAATTACATTTCATCATTATTCATTAAAGATTAGGTATAGTTACAATTAGGTATAGTTGTAAGAGATTTATGGAACATATCGCTTGTCCGGAAGAATACAGTATTATGTCAAAATTTGGCACTAACTGACTTAATGATACAGTTTGACTAAAAAAAGTACGTTCTACCTTTTGAATAAGTATAAGCCAAATGTTTTGTTACTTAGCTTTTGATTGTTAATCATTCGATTTTTATAAGTAAGATTGATGTTTAGATCTTTTTCTAATAAATGGATCAGAATTGATTTATTTATATACTTAAATACTGTTTTCATTTTACACTAGACATCTTAAATATAAGTAATATTCAAAAGAATACAGTCACAAGTGGTAGGTACCCTTCTTAGAAAAAGTATAAATAATTTAAGAAGTAATGTTAAAAATAACAATAATAATCTTCAGAGATAATTATAGAGTATAGACTAAATCCATAATAACAATAAAGAAATCGACTGTTTATCTTAAGAAAATACCACAATATTTGTAGCTAAAAGCTTTAATCGCTTCTCCTGTAAAAGTACGTTTTTATAGTTAATACAGTATTCTTGCGGGCAAGCGATATGTTTGATATCATTAATCAATTATTTGATAATAAATAGCAATTTTTTAAAGGCTTTAGTAAAAAAATCTTATAAAGTAACAAAATAAGTTGTAAACAGTAATAAGAATAACAAATGCGAAATAGAAGTTTGAAATAATTGTCAATATTTATACAGTACAACTTTAAAAATTACACTAAATTAGGTCTTGTACGATTTAGTGGCAACATTTATTGAGCGACAATATTTTTTGGTTTTTTGCAAATTTATTGCATTTTATTTTATTATTAAGACAAAATAATACTCATAGATGGAAAGTAAGGTTATCCTTTTGTTTACTAGATGTTTCCGATCTATTTTTACACGAAAAAACACTGCAATTCGGCATTTTTCTCTTACGTTCGTTCCGCGCTAGTGTGATTTGCTGAATGACGTGGAACGCACGGCAGCTAGTTTAATATGACTGTTATGACCGGGGGTCTCGTACCTTTGGCAGCGGGGAACGCCTGACAATGGCGTCTCCGGTTGGTTTAATGCTCTAAGACGTGCGGCGATCTCAAACAAATTCCGGTCGCGAGTGCTCTTGCACTCGCTGCACGTGAAGCGTGTTCTATGACCTGAAGGACTAAGTACGGATACACAACCCTTAGAGGGTATGGTTTCAGGTGGACCTTGTACGTGGGCCATGACAGCCGTCAGTGGTTATTCCAACCAGCCCACCTCCCTCCAGAAGTTGATTCCATCTGTTGATTTTTCAGATTGAGTCGTTCTGTTAAGAAAATCTGTCTAAGACCTGGATGCCCTGAGGCTTTCTGTCCTAATCTGGGTGACGCTTTTGCATTCAATGAGCACATGCGCCATGGTTTCCTCAACATCCATGTAAGCCCTGCATAGAAGACCCTCTGTTATGCCTATTGTGTGAAAGTGTTTGTCTAGTGAGCCCCCACAGATTTTTCCCACAGATTTTTCCCGTACAGGCGTTATAAATGTGAAGCATGTTTATAAATGTGCATGTTGTATGGAGTCGTTCTTCTGTGTCTATCTTTTTTGTGTGAAGAGCTTCAATAGTAATTGCGTCGTTTAAAGACGGCATCGCATTAGTAGATGGCTATCTGTAAGAACGTTTTCATTTAACTGACATTTACGACTTAAACGTAAAGGATAAACAGATGATCAATGTAGTAATTTGTTTATTTTAAGGTTTTGTGACTTTAAAGCAAACATGAAAATGGAATAGAATATTCTATTTTGCAGAAAATCATTGCAGTAAACACATTCAAGTTAGACTGGATTTTTGTAACAACTTTCACTCTCAACATAAAACGATCCTACTGCTGGGACTCGCCTCCTCTCTGTGAGAGGTAGTGGGCCGTAATCCACCACTCAGGTCGAGTGCGGGTTGGTAGATGTTACAATGCTTTCGAAATTTTGGTTCTAGGCCATGCCGGTTTCCTTGCAATGTTTTTTTCACCGTTTTGAGAGCAGTGGTGATGATCCGTGGTGATGATGTAAATTACACAAAGTAAAGTGCCCACGTAGGTTTGAACCTAGGCGGTTCAAACCCACGACCTACACTCGTAAGTCGGGGTCGTTATCACTGGGCCACCACTGCTATTACAACCTGAATTATACTGTAAGCTTTTTGCTGTAGGATTTTCTGGGATTTTTTGAGCTTATCTGAGTCTTAGTTACGGAACTACTTAATTAGTGTTTGTCAAAATATAATATGGATAAAGAAGAAGAATTTTTACTAGAAAAATAATAAAATACGGCGCGCCCGCGCCGAGCAGTCGCGCCGCTCACCGCGCCCGCGCACCCACAAAGGACACTCAAACGAAGTTCTTATTATGTTTGAGTTTGCCGCGCTGCGACCGCTCCGCGCCCGCGCCCCTGACTGGTCAAACACTAAAATCAGTCACAGTAAAGTTAGATAGCATAATTATTCACCCAATAAGCAGGCGCCGTGAACATAAGAAAGAAAATACGTTGATTTGCGGCAAACATGGCGCATAAAAAAATAAATACAAGCAAAAAACAATATAACAATTTGTGAGAAAACATGTGTCACATCATCAACATATTATTTACGAGTACTCGTTCCTTTTATGTATGTTTAATAATTGATAATCCACGAATAAATTTACTTAATTTATAATTTTGTATATCGTTGTTAAAAAAATATTTTTTAATAAAATTTATATTTTAAAATTATAATATAAATTTAAATCAGATCAAGATACCTGCACCGTGATTGCGTAACACGCTTTCAATTACAATTTGAATAATTTTTTAGTATATTGCTAATCCATTGCCTCATATATTTGAAAAATCTTCGACTTCCACGCGTACGAATTCGCGGCAAAAGCTAGTGCTGATAAAATTATCATACCTATTCATAACACTCCAGGTCGTGCAAATAGTGTAAGGACGGAAGGTGCAAACAATGTAAAATTTAACTTTAAAAATGTTTTAGAGCCCACTTTGTATGTACAGGAACAATTTATCTTTTCAGAGTAAATGCAGCAATTAAAAGTAAGTAAAGAAACTCTCGTGAACTGCGAATTTTAGTTGCCTTTAAAATATTATCTTAAATGTACTGTTGTTCTTCAAACTGTAAGCCAAGTTGGAAGTAATGCCTGAACAAGTACCCTTACATTAAAAAGTTGCTTTGGCACTTAAAAAAGGAAAAAAATAGCAGTAAGTCAAGTCTTAAGCATTTTATCTCTCACCGGAAATGAACCGTCACGTCAGAACAAAAAATAACCAAATATTAAAAAAATATTCATTAGTCAACCGATCCAACGTTGAATGTCGGCACTCGCCTACCAAATGATCGAAAAATGAGATCATTCATCCCTATGAAATTTTGATGTACAGAGGCCAGCACATCAAGTTACCCTAATCTGTCAAATTTTCCCAACTGAATATGAACCTTATTCCCTTGCAATAAAGTTGAAAATCTATCAAAGAAATTTGACAGCATGGGGTAGCTTGATGTGCTGGCCTATGTACCTAGTCTTGTGATTCTTATAACGTAAACGAGCCCTGCAATTTACAAAAAAAAATGTAATACATTTTTAATATCGCGGGCTACACTGACGGATCCCCCTTAATTTAAAAGTCTTGGTAATGTTTGTTCCATTTAAGAAGAAGTGAACCTTCTGAGTACATTCAAGGTTGGTCTTTCAACAAAACTTTTAGAATGGAACGAAGCCAACTGTCTTGCAGTCTTTGAGGTATGTCAGGACCATTTGGAAGTTTGGTCCGGCTAAGGCATTGATCGCATTCTCTGATAGTTAAGTAGGGCTCCACATCAAGCTATACATTTTCAGTTTTAGCTGACCTCGCATTGTATAGGTTTTTCGTAAAGTCAACAGCAAAAGTCACTTAACAGTTCAGTTTTTTTAATCTCAGTTATTGAGCAAAATATTAACACTTCAGTTTTTTTAATTAATATCAGTTATTGAGCAAAATATTTGCTCAAAATTGTATTGTACTTCTGCTGCAATTCTGAACAAAGATTTTGTCAAAAACTGACATTAAAAACATGAAATGTTAATCGACTTTTGATGCTGACCGTACAATCAGAAGTCAGCTTATTAGATACTGGTTATTAATAGCTTGATGTGTAGCTGTGCGTACCATATAATAATCTTGTAGTAGTGGAATATTTTTAGTAGTTTAGTAGGTTTTTTCCTCAAATTAACGCGGGTGAAATCGCAGGGCACTGCTAGTGTGAAATAATTACAATCAGGAGCATCCGGTTTGACAGCCAAAAAAAACCTAAAAAAATTAGCAGATGAGAAAAAGAAACAGATGGAAATAAGGCTTATTTGAGTAATAGGTAAACGAGCTTTCAGAGAAAGATATTTTCACGGGAAGGGCCAAACTTGTACTAATATAGGCATGAAATTCCTAGAATACCTTTTCCTTTTATAAAATAAAAATTTCCTTATCTATGTAAATCCTGGTTTTGGGTAACAATTCCGTTGCTAGATAACAGTTTGTTGAAATTGGAAGCAATAAAATTTTAAGTAGAATTACTTTAACGGTCAAAGTTAAATGGGAATTCATTATGGATCTAAATAACTTCTGAAAATAAAATTTTATATTGTAAAGAAATCGAATAAAAATTCGTTGGCTTTACACATTGAAAAATTAATCGTCTTTTGTCATTATTTTATTTTAATCGTATAAATCGACACACGGTTTTACTTTGACACCAATTCATTCAAAAATTCGCAAACTGAAATTCGCAAACCGAAATTCGCTTTACATTTTTGTTTTAACAGGATGAACGAATTCATTATATTTATAGCAGTTTCATTCGCTTTGCCTACGTAATATACCAGCATAGTACCAGCTATGCAGTTGCACGTTTTTTCTCATTTTCATCGGTCGATAGGGCTCATGCGGGGTGCGGGAGATTTCTATAACGCCTGTCATAGGGCCCGTATTTGGGGAACCGTTTTCATTAGTATAAAGAGAACCTGCACCGCACATTTGGCGTCTGCTTTGAAGGCTCATTTTTATTGGTAATTTTTATTGGGTGTGAGTCTCCGCACGCTTTTTACCGACCAATATATTTCATTCGACGCTACGCCGGCTACGGGAATCCTCGCAAAGGGTATACTGTTGCTCGTTATCGATTTGTGACTTTCATTAGTTATTATTATTTCATTAGTTAGTCCCCGTATTCTGTAATATCGACCGAGTTATCGACCTATGAAAATCAAATTCTCTCCGAGTTATCGACCTATGAAAATGAACCCAGTAACTGCGTTCTGGATGCCAGATAGGTAGCCGCTCCATGTAAAATACTCCAGGTATTCAACTGTATTCGGTTAGACTGTAAGCTGAACCCAACATACATAGTTGGGGAAAGACTAAGCAAAACGCGATCATGATGTACCTACTTTTATAGTTCCTTTGGCTATTTAGTTCAGTACAAAATCAAATAAATAATCGAATGCTCAGTTCTTGAATCTAATAATTTAGAATACTTACTGAATATTCTACGCTGTGACATTTTAAAACTTGAAGAATTAAAAATAATTTTAAAGTCTTTAAGACTAAACTAAAAGAATTTTAAGCTCGTAAATAATTTTGAGACTGGCTTTGAACTATAGAATGTAATTAAAATTTCTAATGTTCATATTATTCACCAAAATATCGAATCCCCTGATTTCGTGTAAAGGCGAAAGCGCCAGAGTTGCCCACGAAGTTCAAATTTTCTTACGTTTATTGCAACTTATAGGCCAGTATTAGGTTGTATGTACTCGTGTGACATGAATGAAGGAAAACATCGTGAGGGAACCAGACTTTATAGTTAATATAAGTCTGAAATCGCCAACCCATCTTGAGCAAGCGTGCGGTTCTTACCATTGGGTCGCCACTGCTCTCAATGTGAATGGCACGACAGTGAGTGTATTCAATTTAGTTGGTCGAGAATGACATTAATCTTCTTTACATGTCAGACCGAATTAAAAATGTGACACACACAGACTACGACCATTTAATTAAAAAAAAAACAGCCAGCTGCGTGTCGGACCACGCACAATGGAGGGTTCCATAGTTGGAATGAATATAGATATCTCAAGAACAAACTTAATATTGTAGTTGAAAATCATGTTCTCTCACACATTCCAACTGAAAATGTAAGTCTGTACGCACTATTCTCTGAAATTTTAGGCTCAGTAGTTTCGGATATAAGGGGGAATGGTATATTTTATTAAATAACATTAATACAATTTACTTTAAAATAATAAAAAAAAATATATTTAAGATCCTCACAGTAAGTTTATTTTATTTGATATGTCACAAGATACAGATTGCGAAACTTTTTTTTTTAATTTTCTACTTGCCCCCTTATAAATGACCCCCATATTCAACATTCATTTATTTACGTTACACGCATGTGTTTGGGTCACAGAGATTCATATGTGCATCAAATTTCAACTTAATTGGTCCATTAGATTCGGAGCGAATTGGCTGTGACAGACGGACGGATAGACAGACACACGAGTGATCCTATAAGGGTTCCGTTTTTTCCTTTTGAGGTACGGAACCAAGAAAATAAGTGAAAAGAGAATAGGGAGGCCTTTGCCATGCAGTGGGATATCACAAGCTAATCTATATAACAATGGCCAGGCCATTCAAAAAGTCTTGGGTTGATTTTAACTCGTCATTGGTCAAAAGTGTATGCTATTTATGTTATCAAGTAATGAAATAATGTAGCCTGCTCATTGTCAGTGCCGTAATTTCAAAATGTATTACGTGTCCTGACTTGATAAAGAAAAGAATTTGAAAACTGACTAAGATATTAAAGACTGTATGATGAGTTTGATACGATTTGTGTTTTTTGTTGCATATTTTTATACTTTCAAAGTAATGACAGTCGCATAAATACCAATCATAGTACATACATGTGTGCTATGTTGATTATTGCATCCGAGGAGGTATTATTCACGCGAGCCGTAGGTGAGCGCGATAAGGAAGTCGAGTGTGTAATAATAAATGCACATGCGTTTCATATGAAGTTTTTCAACACACTTGTGAGGAAAAAAACATACATGTAATGTTATTAACTTTATGGAAATGGTATCTACATGAATTTTGAGGGGTAGAACTAATAGTGAAAAATAAAAACGCATAATTATCTGCCTAGCCGATTCCGAGTTTATATTAAAAAAAAATGTAATTTGCCAATTTCCCACCAACTTTTGAAACTGAAATAAGTTTTCCCTTTGTTACCCTTTTTTCAAGTCAGTTGTTGTTTTTGCGAATGTTGGAATGTACAAACATCAGTACATCAAGCTTCTGCAATCTGTCAAATTTGTTTAATAGATTTTCAACTGTATCGCTAAAGCATACGGTTCAAAGTTGATTTGGAAAATTTTACAATTTCGGGTAGCTTGATGTGCTGTCGTCTGAACCAACTTTCATGTTCATTCTTTCATGAATGAAGGAACGAAGCTTGAATAGTTTCATACAGTTGTATCATAATATTTTTTTTTCCAAGCAACTGTATTGTGCCACTGCTAGGCAAAGTTTACACCCATAATGTTTCACCTTGTGACCGGCCAATTTTCCGTAAACGCATCATGTTAATAAACTACAGGAAACAATAAGATTAGACAAATATTTGAGCCAAAATGATGTCACTAAAAACTGCGATAAACATTCCCAACTCACATAATGCAGCAAAAATCTATGCATAAGCAGCCGCTCGAAAGAGACTGTCTTTTTTCCGACCACAAGCAAACGAGAGCGGTCAGTAAAAATAAATAAAAAGAACTAAAAAGACTCGTTGTTGAGTAGTGGCCCAATTACAAACGTGAAGTGCGGAAAGTTGAGTTTTGTTGGACAATTTTGTTCAGAATAAGGACAAAATGTGATCGCAATTTTGTTACAAAAAAAAAACAGCTTATGGAATTCGGAAGTTGGACGTGACATAGTTTCTTTTTTCAAAACGTTCCAGAACAGTTTTGCTAATAGAAGAATTTATGAAATTATTAGGCCTTTCCTAATTCGATACTCGTCTCGAGGCAGGGTGACCTTGTTGTACAGGGAGTGGAGGGCGCTAGACCACGTGGACGCTCACTTATGGGATGGACTGACTAATTTAAGATCCCTAGTATGAGTACTCTAGGAATACCTAAAATAGGAGAAAGTGATCAGAAACTGTGAGGCGAATCACATCAGCCCCTAGACAAGAAACTACATGAAGACCACGACCGCTCTGACTGACAACAGTGCTACGAAGAAGAAGAATTCGATACTTTCTAGTCTAAAGTCTAAGTTTCTGACGTTTCATAAGTGCCCATGTAGGTTTTGTGAAATAAAATATTTTTATTTTGATTTTGAAAGGGGTTGTCTAGTTCATTTATTAAGACTGTAGTTTGAAAACATTATAAGAGCCAATTAATTTTAAAAGAGTAATTGGGGAGTTTCTTGCCGGCTTTTCTCTATAGAAAACGACGTATCTTATGAACTAAAATATATATATTTTTTTTTATAAGAAACCTTGTAACATCTCCTGTCTATCACGTCTGGTATTTATTATCACGAATTTTGCTCTATTCTGATAATTTGCAGAAATGAATCATAATCATGATATTAGTTAGGACAAACACTATGTACACGTGCCGTTCGTGGACTGAAAATAATATTAATATACTGTTTCACCGAACCGCACTTATAAAAATTTTGCGGTTAGTAGAACAGCTTTTTTTTTTTTTTTTTTGTGGATGGGAAATCATCCAATGACCCCTCCCGCTCTGGGTGGAGCAGAAGGGAGTGTCAGACTCTTACTGACTAAAACCCACCCGTGTTCCTTCCTTAGCCCTTTGTGTTCCGGGGTAGCGGTAACCCTTTCGGACAATCCCGCTGCCCCGGCAGGCTTCGGCCCTTTCGGGCCCCTTCCTTATGCTGACATCTCTTTGAGGCGCGCGTGGAACACGTACGCGCCGTCCGGCACGGGCCTGGTCCTGATCGGACGGAGAGTTACCCATTACTCTCCGCCCGCAGGCCCGCGCCTACGGTGGCCGGGAGTCGTCTCGCGGCTCCCGACGCCCGGGGCGTCTCCCGCGGCGGCTGGGACGTGAGGCCCTCTCCCTCAGCCGTCCCGCCACCTCCTTCGCTAGCATGACTGCTTCGCAGAAGGAGGTGACTGCCTCCCACTCCCTCTCGCCCCGGACCATGGCTTGAACCAGGGCCGGGCGCGAGAGGTCGCCGCCGCCGCCGATCGCCTCTGCGAGAACACGGCGGTGCTCCGCCCAATTGGGGCATACCGCCAATACGGTGGCGGTATGCCCCAATTGGGCGGAGCACCGCCGTGTCCTCCGGGCGACCCTCGCAGTGGTGACACCCGGGCGTATCCTCCCGCCCGATAATGTGCAGGAACTTCCCGAAACACCCGTGTCCGGTGAGGACCTGCGTCAGGCGGTAGGTGAGGGCGCCGTGGCGCCTCTCTAGCCACTCCTCAAAGAGGGGTCTTACCGCCGCTATCGCGGCGTGCCCTGCGCTGGGTTGCGACAGTCGCTCTTTCCATGCCGCCATGAGATCGCGCCGGAGGTCGGTCCGCTCCGCTGCGATTTGCCGCGGAAGCGGAGTTTCCCCCCGGCGTAGTGCCTCCGCGCGCCACTCGTACAGGCGCGCGAGGACTATCGCCTCCAGATCCCACGGCGGCAGTCCAGCAAGGAGGCTTGCCGCCTCGCCCGAGATCGTGCAGTACCCCCGGATTAGCCTTACGGCTACCACCTTCTGGGGCGCGTTCAGGTAATGGGCGGCTCGCCGCCGCAGTGAACGCGCCCACACCGGGGCCCCATATAGGGCTAGTAGAACAGCTTAGGTGCCGTTCGGTCAGGTGCCCTTGAAATCAGTGCTCTTAGTGGAGTACCTCATTTTTGGGGATAATACGATGCTGCATACTGCATCCAAGGCTGGATCTAGTTTTTACAGAATTAAAAGTAAATATTTTTGCATAACATTTTTACGAATAATTATAATTACTCAGCTCGGCGCCTTTTTTTACACAAAAACACAAAAGTATTTCAACAGTTTTATCGTTTTTAAAGCAGTATTTCCATATCTGAAACAGGTGGGAGCTTTACAAATATGTTCTGTTCAGGATGAATACACGAATATAAAAATGTATTATTTCTATCCCAATAGCATTTGGGAACACAGTACTAACGAGCACGTTACATTTTTAATATTTATGCGTCGCCAGTGGCGGTATGCAATATCTCATATGAGATTGATGAAGGGTGTCTATGTTCGAGTTTCTAGGCTAAATAAATGTAGATACAGTCAGCAAAGGAGATAAGTATGCAGGGTTGTCCAATATAGTTGACTAAGAAACCGATTGATGTTTTCGAATGAAATTTAATTTGATAAATGAACTGTTTGTTTTCTATTAATTAAATCAAATTTTATTCGTAAAAATCAATCGGTTTCTTACTAAGCTTCAACTATATTGGACGACCCTGCATACTTATCTCCTTTGCTGACAGAGGTACATGCAGGGGATTTCACGGCTTTCGCCAAGCTGGTCGGTCCATGTTGTATGGGGCCTACTCACGTGGTCACCACTTTAGGAATTTTTAGCCTCATCGGTTATCCGTTTTGAGAACAATGTGCCCGGTCAAGCAAGAAAAACTAAAAAAGAAAGAAAATAGTTCAATCTGAACCAGTCAAACGCACACCATAAAGTAAAGAAAAATACACACCCGACAAAGTAGCCAAAATATAATAATTATAGTCCTCCAGGTCGTATTTCGGCCAATCTCAACGGACACTAGGCCTTCGGTGCGGGAGATTTTATAGTGCACAAGTATGTGCCCAGATACAGGTGCACTCTCTCTTTCCTCACTCTCATAGTCCGATGGGACGGCAATCCGACACGACCGGAGAGAGATCAATCGCGTGAACAACGTGCTTTCCAAGCCACGGGGGTAGCCCACCGCCAACTTTTAAACTCCGGGCTGTTACTATGAAATTCCAAATAGAAAAACCCAATAACACTTTGCTCGACCTGGGAATCGAACCTAGGACCCCACGCTACGCAGTCGCGCTTGCAGACTACGAGAACAACGGGGTCAAAAAGTTTTACTAGGCTAATACTTTAGAGTCTAAATGATAATGCTTTTAATAAAAGCAAAAAGAGAAGTTAAAAAAAAAAACACACAAACAGCCGAACATAGTACCTCCTCCTTTTTGTGAAGTCGGTAAAAAGTTAAGCCGCAAGGGTAGCCCGCTAGAGGCGATCGGCAGCGGCACGACCTCTCGCGCTCTTCGTCATGCTAGCGAAGGAGGTGGCGGGACGGCTGAGGGAGAGAGCCTCATGTACCAGCCGCCGCGGCAGACGCTCCGGGCGTAAAAAAAAGGGTAGCCAAACGCGCGATATTCAAACTTTCTTACGTTTCCCGCGATTCGCAGGTCAGTATAACTCCGTAAATAATAGAAAAACATAAACCGGCCTCTTCTCATGTGGGTAAGGCAGAAAATATAAAGCTCTACCTGGTAAGATCCTTACATCCTCCTTATGAGCAGAATATCAGCGTCAGGTATATTTGCCTGACACATGCTGAGGTGGACTCCTATTTTGTACAACCTTGAGACGCACATCGTACTGTGTATTTTCGTTATTAATTCTGTAGCTTAGTGCTAAAAGGGCCAAAGTCCGTTTTTGAGAGAAGTGTGATTTTACCACCAAAATTTTGCTTGAATATGATAATAATTTATGTGTGCTAAACAGCCCTAAGTGTAACGAAATAATGTTATTTTTTAAATATTGTTGTTACACTTAGGCCCTTTTAGCACACATAGATATCATATTCAAACAAAATTTTGGCAGTAAAATCACACTTCCCACAAAAACGGACTTTGGCCCTTTTAGCACAAGGCCACAGAATTTGATTTTAAGTATAAATGTCTTAATGTCAGTTTTACTTCGATATGTATGTTTTTCTTTTTCTTTTTATATCGGCACTTTGTTTTATATTATACTAGCGGCCCGTCCCGGCTTTGCACGGGTGGACATTAATTTTTTAAACAGGTTATTTTTTTCTTGCAATTAAAAAACCTATATTAATCAGTGATAATGTAGCATTCAAATGGTGAAAGAATTTTTAAAATCGGTCCAGTACTTTTTGAGCCAATCCGTTACAAACATATATCATCTTTCCTCTTTATAATATTAGTATAAGTACTTACTTATAGGCATACATACTCTTATGTTATCAGACACGATTGCTTTCTTAATCACTACATATAAGTATTGACTGTAGATTGTACATGTATCTAATTATTATTAGTATACCTATACTCTAAACCTCAATGAAATGCTTTAAAAAATTACCCGTTGATGTCATTTTCTGTTAGGTATCATTTTGTTTTCAATTATCAAGTCCCGTACCAAAAGGGAGCCAGCGATACATTATTGCTTAAATACATTATTATTTAGGTATGCCCTGCATTTACTGTACGTTTATATCAAAATGTTTAAAAAATAAATGTCCACCCGTGCGAAGCCGGGACGGGCCGCTAGTAAGAAGATATTTTAGGAAGTACATCAAAACTATGATCAGTAAGAGTGAAACGATAGTAAGCCTCGTACAGCTAACGGCGCGCGGCGGATGGGCCCATGGCTAAATAATAACAGTCGCACAGGTCGATCGATCATTGCCGCAGTTGGTCTGTGGGGGTGACCATCCTTTCATACCGAGATCCCTCCGTGCCTCGGAAAGCACGTTAAGCCGTTGGTCTCGGCTGTCATTCGTAGATCTTTGACAGTCGTTACGGGTAGTCAGAAGTCCGAGTCTGACAACCAGTCTTACCAAGGGTTATTACCCAGTAACTGGGTTGTGGAGGTCAGATAGGCAGTTGCTCCATGTAAAACACTGGTATTCAGCTGCATCCGGTTAGACTGGAAGCCGACCCCAACATAGTCGGAAAAAGGCTAGGCAATTACTAACGGCGTGCGGCAGCCGTGCTGATTTATTTTAAAACTATGATATCTCCTAAGGTATTCATTGAAATCTAAAGATGTCAAGGGATATTTTGTTCAAAATTAAATACTTGTGATGAATAACGTATTTATTTGGATAAGGATTAATATCATTTTTATAAAAACAACTTCGCAAATAATGAATTATTTTAGAACAAATTTGATTATCATAAAAACGGTTATAGTGAGTGAACCTGAAAAGATAGACATATGCTGTTGCGGATTTTTTTTTAGAACTTTTAAGGGGAAACAATTCCGTCATACATTATTTTTGCGTAACTTTAACCGTTTACGCAGCGTACGCAACGGAAGCTCTTAAAAGGAATAATTTTTTCCCGTTTTTGCAACATTTTTCATTGCTGCGACGCTCCTATTGGTCGTAGCGTGATGTTATATAGCCTATAGTATTTCACGATAAATGGACTATCTAACACAAAAAGAATTTGTTAATTCGGTTTAGTAGTTTCGGAGCCTATTCATTACAAACATACATACAAACCTTTCCTCTTTATAATATTAGTAATTAGTATATTAGTATTAGTATATTACTATTAGTATATTAGTATTAGTATATTAGTATATATAGATTCATGTAAGTAGTTAGTTATCAACTAATTGTACTTTTGTGTGTTGTGCTATCTTTTGTGTGCGCCCAATAAATGGTTTTTCTATCTAACGTATTTAAATATGCTTTAATATTTCGTTGTATGTCGATCAAAATTCTTACTAGAACGTAGATCCAAATATGACTCGCTATTAACCCTGTATTACTTACAACATAGAACATAATTTGCCTACACAAATTACCCCCGAATATACTACAACAAAATAAACACTTTGAATAATTCAGTGTCATAAATAGCCAAACGGTTATTTGCAAACAAAATTAGGTGTTACCGAAATGCATGAATATTCAAACACATTTTATAATGTTAGTTCGCATCGGTTTTCGGCTGATAGAGATTAAGTGTTAGTTTTAATTAATTAAAATATAACGTTTATTTAGTAAGTGGTACTTTTGAGGGCCAATTTCTTGAGCTACGCTTAAAACTAGGCTCTTGCCGCTGTGTCACATTACCGTTAAAATCGCTGTATTCTTTATTGTCGTAGCAATAAGGTTGTTATTGAGTTGCTGCCATTGCAAAGTCTTTCAAAATAACAATGATCTTCATTTCCGTTGCTATAAGGTTGCTATTTGGTAGCTGCTGTCAAAGGTAAAATACAGCGACAGAAAAATCAAGAGTGATACTTGATACTTGAAACAAAAAGCCGTTGAATAAATAAAGCTATTTTCATAAAATAACGGGCAACACAGTTTTTATCTCGAATATCTAGCTTCAAAAAAAAAAACATACAAACATCCGAACATAGTAACCTCCTCCTTTTTGTGAAGTCGATAAAAATGATTGGAATCCGATCTAGCATTATTGTTTATAGTGGAATAGAGAGATCTTTCCGTGCATGTAATTATGATAGCCCGCAGGTTTAAGCGTTGTGAAGACGCCAGCACATCAAGCTACTACAATCTGTCAAATTTCCTTAATAGATTTTCAACTATATCGCTAAAGCATAAGGTTTAAAGTTAATTGCGAAAATTTGACAGTTTCGGTTTGCTTAATATGCTGGCGTCTGTATTACAGACGTAAAGGTAACGCTTTTTAGATCACTTTGTACCACCTTCTGCACAGACAGCTTGTGGGAGAAATATTCTCAGGCGTCGGTGTCGTAGCCCTTTGTATCCAATTTAATAATGCGTTCACGATACTGATGGAGTTGCCATGGCGTTGCAGTGCGTCAGAGATGTTTGTGGCGGCGCCGGCGCGTGTAGATTGTTTTTACACAATAATGCGCAAGCGCGCAGTATTGCTAGTGATGATGGCTCGAATCATGGCCAGCCCTAGCAGGGTTCTGAAAATGATTGCTGACATAGTGAACCGAAATGTTATCACTGTTGTCAGTTACATGTGTCATCGTATCGTGTTGTTTACTAACACTTAGTTTTAAGGACGTTACTAACCCTGATTCAAGAAATTTCAATAGTTGCGATTATTTGCATGACATAGACGGGAAACCAAAAGCTTCAAAATTATTAATGATTCCGTGGCAGGTATAAACTATTTGAAAATGGCTTCCAATTTTTATTTGTATCTTGCCAACCAATATAATACAAAGTCGGGTTAGTTATAACACCATTTATAACTCAAGAACGGCTGGATCGATCTTTAAGATCTTTGATTTTTTTGGATTTGTCTCCGCCCCAAATAGCAGAATAACTATTAAAACAGAAAAAATTCACGCAAATAAAAATAATGAAGATGTTTCTCATACATTTTATAGGGAACGGATTTTATGAATAAGTTTAACACAACATTTATTGATTCTGAGGCGGTATGAAGTTTGCCGGGTTATCTTACCGTAAAAATTTAGGTGAAGCGAACCTGTTATTCCACTTGATGCTAAATATTGACAGCTCACTTCACCTTGGATTTTGAGGTGAGATTTTTAAAGAATAGACCGGCTGTTTTCATAACACCTTTTTCTTCTTCCTGTAGCTGGCACGACAGTTACTTGAATTTTGTTAGCCCAAAACTTCGCCACTTCCACGGCGTTATCGTGGCAGTGCAGAGGGCACTTTGGCTGCATGTATTGGGCCACAAAGGGCACTACCCAAATCCACATAATTTTATGAAAAACCAGACCGAGAATCATGATCCTACTTACATTTGAAAGCCGTCGTTGTACGTAAATAGGGATAAAATGCTTTTTAAATAAATGTTAAATGGGTTAAATGCTGTCTGCTTTGAGCCTACCCAGCAGGCCGTGATACTAAAGGCTTTACCACTGAATACAAAATCACAGTTAACTCGCTTTGAAACACTTGTGGGTAATGTTAGTTGTTCAACATTTTATTAAAACGAATAAAAAGTTTTAGAACAGCAGGGGTGCTAAGCTACTGCTGGGTTACCGCATACAGTGTATTTATCTATAGTCTGTTCAAAAAACATCTGATGAAAGTGTAAACAAACCTTGTTCAGCGCGGTAATTGCGTATGACACTATCATCAGGAATGAGTTTCATTTTGACAGTTCAACAACAATCATTGCGTTATTTACGTCGTTGAGCAGATACATTTTTCGAACATATGATATAATGGATTAACCAATATACACACATCAAAAGTGTCTAGGGATCAACATATATTTTTGCAATAACTTTTGTCCTGATTGATATTAATTAAAATTTTCTTTAAGGATTCATCAAATAAAGTGTTTTCGTTTGTCACAGTAACGATAAACCAAGTCACCTTTGCATTAATAAAGAAATTTGCCATTTTCCTAATAAAGGGATTTTTGACATTTGAACCACTAACACAAAAGTTCGAAAAAAAGACTGAAATAACAGTTTTCTCTAAAATTTTATTGGGTAACTTAAACAATTAATAATCCGTGTTTCTACCGCGAACACTAACAACACAAGAACATCGGTTTGGCATACTCAAAATGAGTTCATCCAAATCACGCTGTGGAATGGCCGCCCATGTTCGTTGCAACAACAAAAAAAGGTCTTCTTGCGACTGGATACCCTCCATATTCGGCAGAGCTCTTCTCTGTAGCATATCCCATGCATGCTCAATCGGGTTCAAGTCTGGCGACTGAGCAGGCCAGGGCAGGACATTGATGTTAGCTGCGGCGAGAGTCTGTCTTACAACTCTTGCGGTGTGCGGTCGTGCATTATCATGCATTAACTGAAATAAGGGACCGATTTGCACTTGTAGAGGAACGATGACGTCTGATACAATCGTCTCAGCATAAATTTGAGCGTTGAGGTTGCCTCTGATCCAAATCAACTCAGTTCTTCCGCCGATCCAAATACCCGCCCATACCATGATGGTTCCACCACTATAAGGATGGACTTCCTGGCAGGATTTTAATCGCTGTTGGCGTCCAGGGGTTCTCCAGTGTCGTATACGTCTTGTATCCGGTCTCATACCAAAACGAGACTCATCAGAAAAGCACACGAAACACCATTGTTCTTCTGCCCAATTTCTGTGTTCAAGAGCCCATTGATATCGAATCCTACGATTGTGCATTGCTATAGGTGGTACCCGTAGCGGTCTTCGGGAATGAAGGTTCACTTCATGCAAGCGGTTTCTGACTGTTTGGTCGCTAATTAAGTTCCCTGAAGAGTGATGAAGCCTCACGGCTAACATCATGGCGGTTATTGTTGGAGCTCTTCGAGTTAAGATTTGAATGTATCGGTCTTGTCTCCGTGTGGTGCAGCGATACCGTCCTCCATGGCGCTCAGCCACGGTACCAGTGCTTCGGTAACGTGTCCAAAGTCGACTGATAACACTCTGACTTGTATTCAGAGCTAAAGCCACAGTACGTTGCCGGGAACCAGCTTCTATCATTCCCACGGCTCTGAGCATTTCTTCCCTGCTTAAATGACGTCGCCGCTCCATAATAACGTTGGTTTTAATCAGTAATAGGGAAACAGTAGCACTAATAATGTCTTCAATGCGTTGTATGTTTTTATAGGGAAAATATTGACAGCTGATTTTCATCTTTTACTCGAATTTGATTCACAGTTCCTGATTCAAATTATGAAATGCACCAAAAAGGATCCATATAAATTTATAAAATCATAAATTTATTACAAAGCCACATCTCAATCTCAAGAAATCCGCATAAAAATGCTTGATCCCTAGACACTTTTGATGTGTGTACTTCAAAATTATTTAGATTAAGATTGAGAGTGTGTTATGCAGTTAGGGTGCAGATTACGCAATCTCTCACGTTCTGCAAATTCAAAAAGGACTTCAAGGTCTGTAAATAAAAGTTTAAACTAATATTAACCTTAATTTGTCAAATGAAAAACATACTGAACGTGATTTTAAATTCCAATTTCGGGTTGAAGTAATGAAGTAATTCAAATTAAAGCACTTAATTTGTAAATTACTCTACAAATTGGCATCCACAGGTACAGATAGTGCAATCCACGAAGACGTGCCCCACTCTTTTTCCTAATGCTTACAGCACAAGTGTACAACATTCCGCTAGTGTTTTAGTTTTGTTGTTACACACTAATTATTATTAGTGGGTAATTATTGTGTATCAAAAAAACTAAAACACTAGTGGAATTAACTAGCGATAACCACTATCGATTCGGAAGAAGAGTGGGGCGAGTGTTCGTGGATTGCACCATTTGTACGTTCTCTGATCCATTTGTTTAGTGGGCGATTAGCGTGTATTGGCACAAAATTCAATTTTATGCAATGAAGTTAAGAATTTTTAACCGACTTCAAAAAGGAGGAGGTTATCAATTCGGTTGTATTTTTTATGTTTGTTACCTCAGTACGCCGTCATTTATGGACCGATTTGGATTTTTTTTTATTTGAAAGGATATGCTTCCAGATTGGTCCCATTTTTGTCAAAATCCAGTTCTGATGATGGGATCCATGAGGAATTGAGGGAACTCCTCAAATATTATAGGCATACATATAGCAATTTTTGTATTTTCATCAACATGTCAAGCATTTGCATTCAAAAAGTATAATTTGGTGAAGTGGAACTGATGAAGGAGACCACAGATAGCCACAGGAACTCTTCAATGATAATAAGTATTTCACGGGTGGCGATAAGAATCTCGATTAACATAGTTAAGCGACTATGACGAAGCAAATTTAAATAAATGGTTCTGACGAAAATGGTACCATCAAACCGATCTGATGATGAAGCTGGAAGGTAGGTACCGGAACTTCGTAATAGAACCATGTATTCTAGCCGTGTTTGGGCTTATTGGAATTGTCATGAGATGCACTCTGACTATAAAAAGTAAAAAATAAAAACTTTTTAACAAAAAAAACAACCGACTTCAAAAAAAAAACACTACAAAGTGTAAAATAACTTTAATTTTAATTTTGGAAGTCGGTGGCAAAAACGTAAATACAAAACTAAAGACACCGACTTCCGAAATTAATTAAAGTTATTTTACACTTTGTAGTTTTTTTTTTAAATTAAAGTTATTTTACACTTTGTAGTTTTTTTTTGTTAAAAAGTATTTTTTTAATTATTATTCAAAATTGACGATTCGCCCGATCTGGCGAGTAAATTTGTGCGAATCGACTAATAAGTCTACACGCCGTGTGATGAGCTTCCATACAAACTCATCATCATCTGTCTAGCCTTTTCCCAACTATACTATGTTGGGGTCGGCTTCCAGTCTAAACGGATGCTGAATACCGACTGCTTATCTGACCTCCACAACCCAGTAACTGGGTAATACGATACCCTTGGTAAGACTGGTTGTCAGGCTTTCGGGCTTCTGACTACCCGTAACGACTGCCAAAGATCCACAAATGACAGCCTGGACCAACGGCTTAACGTGATTTCCGAGGCACGGAGGGGACTTGGTGTGTAAAGATGGTTACCCATCCACAGACCAAGCGTAGCTTAACCTGGGGCCCAAGTCTGCTATTTTTATAAATTCGTCATTCCAAAACGATTCCATTGTCATTTTGCTAAAAGTTTGTAATCTGCTAAATTCATAATGGCCGGTCAATGGTCTGAGAAAAACTACTACTAAATTTCATGCTAGATTTCATTTAATATATATTTTTACATATTACTTATTAGTGTTTGCAATCTGAAGTAGTAAGAAGTTCGTAAATAGCAAAAAACATTAAATTTATTTAGTATGAGATAACCATTATAAGTATAACCATTATAAGCCATTTCTTTCAATGGAATGTCAGTGGTTGACTATTGGAAAGTCATAATGACGCCATTATATTAGTAGATTACCAAACTTGTCAAAATCAACAATTATGAAATCAATGATAGGCCATTCTGACACTATTGTAATAGCAGACTTGAGGCCCTGATCGATCGACCTGTGCGGCTTCTATTATTTAACCACGGGCCCCATCCTCTATTTAAGGGCCCCTTAGGGGATCAATTTTCAAAAATCCTTGTACGATAACGATAATACACAACTTAGATTCTGGTATACATGTATCGTTGACGTTTTCAGAACGAAATTTCCACCTCATTGATCATAAGGTAACGTGATGAGTGTTACGACCTTATGTAAATAAGAAACATGAGAAGACTAGCTCTTTCCTGTGGTAATGCGTTTAACTCGTAGCTCATTTGGTAAGGGAACCCATGTTTATGTTACCGTGTTTAAGAACTTAGTAAATAACTTGGGGTTCGAGCTTGTGTATGCGAATTGTGTATAAAAACGCAGGTGAAAAAAAATAAATCTCGTAGCTATATTGACGCGTAAATAAAAGAATTTGCAGTAGGTACAATGATATCTATTTTATTTTATTCTTCAGAAAGCTAACAGTCTAATCTGTATGTGAATTTATTAAATAATGCATGCGCATGACATATTATTAATATTAACCAAACATAAATTTACTTTGTGTAAATTATTTCATCACCACTGCTCTCAAAACGGTGAAGGAAAACATAGTGAGGAAATCGGCATGTCCTAGAACTAAATATTCGAACACATGTGACATTTACCAAACCGGACTGGGCCCGCGTGGAGGATTACGGCTCATTCCCTCTCACTGAGAGGAGGCCTGTCCCAGTAGTGGGCACATTATAGGCTGATTGTGTTGATGTTTGGGTGAAACAGAAGCGAGGCTACTATATACTTATAGGTAAATATTGTAAAATTAGCGTTTCAGTTGCCATTTACAAGCTTCCACAACTTAAAAATTTATACTATGTAGTTAAAAACTAGTTGAAAAGTTAACACAAAAACAAATATAATAATATGAGCTGTATAGTGAAAAGTAGCATAATTAGTAGTAAAAGTAGTACCCATTACATAGGTATTTTAATATTTTTTTCTTACCTGCTAGTTTTTGTCCGCGGCATCGTCCACGTGTAGTGTGGGCAATTATCCCACAGGAAAGTGCTAACGGGCTTACAAGTATCTTTTATTCTAATCCAGGTAAGGACCGGTCGTGTACCAAATTTAATCAATTCCGTTCAGCCGCTAAAGGGTCAAAACGTAACAGACAGACGGACAAATTTACTTTCACATTTATAATAATACAATATTTATTAAGTTATAGTATGGATGTTCGTAAAATCAGTAACGGCAAATAAGAAATAGTAGCAGTAGAAATCACTAACCCCATTCTCTATCATAACATACAACACAAATTCAGAAACACACCTCCGAACAGATGCACCCATCCGAATTCAAATAGAAAATACGACTCCGAAATTGCCACTTACCATGCGATACTCGGTAGCAGCCATTAAACGTACCGTTCTAAACAGAATACGGAAACAAGGAAGGCATCTTCAATTTGTAAGTGAACTACCATCGACCTGAATGTGTGTAGAATTAATAATTTTTTCTTGTGTTTTAGCTTAGAATCTCCTTTTTATTTCTGTAAGTAAGTTTTGTACTAACAGTTGTACAAGTCAATCATATTTTAATAACGAGATTAGGTCGGCGTTTCCTTTCAGACTAATCTGAGAAAACAGGCCGAAACAAACTCAGAGGTCACAGTCTCTTTTAAAAGTCTAGACATAATCTTGATCAAAAGCTCACAGACTCCTCTGTGTGTGTTTGTAGCTAAAAATAGCCAGAGCTAATCTTGGTCAAATTTAGCTTACAAACTCCTCCGTGTGTGATTGTGGCTAAAAATAGCCCAGAGCTCCTTTTTTACATTTTCTGGCAGAATTGCCAAAAGCTCTATTGCAAGGAAAAACTTGACATTTGCGTTAAATTTGTATTTTTTTTTATATTTGAAATGTTTTTGTTCTGTCTAGGTCAGAGGTGACTGAGACAAATTCGACGATGAAGTGAGCTTACCCAGAAGAAGCCTGTTCACTCTCACTTTGAAGAGATTCGGGTTGTATGCGCTCGGAAACACAACGTAGGTATAGAGTTCCTCTCTTTTGCAGTGCGCAATATAAAGGACATTTGAAAACGCTTAGTGCGAATTGGTGGAATAGTAACTAGGCAGGGATGGTAACTTGCAAAGCGTTTAGATGTACGAAGGTAGAAGGATGCCGGTGGGATGAGGTCGTGGAGTTCTTGGGCACACACACCGAAGTACAATCTGTAGAAGACCGACAAGCAGGCAACCTTGCGGCTATGAGCCAAGTTGTGAAGCTTGGTATCCACCAGTTTCAATCTTCTACTTTTTACTTTTTTATAATGTCGCTTTGAAGTCATGGAATTCATTTAAAAAATAAGAGTAGTAAGCCGACTTCTATCTACCCCGATTTTCGCTATGACTATTTTAATTTATTTCTGGTTGTCTTGAAACAAAATAAATAGTTTGTTAGGTATCTATGTGGTTTGTTTGGTTTGTATAGAACAAAGTTATAGATCCTGTTTTAATTGAACAAACTTACGATTAGTCTAAGATAGATTTTGCGTGTGTGTGTGAAATTAAGAGGCTAAAAATAACATAAGGTATATCCAGAGAATCCATTTGGCGTCTAAAGAAATCTAGATAGATTTCTTTAGACGCCAAATGGATGCTCTAGAATGAGATAAAGTTATATTATCATTTTACTAACTTGAATTAGGTACTATGACTTGAACTGTGGTTGAAACTGGAAAAACTAAATAGATAATTATTATATGACTAGACTAGCTTTTGCCCGCGACTTCGTCCGCGTGGGTTTCGTACTTTCCTCAAATAAATTTAACACCCTCTCCACCTCTCCCTGAAAGGTATTTCGAAAATTATTGATTACGATCTTTATACTTTATTTAAAGAAATAAGTATTCGGGCCAATATTTTAGTTAAACTACCTAAGATGTTTCAAATAAGTTTATTTGAAACATGTTAGGTAGTTTCCTCCCTTTTCATTACGACAAGGCTTGTTTTTGCATTTGGTACGTTTCCATTTTTATGATATAAAGATTATTTATAAGTACCTACCCATTTTCGTGTTAATGGAAGTTGGAGTTTCTACTCCTTAAACTGTATTACCCTTTTCTACCCCGGTAGGAGTAGAATAAGTGAAACCCTAAAACTCATACTTTTTTATTTTAAGTAAGTAAGTAGTAAACCCCTAAAAGTGACAATCTTTATTATTTACTGAGGCAAATGTTGAAAAGTTTCAAGTTTCTTAACCAAAGGAATAAGACCACATTTTCACCTTCACAGTTTTTATCCCCATAGGGGTGAAATATTGAAAACATGTTTGGGACGTTTCCATATCTTGACTCAAAGATTATTTATACCAATTTCCCATTGAATCAAGCCACGCAATAAAATACTCCTCTGTGATATGGACTACCCCCGTTCACCCCGTTAGGGTTAGATTTTCGAAAAACCCAGTCACACTTTTTTATTTATTTTGGTCTTAAGTATACATATTGAGTTCCGAGTTTATATTATTGGACCGCGCGATAAAATTCTTCCATACAAACTGACACCCTCAATCTCCCTTTAGAGCAGAAAAACATAAAATGACAAACTATAATTTACTTAGATAAGTATTTGTGCCAAGTTTGAAGCTTAAATTTATCCATACCATTTTTTTGGAGTAAATCAAGCTACGCACTATAATACCGGCCTTAAAAATCGAATTACAACTTTTTTACCCGTCAGGGATCTACTTTCGAAAGACCCATTTCTTATTACTTACTTAGACAAATATTCCTTCCAAGTTTCAAGTTTACTAACCAAATGAATAAGATTTTTCGTATAAAGTTTTTCCCCACTTTTCACCCCACACAGGAGGAATTTTGAAAAAATGTTTGGGATGTGTTCATAACTTGACTCAAAGATTATTTCCAACAATTTTTGAGTTAATCAAGCCACGCAGTAAAATGGAAAATTAACTACTCTTTTTCACCCCGTCAGAGGTAGATTTTCGCAAAACCCTGATACATGTTATTCTGTCCTGACTGACTGATTGACTGACTGACTGATTGACTGACTCATCAACGCCCAGCCTAAACCCTTGGACCTAGAAAGCTGAAATTTTGCACAAAGGTTTCCTTTATAATGTAGACGAGGAATAAGGAAGGAATTTTTGAAATTCAACCCCTAAGGGAGTTAAATAGGGGATGAAAGTTTGTATGAAAAATCTTATTCCTTGAGTTAATAAACTTGAAACTTAGCACGAATACTTATCTAAGTAATTTATAAAGTTCGACATTTTTTGTTTTTCTAAACTACCCCCTAACAGGGGATTGGGGGGTTTCAAAATTTGTATGGAAGAATTTTAACGCGCGGTCCGATTAACTCAAAACTCAGTATTTATACTTAATACCAAAAATAAAGAATTACGTGTATCAGGGTTTTTAGAAAATCTACCCCTAACGGGGAGAAAAAGGGTAGTTAATTTTACAGGGCTGGATTTTTTTACTGCCTGGCTTAATTAACTCAAAAATTGGTATAAATAATCTGTGAGTCAAGCAATGAACACATTCCAAACGATTTTTCAAAATTCCACCCCTGTGGGGGTGAAAAGTGGGGATAAGTACAGCTTATATGAAAAATCTTATTCATTTGGTTAATAAACTTGAAACTTGGGTTGAATACTTATCTAAATAAATTATGAAGTTTGGCATTTTTTGCTTTTCCAAACTACCTCCTAAAGGGTGATTAGGGGGTGTCAACATTTGTATGGAAGAATTTTAACGTGCGGTCCGATTAAGTTGAAACTCAGTACTTATACTTAATAGAAAAAATAAAGAATTACGTGTATCAGGGTTTTTCGAAAATCTACCCCTAACGGGGAGAAAAAGGGTGGTTAATTTTACAGGGCAGGATTTTACTGCCTGGCTTAATTAACTCAAAAATTGGTATCAATAATCTGTGAGTCAAGTAATGAACACATTCCAAACGATTTTTCAAAATTCCACCCCTGTTGGGGTGAAAAGTGGGGACACAGCTTAGGTATATGAAAAATCTTATTCATTTGGTTAATAAACTTGAACTTGGCATGTATAATTATCTAAGTAAATTATGAAGTTTGACATTTTTTGCTTTTCTAAACTACCCCCTAAAGGGTGATTAGGGGGTGTCAATATTTGTATGGAAAAATTTTAACGTGCGGTCCGATTAAGCCGAAAATCAGTATTTTTACTTAAGACCAAAAGTTAAGAATAACATATATCAGGGTTTTGCAAAAATCTACCCCTGACGGGGTGAAAAGGGGTGGTTAATTTTCCATTTTACTGTGTGGCTTGATTAACTCGAAAATTGTTGGACATAATCTTTGAGTCAAGTTATGAACACATCCTAATCGTTTTTTCAAAATTCCTCCTGTGTGGGGGTGAAAAGTGTGGAAAACTTTATATGAAAAATCTTATTCATTTGGTAAATAAACTTGAAACTTGGAAGGAATATTTGCCTAAGTAAGTAATAAGAAATGGGTCTTTCGAAAGTAAACCCCTTTTTTTTTGAGGATGGAAAATCATCAAATGACCCCTCCCGCTCTGGGTGGAGCAGAAGGGAGTGTCAGACTCTTACTGACTAAAACCACCCGTGTTCCTTCCTTAGCCCTTTATGTTCCGGGGCAGCGGTAACCCTTTCGGACAAGCCCGCTGCCCAAAATAGACCCCTGACGGGTAAAAAATTGGTAATTCGATTTTTAAGGTCGGTATTATAGTGCGTAGCTTGATTTACTCCAAAAAATGGTATGAATAAATTTAAGCTTAAAACTTGGCATAAATACTTATCTAAGTAAATTATAGTTTGTCATTTTATGTTTTTCTGCTCTAAAGGGAGATTGAGGGTGTCAGTTTGTATGGAAGAATTTTATCGCGTAGCCCAATAATATAAACTCGAAACTCAGTATGTATACTTATGACCAAAATAAATAATAAAGTGTAACTGGGTTTTTCGAAAATCTAACCCTAACGGGGTTAACGGGGGTAGTCCATTTCACAGAGGAGTATTTTATGGTTGGCTTGATTCAATGGGAAATTGGTATCAATAATCTTTGAGTCAAGATATGGAAACGTCCCAAACATGTTTTCAATATTTTGCCCATATGGGGATAAAAACTGTGAAGGTGAAAAGGCGATCTTATTCCTTTTGTTAAACTTGAAACTTGAAACTTTTCAAGATTTGCCTCAGTAAATAATAAAGATTGTCACTTTTAGGGTTTTACTACTTACTTACTAAAATAAAAAAGTATGAGTTAGGGTTAGGGTTTTATTTATTCGACTCCTACTGGGGTGGAAAAGGGTAAGTTAACACGAAAATGGGTATAAATAATCTTTAAGTATGTCATAAAAATGGAAACGTACCAAATGCTTTTTTAATAAAAACAAGCCCTGTCGTGATGAAAGGGAGGATAGTTTATTTGAAACATCTTAGGTAGTTTAAATTTATTTGAGGAAAGTACGAAACCCACGCGGACGAAGTCGCGGGCAAAAGCTAGTATAATAATAATAATAATAAACCATTTATTTTCAGGTAACAAAGACCCATAGATACATACCTTAACCTAAGTATACATAATAATATAGTAACAACTTTGTTAGTAAAGAAAACTTAATAACTATGTTAGTATCACTTAGTTGCACTATGTCTTTGTCCCCACTTTTCACCCTCACAGGGGTGGAATTTAAAAAAATCGTTTGGAATGTATTCATTATTTGACTCACAGATTATTTATACCAATTTTCGAGTTAATTAAGCCAGGCAGTAAAATTTGCCCTGTAAAATTAACTACCCCTTTTCTCCCCGTTAGGGGTAGATTTTCGAAAAACCCTGATACACGTAATTCTTTATTTTTGGTATTAAGTATAAATACTGAGTTTTGAGTTAATCGGACCGCGCGTTAAAATTCTTCCACACTTATTTTGACACCCCCAATCCCCTGTGAGGGGGTAGTTTAGAAAAACAACAAATGCCGAACTTTATAAATTACTTAGATAAGTATTCGTGCTAAGTTTCAAGTTTATTAACCCAAGGAATAAGATTTTTCATACAAACTTTCATCCCCGATTTAACTCACTTAGGGGTTGAATTTCAAAAATTCCTTCCTTATTCCTCGTCTACATTATAAAGGGAACCTTTGTGCAAAATTTCAGCTTTCTAGGTCGAAGGGTTTAGGCTGGGCGTTGATGAGTCAGTCAATCAGTCAGTCAGTCAGTCAGTCAGTCAGGACTTCTCTTTTTATATATATAGATGAAAAATCTTATTCATTTGGTTAATATACTTGAAACTTGGCATGAATACTTATCTAAGTAAATTAATAATTTTGGCATTTTTTGCTTTTCTAAACTACCCCCTAAAGGGCGATTAGGGGGTGTCAACATTTGTATGGAAGAATTTTAACGTGCGGTCCGATTAAGTCGAAACTCAGTATTTATACTTAAGATTTACTTAGATAAGTATTTGTGCCAAGTTTCAAGTTTATTAACCCAAGGAATAAGATTTTTAATATAAGCCGTATCCCCACTTTTCACGCCCACAGGGGTGGAATTTTGAAAAATCGTTTGAAATGTGTTCATTATTTGACTCACAGATTATTTATCGCAATTCTTGAGTTAATTAAGCCAGGCAGTATAATTTGCCCTGTAAAATTAACTACCCCTTTTCTCCCCGTTAGGGGTAGATTTTCGAAAAACCCTGATACACGTAATTCTTTATTTTTAGTATTAAGTATAAATACTGAGTTTTGAGTTAATCGGACCGTGCATTAAAATTCTTCCATACAAATTTTGACACCCCCTCATCCCCCTTTAGAAGGTAGTTTAGAAAAACAAAAAAGACCAATTTTCATAATTTACTTAGGTAAGTATTCGGGCCAAGTTTCAAGTTTATTAACTCAAGGAATAAGATTTTCCATACAAACTTTCATCCCCCATTTAACTCCCTTAGGGGTTGAATTTCGAAAATTCCTTCCTTATTCCTCGTCTACATTATAAAAGGAACCTTTGTGCAAAATTTCAGCTTTCTAGGTCCAGGGGTTTGGGCTGGGCGTTGATGAGTCAGTCAATCAGTCAGTCAGTCAGTCAGTCAGTCAGGACTTCTCTTTTTATATATATAGATAAAACTCGATTTTCGTCTACTGTCAAATATCCAGCCGGTCGATTCTGTAAAAATCTCGCCGTGAAAAGTTCACTCAAATGAGCTGTCAGTGTCATCCCACTGATGCTAGAGATTGACCAAGCAAACATTTACAATCATAATCGAGATTTTAATAATATTTTATATGTGACTTCTTTTAGTCTTAAACGTGAATGTTTTATTTTAAAAATTGTTCGTGCGTGACGCGCTCGCACCTTAGGCTATCTATGGACTAGTCTAGGAAAAAAAGAAAAAAAAACACATTGGGATTGTGACTAAGTTCCTTTTTTGCAATTTTATTTAAAAACACCATTAAATACCTAGTAATGTTTTTAAATACTAGCTTGAAAATTATATAAAATGATAAAAAAATTAAAATAAAAATATTATTAAAATCTCTATTATGATTGTAAAAATGTATGCTTGGTCAATCCCTATTATCAGGAGGGAGGACACTGACAGCTCACTCCGCGCTCACTTCACCTAAGTTTTCACGGTGAGATGGTTACAGAATCGCACTGCAGTAATGATACGAGAGCTTTGGTAAAATCATCACAACAGACATAGGATCGTTTGTTTCAAACGGTTTGGTTAACGTAACGGATTTTTTTTAAAGAGAAACTTTAGAGTTTTTTTTTCCTGTTTTTCTCCATAAGAAACTATCTTTCGGAATGGGCAACGATGTAGCATCAAATCTTCTTTTTTTCTTGAAACTTTTGACGTTTTAAAGTGCCTTTCAGTGGCCTTATTAAATTATTATACGATTTGATTTTTACTTTAATGGGAATTTAAATATGTAATTAGGATTTCAGAAACCTACAATGAATCCTTTACACACTTACATAGACCATGTAATCAGAAATAGTTTGTATAACGAAGATTTCTGTTAAGATTGATTTAGGACTAGACTCATTTAAATTGTTTGTCGAGGCTTTGTTGTAATTGTAACTGAACAGAAATACAAGGCGAAATATCTTTTGAAACACCGATAATGACTGAACCATAACACCGCACGACCTAAACGCAAAAAACGCAAGTTTTATAACGCCTAAAGGATGAACCACTACAGTAAACAACGTTAGAAAAATATATAGGTATGATATTCTTCAGGATATATGCTAGTTAGATAGTGTGTTGAAAATATAATACAACTAATTTGAAAAATCATAAATATACCTCTAAAAACTTTCTTTCCAAAATAAAACAATATTAATATACCTACAATCATTCAGATTTTTCGTCAGATTATTCTACAAGCAACATACTAGAACACTAGTGTTTTAATTTTTAGTCCAAACAATAGATTTTTTTAAAATAGATAATTGCTTCATATTTTGCAATAAATTACCAGCGTCGTGTCATCGCGCTTCTTTTTCTTTTCTATGCAGCCCGACAGTGACCGTGCTTTAGGTCATGTAGTCCCCTTAATATTTTCCTAGCTCATTCTAGTCTGGACAATCATCGAAAACAAAGACAAACATACGTTGAGCTGTGAAAACGATCATATTAGACTTACACAGGGGTCTTTTAAAACTGGCGAACAATTATTTGATTTCACAGAAGCACTTCCTAAACCGACTAAAGAATCGTACATTCAATATCGATGCCTAGTTACAGTATCGATACTGTGAGATTCGATTCGTTTCAACCAATTGCGTTCGGTAATGAACGGTGCTCAACGTCACGGAATCGAATGGTGTAGCCTGATTGCATGGCACTCGAACGGGCTGGGCACTCGATTCAAAAAGTCTGGGTAACAACATTATAAAAGTGGTGTAGCCAGTTAGATTACATAGACCTATAAAATGTATCGGAAGCTAAAGAGCTAAAGGTCATATTATATTTTTTCTTTGTTGAGAAGGTTTTTGGTGTATAATTAGGTACACACTTGGAAATTAAGAGTGCTATCTTATTCAGATAAACCGTATTTTTAAACGACTTAAAAAAATAATGAGGTTCTCAATTCGGATGTTTATTTTTTTTTTCTATGTTCGAGCATAACAACGTCATATATACCTACACGGATTTGCAAAATTATTTTTTTTCGAAAGAGGTTTATGCCGATATGGTCCCAAATAAATTTTATTAACCTTGCTTGGGTAGTTTTTGAGTTAGCTTCAATAATAGGATTTTTTCCACTTTATAGTGATGATGTTTTAATAGTTTCCTGTCACTGATATTTACATAGGAAGTAGTGTTATATGAATTTAACAATACTTCCTATTCCTCCTTCCCATCCCTTCTTCCATCTCCATCCCATCTTCCTATTCTTCCTTCCTATTCCTATTTATTTATTTATTTAGGAAGTAGTGTTAGTGTTTTTTTTGTGTTTGTGTAGGATAGCTACAACAAAAAATTAAAAAATAAAAACTTTTACAAAAAAAAAAAAAACAACTGACTTCCAAAAAAAAAACACTAAGTGCAAAGTGAAAAATGACTTTAATTTCGGAAGTCGGTGTAAAAAACGAAAATGCGGAACCAACGACACCGACTTCCGAAATAATAAAGATGTACCTGTAGGTATCATTTTCTCCCATTTTTGTACTAGAATGATCAGCCTATAATGTCCCGAGGAGTAGGCCGTTATCCGCTGTGCAAAACCAGTGCGGGATGCCACCGGTTTCCTCACGATGTTTTCCTTCACCGTTTTGAGAGCAGTAGTGATGAAATAATTTACTTATTGTAAAGCGCCTGTCAAGATTTGAACCTACGACCCGTAAGTCGCGGCCGTTTTCACTGCGCCAACGCTACTCTTTTTTGTACTAAATGTATTTTATTATAATTATGTAATGGAAGTGGCATTCGATGTTTTCGTCTTGAAGGACAAAAAATATCTAATATATAAAATTCTCGTGTCACAGTGTTAGTTACCATACTCCTCCGAAACGGCTGGACCGATTTGTATGAAATGTTGTGTGCATATCGGGTAGGTCTGAGAATCAGCTACTATCTATTTTTTTTTGCAAAACGACGTTTGCGGGGTCAGCTAGTGTTTCTATAAAAAAATAACAAACATTTTCTTCGATAATAATGATTTTGCTTTTGAAGCCTAACTTAAATTTATAATCTCCTTGGCCAATCTTTAGTTCAAAATTCACATAATTAGTTGGCTTCTGCGTATATCATAACAATAATAATAATGCCAAAAGCAAGCAATCTATTATTGTCCAGAACTTTCTAACGGGCTCATTAGAAAATTCCAGAAAAAGACTTCAGTAATTATTTTTGGGCCGAGAAAACACTAGAACCTAAAAAGAGAACTCAAACAGTGGTTCTGTTTGAGTTCTCTTTTCTATTAGTTTTTCTATTTATGTTTCTAGGAACTCATTGACTCAATGGACAGTTTTCTATTTGCTCTAAAACTAAAGTCGACCGTCCACTGCTACGCAGGATGTGGACGGAGAAGTTTGCCACGTTAGCTGCGTGGTTCATTTTTTTTTTCAGCCACGCATTCGTGCGTAATGTGGCCGTGTGTCACAGTGGACGATCTCGCCTACATTCCCATACAATGTGAGCTATATTAGAGGCGTAGTAGCTTAGCCGTGGACGGCTACCTTAAAACGCTCCATTACCTTTTAGTAGGGGAGAAAAATCTCAAAAGTTGGGGGTTGAAAAGGTGACGTCTCATGCAGCGTGTAATCAAGGAAAGCGAGGGGAATGCAAAGGTGTGCCGTGTACCTATATGTAGAACAATGTAGTTGTTGCATTTTTCAAGAGTGTGTCTATCATTGCAAATTATACCTTATTTCAATGATTATAAAAGTCATAGTCGATGACAATGATTGACAATACTAGCTGTTCTCTGCGACGCGACGTTTCACTAAAATTTTTGAAGCCGTTTCAAAATAGGCAAGTACGGTAATTGCAGCAGAAGTACAATGCAATTTTGAACAAATTTTTTCAATAACTGAAATTAAAAAACTGAAGTGTTAATCGACTTTTGTTGCTGACTGTACAAAAAACTTAAATTCCTTACGTGACGATTTCTACCAATCAACTCCTACTGCTAGTCGTGTTAAGGAACTTCATTCAAATAATCACGAATTAAACGCAAATTAACCTGTTTGCAGACAAAGCAATTCACTGAAACAATCATACTCACAAAATGGAAATACATCGGAAGCTGATTCGATAAAATTGAATCAACACCTTAAAATAATGTTTTTAATTCAGTTTCCAAAAACGTACCAACGATAAATAAAATTAAATTAAAATGACGACGTAAAAATGGGCATAGTGAGTGAATTTAATATCATGAAATTGACGTGTGTAAAGGTTGAAGCATATTACAGTACATCATCATCAGTCTGTCTATAGCGTTTTCTCAACTGTATTGGGGTCGGCGTTCAACGAGAGGGGCAATTTTCGTAATTTTTAAGAACGTTCACAGTCTGATCTCAGTCTCAATCTGTCAAAAATACTTCAAATTTCCCTCCATTTTGACAAGTTTTTGACATTTGTTTGTCGCCGAGATGAGACTGCGACTAGATTTTGAAGGTTTTAACAGAATTGGCCCACAGATGCAGCTGAATACCAGTATTTTGCAAGGAGCAACTGCCTACTAATCTGTCTTCTTCAACTCACTAGCTGGGTAACACGAAACAAACCCCTTGGCAAGACTGGTTGTCAAGGTTTTATGGTTACAAAATTAAACATAAAAAAACAACTGACTTCCAAAAAAAAAACTACAAAGTGAAAAATAACTTTAATTTCGGAACTCTAATTCCGCATTTTCGTTTTTTGACACCGACTTCCGAAATTAAAGTTAGTTTTCACTTTGTAGTTTTTTTTTCTGAAGTCGGTTGATAAGAAAGTTGGTGAAAATGGCAAAAGGAAATGACCTCGCCGGCTACTGTCCCGGTACTGCTCGCTTCGCTCGCTTGGCTCACGCGTGGTTGCTTTACAGTTCTGACCCAACCTAACCCGTTAATCGGGGTACTCCAGCTTAGTTGCTGCGACGAACTGTGCGAAAAGGCCAGAAACTTCAAAAGAACTCATTTATTTTTAAAAAGGGTGCATCATCATAAATCTTTTGGAGCATCTTTCCCTTTCGTGTTCATACTCGTATTCCCCTTTAACTTTAATTCCTGCTCTATCGCAGCAGATAATGCAGCAGATAATGGGTATGAAAGTAACTGATATAATTGTTGAATTGTCGGGTTGTTGCTTGTCACAACGCCTGTAGGTTTGATTAAATAGGCCCCAGGTGCTATGTGCTATGCTCCTGTTAGCTCGTGATAACGACTACGTTATCACGAGCTAACAGGAGCGAAGAAGAAATGAAAATGTCGTAAAAAGACTTTCATTCGTATACGCGTATGCAGCACTCAACCCAATTCTTGATTCCTAACTTTATTACTCGTAAAATTATTGTTTATTATAATACCCGTAATCCTAACGGGCGTAAGCACCACTATAGCGAATGTCGCTTACGCTCTTGGGATCGCAAGTATCGATTCTTCAACACCCTTATAAATATGGATATGGTTGTTTTGAGTAGCTAGTGGCTTGCTCCCGAACGGAATTGTCTTAGTAATGAGTATTATTGAATTAATTTTAAGACATATTATTATAGGTTATTGGTATGGGAAGGTTTAGTGCTTGGCCAGATTGGCAGTGCGGAGCGAAAGCGGCGCGGATGCGGGAACGCGCGCGTGCTGCCTATCCGCACAGGAGCGCGGCTGCGTTCTGCGTGTTGTCGTGTCCAGTGTTTGTCAAAATATATTAATTATTTTTACTAGAAAAAAAGCTCAAACTAGTTTGAGAGCCCCGGTCCCCGCGCGGGCCGCCAGCGCCTGCGCCGCGCACCGTCTGCGGTCACATGTATGAATGAGCTATGGCGTGACTTGCCCGCGCGCTCCCCGCACCGAGCAGCCCGCGCCTAGCGACCCGCGCTGTCACCGAGCTCGCGTGCCCACTACGGACACTCAAAAGAAGTTCATATGTTTGAGTTCACCGCACCGCGCCCGCCCCGCGCCGTGCCTCAGTCTGGCCTAGCACTTAGTGTTTGAGGTTACGCTGATTTTAGTGGCATTAAGGGTGTTCATGGGCCGAAAGGTACTGGAGTGGTAACCGCGTACCAGAAGACGTATTGTTGGAAGGCCTCCCACAAGGTGGATCTATGACCTTGACAAGGCCGCAGGAATCCGCTGGATGGAAGCACAAAACCGGTCGAAGTAGAGGTGCTTGGGGAAAGCCTATGTCTCCAGCAGTGGACGTCTTTCGGCTGAGATGATTATGATGAGGGTGTTCGTCGGTAGGAGTCCGTATTTAAACATATATTTTTATAAACCTCTGTTCTGTCCAGACTGAGGGATATGATACAGGTTTATTTTAATTTTAATTGATAAGTTCTTTGAATCCGTCTCTAAAGTAACATACTGTTGTCACAAATAATCAACAAGACATTTCCTATCTAACAAACCTCAAAGATATGTTTTTAGAATAAAAGGTATTGGAAAAAAATGGATTTTCAGTATTATTTATAATGAGCCTTTGTTGTCCCATTATAAGCTGGACTCCTTCTTTTTCTTCTTGCCCACAATCGCAATAGACCAGGAAAAGTGGAAAGAGGGAAGGAGAAGGCCTTTACCATGCAGTGGGATACGCAGGATTTAAAAAAAACCGAATAAAGAAGCTATCAACAGCGGCTTAAACATAGCCTTTCAAAATAAATCCAACACAGAAAACAAAGGACGGTCGCACAAAGCGTTAACAGCATTTCCTCATCTTGTCATTTGGAACTTTAGAAAGATGCAAACAGAAAAGGCATTAGACACTAAGACATTTGTCGATCCCTCTCCTGAATTTCAAGTGTCGACCTTGAGCCAAATTCCTTTTGTTGAAAGTCTTTAAGAAGTTGTCTCGAATAAGGAAAGATTGTTTGGAGGTCACCTGACAGGAATTCTTTGGCTTTTCTCTGGATTTTTTTTATTTCCTGGTAGTTTTGAGGTCGACCTAAGATAATTGGGAAAAGACTACACAGATGAAGATGGTTATAAATTGAATTTGAAACGATTTTTATGTGTTTTTTAGGATTCCTTACGGCTGAATGCAAAAACGGAACCCTTATCCCAAATTGTTATTTTGTTTTTTTTTTTTTGCTTGTGTTTATTTTTTATGAGTCATGTTTGCCGCTAATAAACGTAGTTTCTTTCTTTCTTTCTTTCTTATAGGGCCACTGTTATGGCCAATTTGTTTCGAATCTAATGACCTGATTAAGTTAAAATTTGGTACAAATGTGATCCAAACACAGACGTGTAATGTAAATAAATGAATTTTGAATATGGAGGTCACTTTCGACAGTTAGATAAGAAAATTAAATAAAAGTTTAGTACCGTGTGATATATCAAATGAAAGGACTGTGAGGGTCTCAAATATATTTTTTCAGTTTGAAATTTATTTAAGAAAATGGATGAAAATTTACCATTCCCCTTCATAGCCAAAACTACTGCGCCAAAAATTTTGAAAAGAATACAGAAAATAGTTCTATACTTATAAATTACAGGAAAACCGATATGTAGTCAGTCAATAACATGGTAAATCTCTCAACATTGTGCGTACAAACTTATATTTATATTTGCAGTTGTAATGTGTTGTCGTGTTTTTTAACTTACAACCGGTGAAGCAGACGAGTCCTGGAGTGGAGACTGCGTATCGGCAAGCGTAGTGTGGGACGCACCCCAGCTAGGACTGACGATCTAAAGAAGGTGGCTGGGGTAGACTGGATGCAGAAGGCGGAGGACAGGGTGTTGTGGCGAAGCCTAGGAGAGGCTTATATCCAGCAGTGGATTGCGATTGGCTGAGCTGATTGAAAAAGCAATAGTTAAATTTAACTTTTAATATTTCTCGTTGCATTCTTTTCCTGCCTTTTATTAGTCCCTGCGACCCGCCCGCCCCCTGCTTCGCATGGTTTTTACCACTTAACAAAAATGAAGATTGTTTTACTATAATAAATATCTAAGTTAAATCATATTCTTATTAACGCATTACACATATTATAAGCCTACCGGGATAAATTTTCTAAATGATGTTGAAAATCGCATCAAAATCCGTTGCACTAGACGCGAAAAGTGACTTCAATCAATAATAAGACTATACTTACAGCAAAAGTGAAAAAGAGTTTCTTTTAAATAGCAGTGTTTTTTCATTAAGCATTATTCTGTTTTTAACCGACTTCAAAAAAGGAGGAGATTCTCAATTCGATGGTGTTTTTTTTTTTGTGTGTTTGTTACGCGATTACTCCGTCAATTGTAAACCGATTTTCAAAATTCTTTTTTTTATTTGAAAGCGTATGCTCCAGAAGTGATTCCATTATCACCAAATTGGAATCTGATGAGGGAATCCCATGGAAATCGAGGGAAACCCTCAAATTTTGTAGGCACACCTATAGCGATTTGGGTATTTTTTATAACTCGTGCATTTGCTCTCAAAAAGCAGCATTCGGTGAAATGGAACTGACGATGAAGACCACAGATGGCCATCGGAACTACTCAATAATAAATATTTCACGGGTTGCGATTCGATTAGGTACTTTAATGTGGTTACTAAGCACAATGCGTATCGTGAAGTGCAGCTGATGGTGACTTCTCAATCAGCTCCAGTTTTCCTGGTTCTTACAAGGAGAACTCCTCAACAATTAACGTCCCTGCATCGGGAAAAGCAATATTTTGTAAAAGGTGATGAGCAGTTGACATTAGGCTATTGTAACTTAGTTAATTTAGAAACTGGCCCACTAAAAAGTGAAAAATAAAAAAAACTTTTCCAAAAAATAAAAACAAACGACTTCCAAAAGAACACTATAAAGTGAAAAAGTAACTTTAATTTCGGAAGTCGGTGTCAATAATAGAAAATGCGGAACCAACGACACCGACTTCCGAAATTAAAGTTATTTTTCACTTTGTACCTAGTGTTTTTTTGGAAGTCGGTAGTTTTTTTTTTGGGAAAAAGTTTTTTGTGGAGTAGTATTTTTTGTTTAATTAGGTAAGCACTATCTATCCGCCGCGCCCAGACATTTGTTAATTTCATACAGAAGTGAATATCTTTTAAAAACCTAATATGGTATCTTAGGCAATTCTTCTACATTCGATAACTAACTAAGTGTACACAAAAAGGTAACATATAGGGGCGAGACACACAACTAACCATGAAGTCGAATATTTAAAAAATAATCTGCTGTTTCATAGAAACATACAATTTACGCGGTTAAAATGTATGGAACAGCATTTTTTTTAAAAATAATTTACACATAATATCAACGCAGAAATAGGTTGCGCATCGATGTGGATCCCGCCCTGTATTATATTGTATTAATAAAGTTACTTTTAACACAAAGTTCTATGTAAATACAGACAATTAAGTATTTAATTGTCTGTATTTACATAGATTCTGAATCTATCATCTAAGTCCAACTTTAAAGTAAACTGAAAGATCTGAATCCACAGACAATATTTGAGTTTAATTCACAATATCTAGACTTGGTGTACCGGACTTCGTTACTCGTCCAAACCGTGAAACTGATTAAAATCTGTTGTAATAATTGTTGTTGTATAATTGTGTTCATTAGAAAAAATAAAGTTTAAAAGCTAAAACCCGACTAATGAAAAGGATGAAACAAGAAAGTACCTTCCCGTGGTCGCATGCTACCATGGCTTATAAGTATGTTAGTATAGCATGCGACAGCGGCATTTTAAATTACGAGGAAAGCCGACCTTGCTAAGTTCAATCAACAAATAACAAAATAAAAACAAATACCACACGAAGTAATCAACACTCAATCGCTCAGAGGTTAAATTGAAAAGAAAACAATTTACTGCCGCAAATGACCTCATTCTCAGAATCTTAAGATTTCTACAAGCGGGTTCTGGTGCGCTCAGTAATTACAAACCGACTCATTTCCCGCAGAATTTCACTTAAAGCCTACGGTTTAGAACACAGAGTAGTCAACAAATGGAGTATCGATAGAATTTCCACGCTTGCATAGAAGGTTGTTGATTCCGCTTCGCGCCGAAATAAATTAACGAGAATATTTTTTAAGCAAATAGACTATCCACTTAAATTACCACATATTCAAATCACAACGGTTATTCTTTGACCGTTGTGTGAAATTACTACTACTCTATAAGGCAAAGAACAATGTCCACGTCCCATACGTTTAAAAACCTGACAATGAAAGTTTATGTATAGTTATAGGGTATAGTGGAAAGACTACCTGTACGTTTAGAAAATAATGTCTTGTAGTCATTTTTACGATGTAAACGCTACGAAGAACAAAAAATATTAATGTTAGGTACTTTTATTAAGTTAGGATTTGCCGTTAACGAATAGATAATAAAGAAATACCTAAATGCGTTAGAGCTAATTATTAACCCTCGAAGTTTAGTCAAAATAGGAATATTTACCTAGCTATGGTCTCAAACGTCTTTTTTACTTTGTGAATTCCTAGAAACCAACTCACTGGCCCCGATTATGTTGTTCACAAACTAAACTAAATTTAAGTTCATTGCATCTTTTTCTTTCTATTTAATTACGAAAAGGACAGAAGATAAAATATTAGTTTATTCCTGTGAAATTAGATAATCTATAGACAACTTAGACGAGATAAAAAAATTGGCTACTAAAAATACGTCAATTCACGTCAGGCGCTGACTAATTTGACAGTACTAAACTAATATTTATATTCTGTCCTTTTCTTAATGAAATAGCAAGAAAAAGATGCACTGAACTTAGATTTAATTTAGTTTGTGAAGAACAGCATTGGGGCCACTGTCAACCAAGTAACTGCTTACTCTCGATGATTGTATTGTATTTATTGCACTGTCAAATATAAAAAAAATCCGTTTCAGTCGTGCAGACTCAATTATATACTGCATGATTCATTTTCTTTAATTATTATGTTATTTTTAATTAATCAGTATTATACAAAGACTTATAAAGAAATACTAACAAAGTTGAATAAAGTCAAGTAGCAGTGTGTAAAATGGAATGTCGTAGAAAAGGGTAGTTGTGATGCGTTCAAAACATGGTATATGTTTACCCTTGACGTAGATTATGCATAACCAAAAATTTTTTTTTTCCTGCGTTTCTTTTAGCATTGTGATAAGCGTAATTAATATACAATTAAATCAGCTGAATTTTAAGACTTATTTCATTTCTATACATAGTCAGGTAAAAAATGAGCATTCTTCTGTATCAATTTGCTTAACAATTAATTTCCCTAACTGTAAAAACGTACTAAACGCTGCCTTAACATATTCATTTTCCTCAATGCACAAGAAGAAAACTTCACTGAATTTAGAAGCATAGGATAAAGGAATATCATCATTAGACAGGGGATCCTTTTACTGATCACGCCAAGTGAACTCCAAAATCATGTTTTTGAGAAGATCGTTATTACCCAACTGAGCCAAGACAGATATCTATGTATCTACGTATCTATTTATGTAAGATTCTTATATATATATATGTATATATCTTCGAAGCAGCATCCTTAAAGCACTCTGATACACTAAAATAACCGCCACCAACTGCATCAGACTGCTTGAAAAGTGATCATGTTTTTTAAACGTTATTGTTGCAGTTGAATCAATTGATTTTAAAAAAAATTATAGGATTATTAAAACCATTTGACCCGAAGATTTTGTAGGAAAATTATGAAAAGCGTCGTTCTGCACACTTCATTCACTACATCCTCAGTGTTATAGAAGCTCTATCGTTTAGAGTATTAAGGACAACGTCTGTAGGCTTTATTTCCATATTAATAAACAGATTAAGAGCTTACATTATACTGGGAAGCTTTGACGTTGTAGGTAGTTGTCGTAATTTATGATAAATATTATTAATGTAATAGATCCAAAACTCAACCAACCAAACTGAATCAAAACATGTTTCTTGAAACGATGATTTGGATGTGTTCTTGACAGCTCATAGAGAGTATTCATTAGTTTATAACTGAAGCTCTGAAAAGGGGAATAAGGGGTAAGGTAAGGAAAAGTTGTTCATAATTATCATGTTTTTTTTTATGACCAGTAATGTGATTTAATTTTAATTTAATGTTTTTTTTCCTTGATTGAAATTGTGTGCCTAATTATGTGCGAATTACTTGATAATGAATAAATAATAATAACAAAATAATTTGCGCTTATATCCTACGAAATCTTCTAAACATTACACATGTTTTTGAACATGTGGCTGACTTTGCTTTAGTGGATTTTTTTTTGTACTGAACAACTTTTCCTATAAGACACACTGAAATCGCGAATAAAACTTCAGCTACTCCATACCATTTTGTCGACAAAATACTCGACGCGTCTTTACTAAATATACCTTGTGGAAACTCCCCATAGGATTTTGGTCGGGTATAGTTAGCATGAGGCTTTCGAAATTTCTAACTACTAAATATACCCGAGTTGGAGTATCATAATCGGGTATATTTAGGACCTAGCGTGGCGTGATTACGTAGTACTGAATATACATGACTCAGACAGGTTAGGTTCGAAGGGGATGACCGGGGCTCAAGAGAGCAAACAAAGCGAGCGAATGAGCGCCCATCATCTTCTTCGTGCTAGGTTCCCTTAAGCCCTGTAGACAGAAATCCGCAACTCCGCGAAGCGGGGTTCCGTCGACTACGTCTTATTATTATTGCTTGTAAATCAACTTAGACCCGCCACGTAAACTTTATTATTTAGGGAGGGGCCCTAAATACTCGCACTATGCACCAATCCCGCCATTTTTCAAGCAAGGTAGGTATTCTATTGAAATAGGGTATATTTAGTAATCATTCAAAATATACCCGAGTAGCGGTATCTTGGTGAAGTACATTTAGCGGTAGTCAGTCACTAGAAAATATGATCTCCTAATAATACTCGAAGTCGGCCAGGTCCGTGACGTCACTGGCGTCCCCACAAGGTATATTTGGTAAAGACGCATAATCTACAAAATATAGGGAATAGCTGATTGTGTTTTCGGGATTTCAGTATTGGTCCTATGTACAAGTTGTTCATAATGATAAGTATAATGACTTTTTTTTTTTGTGAATGGGTAATCATCAAATGACTCCTCCCGCTCTGGGTGGAGCAGAAGGGAGTGTCAGACTCTTACTGACTAAAACCCACCCGTGTTCCTTCCTCAGCCCTTTGTGTTCCGGGGTAGTGGTAACCCTTTCGGACAATCCCGCTGCCCGGGCAGGCTTCGGCCCTTACGGGCCCCTTCCTTTATGCTGACATCTCTTTGAGGTGCGCGTGGAACACGTACGCGCCGTCCGGCACGGGCCTGGTCCTGATCGGACGGAGGGTTACCCATTACTCTCCGCCTGCAGGCCCGCGCCTACGGTGGCCGGGAGTCGTCGCGCGGCTCCCGACGCCCGGAGCGTCTCCCGCGGCGGCTGGGACGTGAGGCTCTCTCCCTCAGCCGTCCCGCCACCTCCTTCGCTAGCATGACTGCTTCGCAGAAGGAGGTAGTATAATGACTTCTTTTCAGGTTTTCATTTCAATTACACGTTGTATATTCAGTCCTAGAACAAAGCTTTGCAAATTAACTTAAGGTGATAGCGCAGTGATTACCGCGAAATTCAAATTTTCTTACGGTTTTTGCAATTTGCAGGTCTGTGTCAGGTTGAATCTTGATCAAAATATGATTCGCGACTATAACAGGTACTTGTTCACAGAATTATAGTCATTAGAATCATTAATACATCTTCCTAAGTTAGATTTGTACCACAAGAAGAAATCTCCTAGGGAAAAGTGTTTAGGGTACAAATCTCACTTATACAGATGTATGAATATTTCTAATGATCAAATTTTGATCAAGATACAACCTGACACTGACCTGCAAATTGCAAAAACCGTAAGAAAATTTGAATTTCGCGGTCTACTACTTCGCATTCACCTTAAAAACGTGTCATAAAAATGCAATGTACCTACTTTAAAGTTAGTTGAACACACACGTTTTTTTGAAAACTACGGTTGAATCAACTATAGTTTTTTGACGGCAAAAAAGCATGTGTGTACAAAGTGCCTAAGCCAAAAAAAAAAAATGTACAAAATGTCGATTTTAGTGAAAATGTTGTAGCGCGATTTTGGTGACCAATAGCAGTTGAAGCACTGCCTGAAAATGATACGGTTTACAGTGTAGGCGTCAAATAAGACATTCGAACACTCAGAATTTTTATTATTTTATACACAAAATTGGATTTTTTTATGATAATAAAACTATTTGCGTATCATCAATCTATACATACATACATAAAGCTAAAAAGCATAAAACATAAAGCATATAAGCATAAAGCTGAAAAGTTTGTTTGGTTGAACGCGCTAATCTCAGGAACTGCTGGTTCGAATTGAAAAAATATTTTTATGTTGGATAGTTCATTTATCGAGAAAGGCTATAGGCTTATAACATCGCGCTACGACCAATAAGAGCGGAGCATTAATGAAAAATGTTGCAAAAACGGGAAAAATTATTCCTTTTGAGTCTCCGTTGCGTACGCTGCGTAAACGGCTAAAATAGCGCAAAAAACATGTATGACGGAATTGTTTCCCTTTAAAAATTAAAAAAAAAACTATGCGACAGCATATGTCTATCTTTTAAGGTTGACTCACTATAACCTTTTTTATGTTAATCAAATTTGTTCTAAAATAATGCATTATTTGCGAAAGTGTTTTTATAAACATGATATTAATCCTTATTCAATTAAATAATTTATTCATCACAAGTATTTAATTTCGAACAAAATTGCCCTTGACGTCATTTGATTTCAATGAATATTTTAAGAGGTAACGTAGTTTCAAAATAACACTAATAATAAAGCTGAAGAGTTTGTTTGTTTGTTTGTTTGCTCTTCATCTCTGGAAGTATCGGTCTGATTTACAAAAATATTTTTGCATTTGATAGCCCAATTCTTGAGAAAGGCTATAGGCTATTTAACATCACCCTATGACGTTTAGGAGCTGAACAAAAAGAATAAAAGTCACAAGTTTTTGCAAAGTGAAAACAAAGTAATAGCACAGGCAGGCGATGCGATGCGACAGGATGGGTCGGGAGAACAAAAAAATTCACACGGACGAAGTCGCGGACTGCTAGTGCGATATAAAAAATAATGAAAGAGCGAGCGAAAATAAATTATATTATTATCGACAATATTATAATGGGTTTGAAATTTGATCTCCTCAATTTGTATACTAAATTTTATAATTTATCGTAGATGAAAGTGATCCTTTTTTGTTTACGTTTATAGCTAAAACTAGCAGCGGTCCGCAGTTTCACCCGCATAAGTGTCGATCCTGTGGGAATATCGGGATAAAAGTAGCCTTTTATGTTCATCCAGGGTGTCGGCTACCTCCATACAAAATTTTATCAAAATTGGTCAAGGCGTTTGAGCGTGAAGAAGTAACAAACATATAAACACTCACAAACTTTCGCCTTTATAATATTAGCGTGATTATAGCCTGATACGGTAGTGTGATAGAAGGTGTGAAAAGTTGAGTATTCTTCTTCGAGATGGATAAAGGTGTCTTCCTCTTGAGCGAGCTTGAATTCCACGCTACGCTCAGGATTCTAGTCGGAACGTCCGTCGCTTCGCTGCGGAGCACAAATGTCTTTCGATGCGCTCGGGATTCAAACTAGCGCCCGTGACGTTAGATACTGTTTTATTCCCTTAGTGAATAATCTACTAATGTGTAATCACAAATAAAAATAATGAATTATTAGCCTTGACTAATACGACTTTGCCAATCATTTGTAATGAGAAACAGAGGAATTTTGCTTAAATTGATTGAAAGATCATAACTTTACTTGATGATTTATTATTTGTTAAAATGCTTCCCTTTTTGAGATTGATTGAAATAAATTTTGTTGGCAGACTATTCGATAAAAGGGAACCGTGAATGGTTTGTATTGACGTCCGAGTGTTGGGGCTCAGTGATACAGGCTTGAATTTTATGACTTTTTAACCTCGCTCTAGTACATGTTAAAAATTGCCGAAAGAAAAAATCACCCGAGGGCTTAATTTAAGTTTGAGTGAAGAATAATTGTGATTTAAAGACCTTCTTCCAAAGAATGGAGAACAGTGGTGATTCAGCGATAACGGCCCTAACTTACGAGTTAGTAAGTTAGGGCTTTTTTTTTTTTTTTTTTTTTTTTTTTCGTGGGTTCGGACCCATCTAGGCCCCGCGTGGTAGATAACTGCCAACCAACTGTATCCCAGCAGTGGGAACATTAAAGGCTTCATATTTGTTTGCAATAAATAAAAAAATAGATATATGATTCTACTCTGCTAAAAATACACATTTGATTGATGTATTTAAAAAGCCTAACCAACAAAAGACACATTACACGGTATTAACATTATCCGTGTTGTTTCCTTTTCATAATTACAAAACCAAAAAACAAGGCGTTTTTTATAATTTCCATGGTTGACGTCAATGTTTGAAATGGATATTTAAATTATTCACCGTTATGTTACGCTTAAAACATACCTACTGACAATGTCACGCCTGTGTTCCCTGAAGGTATAGGCAGAGGTGTAGACTATACAAGTATTGTACAAATATATTATTTATTCTAATAAACTATGTTTTATATTTTTGATATTCTAATATTTAAAAATATAATTTATACGTATTTTTGATTAAAAGCTACTGAGAAGTCTTAGCCAACCTCCTTTTATTTAAGTTTCTGGAGAGTTAAATCAGGAAAGATTTTTGTTTCACACATTGTACCTACCTATAGAGGTATGAAGAACAGGGTGTAAGTATCAATCAACCTCCATAAAAAAGGGAGGATTTTCCGACCAGATGCGTGTTGTGTTTCGTAGCCTACTGCCCAATGATCGATGTCGGGACGTTGTATACGTTACCGGCCCAGCCCGATTTTAGGATGAACTAGTTTCTCCTAGGCTGAACCAGTATTCTCATTCACTCGTTCTTGCATCCTATAATATGTCGACGGCTCCGCGGGGCTCCTATTTCTCTAACCAAACCTAACCTCGGGGTGCCCTTGGCTCGCTCTTACATCCTACGTCGCCTATCGACCCACCGTAACCAAGCAACCCGTGTAGGGAGAACTGGTTTGACCTAGGTGAAACTAGTTCTAAAATTGGGTTTGGCCGGTAACATATAATAATCTAGTTGCGCGGTAAACTCTGATGCAGGATTTTGCATGACGTCAGGGTGATACGTAGTTCGCATTCAGCGATGTAGATGTCACCACACACCTATTATATCTTCACAAGTACAAATTCTGACAGACACGAACAAAGTTGTCGGGTAAGTTTAAGACTAATTACGTCTCGAAACTTGTAGGTATAGAAACAGTGATTAACTTGTTTACCCAACGACGCTGTTTTGCCTTATAAGTTATGAAGTAAGAAGTTGACTGACGACGGAGCAAAACGATCAGTCCGTTTCGAGGTTGCAAGGTGGTTGGTTAGAAGGATTCGACTGCTAAACTGAGGGGCAATTCTCGTAATTTTAAGAACGTTCACAGTCTGATCTCAGTCTCAATCTGTGAAAAAATACTTCTAATTTCCCTACATATTGACAAGTTTTTGACATTTGTTTGTCGCCGAGATGAGACTGCGAATAGATTTTGAACCTTTTATATTACGAGAATTGGCCTGCAGATTATTGTTTTTTTTTTTTTTTTTTTTTTTTTTTTTTCTTATTAATAAGAACTAAAGTTCTTAGTAATTGATTACAATCTAGCCTAATAGACTAATAAGCAATTTAACTCTAACTTAATATTTTACGAGATAGATTATGTTATAACTAAGAATAGTGTCAGTTTGCACTTTTACACAGTTTCATAGCACTTTCTTAGGGTCTGATAAATTGGTAAAACACTTTGTTCATGTGTTACATGTATAGCACCACTAGCACCGCACTATTATTCACTATATAAATATTACACTAACTCAAATGGTTTAGTTCTCTTTAGCCTACGCACTATGTCCGTGTTGTCTAGCAGCTGAATTGCCTCGACATTCACATGTCGGTGGAGTCTGTGTTCGTGGGCTTCAGCAAATTTTTGAATGATGGTGGTGACGAATTCCATTTTAAGGTCACGGTGGAGGTCGTCATTTCTAATGTACCATGGAGCATTTACAGCATCCCTGAGTACTTTATTTTGGAATTGCTGGATTATTTTAACGTTACTTCGTTTAGTACAGCCCCAAAGTTGGATGCCATACGTCCAAATTGGCATAAGAATATGCTTGTATAATATAATTTTATTATGTACTGATAGGCAGGATTTCCTTCCGAGTAACCAATACATACTTTTATAACGTATGTCGAGTTCCTGTCTTTTCTTTTTGACGTGAGCTTTCCAACGCAGTTTGGCGTCAAGAGTTATGCCAAGGTATTTGGCTGTGTTAGCGTAAGGCACTTGCATTCCGTTTATATAGATTGGGTGGTAATCGCTGTGTTTGTTAGTGAAGTCAATATGAATTGATTTTGACTCATTCAGTTTGATCTTCCACTTTTGTGTCCAGTCATAAACTTTGTTCACAGCTAGTTGAACTTTTTCTACTGCTTCTTTGTGGTTTGATCCGGTAGCCATAATAGCAGTGTCATCTGCAAAGGTCGCTATGATGTTGTTTTCCAGCTCTGGGATGTCACATGTATATAGCAAGTAGAGGAATGGGCCTAACACACTTCCTTGTGGCACCCCAGCTTTTATAGTTTTTAGCTCAGAATATGCATCCTCTTGCCTTATTCTAAACATTCTGTTACTTATATATGATTCTAGAATGTCTGCAAATTCTGGAGGTAGCATGCGTCTGAGTTTAAATACCAGACCCTCATGCCAAACTTTATCAAAAGCTTGCGCGACGTCTAGGAATACCGTGGCGCAGACTTGCTTGTTTTCGAGTGTTCTTTCAATAATGTTAGTTATTCTGTGTACCTGGTCTATCGTGGAGTGTTTTTCTCTGAAGCCAAATTGATGGTTTGGTATTAGCTCCTTTTCTTCTAGTATTGGTTTTAACCGTTTCAATAACAGTTTCTCGAAAAGTTTTGATAATACTGGCAACAGGCTAATGGGTCTATATGATGATGCTTCATGGGGTGGTTTCCCAGGCTTCGCAATCATAATGACTTCAGCAACCTTCCATGACTCAGGCACATGTTTCAGCATAAATGCAGCATTAATAAGTCTGGTCAGTTTTACTATGGCTTTGCGCGGGAGGTGTTTTAGTATTTCTCCTGTTATGAGGTCGTAACCCGGAGATTTCTTCGAGCTTACGTTGTGTTGAATTTCTCTCAGAACTTCTTTAGGAGTTACAAGTCGAATTCTTTGACTTTGTGATAACTTTTCACTCTCAAGTATTTCTATGGAGCTCACATTGGGTTGAAAAGTGTTTTCTAAGTATTGGGCAAACCTAAACGCTTTTTGTTCATTGCTTATGGCCCATTTTCCGTCGCTGTTTCTGATGGGCGGAATTTGCATAATCGGCCTTTTAAGTTTTCTTGTAGCTTTCCAAAGAGAGAAATCCGTTGATTTGTCGTTGGTAAGTTGCACAAGGTGAGTATTCAGACAGTCATCCTCAAATTGTAGGATTTTCCTCTTTAGTCGTTTAGTTAGGTTATTTAATAATGTTTTATCCTGCGGGCATCTTGTTTGCTGCCACCGCTTTCTTTGTTTTCTTTTATCAGATAGTAAACTCACAATTTCCTTGGGATAGATGTGTCCCTTATATTTTCGTTCCAGCTGTGGCGTGTTGTTCCACGCACATTGTTGTATATTAACAACGTATTTGTTTACTTCTGAGTCCAGCTGATACTGATTTTGTAACGGAGTTTTTAGGTCGATGATATTATCTAGATCAAGGGCAAAACTGTCCCAATCTGTAGATTTGTTAACCAGTGTTAAATGGCTTTCTCTGAGTAGGATTTTTTGACTGAGTCTTATGATAATCGGGGAGTGGTCCGAATTCATGTGAAAATCTTCCTCCAACTTAACGTAATTGGTGGATATATTTTTGATTATGAAAAAGTCTATAAGATCCGGTATTTTCTGGTGGTCAGTGGGCCAGTATGTCGGTTTGCCTGTGCTCATAACTTCACAATGTGTGTCTTTAACTGCATTTAAAAGCTGCCTTCCCTTTGTTGTAGTAAGTCTTGATCCCCAGTACGTATGCTTGGCATTGAAATCACCACCTAGGATGAATCTCTGACCTAGAAGTTCAAAGAATTTCAAGTATCGCTCTTTTCTTATCATATGCTTTGGAGGACAGTACACGGCTGCTATGGAGACGTGACAAAATCGGGTTTTAACAGATACTGCCACGGCTTGTATGTCTGGTTCTTCAAATTTACTCTGCTCATAATGATTTATGTTTTCTTTGATTATAACCGCACTACCTCCTCTGGCCGAGTTGTCAGGGTGGAGCGAATTATATACCTTGTATCCTCTGAATTTTATGAAAGATTGGTTAGTGAAGTGCGTTTCGGAGATCAAACACACGTCTATATTTTCTGTCTCTAGGACTGCCTGTAATTCATTCTGATGTTTGAGGAGTCCATTCGAGTTCCATGCCATAATTTTTAGTGTGTTACTCATTTTTGGTTATTAAAAACAGCTGTTTTGGTGCTGGATTCTAGCTTCTCTAATCTTTTATCAAAAGTAGTAATACACTTCAAGATTTGATTTATCTTATCTTCCAAATTCGAAGGTTGTGTGCCTTGTTTTGCAGCTTGTGCATAGGAACATGTTTGAACAGGCTTTGCAGTTGTCTGTAAACTTTCTTTCGATGCCTGTTTGTGAGAATTTTTAGTTGAAGCAGACTGTTGGGCAGTTGGCGCAACAATTTTCTGTTTGACATTTTTATTTTTCATCATTTGCATCTCCTTGGCTACTTCACACCCTCTATGGCAGGGTGGGGTAAGCCACAGTGGACGCATTTTGGTTTCTCTTGCGGAGATTTAGTACAGTTGGCTGTAAGATGCTTGCCAGTGCATTTGACACATCTAGGCTCCTTTCTGCAGTATTTATGAGTATGTCCATATGCCTGGCATCTCTTACATTGAGGAATGAGTTTCGGATTTTTGAGAGGGTGTATTTCAATTTTGCACCCTAAAATGTGCTTTATGCCATAGATTTTGTTAATATTTTCGTCGTTGTTAAATGACAAGACGAACATATTGAGTGGTTCTTTGGTCTTCCAGCTCAACTTGTTATCAACTTTTTCTATTTTCAAACCTTGTGATATTAAATCATCTTTGATTCGATCTGGCTGGCAAGAAGAATGTATTTTTTTCACTACAACTCTTATTGGTCGAGCCTGTTTGTTCTCGTATGAATGCCAAAGATATTCTTTTTCTGACAAAAACCTGGCAATCGCTCTATAAGAGTCTTCGGTTTTGGCGTTGATCTTCACACAATCTCCGTTCATCATTTTTGCGGTGAATGATTCAGTTGGTTGGGTTTCAGTTAGTGAGTCGTAGAATATTTGGTAGTTCTTAACTCCGTCTATTATGACTGGCGGTGGTGGAGGCACTTTTTTGACTACTGTCTGTTCTTTCTCACATTTTTGTTGTTGTTGGGCGCTTGTTCCAGGTTGTTGTGATGGAGAGAGGGAGATGTTAAGCTTCCTTTTCTTCCTACTTTTAGCCCTAATCCACTCAGTCTCTTTAGCGAGTTCTTCCTCGTCTGTGCAGTACTCGAGATTTCCCTTTTCAGATTGAGCAAATTGTATGTTGCTCATACTTTCCAACTCCTTAGAGTCATTATTTCCTTGTCCCTTGGAGCTGGGATTTGCTTTTTGGAGGCTTTGAAGTTGTCGCTGGAAGCCTTCTATTTGGATCTTTAGATCATTAACAAGAAGTTCCAGCTGTTCTCTTTTAGATTTTTCTTGGATGTAATTGTCATACAACCACTTTTCCAGATCTGTTTTAATTTTTACCTTTGTTGAAGACATAGTAAGGTAAGTAAAACCTCACTTACACCTTTATTTTATTGCACTGTTTACACTATAATTAATAACTGGGTCATCGTGGCGATGTTTTCGCAACGCAGCGATGACGGTGTTATTGTGATGCGCCAGCGAATTACTCTAAACTAGAGCACCCGTGCGCGAATGATACACGTCCGTTCTCGGTAGAAGCTAAACACGGAACTGGGATTATTGTAACACCTGAGTTTTGTAGGTTTCTTATGCTTGTTTTCACTAACGTCAAGTCTAGTTAGGTAATGTTAGGAGATACTTTTGTAAACAGTTTCGCTTTAACATTAGTTTCTCACTAGGCGACTTGCATTTCGCTTTGAAATTTTTCGCAGCACCGCTCGCTATGCTCACTCGGATAGCGTGCGATTTGTAACATTTCTAACCTAACCCATTTAGTCGAGTGCCTTAGCTACTGCGACCAATTTAGCTCGCGTGTAGTTGGTTTTAATTTCAACCTAACCTAACCCGTTTGGTCGTGGTTCCCTAGCTTAGTAACTGTGTCCAAGTACTGTGGAGAAAACCAGAAAGTGAAAGAGAGACTCAATTATGAAAAAAAACGTGTGCATCATTAGAAGAGCAAAACATTTTTAAAGGTTTATTTATTTAATTTTTTTATTTTTCGATATTGAAACTAAATATAGGTATAAAAATCGCATTTTTTGAACATGCCGCTTACGATAAGTCAGGTCAGGATTCGAAATTTTCTCGCTACTTATGTAACCCCAACTTTAGGGATAGAGTAGGTAGTTACCGAAAATGTTAGAACATCAATGGTCGACCGATATACCGTGAATTCTACCTGTTTGGGTATCTGCACTTGAATAAAGTAATTTTTCAAAAAGCTGGCATGTGGTGTGGTGTAATATTATACTTAATTATATGTATACAAAGGGGGGATGACAATACAATAATAAATTAAACTTCGTATACCTAAAGACGTTCCCAGTCTGCATACAAACATTCAATCCAATAGTTTAGTCACTGCATATTATTTTTTTTTTTAATTTTCTAGATTATGTACCTGTTAATAAGCCAGCACCGACTGGTTTAATACATCTGCTGTTAAATACAACATGTTGCCAGCCCGCTAGTTCAATTACCATCGCCAAAATTCTTAAATTTCATTTCCCGATGCGACCTAATGCATATTGTACCTTATGCTTGAGACATAAGTCATGCTTGCGGAAGTTATTATTTACTACAAATGTTAATTGTTTTACAAACCTACATAAAAAGAGGTGTCTGGCACACTCACTTACACAATTTTTCTGGTTTCGGCCATGTGTTTGTTGGGTCAATAATACCCCGCTGTTTCCTCAATATTTAAATAAAGTGTTTTTTTGTTTATACTTTTATGCTATTTAATATGTTACAATTTTTTTTTTTAATTTCAACGTTAGAATTTATTTGATAGTCCCTAAAATATAATCTCCTATGCATTAGTATTGTTAGTGTTTCCATTAATTGTATTGTCATCCCCACTTTGTATATTTTCCCATGAGGTGAGGCAGCAGTAACAGAACGACACTTGCTACGATACTTTTTTTTCTTGTTGTTGGTAGGAAATTATCAAATAAAATCTCCCGCTCTGGGCGGAGCGGGAGGGCGTGCCAGACTTCTACTGACTAAAACCTACCCGTGTTATTTATTTATTAAATACTTCAAGCACATAAATGTAATGCCGTTTTTTTTTGCCATAGGTATTTTTTTTATTTATTTTTTTTTCCTTCAGTTGACTGTACCAGGGGCCACGGTATCTCTCTCGAAGAACCCGCGACCCTAGCAGGCGTTGGCCCAAGCGGACCCCGTCAGTTAGTGCTGACATCTCTTTGAGGCGCGCGTGACCTGCTACGATCCGTACATACCTTTCTCTCCGTTCATATTTGGGTCATACACGCTCGCTGGTTGCGAGTAGGTACTACACCCCTAATCTTTTTGAAGAACATCATCGTTAAGGTTAGCGTACGTTTTTTTTATTGTTGAATGAGCCCACTCTTGACCTTGATCACGCCTGATGGAAAGCGATGGATGAGGTCTATGATGGAACGAGCGTGCGCAAAAGATGCATAAGGCACTGGAACTCCCACGCATCGACGAAACACAGGAGGCTGTTTTGCACCGGACTCTGGTAGAAAAGTGGTCGCAAACCAGGCGGGCGTTAACCCTACCACCGCAAGGGAAGAATTGCGTAGCACCACTTTCAATCACAATCTGATAATTTTGAAGGCTATTGCTAAACCATTGCTTCATGTGTTCGAAAAGTTTGTCTGCTCAACAACGTAAATAACGCAATGAATGTTGTTGAAATGTCAAAATGAAAGCCATTGCTACTTTAAGTCATCATCATCATCATCATCTGCCTAGCCTTTTCCCAACTATGTTGGGGTCGGCTTCCAGTCTAACCGGATGCAGCTGAATACCAGTATTTTACATGGAGCGACTGCCTATGTGACCTCCACAACCCAGTGACTGGGTAATACGATACCCTTGGTAAGACTGGCTGTCAGATTTTCGGGCTTCTGACTACCCGTAACGACTGTCAAAGATCCACGAATGACAGCCGGGACCAACGACTTAGCGTGCTTTCCGAGGCACGGAGGGGTCTCGTTATGTAAAGATGTTCACCCATCTGCAGACCAACCGCGGCAAGCGTAGCTTAACCTGATCGATCGACCTGTGCGGCTGTTTTTATTTAGCCACGGGCCCCTCTTAGCCTGTGTAACGCAATGACCCCGCTGATCGATCAACCCGAACAGCTATTATTACATAGCCACGATCCCCTTATTAATGTCAGCATTTGCTTGGTTCAGTTAAATGTCCAAATTTAAATATTATTGCTTTATCTTTACCCAAAGCTTTAGTAAATGCTCGCAAATAAAACGATTCCCTTTACGAGGGTTTCAGTATCCTCGTTATATATTTATAAAAGTATCACCGGATGGTTTTTATACCTTTATAACATTCTGAGATTAATTTTGTAGACTCGCTTTATGTGATAGGCCAGTTTAGGGTAAATTGTAAATGAACAATTTACCCTAAACTGACCTATCACATATGCAAGTGTAAGTTTAAGTGTTTTAGATAGGGTTAGTTTGTAATTCACGTTTGTTGTCTTTAAAATACTAATTAGTAGGGACAAGATGATTATCAGTTCTGGAAAATTATGGAAAGTTTAATGACTTTTTATTCAACTACTAGCTGCGCCCCGTGGTTTCACCCGCATAAGTGTCGATCCCATGGGAATATCGGGATAAAAAGTAGCTTATAAGTAAATCCAGGGTGTCAGCTACCTTTATACAAAATTTTATCAAAATTGGTTTAGCCGTTTGAGCGTGAAGAGTAACAAATATGTAAACACACACACACACACAATTATAAACTTTCGCTTTTATAATATTAGTGATAATAAATGAAGAGTTATCAGGGTAAGTTTTAAAACTCAAAACTGAAGATGTAATGTGTGATTTTAATTCTCTTCTGTATTATCAGAGGTCTCTGAAAAAAAAAACTATTTTTATTTCTAAGTATAACTTTGTAGGTATTAGGTACTTGTTGGCATCGCAGAATTTTGTAGTTGATATTGTAAAGATTGCATCTACCTAACAAAAGGAATCGTCATTTTTGCCGAAGGGAAATCCCACCAAGGAAATGGCTTGTTGTAAAATAAAGATAAATATTATCTTTATTTTACAACAAGCCATTTTATTGAGAAAAACCGGCCGGAGCTGGTGACTAGGAAGGGCGTGGTGTTTCATCACGACAACGCCAGACCGCACTTATCTATAGCCTCTCAGCTAAAATTGAGAGAGCTTGGCTGGGATGTGTTGATGCATCCTCCATATAGCCCTGATCTTGCTCCATCAGATTTCCACCTGTTTCGGTCACTTAAGAACTCTTTAGGAAGCATAAAGTTAACCTCAAAAGAACACTGTGAAAACTACCTGTCAGATTTTTTGATAAAAAATCTCAAAACTTCTACAGCAATGCGATCATGGCATTGCCCACAAGATGGCAACAAGTCATTGATCAAAACGGCACATACATATTATAAATAAATAAAAAATTAAACCCAAAAGATTTTTTTTTTTGTATGATAAATACTTTTGCCCCGACCTATTATCTCCTTTATTCCTTTTAAATACTTATAAATCGCATTTTTTAAAAAATATTTAAACAAAAAGATCGTATTTAGAAGTACCGCTTTCTGAATCACGCCCTTGATTCAGCTGCCCAACCAGAGCCTCCTTAGGTGTTGGTCGAGGGTTTTGGTTATATTATATAATTATGACTTCTTTTTCTTCAATTTGGAATCGTGTCTTTAACCTTTCATAAAACTCTTTGATTTAGAACAATCTAGCTAGAAAAAAACAAAATGTTTAACAAGACGAAATCAGAAGATACAATAAATGAAATTAGGACTAATTTCTGAAATCAGTGCTCTTGATCCATAAAGTTTAATAAAAGACTAGTCTTATTTTATATTAAAGTAATCCTAATCAGTACTAAGTGGCTCGTTTTTAGGAGACAGAAGAAATCTTAGGATACGATTGAAATAGGTAATTTTTTTGTGAAAGGTTAAAACGAAATACTTTTATTATGACTTGCCCGGTGTTCTAATAGAACGTAGAATGATTTGCCGAACAACGTGATTTGTAAGTAGCCCTACAAATGGTCTGTTTTTAATCCATTATTCACATTTTCTTCGGATTCTTTTGGAATAGAATTGGCCAGGGCTGAAGACCACTTCTTGTAATTAAAAACGTTCAAAATCTGGACATTTAATGTCAAAAACTTGTCAAAAATGTAGTGAAATTAGTGATATTTTTGACAGATTGAGACTAAGATCGGACTGTGAACGTTCATAGAGATAGTGCAATCCACTAAGACTCAACCGTGTTCCTTCCTTAGCCCTTCATGTTCCGGGGCAGCGGTAACCCTTTCGGACAATCCCGCTGCCCCGGCAGGAAATATTTCCCGCCTGGCCTCGACATCGGAGCACTTGGATTCCAAAAACAAATATAATTAATGTAGGTACATCTAAAAAAAAACGAATCCAACGTGACAAACACTTGCATTTACATAAATAAACAGTCTGCTGAAAATAACGATTGAAGTACAAAATTATCAACCTACCCCACCACTCGCTTAACAACCTCCATCTCTAAGGACTGGATTAGAAAGCCTGACTACTTACCTCAAGGCCTCCCGCGGGGCCTTGGCTCCAGTCCAATATAGCTTCAACAAACATATTGACAAATGACTACACACTCCACTTGTTAAACCAGTGAGGCGAGATGGATTTATTTGTTGTTAACGCCATTTTGACGAGGGTTTGTTTTGTATATCATGTTGGGATATTGAATATTGTATGGCCATTTTATCTGGCAATTTTTTATTTTCGTACCTATTGTGATCTTATTTCGGACTAACTGTTATTGCCTGAATTACCGTCACCCAACCATTTCTGATTCATCTACATATTGAGTTTGTTTTAACGCACTAATCTCTGGAACTACTAGACGGATTTGAAAAAAATATTTTTGATTCGATCGCCCAATTCTCGAGAATAGCTATACGTTATTTATTATCACGCTACGACTCTTAGGAGTTGAGCAAAAAGCAAAAAGTCAGAATGAACGCGAAAGAAGAAATAAGCGAAAATGAAGTAATATCGCGGGTGGGCGATGCGATGGGGTGGGTCAAGGAACATGAAATTTCACGCGGACGAAGTCGCGGGTAGAAGCTGTCAGTGTTCAGATAAGTTTCAGTCACCTGACAGATTTGATACCTATAAGAAGTTGGGTTGGTTGGACGATTTCTTTGTAAAAATTAGGCCAATTTTTAGAAAGACATGGTTTGATGTTGACTTAAACTTTGTTTCTTGGTTATATAAAAAAATAACTGCTGATTCGTATCGTAAAAATAATGTTGTCTGGCATTACAGTAAGATCAACCGTTAAAAACTTTCAAGTACCATCAATAGCTTGCAGTTTATCATGATTCTAATGATGGATCTGTTATTATTTTATAAAATAAATCATATTACAATGATCTCATCATCTGCCTAGCCTTTTCCTACGTTGGAGTCGGCTTCCAGTCTAACCGTATGCAGCTGAATACCATTATTTTACATGGGGCGATTACCTATCTGAATTCCACAACCCAGTTACTGGTTAATACGAAACCCCTTGGCAAGACTGGTTGTCAGACTTTCGGGCTTCTGACGACCCGTAACGACTGTCAAAGATTCACGAATGACAGCCAGGACCAACGGCTTCACATGCTTTCTGAGACACGGAGGGGTCTTGGCATCTAAAGATGGTGACCTATCCACGGACCAACCGCGGCAAGCGTAGCTTAACCTGATCGATCGACCTGCGTGGTTGTTATTATTTAATTACGGGCCCCTCTCTCTCTCGTACTACAACGATCTATCACCTAACAATAAAAACATGTAAGAGTACTCTAGTTGAATGGATCTATAATTTAAAGCAACTGAGAAATTACTAACTTATGCAAAATCTAGTCGATCACTTACTTTTCTGTTTGTTTTAATGTTTTTAATCTGTTTGTTTATCATTGATTTTCATGTTAGGGGCCGAAGCCTACCGGGGCATCGGGATTGTCCGAAAGGGTTACCGCTGCCCTGGAACATAAAGGGCTAAGGAAGGAACACGGGTGGGTTTTAGTCAGTAAGAGTCTGACACTCCCTCCTGCACCACCCTGAGCGGGAGTGGTCATTTGATGATTTCCCATCCACAAAAAAAAAATGCCTACGAATAATAAAAAGTCAGAAAACTTAACTATGAAAATAATTAACGAAAAAATGGCTCCAAACTTCACTACATTGACAAAATACCTCGAGTATTCGAACGAAAGAACACACATGCAAATAAGCCAATCAGCTGCGCTCGCGTAAAGCGTTGTATTCCGGCAAGCGCCGTGATATGGTGCGCGGTAGCCTTTTCGGCAACGCCCACCGCGGTAAACTTAAGCGTGGTGCTATTTTTGAGCTTGAGTTACATTTTTTGACTATTATTATCGTAGTGTTATGTCCTAAATCTCTTCACATAATAAATAACTGATTATGTTTAAATACCGTATAGTGGGACCTTGGTGATCTACTTTACAGGTAGGTATGCCTAGTCCGGACACCAGTATTTCAACTAGTGTCAATAGTTTCTAAGCTTGTGTAAATTAATATGATGCCATTGCTTGTGAAGAGAAATAAATTATTTGAATTTGTTCTTCTATTTATTGTCCGACTGCTGACAGCAAAGACTGGATTGCAGCTTGAATAATTATGTTTCATCGTTGCAATGTCATTCATTATTAGTATGCTCATTTTATATATATTACCATCATAACCTATAGTAAAAGTGCGCAGCGATGCACACCCCTACCCTATTTCAAAATAAACAAATATCAACCATATTTCAATGGTAATTAAGTTGATTTCAGAGTGACTAGTCCTATTAAAAAAGTTATAAAAATTCATATTTGTTTACATTTTTGGGAAATAAATCACGAATGCTGAGTGCATGTTTGTTTTCGACACCAACTCCATCTCACCAATCCCTTGATCTCTGAACTTGTCAAACACGATTTTTCTTTGAACAAATCATGGTAACGACATATCCTAAACTGACGTCCTCTACCCTTCGTCATTTGAGATTGATGGCTTGTAATCGAGTCTATGGGGCAACATGAATGATGTGCAACCCTGACCTTTTTTGTGTTGACAACTCAACTAGCACCCTTCTTGTTGAGATCGTTCTTTGAAGACATACGACTGGCATGGTTTTAATGTTTTGTGATGGATGGTCTCAGGATAAAGGGATGGCTGTCAAAAAATACGGAAGGTTGGTGAGACAGATGGTAATGTTAGGCCGATTGTCCAGGACGCTTCTCAAAAGAAATGTGTAACAAACTCAAATCACCAATCAGTCATCATTGCAGCGTGCTGCTCAGGTGAAGTACCTGGGACATGTGGTCACGAAGGATTTATGTGATGATGTAGATTTGGACAGGGAGCGTAGGGAGTTGGTCAATCGGTGCAATATGCCCGCAGGTTTGCACGCTGTAGTAGGGATGTGAAGGTGTATCTTTTTAAAGCCTACTGCCAAATCTTCTACACGTGCAGCTTGTGGGTGAAGTATACGCAGAGGACCTACAACGTTCTACGTGTTCAGTATAATAATGGATTCAGGACATTGCTGGGGCTTCCGCGCTTCTGCAGCGCTTCGCAGATGTTCGCGGAAGCCCGTGTTGATGATTTTCATGCCATAATAAGAAAGAGGGCATTGTCAATTATGGGTAGGTTGCGTGGAAGCGCCAACAGCATCCTGAAGACATTGGTTGACAAGGTGTTCAGCCCCTTTATGAGGCACTGGGTGCAGAGGCACGTGCCGATGGGTAATTATTAGTTATTTTTAGGTTAGTTTGTAAGTTTTTACTAACATAGTTTTAAGTTGTTGTTACTAATTCTATATGGATTATGTGTATCTTTATATGTGATCCGCAATAAACGATATTATTTATTATTTAGTACTCAGAATGTCACAGCACTAGATTTTCGCGATGGTAATTTACAGTCGCGAGAATAAAGGTCACACTAGAAGGTCTTTCTAGAATGAGCATAAAGATCCCTGTGATTTGGACAGTCATGCAAGATCAGAGGCAAAATAACTGTGAATGAACTGTATTTATTTACAGTACAGTGTGGCTTTCGAAACCTGTCAGTTTCATACAAACGGTACGTATATTGCGAATTTGATAATTAGCTACTAGAATTGTCGACTGATAGGTGTCAGGAATGCATTCTCTTGACGGCCGGACTTTAGGACTAAACTAGTCGCGAGCTCGAACTCGCTGGTGGTCATGGCCAAAAAGCACGCTGTCTCACCTGGCTTCGTGTCCGACAGTGCTAGTATCCGTGATGAGCAGTTAGACGCTAGTCTACACGAACAACGTCTAGTTCTCATGCACAGAAACACCGTTCCGAACTGAAAGGCGCGTAAAAAGATTCGAAAAGTGCTTCGGAGAATCGAGTTTTATGAAAAAATCACTGCATAAATCAATTACAAATAAAGTTTATTGATCTTTTCGATAACTGAGCTTTGTCGGTACGGACTTGGTTTTGAAGATTTTACAGTTCTTTTATTACTTATTTACACTCAAAGTTACGTTAAAAATAGCAAGAAAAACGAATCTTTGGAGGCTCATAACTTTTTAATGGCTTTTTATTTTACTATTCTGTTTCCATACAGACACAATTAATAATAAGTCAAAACGATATCATGTTTAACTTTGGATGCACAATGTCAAACAGTGGAGTAATATTCTCCCGACATTTGTATAGAAAAAATATCGAAAAGTGGCACCTTAAGTCAAAACACGAGCAAGGTAACGTTTCTCGACGTCAGTCTTCTTCTTGTAATTTTAAAATGATCACTTCTTAATGAAAGTCAACTTCCTACAACAATCAAAAAATGCATAAGTATCTAATATTTCTTTTTAAACAATTTTACGGTCCGTTGAATGCCAAGAAAATATCTTCTCTTTTGAAAATACAAAAGGCAAACTTTTTGTACAAGCCAAAGCACTTCGCTAGCTCCATAACAGGTAAAATTAAGTTGAGAATTTTGTTTTACAATACCTACTTTTATGAAGTTTATCTAACCGGTGTCTAAAAGGAGAGAAAAACAATGAGTCTTAAACGAAATTCGAGAATTTTCTTTTTGAAGTAAGATTTTTTCAATAAGTTTCATTAAACCTCTTTGGGAGTAAAAAATAGTTTTATTTTGGCACTCGTGTCACGAACCTCTTTTCTTGAAGGACATTGCAAGGCTGGGTCGAAATGGCTGGTAGGAATTTCTTATGACTTTGGCATTTGCTTTGACGAAACTATCGGGTACGGTAGGCCGATCCTCAGGGCCAAAGATAACCACTTTCACTGCCTATTACAGGTACTTATCGCTACCAGTGAATTGCATAACATAAGAAAAGGTTAGGTGGGTGATGATATTAATCTATTAGTGTTGATTAAGTACAGACGCCAGCACATCAAGCTACTACAATCTGTCAAATTTCTTGAATAGATTTTTAACTTTATTGCTACAGTATAAGGTTCAAAGTTGATTGGGAAAATTTGACAGTTTCGGGTAGCTTGATGTGCTGGCGTCTGTACAATAAAGTTGCCAAAAAATAAGGTTGCACATTAAACATTAGGAAAAAGTCTCGGAAAGCACGTTAAGCCCCGGCTGGGCCGTTGGTCGCGGCTGTCATTCGTAGATCTTTGACAGTCGTTACGAGTAGTCAGAAGCCCGAAAGTCTGACAACCAGTCTTACCAAGGAGTATGGTATTACCCAGTAACTGGGTTGTGGAGGTCAGATAGGCAGTCGCTCCATGTAAAATACTGATATTCAGCTGCATCTGGTTAGACTGGAAGCCCACCCCAACATAGTTGGATAAAGGCTAGGCAGATGATGATGATCAAACGTTAGGAAAATGAATCGCTAAGCAAAATTACTCATCTGTCGAGCCTTTTCCCAACAATGTTGGGGTTGGCTTCCAGTCTAACCGGATGCAGCTAAATATTTTACATGGAGCGACTGCCTATCTGGCCTCCACAACCTAGTTACTGGGTAATACGATACCCTTTGTTAAGACTGGTTGTCAATTTTCGGGCTTCTGACGACTAGTAACGACTGTCAAAGATTTATGAAACATAGCTGGGACCAACGGCTTAACGTGCCTTTTGAGGCACGATGTCCATATTTTCAAATCACAACTGTCATTCTTTGAAATTTTTATGAAATACGGCAAATTGACGTAGGGTATGAACTAGCTAAACAATTAATTTTCCCAGGAACAAAAGGTTGTTTATTTATACCCTTCATTTGCACTCTTCAGAAAAAAATATTTTTCAAACACTGACCGCAGTCGTGACGTAAAAACTTTTCCATTCAAGTTAAAATAAAAATTAATCTTGTGCCGGACTGGTGTGATCGCTGCACGCGAAGTGTGTAAAGAGGGTGTATGCCTATCCAGGATTATCCTGGTGTGATGGTACCAGAGGGACAATTCTCGTAATTTTAAGAACCTTCACAGTCTGATCTCAGTCTCAACCTGTCAAAAATTCCTCTAATTTCCCCTACATTTTGACATTTGTTTGTCGCCGAGATGAGACTGCAACTAGATTTTGAACGTTTTTAATTATGAGAATTGGCCTTCTGGTATCTTTAAGAACGCAGCTGATGGCTATGCCTTCCTGAAGTCTCGACGGGAAGGGGTTTCTTGACGAAGAAATAATAACCAAATCTTCATAAGTGTTCAGGAACCTAGGGTATTTTGAAGTATTAGATGGTATAAAATACCTTGCGATTGACCACGAATTCATGCATGCGTGCTTACGTACCAACAACCTTTACCTTAACGAGAACCGCGTATTGCTTCCTAATTTAAGATTTTATTTGTTCTAATTTCAATTATGTTACATAGTTTCTTACAGCTAAATATCGTTAAATATACAGCCGGTCTATTCTGTAAAAATATCACCGTGATAACATAGGTGAAATGAGCGTGAAGTAAACTATCAATGGAGGCAATCCCTAACATCGGGTGGAATGACAGCTCACTTCACCTTAGTTTTCATGTTGAGATTTTTACAGAATAGCACTGCTGGTACACCAGAGGGGCAATTCTCGTAATTTTTAAGAACGTTCACAGTCTGATCTCAGTCTCAATCTGTCAAAAATACTTCAAATTTCCCTACATTTTGACAAGTTTTTGACATTTGTTTGTCGCCGAGATGAGACTGCGACTAGATTTTGAACGTTTTAAATTAGCAGAATTGGCCTACAGGTAAAATTACTTGAAAAGTACTGAACCGTTTCCTAAGATACACATAGAAACCTCTGGCTGGTCTATCTATTGACCTTAATAAATCTAGTACTTTAAACGATTTATCTTGATTTTTTTAGGTATCTAGATTCTGAAATCAGGTTTACAAAGCCATATTTACAAAATAAAAAAACTATGAATATTACAACATTATAAACTCAATTGGCTTTTCTCAAGGTCTACAAATATGAACATTTGGTCCAGGGCTAGGCCGTATAGGGTACCTAGAAGCACTAAAAATCTAATAAATTACGGCCAAAAAGCCGAATTGAGCCGTAATTGAGATTATAAAGGTTGTACATATTTATTTAAGACTAGCTTCTGCCAGCGACTTCGTCCGCGTGAAATTTTTTGCTCCCCCGACCCACCGCGTCGCATAGCATCGCCTGCCTGCGCTATTACTTCGTTTTCTGACTTTTTTCTTTTTGCTCAACTCCTAAGGGTTCTAGCGTGATGTTTAAAGCCTTCCTCAAGAACTGGGCTATCAAATGCAAAAAGATTTTTATAAATCTGATCGATACTTCCAGAGATTAGAGCTTTCAAACAAACAAACTCGGCAGCTTTATTATTAGTAAAGGTTTTTCCCATTTTTGCAACATTGTTCATTGATGCTCCGCTACTATTGGTCGTAGCGTGATATTATAGCCTATAGCATTCCTCGATAAATGAACTATCTAACGCAAAAAGATTTTTTCAATTCGAAGCAGTAGTTCCAGTAGACCATACAAACTTCACTTCCCTTCACTGCTCTGCTCCTATTGATCGTAGCGTGATGAAAAGTATACTATAACCTGCCCAGGAGTATGAAGAACAATTGTACCAAGTTTCGTTGAAATCCGTCGAGTGGTTTTTGTTTCTATAACGAACATACAGACAGACAGACAGACAGACAGACAGACAGACAGACAGACAGACAAAAATTTTACTGATTGCATTTTTGGCGTCAGTATCGATCACTAATCACCCGCTGATAGTTATTTTGGAAATATATTTCATGTACAGAATTGACCTCTCTACAGATTTATTTTAAGTATAGATTTCTTTGCAAAAGCACTATTTGAGCACAATTTTGATGCTAACTAGTATCATTAACCACTATCTTATGCAAGCTGAAATTGAATAGGTACGACAAATTAAAATATATCTAATTTAGCGTGTTATAAAGTAAATTGAGCAATGCAAATACGTGCGCGTAGGCGAACGATTTGCAACGTCGTCGCGCGCTCTTTTTTTTCGTAGGAATGGTCAAAATTAGATAAAAAACCGCTAGTTCAACACGGTGCCAAATTGCTTAATAGTTTGAACTCAGCGATGAATGGATTGTTTATCGGGCGCGCGCTAAAATTTATACTTTAATTTTCTTTAAAAAACAAATACTGATACTACGATAATTCGTGTCTACTTGAAGGCAATAACTTAGTTTGCACTATCTAATACGATAATTAATCGATTTTTTTCAGTAATTTAAATTTAGGAAATGATAATTTATTATGTTTATGTAACAATTACTGCACCTCCTTTCGGTTTGATTCAAGTTTTCAATTCCATCCTGTATTATGGTTATACATTAATATAAAACACTACATAAGTTAAAAATGTTTGGTGACGCATCGTCGCGAAAAAATCTCATCACCGAACGTTCAAAGTACTTAGTGCTATTTTAGACCTGTTTATGTGTGGTTACAACGGTTTTCACTTCGTTTCGTTTTAACAGTAACGGAATTCATTTTGGTGAGGACAACCACGATGAAAATTTAAATAATTTTATTTGGATGGTAGAAAATAAGTAGGTAAAAACTCAAACTCAAACCATTTATTTCAACTAAACCATTTATAGGCACATTTGAATTGTGAAGGAGTCGGTCAGACAGAAAGATAAAGCTAGATTTCCATTCTAAAGTGATTTAAAAATCTAAAGTTAGTAATTGTTATAACATTGATCTAGAAATTAAACAAGTATGTGAGAACGATGTAGGAAGTCGTGCACGTTAAAAGCGTCCATAGTAAGAAGATATAGGGAACAATTCAAAAATAAAATTCTGAAAATAAGCCGTGGCAGTTAAGGGATGACCATCCGGTACGGACGCCCGTTCACGAATATGAAGATAATATGATCAGCACCATTCCTGATTAATATAATTCCACAACAAAGTAAAATAAGTACCAACGAAGATGGTTAAAATGTAAAGAAAAATATTAATTACAGTCAATATTTCGTTCATATTTTTTCCAAGCATCTTACGTTATATTTTCATTAGCTATCCCCAACTTTTCCGCTAACCTCATTGGATGTTGTTTGATCCTCAAGGGATCCCCAATTAAGGTTCAAATTGGCTGTTCACACTGCAATACCAGGGGATCTCACAAATTGAGACAATTTTTATATTTTCAGGAAGGATATTCTAAACAATCTGCACTGAAGAGTTTCGGAATTTTTGACTGAAATACACGAGTGTGTTTCCCTCCATCGGGATTTGTAGAACCGGTTTGTTCATTGGAGCTTCCGAGAGTCACAGTTAGTCACTAAATGTTTGCAATCTGTTCAGCTTCCTTGATTAAAATTGAGTAATTGGCACACGTGGTTGGTTGAAAGATGAATAAAACAGACTACCAACTACATCTATCTTTAGCATAAAGAGTTATGAGAAACAGGGTGGCAAGTTCCTCATACTCCATAGGAAAGGGAGGATCCTCCGACCATAAGGGTGGTGCGGTTGCTGGGCTACTGCCCGGCCCGACAGTTGTTGTCGGATTTCTGATAACTTTTTTTTATGACTATCGTGGGGATAACTCTGCTTGCGCGATGTAGGATTTTGCGTGACGTCACCAGCTCTAAAATATACGTACAGGAATTATAAAATTAGCTATTGCCCGCAACTTCCTCTCCGTGTATTTTGTATTTTATCACTTGTTTATAGAAATATCCAATATGTAAAGTATGAAAGGTTAGATCGCAGCTAATTAATAATGATTGCATTAAAGCGCCGCTCCACAGCAACTATGCACGTGAACTTAGCTTTGATTGTTTGAAAATGTAGGCGGGATCGTCCACTGCGACCCACGGACACGCTGCGCACGAATGCGTGGCTGGCAAACAAATGAACCGTGCAGCTAACGTGGGTAACCTCTCCGTGCACATCTAAGTGTTCATACGCACGGGCGGCTTGTAGTCAACGGTAGCCGCCGACAAGTGTCGTCGGTGGCCGTCGACGACAGCAGTTGCCTCTGCCGTTGAAGCGTGCCGCTCGCTCGTGTAACTGCGTGCTCACAAAGGCCGTGTTCCGACGACACGCGCCGGCCACGCACACGCGGTGTGCCCTCCTTATACCCGCGCAAAATCACCGTATGCATCCAAAGCGTACGGGTATTATTAAGGCGTACGGGGTGAGCGTAACGCGTGTGCGGGGTGAGCGCGGGGTTGGCGCGAGGCGGGCGCGTGGCGTGTGCGGTTGGACTTCGATTGACGCAATTTGAGATCTATTGATGTGTCATAAGACTCAAAATATATAAAAAAAAATTCAAAGCGAGTTAGACGCGGGTGCTGACGCTGTGCTCTTAGCGGGCGCGTGTCGGCTTCGTTCACGGCCGCGAGCGATACGACTCGCGTCAAGCGACACACGTGCCAACCGTTTTCGTCGTTAATAGTTGGCCTGTCGCAAGACGCGTGGTGCTTGAGCGTGTAGGTCATGGCCAAGGGATTACTTACCAGAGGACGGTTGACTTTACTCTCTCTCTCTCGATGTAATTGAGGTCAGACTTATTTTGCTGCAGTCGTTAACTGCAAGCTAAATATATTCCCAGCATAAGTACTAAGGGCTCTGAATATTGCAATTATTATTGTCGCCTTCGTTCCAAGCAGCACGTGACGTGACTTTACAAGCAATGTTCCTTGGTGAATTATAATGAGTTTGTGCTCTAACTTAACGTGTTTACAGAAAATAACAGCGGAGGGATGGGGTTGTCTGATAATATATATTGGACGGAAAAGTTGCGTACCCTGAATGTAACATCGTTGTTCAAGATTGAATTTATTTCTCTGCCTTTCATGTTTGTAATACTGTTGGGCTTGGTACACAATGTTAACAATGATTTGTGCGCATACATACGTTTTGTTCTACGGCTTATTGTAACTGTCTGTGTGAACGCGTTGATCTTCTAAACTACGCAACGGATTTTGGTGCGGTTTTTGCCATAATTTGGACAATTTATCCCGGAAGTTGTATGTGTAATACATTAATGTAAAACTTCTATTTAATAAAAAAAAATATCGATGTTTTGCTGTCGTAAAATCGTGGGAGAGGAGGTAGCTAGATGTTTGATAAAAATTGGATACAATATTTTTATCTCACGAAGCGACGCGCGCTTTTCTTGTAATAACCTTGTATTAAAACACGCTGTGAAAGTATGTGTAAAGTCGAGTAGCATCAGCACATAACATCGCTGCTTATGATTTGTAGGATGAAAATGAGACAATTAACTGTATTAATACCCGACGAAGGACTTTGGTTACGGATTTTAAGAAATTCCTTTTCGTCATCATCGTCACTTCGTTAAGATCATGTTCAGTGGTTCGGATACCTAACCACTGAACATGATCTTAACGAAGTATAATAACAACAAAAAAAGTAAAGATTGAGAAGAATTGCCTCTCAATTTCTACTAGACCTAACAATATCTGAAAGTTCTTACTTAAAAAGAAAATGAACCAATAAATACACGTCCAAGAAAATCTTAGTGAAGCATTCAATCAAGTTTATCTTTCGTTTAAATTCGATAAAGTTCGAGAAAAAAAGGATCGGACCGCAGAAGTATAACTTTCAGAAGTCACAGATTTTTTAAAGTGCGCGGTTGGATTTGTGTCTAAGAAAACAAATATTTACTTGCTGTTCAGAACTCAGTTCATATTGGTTTTGTTAATTTCTGCATTTATATTTGTATTTTTATGGTGTAAACAATAAAGAGTATTCTATTTATATTATATTTATTTATTTATTTCTTGAACTAAAACGGTTTAAAACCAATTACAAAAATTAAAGACACAGTTTGCACATAAAAGATTAAATATAAAATCATAAAGAAAAAAAATCAATCAAAATATAATAATACATAATAATATAATAATAATAATATAATAATATATCATCAAAATATATTCGTTTAATTAGTCTTAATTAAAAATGACTAAAACTTCTTACGGAAAACTGTTGTAATTATAGTGATCATTTTAGAATTTTAGTGCCTAAGATCAATCACGGTGCATCAAACACAGACAATGTATAGACAATGTTGTAACTCTAATCCTTTAAGGGCCTATACTACCTCAAATGGCTTAGCATGATCCTCCGTTATGTCGAAAATACAGCAGCATTAATTTTGAAATAAATATAATTATAGTAAAGTTGAGGATTAATGTTAGGGCTTATGTTAGACGAAAACACGATTTCATAAAATTTTCTAGATAGAAAAAAAATCCAAAGTTACCTCCAAACCGAACAATAAACCGCTGGTATTCAAAAAATACTTCAAATTAGATCATGAAACTTTGTATACTAACCGAACTAAATTTATAAAGCAGGTCTTCTGTTATTTACTTTTTTTTAATTACCATTATTTTCACAGTAAAAAGCAAATACCTAAACTATTGGCGCTGCCTGCCGCCTAGCACCGCACCCTGTCTCGCTCTCACTCAGTCCGCGAGCAGTATCGTGCGAGCGAGATAAAGAGTGAATTTTAGCTGAGGTAGTGTAGGCTCTTAACTTAAAATATTTTTATTAATTTTCTTTTGGCTACTCGGCTGTTTACATAAAAATATTTAACACAACTATTTGCACTTGGTACTGAATTAAATGACTTACTAACTAACTATACAAATAAATACAAAAACAAAAGGACAATTAAGCATCAAAGTACTTGTCCGCAGAAGACTGGCAGTATTGCTATGTTGAATGCCAATACTAATTTTGTTTGGCCAAAGAATGACCCAGCTGTCAGATGACGTGAAGTCTCGACCAGTCAACGAAAAATTTCCTCACAATTATTTGGATTTAGTAATAATCGTGTTTATGTATTTATGTATTAATGTGCATTTTATTAGTGCAGATAAACTATTTTTCTTTCTTTTAATATTTTGTTAACACGCCACCAACTGTCATTGTCATTTTAAACAAGATACTCATCAAGTCATTTCCAGAACTTTTTTCAGACATCTGTGTGCCTTCAAACAATCTATACGTAATTTCTTTGTCCCCGGAGGTTGAGTTCAGATCCCGTATTAGCTTTGTTATTGAAAAAGTTCTACTACCTAATGAATTTAATAATAAACTAGACATTGTATCTTCACTATGTTTTTTTTTTCGCTTCGGTAGACATGAAGTTTTAAAACTGAAGCACTAGCGCAAACGCGCGACGTAAACGTAAAGTAAATTCGACCGATTTTTTTATCCAAAGTGGAACTATACAACAACGTTTTCCTTTTTGCGAAAAGCACAACAAGCATCACCAATATCAATAAATTAAGGCCAACCCACACCGGGCCCGCGTTTGCGAAACGAGTATTTTCAATTTTATAATAATTAGAATTTAAGTTTTGTTTAAATTGCGCATTCCTACCGTGGGGTCCTGGGTTCAATTTCCTGGTCGGGCATAGTGTTTTTGGGTTTTTCCATTAGGACTTTCTGAGAGAAATTGGCCGCCATGGCCGAAATACAGTCTGGTGGACTAAGTCTAATGAAGTACTACCAAATATTACGAACTTCATTTTCATTCAGTTTAGGTTCTACTTGAATATAACTAACACCTGCCCACCGCCGCCTAAAACTGACAAATCAAAGACATTTGTGACAGGCGACAACTCTACAAGTCTTTTTTTTTTTCAAACTTTTTGTGCTTTTAAACAGTACCTGTCGTGATTGTCACTTTTCACATTTTTTTTACAAATAAGTCGCATTGTCAGAGGGCAATTTCCGTATTTTGAAGAATCTGTCAAAAATAAATCTAATTTTTCTACATTTCTGACAAGTTCTGGACATTGATTTTCGCTGAGATGAGATAGCGACTAGATAGTGAACGTTTTTAATTACAAAAAGTGATTTTCAGGTACAATAAATTAATAGCCTTCAGAGACCACATCTAACCTCCAGTGCTTTTCATAGACCTCATACGTCATGCCGCTAAGACATATTCTATACATATTCGCTAAGAAAAACCTACATTTATAATGAGCCCTCCGCGAGGGCTCAAGGCATCCCATATGCGACTTGAGTGAGCCCTCCAGGAGGGCTCCCAGCATTGAATGTGTTAACCCAACAATTTAATCATCATTCATAATCGCTCTAATTACATTCGTAATAAAATTTCTTTCATAAACAGCGTTGAATGCAAATGAATCATTAAGCACACCTTTCAGGTGTTTTGACTTCTAATTCCTGCAATGATTTGACTAAGTACGTACGGCATTAACGTGAAAATATGTGGCAGAGAAGTCGTCAGAAAGTGCAAAGCTTGCTTAAAAATTATAAACACACAACCAGAGGGCCGGTCGATTGAGTCATGAGCGGTAAGAGGATTATTAGAGCGAATATTTTGGGAGTTTCCTTATATTATATTAACGTAACACCGCTTACACCAAAAGTCAATAGGCAAATAACTAAATACGTTTAAAGGTAAACATATTTATGTTGGTTTACTTATAATAGTTACACCTTAGCCTAACCCTTTTTTGGAATATATAGGCGTTTTATGTGGTGTTATGGTAAACACTCGTATATTTAAAACATGATTTGTTTGTCATTTTAAAACGATTGTCAGAAACAGTACGATGTTTTAAATTCGCTTAGAGCTAAGTAATTGTGTTCAGTCATTTGTGGTGCAAGTATGCCTTTGCCTAAGTTATGGATAAACAAAATTAATAGGAAGATTATAATGTTATAGCGAAATTTCGAAGATCTCGGGTCAACGGTTGGAACAAAACGTGTCACTTAATAACAGACGCAAAATTACTGTCATCATTCCTTATCCCAATTTATTTGGGGTCGTCGCATCATGTGTTTTTTTTCCATACTTCTTTATTAGTCGTCATCACGGTAGTCACCCACTTTCTAACCATATCATCTTCCACACAGTCTATCCATCGTTTCTTTGATCTTCCCTTACTTTCATAGCCATCGACATTCATGTTCAAAATTTTCCACACGATATTTTCCACATTCTTCCTCACCATATGCCCATTTACAATGGCAACCAAATTCCACACGACACTGTTGAGTGCTGTATACAATATAATTGCTGAAGTAGAGAAACATCATGCAAATTGTAAATTCGTTGCGAGAGAATTAGATTTACTAGTCCGGTATAAATTTACAACATGTTTTAGATGCAAGGTTATCCAAAGAAATTTGATGAACACAGCCCACAAGGGTAAAGGATTAATGTTTTGTAAGCAATCTCAGCCGACAGCTAGTGGTTAGGGATTTCAGATGGCACAGCTAACGACGAAACACACACACACGGTCCCGGATGGCTCAATCCCATATTATATGTACATGGGATTTTGGGACAAACATTAATTTAGCGAACGAGAAAGTTGTTGTGGCGATGTTTGAGCCATGGATGTTTGTCCAGCTCTTATTTTGGTGAAAAATGATGTTGATTTAAATGACGATATTCACAATAGAACAGAAGAGCAGTAGTGGCCCAGTGGTAACGACCCCGACTTACGAGTTGCATGTCGTGAGTTCGTTCTCAGACGTTAAAACCGTGCAAAGCAGACCGCTCGTCTTTTACAACTTAAACCGTACGCAATGTAAAAGAGAGTACATTTTACAGTAATTAAGATATTAAAGAGGCGAGTGTTCTGAGCCGTTTCGAGCACTCATTTGGAAGCGTAAAAGCCTAGAATTTTCAGGTTAAACCTCGTAATAGTATAGGGTTTCTGATGTTTTCAACAAATACGGGAAAATTTTAGAGCGCGCAAAATTTTGCGATCCTTTTTACTGCATTTTACGGTAATAAGGACGTACAAATGTTTTTGTTCATATCTCATGGATGTTTGAATGAAATGTTAGTGTACTTAGAAAACATTTTGGAGTAGTTCCAGAATATGTATGAATAGGAAGAGGAGAGCAAGGAGTTTTGTTAAGTACTGAATGCTGGCTTAGACTTGGAGTGAGCAAGAATTGTACTGAATTGTAACTAGAAACAGAACTGTTGTAGATCGTGATTAAACTTTTAGCTAAACTTTAATTGAAAGTGATTCCTTAAAGTTTATCAATTACTGAAGAAGTTTTGGTTCTTATTGAACGAGATGGCGCTGGCGAATGTCTCAATAAAATAAATTGAAACAATTAAGAATGTATTCTGGGTCTTAAATAAAATAGAATAAATAGGTTAGAAGGCCCATTCCCGTCTGTTTAGCATCTCATCTTAGCGACAATCAGTGTCAAAAACTTGACTAAAATGTATGAAATGTATATAAATAAAACAAAGTCTGGGTTACACCATTTATAACTTAAGGCGGCTGAACTGATTTTGATGATCTTTGATTTGTTGGATTTATTTCCGCCCCAAATATATTAAAACATGGGAAAAAGTCACGAATTAAAATGAAAATAACATTTTCTCATACATTTTACAACGTTACGCGAATCATCTCGATTCGCTTCAATAAAGCAAATGCCTTGCTGCCGCGTGAATTATAATGCAATTAAAATACTTTTAAATTTTGTACATTTACTAAACTTAATTCATTATAAGCTAATATTTAATTCAGCTATTTAGCTAGGTTGCCGAGTTAGCTAGTTAGATATTATACTTTTGGCGATATTAGAATGCGAATGAAAAATACGTGAACTGTCCTTAGGCTCATGATGATCTCATCTTGTTTACGGTATGATAGCAAATCTTTTTATTTTATTTTATAAATGTCATCACGCAGTTTAACCTATGAGAGTGTCGTCTACTTAACCAGGATGCCTCAATAAATTAAGGGCTCCAGCCAGGGCTTAAAAAACTTAAAAACTAAGCGATTACACGCTAATGGCACCCTCTGTGGGGTACAGACCTCGGCTTAGGGCGTCGCTGGGAGAGGATAGCAAGGGACAGGCTGAACCGGAATTATTTAGGGATGAATTTAAAACTACAGGCTCAGCGGCGCGAGTTGGCTTGAGCAAGGGTTTATTTATACGCCTGTAAATCGCAACAAATCAAAATTCTTGTTATTTCAAGTATTTTGTTCTTTAGATAATTTTAAGACTGGAGAAAGGAAGCGCCGATTTCATATTTCAAACGATACCACCACCAAACTTTTAAATCGTCCACAGAGAACACCAAAACAAACTTCTATAACGCTCAAGCTTCATTACGAAAACAACAGTGCGTCACAAACGCATGGCCATTATTTGTTCAGTTCCAAAAAGGGCCTCCCTAACTCACCTCGGAGGGAGCCATTCACACAAACTTGCAGAAAACTTACAGCCTAATCTAAACATTCTTCCTAACTTTGGTCATTCGCGTCTTACTACAACATAATGCAACTTTGTTACACTAATGAGTTCCACTGAAGCGGCTCCAGCTGTAGGCAAGCAAGCTGATGACCCCACTAATGAAGTCTCAAACTTTAACTGAATAGTAATGTCGCCCGAAGGAGCGTGTTTTGAAACTCTCAACGATAATTCCAGCAAAATTTTCGGAAAAGAAGCTCACTTTATAGCCTCGTTTGCGGAACACAATTATGGAGATGATTGGTTTTTTTTTCTAGTAAACAAAATTTTGCGTTGATGACATGAATACTAATTATTTTTTGTGATGAGTGATGAAAGAAAAATTCTGTAGAGGCGTAATGACGCGGCTGTGTGTTGAGCCTAGGAATTTGTAAGTCTATCCGTGTTTATTGAGCTACGTCGGGCGTTTGTATAAATAAATGGTTGTCTTCGAGAAATATCGTCTTTCGTGAGAAATTTGTATAGGTATATAGAATATGGTTTCCCACAAAATGGTTGAGCTGGATGGTGCTGATCCATGCGTCATGTTCGTGAACGGGCGCCGTCAGTTGGGGCTGGTCATCTTTTAGCTGCCTCGGCATATTTTTAATTATTTTATTTTCGGATTGTTATTTTGTTACTATTTGCTGTACTCTGGACACTTTTAACGCGTACTTGTTTTTTATTAATTTTTTACATCGTTCTCACATATTTACAAATTCAACATATATGATGTAACTAATAATTTTGTAAAAATATAATTTAAAAAGAGTGTCCATGGAGTTTCTTGCCCGTTCTTCTCCATAGGTACCTACTACGCTTTGGAATGGGCAACTAGCTTCATTTTTTCCTGACTGACCGATTTCTTGACAATTCAAAAGTGCCTGTAAATGGTTTAATTGAAATAAATGCTTTGAGTTTGAGTTTGAGTTTGATACCGCGGCCATCTTTTTTATGACAGCTGTCACTGTTACCATTCTGAGGCGGCCAAGCAACGTTCTTCTAGGAAACCGTAGTTTAAGGCTTATAATCTCACTAGGACACCATAATGGTGGAACCACGGTCGCGCTGCCAGTAAGATATACACAGCTTTATGGTATCTCACCAGGAGTCCAATCGGTTGCAGAACCAACCATCCTTTTTTTTTTGGTAGTACGACCACGGTTGCGCCACCACTAGTGTCCTACTGAGATACGGCCCAAAGGGTGCTTAGTACATAAACATACATATAAATATATACAGGGTGTCCCGTAATTAATGGATAACCCCTTATGTGGTCATTATTTATCTATTATTTATTTATTTAAACTTTTTGCACAAAAAGGTACAAAGGTGGACTTAATGCCTTAGGTATTCTCTACCAGTCAACCAAGGGATTAGATGGCAGGTGCTTCAGTTGAGAGGAACAATGAGGGAAAAAAAGAGGTAAAACCTGCTAAAACTAGGTACACAAATACATAAATAGGTTATATACACATACATACTATAATCATCATTGTACTCGTATCGTCATTCATTGTTTGTATCGTCATTGTACTTATCAACTTTTACTATGGGAACAAACATGAAATCGCGAAAAAAAAATCAGCTGTTCCCTACATTTATGTTCGCATAACTCGTCAAAATGTAGGAAACAGCTGATTGTTTTTTCGCAATTTCAGGTTTGGTCCCATAGTAAAAGTTGTTCATAATGATAAGTAGAGTGCCCCTTAAGAGGTTATCCATTAATTACGGGACACCCTGTATATACGGGACAACCTGTATATAGGTTTCTAGTTCAAACAAGTCAGGGAAAATACCATACTTTCTGTTTGGCGTAGTGACTATGTGTGAGGTGAGCCACATAAACAAACAGGTTGAAACTTGTTGGCATATCAGTACCGGCCTGCGGGGTAATTGCGTGACACACTATCAGGGCCTCAAGTCTGCTATTACAATAGTGTCAGAATGGTCTATCATTGATTTCAGAATTGTCGACTTTGACAAGTTTGGTAACATAATGGCGTCATTATGACTTTCCAATGGTCAACCACTGACACTCCATTGAAAGAAATGGCATAAAATGGTACGAGTAATCTCGTACATAATGACAATTGAATAAATGTAATGTTTATTGCTATTTACGAACTTCCTACTATTTCAAATTGCAAAAACTAATACGTAATGTGTAAAAATATATATGAAATGAAATCTAGCATGAAATTTAGTAGTTTTTCTCAGACCATTGACCGACCAATGATCGACCATTATGAATTTAGCAGATTACGAACTTTTAGCAAAATGACAATGAGATCGTGTGGGAATGACGAATTTATAAAAATAGCACACTTTGGGCCCCAGTAGCAATGGCTTTCATTTTGACAGTTCAACAACATTCATTGCGTTATTTAAGTTGTTGAGCGGACAATTTTTTCGAACATACCTAATGAAGCAATGGATTATTCAAAATGATTCAAATTGAGATAGATTGTGTGTTACGCAATAATAAGGTGCTGCACCGACGAATCGAGACTGGAAAAACCTGTTTTTTCATGTAATAGGCTAGATTCCACCATTAATAAATTGAAAATCTTTTTAGTCCGTCAGTTAGAGTATTGGAAAATAATGTTTTTGTAAATCAATGAATATTGACAAAGATAAAACGCATACAAAATTCGGGAGTGGGGGCTCGTGACGTCAGAACGCACTAAAAATTATACAAAGGTGTGACGTATTGAGAATTTTATAAGCGTCGTATCTTCGTCAATTTTGGTTTACGTAAGAAAAGAAAAAATACGGGTCAAATATGTTTTGATAATTGACAAGCCTATTGCGTCATTAAATAGTAAGTGACTGCTGTTTATTTATCTATCCAATAATAATTACGAATATTGATTGTTGACTGAACGATAAACAGTCATCTTTTAAATAGAAATCCAAATAATAGAGTACGTTGGAGTAATACCGAACGGATTTTAGACTAGATAAAACAATAAGAATGATGACCCTTAAGGGAGACCCTGTGTTCAGTAGTGGAAGTCTTTCGGTTGAAATCATGAAAAAATGTGGCAAACACTTTATTTTCTCGTCATAACTATACTTACTTCAAATTACTGTTTTATTAAGGCCTTATCATGAACAAGCGACGAAATCGAAAAGACGTAACAAAAAAACCATTGCATTTTGGTTTAAATTTTTGCAACAAGCACAATTTGTATCTATCACCCATCGACAAAGAGAATAAAAAATGAACTTTTTGCATTTTCAAATTCCTTTTTTTTTGCAATATAAAATTAATCTTAGTTAATCTTGGACATATTAATAACATCGCAAGGAAGCCTAGACTACTAATATTATTTCTACTTCCAACTATATTATTATAAACGCAAAAGTTTGTGAGGATGCGAGCATGAATGGATGGAAGTTTATTACTCTTTCACGCAAAAACTGCTAAACGGATTTGGATGAAATTTGGCACACAGATAGTTTATGACCGAGATTAATACATAGGATGCTTTTCATCCCGATATTCCCACGGGATCGAAACTTAAGCGGGTGAAACATCATTGGCCGTGGACATGAATAAAGTGTAATAATATCAGCAAAAATAGTGTGTTTAATTTTTATACATACAACACACATATTCAAACTGAAGCCTTATTCACATGGGGGTATCTACAGACTACGTAAAGCCACCGGCTATGATCCTTACATACTCCTTTTGCCTCGTTTACGTTCATACATCTAGACATATACGCACGCCGCCGGTTGCGAGTACGCACCAGACCTTTCTGAAAAACATCACCAATAAGATCGCTATATTATGTTTTAATGAGGGGTCTGGGGCCAAATAATAACAGCCACACAGGTCGATCGATTAGGTTAAGCTACGCTTGCCGCGGCTGGTCTGTGGATGGGTGACCATGTCTACATACCGAGATTCCTCCGTGCCTCGGAAAGCAGGTTAAGCCGTTGTTGGTCCCGGCTGTCATTCGTGGATCTTTGACAGTCGTTACGGGTAGTCAGAAGTCTGAAATTCTGACAACCAGTCTTACAAAGGGGTATCATATTACCTAGGGGTATCATATTACCTAACTGGGTTGTGGGTGTGTGCGATAGGCAGTCGCTCCTTGTAAACACTGGTATTCAGCTGCAGCCGGTTAGGCTGGAGGTCGACCCCAACATAGTTGGGAAAAGGCTAGGCACATGATGATGATGATTATGTTTTAATATTCCGGCGTGCCGGCGTGCCGGCGTGGTGGATTACGGCCCACTCCCTCTCATAGAGAGGATGCCTGTGTCCCAGCAGTGGGAACATTATAGGCTGATTATGTTATGTTATGTTATTATAATCGTTTGAATTAACGTTACGTTTATTCGGCGCGTTCGTGATAGGCCTACTGTAAAATAAAGATGCCGTGTTACCATTAAAACGCATCATTAAGATAATAACATCTTGTAACGATGATTTATTGAAAAGGCTTTATAAATTGTAGTCTAAAATAAAATAAAGATAGTAAACAATATGCCGTGTCACCATTAACAGGCGTCATTAATATAATAACATCTTGTAACGATGATTTATTGAAAGAGTTTACTGTGAATACTTTAAAATAATAATAAAATAAAGATAGGAAACAATATGCGAGTCACGCGTCCCACATGTGTGGTACAATACAATAGAAAATCAATTGTGTCTCATTAGCCGGGCTTGACCGACACGCATCATTAAGATAACAACATTTTACTGTAAAGACAATACAATCTTATATCATTATTTTTCTACACGATAATCGGCGTATAGTCATTAGAGCAAGGTACAGGAAGGCAGAACGGACCTTAAGGCCGCTTTCACACTAGGACGGACGTTAGAAACGCGATATTAGCGCAGCAGAAGCAGATGCCATCACATTAGAAGAACAGCCGCGGGATAGCAGCACGGATACCGCGCCGCAGTTTAGATCAGTGTGGCGCACTTCATTTTAAAAATCATTTCTGACGGGGAAACGTTGCTTCTGCTTTGCTAATGTTCATAATTCCTGCCAGTTTTTCTTTTTTCAGGTCCTGAAAAACGAAAAACTGGAACCTGAACTGGTCCTGATCGTGGCTTCTTGAGTCCCACAAAACAAGACGCATTTGAATTTCAATATTATATCGATGGGTTTCAAACTCACTCATTGTGCAGTCTATAATCACGTGCGCTTGCAACATTGGCTCATCGCCGCGCGCTGACTGACCAGTGAGCACGCGGTGACCACGCCAGCCGCGCGTGGCCGCCGCGTTTGTGTTTATAAGTATCTATAAACTTTGTTACTATAGCTGTAAGAAAATTGTACTTAAATATTTACTAACCATCGACTATACACAGACAGAAGCCCTACTTATTGTATGCAAACAGAACTGCTCACATGCTATTTTACTTTTATTTACCTAAGTTTAAATTTAGTTTTTTTACGATACACTCATTGTTAATTTATTACATTAAGTATTTATGCACTTTCTAGCCTGAAGCACAGGTTCAACCTAGTTAAGGCAAATTAGCAACTGTGCGCTGTTTCAATCGTTAAGCTATTTATTGTAAATGTATTCCCTTTTTATAAATAAACGATTATTATTATTATTAATAATTCACAATAAATTCTGACTGAGCGACGGTCGCACGTCTGCCGCGCGACTTTTGCGCTGCTAAAGTCACTTATTGTGAAAGCGGACTAAGAACTAATGTAGAAGAAAAAAAAACGATTCGTTATAATTATAATCCACATTCCCGAGAGTTAAACTTATCAACAAGACTTACTCTACACTACTTAATTAGACTGTAATTTATTCATACATAAATTAAGGTATAGTTTTGTATTTACATAATATTCATAATAATATGTACAAAAAAAAAAGTTTAAAAACTAAGACCCGAATGCTGAAAAGGATGAGACAAGAAATTGATTTTCACCGAGATGAAATTGTGACTAGATTTTGAACGTTTTTAATTACCTACGGGAATTGGCCTTCTCGACATTGCACCCATCCCCCACTTCATTCAAAAAACAAGTTTCCATCGTAGAATAAAATCATTTTTTAAATCTTTTTCATCACTATTTTTGCTTGTTTTCCCTTTCTTAGATGTTTTTGTCCACTGTTGTAATGAACCTTTTTAGGGTCCCGTACCTCAAAAGGAAAAACGGAACCCTTAAAGGATCACTTCGTTGTCCGTCCGTCCATCCGTCCGTCCGTAAGTCCGTCTGTCAAGACCGTTTTTCTCAGGAACGCGTGGAGGTATCAAACTAAAATTTATATCTAATACTCAGTTCTACTGCTCCTTAGAGCTGTGAAAAAATCAAACTTCTAAGCCAAAGCAATCAAACGATACAGCCGTTTATGCCGCAAATTTCCACAAATTTTCGAAACTCGCACGGGAATCAAAACCTACAGGGTACTTCGCGTGAATTTAGAATCTTGAAATTTGGTACGAAGTAACTTCTTATAGTACAGATAAAGGAAAAATTGCGAAAACCGTACATTTTTAGTTACATCATATAATAAAAAATATTTTTGAAATTTTTAAAGTTACTTACTACTTTTTTTCTCATGAACGCGTAGAGGTATTAAATTGAAATTCATATCCAACACTCAGGTCTATAATACCTTTAAACAGTAACAAAATCAAACTTTTATGACAACGCAATCAAAAGAATCAAAACCTAAAGGGTACTTCCAGTCGATCTAGAATCTTGAAATTTGGCATAAAGCAATGTTTAATAGCACATATAAAGGGAAAATTCCGAAAACCTTAAATTTTTAGTTACATCACATTTTTTTTTTTTTTCAAATAATTGTAAACTTATTACCCTTTTCCTCATGAACGCGTAGAGATATCAAGTTGAAACTCATATCAAATACTTAGGTCTTCAATGTTCAATGTGGTACTATTCATATCTTTATCAGTCACCATTTACAGATCTGGTTCAAATTTAATACATAATTAAAATGTTTGTACCAGATTTCTAAATAGTGACTAAAAGACTTTGTAAATAAATAACTTTGATAAAAAAAGCTTGCCCTCATTCGTCAGCAGACTTTTGCAAGGCTGCTGCAAGGCTAGTTTAGGTATTTCAGTTATATTATAAAATAAATGATGTGTTAACATAAAATAAAGGATTACTGAAACGATAAAGAAACCTTTGTCTTTAATTTATGCTCCTCCAGCTTTGAAATAAAAATACCATAACTATGAATCGATTGTCGTGATGGGTGAATTTTTACTTATATACCTACAGGTTTGTACGGAACCCTCGGTGCGCGAGTCCGACTTGCACTTGGCCGGTTTTTTTCTTTATAAACGTCTGTTTTGAATCCGGAAATAAGTGGTACGATTTCAGATTCTGCCTGCTTCTGCCTGCAACTTCGTCCGCGTGAAATTTCACCCACTCCCCATTCACCCTCTTAGGGTGGAATTTCGAAAAACCCTTTCTTATTGAAAAACCTACTCTTCACAAAGAACACACCCTCCAAATTTCATGTCTCTAAGACCAGCGTTTTAGGCTGTGCGTTGATATATAAGTCAGTCAGGTATAGATTATATCTATCACAGGCAGGTTAAATTAAAAAAATACGCACCACCAATCAACCGTATTTAATATTTTTAACAAACAAAACTTAATATGCAACACCTGTCAAACCGATAGAATATATGAACACTTAATTAGTTAACTAATCAGTTGGCACCTAGAAAACACGATACTGCAGTGGAGAAACGTTCAGCTGTAGTTGCTGCGGACTATACCCACTCTTCATGCAGATGTTTTGGCCACGCCCCTTGTTCCTCCAACTTCTTGTAGTCTTCAAACAATATAAAGTATAAGATTTTACTTAAACATTTTGTAATCTTTTAGTAAAATCTTATAAAGACATACTAAATTGCAAAAAAAAAATTACTAAGTTTTAAAATGTTTAAATATTTCCAATACATAAGATTTATTAATTATTATCTATGTTAGAAGTTATTTAGCAGTTCAACCACCACCACCACCACCATCTCTGATAAGTCTAACATGGTGGCAGAATGTGCGGCAAAATTTGAGGTACCGGGAATATCGTAAGACTATAAAACGGGTTTACCGCCAACTTTGAAGAAGATTTTGGTTACAACAGTTTGACGGTACAGCAGTGCTATTCTGTAAAAATCTCACCGTGAAAACTAAGGTGAAGTGAGCTGTCATTCCACCTGATGTTAGGGATTGCCTCCATTGATAGTTCACTTTACGCTCACTTCACCTATGTTATCACAGTGAGATTTTTACAGAATAGATAGGCAGGACAGATCCTCAGTGATATTCTATGTTCGTAATATTAAGTTGCTAAAAGCCAATGTAAGGAAATCACGCTGCATAGCGGGAGTTTTACCTATAATGTAAAATGGATTGAAATATGATCATCAGATCACTTCTTGTTAAAGCTCGACTGACTAAAATGTTCATGTAAGTTAATTGATATTATATCTTGATTATTGCTGATTTCTATATTCTTATTGCTGGTTCTGCATGTGTTATCATAAGGCTAAAATTGCTTATGTGTTAAATCGTATGATGGAATATTCATGTGCTGTTTCTTTCCACCAAAATTGAGAAATGGTCTAAAAGATTAATGTGATAACAATAATATTATGCTAATGTGTAATGTGTTGATAAAATACTTAAAAAAATCTGCCATGGAGTTTATTATTCTTCTTCTCCATGAATACCTAGTTTTGGAACGGATACCTAGCTTTCTGATTAGCCTTACCTATTTATTTACAAATCTAATTGCAATAAGTGCCAAGTTTTATCTTTCTGTGCTTTTTTTATAAAATCCTCATATCATATTCTCGGGTACTTTTACACATATTAAATAACTAATCATCCCGGGATTCAAAGCTCGCTAAATACGTATAAATGTAGTTTTTTTTTTTCCTCTTTCTATCACGTGCAATCTGTCAAGATAGAGCCTTTTTTTTTTTGTGGATGGGAAATCATCCAATGACCCCTCCCGCTCTGGGCGGAGCAGAAGAGAGTGTCAGACTCTTACTGACTAAAACCCACCCGTGTTCCTTCCTTAGCCCTTTGTGTTCCGGGGTAGCGGTAACGCTTTCGGACAATCCCGCTGCCCCGGCAGGCTTCGGCCCTTTCGGGCCCCTTCCTTTATGCTGACATCTCTTTGAGGCGCGCGTGGAACACGTACGCGCCGTCCGGCACGGGCCTGGTCCTGATCGGACGGAGAGTTACCCATTACTCTCTGCCCGCAGGCCCGCGCCTACGGTGGCCGGGAGTCGTCACGCGGCTCCCGACGCCCGGAGCGTCTCCCGCGGCGGCTGGGACGTGAGGCTCTCTCCCTCAGCCGTCCCGCCACCTCCTTCGCTAGCATGACTGCTTCGCAGAAGGAGGTGACTGCCTCCCACTCCCTCTCACCCCGGACCATGGCTCGAACCAGGGCCGGGCGCGAGAGGTCGCCGCCGCAATGGGAATATTCCCGGGAATATTCCTATTTTAGGTATTTACCCGGGTAGAATCCCATCACTAGGCAGGACAGATCCTTAGTGGTGTTCTATGTTCGTAATATTAAGTTGCTAAAAGCCAATGTAAGGAAATCACGCTGCATAGCGGGAGTTTTGCCTAGTCCTCATACCATATTCTTGGGTACTTTTACACATATTAAATAACTAATCATCCCGGCACTCAAAGCTCGCTAAATACAAAAAAAAAATGTAGTTTTATTTCCACTTTCTATCACGTGCAGTCTGTCAAGATACAGCCTCAACCCCGCTCGAGGCGTACCTCTGCTGCGTAAAACATTATACAAAATAGTAACTTTCAAAGAAATTAATACGATTTTACACAATAGGAAAATGTTTCAAAACAAATTAAAATAAACTATGATTTTCAAGTATTTTTAGTAAGCTTTCGATATCTACTGCAACACCTTTTATGCAATAAAGTTTTTATTATTATTATTTTATTATTATCTATTGTTTTGAAACCAACAATCAACTTGGTTCCGAATACATCCTCCGACATATTATCAACAATTTTCGGGTTTTCTCTACCTGAACTGTAAGATCTTGTTTCTCGCCAAACTCATGCTACTAGGATAGGTCAACGGGAACGACTATAAATTATAGACTGGTTTATTTGCAAGTATCATATGCGACATAAATGGCCGAAGTTTTTATTGCGGTGACTTGGAACTTTAATTTTCTTTACAGCTCCAAGGAACCGTAGATCTGAGTTTTTGATATCTATTTCAACTTGATACTAGCACGCGTTCCTGAGAAAAAGGGTCTTTACAGACAACAAAGTCATCCTATAAGGATTACAATTTTTCATTTTGAGGTACGGAACCCTAAAAATAGCCTAATGTCAACTTGTTATGGCCTTACACAAAATATTGCTTTTCCCGATGCAAAGACTTTAATTGTTGAGGAGTTCTCCTGGTACTCCACCATCAGCTCCATTTCACCATTCGCATTGTGACGAGCATAAATTGCTTGGCAACCATATTAAAGTAATCGAATCGCAAACCGTGAAATACTTATTATTGAGTAGTTCCGGTGACCATCTGTGGTCATTATCATCAGTTCCACTTCACCAAATGGTGCTTTCTGAGAGCAAATGCACGAGTTACTATAAATAATACCCAAATTGCTATAGGTGTGCCTACAAAATTTGGGGATTTCCCTCGATTTCCATGAGATTCCCTCATCAGATTCCGATTTGGTGACAATGGGACCACCTCGGGAGCATACCCTGTCAAACAAAAAAAGAATTTTGAAAATCCGTCGACAATTGGCGGAATATTCGATGAATAAACATACAATCATCCGAACATAGTACCTCCTCCTTTTTGTGAAGTCGGTAAAAATAGCAAGCTTTAAAAATAAAGTTTTGGTCATTGTATTATGCTTTTAACTCAATATTCCAATTGGTGTGTATGAGGTCTTGCGTTAATTATGTTACACCTTGTAAATTTAGATGACTGATAATTAAATATAGATAATATCTTCATGTCCGTGGCGTTAAAAAAAATAAAAAAATACAGTAGGTATTATTAAAAGTGTCGACTTAGATGACTCGACACATGCAATTTCATCTAATGTAAATCACGTTATCAAAGACTGACAAAAAGAGAACGAATAAAAAAAACTTGCAAGTCATCTATAATAATACTGACCGTACTTATCTCGCTTAGTTTATGTATAAAACACACGTCGATCAACTCGTTCCAATTAGTTGTAACCGGGCATCACAATGGCGACGTTAGTGGGTCTAGCATTGGGTCTTCTCTTACAAATTTTCGTCACTGACGCGGCGAGGATACTGGCAGTGTACCCAGTCCCGTCCATCAGTCACCAAATAACCTTTAGGCCGATAACGATGGAACTCCTCAAACGTGGACATGAAGTGACAGTGATAACAGCAGATCCCATGTTCAAGAAAGGTGAAGCTCCTAAAAATCTTACGGAAATCGATGTCCACGATATATCATACAAAGTGTGGGAGGCGTTCATGGCATCAGGAAGAGGAAACAAAGAAGATCTCATATCACAAATGAAGGTTGGAGTAGAAGTACTTATTGAGTTGGTGGAAGTGCAATTGCAAGTCAAAGAAGTCAAGGATTTAGTCCAAGGAAAGAACAAGTTTGATCTCTTGCTTACAGAAGCGTGTGTTCGGCCAGCAATAGCCTTTTCACATGTTTACAAAGTGCCTTTGATTCAAATTAGTTCTTTTGGAGCCGTATGGGTTAATTATAAAGTAATTGGTGCTCCGGAACATCCATTCTTGTATCCTGAAACAATGAATCAGAGAATGTACAATCTGACAATGTATGAGAAGTTGTATAAATTATACAATAAATACATGTTAGACGTTGTATTTGAAAATACGGGAGATGCAGAGAACAAACTGATGAAAAAACATTTTGGACCCGATATTCCGGATCTGCAAGAACTCCAGAATAATGTTGAGATGTTGTTTTTAAATGTCAATCCAATTTGGGAAGGAAGTCGCCCTGTGCCGCCGAGTGTCATCCATTTGGGAGGACTGCCCCAGAAACCGCATAAGGAATTGCCTCAGGTAAGCCATTTTTATGATTTATGTATCATTCACATTTTGTTTAGTTGAAAATATTCTGTAGGAGAGCAAAGCTGGCTGTTATAATTATGACTATTGGAAATAAATGTCTAATTTTGGTGTGACGAATGTAAATGTTTGGTGATTAATCTTGTTTAGACAGACTTTTAATTGCGTGCTAGCGTGTAGGTTAGGAGTAGGTTCAGTATCAACAAAACAAGAAAATTATAAATAACCACAAAATGCACATATTTATTAACTAACAATTTAACTACCATAAATTACGTTTAGTATTGAAAAAGTTGCTTTGTTTAAACACATTACTATCGTATTTATGCATTACACAATTAGATAGTACTTTTTGTTCGAAGGTAGTTAGTAAATAGGTACATTTTGTGGTAGCTTTTTATTGTTTTTTTTTTTTTTTGTGTACTTTCATTGATACTGATCCCGCCCCTGAGATATGGCACGCAATTTAATTAACAACCTGTATACGTTAACAAAAAAAAAAAAAATTACAGCTAGGGACAAGAATCTATTGGTCTAAATATTATCAATATATTTATGTTAATCAATTGACTGATTGATTAATTTAATAATTATGTTGGTAGTATTCCCGTTTAAATATCAGAAGGCCAATTCTTGTCATTTAAAACGTTCAAAATCTAGTCTGTTTCATCTCGACGCAAAAATGTCGAAAATTTTGGAAAATTAGAGGTATTTTTAACAGTCTGAGACTGCGATTAGATTGAACGTTCTTAAAATTACGAGATATGCCCCTCAGGTATGGCTCCTCTATCTATATGGACACTAGCGTACCTATGGTATTATATAATTTAATTGTTTAAGTTTTGTTCTGACTTTAAATATATTATTCTATTATTTCCTTATATTGTCAGTTATTTTCAAATCCTACTTAGGGCTAATTTTTCAATCGACAGATAAATAATAATCACACTAATATTATAAAGGCGAAAGTTTGTGAGTGTGTGTGTGTGTTTGTACCTACCCCTCCAGTTATTTCAAATGTAAGGTTATTTTTATTAACTACTGTGGCTAGATTTTGAGTAGAATAGAAAAAAAAAATAGAGAGTAAAATCATTGTTAGGTACTGCACAGTAGGTCAAACTAAAAAAAAGTATGTTTACAAATACTTCTAGGGTGTAAAATAATAAGACGCATGACCTAAAAACCCTAGAAACAAAAATTCGAAGACATGTGACATTCGCTAACCCGCTCTGGACCCCAGTGGTTGTTTATACCAAATTCCCTCACACAGAGGACGTTTGTGTCCCAGCAGTTGGAACATTATAGGCTGATTATGCTATGCTTATATAACCTACTAGCGGTTCGTCCTGGCTTCGCACGGGTGGAAAAAAATAGCCTATAATAATCCGTGATAATGTAGCATTCAAACGGTGAAAGAATTTTGAAAATCGGTCAAGTACTTTTTGAGCCAATTCGTTACAAACATACATACAAATCTTTCCTCTTTATAATGTTATATTATATTAGTATATATTATGATAACTCCAGACAAGCAAATCTAGACTTATAGACAAAACACACAAGAACCCTTGGGATTTTTTTTGAAGAATCTATTTCTCCACACGTTTTCGAAAGTCATTCTATAACTTATCTTATCGCCATATAGGTATGTAAGTACATCTGCCTAATTGCAAATGTCTGTCTCGTTTCAATTCTGCACAATCATCATGATATTCTACTAATAGATGGAGTAAAGTCACTCAAGTGGTGCCTGATATAAACGGCATTGGAATCCGTTAAGCTCAATTAGCTGATAAAGTAATCAAGCCCTGACAAGTTCTAAGCGCGTGATTTGTGTTTTTGAGTGATTGACAATTGATTTTCTATCGTGTTTGATGCATGGCTTTCAATATCTGTTAATTAATCAAACCATAACACTCAGCCTATAATGTTCCAACTGCTGGGACACAGGGACACGATTGTCTGTTTGATTATTTGATTAGTATTATTTGAACAAGAATGATCCGTAAAGGATGATATCCACATAACGGCTCGTATCGCATCAGATCAGAACGGATTTTACAATCTTCAAACGATATTAAACCGTGTAAACAATACTTAAAGCCTATATTACTAAGCCGCGCACATCAGCTTGACCGCGGGCGTCTTCCGCCACACACGATCGTAGCCGAAAGTATGCTGCGACGCGTGATCGGCTCTGTTCGCCTGTCGTCGTATCCGATCGAATCCTTCCGGCTGTCGTCGCGTGCACTCAACTCATTTTCGAAAGTGCACGCACTTCAGACGTCACTCAATCATGGATTTAGAAGAAAAATTTATTTGTTTGGTGGATACGTTCGCAAGCGACGGTACGGAGCCGATCGTAGGCGTCGACATCCTGCCGGACGCGATCGGCTGTCGCCGCATCCGTTCGTATCCTTTCCGAACCGATGTGATGCGAGACGTTTGGTGGAAATCGTCCTTAAGAAGAAAGATACTATGATATGACACTAAGGGCCTCTTCATATTGTTCTGATAAGAGGTAGAGGTCCTATCAGCAAGGGATGAATTCAAAACTGTAGTATAATTAAAACATAACATATTCACGCCAGTTTCCTCCAAAGGGTTAAGCAGAAGTGACTCCTAGTACACCCACATTTCAGCAGCTATGTTTAAGTCCCATGTAATGGGGAGCACGAGCCTACTATAATAGCCGAGTATAATTAAAGTTTAAATAAAATTAGCTTTTACCAGCGGCTTCGCATGCATTGTAATCGGGAATCATCCCACAGGAACAAACCACCGAGATACCCACACACGACTGAAGTCATAATCACTAATCTTGAATTATTCTTCTTTTCAGGATCTAAAATCATATTTAGATTCATCAAAGCACGGCGTTATTTATATCAGTTTTGGTACAAATGTGAAGCCCAGTCTTCTTCCTCCTGAGAAGATCCAAACACTAGTGAAAGCTTTCTCTAAAATGCCTTATGATGTGCTGTGGAAGTGGGACAAGGATGAACTGCCTGGGAAGTCAGCTAACATCAGGATATCCAAGTGGCTGCCACAGTCAGATCTGCTTAGTAAGTAAAATTGATACTTAATTAATTTATTTTAATAGATTGGTCACTTCCCTTTTTTGGTGAACATACTTTATTTTTTACTTTTTTAGTGATTAGTCCTGGCATTCAATGAATCTATTGTGCTGTTTTGTAAAAAATCGCACCTTAAAAATATGATTAAGTGATCTGTCATTTCACAATCTAAGGATTGAAACCATAGTTCACATAAGTTTCTTCGATGAGATTTTTCTGAATAGACCATCAGTAGTTGTTGAACAGAATCATATGCCCCTATTCTATGATTTCCTACGATACGCAGTTTAACTTAATACCTAACGTGCTCAGTTTTATTAATAAAATAGCTGCACCCCGCGGTTTCACCCGCATAAGTATTGATCCCGTAGAAATATCGGGATAAAAAGTACACTATGTCCTAATCCAAGTCATGGTCTACCCATGTGCAAAATTTCATCTAAATCCGTCCAGCAGTTTAAGCGTGAAAGCATAACATATAAAAACCATTTTTTTTTTCTTTATAATATTAGTTTAGATCGCTCTTAATGTACCTATCGCATAAGATTAGAAACAAGTTTTTTATGATACCTACTTATGTTGTTATGCATACCATGTTGGTTCATCCAGTCATGCTTAGTATATAATAAGTTTGACGGTAACTACAGAAACAGCAAGTCATCGCAGTAATATACCTATGTTAATGACAGTAAATCATGTGGATCTGTTAACGTACTAAATAACCTTTGATGTTAGTCATGTGGGCTTATTAGTTGATTCGCACGAATTTACTCGCCTTAAACGAGCGAATCGTCACATTTAAATAACAATTATTTTTATTTTTCTGTAGGCGACTCGCCCGATTTGGCACATTTTTAATTTTATGCAACAAAGTATAGAAAAAAGGAAGCAATAAAGTAGGTATAGCGCAGAGAAATGATAAGAGTTAAAATTTATTATTTAAAAGTGCCGATTTGCCCGTTCCGGGCGAGTAAATTCGTGCGAATCGTCTAATAAGCCGTCTTACGATATCAAAATAGAAACATGACGTTATAGGAACTCGTTAAGTCAATAAAAAATATCACGTCTATTTGTTATCTCATGTTGACCTTGACCATATTATAGTAGACAGCGTAGTAGTACAGTAGGTATAAACATCATAATTATAATAATAGTAGTCTGTTCCAAAAGTGTATGATTAAAATGTAAACAAAGTGATTAAAATATGTACCTACCTGCAGTGTGGATTGCAATTTGCAGTGCTATCAGGTGCAGGTTTGATTATTTGAACATTGAAACCCGAAATTCTTAGAATTACCCCCTTTAAAATGTTTTTCAATAAGATCGCTCGAATTTAGAGGTGTACTCACTTATTTTTAGCCGATGTAACGTGCGTTTTGTTTCTCCGTATCACTTACGAGCATAACATTAGTTTGGGGCCCGAACTAAAAATGAATGGCAACTCGGTTTGACAGAAGTCATAATGCCGAGGTGTTCTTGCCTGTCCAAAAAAAATAATTTGTCCCTTGTTTTGACGGTTAAACTACATTCGGATGAACCCTATCTTCGTTAACGAACAAAGTAGACCCCTGCGCCTCTTTTCGTTTCATGACGTAGAAGCTTAAGGTGATAAAGTAATTACGAGCTTGACTTTCACTGAAAATCCTCTATATTGACAACATTATTAATTGTGTCCTTTCTTCTCTTGCAGAACACCCCAAGATTAAACTGTTTGTAACTCAAGGAGGTCTGCAATCAACAGACGAGGCTATCACAGCAGGAGTACCTCTGGTTGGTGTGCCAATGTTGGGCGATCAATGGTACAATGTAGAAAAATATGAACATCACAGAATTGGAGTCAAACTGGAATTGGCATCACTTAGTGAAAAATTATTTACCAATGCCGTAGAAAAGGTTATTGGAGATGACAGGTAAATAAACATTTTATACGATAAATATTCATAATAAATTATAGTTTATTGCACACATTTTTTTTTAAGAATCTAAGCAACGATAAATAAGAATTGAAGGTTTACACCACACTTGAACAGTTATGTTAAAACTTAATGACCATTAAAAAAAACTTAATCTTGCCAACATTATCTCATCAGTGGCCAACATAAAACAGTCCAGGTTTCGAAATCAAGTCGCTTTATTTTATTTTTATTGACTTTACAATATATAATCCTATTGAATGAATAATTCATGAAATAACAATCAATAGGATTATATGTATGAAGTTAGAGGGTTGTGTTGATGATTTTAATGATTATAATTGTATAAATTTATAACTGTTACGGTCGCGAATAATTTTTTGTTCAACATAAAATCTAACACTGACCTGCAAATTGCAAAAAACCTAAGAAAATTGAAATTTCAATAACGGCTGTCCAAACACAGAGCGTTTTTCGACACATTAATGTCAAATAAGTACTGGTGAAAAGGACAGATTTTTGTGACAGCCTTTATAATATGACATAACCGCAAAACTATGATTTCCAAGGAAACCGTAGCTTTAGAAACAATATCATTAACTTGTACGGAAATTCGAGGTATTTTTAACAGATTGCGACTGAGATTGGAACGCGAATTTTCTGTAAAATACGGGAATTGCCCTTCAGATTATAAGTTTTTGAAATAGCAGAGTTATAACCATTATTTTTCCCTTACAGCTACCGCAAAAACATTGTTCGCCTAAGGACTCTCATGCTTGACCAGCCAATGAAGCCATTAGAACGTGGAATGTGGTGGATCGAGCACGTGCTGCGTCACGGCGGCGCGAAGCATCTCCGAGCGCCCGCCGCCAACATATCGTGGGCGCAATACTTAGAGTTTGAACTCCTTGCAGTAGTATTAGCAGTGTTACTGTCCCTATTTTTTATTGTAGCCGGTTTAGCTTATAGTTTGTATAAGTTTGTTAGGAATAACTATATTATTAGAGCCAAGGTTAAAAGTAGTTAAAGTAGCTGAAATGTTGTTGATCTATTTTGTAAAAAAAAAAATTTAGCTGAATTAAACTCACAGTGAGCTTAAAGTGAGCTATCAATTATATCAATCCCAAGCATCGGGCAGAATGACAGATCACTTCACTTACATTTTGACGGTGATACTTTTACAGAATATATCGACTGTTTTGTAAAGTCTTTCCATCTCATTACAAGACGAATTCTAACTTTAAGTCCAAGTCCAAAGCTTCGAGACAGTTATTGTATTTTTAACTATAGGTAATTCGACACACGTAAAGTTCTTAATAAAATTTGATCACATAGGGGGATCACTACAACGCGCCACGCGACGCGTCGCAGATAAATGACGTGATACAGCGCGGTGATTTCTTACATAATAAAAAACGCGATTCCGCGCGGGAAATTTGGCTCCGTTTCACGTTATTGTGTGTGATCGGCCACTTAGGTTTAATGTCAGTTTTTGTAATTAGAAGTTGTCGGAATAAAGTTCAAAATTCGAAGTGGATTGATTCAATTCCTACTCGGAATCAGTATTTATTGGGCATTATACAAGTGATAGTTTTCCGGATGTGTCAGTATGTGTATGTGAGATAAGTGTTTGTAAACGCACTCTAATGATAACATACAAATAAAGACAGCTTCAAAATAATGTACCTAGTACAACAGGAATTCATTATTTTGATTATCTACAATTTGTGTTCCATACTGTATCAATGTACTGTAGCAACACTCAAGTACCGAATGTGTTGTCTTGTGGTCTGATACAATAATAAGGAACAAAGATTGCGCACAATTAAATTATTTTTTATAGATCTGCCCATACAGGGTTAAATTAAATTAGCAAGTGAAACTCCGCAGACATAATGGGAATTAATATCTAAATACGACAAAACGAAAAAATAAATGATTCAGTGTTTTTTGGGGTCAACGATTGTAGTTACTTAAAGTTATCAAAATCAGTTTATTTTTCCGTGTAAACTTGATGTGTAACAATATAATAAAAAAAAACTGATTTTCACAACTACTTCAAGTAACTAAACCACAGTTATCATAGACACTACAAAAAAAAATCTATGTTTTATCATGCTTAGACAACGATACCTACACATCATGTCTGCGGCGTTTGGCTAGCTAATTTAATTTGACCGTGTAGATGCATCGTTTTGAGGCTGACTACCTATCATTAACTTAGTTAACTAACTTAGTCTTAGATTACATGTAATATTGTGATAATAATTATAAATACAAAAAATATTCATTAAGTATTTTGTACAGTAGAAAATAAAAACTAAAATGATTGTTAATGCTGACTTTTATTTTGACAGACAGACACCAGACATTAATCTATTCAAGTACCTAAATCAATCTAGTTTATCAGGAAGCACCTATGTAAATAATAGTTATGGCGCAGATAATAATCGCAAAAAAACGCAAAGTCATTGAATGTAAATAAATTAAAGTCATGTTTACCACACGTGTATTGTGCGTTTGTTATTATAGTGGATAAAACAAATGATGTATGTGCCATAGATGATAGAATAAAAATGTATAGAAATGACACTATAACGGGGTGATTGCGTAACACACTACAGATAGTGCAATAGAGGAAGACGCGCCTAGAGATGTGCCGTTGCCGGCAATATTGCCCGAAGTGGGAATATTGGTGGCAATATTGCCAGCAATATTGCCGGGAGTGGAAATATTGCTTAATTATAAGTCAAATTAACTACGGAAACTATTTACAATACTTAAAATTAGCATTTAAAAGTCATAATCTACATTATATACAATAAAAAAATATTTTGGGTAAAATTGCCATAAATGCCAGCATTTTTGGGAATATTGCCGGTATTTTACCGGCAATATTGACCATGTTGCCGCACACGATAGTAAATATAAGAAATAACATATAAATATTAAGATGAGAAATGACGATCGTGTATTGAAGAAAAGGCATAAATTCGAATCATTTCTTTCAATTTTGTACAGACGCCAGCAGGTCAACCTACCCCAATCTGTCAAATTTTGTTGATAGATTTTCAACTTTAGTACAAAGAAGTAAGGTTCATATTCAATTGGGAAAATCTGACAGATTGGCGTAGCTTGATGTGCTGGCCTCTGTACTTGTTTTTCACCTAAAATCACATAACAAAAACAACGAGTATAAGTATATCATATGGAAATAACAAAGTGTAAATCTTTACAAATCTCTATCAAAACTACAAATAATCCACAAAAATAACATTATTTTAATATTTCAATGCACTTGTTTAGGTAATACTTACATAATCAGTAAATCACCGGTTAGAGTAACAACTTAGTGGTTTTTATAATAATTTTAAAATCACGGCTCTTGTTAATAGGTTCCAAATATTAATAATAATCAGTAGTTTATAATTTATACATAAAGTAAAATTAACTAAGTAAATTTTTAATTAATCCACAGACAAAGGATCTTCGTCTAATTCTGGTCTGAAATCGTTCAGTGGTTATCACATGTTTCATCGACAAAATCGAATTCCACATCGTCGATACATTCTTCATCGGGTAAATCTTCAGGCTTTGGCTGTTGACTTACATGCGTGTTTTGGTTTAAGAGTTTCCAATTATGTGCTATGTAGCATATTTTGCCAGCCCTTTCCGTTGTGAATTTATTTCTTTTAGGCGTCTGAATATTCGAAAATGTAGAAAAACTCCTTTCCACAGAAGCAGAAGTCGAAGGAATAGATAAAATGTTTAAACTATGATTACACCTGCAGTAGTAATAAAATATATTGGTATTATTTGACAGGCAACATTGGCAATATTGCCAATATTGCTGGCAATATTGGTATTTTACCGGCAGTGGCAACATTGGGAATATTGCCAGTAGTGGCAATATTGCCACTAGGCACATCACTAGTCAACTATAATAACTATTTATATCGTTCAACTCGTGTATTATTTTATTGATATCTGAATCGGAATCACTGTTATTATTTACAATTTGAATAACCACAAAACAAAGCTTCAATGAATAGGTAGATCTTACGGCCCTAAGTGCGTAAATCACAATACAAAATAAATATTCACATTAATACATACTTGACCATGAACTATTCACATAATATTAATTTAACAGATAAAACGGCAAAATAAAATATCAATCCAAAAATCTATTTAAATCTCGATTTTTTGTGAATCGATGTTTCATGCTTTGAGTAGAATCGATTGAATTATCGATTTTATGAAACAGATTGCTGGCCGTCCCTAGACAGGTCTCCGGCATGTTAGATGCATTGTGAAAGAAATGTCACTCCTTTATACGTAGTGCTAGTGATTATTTTTAAAAATGATGATGTTCGATCAGAATTACACGCACGTGTCAATAAAAACCTAACTTTAGTCGTGTCAATTATTATAAACAACATATACATAATATTCCTTTGTCATTAAACTTCACTCGATCGAAAATAACTCGATATACTATATGTACAATAACTATCTAATATCTAATGAGAGAGGGCGCTACTGTGCGTGAACGAACATTAGTTCCGTGTATCTTAAATCTTTAAATATAGTCAAAACGCTTAATTTGTGATAATAAGAGCATTAAGTTATATTTCTAAGCAATTAAGAGTGATGAACGTTGCATTACTCAAGAAAATCCAAAGGAAAGTTAAATAAAACGAGTGCAAAACTTTTTTAACGACCATTTGTTTTCAAACTTGAAATTTTTTGTTTACATTGCCAAACAAGAACGAAGCATTAGCAGTGAGAAGCAATGAACAACTGGTAACTTTCAACCTCAAAAAAGGTAAGAAAGCATAAATAAAATAACTTAAGCACATAACACATAAAGAAGAAATTATTCAAAAATTGCTAACTCATCTGAACATTAGCTGAGAACAACACCATCTGTGTTTGACAGGAGAAACCAACTTCAACAAGTACAAGCTCTTCGATCGACAGAACTTTTTCCACTATTCCATTCTAGAGGGCGCCACTGGCTACAATATCTCATCTGAGCATTAGCTGAGAACAGCGCCATCTGTGTTTGACAGGAGAAACCAAATTCAACAAGTACAAACTCTTCGATCGACAGAACTTTTCCACTATTCCACTCTAGAGGGCGCCACTGGCTACAAAATTGCTTTTCAAATCAGGAATAAAAACTAACATTACTAATGGAGTCCCTATGCGCAGGATGTAATCAAACACTACAAGGAAATGAAAATCTTACCTGTGCTCTCTGTAAAAACACATATTTATGACTTGAGAGTGTGCCAATGTGTCTGTTGATCGATTCAGTAATAAAATGACAATACATCATAAGATTCATGGCATTGTCAATCTTGCTTATGCAAAAGACCCAAAATTGGCAACACGAATACCCCTATACGGCTAGAGGATCGCCAGCTCTCCCAGCAGATGCGAACACCTTTAGACGATAATGTAACTATTAGGAAAAGAACTATACATTCTCAAAACTCCACAATAGATAATGAGGACCTGAGCTTACTAGGTAATACGCTTCACACACAAGAAACCAACGTCCAAGCGGAACTAACGCTGGAAAAATTAAGCGAAGTTATAATACTGCGGCTAAAGGAAAATAATGAGTCAATCATAACGGAACTGAAACACATAATACAGAGCGAAATTAACAAAGCAACAACTAAACTAACAGTAGATATAGAACAAAAAACCGACGCCTTACTGAAACAAAACGATCAAAGAATAGAGGACATAGGAAAAATCAACAAAAAGATAAAAAATCTGGAAAAAGAAAATGAAAAACTAAAAAAAGAAATTAAAGATCTATTACCTAGAAAAAAATTCCCCTAATATCACTTGCACTGAAACCAACTTGAAGAAAGTTCTCTACGGATTCTCCGAATATCAAAAAGAACCAGAATACATCTTCTACAGTAGACTGATTGAACTATTTCGCGACAGTATGAATGTAGACCTGACAGGTTACATAGAAGACACATACAGAATAGGCAGAAACAGTAGCAATAATCGGCCACTGGTGATTCAGTTAATAAGTAAAAGGATGACAAAGTATGTTATAAAAAAAAAAAACAGTCATTGTCTCCAGGGTACCCGTTTGTTTTGTCTCTGAATATTTAGATGATAACGCGCGTAAAGAAAGATATTTGATGCGAGAAGAAATGCTTAAAGCACGAAGAAACGGCTTATTTGCCAAAATTCTAAATAACCAACTATTTGTTGAGGGACAAAGAATTAACATAAAACATGAAATTAGCATTGCCAAGCAAAACAAAAACACAAGAAAATTAGAGCAAATCACACAAGAAAACTGCAACGACAATCAGTTAAACCAGAATAACTACCAATTAAACACAAATGAAGTTACGGGAAATTATTCCTTTCGAAAGCACCGACCTACAATTTAAAATACTTTTTCAAAACATCCAAAGTATGTAAAATAAGCAACATATTATAGAAACATTCATAACGGAAAACCCAACCTATAAAGCTTTATGCATATCCGAATCTTGGTTATCCCAAGAAAAACTAGCGCTCATGCAATTCAGTGGATTCAAAATTGCTGCATCGTATTGCCGAACAACTAGAGGAGGCGGAGGTGTCTGCATCCTCTTACAAGAATATATAAATTACATAGAGATAAGGGACATCACAGATATGTATGTCAGTAGAATATGTATTGGAAGTGTGTGCAATTGAATTGTCTAAAGAAAACCTAATATTAGTAATTATATATTGGAATAGGCGGGAGGAAGACGTTTTTAATAGTCAACTGAAAAAAAAAATAAATTACTTAAATAATAAATATAGTAAATTCAATATAATTTTAGGACGAGATTTTAATATCAACATTTTCGATAAAAACTTAAAAACTAATGCATTCCTTGATCTAATGTCGGAATTCAGATTCTCACAACATATTAGGCCTATTTCTGTCTTACCTGCATTTAGCAAAATATTTGAAAAATTAATACTCAAGCAGCTGCTAAGACATTTTAATTTAAATAGCCTCCTTCATAATGAACAATATGGCTTTACAAAAGGTCGTTCAACTACAGATGCGGGTGTTGCTTTGCTGAAACACATATTTAATGCATGGGAGGACTCGCAAAATGCTATTGGAATTTTCTGTGATCTCTCCAAAGCCTTTGATTGCGTGCACCATGACACACTTTTACGTAAACTACGTCATTACGGTGTCCAAAACGAAGCTCTCAACGTAATAAATTCTTATTTACATAATAGGTTCCAATGTGTAGATGTTAATGGTGTGAAATCTTCTGGGCTACCAGTTCAGTTAGGTGTACCGCAAGGCTCAATACTGGGTCCATTCTTGTTCTTAGTATATATTAATGATTTACCTTTCTATTTAAAGGGCATCTGTGACGTTGTACTGTTTGCAGATGATACCTCTCTTATTTTTAAAGTAGACAGGAATAGACAAGATTTTGACGACGTAAACAGTGCACTCTCTATTGTTACGGATTGGTTTACGTCAAATAACCTAGTTCTCAATGCCAAGAAAACGAAATGTGTAAAGTTCGCCTTACCGAATGTTAGAAATCTAGGACCCAACATCGTCTTAGATAAAGAGGTGCTTGAAACTGTGGGCTCGGCAGTTTTTCTTGGAATAACATTAGATGCCAAACTTCAGTGGGGACCACATATATCAAGCCTAGCAGGAAGGCTCAGTTCGGCTGCCTACGCCGTCAGGAAAGTAAGACAATTCACTGACGTTGATACAGCTCGTTTAGTTTATTTTAGTTATTTTCACAGTGTTATGTCCTACGGTATTCTGCTATGGGGCAAAGCTGCTGATATACAAAATATATTTGTCCTGCAAAAACGAGCTGTTCGAGCAATTTACCAGCTAGGTGCTAGAGTTTCTCTAAGAGATTTTTTTAAAGATATTGGTATTCTCACGGTTGCATCACAGTTCATCTTAGCCAACATCTTATATATTAGGCAAAATATACACTTGTACACTAAAAACAGTGATATTCACAATGTTAACACCAGAAACAAGGACAAACTACGTGCTCCCTTTCACCGGCTTCATAAGGTTCATAACTCATTTGTTGGGCTTGGTATAGCCTTTTATAATAAGCTACCTTCTTCTTGGCTAGATTTGCCTTTTAATGCGTTTAAAGCTCAAGTAAAATCTAACCTTTGTTCAAAGGCATACTATTCCATCAACGACTACTTAAACGATAAGAATAGTTGGTCGCCCTGATTAACTCAAGACAATGTTTATGTTCTTTCTCCAGAATTAGCTTACTGACAGGTTATATGAGTTCATATATTTTTTTTTTTTTCTGTTTTTAGTTGACTTTATAAGTCAATTCAGTTTAATTTTATTTTAATTTATTATTGACATAATCTACTCATTTCAATGTTTTCTAATGAGTTGATTGCAACATATGTGGTTAGCTAGCGACCTCTACGATTGATCACATTTATCTTGCCTGAGCAACCGGCAGCAAGTTCGTCATGCTCCCTTAGATGTCACTGCTTGCGGTAGCGTCGGGGGTCGGGTTGCCTCCTTCCCTCAAATATGGCGAGGGGGGTAATGGCTGATCTTTGCGTTATGCTCGTGAACGGGTGCTGCTTGTGGTGACTGGTCGTCTTGCTGACCTTGGTTTTACTGTTGTTATTACTAATAACTTTTTAAAATTTATTTTACTTCGATGGTCCTAGTTTACCATTCACAGCTATGTGAACTGAACCCAGTATTGCATACATATGTAAGCTGTCACGCCCTTTATACCTGGAGGCTTTTATTTAGGTAGCAAGTTTTTGTTTACATTTTTAATTTTTGCTTGAGTACGTATTGTTTTTATTGTATTTGTGGGTATATTGGCGTGGCAAGCTAACATATGGCAAATAATTTAATTTAATGTGTTCTGTAACGTCAATAACTTTGCATATCTAGTATTGTATACAATTAAATATTTTCTAACTGAACAGACAGCTGTGCTGCTGGGGAGTTTGTTGCGCCACTTCTTCTCCCCAGCGAAAGCACTAGGAAGTGGTGAAGGGCGGGCGTTTTGGGGGGACTGTCTTTTGTAATTGACGTTCGAAAAGTGCTGATTCTCAGCCTAGTTTGAATAAATGACTTTTGATTTGATTTGATATAAAATCACCAACAAGAATTACACAAACCACCTTAACCTGCTTAGACCTCATATTTACTAATTTTAAAAACAAGAACATGCTTACCACCGTGGAGGATTTAGGTTTTTCGGATCATAGCGCAACCATTGTACACTTACATATACCGCAACAATCAAAGCAAACTATCTGGAACTCTAAAAAAAGAATTTTCAATACTTTTCTATATTTTAGAAAAGTTTAAATCTGCATTAAGTAAACTAAACTGGAATGATCTGCTACTATCAGACAAAGATATAAATGAAAACTACAAAGCATTCAACGATACAATAATATTTATATTCAATCAAGCTATTCCTTCGCGTAAAATAAAAGTTAAAACCAAATTTAAAAAATACTGGCTGCCTACAGGCATCAAAATCTCTAGCAATAACAAAAGACTCTTAAAAATACTAACACTAAAAACGAAAAATCCAATAATTAGACATTATTATAAAAAATATTAAAAAATCGGTTACGACAGCAAAAAAGAATGAATGCATTAATAAAATAAAAAAATCAAATAATAAGGTTAAAACAATGTGGAGCATCATAAATGAGAGAACGAACAAGATATCAAAAAATGAAAAAAACAACATACAATTGCAAATAAATGAGAACACAACGTCCGAACCTACACAAGTAGCCGACATTTTTAATAATTTTTTGCATCAGTAGGGGAGAGCGGCGTCAATCTACCTGTCAGTCCGGGATCTGACGGCACGTCCGTGCTAAATCCCACAGAAAACAGCATGTTTCTTAGCCCTATAGACCCTTGGGAAGTAAACCGATTAATAAAACAATTAAAGAATAAAAGTAGCCATGGGATAGACGAAATCCCACCCTATCTTATTAAGGCAATGCGCAGACGAACTAACGTTACCGTTCTATCTTCTTCTGAACCAATCATTTGAAGAAGGTGTCTTCCCCGATCTATTAAAAAAATCACTAATTAAACCGATCCACAAGAAAAATTCAAAACTAGATCCCAATAATTACCGCTCAATAGATCTTTTACCTGCAGCCTCAAAGATCTTTGAAAAAGCCATGTGCGACCGAATATACAAATATTGCGAAAAATATAAAGTATTTGACGAACGCCAAAATGGTTTTCGTAAAAACCGCTCAACTACTTTAGCAGTTTACAAATTGGTTCAAGAAGCGCTTAATATAATTAATAATAAAAAATGTGCAGTCGGTATATTACTAGATATGACCAAAGCTTACGACAAAGTCCAATTTAATATATTGCTTCACAAATTATATGGAATAGGTATTCGGGGAAAAGCGCATGATTGGCTTGTATCCTACTTAAAAAACAGAGAGCAGACAGTAGAAATTGAATTTTTTAATTACCAGACAAAAGAAATAAAAAAAGTCCGATCAAAAAGCAAATTAATTAAAGCCTCAATACCTCAAGGAAGTGTAATAGGATGCCTCTTATTTCTAATTTACATTAATGACTTACCTAAAATCATAGAGGGACCATGTGTATTGTTCGCGGATCTCTCTACTAATCTCATGTCAAAACAACTTAAATCTAAACGAAGAACTAACCTCAATATTCGCCAAAATCATCACATGGATGAACGCACATAACCTCGAAATAAATTTCTCTAAAACTAAACTAATGACCTTCCATCCCCATCAAAAAACACCCTTATATATAGAATTTACTTTTAATAACTTAAAAATAGAAACTGTTAAAGAATTTACCTTACTTGGACTAAATTTGGATACGCATTTAAATTGGAAATCCACATACAAAAACTTAGATCAAAAATTTCAAGATTTTTATATGCTCTCCGTGAAATAAAAAAAAACACCAATCTTCAAACAGCGCTCACCACCTAATATGCGTATGCTTATGCATGGCTAAGCTACGGCGTTACCCTTTGGGGGAGTAGCACAGATGCACCAACACTATTTACCCTCCAAAAGAAATTAGTGAGAATCCTAGTAAACATCGATCAAACTGACAGCTGCAAACCTCAATTCCAAAATTATAATATTTTAACACTCCCCAGTATATACATATTAGAAACCTGCAAATTTGTACGTAAGAATCAAGAATTTTATACAAAGCGCGAGGACATACAATCACGTTACACACTCCGACACAAATCAAGATTAAATATGCCACTTTCTCGGCTAAAAATACATTCTACAAGCCCCTATGTAAAACAAACTACCTGAACTAATAAAAAAAGAAGATAAAATGAACGTATTTATAAAAAAACTAAAACAATTTTTAATAAAAAAATGCTATTATAGTATAAACGAATTTTTAAGCGATAAATTATAAAGAATCCTATGGCAAAGTCACAATCAATAATTATGAATCGGAATTTACAAATAAAAATATATAATTACAGTATAAACTATAAAATAATTACAATTGAATTTTTATAAATCACTTCAACAATAATATAATAACAATAAATTTACATTGTCCTCATTAGCATTTCGACAAATAACTTAAACTAACACTATAGTCATGGCCAATACCTTAAAACTAAAAATAAGAACAATGAAATAATAATAAAACTTAGCTATTCTTTTAAAGGTAATAGGTAATACGGGCTGGTGTCCGCAACTCCACGTCAACGCGCGTATTTTGCGTACGAATAGATCTATATAATTAATTACTATAGATTGATATAATTATTTAAAAATAATAATATAAAATGTATAGTTATCAATAAATTAGAATTAACAAATTAAAATAAAATTGCAATTCCAATAATTTAACATTTAAATTCAAAATTTAACATTTAAATTCAAAATTAACATTTAAATTCAAAATTAACAAATTTAACATTTAAATTCAAAATTAACAAATTTAACATTTAAATTCAAAATTAACAGCTCATGATTATCTCAATATAATTTCAAATCAATAAAGTTCCAGAGCTTGTAGGTGTAAAGTATCCACAACGTGGTAGTATTGGATTTAGTTTAGATGTAAGTTTTAGCTGCTTATTTAAAGCTTCCTCTCTCCTACCATTTTTGCTGTGCCCGACAGGGTCCATAATGATCACAATTTTTTAATTTACCACCTAAGTACACATTGTGGAATGCAAATAAAATTTGAGTATTGAGTACAATGGAACGAGTATGGATACAATGGAACGTCAACATGGGGAAATGCGTAAAAGAGACAAGAGGAATCAATTATAATACTTTTTATTGTTTAGATATTTAAACCTTGCCTTTATTCGGAATAATATAAATATGATAATTTAGATTTTTTTTTTTAAACTTAGTGTAAAAATTGTAATCCTGCGCATGTTCCCGAACTGGAAGGCTAAAACTGGTCATGTCCTTTGTCAGTGACTCTGGTTCTTTGTCGAATATCCTCGTTCCGGATTAGCAAAATATTTTCAACCACGATAATCTCTGTATCATAGAACTCTTACGGCTGATATCACCAAAGTCCTTCCAATCCTTAACCGCGGTATAAAACTGACGTCTTATAGTTTACTTAGTCTTGTAGTTTACTTGTCTTGTGTGTTTAGTTTTGTCTTTGGACTTATACTAGGTACCTATTTATACATTTTATTGTCAGATCAGGCCAAGTGTTTTGCTATCGTATCATATTTGTTATCGTAGAATATTAATATAGGTAGATATAATTAAATTGTAATGAATGTAAGATAATTAATTTTATAATAATTAATGTAGATGTTTGTTTAAGGTCACTGCACCCCGAGTTATTTGTTGTTGCCATTTGAGTTATTGTATTGTATCTGTGTTTAAATACTAAATAATTAACCATATAAGTTCCATTAAGTTATTTTGATAAGAATATAGGTAGTAATGCGATGATTGTTGATATCGCCGCCCCTCATGATCAGAATGTGAAAACTGAGAAAGATAAAAAATCAAGTAAGTATCTTGACTTAGCACACGAGGTTGTCAACATGTGGGATGTGGGCTCTGCAATCATTGCACCTACCCATAATCGTTTCAGTAAGGGCGGTTCTGCACTGCAACGGACTTCAATCCGAATTGGGAATGTTTTAAATTCGGACGGATAGAGTTCGAATCTAATGCGTAACCCCTCATACAAATAGGACTGTAGTTACTTCGGACCGGTATTTCTCGGATTCGGATTAGGTAGAAAGGGTAGACAACCGTCATTTGGTGATCGTGTAACTTTATTTTTGGTCTCTTTTCTGTATATGTCGCTGGACTGGTAAGAATATACAAAGTTGTAAGTCATTGATTATCATTTCAACCTTCTTACCAACATCTGCATCAGTAATAAGGTTTTTCCATTAGAGTAAAAATAAAGTCCTCCAGACCGAATTTCGGCCATGGCGACCAATCTCAGTGGAGACCTGCCTTCGGCGCAGTAGATATTGTAGTGCACAAGTATGTGCGCAGACACAGATGCAGTCTCTCTTCCCTTACTCTCATTTTCCGATGGGATGGCAATCCGACACGAACGAAGAGAGATCAGACACAGTACAAACGGCTTAACGTGCTTGACTCGGCACGAGGGTATCACACCGCCAAATTCCAACCTCATCCCAATAACACTTTGCGCGACCCAGGAATCGAACCCTACGCTCAGTTGTCGCGCTTGCGACAACGAGTCCAACGGGGCAGTTCGGTGCCATCAGAACTACATGGGGCTTATACATAACGGGCGACATGTGGGATTACTAACATTTTCACTCCGCCTAACCCTTTGGGGGCCTTTTTAAGCGCAATGTTATGAGATATTGTGTCATCTCAAGTACCTATTTTCTAGAGCACAATAGGCTAGTTTCCATCATCAATAAATTGAAAATCTATTTAGTCCGTCAATTAGAGTATTGCAAAATAATGGACACGTATTTTTTCTTTTTGTAAATCAATGATTATTGACAAAGATAAAACTGGGGAGTGGGGGGCTCGTGACGTCAAAACTCACTAAAAATTATACTAAGGTGTGACGTATTGAGAATTTTAAAAGCGTCGTATCTTCGTCAATTTTGGTTTAGGTACATAACAAAAGAAAAAATAGGGGTCGAATATTTTTGGATAATCTAACTGACGGACTACTATTAGATCTTCAATTTATTGATGGTGGAAACTAGCCTGTTACGCGTGGCATCTACAAGACCCTAAAAGTATTTGTAGACTTTATTTATTCCTCTCTAGGTATCAATATCTGCCTAGCCTTTTCCCAACTATGTTGGGGTCGTCTTCCAGTCTAACTGGATGCAGCTGAGTACCTATTTATTACCTTATTCTTCTCTCTATAATTTTCCTAAAATAAAATTGTTTTAGTTTTCCGACTGTTGAATTCTCACGTAGCAGGGGTTCGTGTTTGACTGTTGAACTCGCTAGTAATTTATTGGACAATTTGATTTACACGCGCTTTAATAGTTTTATAGCTACAACACCTACCTAGCTACTGTTAGTACGTGTATTTTTTCGGTCTTGGAATTGGTGCCAGACTTTTCTTTTTAAGAATTAGGAGTTTCATTTTTCACATCAAACAAAATGGGAGGTAGGTATTGCTCCAATTGTAAGCTGAAAACTTATAAATACATCGATGAATTAAATAAGCTGGCAAAATGCCATGGACGTGGATGGGTATCGATACCTAAACACAATAAAACAAAAAAGAACTGATATTGTAAATTCATACTTCAAGTAACGAAATTAAATAACATGGAGTCATTCAATCATGTTTAGACATCAATATCCATCACGTATGTGTTAGCAAATTTATTTTGACTCTGAATAAAGTAAAGTAACTTACACGATAATATAAAGAAAAAAGAAAATACGTTTATTTGTGACTAGCGGCCCGTCCCGGCTTCGCACTGGTGGGAAAAAAAGAAAAAAAAAGCCTATATTAATGAGTGATAATGTAGCATTCAAATGGTGAAAGAATTTTTAAAATCGGTCCAGCACTTTTTGAGCCAATTCGTTACAAACATAAATACAAATCTTTCCTCTTTATAATATTATATTTCCTTTATTTAATTAAATACATATAAATTATATTTTTAAATATTAGAATATAAAAAATATAAAAACATTTAAAAATATAAAAAATAGTAGCCCACCGGTATCGGGAACAGGGTCCAAGCTACCGGCGGTCAGGGCTCCAGAGAGAGGAACCTCCTAACAATGCGGGCCGTGTCCAGAAGTACTGCTTTCTGAATCAAGCCCTTGATCCAGCCGCCCAACGAGAGCCTCCTCAGGTGTTGGTCGAGGCTCTTGGCTATTAATCCATTGGCTGTCACGACTATCGGCACAATGATCGCTGAATCCACATCCCACATGTCGACAACCTCGCGAGCCAAGTCAAGATACTTGATTTGTTTATCTTTCTCGGCTTTCACGAGGTTCTCATCATGCGGGATGGTTATGTCAACAATCATTGCGCGCCGCTCTGATCGATCCACCACCACTATATCAGGCTTATTGGCAACAATAGTCCTGTCAGTGATGATGGATCGATCCCAATATAATGTGATATGACCATTTTCGAGAACTGGGTCGGGCACATACCTGTACTACGGCACCTCCGATTCCACAAGGCTGTATTTCAGAGCAAGTTGCTGATGGATTATCCTGGCTACAAGGTTGTGTCTATGCAAGTATTCTCCGTTAGCTAGACGAGAACACCCGGAGATTATATGTCTGATTGATTCTCCCGGTCGGTGGCATGCCCGACAAATGTCAACCGTGCCGTCTTTCACAATAAATCTCCGGTAATTATTCGTCATCATAACTTCGTCCATAATTGCACAGACAAAACCTTCGGTTTCTCCAAAGAGGTCACCGAAACGTAGCCAGGCTACGGACGCTAGTAGGTCTACATCAGGTCCATGTAGGGCCCGGAAAAAGCGTCCGTGAAGCTCCTTACTCTGCCATACCTCCATGCGATCATTAGTGTCAAGCACTACTGGCTTGCACCAGTTCTCTTTAGCCAAGGAGAGCGGAGTGAGGCCCTTGTCGACCGTGACTACATCTCGATGCATCCCCACGTCGGTTTCTAGGAAATATTCCCTGAGACTGCATATCTCGCGATTGTGGAGGGTCTTAGCGTTTAAAAACCCTCGACCTCCACATTTTCGCGGGATATACAGCCTCATTACCGATGACCGTGGGTGATGCATTCGATTTGCAGTCAGCAGCGTACGGACCTTCCTATCCAGGGCGTCGAGTTCGGTCTGAGTCCATTTGAGTATGCCGAAAGAGTACATCAAAACCGGCATGACCCAATCATTGAAGGCACGCACCTTGTTTCCGCCTGATAGAAGACTATTAAGTACTTTTTTCAGGCGGCCAAAGAAGCGCTCCTTCAACGATTGCTTCATGTCAGTAACATTGATACCTAACGCTTCCGACATACCCAAATACTTATAGGTTTCGGATGCGGAGAGGGCTCTAAGGTTTGTGGAATCCGAGAGTTGGGTTCCCACGGATTCCACAATCTCCCCTCGCTTTACATGCATGACCGCACATTTGTCCACACCAAATTCCATCCTGATGGCGCTACTGAAAGTTTGAGTTGCTTTCAGCAGCTCCATCAGTTGCAAATTGTTGGGGGCAAAGAGTTTTAGGTCATCCATGTAGAGGAGGTGCGATATAACCTGACCACCTCTCCTCAGCCGATAGCCTAGACCTGAATCCTCCAGCAGTGTGCTTAGAGGATTCAAGGCTAAGCAGAACCAAAGCGGACTCAAACTGTCACCCTGGAATATGCCTCGCTCGATCCTTATCGGTTCGCTATTCCTCTGAATATTTCGACATCCTGGATAGCGAAGGACCGTCCTCCATTGCCCCATACATGACAGCAGGAAGGTGCGCAGAGTTGTATCTACTTTATACAACTCCAGCACCCTCATGAGCCATGTATGTGGCACCGAGTCATAGGCCTTCTTATAATCTATCCAACATGTCGACAGATCCTTTCGGGAACGGCGAACCTGTTGGCTAATGGTCATATCAATGAGGAGTAGCTCCTTAGTACCACGGGACCCGTTCCTACATCCATTTTGAGAAGCTGACATGATGGAGTTGGTATTTATATGTTTGTCTATTTTAGCTCTCAAAATGGATGTAAGAACTTTATAGACCGTCGGTAAACACGTGATCGGCCTATAATTTTTGGGTTCCGCGGTGCTACCGGATTTATGCAGCAGGTGGGTAATTCCTGTTGTTAGGAACTGGGGTAGCGAACCAGACTCCAAAGCAGTCTGGAACTGAGATGCCAAGCGAGCGTGTGACCTAGAGAACCATTTGATCCAAAAGTTATGCAGCCCATCCGGCCCTGGAGATTTCCAATTAGGCAACGGACGGACTGCACGAGCTACATCTTGGGGGCAGATGGTAATAGCCCCCATTTCTGGTATTAGATCACAGGCTCGCTCGACTACCCGAGTCCAATCACCTTCAGTGTGACTGACAGGCACCGACCAGATATTGCGCCAGTAAGTACACATGGCATCATCATCCGGTAGGCACGCGTCAGCCACACTTTGGTCCGGTCGCTCCCAACCCCTATAAACCCACCTTTTATCGCTCTGGAAGGTGCGATTCTGAGTATATCGTTCTACTCGCCGCTTATAACGACGAATACGGTTCGCCCATGCATACACTTTCTGCTTCAGGAAGTCGATGCGCTCTGTGACACAAGACGTATAGTCTTGAGGACTAATATCAGTCCCCGAGAACGCCCGCCTCACAAAGCGCATCACTCTAGGGCGAGTATTGCCCTCCCTGAAGCAGATTAGTTTGCCGATGAGCGCTCTGGCCTCACCAATACGGCGTTCAATTCTGCACTGCCAACCTGGTACAGCTAGATTCGGTCGTGTAGCTCTCGAGTCGTTAGCAAATTTGACGTGAGCTACACGACATGCCGCTACAGCCGCGCAGTACAGAATCGAATGAGTATCGGTGAGGTCTTCGCAGCCATCAAAATAGTTTGACAACTGCGAATCCAGAACCGCCACCAGCGCCCTATTTTTGTTATGCATGGGCAAACGAGGTAAGCGTGGCCTAAGTTCGGGCGACATGAAGCGATATTCCTGAATCGCATCCTCCAAAGCACTCCTCAATTCCTCATTACATTGGGTACTTACGTCTGTAGCCCTGTCATTACTCCCCTCGTCAGCATGACTTGTATTGGACTGCGGTAGTACTACAGCAGTCTGCGACTGAGGGGCGATGACATGGCTACTCTGCATTTCACTTCGCAGGCGATCAAGTACAGTGTCATCCAACATATGATTACGCTGGATGACCCGCACCTGATCCGACAGTCGTTGTGCCGAAACGTTGACAGCTGGCTCAAGCACCTGAAAAAGAGAGAGCATCCGAGCACGGTACGCGGTCAGATTGTTTCCCCCCTCTGTAGCCCCATAGTATGAGCGCATGACATTTTCATTGATGGATCGTGTCCATCTCATGCGCTGCACACTTCCGCCGGGAGCTGGGACCCTATCAGAGGCCAGTGGGCCTCGAGGTCCTAAGCCGTCCGGCGGCCGGCGTCCTCCCCGTCGACGAGCAGGTGGTGGCGTCGTGGGCGGAGAGAAATACTCGTCGCTCGAGCTCGACGCAACTGCCACGGCCGGTGTCGTTACAGCGCTCACAGTGAGACTGGGTACCGGCGGCGGCGAGGCGGAGCTGAGCGAAGAGTCCGGAGGTGGTGGGCGTGCTTGGCGTGCGGCTGATCTTGTCAACATATCTTCATTTTCCTATTTCTTGCTTATTGTTGTTTTATCGGAGGTGACATCTGTCAAGTCACCTCCGATTCGACCGATTCGAGTTTCTGATTTTTATTACATTTTCAACATTTTCTGTTTTCTGCCTTTTTTTTGGTTTTATATTATATTATTATTATACTTAGTCTGGCCATAAATACTGTTACAATTAAAAATAAGAAAGAAATTAGATTTGAATTTGGAATCTGTCATTTTTATACGATTGTTCATTGAGTTTTCTAATTTTGGCGCCAATACATTGTACAATATTTTGCGATATTAAAATGGAGTGGGGTGATAAAGAGAACCGAATCGTTGTGATTGCATTTGGTTGGTATGGAGCCAAATGCAATTTCTAAAACTCTCCATACGCTTAGTATTAGTCAAATGTTTGTGCACCGGGCTATTAATAGGTACAATGAGACCTCCTCTGTTTGTGACAGAAAAAGATCTGGCCGTCCACGTAGTGTTCGTACGAAAAAGGTGGTCAAAGCAGTAAGGGAAAGAATTCGAAGAAATCCTATCCGAAAGCAAAAGATTTTATCTCGGGAGATGAAGATAGCACCCAGAACCATGTCACGTATTTTAAAAGATGACTTAGGACTTGCAGCCTATAAGAGACGCACTGGGCATTTTTTAACTGATAATTTAAAAAAGAATATGGTGGTAAAATCGAAACAACTACTGAAGCGGTACGCAAAGGGAGGTCACAGAAAAAATTTGTTTACGGATGAGAAAATCTTTACAATTGAGCAACATTTTAACAAACGAAATGACCGTGTTTATGCTCAAAGCTCTAAGGAAGCTTCCTAATTAGTCGACAGATTGCAACGTGGGCATTATCCGACTTCAGTGATGGTTTGGTGGGGTGTTAGCTATGAAGGAGTGACTGAGCCATATTTTTGTTAAAAAGGTATCAAAACATTAGCACAAGTGTATCAAGATACCATTCTTGAGAAGGTAGTTAAGCCCCTTAACAAGACTATGTTCAATAACCAAGTATGGTCCTTCCAACAAGACTCGGCGCCGGGTCATAAAGCTCAGTCCACGCAGTCTTGGTTGGAAGTGAACGTTTCGGACTTCATCAGAGCTGAAGACTGGCCGTCGTCTAGTCCCGATCTTAATCCGCTGGATTATGATTTATGGTCAGTTTTAGTGAGTACGGCTTGCTCTAAATGCCATGATAATTTGGAGTCCCTAAAGCAATCCATACGATTGGCAGTGAAGAATTTTCCCATGGTAAGAGTGCGTGCTTCTATTGATAACTGGCCTCAACGTTTAAAGGACTGTATTGCAGCCAATGGAGACCACTTCGAATAAGCTTTTTATATTTTAAATTGTTTTATAATTTATATATTGAACTAACACACTGTAAAAGTAATAAATATTATTTGCAATAAAAAAAAAATGTTTTCTTCGTGACAATATTTATGGCAAGACTAGGTATATAGTATAGATAAACATGACGCAGAGAAAGAACACACATAAAACAGAACAAGTTAGGGGAAAATTTGCGTCACATCCACGCAAAATGGCCATCGCTCAGCATAATGCTACGATTCTATGCAGAACAGAGCCCTAGCGCTGGTTTCCCTTATTTCAAATTTGTCCGGTAGGACGGACAAGTATTTAAAAAAAATCTTTTGAAATTTTTATATTGTTAATTATTTTAACTAAACGTTAGAAAATGTAAAAGCGACGGCCGGCGTTGACGTCAATCAGTGCAGGAGTAAACGAAGAAATACAAAAACACAATATGAAACAAAATATATACAAAATACCTAGTACAAGAAGTTTGAGTGAAAATCTATCTACTTATTCTACCTATTCATTAATGTAGCCACTAATGTCACGTCTGTCCGCTGCCGTTGCAGGGAGTCTAGATAGACAAGAAAACATCTTCATTCTCCTGGTCCTTATCTCAACAAGTCTTTTTCTTCCATACTTCTCTATTAGTCATCATCTCAGTAGTCACCCCTTTTCTAACCATATCATCATTCACACAGTCCATCCATCGTTTCTTTGGTCCTCCCCTACTCTTATAGCCATCAACATTTATACTCAAAACTCTCATCACGATGTTTTCCTCATTTCTCTGTAACAAATGCCCATACCATGACAGCCGAATTCCACACAACTTTTCAGTTACCGGTACCACTTTCAGACTTCCTGTTCACGCTTCTATATGGCCCATCATCCGACCGAACGAGGGAAGCAACATACCAGGAGCGGGGGCGGGGGGGCGCGAGCGAATCGCAGCGCCACCGGCCGGCGACGCATGAAATCACTTGACCAACCGACAGCGGACGCGCGCACACGCATATCTACTTACGTCTACCTACTTGTAACTATTATCTTTGATAAATCTCATAAAAATAAAATCATCATTGAAGAATTCCCAAGTCCTGAAGACCTCATACACACACATAATCAAAAACACTTCCTCTTATTATATAAAAGTAAACGAAATAATATAAAACATTGCTCTTACTTCTGTGGTAGGGTAAAACCTTCTTATTATATAGTCGAGTACCTGGACATTTAATCAGGAAAAAAACAAAACAGTTCTTGCTGTGTAAAAACCTAACTGTTTATTTCTTACGTTTAAATGTCTGCAAACCTATCTCTAAACCTATCTGATATTTAATAACATAATAACAATAATAATTCTAGCCTATTACTGCCCCACTGCAGGGAAAAAATCTCATTCCATACAGAGAATAATGATGATGATGTAATAATAATATTTTAAATGGTCTTTCTAATTGTTTTTTTTTTTATTTTTAATTTTTTTTTTATTTTATCTGATTTATTTGTGGTTGTGTGTTTTTTTTTGTGTGTCTTATATGATCCTATGTTGGTCGAAATAAACGATTTTTATTTTTTATTTTATTTATTTAGAGAAGGCGCAAACATTGATCATCACGGTTTTTTCAAGACGGGTACGGATTTTATTACATAAAAGCATAATCAGCCCTCAATGTTCCCACTGCTGGGACACAGGCCTCCTTTCGGTGAGAGCGAGTGGGCTGCCATATACACAACGCGGTCCCAGTACGGGTTCATAGATGTCACATATTTTCGAATTTTTGGGACTAAGGACATGGTTTCCTCACAATGTTTTCCTTCACTATTTTCGAAGCATAAAAATTTCAAAATTCAATCAGTATTGCCGACGCTCCAAAATATATTAAAGACTTAAATATTTATGACGAAACAATGGCAAAACTTAAACTTGGTATGAAATAAGATTGTTTGTTGTACAAAAAAAAGTTTTGTTATTTATCTGATTAAGTATTCATATTATGAAATAACTTGAGTTGCTCTTTAGTATCATAAAAAAGTCGTAAATAGGTTTGCGAAGTTGGAAGGTTCTGGTTTCATGTCTACCGTCCACTGCTATTTCCGATGTGCACAGAAAGGTTTGCCACGTTAGCTGAATGGTTCATTTGTGTGCCAGCCACACATTTTTGCTCAGTACTCTTATATACGAACTGCACGCGTCAATGGCAGAGGCAGATGGCAACCGCCTTTTTTTTTTGAGGGTGGGAAATTATCAAATAACTTCTCCAGCTCTGGGCGGAGCGGGAGGACGTGTCAGACTTTTACCTACTGACTAAAACCCACCCGTGTTACTTCAGTTGCCTGTGCCAGGGGCCACGGTATCTCTCTCGAACAACCCGCGACCCTGGCAGGATCGGCCCTAGCGGACCCCGTCAGTTGTTGCCGACGTCTCTTTGAGGCGCGCGTGGAACACAACGCGCCGTCGACCCGGGCCTGGTCCTTACCGGATGGCGAGATGCCCATTGCTCGCCGTTCGCAAGCCCGCGCCTACGGTGGCCGGGAATCTGCTATCGATTCCCGACGCCCAGGGCTTCTCCTGCGGCGACTCGGAGCGTGAGGGCGCAGAGATTGCCTCTCCCTTACGCGCTCCGCCTCCTCCTTTGCGAGCATTACTAAGCAGAAGGAGGTGACGGCTTCCCATGCACTCTCGCTCCGTACCATGGCCTGGACTAGGACTGGACGCGAGAGATCGCCACCGCCTATCGCCGCCGTGAGGACGCGGCGGTGCTCTGCTCAAGCTGGGCAGACCTCCACCGTATGCTCCACCGTGTCCTCCGGGCTTTCCACGCAATGGTGACACCCGGGCGTTTCCTCCCGCCTTATCCGGAACAGGAACCTCCCGAAACAGCCGTGTCCGGTGAGGACCTGCGTCAGACGGAAGGTGAGGATGCCGTGGAGCCTCTCCAACCACTCCTCAAAGAGGGGACTTATTGCCGCAATTGTGGCGTGCCCAAGATGGCAACCGCCTACACTTCTACGGCTGCCATCGACAACGTGCAGCTCGTGTGCTTGAGCGACACGTTGTCGATGGCAGCGGACGACGCGTGCCGCTCGTATGCTTGAGCTGCACGTTGTCGATGGCAGCGGACGACGCGTGCCGCTCGTATGCTTGAGCTGCACTTTGTCGATGGCAGTGGACGACGCGTGCCGCTCGTGTGCTTGAGCTGCACGTTGTCGATGGCAGCGGACGACGCTTGCCGCTCGTATGCTTGAGCTGCACTTTGTCGATGGCAGCGGACGACGCGTGCCGCTCGTGTGCTTGAGCTGCACGTTGTCGATGGCAGCGGACGACGCGTGCCGCTCGTATGCTTGAGCTGCACTCTGTCGATGGCAGCGGACGACGCGTGCCGCTCGTATGCTTGAGCTGCACGTTGTCGATGGCAGTGGACGACGCGTGCCGCTCGTATGCTTGAGCTGCACGTTGTCGATGGCAGCGGACGACGCGTGCCGCTCGTATGCTTGAGCTGCACTTTGTCGATGGCAGCGGACGACGCGTGCCGCTCGTGTGCTTGAGCTGCACGTTGTCGATGGCAGCGGACGACGCGTGCCGCTCGTATGCTTGAGCTGCACGTTGTCGATGACAGCCGACGACGCGTGCCGATCGTGTGAATGAGCACTTAGCGTGGATCCCACCTACATTTTCACACAAAGCGAAGAAGTACACTTGCGTAGCTTAGCCGTGGGCTGCTGTGGAACGGTGCCTTTATTCCAATTTCAACAATGAATAATGTACACTCTGCTTTGTAATTTGCTAGACTACCAATACTGCTGCGTAGTAATAAACATGATAAAAAAGTAGATCGCACCTGTCATTTTGGTCTAGCAAATTAAAGATCTGAGTTTAGCATCGAGCACGACAACTTCGGGAACTATTGGGTACGTACCGCTTTTTGTAAAAATGATAATAGAGCAATGAGCTCTCAAATAAGATAAAAATCTAAGAGGTTATTAGTTGTTAAGGACCCTACAGTTCAATTGTAACTAAACTATTTATATCAAGAATATCTCAAGAACTTATTTCGATTGACTCTTCATACATACTCAATTATCGATAAATTATTTGAAGTGTTCATAAGACTACTTATTGATTTGATGCGCACTAAATTTTCGATGCGTATTAATCATTTCCTAAAGTCGTCGGTCCATCTAGCAGAAAGTAGCTAGGAGATACTAAATGCGGAAGGCGGGGGACAGGTTGTTGTGGCGCAGCCTGAGAGAAGCCTGTGTATGTAAGTCCAGCAGTGGACTGCTATAGGCTGAGTTGATTGATTAATCATTTGAAGAAAAGAGAGGAATAGAAGTATACAGTCTTGTTCAATGACGGACTTCCTCGAACCCAAATAAATTTGGATAATAAAGGAGGATGATGAAAACCAATGTTATGAGGCGCTGCTCCACAACAGCCCACGGCTAAGCTACGCACATGTACTTAGTTTTACTGTGTATGAAAATGTAGGCGGGATCGTCCACTACGACTGACCGCGATATGCACGAATGCGTGGCTGGCAAATAAATGAAGTTCGCAGCTGACGTGTATCAGCCCTCCAAACTGTATTTCGACCATGGCGACAAAACTCAACGGAGACTAGCCTTCGGCGCGGGAGATATTATAGTGCACAAGTATGTGCGCAGACACAGGTGCACTTTGTCCGATGGTACAGCGCGCAGTCCGACAGGACCTGAGAGATCAATGGGTTAACGTGTTTTCCGAGGCCACGGGGTATCACACTGCCAACTACCAAACACCGCTTTTACTGAGAAATTCCTAATAGAAAAATCCAATAACACTTTGCTCAGTTTGGTAATCGCACCCAGGATCCCACGCTCAGCAGTCGCGCTTGCGACCACGAAACCAATGGGGCAGTTAAAACGTGGAAAACCTCTCAGTGTACACTGTACAGACGCCAGCACAACATGCTACCCGAAAGTGTCAAATTTTCCCAATCAACTTTGATAAGGTTCAAAGTTGATTCGCTTTAGCGATAAAGTTGAAGATCTATTAAAGAAATTTGACAGATTGTAGCTTGATGTGCTGGCGTCTGTACATTCTAAGTAGCAGTGGTTAGTTGGCGTTACTATGCTATTGCTATCAGGGCAATGGCTTTTTCACATAAAGAAAAACCCCAAGTCTAATTATTTTGAACTAATTTCCTATGTTTACCTAAACTTAAAACAAAAGTGGCTGGAATGGACTGGATGAGGAAGGCGGAGGACGGGGTGTTGTGGCGCAGCCTGGGAGAGGCCTATGTCCAGCAGTGGACTGCGATAGGCTGAGTTGATTGATTGACCTAAACTTAGCGAGCTCTGACAACTAAAAATGGAACGTCATCGTCACTACGTTCATCATCATCATCTGCCTAGCCTGTTCCCAACTATGTTGGGGTCGGCTTCCAGTCTAACTGGGTGCAGCTGAATACCAGTATTTTACATGGAGTGACTGCCTATCTGACCTCCATAACCCAGCTACTGGGTAATACGATATCCCTTGGTAAGACTGGTTATCAGATTTTCGGTGTTCTAACTACCCGTAACGACGTGGATCCACCACGTAAATATCATAACGTCAACTTTTTCTTTACATCTTTTTTTTAAATCCTAAAATGTACGTTCCGAATATATTTGTACAATAAATATCATAACACAAATACCTTTTGTTAAAAAGTTATGAGTAATTCAATGTTTTTAAATTTGCTGAACTGAGTGATCCTTATGAATACTTATAGGTAACTACCTGTTTCGTATTGATTTACACAACTTACTATTAATTTTTGTACAACTTTATGACTAAAGTTTTACATAAAAATTATTTTCATAGACGGCTTAGTTTACGAGATATTAGATTTTTAATTTTTTAAAGAAATTGAGTGTTGTAGGGTACATATGATTTTAACTTTTAATGTATATATTTAAATGTTTCATATTTTATTGTTATTTGCTGCGTCGCACGAATAAATTACAATTTCGAGCGGCTATTGTTGTTTACATCTTTGGCAAATTTTGAGACGTCGGACCCTAAATAAATACGTTCGGTACTTACATTGTTCTTGCATAAAACAGGAAAACCACTGATACTGTCACTATCACGTAAGCTCACTTATGTGCACTAAATGTCGTACAAAAATAAATGAAATGTGCGACTAAGCAAATAACAATAAAATATGAAACATTTAAATATATACATTAAAAGTTAAAATCATATGTACCCTACAAGGCGTAATTTCTTTAAAAAATTAAAAATCTAATATCTCGTAAACTAAGCCGTCTATGTAAATAATTTTTATGTAAAACTTTAGTCATAAAGTTGTACAAAAATTAATCGTAAGTTGTGTAAATCAATACGAAACAGGTAGTTACCTATAAGTATTCATAAGGATCACTCAGTTCAGCAAATTTGAAAACATTTAATTACTCATAACTTTTTAACAAAAGGTATAAATTGTGTTATGATATTTATTGTACAAATATATTGGGAACATATATTTTAGGATTAAAAAAAAGATGTACAGAAAAAGTCAACCTAAGCCTTATTACAACGATCTCTCAGACAAAATGGTGTCTGTACTGAGTGATCCAATGATACTGTCTTAAATACCTGGAAGTAGCTTCAAATGGCTTGATGGTTTTAAAAAATATTGTGACAATTTGTTAACAAATTTTTGAGGTATAAACTTAGTCAGTAGAGTAAGTTTTTGTTGAGATTTAGCTCATAGCCGTTTTTGCAAAATGTCTGATTTGAGTGATCCACATTTTGGGCAATAACTGAAGACCCTTGAGAGTGACAATTTTTTTAGTTTGGGCTATGAGTTTTGACTATTTTTGACTAAATGTACAATCAGATTTTATCACGAAATAAAAAAAGATCACTCAATCCAAATGCACATCATTATTTCATAGTTTTATTTTATTTTTATTTTTTTTTTTATTCAAGAGGAACAACAAACAGCTACAATATAAAACATAGAAACGAGAAATACACAAAAGATATACACAATATTGCAGCCCACAACGCTGGTCACAGATTAATGACAGAATACAAATACAGTGAAAATAATCGCTAGGGTTACAAATAGGTATAATATTTTTTTTTTATTACTAACTTAAATTAACATTCGTGTTTAAGATGTAGTTAAACCAAATTGCTTCACATTGAACTAAAGGCACAATAATGAAGAGTATGGAAGCCATTGAATTATTCAGTGTTTCATTTGGTTAACAATTCAATTTGGTTGCTTCATCCAAACGCAAAAGTGAACCGTGTTATTCCGACGTTACACTGCCAAGAATCGCAAGATGAGCCTACATCCTAATTCTGTAACACACTTTCAATCACAATCTGAAAGATTTTGAAGGAAATTGCTAAACTGCCTCGTTGGTGTGTGTACTTTGGTTCCCAGATCTTACAAATTGTTATTGTGTTTTTCCATCAGGACATTGTCAGTAACAGCCGGGAGTCTGGATTTGTGCCCGTCAGAAAGCAATGGGCTCGCTTTCTATACCACAGGATAAACATAACTAGCAATCCCACATATTGCCATGTGCTACTACAATCTGTCAAATTTCTTTAATAGATTTTCAACTTTATCGCTAAAACATAAGGTTCAAAGTTGATTGGGAAAATTTTACAGTTTCGGGTAGCTTGATGTGCTGGCGTCTGTACTATGGACACCACTTTTACGTAACCCTTCGGTTTTTTTGTATCACAGGCGTGATGTTTTGTTATAGTTTATGTTGCTAATCCATCGTATCATATTTGAAAAATGAATGTGAATTGTTGCGAAGTTACTAGGAACCACAGAAGAGGTCGGATAAGAGTGATACTAGCTGATTACCAGTCACTTAAGCAGAGCATCCGTGTCGCATCAATGGTTGCATGCCAGATGTTTTCTGATGACAGAGATGATGTCAGGGGGGGGGGCGCTGTCGTACCACGTCTACGACGATCTGCTATATTCCCGCACAATCCTGATAATATTGAAACTGCTAAACCACTACTACAATGATAACTTCTGGTAAAGGCTATCCTGCGCCGTTAAGGCGCGAACGAAACACACGGCGGGGCGGGGCGGGGCGGGGCGGGCCGGTCAATTTGACCGCGCCACCAGTGTCCGGCGGGCATCGACGGCGCGGCATATGCGTGGCTGCCCGCCATGTATTACACAAACCAGTTTGTATGTAGTAACGCAGACGGCGGCGCAAGGCGGCTGGCTCAGTCAATGAAGAATTTAATATCGTGAACTAACTGCCTCCGTCCCTTGCGGGTCCGCGGTAAGGGCAGCCGCGGGCATCGACGGCACAGTATAATAATATACAGTATTCCATCTTCATACAAACGGACGATGCGCGAGCTATGCCTACGCGCCTCGATTTCGGCATTCGCTCGGCAGGCAGACAGTCGCGACTGTGCCGCAGTGACGAACGGTGGGTGTGTTGTTTTTTTATCAAACCGCGCGATTTTTTCACTAAAAATAAGTTCAAGTACATATTTATTATGACGAGTAGGATATATTGTGCTGTTTTTGGTTGCATGAATTCGTCAATAACGCATCCAGGGATAACTTTTTTTAGATTACCTGGAAACTCTGAAAGGTAAGACTATAAAATAATTTTACTTACTAGTAGGTAGGTACATAATGTGTCTTTTTAATGGATAAGTATTTCCTTTTATCTCCCGAAAAAAACTATGTCTGGATTAATAAAGTGAATAGAGTAAAGGAAAGTGATTGACAAGAGTGAAATAGGTAGTTATAGGCGGTTCATGAATTATGATACGGTAGGTACTTACGCTTGTGTTAAAAACCTCGGGGCATGTGTGTTTTGTTTTGTTAGTTTGTATAATTCAAAATAAAGACGTGGTATTTTATAATTAATAATAGTTGTTTATTGTACTGTGTGTCTGAATAATACTAGAAAAAAAAATTTGACCGTCTGTCTGTCACTAGATAGTTGAAATTTTCTCAGATTAAGTATTTCTGCTGCTGCTATAACAACAAATATACCACTAAAAACCGGTTTTTTTTTTCTCGGTATTAATAACGACAACAACAGCTAGACTCATGAGATATTCACAGAATATTTAGATATTTGAGAGGGTTGTGATTTTAAAACATTCGTAGCCAGCTGTTCAGCTTGGCATTGGTGACCAAAGAATTTTTGTTTTGAGTTGTTGCGAGTTGTAGGTACCTAATTTATAGAGACGTTAATAAGCTGAGATAAAAAGTTATTAAAATTACTCGTCAGCTGTTTCTTGCATTGTACTTGAGTAGGTAGGTGTTGAAGTTTGTAAAGATTGGAGTTCTCCACCTTGTCCATGTTTCCCAAAACAATTTTTAAATAAGCTTTATATTGGAATGCGGATTTTTTATACTTTAAAATTTAATAATAAAGCGTTTCGTACGTCTCAGTCAAGGCGCAAATATTTTTGTTGAAACTTTTTAGTTGACAACATGTTTTCAAATTGATATTCGAACATGTGTGTATTTTTATAATGACTTGTGTCATTCTATTGGAAAAATACTTTATTATAAAAATCTTCTCTGTGCAAACAACGTTTTTACTTCCATATCCTAGTTATCTAGTTTATTACATCAAAAGGTTATGGGCCCAGTTACTAAATTTTCTATCAAGAACCTCTGCGGTCTAGATGACTACTCTACGTGGAAATTCGCCATGAAAATGATTCTCATACGAGAAAAGTTGTTCACATATACTTCAAAGTACCCGGATTCCAAAGACTCTACCGCCATTGAGAAGGACCAAGAAGCACTAGCTTTGATTTGTCTTCGTGTGGAACCTACACTTTATGCGTATGTACAAGATTCAAAGCATGCCAAAGATGCTTGGGATAGCTTAGCGAAAGCATTTGAGGACAAAGGCGTAAATCGCAGGATCACCCTCATCAACGCATTGATGGATGAAAAGCTAGAGAGACACTCGTCGATGCATGAATATGTTGCTGCAGTTATGTCTCTTTCTCAAAAGTTGAAGGATATTGCCACCGGATTTGACGATGATCTTGTAGCTGTCGTGTTACTGAGAGGACTACCTGAAGAGTACAGGCCTATGCGAATGGCACTGGAACACTCTGGGATGAAGTTGACTTCAGATAACGTACGGCAGAAGTTACTACAGGAGGATTCACGTCAAGGTTGTAGTACATCGTCTTCAGCGGACTCGGCATTGGTTGTGAGTAAGAAGCGGAATGGGAACAAAGATTTGAATATTACCAAAGTTAAATGCTTTAAATGTGGAAAAAGAGGACATAAGAAGCCGGACTGTCCTGAAGGAAGGAAAGCGGGTTTGATCTCAAAACTAAGTGACGTTGCGGTCATGAGCCTGTCTTCATTCAACACCGGGGACTCCTTCAATCCGACGGAGTGGTACATAGACAGCGGGGCATCTTCACATATGTCTTTCCAGAAACATTGGTTTAAAGATTTGGTTATGAATATTGGTATGAGTGATGTGACATGTGCGAACAATGATAAGATTGAATGCAAAGATAGATAGATAGATAGATAAAACGTTTATTCAGTGCAACAAAAGACACAATACAGGTAGGTACTTAAAAAATAAACGTCGAAGAAAGTGAAAGAAAAGAAAAACAAAAATTAAAAAGATAAATTGACAGGGGTCAATTACCGGCCGGGACCGTAATAGATGTTTCATTGAGGTGTCTATGGAGACACCTCAACATCCATTACGGTCTCGATCATTACTGGGCGGTGTGTGTCTCATGGTTGCACCAAATGGGAGTCCAGCTCAGCATATGCCAGGTACAATACCTGACGCTGGTATTCTGCTGCATCCCGTTAGTGACACACGGACGTCGAGAAGACACCTCTGAGTTTCAACAAAATGGTACCCACATAGTACGGCGCGTCATAATATAAAGGTGGTAAGTAGTGTAAGTACCCACATCTTAATTGACTTGCTTTTAAAACCGACAGAAAGAAAGATTTTGAAATTTTAAACTTAATAGATACTTGTGTAGTGGCTACTGGATTACTTGATTATCACAGACTCACAGTATAGGTAATAATATGTTATTTAATTAATCAATGACTAGTTTGTGTTTTTAAGCGTGTATGTGTACGAGTTTACATGTTGTATGTTGTTATGTTATGGTTTTATAATAATTATGTACAGTGAGTATATATATATATATATAATAATATGTACGTTATATGCGTTTAACAGTTACACAGTTGCCTCAATCTTTGTCTACAGGATAAAGTCAAGACAAACATGTCGTGTGGAACAGAGCCCCAGCCATCTGCTATATTATGGACGTATTTGTGACGGTCAAGCCCAGTTTTTTTTGATGGTCGATCAGATATCAAAGGTAAAGGTGATATCATGGTGAGTTTGAAAGGCCGAATACTTGCTGTGAGGGATGTCATGTGTGTACCTGGTTTGCGTGTTAATCTGTTATCAGTGTCTAAATTAGTAGAGAAAGGATGGAAGGTAAGTTTTGACAGAGATGGTTGCAAGTTAATTCACCATTTGGTTCCAGGCCATTTCAAGGGAAAGCTTCTGGCTACCGCAAGTGAAGTCTCAGGGATCTACAAGCTTGAAGGTTGTCAGGCGGTTGTAGATGGGACTGCGTTGGCGTCAGTGAAGGCAGGTAATCCTTTGATGTTATGGCACCGGCGGCTTGGACACGTAAATGAACGAGATTTACGTAAGCTTCCGATTATGGAATTTGGAAAGAGTGTAATGGAGCCTTGTGTCGCCTGTATTAAGGGTAAGGCACATCGTTTACCTTTTCCAGTTGGTGAGGCTGAGAGGGCAGTTGAGAGACTACAACTGATTCACACAGATATCTGTGGTCCAATGTCTGAACCCTCGTACGGTGGATCTCGGTATATGCTAGTTATTTTAGATGATTTTACAAGAAAATCCTTTGTATTTTTCCTTAAATCAAAAGATCAGGTTTTAGATCATTTTAAAATTTTTATAGCTAGTGTAGAGGTTGAAACCGGGCTGAAGGTAAAGTGCATACGCACGGACAATGGAACAGAATTTGTAAACAGGAAGTTTGATGGTTTTCTACGTCAAAAGGGTATAAAACATCAGTTGACCGTTCCCTACACTCCAGAGCAGAACGGCGTAGTGGAGCGAGCAAACCGCACTATTGTGGAGATGGCTCGTGCTATGTTGGCTGAAAAGGGTCTGAGTGTGAAACTGTGGGCAGAGGCATGTAATACGGCTGTTTATACGAAAAATAGGCTGCCTCACAGTGGCAATAATGGTAAGATTCCTGAGGAATTGTGGACAGGGAAGACTCAGTCGCTCGATCATTTCCGAGTTTTTGGAACTAAAGCGTTTGTGCACGTGCCCAAGGAAACTCGGAAGAAATGGAGCCCTAAAGCGGTAGAACATATTTTTGTTGGTTACTGTGAAGAAACCAAGGGATATCGTTTCATAAATCCCAGTAATCCTCGCGTTATAGTTAGAGCAAGAGATGTAGTTTTCTTGGAGGACTCTACAGCAGCGGTTTCAGAGGATCCTAGTCAGCTCGTAGGCAGCGGTGACAAAGGTGCTGAAGCAATCTGGGAACTTGCAAATGAAGAAGGCCAGTCAGGTTCATCACCTGGTAGTGCAGAAGCTTCTCAAGGGTCGAGTTCCTCAGGTGAAGCTGAAGTATATGAAGACGCGGAAGTGGATTTGGGAGAAACGGGTGATAGCAGAGAAGAAAATGTCGTGGTGAAAAATATTGAAGAAAGTATTAATAGAGGACAGTCAAACGAAGGTGAATGTCGTTATCCTCTACGTAGTAGAATCCGAGAAGGAAATCATCATGGACTTGCATGCTGTACAGAAGAGCAGGAGCCTTTGACAGTTAAGGAAGCCTTAAGTCGTTTCGATAAGGATAACTGGAAGGAAGCCATGATGAAAGAAATGGATGCGATGCACGAGAACAAAGTCTGGAAGCTCGTCGATAAGCCACGTGGAGCTAAAGTCGTGGGAAACAAGTGGATCTTCAAGTACAAGTTTGATGCAGATGGTAACAAGACCTATAAAGCTCGACTTGTGGCGAAGGGTTTCACTCAATCCTACGGGGTCGACTACTTCGAAACTTATTCACCGGTCGTGAGAAGATCGACAATTAGATTGCTGCTATCGTTAGCTGTTGAAAAGGATTTGTTCATCAGTCACTTCGATGTGAACACCGCCTTTCTGAATGGTGATTTGCATGAAAGAGTTTATATGCGACAACCGGAGGGTTGCATAGACGAAAACTCGAAGGAAAAAGTTTGCTTACTAGAAAAAGCGATATACGGCCTCAAACAAGCTTCACGGTCTTGGAATGATAAAGTAAATGAAGTGTTATTGTCTTTGAACTTCAAACGCTGTGACTTTGATAGCTGTCTTTACAAAAATAATAATTTTTATATCGCTTTATACGTTGACGATTTCTTATTATTTTACAAAGACAAACAGCAGAAAGAAGTATTATTAGACAATCTTTGTAAACATTTCAAGATTAAGGATTTAGGGGAAGCGAGACAAGTTTTAGGTATGTCTTTGCATAAGACGGATACTGGAATATATTTGAATCAAGAGAGACTTATTTCGAAGATCTTGGATGAATATGGTATGTCTGACTGCAAACCAGTGAAAACTCCGATGGAAATGAATTTCTATAAAGTCTTGGCGGAAGGGGAAGGAGGTAAGCTATCCTGCCAAGACTCTCGTAGTTATCAAGCGCTCATAGGGTCGATGAACTATTTGGCTTGTAACACACACCCGGATATTGCGGCTGCGGTCAATTTTTTGGCACAGTATAACTCATGTTGTGAAGAACATCATTGGAAAGCTGCTAAACATATCTTGAGATACCTTAAGGGTACAAAAGATCTATGTTTGATATTTCTCAAGTCGCCGGTGCAGGACATCACGGGATTCGTAGATGCTGACTGGGGAGGGAACGTCAAAGATAGGAAATCTTATTCAGGATTTATTTTTAGATGCGGAAATTCTTTGATTAACTGGGAATGCCGGAAACAAGCGTGTGTGGCACTGTCGTCAACGGAAGCCGAGTATATTGCACTTTCGGAGGCAACCAAGGAGGCAGTTCATTTGCGACAGCTGAATGCATTTATAAGAGGTGAATATCTTGTATCTATTTGCATTTTCGTAGATAATCAGAGTGCTATTAAACTTGCGTATAATCCTGTAGTGCATAGAAGGACGAAACATATAGACATAAGAGCGCACTATGTCAGAGATTGCATTGTCAAGAATGTTGTACGTCTGGACTATGTGTGTACGGAAGATAACCCAGCAGATGTGCTGACAAAACCATTAGGTCGTGTGGCATTTAATAAATGTGTGCGCGATTTGAGTTTGGGTGTGTCTGGTGTGGTGTGATGTGAGGATATCTGATGATGGATGTTGTTTGAGGGGAAGTGTTGAAACTTTTTAGTTGACAACATGTTTTCAAATTGATATTCGAACATGTGTGTATTTTTATAATGACTTGTGTCATTCTATTGGAAAAATACTTTATTATAAAAATCTTCTCTGTGCAAACAACGTTTTTACTTCCATATCCTAGTTATCTAGTTTATTACATCAAAAAATTTTCGGTCGCAAATTTATAAGCCCGATTTGTTATTCAAACATAAACATGTTTTTTTAATTAAAGCTACCAATCAAAAAACAACATGCATTTTTATTGAACACTTCCTATTCAATTCACAAAGTACTTATTTTATTTTTTTATATAAAATAAAGTATATTTAAAATCATAAAACTAAATGGAAACACAAAGTAGGCAGATGTAATTCAAATGCTGGAGGCGGGCAGCCCTATCGTATGTTTACGTACCGCGCGGCTCTAGGCATTTATGTCCAAGATACGGCCGAGTTACAATACTGTTTATAATTATACCGTGTCGACGGTCAGACGCGGTGTTTATTGCTTCGCGGTCAAAAAGATTGCCACGCCCCGCCGTGTGTTTCGCGCCTAAATGTTTTTGAACTGTCAAAGTGAAAATCATTGTCAATGCAAATGTGTTACCCTCCTGTATTGTTTCGAAAGCAAACCCGCAACACACACAAATACTCTACCAAAAAGTTTCTTATCACAAGCTCATATATCATATGAAAATTAGGAAACACCTACGCCATTAGCTCTAGGTACCGTATCGAGAAGTTTTTGCAAAGAACTTTTGGCAAAATGCGATTTGATTTATTAGGAGAACCTTATCGGAACAGACATACTTTTTATTGCTTAGATTTTTACGCGTGTTTTTGAGGTGTTTCGGTCAGAACTAGTTCAGATTTCGGGTGATATTTTAAAAAGTTTTGCATTTTATCGCTGAAGTATTTTGAAACTTGCAACACTGTATGATGTACTGTTAGGGTAATATTATACTGGGTACCATAGTTATACGAGTAGCAACCAATGGGAGATGCCAGGTGACCCTTATCTTAATTTACTTAAATTAAAATAATCTTTATTTCGGATAAGCAACATCCTTAAAGGTTAGTAAATAAAAAAAGATAACTTTATACCTATGTTAGTAAACTTATTATCTATTTGGAAACGAGGCTGTTGTTCGAAATACATCTTCAAACAACATTACCTAATAAAGGAGACTTGCACCTCCCCGCTATGGTCTTCAAGATCAAGTTGGTCTTTTCAGATTTCTGTGTTTCTGTGGAAGCCATCGCCGTGTACTTGTACAAACATAAATATGAAGCAGAAACGGGGCAGCCCATATCAACATCCTGAACCCGTTGTGGGGCGCTGATACGTAAGTCACCGTCCGATCAGGACCAGGGCCGTGCCGGACGGCGCGTACGTGTTCCACGCGCGCCTCAAAGAGATGTCAGCATTAAGGAAGGGGCCCGTAAGGGCCGAAGCCTGCCGGGGCAGCGGGATTGTCCGAAAGGGTTACCGCTACCCCGGAACATAAAGGGCTAAGGAAGGAATCACGGGTGGGTTTTAGTCAGTAAGAGTCTGACACTCCTTTCTGCTCCACCCACAGCGGGAGGGGTCATTTGATGATTTCCCATCCTCAAAAAAAAAAAGGGCTCTGATAGCCCGCTAAGTATAGTTGGTCCACAGACTGAATGCGTAAAACACTTGGCAATAAGCTTTAAAAAGCGTTATTTTGCCTGCTTTGCTACAGCGTGCAAACCTGTGCACCAACATGTTACATCGGACTGCCAGCGCCCTATGTTCCCTCTCAATATCCACTTGGTCATTCAGCGTGTCGATGGCAAATATAATTTTTTTTTAATAATATTTTTGTTTGGCCCCCTACTCCATGACGCTAACACCATTGGAAACGCAACCACGATTGCGCAACTATGGTGTCCCAGTGTATTACTGCCCTAAAAATCTTAAAGGCTTAAGGGGACTAGACAGTATGTGTTTGTGATCTCTGTTCTTAGGTGGATCATACATTACAACGCGCTACGCGAACGTGCGCGGGAAATAAAGCCAAATTTCCTGCGCTAAAGCGCGTTTTTTTTGCATTAAAGTACGTATGTAAAAAATCACGCACGAGGAGCATTATAGTGTGTGATCCGCCATAATATGGAACTAATTATTAACTTCTAAAGATATAATATTTACTCATATCAAGAAGCTTAAATTAATTTTAATTAGTTTGCAACTGATATTTAGATTTAGTTCCAGAAGGGTCTTCCATAATTTTAATATTGGTGAAACATTCCTTCTTAATTAAAGTAGGTAAAATACCTATACACCTACCAGGCGGCCGACGAGAGAACACGTCTCGAAACATATCTGTTTCATACAAACGTGTATGTGTTTTGCGAATTTGAACTTTATTAGCTACTAGAATAATTGTCTCGCTGACAGGAACGCATTCTCTCGACGGCTGGACTGTAGAGAAATTTGTCATTGGAGATATGAATTCCAAAGAAAGTTTAACAATAATAAGTTTCAGTTACACAAACAATAAATTTAAACGCCAACAGAAACTTTTAAAATCAGTACCATTATAATACCACAAAGAGTACACAGGACACGAAGAAGACAATAAAATTTTATGAAGTTCACTCGTACAACACCGACGAACATTTCGCTGTGTTTGAATAAATGAAGAGTTAGCGCTTCTCATTTGTTTATTCGTCTATGTATATTTCTATATTCACATACAGACGTAGAGAAACACAATTATGTTTTTGTTTGTCGAAAGTAACATTATTATTTCAAATTCAAAATATTGATTTGCCAGAAAATCAATTGTTCAACAAGGGAAGATCCATCCAAGTGGAGTACTCTTTCAAGTATTTTTGATAGGTGGTGATAGATAGTAATACGAGAGAGGGAGAGGTGCCCGTGGCTAAATAATAATAGCCGCGCAGGTCGATCGATCAGGCAAGCTACGCTAGCCGCAGTTGGTCCGTGGATAGGTGACCATTTTTACATACCAAGACCCCCCCGTGCCTCGGAAAGCACGTTAAGCCGTTGGTCCCGGCTGTCATTCGTGGATCTTTGATAGTAGTTACGGGTAGTTAGATGCCCGAAAGTCTGACAACCAGTCTTACCAAGGAGTATCGTATTTCCCAATAACTGGGTCTTGGAGGTCGGATAGGCAGTGGCTCCATGTAAAATACTGATATGCAGCTGCATCCGGTTAGACAGAAAGCTTACCCCAACATAGTTGGGAAAAGGTTAGGCAAGTGATGATTACACACATTCCGGAATCTCCAAATAATTGTAAAAACCACATAAAAACCATTAATGTAACAGAATACACAATAAAAGAACTAGGTGGTCATACGGACAGAGACAAAAAGCGACTTTGTTTTATACTATGTATAAATATATAAATACTAGTTATACATAGAATTGACATAGATATACATAATCTGCATTCGTGATTTATTTGCCATAAATGTAAACAAATATAAGTTTATGGAAAAACAACTTTAAAACCTACACGATATACTTCAGTTTATGCTACAATATCAAACATTTTTGTAACTTTTTCAATAGTGCTAGTCACTCTGAAATCAACTTAATTTTCATTAAAATGAAGTTGATATTTGTTTAACTTGAAATAACATCAATTTGAAACTTAAGATTGAATATAATTTAGATTATGAAACTATCTTTATATGAGTACAAATGTTAATCATATAACACGGTTCATATTGCCTTTTAATTTTATGAAGTAACACATAAACCACATTGAATCCTTTAAAAACCGAACAGTAAATAATTTAATGTCAGTCAGACATTAAATGAATTTCTAATTAAATAATTCAATTCCGTTCCAAGCGAGACCTTCCATTATTGAAGACGTATGTCCATTTTCATTAACACTAAGCGACATCTAAATGTATGCCTAAATAAAAGCACGCTGTTGGATTTTTAACTTTCGGCGCTAAGACGAGCGTTGACAATCCAGTGGGCTCCCCAGTGGCGCGAGGCCTTAGTGTTAATAAGAACGGGCATAGTATTATAAATGTGAAAGTTTGTGAAGATGTTCGGATGTTTGTTACTCAATCACGCGTAAACCGTCGAACGGATTTGGATGTTTGGCACACAGATAGTTTATAACCAGGATTAACACATAGAATACTTTTTCCCTATATTTCCTCGGGATCGAAACTAACGCGGGTGAAACCGCGGGGCGCTGCTAGTTACTTATATTTTTTTAGTATTACTTAAATTAATTACCCAGACATGCAGACACTTTACTTTGTGTAAATAATTTCATCACCTCTGCTCTCAAAACGGTGAAGGAAAACATCGTGAAGAAACCGGCATGTCCTAGAACCAAAACTTCCAAGACATGTGACAGATCTACCAACCCACACTGGGCTCGCGTGGTGGATTACGGCCCACTCCCTCTCACCGAGAGGAGGCCTGTGTCCCGTCAGTGGGAACTTTATAGGCTAATTACTTAAACTATGTTAGTATAATAACTAAGACACAAACATGAACAAATTACAAACAATAATAATAATATAGCACAACATAAGGAACACCATGTCTATTTATGCCATTTTCTAGAGATACCTGGCAACAATACATGCAGTGCGCACAGGTACCCCATTTTTTTTGGGTGGGAAAATATCAAATAACTTCTCCCACTCTGCGCGGAGCGGGAGGGCGTGTCAGACTTTTACTGATTATAACCCACCCGTGTTCCTTCAGTTGCCTGTGCCAGGGGCCACGGTATCTCTCTCGAACAACCCGCGACCCTGGCAGGCATCGGCCCTAGCGGATCCCTCAGTTAGTGCTGACATCTCTTTGAGTCGCGCGTGGAATACAACGCGCCGTCGACCCGGGCCTGGTCCTTACTGGACGGCAAGCTACAGGTACACCATCAGGTGGCCTTCAGTCTTACTAGCTACAATGCTCAGGAGACTGTTGTCTCTGTCTCGCATCCGACGCAGTAGAGATGCAGATCTTTTACGCATTCTCGCAAAAAAGTCATCTGTACGCGCTGCTGCGAACATCCTTGACGCGCGACAGAAACGTGCCAGGGTCAACAGTTTCCTAAGATGCGACAGCAGTATCATAATTCAAAATAAATCTTATTAGTCGATTCGCACGAAGTTACTCACCTGAAACGGGTGAATCGCCACTTTTATTATATATTTCTGGAGTTGTTGACTCGCCTACATATAAATTTACTACGTGCGAGTTGAATATAGGAAAATAAATCAAAAGTGAAGATTCGCCCGTTTTGGGCGAGTAAATTCGTGCGTTCGACAAATAAGCCATATACATAAGTAGTGTATTTTTTTTTTCTAAATCTCAAACGACATCTGAATGTCATGAGAATAATCTGAGTTCTTTACATAATTCAGGATAAATCTGAGAGTCATTAGCAATTCAGAAAAACTTTGAATTTATTGTAAATTCAGCTCAAGTCTCAATCTAGAGTTTTATTTGAGCCTGAGCGAGGCAAGTCATTTTGTGATAGATCACTTACTTTTTAGTTCAAACTTCGAAAAAGTAATCTCAATTTATTTCACACCAGTAATAATTAAAAAATTTCATCTATATAACTTTTTACCCGTACAAACAAAGGCGCTGCGGAATCTACTCCAAAATAAAAGTTCTTTCAGAGGGTGACGTTGTAAATATCCTTGGCGCACTATAAAACGTCGCTTCTAGCATTATATCCTGAAAAATATTATGGCACATTACACAAAGTGCAGTGGCGCTATGAAATCTTTGTTATATAACGCGATGTGGAATAGCATGAGATATAATATGTACTCACAGTAATTTTATGGGAGCAGGACTTAGAAGAGATCGCTGTTGAACATTTTTAGACAAAGGACATGAAATTGTTCAAAGCCGACGCCTCGTTGGTTCAGAATAGGTTACGAATTCATGCTTTTGTGAAAGGAAATTTTATTATAATCAGTGGTAGAAGAGAGTGGAGCTTATTTGATGAGCGTTGATGCGGTTTGTCGTGGCGGATTGTCGTTCGGCGTGGTGGTCTAAGGAGCCTTTGTTCAGCAGTGGACGTCTTCCGGCAGATGATGATGATGATGAAATGTGATGTAATAGTAAATTTAATTATTTCTAAATTACAAATTACCTAAGTATATTAAAAATGTCAGCAATCGATTCAGTAACCGATTCTGAACTTTGTATACAATACGCTGAGATGACCGAAAGTCGTGCACCTTCCTAAAATATTAATCGTATAAATGTAACACGTTAAAGTTAATATCATTACAACGAATAAGATTATTAACTTCTTTTTCGTCTTATTATTTTTACTTGTGCGTCAAGTTAAATTATAACTTTTAACGAACATTTCATTTAATTAACAACGTTAAAAGTCGCAACAGGAGTGCGTGTTTGACCAGAGGCGGGGTAATTACCCCACTGGTCATTGTAATTGCGTAACAAACTTTCAATCAGAATCTAAATAATTTTGAAGGATATTGCTAATTCATTGCTTCATAAATGTTCGAAAAATTGGTCTGCTCGACAACGTTAATAGCGCAATGAATGTTGTTGAACTGTCAAAATGAAAACCATTCCTACTGTTTTAAATAGTTCAATCCACGACGACGCGCCCCACTCTTCTTCCTTATTGTTAGCGATTATCGCTAGTGTTTTAGTATTTTCTTTATACACTAATTAGCCACCAATAATAATTAGTGTGTATCGACAAAACTAAAACACTAGTGGAATGTTGCTCACTTGTGCTGTAAGCATTAGGAAAAAGAATGGGGCGCGTCTTCCTGGATTGCACTATCTGTAGTGTGTTACGCAATCACCCCGTTATAGTGTCATTTCTATACATTTTTATTCTATCATCTATAGCACATACGTCGTTTGTTTTATCCACTTTATCAAACGCACAATACACGTGTGGTAAACATGACTTTAATTTATTTACATTCAATGACTTTGCGTTTTTTTGCGATTATTATCTGCGCCATAACTATTATTTACATAGGTGCCTCCTGATAAACTAGATTGATTTAGGTACTTGAATAGATTAATGTCTGGTGTCTGTCTGTCAAAATAAAAGTCAGCATTAACAATCATTTTAGTTTTTATTTTCTACTGTACAAAACACTTAATGAATATTTTTTGTATTTATAATTATTATCACAATATTACATGTAATCTAAGAAGTTAATCATAGGTAGTCAGCCTCAAAACGATGCATCTACAGGGTCAAATTAAATTAGCTAGCCAAACGCCGCAGACATGATGTGTAGGTATCGTTGTCTAAGCATGATAGTACGATAACTGTGGTGTAGTTACTTGAAGTAGTTGTGAAAATCAGTTTTTTTTTTTATTATATCGTTACACATCAAGTTTACACGGAAAAATAAACTGATTTTGATAACTTTAAGTAACTTCAATCGTTGACCCCAAAAAACACTGAATCATTTATTTTTTCGTTTTGTCGTATTTAGATATTAATTTCCATTACGTCTGCGGAGTTTCACTAGCTAATTTAATTTAATCCTGTATGGGCAGAACTATAAAAAATAATTTAATTGTGCGCAATCTTTGTTCCTTATTATTGTATCAGACCACAAGACAACACATTCGGTACTTGAGTGTTGCTACAGTACATTGATACAGTATGGAACACAAATTGTAGATAATCAAAATAATGAATTCCTGTTGTACTAGGTACATTATTTTGAAGCTGTCTTTATTTGTATGTTATCATTAGAGTGCGTTTACAAACACTTATCTCACATACACATACTGACACATCCGGAAAACTATCACTTGTATAATGCCCAATAAATACTGATTCCGAGTAGGAATTGAATCAATCTACTTCGAATTTTGAACTTTATTCCGACAACTTCTAATTACAAAAACTGATATTAAACCTAAGTGGCCGATCACACACAATAACGTGAAACGGAGCCAAATTTCCCGCGCGGAATCGCCTTTTTTATTGATTATGTAAGAAATCACCGCGCCGTATCACGTCGTTTATCTGCGACGCGTCGCGTGGCGCGTTGTAGTAATCCACCTATGTGATCGAATTTCATTAAGAACTTTACGTGTGTCGAAATAAAGTTAAAAATATGATAACTGTCTCGAAGCTTTGGACTTGGACTTAAAGTTAGAATTCGTCTTGTAAAGAGATGGAAAGACTTTACAAAACAGTCGATATATTCTGTAAAAGTATCACCGTCAAAATGTAAGTGAAGTGATCTGTCATTATGCCCGATGCTTGGGATTGATATAATTGATAGCTCACTTTAAGATCACTGTGAGTTTGATTCAGCTAAATTTTTTTTTTACAAAATAGATCAACAACATTTCAGCTACTTTAACTACTTTTAACCTTGGCTCTAATAATATAGTTATTCCTAACAAACTTATACAAACTATAAGCTAAACCGGCTACAATAAAAAATAGGGACAGTAACACTGCTAATACTACTGCAAGGAGTTCAAATTCTAAGTATTGCGCCCACGATATGTTGGCGGCGGGCGCTCGGAGATGCTTCGCGCCGCCGTGACGCAGCACGTGCTCGATCCACCACATTCCACGTTCTAATGGTTTCATTGGCTGGTCAAGCATGAGAGTCCTTAGGCGAACAATGTTTTTGCGGTAGCTGTAAGGGAAAAGTAATGGTTATCACTCTGCTATTTCAAAAACTTATAATCTGAAGGGCAATTCCCGTATTTTACAGAAAATTCGCGTTCCAATCTCAGTCGCAATCTGTCAAAAATACCTCGAATTTCCGTACAAGTTATTGATATTGTTTCTAAAGCTACGGTTTCCTTGGAAATCATAGCTTTTCGGTTATGTCATATTATAAAGGCTGTCACAAAAATTTGTCCTTTTCACCAGTACTTATTTGACATTAATGTGTCGAAAAACGCTCTGTGTTTGGACAGCCGTTGTTGAAATTCCAATTTTTTTAGGTTTTTTGCAATTTGCAGGTCAGTGTTAGATTTTATGTTGAACAAAAAATTATTCGCGACCGTAACAGTTATAAATTTATACAATTATAATCTTTAAAATCATCAACACAACCCTCTTACTTCATACATACATATAATCCTATTGATTGTTATTTTATGAATTATTAATTCAATAGGATTATATATTGTAAAGTCAATAAAAATAAAATAAAGCGACTTGATTTCGAACCCTGGACTGTTTTATGTTGGCCACTGATGAGATAATGTTGGCAAGATTAAGTTTTTTTTAACGGTCATTAAGTTTTAACATAACTGTTCAAGTGTGGTGTAAACCTTCAGTTCTTTTTTATCGTTGCTTAGATTCTTAACATAACTGTTCAAGTGTGGTGTAAACCTTCAGTTCTTTTTGATCGTTGCTTAGATTCTTAAAGAAAAATGTGTGCAAAAACTATAATTTATTATGAATATTTATCGTATAAAATGTTTATTTACCTGTCATCTCCAATAACCTTTTCTACGGCATTGGTAAATAATTCTTCACTAAGCGATGCCAATTCCAGTTTGACTCCAATTCTGTGATGTTCATATTTTTCTACATTGAACCATTGATCACCCAACATTGGCACACCAACCAGAGGTACTCCTGCTGTGATAGCCTCGTCTGTTGATTGCAGACCTCCTTGAGTTACAAACAGTTTAATCTTGGGGTGTTCTGCAAGAGAAGAAAGGACACAATTAATAATGTTGTCAATAGAGGATTTTTAGAGAAAGTCAAGCTCGTAATTACTTTATCACCATAAGCTTGTACGTCATGAAACGAAAAGAGGCGCAGGGGTCTACTTTGTTCGTTAACGAAGATAGGGTTCATCCGAATGTAGTTTAACCGTCAAAACAAGTGACAAATTATTATTTTTTGGACAGGCAAGAACACCTCGGCATTATGACTTCTGTCAAACCGAGTTGCCATTCATTTTTAGTTCGGGCCCCAAACTAATGTTATGCCCGTAAGTGATACGGAGAAGAAAACGCACGTAACATCGGCTAAAAATAAGTGAGTACATCTCTATATTCGAGCGATCTTATTGAAAAACATCTTAAAGGTGATAATTCTAAGAATTTCGGGTTTCAATGTTCAAATAATCAAACCTGCACCTGATAGCACTGCAAATTGCAATCCACACTGCAGGTAGGTACATATTTTAATCACTTTGTTTACATTTTAATCATACACTTTTGGAACAGACTACATTTATTATAATATTATGATGTTTATACCTACTGTACTACTACGCTGTCTACTATAATATGGTCAAGGTCAACATGAGATAACAAATAGACGCGATATTTTTTATTGACTTAACGAGTTCCTATAACGTCATGTTTCTATTTTGATATCGTAAGACGGCTTATTAGACGATTCGCACGAATTTACTCGCCCGGAACGGGCAAATCGGCACTTTTAAATAATAAATTTTAACTCTTATCATTTCTCTGCGCTATACCTACTTTATTGCTTCCTTTTTTCTATACTTTGTTGCATAAAATTAAAAATGTGCCAAATCAAAGGTTGTTTTGTACGTTAACAGATCCACATGATTTACTGTCATTAACATAGGTATAGTATTACTTCGATGACTTGCTGTTTCTGTAATTACCGTCAAACTTATTATATACTAAGCATGGCTGGATGAACCAACTTGGTATGCATAACAACATAAGTAGGTATCATAAAAAACTTGTATCTAATCTTATGCGATACATTATTATCGATCTAAACTAATATTATAAAGAAAAAATATTTTATTTTTATATGTTACGATTTCACGCTTAAACGGCTGGACGGATTTAGATGAAATTTTGCACATGGGTAGACCATGACTTGGATTAGGACATACTGTACTTTTTATCCCGATATTTCTACGGGATCAATACTTATGCAGGTGAAACCGCGGGGTGCAGCTATTTTATTAATAAAACTGAGCACGTTAGGTATTAAGTTAAACTGCGTATCGTAGGTAATCATAGAATAGGGGCATATGATTCTGTTTAACAACTACTGATGGTCTATTCAGAAAAATCTCATCGAAGAAACTTATGTGAAATAAGGTTTGAATCCTTAGATTGTGAAATGACAGATCACTTAATCATATTTTAAGGTGCGATTTTTTACAAAACAACACAATAGATTCATTGAATGCCAGGACTAATCACTAAAAAAGTAAAAAATAAAGTATGTTCATCAAAAAAGGGAAGTGACCAATCTATTAAAATAAATTAATTAAGTATCAACTTTACTTACTAAGCAGATCTGACTGTGGCAGCCACTTGGATATCCTGATGTTAGCTGACTTCCCAGGCAGTTCATCCTTGTCCCACTTCCACAGCACATCATAAGGCATTTTAGAGAAAGCTTTCACTAGTGTTTGGATCTTCTCAGGAGGAAGAAGACTGGGCTTCACATTTGTACCAAAACTGATATAAATAACGCCGTGCTTTGATGAACTAAATATGATTTTAGATCCTGAAAAGAAGAATAATTCAAGATTAGCAATATGTCTTCAGTCGTGTGTGAGTATCTAGGTGGTTTGTTCCTGTGGGATGATTCCCGATTACAATGCATGCGAAGCCGCTGGTAAAAGCTAATTTCATTTAAACTTTAATTATACTCGGCTATTATAGTAGGCTCGTGCTCCCCATTACATGGGACTTAAACATAGCTGCTGAAATGTGGGTGTACTAGGAGTCACTTCTGCCGAACCCTTTGGAGGAAACTGGCGTGAATATGTTATGTTTTAATTATACTACAGTTTTGAATTCATCCCTTGCTGATAGGACCTCTGCCTCTTATCAGAACAATATGAAGAGGCCCTTAGTGTCATATCATAGTATCTTTCTTCTTAAGGACGATTTCCTCCAAACGTCTCGCATTAGATCGGTTCGGAAAGGATACGAACGGATGCGGCGAGAGCCGATCGCGTCCGGCAGGATGTCGACGCCTACGATCGGCTCCGTACCGTCGCTTGCGAACGTATCCACCAAACAAATAAATTTTTCTTCTAAATCCATGATTGAGTGACGTCTGAAGTGCGTGCACTTTCGAAAATGAGTTGAGTGCACGCGACGACAGCCGGAAGGATTCGATCGGATACAACGACAGGCGAACAGAGCCGATCACGCGTCGCAGCATACTTTCGGCTACGATCGTGTGTGGCGGAAGACGCCCGCGGTCAAGCTGATGTGCGCGGCTTAGTAATATAGGCTTTAAGTATTGTTTACACGGTTTAATATCGTTTAAAGATTGTAAAATCCGTTCTGATCTGATGCGATACGAGCCGTTATGTGGATATCATCCTTTACGGATCATTCTTGTTCAAATAATACTAATCAAATAATCAAACAGACAATCAATCTAATTAGACTACCTAAATATCTTCTGTTTTCACAAACATATTCATTAATAAATTAATCAAATACACACACACACACTTTTATTCACTACGTACATTCTTTATTATTACAATAAAACAGTAACACGGAATGTTTATAGGTTATAAAATAACGAAATTGTCAGCTGAATGCTATCTACACAGATACAGGCCTCGCCTGGTTCAGAAGATAGAGTCAATACCCAAAGTAAAACTCTCTTTACTACCGCTAATACGAGTACTGTGGAATTATTAATGTATAATGTATATTACATTAGTATACTCACCTAGTATTAGCTGGCGGCAAATATACTACTTTTTTTTTTGTTTTCGCGTCGATGGTTTTACATACATATATAATTGTGTTAAATAAATCGGGCTATGTACAGACGCCACCACATCAAGTTACTACAATCCGTCAAATTTCTTTAATAGATTTTCAACTTTTTTGCCAAAGAATAAGATTCAAGGTTGATTGGGAAAATTTGACAGTTTCGGGTAGCTTGATGAGCTATGGCGTCTGTACGTGGCCACGCAAATCTAAACATCAGTGGCTAATGGTGTGTGGACTTGGACACTTCTACAGATGGGGTCATCATCATCATCATCTTCTACCTATCCTTAACCTAACTGTTGGTGTCGGCTTTCAGTCTAACCAGATGATATGGCTTTGTGTAGATTATTTCATCACCACTGTTTTCAAAACGGTGAAGGAAAACATTGTGAGGAAACCGGCATGTCCTAGAACCAAAAATTCAACAACATCTACCAACCCTCACTGAACCCGCGTTGTGGATTACGGCCCACTTCCTCTCCCCCTGTGTCCCTGTGTCCCAGCAGTTGGAACATTATAGGCTGAGTGTTATGGTTTGATTAATTATCAGATATTGAAAGCCATGCATCAAACACGATAGAAAATCAATTGTCAATCACTCAAAAACACAAATCACGCGCTTAGAAGTTGTCAGGGCTTGATTACTTTATCAGCTAATTGAGCTTAACGGATTCCAATGCCGTTTATATCAGGCCCCACTTGAGTGACTACTCCATCTATTAGTGGAATATCATGATGATTGTGCAGAATTGAAACAAGACAGACATTTGCAATTAGGCAGATGTACTAACATACCTATATGGCGATAAGATAAGTTATAGAATGACTTTTGAAAACGTGTGGAGAAATAGATTCTTGTAAAAAATCCCAAGGGTTCTTGTGTGTTTTGTCTATAAGGTCTAGATTTGCTTGTCTGGAGTTATACATACCAAATAAAATGGTGTAGCATAAGCATAGCATAATCAGCCTATAATGTTCCCACAGCTGGGACACAGGCGTCCTCTGTGAGAGGGAATGGGGCATAAACAACCACTGGGGCCCAGAGGGGCCAGAGCGGGTTAGCGAATGTCACATGTCTTAGAATTTTTGTTTCTAGGGTTTCTAGGTCTTGCGTCTTATTATTTTACACCCTAGAACTATTTGTAAACATACTTTTTTTTAGTTTGACCTACTGTGCAGTACCTAACAATGATTTTACTCTCTATTTTTTTTTCTATTCTTTTCAAAATCTAACCACAGTAGTTAATAAAAATAACCTTACATTTGAAATAACTGGAGGGGTAGGTATTAAAATAATAATATGTAATAGGAGGCGAGTCTATAATCACAAACAGATGGAAAATGGCTATAATGATGAAAAATCTCTATAACATTGTTTCCATAACTGGGAATCAAATTCAAGGTCCTAGTAATCGCGCTTGCGAAAACTACACTAATATTATAAAGGCGAAAGTTTGTGAGTGTGTGTGTGTATGTTTGTCTCTTCTTCACGCTCAAACGGCTAGACTAATTTTAATAAAATTTCGTATGGAGGTAGCTGACACCCTGTGTTTACATAATTAATAGGCTATTTTTATCCCTATATTTCCACGGGATCGAAACTTACACGGGTGAAACAGCGGGGCGCAGCTAGTACATAATAAAAATGGCTTACCTGAGGCAATTCCTTATGCGGTTTCTGGGGCAGTCCTCCCAAATGGATGACACTCGGCGGCACAGGGCGACTTCCTTCCCAAATTGGATTGATATTTAAAAACAACATCTCAACATTATTCTGGAGTTCTTGCAGATCCGGAATATCGGGTCCAAAATGTTTTTTCATCAGTTTGTTCTCTGCATCTGCCATATTTTCAAATAAAACGTCTATCATGTATTTATTGTATAATTCATACAACTTCTCATACATTGTCAGATTGTTGATTCTCTGATTCATTGTTTCAGGATACAAGAATGGATGTTCTGGAGCACCAATTACTTTATAATTAACCCATACGGCTCCGAAAGAACTAATTTGAATCAAAGGCGCTTTGTAAACATGTGAAAAGGCTATTGCTGGCCGAACAAGCGCTTCTGTAAGCAAGAGATCAAACTTGTTCTTTCCTTGGACTAAATCCTTTACTTCTTTGACTTGCAATTGCACGTCCACCAACTCCATAATTACTTCTACTCCAACCTTCACTTGTGATATGAGATCTTCTTTGTTTCCTCTTCCTGATGCTATGAACGCCTCCCACACTTTGTATGATATATCGTGGACATCGATTTCCGTAAGATTTTTAGGAGCTTCACCTTTCTTGAACATGGGATCTGCTGTTATCACTGTCACTTCATGTCCACGTTTGAGGAGTTCCATCGTTATCGGCCTAAAGGTTATCTGGTGACTGATGGACGGGATTGGGTACACTGCCAGTATCCTCGCCGCGTCAGTGACGAAAATTTGTAAGAGAAGACCCAATGCTAGACCCACTAACGTCGCCATTGTGATGCCCGGTTACAACTAATTGGAACGAGTTGATCGACGTGTGTTTTATACATAAACTAAGCGAGATAAGTACGGTCAGTATTATTATAGATGACTTGCACGTTTTTTTTTATTCGTTCTCTTTTTATCAGTCTTTGATAACGTGATATAAATATTATTAATAATAGTTTATTTTTGCAGATTTTTGTTTTACATTAGATGAAATTGCATGTGTCGAGTCATCTAAGTTGACACTTTTAATAATACCTACTGTAGTTTTTTTTTTTTAATTTTAGTGCAATTTTAACGCCACATGGACATGATGAAATTTAAACATTCATCTAAATTATCTAAATATACGGTGTAACATAATTAACGCAAGACCACACCAATTAGAATAATGAGTTAAAAGCATAATACAATGACCAAAACTTTATTTTTAAAGCTTGCTAATTTTATTAAGAAATTCGTGTTGACAATAGCATTAGTTTATGCATTTAAAATTGAGTCTTATATACTTGAAATAAGACTTAATTTTATTTGGCTCAATCGGCGGTTATTATGAAAAAATACATAAAATAAAAGTTACTGAAATCGATTCAGTAGTCAATTATGAACAACTTTCAGGGCGTTTATTCGGTTACACATTGTATAACATTCAAAGTCCTGACTGAGTGATATGTGATATATCAACGCAGAGCCTAAACCGCTGGTCCTAGAGACATGAAATTTGGAGGGGGTGTTTTTTGTGAAAAGCAGGTATCCACTAAGAAAGGATTTTTCGAAATTCCACCTCTAAGAGGGTGTATAGGGGAGGGTGAACTTTCACGTGTACACAGTCGCGGGCAGAAGCTAGTAATATTATAAAATCTATGTGTCTATCTCACACATTGACTGCGTCTTTATCTCGTAGCAGTAAGGGTTATTTTCATAGTGCTACTGGTATCACTGTGCATTTGACAGTCATCTTAGCAGAGGCACAGGTGAAGGTTATTTAAAAATAGATTAATTCGGAACTGTTTGCCTCTATTAATAATCAAACCAAGAAATTGATGATAAGATTAGAAAATTAGCTTTAAATTATTTTTTAGATTATGATATGCAATTTATACGCAACTAGCTTTTGGCCGCGACTTCGCCCGTGTAAAGATCGGTAATTATTCCACAGGAACGTCCTACTGGGATTCATAGTGTCCTATGTCCTAACCCTGGCCATGGTATATTCGTCATGAAAACATAACAGACAGTCAGGCAGGTAACACAATGTTTGACTTATTACGAGTATATAGGAGGTTCTCATTTCGGTTGTATTTTTTTTTATGTTTGTTACCTCAGTACACTGTCATTTATAGACCGATTTGGAAAATTCTTTTTTTCTTTAAATAGTTCCAGATTGGTCCCATTTTTGTCAAAATTCAGTTCTGATAATGGGAAACTGGAGAAATCGAAGGAACTCTTCAAATATTATAGGCACACCTATAGGGATTTGGGTATTATTAATAGTAACTCGTGCATTTGCTCTCAGAAAGCACCATTTGGTGAAGTGGAACTGATGACAATGACCACAGATGGTCACCGGATCTACTCAATAATAAGTATTTCACGGGTTGCGATTCGATTACTTTAATATGGTTGCCAAGCAATTTATGCTCGTCACTATGCGAATGGTGAAATGGAGTACCAGGAGAACTCCTCAACAAATAACGTCTTTGCATCGGGAAAAGCAATATTTTGTACAAGGCCATAACAAATTGACATTAGGCTATTTTTAGGGTTCCGTACCTCAAAATGAAAAATTGTAATCCTTATAGGATGATTTTGTTGTCTGTAAAAACCCTTTTTTTTCAGGAACGTGTGCTAGTTAGCTATCAAGTTGAAATAGATATCAAAAACTCAGATCTACGGTTCCTTGGAGCTGTAAAAATTAAAGTTCCAAGTCACCGCAATAAAAACTTCGGCCATTTATGTCGCTTAGGATACTTGCAAATAAACCAGTCTATAATTTATAGTCGTTCCCGTTGACCTATCCTAGCAGCATGAGTTTGGCGAGAAACAAGATCTGACAGTTCAGGTAGAGAGAAAAACCCGAAAATTGTTGATAATATGTCGGAGGATGTATTCGGAACCAAGTTGATTGTTGGTTTCAAAACAATAGATAATAATAAAATAATAATAATAAAAACTTTATTGCATAAAAGGTGTTGCAGTAGATATCGAAAGCTTACTAAAAATACTTGAAAATCATAGTTTATTTTAATTTGTTTTGAAACATATTCCTATTGTGTAAAATCGTATTAATTTCTTTGAAAGTTACTATTTTGTATAATGTTTTACGCAGCAGAGGTACGCCTCGAGCGGGGTTGAGGCTCTATCTTGACAGACTGCACGTGATAGAAAGTGGAAAAAAAACTACATTTTTATTTTTTTTATTTAGCGAGCTTTGAGTGCCGGGATGATTAGTTATTTAATATGTGTAAAAGTACCCAAGAATATGGTATGAGGACTAGGCAAAACTCCCGCTATGCAGCGTGATTTCCTTACATTGGCTTTTAGCAACTTAATAAGGTATTTGCACCCAATAAGGACCACCTTTATTAGAATACTTATAAATTAAAAAAATATGTAATTACACAAAGTATCGCTTATAAGATAAAAATAAAATTTTATGAAGATCTATAATTATTACAAAAAATACACAGTTTGCTTTGTTAAACTGAAAAAAAAACAGTTTCAAAAATGTTTATGTTATGCCATATTAAGCACCTATGCTCCTATTAAGGACCATAATAAAATGTAACATATTTTGATTATTTTGTAATAATAATACTTTTAATCTAACGTATACAATAGTATTAATAAATTAATTATTATATTATTAGCAAATATTTAATATTTGACCAAAAATTTTAAGGTGGGCCTTATTATGTCTATCAAAGTGAAAATTAAGAATAAAACTAATTTTATTTCGGTAATCAACATATATATATTTTTTTTGTAAGTAATTACTTTTTCTTCAGTCATTAATTAGAGTATTTTAAGGAAAATCAGTCTTAATTTATTATATGATACCTTGATGGGCCTTATTAGGAATACTAAAATATCAACTTTAGAAGTTAAAGGCATACCAATATGAGCGAACTTAACTATTCTCGCAACTAAATCATTTTCAAAATCTTCAGTGGACGTACACTTTCGACCCAATTTCTTTTTGTAACTCCCAGTAACAAGATAATTTTTAATGTGTATTTTTTATGTGGTCGCAGCCGCTCGTTCTGACATCTTAAGAGCTTCTTCAAACCAGTTGCCACGTCTTTTCCTAGCTGGTAGCTCCTCCATTGTGAATTGCCTAGTGATAAAAATAAAAAAGAAAATAAATATTAAACAACAATTAAGTTGAAATCAAGGTGCTAGACAACCAAATTTAACTATAATTATTAAACTTAATCGTCACACAGATATATTTGTTACCAACAAGTTCTCAAAAAGGTGCTACAATGAAAGTATGTAGGTACATATAAAAAGATTAGCTCCATTTAAACCATAAGAAGAAACTATTTTAATGATTCTTATTATTGGCCTACCTTGTTATAAATACAAAATAATAATTATATTTACTTACTTCATTTTATCCTACATTCATAATTAGAAATAAAAATATAAAAAAATCATTAATTACTTAAATAATAAAAATTTACGCCAAATTCATACTTCTATTATGGACCGGACCTTAATACAAACTCGTATTGTGGTCCTTATTAGGATTTGGGTATCCTGATTGATGACAAATTTTAAAGTTGTGTAATGTAAAAATAACAATGTATTTACCTTTGTAGAGTTATCTCTGAATGTTTAAATCCAATCTTCTATAAAAATTTACTTAAAAACACTATTTTTTTCACGAAAACTTACAAAACAACGCACATCAATTTTATAAAATGGTGTCTCTAACCGCTGTCTTACACAAACTGGACGCTACTGACAAAATCGCAGCATCTACGCGTCATCGCGCGATTGCATTTAACCAATAGGTGGTATAGCATGCTGCGCGCGAAATTTGAAGCCGTTGAAAAAATGCCAAGTCTGATTTTTCTAAAGTGGCCCTTAATAGGAGCTGGTCCTTATTGGGTGCAAGTACCTTATTACGAACATAGAACACCACTGAGGATCTGTCCTGCCTATCTATTCTGTAAAAATCTCACCGTGATAACATAGGTGAAGTGAGCGTAAAGTGAACTATCAATGGAGGCAATTCCTAACATCAGGTGGAATGACAGCTCACTTCACCTTAGTTTTCACGGTGAGATTTTTACAGAATAGCACTGCTGTACCGTCAAACTGTTGTAACCAAAATCTTCTTCAAAGTTGGCGGTAAACCCATTTTATAGTCTTACGATATTCCCGGTACCTCAAATTTTGCCGCCCATTCTGCCGCCATGTTAGACTTATCAAAGATGGTGGTGGTGGAACTGCTAAGTAACTTATAACATAGATAACAAGTAACAAGAGCTGGCGAACAGAACCGGATTAGTCCACGAAAATAAATTTTACACGGTAGCTAAAAAACTAATATCAGTGTATGAAGGTGACTAATAGATTGCAATAATACATTGCATTAGGATATGTCGGTGGATTATTATTCTATTGTTGCATGAGGTACCTATTTTTTATTTACTTCTATATTCTGGAAGTTATTCAAGAAATAAAAATGGACTAAACCGGTTTTGCTTGAAAAAGGTGGACTTATCCGGTTGTGACTGCAACCGTGTGACAAGTCCGGTTTTGTTAGTATCGGACAAATCCGGTTTTGTATAAAAGAGGAATTTAAAATTAAAACAAAATTATAGATCTAAAAGGTTTATTGTATTTTTGTTTACAAAAAAAATGAGATAACAACTTCCGTAATATCTACTTCCAGACATTCGCAATCGTCAACGTCATCACGTTCACCTTCTTCATCAATCTCAATGGTATCTGTAGATCTAGACGCAGTCTGTATTATCTCTTTATACCATTCTATTTCTGGATGCTCAGCCCAGTCATCACCAAACTGCGTTACCAAAATACGCTCAACGTCTTTTTTCTTTTGAGGGTTAATCTCGTTTACTGAAGGCATTCTTCGAAGTAGTGATGGATGGTTTACTCCCTGCTTAAGAATGTTCGTATAAGGCACAGTATCTTCGTCATTGTTATAGTTATTTAAACTTTTAACACCGCACATAAAGCGCGTTAGTGAAGGCGATGTATTACAAGCGCCTCTGCCACGACCTCGTCTAGAACCACGACCACGACTTCGAGTTTGAGTAACTTCGGAGTCAACCTGGTTTTCTATTCGTTTTTTAATTATAACCCTTTTGGCATCACGAATACATTCCAGTTTTTTATAATGAGTTTCCAGCCCTTTTATGTCGAATAAATTCCAATCCTCAGAGAGAACCTTGACTTTGCCATGTTTAGCATAAATTTCATGATATTCTTGGGGTCTGAGTAATAAAGGTTTTTTTCGTAAATCTTTCTCAACCCTGCCAAAGACCCGATCTGCAGGCAAATAACTGTGCCCTCGTACAGGAAAAGTCACTATAATTTTATCGAGATTAGAAGGCGCATGATTTTTGAGCCAAAAGATTAATGTATGTATTACGTGGGAATTTTTATTTTGCCCTCCGCATCCATCTGCAAAAAGACGTAAAACTTCTATCTCATTTAAGTCGAGGGAGTCCAAGTGCGTATCAATATCTGTAATACACAATGAGAAGAAGCTGATTTGCCTCAGATAGAATAGGGACAGGGAATTTTCTGGTTTTCGTTTCATATGGCTAGTGCCTTTGCTCTGATCTTATGGAATGCATATTCCCCTTTTAGAGCAGCAATTTGGTTAGGATCCTTTTCTATTTTCAACTTGTTTTTGTACAATAAACAGGTGCTGCAGATATCCGACGCAAGAGATGAAAACCCAATGTTCAAATCCTTTTCAAATACCCGCTGAAACATTGACTCATTTACTTTGAGATTTTCATCACTTACTGAGTTATTATAACCTTTCCATAACGTTATAATATTTAATTCATACGACAAGTAGTTCTTTTCGACTTTTGTCTGTTGTAATGCGACTCTTTGGCAGGCAATGAAGCAATAAACTTATGAACACTTTCTTTTTTAGTCATTGAATTGCCACTCTTTCTATCTCCCCCTCTTCCATCACGAGGAATCTTACCTTCAAATAATGTCTTTGAGAGTAAATTAACCCGATGCTTACCTAATAAAATGTCTTTAAAAAAACTTCTTACATACACGTACAACATGTTTAGAATCACGAAGTAGGTAGTAGGTAACAGAAAATTCATTCGGTCGTGGTGTGGTTGAGTTTTGTTTTTCTCTCTTTCTTTTGACAAGGCAAGGTGCAATAAAGCGTACGTATCTTGTGCATTTTTGCCAACATTTGAGTATAAATTTCTACGGTTACTTATTATTTCGTTAAGTGTTAGAGTTTTACATTTAAAGAGGTGGCATGCGTGGTCACACGGTGATTGAAAATAAGTGAATCCTTGTCAGAGTACCTAAAACAAGGCATTAAAACATACAGTATTCATCTAACTAATTCGAATTTTAACTAATTTGTAGGTTATGTCATTCTTTCGTACTTACTTTAAATGTTTATTGTTTTCTGAAGTACGTCCTCGTTTCTTTCTCTTACGACAACCATCGTTAATACTTTCCACTGTCACATTCTCGGCCATTTTTAACACTTAACTTTAAATGAAAATACAGAAACAAAACACCAACAATGATTACAAGTAACAGCTGATTTATTTTTATAATCATATTTTAGTTGCCAGATTAATGCCAGTGTTGCCAGTGAAATAAATACAACATTTTTTACTGCGTGTTTTGTTTTTGCTGGACATTTCCGGTTTTGATTGAAAATGTGTTGAAGAAATTAATACATTACAGGACAAGTCCGCTTTAGAATGAAAATATATATATTTTTTAAAATCTTTGTGTTGAATATCAGACTAGTCCGGTTTTGTATGAAAAGGAGATGTTTCAAAATGGGCCAGGTCTATGTACAGTATCTCAAAAAAAAGAGAAAAATCCGTAGAATTCGGGACAAATACAGATAATTCAATTAAATGTGTACTGTTGTGGTAGTGAACTAATATTTATCAATTAATTTTATCGACTTTCAACATGGCGTCTCACAGATTTAGTTACTCTGTTGTTAAAAAGAGAACTGTCAGTTGTCACAACAGTGTCACTTCTGTCACTTTCGTCTAGCGTGGAAATAAACAAAAACATGTCAAACGTCATTAATCAATCAAAATGACAGCTTACCGCCATGACGGGTTGTTTTTGTGTTGCAATTTCAAGTGTAATTTCTTCTGTTTACCAGAAAACCAAGCTATTTTAAAGCAATTAGACAGTTGAGAACTGTTTTAAATGAATTTCCCTATTTTTAAGTATAGTGTACAAGGATCTGGCTCAGGCTCCATACATTTTGGAACATCTCCTTTATTTTTTAAAGCCTTTTTTTGCCTACTTCTAGCTGGTTTTGATTGAAAATATTAACAGGGAACGACGAAACTAGGTCAAGACATCACGATTCGAAAAAAAAACATTTTTTGAATAGTAGTGGACTAGTCCGGTTCTGTTCGCCAGCTCCTCATTTACTATTTTAAAACTTAATAAGATTTTTTAGCAATTTAGTATATATTTATAAGATTTTACTAAAAGATTACAAAATGTTTAAGTAAAATCTTACACTTCATATTGTTTGAAGACTACAAGAAGTTGGAGGAACGAGGGGCATGGCCAAAACATCAGCATGAAGAGTGGGTATAGTCCGCAGCAACTACCTACAGACCGCGGAGAACACTCGCTCTCTTTTGGATCGACAGCCGACGATGACGGCCGGACGTCACTCTACTGCAGTATCGTGTTTTCTAGGTGCCAACTGATTAGCTAACTAATTAAGTGTTCATATATTCTATCGATTTGATAGGTGTTGCATATTAAGTTTTGTTTGTTAAAAATAATAAATACGGTTGATTGGTGGTGCGTCTTTTCTAAATTTAACCTGTCTGTGATTGATACTCGTATAATCTAGTCATATAGTCTAGTCAGGATTTTGAATTTTATTTATAAAATTCAAAATCCTGACTGACTGATATATCAACGCACAGCCTAAACCGCTGGTCTTAGAGACATGAAATTTGGAGGGTGTGCTCTTTGTGAAGAGTAGGTATTCACTAAGAAAGGGTTTTTCGAAATTCCACCCTAAGAGGGTGAATGGGGAGAGGGTGAAATTTCACGCGGACGAAGTTGCAGGCAGAAGCAGGCAGAATCTGAAATCGTACCACTTATTTCCGGATTCAGATTGAAGGGCAAATTTAACCCAGGCAAAACGGAGGTTTATAAAGAAAAAAAGGTTAATTAGATGACAACAGTGGACAAAAACATCTAAGAAAGGGAAAACAAGCAAGAATAGTGATGAAAGAGATTTAAAAAATGATTTTATCCTACGATGGAAACTTGTTTTTTGAATCAAGTGGGGGATGGGTGCAATGTCGAGAAGGCCAATTCCCGTAATTAAAAACGTTCAAAATCTAGTCACAATCTCATCTCGGTGAAAATCAATTTCTTGTTTCATCCTTTTCAGCATTCGGGTCTTAGTTTCCAAACTTTTTTTTTGTACATATTATTATGAATATTATGTAAATACAAAACACCTTAATCTATGTATGAATAAATTACAGTCTAATTAAGTAGTGTAGAGTAAGTCTTGTTGATAAGTTTAACTCTCGGGAATGTTGATTATAACGAATCGTTTTTTTTATTTGCCCCTGTCGTTGACGCGTGTCGCTCGTGTGTATACACACTTAGTTGTTTTAAAAAAGCAAGAGTCTGTTGCTTGCTTACTACCTATGATGTGCAAGGTATAGAAGATGACAAAGGAATGAAAAAAAAAATACAGATAATTTTAATTTGAGGCAACAAAAAAATGCAAGTACTTCGTTTAATTGTTTAACATCATGTTTAATTGAAAATATTACCTCAGCATCTGCCTAGTCTTTTTCCCAACTATGTTGAATACCAGTAATTTACATGAAGCAACTGTTTGTGGACTTCCACAACCCAGTAACTAAAGAACACGATACCCCTTGGCAAGACTGGTTGTCAGACTTTCGGGCTTCTTCTTCTTCTATGAATGATAGCCAGAACCAACGTTCCGGGCAACTCTTTGGCATTTAATGTATGATCACCCATCCACGAACCGATCTCAGCAAGCGTGCTTTACCTTGAAGATGGACCCTAATGGTTGTTATAATTTAGCCTACGAAATATTATTACTTACATACATATATTCGTACAATATTATAGATATAATTACAATTTTCTATATAAATGTATCAAAATATACACACATCAAAAGTGTCTAGGGATCAACATATATTTTTGCAATAACTTTTCTCCAGATTGATATTAATTAAAATTTTCTTTAAGGATTCATCAAATAAAGTGTTTTCGTTTGTCACAGTAACGATAAACCAAGTCACCTTTGCATTAATAAAGAAATTTGCCATTTTCCTAATAAAGGGATTTTTGACATTTGAACCACTAACACAAAAGTTCGAAAAAAAGACTGAAATAACAGTTTTCTCTAAAATTTTATTGGGTAACTTAAACAATTAATAATCCGTGTTTCTACCGCGAACACTAACAACACAAGAACATCGGTTTGGCATACTCAAAATGAGTTCATCCAAATCACGCTGTGGAATGGCCGCCCATGTTCGTTGCAACAACAAAAAAAGGTCTTCTTGCGACTGGATACCCTCTATATTCGGCAGAGCTCTTCTCTGTAGCATATCCCATGCATGCTCAATCGGGTTCAAGTCTGGCGACTGAGCAGGCCAGGGCAGGACATTGATGTTAGCTGCGGCGAGAGTCTGTCTTACAACTCTTGCGGTGTGCGGTCGTGCATTATCATGCATTAACTGAAATAAGGGACCGATTTGCACTTGCACAACGATGACGTCTGATACAATCGTCTCAGCATAAATTTGAGCGTTGAGGTTGCCTCTGATCCAAATCAACTCAGTTCTTCCGCCGATCCAAATACCCGCCCATACCATGATGGTTCCACCACTATAAGGATGGACTTCCTGGCAGGATTTTAATCGCTGTTGGCGTCTAGGGGTTCTTCAGTGTCGTATACGTCTTGTATCCGGTCTCATACCAAAACGAGACTCATCAGAAAAGCACACGAAACGCCATTGTTCTTCTGCCCAATTTCTGTGTTCAAGAGCCCATTGATATCCAATCCTACGATTGTGCATTGCTATAGGTGGTACCCGTAGCGGTCTTCGGGAATGAAGGTTCACTTCATGCAAGCGGTTTCTGACTGTTTGGTCGCTAATTAAGTTCCCTGAAGAGTGATGAAGCCTCACGGCTAACATCATGGCGGTTATTGTTGGAGCTCTTCGAGTTAAGATTTGAATGTATCGGTCTTGTCTCCGTGTGGTGCAGCGATACCGTCCTCCATGGCGCTCAGCCACGGTACCAGTGCTTCGTTAACGTGTCCAAAGTCGACTGATAACACTCTGACTTGTATTCAGAGCTAAAGCCACAGTACGTTGCCGGGAACCAGCTTCTATCATTCCCACGGCTCTGAGCATTTCTTCCCTGCTTAAATGACGTTGCCGCTCCATAATAACGTTGGTTTTAATCAGTAGTAGGGAAACAGTAGCACTAATAATGTCTTCAATGCGTTGTATGTTTTTATAGGGAAAATATTGACAGCTGATTTTCATCTTTTACTCGAATTTGATTCACAGTTCCTGATTCAAATTATGTAATGCACCAAAAAGGATCCATATAAATTTATAAAATCATAAATTTATTACAAAGCCACATCTCAATCTCAAGAAATCCGCATAAAAATGCTTGATCCCTAGACACTTTTGATGTGTGTATTATCACATTCAAATTTTCTTTGCATCCGGGAATATTACCAGATGTTTATTTTCTTTTATTTTATCGTGACTACTAAAATACTTCCATAAGGTTTAAACAAGGAATGAAAGTAGGTACTAGAATAAAGGTCAGCGAAATTGCTGTCACAGTAAATATTAGTTCTAGTTCTAGGTACTGCGCCCACGACATGTTGGCAGCGGGCGCGCGCAGATATCTCGCGCCGCAGTGACGCAGTACGTGCTCCGTCTACCACACGGCGCGCTCCAGTGGACGTATCAGCGGGTCACGCATTATGCTTCCAAGTTTTACGATATTGTGACGAAAACTGCAATCAATAAAGCTCATATCAGACGCTTCACTGGAGTGAAGGTTTATTCCACGTCCACATACCTAATACCGAAAAATTACTTAGGAACGTTAATCTGCTCCTTGCATTTAAATTTTCGATCATTCAGTAGTCAAGTGAAAGATACCGAAATCAGCTGTTTAATACAAAAGTTCAATACCTACTTGACCAAAATGTATTAAACAGCTGATTTTTTTTTCGTGATTTCAGAGCTGGTCCCATAGTGAAATTTGTTCAGTTCGATGGTCTAATGAACCTCTTAAAGTTTGACGGGTTATTTTTTTAATACTTTGTATATATATTTTTAGTGGTTTTTTTTGAGTCGGGGGTTTTATAATAAAAGTAATATCTAAATGGTAAGTATCTAAAAATATGATAAAATATTGCGTTTTCGTTTTTGTTTTATATCATGATGCTGCAACTGTCATAAACTCAAACTCAAACTCAAAGCATTTATTTCAATTAAACCATTTACAGGCACTTTTGAATTGTCAAGAAGTCGGTCAGTCAGGAAAAAAATGAAGCTAGTTGCCCATTCCAAAGCGTAGTAGGTACCTATGGAGAAGAACGGGCAAGAAATTCCATGGACACTCTTTTTAAATAATATTTTTACAAAATTATTAGTTACATCATTTATGTTGAATTTATAAATATGTGAGAACGATGTAAAAAATAAATAAAAATCAAGTACGCGTTAAAGTGTCCAGAGTACAGCAATTAGTAACAAAATAACAATCCAAAAATAAAATAATTAAAAATAAGCCGTGGCAGCTAAAAGATGACCAGCCCCAACTGACGGCGCCCGTTCACGAACATGACGCATGGATCAGCACCATCCAGCTCAACCATTTTGTAGGGAACCGAATGATCCAACACACACGCCACCGTCAGCGAGACACTTGAGCGAGCATGACATACTATCAGCCGCCAGGGCACATTCTAGTCAATGAAAAACATATTACCCGGTAAATGGTAGCTCAATAGTACATAGAACTCACATCTGTGCTATGCAGTTATACAATACAAAGGAAATTGAGTTTATACAATGCAAAGATAGTCTTACAATCTTCAGCAGCTCCAACAGTATTTTCAAGTGTTAATCAATTAGTTGTGGTTGTGGAGCAGGACCAGCATTGAGCCAGGCATTTTTATCAGCGATGTAATCTCCTAACTTATAATATGCCTGCCTACATAGTGTGCGTTTTATACATGACTTGAATTTTGTCTCATTCAGTTGAAGAATGTGGGGAGGTAGGGTGAGATGTCCAACAGTCAACCAGTGGTACACATTGAGCCACCCTTCCTACTTTGTAAACGCGACGTTGCCAAACCGTGTCGTGGACAAGAAAGTACTCAGTTGTAACCGCGCTGCCCGCTCCCCAGTCACGAGCGAGCTAGCGCCAAAGACGCCCGTGTGGCGGACCGCATTATACTTTTCGGCGACAAAACAAAATAAAACGTAAGTACTATCTTTTCTTATTACTTCTGTTATGTATAGTTTTTCTGTGTGACATTTATTATACTTATTATAGTGTTTATTGGGGTATCGTATAAAACTAAAATGACTACGGTAACTCTTTTTGTTTGTTTTTGACATAACCTTAAATATTGAATGGTGTGTGTAGTACACAGTGAACCATGAACGTAGATTGAACAGTGAACCGGTTCACTGTGTACCACCTCTATGTTGCTACTTTATGTGGGTAGGTTTTGAATTTTATACATAATTTATATTGAGTTGAAACATTACATTGTAGCTGAATATGACTACTCCGTTTCGTATTTAAAATTAAAAAGCAAATTTTATCACACATTTTGTGAGCCTATAGAGCCAGATATTGCAATGGTTACAAAAAATGATATAAAATATATATTACCGAACCCCAAGGTAGACGGCAGCAGTCGCCGAACAGCAACATTCAAATTTCCAATTAACCTATCTCTTTTGAACTTCCCGTTTTGATTTTTAGTTGCTTTTTCTTTTGAATTTTTGTTTTTTGTGTTTTGTATTTAAGTTTTTCTTTCGTAAGAATAACAATTGTAATTATTAAGACTGATTAGTACAAAGTCGACTGAGCAATTGATCTCTGTGAGCCTAAGATATTTGTTAAATTTTTTATAACAATAAATATTTTAAGCACATTGTTATAAATATTTAAGTTTAATAAAGTTGATTATTTGGTAACATATACAAGACGTTTTATTGCTTTACCTACCTTTAGTTTTGTAGCATTAATACGATGGTTCACTGTGTACATGTTGGTTCACTGTTGACCTAGCCCCCGGTTCAGAGTGTCCCACGAGGTGGACTCAGTGAGCCATTTCCCATATTTAAAACAAAATTAAATATATCCTATCCTGTTACGCTTGGGTCTAAAATTAATATGCTAAATTGAAGTCAGATACATGAGAAGTATTTTAGTAAAAAAAAATCTTTATTATGTTTAGAAACACTTCAGTTTTGAATGAGCAACTTTTTCATGGTTCACTGTTGGACACCTCACCCTATTTTATTATAACATTTTAAACAGTACCCCATAAAAGATGAGTCTACTTTTGCTAGTCTGAAACCTAGTTGAACTAAAAGGTCCCTATTTCTAGTACTATAATTATGTCTTTCACCTCTTTTGCTAAAAAGATGTAAATTTTTCCTTACATACATGATGTTTTCGTAGATATATTGACAAGGCACCGTCATGATGTTAATATCCTTAAACAGTTCCCTTAGAGAATCGCGCTTGCGGAGATTATATATGGCTCTGATGGCTCTTTTCTGCAGAATAAAAATAGAATCGATGTCTGCTGCCCGTCCCCAAAGTAAAATACCGTAAGACATGATACTATGAAAGTAACTAAAATAGACTAGTCTCGCGGTACCTACATCAGTAAATTGACGGTTTTTTCTGACAGCATAAGCTGCCGAACTGAGCCGTCCTGCAAGAGATGTTAAATGAGGACCCCATTGTAGCCTTGAGTCGAGCGTGATCCCTAGGAAAACTGTTTTTTCGACGAATTCAAGTTTCTCCTGATTCAATATTATCTCACAATCACTACTCTTGACATTTGGTAAAGAAAATCTTATGCACTTAGTTTTTTTCCCATTTAATACTAAATTATTAGCAGTGAACCAATTTTGGACCTGCAGTAGGGCGTTATTTACGTCGTCAAAATTTGTAGTACGTCTATTTACCTTAAAAATTAAGGAAGTGTCATCAGCAAATAACACCATTTGTGGTTGATTTTTTAATAAATGGAGTAGATCATTAATATACACTAAAAAGAGGAAAGGACCCAATATCGAGCCTTGTGGCACACCAATTTTTACTGTTAAACCAAGTGAATTGACACCATTTATTTGAACTTGCTGTTGTCTATCATTTAAATAAGAACTAACTAAACTGAGCGCAAGTTTTCCGAGTCCGTAATGTTCAAGTTTCAAAAGCAAGGTTTCGTGATCGACGCAATCAAATGCCTTGGAGAGGTCACAAAAAATTCCTATGGCGTCTTGCGACTCTTCCCATGTGTTAAAAATGTGTTTTAATAAGGTTACACCGGCGTCGGTCGTACAACGTCCTTTGGTGAAACCATACTGTTGATCGTGAAGGATTTTATTCGTGTTAAAATGATTGAGCATTTGATTAAGCATTATCTTTTCAAACACCTTGCTGAACACCGGTAACACGGATACGGGTCTATAATTGTTAGTGTCTTTACTGTCCCCAGATTTGTAAAGTGGTATTACCTTACTGTATTTCATTAAATCGGGGAAGACTCCTTGATCCACACACGAATTAAATACTAAGGCTAAATAAGGCGCAATAGTCTCAATTATGGAGGTACAGACTTTAATGGACATTCCCCAAAGATCTTCGGTCAATTTGATCTTTATTTGTTTAAAAGCTTTTATTACTGTTACGGGGTTAATATGCCTAAAGTTAAATTCAATCGGGCAGGCTGAAACATTCGCCGTTACTAAATTAAAAGCGAGCGAGGGCGAGGAATTTAAGGTTTCAGTTGTTTTGAGTGGGATACTAGTAAAGAAATTTACAAATTCTTGAGCAACTTCTTTGTAATCGCAAATGAGACCACGTGACGTCTGTAGGGTGTAATCAGAATTATGCTTTTTGTTCCTGTTTGTTTCATTATTGATAATTTTCCAAACCGTCTTTATTTTATTGTCTGCTGATTTAACCTTATTGCTAATGTATAAGGCTTTAGCAGCCTTACAAGCGTTCTTAAATGTTCTAGAGTAAGTAGCAACATACTTATTAAAAGTTTCCGTGTTGATATAAGGCTTAAGGCCATACAGCTCGAAAAGTCTTTCCCTACTTTTCCTAAGTCCTTTAGTTGCCCAGTCACAAAATAAAAACTTAGGGCTGATACTTTTAGTTTTCTTTTTAAAATAATTATTGAATTCGGTTTGGACTACCGAAAATAATTCTTTATACAAAATATTAACATTGTCCATTGTAAGGTTCTTTTTACTTAATTTACAAACTAAAGTGCTATTGAATTTATTTAAATTAGCAGATGTTATTGGTCTGGATTGGATCTGCACTTTTTGAATTGGCATGTTGGACTCAAAAGTTACAGTTTGACCGCTGTGATCAGAAGGGAGATAATTAACAATTGCTTTATCTAAATAGTCGCAGCAACAAAAAACATTATCGATACACGTTGAAGTAGTCGTAGTTATTCGAGTTGGTTCTATAAACACATTTGACAAATTGAATGATTTAAACAAATTTAGAAATCTACTGGTATTTAAATTATTTTCTAAAATATTAATATTAAAATCACCACAGATAATTACTGACTTATTACCAGTTGAAAGTTTTGCCAAAACATCTTCCATTACTGACTCAAATATACAATATTTTTTTTCAAATATACAATAATAATAGTATATCCGTAGATGATCTACGTTTTCCTATCAAACTGTTTTAATCATGTTGGTTCAATTTGTTCCAGAATTCCTTTTCAATCTGTCATCGTGCAAAATTTTGACAATACAATAGACGGTAAAATAATAGAAAGATGTCATGGACAACCTTTTATCACCAATGATATTTTTAATAGCATTGTTGAACTCTTCATCTGTCATGCTGAGCAAATCGAGTTTTACTCCAATACCATGATGCTCATATTTTTCAACATTGTACCATTGATCATCCAACATTGGTACACCAATCAAAGGTACTCCTGCTGTGATAGCCTCGTCTGTTGAATGCAGACCTCCTTGTGTTATGAATACTTTGATCTTTGGATGCACTGAAAATTCATGATTTATAAGTAAAGTGATTGTTTATTTTTGGTTTTATTACAAAGAGTAGATTATTTTATGATTATTTTGTAACCTGAAGTCCGATTCAAGGTTTTGAACAGTAGGTAGGTAATTACATAATTTTTATTCTTATTTAAACACCTCTAAAATAAAAAGGCAATAGTGTAGAACTCATTAACTAAAACTACTCAAGCAAGCTTAATCCTAATTGGGTCCTAGTAACATAAACATACTGTGGTTGAACATCAAACGTTTTAATTAGAGGTCAAATGTAGAATAAAATAACCTAAAAGGGTTTCTGTGTACACGTTTATAGAAACCTCTCAAACAAAGGAAAACATACAAAAACAGGTTGGGAATAAATTGTGCCGTAGCTAAAAGACCACATCTGTCTAACCAAGAATCAGTTTCATTTATTTGAAAACCCTAGTGAGTTCATGTTTAATTAACTTTGGGACGACAACCCCAAAATTGGCAGTAACAATATGTAAGGCCGTTGTCCTTAAAACTATTAGCACTTACTTAGAAGGTATGACTGTGGTAGCCATTTAGATATCCTGATGTTATTAGAGCGTCCTGGAAGTTCATCCTTGTCCCACTTCCACAGTACGTCATAGGGTAATAGAGAGATAACTTTGGCCATCAATTGTACTCTATCTGTAGGAAAGAGTGAAGGTTCAACGTTTGTAACAAAGCTAATTGTAGATCACGCCGTTCTTTGAGGAGTCTAGAAATGATTTGAGATCCTGGAATAAAAATGTTCGATTAAAAACGATAACCGAATAACTGTACCCTTATGAATGCTTTCCAGATTTACTCCGGCATGTACTGTGTTAAGTTCAGAGTTGAGTTACACGATAAATGACAAATTTGTGCACTGAATGGTCAGGTCCACTCAAAGCTGTGTGGTTTTTTCCTCAAAACACCGTCTTTATATGATCCTCAAAAGATCTAACCAAGATAATGCCTGAACTTTTTAAGAGACTGTGATCTTTTTTTCGGTATCTCTACTCATAGTACGTAGTCGGTTACAAAATACCCACTTCATCTAGTTTTGAAATATTATTATTTATTTTTGACATGTAAAAGTATCTTTAAACCAATTTACAGAAATATATAATTTTATCAATTCAAATTATATAACGATGAGGAAATCGTATCAAAACTCCAACAATTATTTTCTAACTTCAAAAACCTTGTTTGTTGGGGTTGTATTTTGGGGATTCTGTTTAAATTGTCAAAAGAAAATACAACTCTGAGGTCATTGTTCATCTGACCTAGCAGTATTCCGGTCCGAATTCATGGTTTTAGGTAGGTAGGTAATTGATTTTTGGTATAGCATTCATTGGGATTTGAGATTAATTAAGCATATTTTATGCCTTCTTTCTTGAAATTTTGTCGAGTCATTTGTGTCATAAGTAATAATTGAATAAGTAATTCAAAGATAAACAACTACTTTTTTGAAGTATGTGAAGTTGTGACAAAAGAAGGTAGGATGATATCAATTTATTCCTATCTCAAGGATCATTGTATGTGTGTTTATGTAAATGTTCAGATTCTACGACATAGAGAAGTATAATATCATAGAGACCATTATAATAACAGTATTGTACCGTCACTCACTTCGCTTGCCTGACTCCCTACTGAATCTTTTCATAACGATGTGCTTTCTACGTTCCGTATAAAATCCTTTGAAAAAAAAAATAAACGAATATTTCTACTGTTGCCATTTCAACAGTGGAAATATTTGAAAATTTTACTCAATTTCATGATTTATTGGTTCCAGACTTTTAGAGAGTGAATGAAATAATTGTAACTCACTGAATATAGAAATGATTTCGTTCTGCTTTTTATCTGACCCTGTTACAAAGAAGAAGAGGGGAAAAGGGGTCAGGTAATGCAGGGCACTCACTAAATGGAGTAGATTATTTTTTTAATACACTATTCTACAAATGGATATTCATGATTATCATTTCCTTGGTGACTTTTTGTTTGACCTTTTTATAAAAGTATGATTTTATAGATGACTTTTTGAATATTTTTAAAATGTTTAAAAACATTTAAATATGATTGTGTACATAACACATAAAGAAACAACTTAAAAAATGTGAAAACGATCCGTGAAATACAAATATGCTACTCCAGTAAGTATTTTTAGAACCCTAAAAGCACTACTCGTAATAGATAAAAAGTGAAGGGCGGGTGTTTAAGGGGACTGTCTTTTGTAATTTTGACGTTCGAAAAGTGCTGATTCTCAGCTTAATTTGAATAAATGACTTTTGAATTTGATTTTAGATTGCCATGAGACTCGTTGAGTTTTATGAAGTGTAAGGATAAATCAGTAGACTCGACTTTTTATGCAGATTCAGGAAATTATAAGAATAACTAGGTTTTGCCCGCGGCTTCGTTCGCGTTAAATTCAGGGTAACACGGTTCCCCTTTCCTGATTTAGAACACAGAATATTGTTTTATTTATTTTATTATTCGTTTGTATCATAGAACCTGTGGTAATTTTGCGGAGAGTGTCACACAAATTTCCATCCCCTATTTTAGAGACTGGGGGAAGATTTCCAAAAAAAATAAGGCAGGTATTTTTCGTTGGTAACAAAGAGTCCGCATACCAATTTTTAGCTTCCTACCTTGAAAATTGCGGAATGCTCCATACAAACTTCCACCCCACATTTTAGAGAAGTGGGGGATTAGAAAGACACAAAAAGTAGCCTATGTCACTCTCTATTCCTTCATCTATCTCCACTTAAAAATCACGTCAATTCTTCGCTCCGTTTTGCCGTGAAAGACGGACAAACAAACAGACACACACACTTTCACATTTATAATATTAGTATGGATTTATAAAAAAACTTACCACTGGCAATTCTTTCACAGGTTTCTTAAGCAATCCACCCATATAAATAACACTGGGAGGCACTGGACGATTTTCTTCCCAAATAGGATGAGTGTTCACAAACAGCATTTCAACTTTATTTTTTAATTCACTTATAGTCTGCACATTTGGTCCAAACATTCTTTTGCCCATTTCATTTTCTGCAACTTCAACTTCTTGCATAACATTTTCTAGTCTGTAAAAGTTCCACAATTCCACAAATTTTTCCCACTTCGTTACGTTATACAAACGCTTGCTCAAACTGTCTGGGTATAATATTGGATGCCAGAATGATCCCATAGTTTCCACATTTCATGGGACCGAAAGAAGAAACATGAATCACGGGCGCCTTAACAACGTGTGACATAAGTAACGCTGGCCTTTTGTACAAGACCTTCTTAAGAGACTTCTAAAAATAACAAATCAAACTTTTGTTATTTATTTATTTATTTATGTACACACAGTAAAATACATAAAGATATGACATAATTATAATTTGAGTACACAGGTACTGCTTATTTCTTAAGAATTTTTTTCCAGCAGACCTGCGAAAGGAGAAGTAAAATGTAGACTATTGTCTACATTTCTTTTTTTACTTCTCCTTGAAATGTAAAATGTAGACTATTGTCTACATTTCTTTTCGTGTGTGATAACAAGAAGAGAAAAATGTGTGAAGTCTAAAACTAAAATATTAAACAAACTTACACAATTAATGCAAAAAAAAATATATCTATCTATACTTATAATAAATCTGTAGAGAGGTCAATTCTGTACATGAAATATATTTCCAAAATAACTATCAGCGGGTGATTAGTGATCGATACTGACGCCAAAAATGCAATCAGTAAAATTTTTGTCTGTCTGTCTGTATGTTCGTTATAGAAACAAAAACCACTCGACGGATTTCAACGAAACTTGGTACAATTGTTCTTCATACTCCTGGGCAGGTTATAGTATACTTTTCATTACGCTACAATCAATAGGAGCAGAGCAGTGAAGGGAAATGTTGGGAAAACAGGAGAACTTACTCCATTTTTTAAGCTTCCGTCGCGTGTGCAGCCTTAATGGTTAAAGCTACACAGAAATCATGTATGACGGAAATGTTCTCCTTAAAATTATATAAAAAATATTCCACGACAGCAAATGTCTATCTTTTATGGTTGATTCACAATAACACGTGTAACTCCCGATAGCTTAGCAGTTCGGATCTTTCTGATTATATTTGTCTACTCTTACGTTTATAACACTCTCACTCATCCCTAATTAAAAAATGTTAAGATTACAACCTATTTAATAAAAAAAGAATCATAGAAATCGGTGCAGAAACACCAAAGTTATACATGAAATAGGCTAATAAGCCATCGCGCGTGAATACTGAACTGAATCATGCTATAAGGATTATTTTTGTGTAACGGTCGCCGATGTGCATTTGGATTGAGTGATCTTTTTTTATTTCGTGATAAAATCTGATTGTACATTTAGTCAAAAATAGTCAAAACTGATAGCCCGAAGTAAAAAATTTGTCACTCTCAAGGGTCTTCAGTTATTGCCCAAAATGTGGATCACTCAAATCAGACATTTTGCAAAAACGGCTATGAGCTAAATCTCAACAAAAACTTACTCTACTGACTAAGTTTATACCTCAAAAATTTGTTAACAAATTGTCACAATATTTTTTAAAACCATCAAGCCATTTGAAGCTACTTCCAGGTATTTAAGACAGTATCATTGGATCACTCAGTAAAGACACCATTTTGTCTGAGAGATCGTTGTAATAAGGTTTAGGTTGACTTTTTCTATACATCTTTTTTTTTAATCCTAAAATGTACGTTCCGAATATATTTGTACAATAAATATCATAACACAAATACCTTTTGTTAAAAAGTTATGAGTAATTAAATGTTTTCAAATTTGCTGAACTGAGTGATCCTTATGAATACTTATAGGTAACTACCTGTTTCGTATTGATTTACACAACTAACGATTAATTTTTGTACAACTTTATGACTAAAGTTTTACATAAAAATTATTTACATAGACGGCTTAGTTTACGAGATATTAGATTTTTAATTTTTTAAAGAAATTACGTCTTGTAGGGTACATATGATTTTAACTTTTAATGTTTATATTTAAATGTTTCATATTTTATTGTTATTTGCTTAGTCGCACATTTAATTTAGTTTTGTACGACATTTAGTGCACATAAGTGATCTTACGTGATAGTGACAGTATCAGTGATTTTCCTGTTTTATGCAAGAACAATGTAAGTACCGAACGTATTTATTTAGGGTCCGACGTCTCAAAATTTGCCAAAGATGTAAACAACAATAGCCGCTTGAAATTTATTCGTGCGACGCAGCAAATAACAATAAAATATGAAACATTTAAATATATACATTAAAAGTTAAAATCATATGTACCCTACAACACTCAATTTCTTTAAAAAATTAAAAATCTAATATCTCGTAAACTAAGCCGTCTATGAAAATAATTTTTATGTAAAACTTTAGTCATAAAGTTGTACAAAAATTAATCGTAAGTTGTGTAAATCAATACGAAACAGGTAGTTACCTATAAGTATTCATAAGGATCACTCAGTTCAGCAAATTTAAAAACATTGAATTACTCATAACTTTTTAACAAAAGGTATTTGTGTTATGATATTTATTGTACAAATATATTCGGAACGTACATTTTAGGATTAAAAAAAAAGATGTATAGAAAAAGTCAACCTAAGCCTTATTACAACGATCTCTCAGACAAAATGGTGTCTGTACTGAGTGATCCAATGATACTGTCATAGATACCTGGAAGTAGCTTTAAATGGTTTGATGGTTTTAAAAAATATTGTGACAATTTGTTAACAAATTTTTGAGGTATAAACTTAGTCAGTAGAGTAAGTTTTTGTTGAGATTTAGGTCATAGCCGTTTTTGCAAAATGTCTGATTTGAGTGATCCACATTTTGGGCAATAACTGAAGACCCTTGAGAGTGACAAATTTTTTACTTTGGGCTATCAGTTTTGACTATTTTTGACTAAATGTACAATCAGATTTTGTCACGAAATAAAAAAAGATCACTCAATCCAAATGCAAATCGGTCGCCGCGCTCGACGCGGCTCGCGGCGGAGGTATAAAAGGGCGGGGGATCCAAACGCGAACTTCAGTTAGTCCGGTTAAGCAGTTAGGCAACCTTAGCGAGTTGCAACTGCAAGTGGTCACCTCAAAAAGAAAAAAACTTCATACAATATTTGGCTGTTGATGCGAGTAGACGTTCCGAGCATTCGACCTTATTGACAGACAATATTGTTTATCAGCGCGATTAATAGTTTATTTTTATTTCTTTTTAGGTGAAGTAGTAATAGGTTAGTAGGTAGTAGTTAGTTAGTAGTAGGTAAGTTTTGGTTAATTTATGTTCAGTTTTTTTTTAATATTAAGTAGGTAAAAAAATAATAAAAAAATAAAATAAAATAAAAGATGTATGTAGTTTAGGTTAAAAATACACAATGCCACCTAAAAAACGATTATCTTTATCTCCAAATTCGAGAGAAGCTAAGAGAATGAGAAATACGCGTTCTCAAGAATCGGCAGAGGAAAGAATACATCGGTTAAACTCTATGAGAGTTAGTGCCTCAATTTCCGGAAGTCATTACTCCACGCGGACGAAGTCGCGGGCAAAAGCTAGTATCTAATAAATATATTTTTCTTCATTTAACAACTTTTGCATTTTATCTTCTTTCAACTGCATCTTGACGAGCTCAGTAATCATGTGGAATGCTAGTCGTATTTGTGTGATCAAATCATTTTCTCCTGTCGAAGTTACTTCGTAAAGTGTTCTCCACTTCTTGTAAGAAAAGTCTTGGAAGTCGATTTCTGTTAGATTCGCTGGTGCTCGATGGCAAGAATGGTGGAAGGCAGAATCTGTTAAGATGACTGAGACTTTATACCCTCGCCTGGCCAGTTCTTGAATTATAGATTTAGATTAGTTAGAGATTTAGTTAGAGATTCACTTCGTAGTGTTTTTTTGGAAGTCGGTTTTTTTTTTGTTAAAATTTTTCGTAGGGCGCGCCATACGAAAACTTTCGCGGCATATGAGACCGCTATGAAACACAAATGATTACGTGTGCTTATTTATTACACCGGTTATTTAGATACCTAAAAGTATTTACACACTGATAATAAACGAAACATATGTTTTTTTTATTATTACTATAAATTTGGTTTCATACTTTATTGAAAGTTGGTGAATGAGTTAAACTACACACATCAAAAGTGTCTAGGGATCAAGCATTTTTATGCGGATTTCTTGAGATTGAGATGTGGCTTTGTAATAAATTTATGATTTTATAAATTTATATGGATCCTTTTTGGTGCATTTCATAATTTGAATCAGGAACTGTGAATCAAATTCGAGTAAAAGATGAAAATCAGCTGTCAATATTTTCCCTATAAAAACATACAACGCATTGAAGACATTATTAGTGCTACTGTTTCCCTACTACTGATTAAAACCAACGTTATTATGGAGCGGCGACGTCATTTAAGCAGGGAAGAAATGCTCAGAGCCGTGGGAATGATAGAAGCTGGTTCCCGGCAACGTACTGTGGCTTTAGCTCTGAATACAAGTCAGAGTGTTATCAGTCGACTTTGGACACGTTACCGAAGCACTGGTACCGTGGCTGAGCGCCATGGAGGACGGTATCGCTGCACCACACGGAGACAAGACCGATACATTCAAATCTTAACTCGAAGAGCTCCAACAATAACCGCCATGATGTTAGCCGTGAGGCTTCATCACTCTTCAGGGAACTTAATTAGCGACCAAACAGTCAGAAACCGCTTGCATGAAGTGAACCTTCATTCCCGAAGACCGCTACGGGTACCACCAATAGCAATGCACAATCATAGGATTCGATATCAATGGGCTCTTGAACACAGAAATTGGGCAGAAGAACAATGGCGTTTCGTGTGCTTTTCTGATGAGTCTCGTTTTGGTATGAGACCGGATACAAGACGTATACGACACTGGAGAACCCCTGGACGCCAACAGCGATTAAAATCCTGCCAGGAAGTCCATCCTTATAGTGGTGGAACCATCATGGTATGGGCGGGTATTTGAATCGGCGGAAGAACTGAGTTGATTTGGATCAGAGGCAACCTCAACGCTCAAATTTATGCTGAGACGATTGTATCAGACGTCATCGTTCCTCTACAAGTGCAAATCGGTCCCTTATTTCAGTTAATGCATGATAATGCACGACCGCACACCGCAAGAGTTGTAAGACAGACTCGCCGCAGCTAACATCAATGTCCTGCCCTGGCCTGCTCAGTCGCCAGACTTGAACCCGATTGAGCATGCATGGGATATGCTACAGAGAAGAGCTCTGCCGAATATGGAGTGTATCCAGTCGCAAGAAGACCTTTTTTTGTTGTTGCAACGAACATGGGCGGCCATTCCACAGCGTGATTTGGATGAACTCATTTTGAGTATGCCAAACCGATGTTCTTGTGTTGTTAGTGTTCGCGGTAGAAACACGGATTATTAATTGTTTAAGTTACCCAATAAAATTTTAGAGAAAACTGTTATTTCAGTCTTTTTTTCGAACTTTTGTGTTAGTGGTTCAAATGTGAAAAATCCCTTTATTAGGAAAATGGCAAATTTCTTTATTAATGCAAAGGTGACTTGGTTTATCGTTACTGTGACAAACGAAAACACTTTATTTGATGAATCCTTAAAGAAAATTTTAATTAATATCAATCAGGAGAAAAGTTATTGCAAAAATATATGTTGATCCCTAGACACTTTTGATGTGTGTAGTTACTAATAATTACAAATCATATTTCTTAGTTTTATACATTTTCTTGCTTCTCATGTTAATTACGATTTCATAATAAATTGATTAATTCAAACAAGTTTTGAAATTATCTCTTATTAATACGTTAAAATGAACCGTCTTCCAACTATGAACTCGTGACATGTTCCATCGCCGCAACCCAAACGACCCTATTCCTTCACGGGGTCTCTTTCCACCAGAACCACTAAGAACCTGTTGGATTTTTCGTCTTTTCACGTGCTGGCACATGCACAAGCTCGTGGAAGAGCACCCGTTTACCCTCTGTCACTTTACCGACAAATAAGGTTTTTTCAAAACAATCCACAAGCTAGGTACGTAAATGTTTTTTTTTAATGTATGTTAGTTGACGTAGTTTTGACCGTCCTAAGCCGGCAAAGTACGAAGGGAAAGTTGGAATTTATTATGAATCAATTCATTGGCAACTTACGAATGTCACGTGAGTCGGGCGGGGTCAAAGAATTCACGCCCAATGACGCGTACGGCGTAATGTACCTACGCATTTGCTATCGAGAAGCGCAAAGTGTTTGATACTTTCTATGACTTACTACATTTTAAGGTTTTCCTTAATTGCATTAATAATATTTTTGATTTGCGTATTAATAGCCCTAATGCAATCAGTATCGTGAGTAGTGCCTTAGGTTAAAATAATGCCCATGACTTCAATTCCACCCTGTATATCAATTTGTTTAAATAAACATTTCACAGGCGTTTCACAAAGTTGTGTAGATAAAATTATGTTACCTAATCTTAACGGCCGTTTGTTAAAATATTATCAGATAAACAAATTGCTTTGTCATCATGATTATGTATTGTTCTTATGATGTTATAGCCCGGAAGCACTGTTATCGAACCTAGCGGGTGGAAAAAGGGCGGCTGATAAAATATTATCGTCGCTTTATCTCGTGCCAAAACAAAATGTCATTATGGTAACGCATAGTTGAGTCTCATTTCGACGCAAGATGAAAAAACGTTACGAGATTGTCACATTCGTTATAATTCACTTTAGTATTTTTTTTATGTAGTGTCTTTAAAATCGCGTACCTATCACTACTTTAATTATATAAGTAAATAAAAACTATTGGATTGGAGTGGAAGATAATTTTATAAATGGGACCAAATGTTCATTAAAAAAAAAAATATTCCAAGTGATATTGAAGAAATTGAAGTACACACAAGACACATCGGCAGTCATTGGTACTGCCTAATAAAAGTATTTTTTTTTTATTTCAAATCAATTGTAGTACCTATCAAAAATTAAAATTATATTATTTGTAAATTCAAATTTATAACATAGGCTATTTTTTTTTCATATCTTTTAGCCAGTCCGAGAAACAATAAGCGCAAAACGTCATACTCATAGCCACTGATACTGTTAACATTAAAATGTTAGTGACACGAACCCATCAGATTTTACCCTACAAAAAATCTGCTAATACGCCTAATGCAGTTTTCACTTCAAAAATATATATCGAAAGCATGACCAGACCACCCCAATTTATGAAGTCGGATAATAAAGAAATTCAGTTTACATTTTTATGCTATTTAATATGTTTAATAAAATCAGTTATTTTTTAATTTCAACGTTAGAATTTATTTGATAGTTCCTAAATAGGTACTCCTATGCATTAGTATTGTCAGTGTTTTCATTTATTGTTGTATTGTCATCTCCACATTGTATTATCAACATGGACTTTATTACTAAAACATGTGTTTTATTCGTGTTATCGGTCAATAATTAAAATACAATAACAATCACTAAAATATGACAATTTAACTACGTAGTTACTATTAATTATATTCTACGTTCTACGTTCGTGATAGCTAGTTACAGAGTGATAACCTCACTCGGAAACGTAAACAAAATATAGCAATATACCCACGTACGCACGGAAGTAAAAATATCGCGGCGGGATTTTACTGCGCACTGGATTTTCAACTCTCGGTATTGAGCTGAGCGTTGAGAATCCAACAGAGCGCATCTCAGCGCATCAAAAAAAAAAAACACACTGTTGTATTTCCAACTCTCTGTGCTAAGCAGTGCGTTGATAATCCCGTGTGCGAAAAAAAATCGCCGCGGAAAAATCGCGCCCGTGCAAATCTGGGCTAATAATAGAGAAGTCACAAAGTAATAAAAATATTAATAAGACAAGAACAACTTCTATTTTAAATGTGGCATTGGACGACCGAGCTTGGGCACAAGCTACTCTTCCCATTCGTATGGGAGGACTCGGCGTCCGCAAAATTTCTAGTATTAGTTTACCGGCTTTCATATCCTCGGTCCACGGCACTGATAAATTAATCAGGAAAATTTTAGCATCCACACTGATTGATTTTGATGTGCCGTGTTTCACCGAGGCTATGGATGCCTGGAGACTCGCTTGCCCGAATACAGATCTACCCGATAATCCATCTTCCCAAAAACGGTGGGATGAGCCGCTCTGCAGAGTAGTACAGAACAATTTACTTGAATCGTCTGCTACTTCTGCGGAGCATGCGCGCCTGCTGGCTGTGGGTAGGTGGGAGTCGGGTCTATGGCTTCTTGCACTACCTTCGTCGAACATAGGCACTTTGTTCGACGACACTACTTTTCGCCTCGCTGTTTCTCTTCGGCTAGGCACTTCTTGCTGTTCTCCTCATCGCTGTCACTGTGGCGAAGATGTCAACAGCCTCGGACACCACGACCTTTCTTGCAGCCGAAGTGCGGGTCGTTTAGCGCGGCACGCGAACATTAATGACATCATCCGACGAGCTCTTGTCACCGTCAGCGTTCCAGCTGTATTAGAACTCAATGGCTTGGCACGCGATGATGGCAAGAGACCGGATGGTATGTCTTTATTTCCATGGAAGTTGGGTAGGCCTTTAGTGTGGGACGCAACGTGTGTCGATACTCTTGCGCCATCCCATCTTCCTGGCTCGGCATGCTGTGCTGGCGCTGCTGCTGCGGCTGAGGAAAACCTCAAGCGGCGAAAATATAATAACCTTAGCGGAAGTTATATTTTCGAGCCGTTTGGGGTTGAAACCCTCGGGCCATGGGGTCCGAATGCTCATGTTCTTTTTAAGGAAATTTCAAAACGACTGGTTGACACTTCCCATGACCCAAGGGCTGGCTTTTACCTTGGCCAGAGGCTAAGCATTGCTATTCAACGTGGTAATGCCGCCAGTCTCTTGGGTACTTTACCAGTCGACAGCGATGCGGATGAATTTTTCGACGCTATATTTTAGTTTTTTTTTGTTTTATTAAGTTAGGATTTAATTTTGTTATTTTTTTTGTTGATAATATAAATTAGCTTTTTGTTCTTATAAGACAAGAATACATTTATTAGATCAAATAGTCAGAGTGAACGAGACAGAAATATAATTTCTCTGTCTCTCTTTTCGCCTATTCAAAAAAAAAAGCGTAAAAGTGCTGTCACGGTATAATTTCTATGATAATATACCCAACTTCATCAGATAGTACACACGGCTACACATCAAGCTATACATTTCCAGTTTTAGCTGACCTCGCATTGTATAGGTTTTTCGTACAATCAGAAGTCAGCTTATACTGGTTATGTATAGCTTGATGTGTAGCCGTGCGTACAAATGTAAAAATGACTCAAAGACCATCGATATCTCAAAAGGTATACATACATAATCAGCCTATAATGTTCCCACTGCTGGGACACAGGCCTCCTCTCTATGAGAGGGAGTGGGCCGTAATTCACCACGCGGGCCCAGTGCGGGTTGGTATACGCAAAAGGTGTACGCTTACAGATAATATATACAATCAATGCTATTTTTGGAAAGTAATGATACCCGCCTATTATTGTGCCTCTGCAGGGCAAAGACCTCTGAAAGAAAGAAAGCAAAGAAAGAAAAAGTATTTATTGCGACTCGTGCAGGAGGATCACAAACTAAATTAAACACAGTCTAAATTAAAATACCAAAATAAGAACTAAAAAAAAATTAAAAAGTAACAAAAAGAAAAATGAAACAAAAAGTCCTATACGAGGCCAAAAGGCTCCTATCTCAGCATGGTGCTGCGATATTCATACAGAGAAGAGATGCGAGCATTGATAACCACGCTTGCTCAATATGGGTTGGCGATTTCAAACTATTAGCTTCTGTGTGGCTTGTGGCTAAGCAATAACAGTCGCACGGGTCGGCCGATCGGGTTAAGCTACGCTTGTTGCGGTCCGTGGATGGGTGACCATCTTTACACTCCAAGACCCCTCCGTGCCTCGGAAAGCACGTTAAGCCGTTAGTCCCAGCTGTCATTCGTGGATCATTGACGGTCGGGAATCCCCCTCTTGGCATATATTGTTTGGCATAACGTTTGCGCATAACTTTTATGAGCATAATAATACTTTAGCATAATTAAAAGTTAGGATAATTATCATTTGATCTAGTTTTTTTTTGCATAATTTGGAGTTGTATAAATATTTAAGCCATAATATACATTCGCCTTATAATCATAAGCCATAAATATAATAATAATATAATGCAGGCTGCATACACCCAATTATGACTTTATTTTTATTTAATGTTCATTGTTAGGTACTAGGTAGGTAATGAAATACAGTTGTATGTAAATCAACAGTACCTAATAATTTACTATTGACTTATTAATATGCAAGAGCGAGCGAAGCGAGCTCAGGACTTGAGGCACCCCAATTCGGACAGGTTAGGTTGAAATGGGGTGACTCTCCTTCGTGTTAGGTTCCTTTATACCCTGTATACAAAAATAGCGAACAAATAGAGATGATTGCTTGTTAATCAACTTGTTCTGTTACTCTGCCCCTAAAAAGACCCACTGACCCTTACCATGATCATGTCATGATCACATTGTGACTGGTTTACCAAATGATATTTTGTATAAACGCAAAAATTGAATATAATAAAAAAATAATCAGTCTAGCGCCGTATAAAGCGCCTACGCATTACATTGGAGCAATAGGTAATCAATAATACGAAATATTGTCTACAACCGTTAGGAGTTAGAATCCCGAAAGTCTGACAACCAGTCTTACCAAAGGGTATCGTGATACCCAGTTACCCAGTAACGGGGTTGTGGAGGTCAGATAGGCAGTCGCTCCATGTAAAACACACACACAAACAAAGCTGCATCTGGTTAGACTGGAAGCCGACCCCAACAAAGTTGGAAAAACGCTAGACAGATTGATTGATTAACTATTAGCTAACCCGGCGAACTTTGTACCGCCTCAGAATCAATAAATGTTGTGTTAACTTATTAGCTGAATTAAATTAATAACAAAATTTTTTTTTCGTGAATATTACCCATGTTTTAATACTTAGTTATACTCGTATTCTACTATTTGGGGCGTAGACACATCCAACAATTCAAAGATCAAAAAATCGATCCAGCCGTTCTTGAGTTACTTATGGCTTAACTAACCCGACTTTTATATTTATATAGATAAGTCCTCACGAGGAGTTTTATATTTATATAGATAAGTCGTCCAAGATAAAAGTCATAAAGTATATTATAAATTGAAAACCCCGCCCGAATACCCGGATTTCTACTTACTTTCACTTCCACGAGAGGCGGGGCCTCAAATTGTGCACTGGACCATCACGACAGGATACCTATATAAGGTGTTTCAAAATCAACTCCACAAACTTTAAGAGGGGCTTTAGACCATGAAACCGAACAACTTTCACTATGAGACCAACTCTGAAATCACGAAAAAAAATCTGCTATTTCATACATTTCGGTCAAGTAGGTATTGAACTTTTGTATTAAACAGAAGATTTTTTTTTCGTGATTTCAGAGTTGGCCCATAGTGAAAGTTGTTCAGTTCGATGGTCTAAAGCACCGCTTAAAGTTTGTAGAGTTGATTTTGAAACACCTTATATAATACTCTTTTTTTATGGATGGTAACTCGTCAAATGACCCGTCGCACTCAGGGTAGAGCAGAAGGGAGTGTCAGACTCTTACTGACTAAAACCCACCCGTGTTCCTTCCTTAGTCCTTTATGTTCCGGGATAGCGGTAACCCTTTCGACAATCCCGCTGTATATAATACTCTACAATACTATTAAAGTTCGCCCGACGAAAGAATGCGTTCTTAGCTGTCAGTTTCATACAAACGACTATAATGTTTTGAGAATTTAATCTTTATTGCCTATCTACTAGAATAGTCGCTCTAACAGGTGTCAGGAACGCATTCTCTCGACGGCCGGACTGTATCTATTTCTCTCGAAAAGCTAATTGACTTAACACTTGACAGCTCAGTGTTGCCACGCTAACATATAGCTTTTTGTTACCACGCTAACATGTAGTCCATTGTTGTCAATTACCAAGGTTTGAATTGTTTAAATATTTGATACGGGTCCATTGTACTACATCGTTCTAGGAATTCATGGCTGACAAAACAATTGATATTCATGAATGGCCAGTGAGTAATTTACAAGAAGTTAATTAACAAAAACAAAAGATAAATAGCCTAACACAAAAATGGAAAAAACAAAACATCGTCTAACCGAAAAATATAATATTTTTTTCAACACCCTTGCTCGTAAAGTGGCTCTTAATGAAGCGCTTTTAGGTCCATAATGCAGTGTATTAAAAATGCATGCTTTTTCTTTGTTACTGCACTAGTGCGATCACGCCACAGATAATTATTTACTAGTCGGAGATTGCGCTTTTTTTCTCATCAAAGAGACTTCATGCAAAAAGGAATCCGCAGGCCATATTTCACGTTTTTTATATAGTCTGAGTTTTCCTTGGTTCCAAAATGAACTAAAATGAATTTACCTTAAGGTGAATAAGTTGAGCGCGCAGTTTTAGCCCGCGAAATTCAATTTTACTTACGTTTTTTGCAATTTTCAGGTCAATGTCAGGTTGTCTTGATCAAATATGATTCGCGATTATGTAATATTAACATCTAATAGCAAAGAACATTATCTATGTAAGAACAAATCTCACAGAGAATGCATTCTGAAAGTTGGCAACGTCGCAAAATCTGTCATTCATTTATTTTGTGAATAAAGATGATCAAGTGAAATTATGAAATATCTCTGTACACACAACATTGAACTGCCCCGTTTGTCTCGTGGTTGCAAGCTTGACTTCTGAACGTGGGGTTCTGGGTTTGATTTACGGGTCGGACAAAATGTTAGTTTTCCATTAGGAATTTCTTAGTATTTTGTTTGGAAGTTGGCGGTTTAATGCCGCCGTGCCTCGAAAAGCACGAAAAGCCGTTGGTCCTGCGCCTGATCACTCGGGGGTCGTGTGGGATTGCCGTCTCATCGGGCTATGAGAGTAAAGGAACAGAGAGTGCACCTGTGTCTGCGCACATACTTGTGCACTATAATATCTCCTGCGTACCTTGCAAATCTCCGTTGAGATTGTCCACCGTGACCGAAATCGATCGGGAGGCTATAATTTATCTAACAACACTGAATTTGGTGATGAAACTGTTATAGAACAAACTAAGTATTCATTTCAATATTGATGAATTACTCAATTAATTATATATCCGACATCTATTCATACTACACACATCAAAAGTGTCTAGGGATCAACATATATTTTTGCAATAACTTTTCTCCTGATTGATATTAATTAAAATTTTCTTTAAGGATTCATCAAATAAAGTGTTTTCGTTTGTCACAGTAACGATAAACCAAGTCACCTTTGCATTAATAAAGAAATTTGCCATTTTCCTAATAAAGGGATTTTTGACATTTGAACCACTAACACAAAAGTTCGAAAAAAAGACTGAAATAACAGTTTTCTCTAAAATTTTATTAGGTAACTTAAGCAATTAATAATCCGTGTTTCTACCGCGAACACTAACAACACAAGAACATCGGTTTGGCATACTCAAAATGAGTTCATCCAAATCACGCTGTGGAATGGCCGCCCATGTTCGTTGCAACAACAAAAAAAGGTCTTCTTGCTACTGGATACCCTCCATATTCGGCAGAGCTCTTCTCTGTAGCATATCCCATGCATGCTCAATCGGGTTCAAGTCTGGCGACTGAGCAGGCCAGGGCAGGACATTGATGTTAGCTGCGGCGAGAGTCTGTCTTACAACTCTTGCGGTGTGCGGTCGTGCATTATCATGCATTAACTGAAATAAGGGACCGATTTGCACTTGTAGAGGAACGATGACGTCTGATACAATCGTCTCAGCATAAATTTGAGCGTTGAGGTTGCCTCTGATCCAAATCAACTCAGTTCTTCCGCCGATCCAAATACCCGCCCATACCATGATGGTTCCACCACTATAAGGATGGACTTCCTGGCAGGATTTTAATCGCTGTTGGCGTCCAGGGGTTCTCCAGTGTCGTATACGTCTTGTATCCGGTCTCATACCAAAACGAGACTCATCAGAAAAGCACACGAAACGCCATTGTTCTTCTGCCCAATTTCTGTGTTCAAGAGCCCATTGATATCGAATCCTACGATTGTGCATTGCTATAGGTGGTACCCGTAGCGGTCTTCGGGAATGAAGGTTCACTTCATGCAAGCGGTTTCTGACTGTTTGGTCGCTAATTAAGTTCCCTGAAGAGTGATGAAGCCTCACGGCTAACATCATGGCGGTTATTGTTGGAGCTCTTCGAGTTAAGATTTGAATGTATCGGTCTTGTCTCCGTGTGGTGCAGCGATACCGTCCTCCATGGCGCTCAGCCACGGTACCAGTGCTTCGGTAACGTGTCCAAAGTCGACTGATAACACTCTGACTTGTATTCAGAGCTAAAGCCACAGTACGTTGCCGGGAACCAGCTTCTATCATTCCCACGGCTCTGAGCATTTCTTCCCTGCTTAAATGACGTTGCCGCTCCATAATAACGTTGGTTTTAATCAGTAGTAGGGAAACAGTAGCACTAATAATGTCTTCAATGCGTTGTATGTTTTTATAGGGAAAATATTGACAGCTGATTTTCATCTTTTACTCGAATTTGATTCACAGTTCCTGATTCAAATTATGAAATGCACCAAAAAGGATCCATATAAATTTATAAAATCATAAATTTATTACAAAGCCACATCTCAATCTCAAGAAATCCGCATAAAAATGCTTGATCCCTAGACACTTTTGATGTGTGTATTTAAAGAAATAATGATTAGGCCCGCACCAGTTCTTCTTGTTTTGTTCTAAAATTATTTACAATTATGCAAATGTACAACAAGACAACATTTATATGTTGTAAACCACACCACAATGTTTACGGCTTTTTTCGGGCCTTCAATGTTATTTATGGAGCGCGAAGGGGAAAATAATAAACCTAGCGAAAGGAAAATATTGGAGAATTTTTCTCGCCAAAGTTGAATGAATCCAGACTTTTTTATTGTAACTTGTAAAGTGCATATAACTTGGTATTCTTCGAATAAAAAAAAAATAGTGCTAAGCCCTCGTAGCACAATTTTTTTTTTCTTTTAGCGCTTGAATGACATTGAGATTTGTAAAATCGTCAAAATGACACATCATTTCTATATGTATATACATCAGCCTAGAGAAGCGAATCTTAAAAATTTCAAGCTATCCCATTTTTACCGACTTCACAAAAAGGAGGACGTACTATGTTCGGGTGTTTGTATGTTTTTTTTTTTGTATGTTTGTTCATCGATTACTCCGCCAATTGTGGACCGATTTTCAAAATTCTTTTTTTATTTGAAAGGGTATGCTCCCGAGGTGGTCCTATTGTCACTAAATCGGAATTTGATGAGAGAATACCATGGAAATCGAGGGAAACCCTCAAATTTTGTGGCCACACCTATAGCGATTTGGGTATTTTTCATAGTAACTCATGCATTTGCTCTCAGAAAGCACCATGCGGTTAAGTGGAACCGATGATGAAGACCACAGATGGCCATCGGAACTACTCAATAATAAATATTTTACGGGTTGCAATTCGATTAGGTACTTTAATGTGGTTGCTAAGCACAATGCGTATCGTGAAGTGGAGCTGATGGTGGCTTCTCAATCAGATCCAGTTCTCCTGGTTTTTACAAGGAGAACTCCTCAACAATTAACGTCCCTGCATCGGGAAATTCAATGTTTTGTAAAAGGTGATGAGCAGTTGAGATTAGGCTATTGTAACTTAGATAAGTTACAAACTGGCCCACTAAAAAAGTGAAAAATAAAAAACTTTTTACAAAAAAAAAACAACCGACTTCCAAAAAAACACTACAAAGTGAAAAATAACTTTAATTTAGAAAGTCGGTGTCAATAAAAGAAAATGCGGAACCAACGACACCGACTTCCGAAATTAAATTTATTTTTCACTTTGTAGTGTTTTTTTTGGAAGCCGGTTGTTTTTTTTGTAAAAACTTTTTTATGTTTGTAACATTAAGAAAGTTAGAATAAATCAAAAGCAGTAAGGCCTCGTTCACACAACGTTGAAAAGTGCGATGTTTACTGTATTATTTTGCAAACACATGGCAGTTTCATACTTCATTTTTTTTTTACTATATTGAATAATTGGCAATAAAAACAGTGGGATGTTGACGTGTGCTCCCTACAAACATCCGAACATAGTACCTCCTCCTTTTTGTGAGGTCGGGTCGGTAAAAACGGCGTACGGTGACGGCGGCCAGGGAGACAAAGCACGGAGGGGTGCTGCGGTAAGATGACAAAGCGACAACAGAGCACAGCACAGTATTTTTTACCAACTTCACAAAAAGGAGGAGGTACTATGTTCGGATGATTGTATGTTTTTTTTTTGTATGTTTGTTCATCGAATACTCCGCCAATTGTCAACGGATTATCAAAATTCTTTTTTTGTTTGAATGGGTATGCTCCCGAGGTGGTCCCATTGTCACTAAATCGGAATCTGATGAGGGAATATCATGGAAATCGAGGGAAACCCTCAAATTTTGTAGGCACACCTATAGCGATTTGGGTATTTTTTATAGTAACTTGTGCATTTGCTCTCAGAAAGCACCATTCGGTGAAGTGGAACTGATGATGAAGACCACAGATGGCCATCGGAACTACTCAATAATAAATATTTCACGGTTTGCGATTTGATTAGGTACTTTAATGTGGTTGCTAAGCATAATGCATATCGTGAAGTGGAGCTGATGGTGACTTTTCAATCAGCTCCAGTTGTCCTGGTTCTTAGAAGGAGAACTCCTCAACAATTAACGTCCCTGCATCGGGAAAAGCAATATTTTGTAAAAGGTGATGAGCAGTTGACATTAGGCTATTGTAACTTAGATAAGTTACAAACTGGCCTACTAAAAAGTGAAAAATAAAAAAACTTTTTTACAAAAAAAAACTACCGACTTCCAAAAAACACTGCAAAGTGAAAAATAACTTTAATTTCGGAAGTCGGTGTCAATAAAAGAAAATGAGGAACCAACGACACCGACTTCCGAAAGCAAAGTTATTTTTCACTTTATAGTGCTTTTTGGAAGTCGGTAGATTTTTTTGTAAAAAAGTTTTTTTTAGAACATTGAAGGTGGACGTCGATGTCGTGAAGGTCGAGAGGCTGCGTTGCGTTGCGATATCGCAGCGCTCGTGTAGCACTCACTGCGTCGACATCACTGCGCTGCGAAGACGCAAAGCACTGGCAACGCCCGTGTGGCATAGCTCGTACGGAAACAAATAACGCGCGCGCGTCTCGCTTCACGCAAGTCACTTCACAAGTCGCATCGCTCAAGGCCATGAGCGGAGCCTTAAGACTTTTAGCATTTCCTTTTAGAGAAGATCTTTTACCTAAAAAAAGTACGGAGGACCTAATTCAAATTGATTAAGTGTCTTTTGAAATGCGAACATTCGGCTGGATATAGTTTCTTACAAGCAAAAAAACAAAAGAAACTTTCTAAATAATCCGTAACTATACGTAATGTCATTCGTAATTAAATTCGAGAGTTGACCGGAACAGTTGAACGGATTTCGAATGAAATTTTGCATAAAGGTTGACAAGTAAAGAAATTAGCAATATTAAATTAAATATAATTAAATACACAGACCTGCATATAAAATATTAATAGAATAGGTGAATAATTGGAAATATAAATATATAGGTAATAGGATATTAAATAATTCTAACTTAATAACTAGGAAAATTTACTAAAGCGCTCTTCCTCTCTCTATTTATTTAATAAATTACTGTGCCCGACAGGGTCTAAATTGTTTCTAATATTATTTTTTTTAATTAACCACCTGTTATTGTACATTCATCATCATCATCATCATCATCTGCCTGCCTTTTCCCAACTATGTTGGGGTCGGCTTCCAGTCTAACCGGATGCAGCTAAATACCTGTATTTTCGCGGAGCGACTGCCTATCTGACCTCCACAACCCAGTGACTGGGTAAAATACGATACCACTTGGCAAGACCGGTTGTCAGATTTCGGGCTTCTGACTACCCGTAACGACTGTAAAAAATCACGAATGTGAATATAATAATAATAATAGAATAATATTAATAGAATGTGTTATTGTACATTATGGATAAACGATTTGAGATTTGACCACAACCTGGATTAGGACATATTTTACTTTTTATCAGTATATAAGTGTGGATATGGATAACCTAAGCACTAGATAGTCGTCTGCGATCAAATAATCAGAAAAAGTACAAACACTGAATATAAAAATACATTCGCTATGCCCGTTAAAAACTGCACGAAGTTTGACGAAGCAAAATAAATCTATTTTTTCGAAAGTGATCTTTGAAACATTCACTACAACGTTCTTGTTGGCATCTGGCTTAAAGAAACATCTAGTGGATTAGCTGTTAATGTAAGCCTAAGAGATCTCGTTCTTTTGGAGATTTGTGCTTAAGTAAAAGTACGATAAAAGAAGCTTTAGGAGTATTTCCAGCCCGTGTTAGTTAAAGGATTTCTTGTGAATAAAATATTATTGATGCCAGAGAGCGTAGACAAAGTGACGCTCTATCAGCAATACCATTGATGGAGAAGTCGAAAATGTATTTATAAGCTATCCGAAAAGCTTATATTAATCCTGTTAAAAGTCATTGTTTGAAATACGGAACGCTAGCGATTGTTACTGGTCTATAGATACCTACCTTGATAACGCAAGTATCACGATCTGTATGAAAACCAAGCGTGCCATTTTTTAGACTACCTACTATGACATCACAAGTGCTCTTTCTCACTCACGCTCACCCAGCCAGCAATACACATGACTGAGCGCGAAAGTGGTGGCTTACGATTTTTGAACGCAAATTGGTGCAATTTTTGGCATGCAAAGTAGTTGCTCTTGCGTTATCTAGGTGTATCTGTGCTGGAACCACATACTATACAGAGTGGCATCCCGATATCACACAACTTGTTACTTGCAAATTGTTACCATATATTCAGTACATGATTCTGAAAACTCATGCGTTAATTTTTTAGGGTTCCGTACCTCAAAAGGAAAAACGGAAGCCTTATACGATCACTTTGTTGTCCGTCTGTCTGTCTGTCAAGACCCTTTATCTCGAGAACGCGTGGAGGTATCGAGTTGAAATAAAAAAAAAAAATTTAAGTCTGCGATCCCTTGCATCTGTGAAAAAATCAAACTTCTAAGTTAACGTAAAAAAATACGGCCGTTAAGCCGCAAAAAATGTGTATTTGTAAATGTGTAAATAATAGTAGGTACTTCAATGCTTCAAAAATATCTGATGCAAATGGAAATGGAAACTACCAAAACTGTCAAATTTTCCCCATCAATTTTGAACCTTACGCTTTAGCGATAAAGTTGAAAATCAATTAAAGAAATTGGACAGATTTTAGTAGCGTGATGTGATGGCGTCTTTACCTGTAGATGCCAATTTGTAGTGTCACTTACAAATTAATGCTTATAGCATTCAATTGATTATTTGAATACTCAAACCCAAAATGATAATATTAAATCACTTTAAAGATGTTTTTGTTAGACCGTTGGGGTCAACCTTATTACGTCAATTTTCTTGCGGTATTTTTCGGTTACAATTTAATTTAATAATGTGATTCAAACGATAAATTTTGGAAAAAATGTTTAGATATAAAGTTGAAATCGTTTATATAAAGACGAATGTGGTTCTAATTCCCTTTAGTAAGTGATTGTGAAAGAATTAACCCTGAACAGGGTTTGTTTATACTGTCATCAGTTACTATTGGAACAGACTATATATCAAGTACGTGCATAGTTTACTAATTTAAGTCCTACCGTACTATACTAGTAGTTAACTAGTACCGTGAAATAATGTACTACTTAAGTCACACGTATTGCAATGTAGGTACTATGCATTTATTTAAGAGTGTCCATGGAGTTTCTTTCTTGCCCGTTTTCTCCATAGGAATCTACTACGTTTTAGAATGGGTAACTAGCTTCATCTTTCTGACTGACCGACCCTTTGACAATTCAAAAGTGCCTGTAATTGGTATATTTGAAATAAATGCTTTGAGTTTGAGTTTAACATAAAACTTGAAAACATAGACATGATATATGTATATACTGTTTTCAAAATCACTATGTACTGTTAAATAAGTTGACTTGAAGTTAAGGTTGATATTCTTATCAGTCGAATGAAGTTCATTGAAGCATTTGCACGTATCTACACGTGTCTTGTTGATACCAACCTTGTTGAGTGACTTATCTTTTTAATTGCTATCAATCTTTTATCTCATATTTATCGTGTCAACACCAGATATAAATATAAGTGTAGTATTGAATCAGTCCGAGTTCGCACACCGACGTGTTTACACGGCGAAGAATAATCATTTTAAAACATTTGCGTACTATACAGGGTGTCCCTGGAAGTATGGATCAAATCGAATAGGGGCGTGGACAAGGTCATTGTTCGGCACTTGACAACAGCAGCTGCCCAGGACGTTGTGAATAAAAAAACTGTTTCCAAAGCGAGTACTATTTTTTATTATTTTGTTCAATACCTTATGATATACGCGGAGACTCTTGACATCGCGATACAGAAAAATGCCCAAACGGTACAACGCCATCTATCGAGCTTATGGGAAAACTCGCGATCGAACATCCCGCCCACCATGGACAGAATGTCCAGAACTTAGTTACTTAGTTTAGATGTAACAAGAAAACTAATGTGGGAAGCGAAAACAATAGTGGACTGTATGTGAACAAATGACAACTAAACCTAAAACCATGTAAATCTTAATTTTAAACTTAAATTGTAACTTAACCAACAATTAATTAATTCTTAACATTACTAAGCGCTTGTCGAGAGGGTCTCAAATATATTAAAAATAACAAAAAAAAATAATTAAAAGTGAACAAGAACATAAGTATTTATGAAGTTATAGGAAGCACAATTAGCTTCGACACTGATCTTTTAATTATAGAACCTTTACAACGTAATGTAACCACTCTTGTGATTTTGTCCGAGCCAGTATGCTTTTCGGTAATGAGACCGTAGAGCCATCTTGCAGGCGGAAGATCATCTTCCATGACCAACACTACGTCACCCAAGTTTGGTTCCACGGTTTGATGCGCCCATTTATTTCTTTGGTGAAATTGAACCAGATATTCACGCGACCACCTACGCCAGAAGTCCTGAACCATGCGTTGAGTCAACTGCCATCTTCTCAAGGTACTAATATTAGAATTCTCAAAATTAATTTCGGGTACGAGAAGCAAAGGCTCGCCTACTAGAAAATGGCCTGGTGTTAATGGGCATGGATCTTCTGGGTTAGTGCTGATAGTGGAAATAGGCCTGGAGTTTAGACAGGCTTCTATTTGGGCAAGCACTGTTGTCAGTTCCTCAAAAGTGAGTGTGCTTGTACCAATCACTCTTTTGAGATGGTGCTTGGTCGACTTCACTCCCGCCTCCCAAAGCCCCCCAAAGTTCGGGGAGTGAGGTGGAATGAAGCTCCAACTTGTTCCATTGGTTGCCAACCAATCGGCAATATCAGTTGCTATGCCGGACCTTTCGTGGTCGAACAACGCCTTCAACTCCTTGTTGGCTCCGACAAAGGTAGTGCCGTTGTCACTCCACATCTCACCACAATGGCCTCTCCGCGCTGTAAAACGCTTGAAGGCTGCTAAAAAGGCTTGGGATGTCATGTCACTGACGACTTCTAAATGTATGGCCCTAGTAGCCATACACACGAACAAGCATATGTAGCCTTTGGTGGAGTGATAACCGCGACCCTTGCTAAGACGGACGCTAATAGGACCTGCATAGTCCACGCCACTTCTAAAGAAAGGTCGGCTAGCATTGACCCTAGCAGAGGGCAATGACCCCATTAAAGGATGTACAGACCGAGCGGAATGACGGATGCAAATAACACATTTGCGTACGTAGTGTCTAACGATACTCTTTGCATTTAATATCCAATATTTGGAGCGTAAATAATTAAGAACTAACTGAGGCCCACCGTGCAACGTGCTCTCATGAGCATCAGCTATCAGGAGGTGGGTTAAATGTGACTTACGAGGAAGAATTATAGGATGCTTCGAGTCTTCGTGAAGGTTGGCCCTGTGTAACCTACCACCAACTCTTAAAATCTGTTCCTTATCCAAGTAAGGATTGAGCGAGGTAAGTACACCTTTTTTATTTATTTGTCCCTTTAGCCTTAAACTATCCATCTCCGATTCAAAATGTTCCCCTTGACATAGTTTAATACAGGTAAGTAATGCCCCTTGAATTTCAGAATGCGTAAGAAAATTAACGAATTTAGTAGTAATATTTTTATTTTTAAACTTTTAGAACCTTTTGCAATAAGCTACTATTCTGGTAAGTTTTCTAAGAGATGAACATTTTGAAATTATAGGATTCTCACTTATTTCCGTTACTACTGTGTTGCATGCTACTGATGATTTTCTCTCCTCTAGGTTAGTTTCTTTAATTTCCCTTTTACTATAATTAATTTCTTTATTTTTCAGCCAACTAGGTCCCTGTGTCCACAGCTCTAGGTCAGCGCACTCGGAAGGATTCACGCCGCGCGATGCGCTGTCTGCGGGATTATCACTGGACTGGACGTGTGACCACTGACTATTCTCCATAACGGTAAGTATTTCAGACACTCTGTTGCCTACGAAAGTCTTCCAGCGGCTGGGGTGGCTGCTCAACCAGGCGAGCACCACTGTCGAGTCAGTCCAGGCATGTACGTTTTCTTTACAGATACCCAAGGTGTCGGAAACTTCACGCAGAAGTTTTGAAAGCAGTAAAGCGCCACATAACTCCAAACGAGGTATGGATACCTGTTTGACAGGTGCCACCTTGGTTTTAGCTGCAATTAGACTAACATGAACGTGACCATTGGCATCAATACAACGAATGTAAACGACGGCTGCGTAAGCAACATTTGAGGCGTCAGAGAATCCGTGCAACTCTTGCAGGACATCAAGTTGACTCGTGTGAATCCACCGTGGCAAACGGAAGTCCCTAAGATGGTTAAGATTGTTTCTATAACTAAGCCATTCCTTTAACACGTGATCTGGAAGTACTTCGTCCCATTCCGATCCTGCTAACCACAGGCGTTGAATAAACACCTTTGCTGTTATTATCACCGGCGCAAGCCAGCCAAGAGGGTCAAATAAGCGAGCGATGTCAGAGATCACTTTTCGCTTGGTTATGGGGGTTTCGGGCAGGGGAAGTTGCACAGTGTATCTAAACTCATCTAACTTTCTTTGATAAGTTAATCCTAAAATTTTAGTTAGCGTATCCATCTTAAGCTCTAGATTGTCCTGCTCAGCAGTATCCTCGTTCATTTTTGTTAACAATTCGTCACTGCTGCTGGACCACTTTTGAAGCTTAAAGCCCCCACGGCCTAACAATTGATTAAGCTGGTGATAAATAAGTTCCCCTTCAGCGACAGACTGACAACCCGTCAACAGATCGTCTACATAGAACGAAGTAAGGACTCTGTCTGCCACTAGAGGAAAGTCACTTCCTTCGTCTCGAGCTAGTTGCTGCAGAGACCGGACCGCTAGGTATGGCGCAGAGGACGTTCCAAAAGTAACCCGCAATAACCGAATAATCTTCAGTTCAGCATTTGGATTGTCACGCCAAAAAATGCGCTGATAATTAGCGTCCTCATCTGCAACCTTGACCTGACGGTACATTTTCACGATGTCTGCGACCAAACTTATGGGGTGACAGCGCCACCGCATAATAGTTTGACGCAAATCAGGTTGTAGGGTTGGGCCAGCCATTAATTCTGTATTTAATGATACACCATTGTGGCCTGAACATGAAGCGTCGAAAACGACCCTAACCTTAGTGGTGCTTTTATCCTCACGCACCACCGCGTGATGTGGTAAGTAGAACGCATCCTTACTTAATTCTATTTGAGGGACAACTTCAGCATGTCCCAGTTGAATGTATTCATTAATGACTGCACTATACTGTGCCTTAAATTCCGGTTCCTTCAATAATCTATTCTCTAGGTTGATAAAGCGCCTACGGGCAACGACCTCTGATCCCCCAAACGTGCAGCTGGGCGAATCTGTTTTAAATGGAAGTTTTACAACATACCTCCCAGTCGCGTCGCGTTTGGTGGTTTTAGAGTAGAAATCCTCACATTTTTGTTCTTCTTCAGTCAAGATCACACTACGAACTGAGGGCTCCGACTCCAACTCCCAAAACTTACGCAAAAGGTCATTGACATCCGCTGACTGTACTACAGTATGATAACATACTGACTTAGAGATTGCCGACGATGGGATCTCATCAGACAAGATCCAGCCCAATTTTGTTTTCTGGGCGACTGGAGATCCCGGCGGACCCTTGACTAAACCATCCAATAAAATTTCTCCGACCACACGCGTACTCAACAGTAAATCAATTTTCCCTGGCGTATTAAAAGTCTGATCGGCTAATTTTAAGGACGAGAACGAAGCCGACACCTGCATGATCTTCTTCTCAGGAAGATGGGATGTGAGTCTATTCAATACATAAGCATCGACATACAAAATAAATGTGGGATCTAGACGTGATTGCAATTTAAATCGAACTATCCACTTAGAAGGCATTGAGTTTCCCTCGTCATCGCCTAGTCGAAATATGTCGGTGCGAACAGGTGTTTTCTTTAGTCCAAGCAACTGTACTGCAGCCTCTGTGATGAAAGAGACTTGAGAGCCCTGATCCATCAGAGCTCTTAAAACAACAGCAGTACCAGTTCTTGACTCAACGTTGACCAAGGCTGTGGCTAACAGACCGTGGTTGTGAACATCCGCAAAACAACAAGTGGGTTTGGCATCGCTTTGGCTGGAAGAGGTGGCTGCATTAGCCGCCACCACCTTCGTTTCTGCTGAACTATCAACAATTTCAGCAGAATTGGCGGTTGATTTTGGGTGAAGCAGTGTGTGGTGCTTCTTCTTACAAAGGTGACATTTAGTATGCTGACGACAAGAATAAACGGAATGGTTTGTTCCTAGACAGTTGTAGCAAAGCTTACTGACTCGTGCAAATTCCCGACGCTCGTCACAATCTTTCTTAGCAAATGTTTTGCAGTGACACAATTTATGGTCTCCAGAACATAGTACACAACCTTGTGAAGCGACATGGAAAGATTTAGCATTGTTATCACGAGCACTATTCTGTTTATTTGCTTTTGGATCTAAATACTCTAAGGCTCTAAACCTAGACTCCATAAAAGTTTTGAACTCATCATTAGGACTTGAACTAATTCTTAGTTCCCACAATTTACGCGACTCGGTATCTAATTTTTCGGAGCCTAAGTATACAACTATTGCATCCCATGAGCTGACATCAATACCTAGACTGCGTAAACCATGCAAACAATCAACAGTCGTGTCTAACAGCGTTTTAACATTTGCCGATGATTCCTTAGTAATCGACGATTGATGGACAAGCCGTTTCAGCATACAGTTAGCTAAAAACCTTTTATTATCAAATCGTTTGTTTAGAATCGACCAACACTCATTATAATTAGACGCAGTCACAGGAATATGTCGAAGCAACTGTTCTGCTTCGCCTCAGAGATGACTCTTTAAATAATGGAGTTTTTGAACGTCATCCAATGTATCATTTTTATGAATTAGTGACGTGAATAAATCGCGGAACGTAACCCATTCAGAATAGAGACCCGCGAACGTGGGCAAACTAATTTGTGGCAACTTCACATTTGAACTAATTTGATTACAATGTTTATTATTACTTGGATTAGCACCTTTACACGGCCTATTTTGAAGTAAGTGCTCTTTTAATTCAGACTTATAAGTTATGTACAACTCTTCGGTTACATCATATGTTTCTGCCGTAAAATAAACATTATTTTTTAATTCTTCGTCGGTTGCTTTTTCTATGATACGCTTATGCGTTTCAACAAATTGTTTCCACTGTACCTCTAATGATTCTAATCTCGTTTCAATGTAACTTTGTGTGATACGATCCTTAGGTGATTTTTTAAAGTTAATTCTACCTTTTTCTATTATTGATTTATTGTTTAATTGCAATTTACATAAGGATTCCATTGTGTATATAAAGGTTGCAGAGTTTTCAAACTAATAAATCAATAATCTTAATGCAACCGATGAAAAATTAAGTCAATAAACAAAACCGGTAAATTTTTACAAGTGCTTAGACACGTTTAAATTTAGAAAAAAAAACCGGGCATAAATTTCCCGTCACAACACTAACTGTATTATATCTAAGTCCGAACTATTACTAAATCATTAAAAGTCTCGAACACTAGCAATTGCACCAAGTTGATCTTCAAAATTCACTGAGAAATTTACAAGTCTACAATAATAATAACACTGGGATTGTAACTCACAGTTTTTGTCTGCCAAACCTCTCCAGACACGTCACTGCTGGTACCGCTGCGAGTGTGTCGTCACTGTTAATGACGTCACTCTTGATGATGATGCTGATGTTTCGTCGCTCTGCTGTTGTCACCGTTGCTGCATGAAGTAAGCCTCGATTCTGGTGGCGCCCCCTGGCGGAGCCGGCCGCAAACCTCGTTGCTGCACTGCTGGACACCGCTGATCACCACACACCGGGGATTTTACAGGCACTTCAGGGCGATCCACCACTGGTTTCTATGCCTCACCAGACGACACAAAACTGTCACTTCACTTGTCGACGCGATTCCACTTTTCGCGATCCGACTCGATAGGACCAAAATGTTCGGCACTTGACAACAGCAGCTGCCCAAGGACGTTGTGAATAAAACAACTGTTTCCAAAGCGAGTACTATTTTTTATTATTTTGTTCAAGACCTTATGATATACGCGGAGACTCTAGTCTTGACATCGCGATACAGAAAAATGCCCAAACGGTACAACGCCATCTATCGAGCTTATGGGAAAACTCGCGATCGAACAGTCATTTCCAAACTTTTTAACCCTGAGAATTTCGGTGAATTTTTTTACGGTTCAAAAATGTTTACCAATTTTTGTTTTTTTTTGTTTTAATCACTTCGCTTAGTGCTCAAAGAAAAAAATACATAAAAAAAAACATCAGGGCTACCTAAAAAAATTAAATTGACAGCCCTGAATCTATACATATAATAAATCTGTAGAAAAGTCATTTTTGTACATTGAAGAAATTGAAACAAAAAATAGCCAGCGTGTGAAAAGATAAGTAACAGAACCCATTTCCATCATTTTTGAAATTTTTGTCTGTTTGTCTGTTTGTCTGTTTGTCTGTTTGTTTGTGCGCACATCACGTAAAATCTACGAATTCAATGCTGACAATGTTTATATACAAAAATTATACGCAACTTGAGGTTTAACTTAGTTTTTGTTTCATCGAAATCGGTTCACTCTATCAAAAGATATGATTAATTTAGTGAGTTCAAGAAGTAAAATATTACGTTACGCAATTAAGTATAGTACTTGCAACGACATCTTAAGACTAAAAATAGAACTAATGTTGATAGTTGAAATCTAAATCCGATAGATGGCGTTGTGCAAATGACGTCATTTTCTGAATCGCGGTGTTAAGATTTTCCGCGCGAGGATGACGTCCACCGTGTTTACTAGGCAAATTGGGTTTCGTTAGGTGTCTTAAAAGTTCTTGCGTGTGTCGTAAAAGTTCTTTGGTTGCTTGGTTTATCGATTTTCTAAATTGGTCGAAAAAAAAGTATTTGCTTATCTTATTGGTTTCGTTTGGTCAACTTTGGTCATTGGTTTGAAGTACGAAGTAAAGATTGTATTTGATTTACTTCGTAGTTTGAATCCAATAGTGCCAATCGTTATACAGTAAGTTAGTGTTGCCAATTCGTTGAGTCACGACCACGAACAGACGATACGTTGTCACACTAGACTGTTCGACGCACCGTTCTTTTAAGTTTGTAGGCTATTCAGTCATAAGTGTTGTTAGTTTTGTTTATTGCTTTAATTTTCCTTGAAAATGCCTCAAAGAAAAAAAACTAACCTAGTTACTTTAAGAAAGGCTTTTCCAGCGTATCGCTAGCCTTTCAACCTTGCAGAATGGCTGGAATTAAAAGAGTAACTATTCGAGTTCTCGCATACAAAAGAGCAGCTTTTTAAAAGGACTAGTGAACGACAGGGCTAGTACGTTCCAAACTGCATTTCACGATCGAAAAACTTTTTCTCATATCATCGATGTAGGAAATTGGAAAGTTGGGACATTGAGTTAATCCGGCTTAGGTGATTGAAGAGTCAGTGGGAACTGGAAACTGGGAATGTCATTACTTTTTAGCTAGTTTGTAGAGCAATCTATTTGGATATGGGATCGGATTATGTATTTCAATGTATGCAGTTGATTGAACTTTTGCAGCGTCCACATGTGTTTTTTTTTCTCATAATTACCAGCATGTTTAGACAAGGTAACGGAATATATCTTAAGAGGAAATGCGGTCGGAGAGACTTTTGAAAAAGTCTAAGTTTTAAGTCATATTTCGAGGTTAGGTTCTGGCCTATTTCTTCCTTTAATATTGAAACAATTTGAAAGATATTTCATAAACTGAATAAGAAGGATATACTGCGTCCATATGTTTTTCTTTTTTCATTAATAGTTGTCTTGTACACTGACGGGGGCCGTAGTTAAATAATAACAGCCGCACAGGTCGATCGATCAGGTTAAGCTACGCTTGCCGCGGTTGGTCTGTGTATAGGTGACCATCTTTACATCCTGTGACCCCTCCGTGCCTCGGAAAGCACGTTAAGCCGTTAGTCCCGGCCGTCATTCATGGATCTTTGACAGTCGTTACGGGTCGTCAGAAGCCCGAAAGTCTGACAACCAGTCTTACCAAGGAGTATGGTGTTACCCAGTAACTGGGTTGTGGAGGTCAGATAGGCAGTCGCTCCATGTAAAATACTGGTATTCAGCTGCATCCGGTTAGACTGGAATCCGACCCCAAAATAGTTGGGAAAAGGCTAGGCAGATGATGAGTTGTCTTGTACACTAGGCCTCTGTTGACAGCGGTTTAAATAGGCATTTTTTGAGGATCCTGCTGCTTATAAAAATAATGTCTCATCAAAAAAGAACACAAATGGACATACAAGTAGTTAATATTTATTATTCTGTAAAAAGCATTGCTTTAAGAAAACAGGCGAGAGCGTTTCTATGGAGAAAAGACCACCTGCATTTGCTCCTAAGGGATCATTGTACTCATCGATAAGAACAACATTAACTAAAAGCCAAAACTGAAATCACGAACAAACAATCTGCTATGCCCTTTATTTTCTTGAGTAATGCGAATATACGAGTATTGAGCAAATGAGCATGTATGGAGGATGTTTTTTTTTTCGCAATTTCATATACCTAGTACCTACCACTAAAGTAGTAAGTTGATAAAATAAAACCACTATAATCATTTTCACGTAAATCTAGTATAATCACATCGAAAGTAAGTATATATTTTTTAAGATAATCACGAGCATAGTAAGAGACACACAGACAAACTCACAGACGGTTCAAACAGCGAACCCTTTAGATAAAAATAAAATGTATGATGGTATAAGTTCGGCGTCAGGGTAAGACCTTACGAATCAAATTCTTCGCTATTTTTGTTCTGTCGAGGCAGAATAAAATAGCGCAGTACACAGAGTGGTCAGCATTAAAAAATTTTGCCCGGAATTCGATTCGTAGGGCCTTACCCCAACATAAGTGTTCTTCGGTTCAGTAATTACGCAGCCGTTCTGAAGAGATGTTTCCTGCGTATTTCAGCAATGTTCTTATCCAGCCAGGTTCTGAGGGCAGAGACCTTCGTGTAGACTCCAGGATAGTCGGGTCTGGCACATCCCAGGCCCCAGGATACAATGCCGGCTAGTTTGTTGTTGTGGACCAGGGGGCCGCCACTGTCACCCTGCGAAAACTGATTGTTTTTAGTTGGATATTTATCGCATAATTTTAATGTAAATATTTATGTTGTTGTTGTATGAGAGTGACTGTGTTACTAGACTTTTGTTGCAGACCTTAGCTCCTGAATGACATTTATCTTCCGAGCAGTTTTAAAAATCAAGATATTTATATATCGCCGGGTTAATTCAAAAACCAACTAACTCGGTGATTTTGAGAAATTGAGTTAAATATACACACCGACTCAAAATTTTATTCTCTTTCTACTGGTAAAACATACTAAGCCGTGCGATGCTTTGTTTCGGAGATACTGAATGGTGAAACCAACTATCTAACCATACCGTTTATATGCAAAACAAATATTCCTTGTTAATCAGCAAAATTATGATTTGTATCGAAGTCAAACGAGATACTTAAATTTAATCGGTTTTCAAAATAAAAAAACCTGAAAAATATACAGAATTTTGGGAAAGAAAAACGATCACATCCAATTATATGGTTTAAGTAATTAGAAACAACAGGAAATAGCGTTAACATTCAATGATAATATCAGTTATCATAGGATAAAAGCTATTACCATTTGATTATTTATTAATACTTGAAACAAAATCAAGAAGTCATGGCTAAAAAATAGGTTTAGTAGTTTTTACTTCTATAACTTAATCATGATCCCAACAAAATATTCAAAAGTAAAACCGATTAACCGCGGGTAGTTTTGCGACTGCGCATGCGTCAGTCGTTGTTGCTCTCGCGCCGACGACATCTCGATTCATTTTGTAGCGCCAAAAAATTCAGTTCAAAGTGATAGTAAGGTGTTTTTGCACTAAAGTGGAATTTTGTGATGCCGATCCTCCTCTTCCAGACTTTCAAACTCAGAGCAAGTAATAAAATTTAAGCTAAATATTATTTTTTTAACATGCTTCTTATTGTAATTACTTAAGCTACAAAACAATAAATTAGGACAAACGATCTGCTAAGTCACCACCAGTGGAATTTGATCGTTTTAAAGGAGCCATTGTAACTAGATTCATTCATTCGGGTCTATACCGTTACCGTGGGTCAACTATTATTGGATGCTTTTTTAAAAGTACACTGCACTTTCTATTTTCGCAGATTTAATTTATTGATGAATTAACTTAAAAATCAATAATCATTAATATTTTATTTACCTACTTAAAGGAAATGATTCAGATGGATTGGAAGAAAGTAACTACGAAAGCCCCGAAAAAAACTATCTAGAAGATTAGCTCATTACATTGGAAGATTTGCTGGACCCGGTTTCTTCTTTTAACTCAACAAGATCTTGATTTACAACCGTTAAACCCTTTTAATATTGATAAGGATAATGATTTAGGCGAAGCGTCAACGATATCAACAATTATTGTAATGAGCATTTCTAATCGTGCTCTCGAAAGTATTATCGACAATATCCGATACATGTGATGTAGTCAGTCACATGTATCGGATATTGTCGAAAATTGTTTCATAAGGGCATGGAAAATGATAAAACCACGTAGTTGCTGGTATGTGCTTGATCCAGCATCATGGAAAGAAAATGTGGCAAGAAAGCGTCGCGCTGATGGTTTACCTTACGTCACAAAAAAGTTTGTCGAAATGCAAAAATTCTCAAGCCAGTCGATTTCACTAAGTGTCAATTTAAGTGCAATTGAAATTTTATAGATGAAGATCGTTCAAAACTTTGTCAAAGCTTTTGGAATAGAGATTATGCAGGTAAAAATAACTACATCTTGAGTTTGATCGATATGCAACCAATCAAAACTTTTTTACTAAACAGAAAGGGCTCAGCTCAGATTTCTTGGATTCAAAATCTTTGGCAGGCATCATAATGAAAAACAAAAATAAAAACACAGAAGGAGACAGAGTGAACTGGTTAAAGGTAAAGAGAATGAAATACGAAAATGAAAATTTTGTATAACTGTTACATATCTGAGGATTTCTTGATTCTAGATAGGTATATTGAAGTTCAGGAAACAAACGTGGAAGCTATTCCTACTGCTGGTCCCGACATTACAACTCATCGCTACAGAACCAGACAAAAAAAGGCAGTAGCGAATTCACCAGCTGCCGAAGCCGAAGAATAGGTACCATGCGTGGTTTGAAAATTTAGCGACTGATAGTGCTAAACTAGACCTTGTACCAGATGCTACTGTGACTGATTTGTGTCTTCTGATGAAGAATAATCTTTTTTTTCCATGCCTATGTGATGATTTTTCAAAAATTTTTTTTTTCAACTTAGGTGTGTTTTTATGAAACTATTTCCAATGTATTAATTCATCTTTAACCCTTAGATAGATTTCATGATGAAAACACTTTGTTAAGGGACACAGCATAAATCTATGCCTATTTGTTGAAATTTTATACTAACCAGTACAAAATCGGGAAGTAAAAGCGACTAAAATTTTATTTTTTTTTGCATTATTCTCGAAACTATCAGGATTATTAGGAACAATAGATTATTGTTCGATGTATTTATTTGAATTAATGACCAGTAACTTTCCGATACTCGACAGTAGCGCTTAACTTCGAAAATAAAGCCTTTATTTGGTAGGCAGGTAAAAGCAACTAAATAAGGGGGTTTAGGGCACAAAATGCAATATTCTAGGAAACCCTGTTACTTTTCTTTGAACTGCTATAAATCAACGCATACGCGATTTAATTATAAATTAGATGTTGTTTCATAAAATAACATTATCTAAGGTAATACATGAAATTTTTTGATATAAACTTTCAAAACGCCCTAACACAAAATCATAATTTGGGCAGTTAGTTGGTTTTTGAATTAACCCGGCGATATGGTGTAAGGGATCAAATGGTGGCCAAGGCTACGCTAAAGAAACTAGTGCCGTCATAAAGCGAATTTGTTTATCTCATAAATACATTGGGTTGGTGGTCTAGCCTTTTCCCAACTATATTGAGGTCAGCTTCCAGTCTAACCAGATGCAGCTAGATACCAGTATTTTACATGGAACGACTGCTTATCTGACCTCCACAACCCAGTTACTGGGTAATACGATACCCCTTGAAAAGACTGGTTGTTAGAGTTTTGGGCTTCTGATCATCCGTAACCACTGTCAAAGATTCACGAATGATAGCCGGGCCCAACGGGCTAACATGATTTCCGCAGCACGGAGGGGTCTTGGTATGTAAAAATGGTCATAAATCCATGGACCAACCGCGGCAAGCGTTGCTTAACCTGATCGATCGATCCGTGCGGCTGTTATTACTTAACGGGTAGTATTTAAACGCAAATCAAAAAATATCCTTTTTCTATGCAATAAGATTCCGAATTCCCATCAAAATTACTGATTGCACAGCAAAATATTCAACTCAAAATATCACTAAACACACTACAATTTATTTTCGCAGCGTACAGCGATTTTTACGTCAGGTCGACGGAGCCCTGCTGCGCGGGGCTCCTATTTCTGTCTGCAGGGTTTAAAGGAACCTAACCAAACCGAACCTCGGGGTGCCCCTGACGTCGTTTAGTATTATGCGAATTAAATTGAAATTTGAAATAAAATATGGAAAATTTGCTGTGTAGTCAGTATTTATGCTATGTATGTAGTGTTTTTGTACAAAAATAAATTTAACTGTATTGCATTATGAGGAAAAAGTAATGTCATATTGATGTATAATTTCGAATTTCTGCAGTTTGAGTTTTGTTAAACATTTAGTTTATTTGTAGTGAAGTAAGTTATTTGATGTAAAAAAGAATATAAATGATGAGTATGTATTGATAGGCATTTATTTATTTGATATGCAATTTATAATATCCCTTACTTAACCTCAAGCCCATCCGATGTACACCATGTATGCATCTATAAAGATATGGATATAAAGAGATAAACAGGAATACGATCGGCTGATTACTTTTAAAAATTACCTGGCATGCATCCTTTCCACCTTCACTAGTTCCAGCACACAACATGTTGCGTGTGATACTGTACACTGGCTCGTAGAAGGCATTACATTTCTTCTCATTGACCTTCGGAATGTATACCCTTTGCAGCATAGTTGGGATGCCACCGTTTTCCTATTAAAAAAAAAATATATAAACGAGATTCGCAATGTTTCCATTTCATAACTTTCAGGGTTCTATTTTTGACTGTAATCTCATATTTGTCATACCATAGTTTATATCCAGATTATTATAGTTCTATTATAGGCCTAGATTAATATATACTACTGAACCATATGTACACTTTTTTGTAAACTCATTATTATTGTTTGAATAAATTTTATTTTATAAAAAAAAAATATATATACAAACAACGTAAAGTTTAATTTATAGTGAAACTGAATAAGCGCCATTTGGTGACAATAATGGGGAACAATATTATTCCTTATACAAGTAAGTGAGCGATAACGTTAACGCTTTTGAATAATTATAAACACTCGCTCTGGGCCCTCTGTTGCATGAACGAAGCAAAATGAGTATGTAAGGATTGTAGCTGGTGGCGTACTGTAGTTTCTGCCTCATGGAAAAAGGGTCTTAGTTTGTTTAATTATAAATCCACAAACTGTGTGCCCCATAGGATTTCTCAATCGTAAAACCTCCATACCAACTTTTATCCTATTAACTCACAAAAATGACGAATTTAAAAAAAAATCCTAATAAGGATTATAGGAACTCTGTCATGCTTCTAGATCCAGCAGTTTAGGCTGTGCGTTCTGTCAATAAATTTGTTTTTTTTTTTAAGAAGATTATTTGTGTCACTTACGAAAAGATTACCCCATCCAGTCACGGCTGTCAGTTCACCGTCTTTAACTTCTTCATTCTTTGCCATCATTTCCACCGGCGCCACTTGGTTGCTGAATGTCAGAGGCCTCGAAAGCCACAGTATAGCAATATCACTGTCCATCTTAGAGAAATCAAAGTCAGGATGCCATATCAAATCTCCGACGGGATATAACTTTCCGCCTCCTTGGCTGTATGAAGATCCGACACGGACTTGGTACATTTCTGGATTTGATCTGAGAAAAGACAAACAAAAGTTTAAAGCACCTACATCGCACTGACGTCACGTAAAGTCCTGCATCGCGCAAGCAGAGTTTACTGAGCAACTAGCATATATATATAATAATAATAATTTATCTTTATTTCAGACATACGTCCATACCTTTTTACAAAGAAATCGTTAGTAGGGTTATTAATAGTACACACAAAAAAATAAATAAATAAAAAGGTGTTAGTAATTTGTTAGTAAACAAAACGCGCTTTGAGAGCTTTCGTTCGGATTCTGGTCAGATAGCGTGGCAAACTATCCTAACCCGAGCAAGAGTTTTCATGACTAAATACCTTTTGTACCTACCTTTCTCATAATAGGTCTGTATTAACATAGTTTGTAAGATGTTTTTTTGTAATTAACAATTATGGACTTTTGTCTGAATAAATAAATAAATAATAATAATAATAAAAACAAGTTACACACTAAATCTAACCTATTTCATATTTCTGTGCAGGTGTACACTTGCCCAGTACACAGTAAAAGGACTGTCAATTTTGGCACGCTAACGCTAATATTTAAACAACGTCCAGACATCAATCGTAGGGCAGCTGTAGCCCACCAGACACGACACATGACGTGTGTTTGGAGGGTCCTCCCCTTTCTATGGAGATCGAGTGAACTTTACATACTATTTCTCATACCTCTATGGATGTTTAGTTTTTTTTTTAAATGCTAGGTTTCTAAGGGCCACAGAAAAACTCCAATATAAGGTCGGAGTTTGCTAGCCGACTAGCTAGTCCCAGAGGAAGAAACACCGAATATCAATGTATATTAGAAAACTTCTAGTGTCCCGAGAAATGTGAAAAAAATGCACGATTAAATAAATCAACTACGGTTAATAATACCTTAGTAATTAGATAAGTTTGCTAACAAATTCGGACTTTGTGGAATAGTATAGAATTGATGGATCTGGATCCTTTACGATCCGAACAAAAACTGCTCTAACGCCAACAGGGCCCTAATAGCATAAAATAATGTACCGATATACCATCGCAGCCCATACACAAAATACGCACATTGGCGTGGAGTTGCGGACACCAGGCCTTATTACCTATGACGTCACCCCGTTGATACGTAAAGAAAAATAAGTATAAAAAAATTCTTAAGGAGAATATTCCACAGATGATTTAAATGTACTCTCTCTTTAATATAACATAAATAATTACGTTACACATTCCGGAAATCATTAATTATAACTAGACGATAAAAAGTATTCATACTATCTTTCTCGGTTTTTATAAAAAAGAAATTAAATTGAATTTATTCCGTTCTAATACCAACCACTATTTTTGTTTTTCAACTCATATTTATTTTGAATTCCGAACTAATACCAAAACAAGTTCAAAGATATAAAGTACAGTCAGCAGAAATGCTTTTTATGTCATTATAAGACCTTTGATTGACCACATTAGATTTTCAGCGTATTACTGCTAGTTTTTCTTACAACTACTAACACTGATGAACAGATATACATACGTACCCGCTAACACAATGAGCAGCTGTTACAATTATATCACGTGCAACGATGGCTCCTCCACAGGAATGTCTGCCTCTCCTAACAAGAGACACCTGGTACGGAGCATCAGTAATCGAGATGTCTTCTCCTCCAACGATTTTCAAATCCTCTAAGGGTTGTATCGTGGGTAAAGACACTGTAAAATAATAATTATTTGTTTGTTTTACAGTTTCGACAGTCAATCTTTGAAACCTTGTAGGTATTTCCCTTGAAGAGAAGTCGTGAAGAAAGTTTTGAGTATGAATGTGGATAAGAGTGGGGCAACACTAAAGAAACGATGGATAGACTGTATGAAAGATGATATGGGTAGAAAAGGGTTGACTACTGAGGTGACTTTGATGGCTAAAGGCTCCTTCAAACGAGGCGTGACACGCGACGCGAATCGCGAGCGGTGCCTTTGCGTCGCGTGCGATTCGCGTTGCGTGTCGCGCCTGTTTTCAGGGGCCTTAATAGAGAAATATGGAAGAAGACATGGTGCGTCAACCCCAATTAAATTGAGATTAGGGCAAGATGATTTAGTTTGATTTATAGAGGGAGGCAGCCCACTGCTATTGAACGAACATCTTCAAAACACATACTATGTAAATAGTAGATTGTTATACAAGGGTTGAAAGGAATTGATGGCTTTCACCCGTGTTAAACACTCTACTTTTCATTTAGAATTTATGGAAATTAAAAAATTATTTTATTTTCTTGTTTACTCGCAACTTCATTAAATCATTGCATGTATTTAAGTATGTTTCTTTTGAAATTTTTAGCAGAAGACTTTCGATTACTGTGTTTGCCTCGTCTTTAACCGAATCTGAGGTCAATATTTCAGAATTGCTAGAACTCATTTTTAATTAAATATCACACTAATATTATATAGGCGAATGTTTGTGAGAATGTGTGTGTGTTTATAAATTTGTTACTTCTTCACGATCAAATGGCTGGACCAATTTTTGATACAATTTTGTATGGAGGTAGCTGTAGGCTCTTTTCATCCCGATATTCCCACGAGATCGACATTTTTGCGGGTGAAACCGCGGGGCGCAGGTAGTTAATCTATAAAACCAAATTTTTTAATTTCGGAACAACTTACAGAGTTAGTATCTCGCCCCAAAATATACTATAATATATTTTAAATGTTAAATATGGAACACACCGCGTCACCGCCGCGGGCCGTCCCGCTTAATAAGTATTTTTTTAAATTCACACTGGCTGTTTATACACTCGCAAGACGGCAGCATTTTTTTCTTAATTAGGTAAAAAATGTCGTAGCTGACTACCTAACCAAATTTAGTTCTATTTTTAAAATTCATTCCTGACCTAGAGAGGGAAGCAGTGTATTCCACCCCCTATCCAGATCAAACAAACACTACTTTCCGAATATTAGAAATGAAAATTAAATGTTTGGTGGTATCCCACGAGGCAGAAGACCTAAATAAGTGGTAATTGCTTTCAAAGCGTTCCATGTTTCTACAACGACTTTCAACAAGATTGTCATACACTTTTCGGTGCCTACCTATTTTTTGAATTTTTCTTCATTCGTTATCTAAACTAATACTAACAGTACAAAAAGAAAAGATTTGATATTTTGTTACGCTTTCACGCTAAAACGGCTGAACGGATTTGGATAAAATTTGGCACATAGATAGGACATGACCTGGATTAGAACATAGGGTACTTTTTATCCCGATATTCCCACGAAAACGAGACTTATGTGGCTGAAACTGCAGGGCGCAGCTAGTCGCTGATTTATTGTCAATACATTTTTTTTTCTCCTATTACAAATATTATAATTAATTGTTACATTTGTATCCGTTTTTCATGTTAAGTGATCTGATTGGCTGTTGATAATTCAGACAAACCATCACAGGGGTTGTTTCAATCCCGTGCTAACCCAACCAGATTTATATTAAGACCTTACTGACTACTATCAATCGAAATAAAATAATAGTGTATAATGACTTTTTTTTAATATGTACACTTGTTTTTCAGTTTCACAACTGCCACTGTCAGGATTGTCGCCATCGGCACCAATTAACCATACAAAACAAAAATTGAATAGAACAGAATCACAGCAGTTGACAAATTTTTAGCTACATTTTGTGTTGATAGAGATGTAGGTATAGGCGTATATATGTCATAGACGCCAGAACATCAAGCTAACCCGAAACTGTCAAATTTTCCAATCAACTTTGAATCTAATGCTTTAGCGATAAAGATAAAAATCTATTTTGAAAAATTAAATTGTAGTAGCTTGGTCTGCTGACGTCTGTATAATATGGACGGGGCGATTTCGAATTAGGGAAGAGTATGAACGAAGCCAGATTTTTGACCCAGAAACCGAGCGTTCATTAATAACACAAATTACTAATATTAATTAAACTCACCGACATAACTCACAAACACCAAGAAGTAAAGAAATGAAATCATGTTGAATTAATTACAGCCACTGCCGATTGTTCGTAATAATTGACAATTTATACCTGAAAATTACAAAAGATTATTAAGGTCAACGTAGTTTAACTGATAATAGTTGCCTTCACTGTACACTCGACTGATAAAGATAAATCTCAAGCACAAAATAGGTAGGTTGAGAAGGTCAGCTCCATACAAAGGGAGAGAACCGCACGCACACAAAGACACGTACGTACGGCGATCTCAAATGCCAGTCCCGAGTACGCTTGCACTCGCTGTACGTGAAACGTGTCTATGTGTGCGTGCGTTTTCTTTTGTTATATGGAGCCGACCTTCTGTACACTATTTACTTTGTATCTCAAGTTTTGTGTTTGTTTAGGCAAGAGGATTACATGATTCATAAGTGGGTGAAGTTTATTCGTGTTGTTATTTTTTAGGGTTCAGAAGAAGGGAATTTGATGCCAAAATATTATTTTGACACACATTTTTATCATACAGCTTTGATTCTGAATTGTTAGGGGTCGTCTTTTGAAAACCTTCATAAACCTGGTTGCATTGATGGTTTGTTTCGGACTGAAAATAATTGTGCTAGAGATACACAATCGCATTAGAAAGATATATAGAAAGAAAACGCTTACCTTTTCTGGCGAATAATAAAAAACAAGTAGGGGTCTGTCTCTAGCTGTCAAGCGGGAAGACAAGATGAAAAAATATGGGTGTGTAATGTTTGATATAATAACAAAAGCTCTAATGATCATGTGACCTAATTTCATTTAATATACTTTTGTTTTTATATTAAACAAAAGTATAATTAAATGAAATTAGGTCATATGATCATTAGAGCTTTTGTTATTATATCAAACATTACGATGAAATAATATAATGAATTATTGATATAATTTCGTTTTACCTAATTTTGTGTGGTATAACGGACATTGTCTATAATGCACAATTGAACTAATATTCATTTAGTATAATATTCCGTTACTATAATATTCAAAATCTATAAGTAACGTTTAATATAATTTAGAAACGTCAATTTTATATCTTTATCTTTTCTGTTTTCTTCCTTTTCTTTTTTTAATTCACTGCTTGTGCGGCGTCGACGGATGAGACACATGAGATGCAGAAGTGGAAGGCGCCGGCTTCCTATACAAGTAAAATAATCCATTTTAAGAATAATTATGGTTGTACGTAGTACTGAAGAGCTTGCAAGAGCTCTCATAGTACAGACGCCAGCACATCAAGCTACCCGAAACTGTCAAATTTTCCAATCAACTTCAAGTTGAAAATTTATTAAAGAAATTTGACAGATTGTAGTAGCTTGATATGCTGGCGGCTGTTCAGTATTATTATTTAAACCTGTGTTGTCCCACTGCAGAGTAAAGGTCTCTCTTTCTCTTTTATTTATTTATTCAATACTTAAGCACATAAATGTACAGAGACGGACTTAATCCCATAGGCATTTTCTACCAGTCAACCTTTGGGTGATGCAGAGACCAACAGCCCTCCACCTCCACCCACAGCCACGCCGCACACCTCCAGCCCTCCTTTCCACACCTCTCTGTCTTCAGCTAGTGTGGACCAATCCTGTAGGCATCAAACTCGTCTCGCCATCTTCTGCCGAGTCTATTTCATAATCATAATCATAATCATAATCATTTATTCATTTGCGAATATGGGTACAAAAGAAAAGGTCTCATACAAACAATAGTGCCCATTAGCCATATCCTACCATAAGGCATGCAAATTTACAAATACACAGGTATTATAACACAAACTAGAATTAAACAATAAAAGACACAGAGGTAAACTAGAACTTATCAATAAAAGACATTATTTAAAATATCGTATGGAGTAACATTATGTAAGTTTATCCTGTAAATATTCAGTAACAGAGTAATATGTTTTTTGTAGTAATAGTGTTTTTATATTGTTTTTAAATATATTTATATCACCTATCTCCAGAAGTGAATTTGGTAAATGGTTATATATGCGTGGAGCCATACATAATATACTTTTATTTAATAACGCTGTTTTATTGATTGGAAAACATATATTGAATTTGTATCTTTTGCTTATCAATTTATTAAAGTAGTTTGTATTTTTCCTAACGAACATTATAACCTCTAATATATATACACATGGTAACGTAAGAATGTTTAATTTTAAAAATGATGGTCTGCAGCTGTCAGTTACTTTTATACTAGTTATGGCTCGTATACATTTCTTTTGGGCTTTAAATACCGCTTCTTTATTAGTAAAATTACCCCAAAAAATAACACAATACTTTAGAATAGGTGCAACATAGCCGTTGTAGGCTGTAAGGACTGTAGAAGTACTGACCGTTTGTTTAAGTTTAAACAATGCATAAGAGAAGATATTCAATTTAGTGCATAATGTATGGATATGTTCTTTAAAATTCAGATTATTATCTATCTTCATACCCAGAAATCTCGTAACGTCAACTTCTTGGATCTTATTATTACGGTAATTTATGTTCATGTTTGCTATTTTACTTACTCTACTGAATGTCATAAAGTTTGTTTTGTCGAGATTAATGTGTAAATTGTTTGACGTCAACCAGTCTATAATGCTATCTAAAGTCATATTTATCTCAGGTTCCATGTGTAATTTACTGTCTCCTGTGAACAGCACTGTACTATCATCAGCGAATAGGATTGTGTTGCATTTTGTCGCCCTTGGAAGGTCATTGATGTATATTATAAAAAGAGGCGGACCCAATACACTTCCTTGTGTAACGCCAGATGTAACCTGTCTACATGAGGATGAATAAGTTATCATTTTCCTCACATAAGGACATATCCTTGTTATTTGTGTTATTTGCGTTCTATTACTTAAGTAAGATTTAATTAGGTCATAAACGTTTCCTCTGACACCATAGGCGTATAATTTATCCAAGAGTATTTTGTGGTCTACATGATCGAAAGCCTTTTTAAGGTCCATAAACAGTGCACACGTTTGTTTACCTCTATCCATGTGGGTTAATATGTCCTGAAGAAAATTATATACTGCTAAATCAATAGATTTATTTTTACGAAAGCCAATCTGTTCTTTACAAAGTAAATTTTTCCTTTCAAAGTAACTATAAATACAATCATGGATCACTTTCTCGAATATCTTCGAAATGACTGGTACAAGCGCTATTGGACGATAGCAGCTCATATCATTTTTATTTATTTCGTTATCATGTCTACTAAGCTGAACCATTCTCGAGACAATAACTTAACTCATCCTCAAAATGTATCCAAAACTTCAAACTCAAAGCTTTTATTTCAATTATTAAACAATTTAAAGGCATTTTTGAATCGTCAAAATTAAATAGTCGGTCAGTTAGTCAGAAAGTTGAAGCTAGTTGCCCATTCCAAAGTGAAGATCTCTTGGAGAAGAACGGGCAAGAAACTCCAAGGACACTCTTTTAAATCAAGATATTACGAAATCCAAGGTACATTATTCTTGTTGCTTCTATATGTAAGAACAATTTACAAAAAAAAAAAACACAAATGAAGAAACAATTCAAATATAAGATTAAAATTAAGGCAGTTAAGAGATGACCAGTCGTAACTAACGGCGCCCGTTCACGAACATGTCGCGTGAATCACCACCATCCAGCTCAATCCTTTTCTAGGCAACCGAATGATCCAACATATGCGCCACCATCATTGAGACATTTAAATGAGCACGACACATTCTCAACTGCCATGTTTTTTTAAGTCAACATCAAAAAATCACAATAAACGAATCCAAAGTTCTTACATTTAAAAATTGCTTCTTATACAAAACTATGGTTCTTAACCTTCAACAGAGTCACAAGCACATTTAATAAATTTTCGCTGTCTACAGGAACAGTGCCCAAAAGGCTGGTAGCATTGCCACGTTGTATGGCGATCCTAATTCTTTGGCCAAGAAATAGGCTAAAGAATAATAAAAACCTTAAATTCGTTCATTGACAGACCACGCACAGCCTAAGCTTTTGTGTTTAGAAGAATGAACTTTTCACGAAGTTTGGCTGTAAGGACGGATTTTTGAAAATTTGTCACCTAAAGGGGTTTAATAGGGGATGAAAATTTGTATGCAATAATAATATTTATAATAAAAGAAAAAGATAAACAAATCAAGTATCTTGACTGGGCTCACGAGGTTATCGACATGTGGGATGTGGACTCAGCGATCATTGTGTCGATAGTCGTGACAGCTAATGGATTAATGGCCAAGAGTTTCGACCAACACCTGAGGAGGCTCTCCTTGGGTGGCTGGATGCAGCCCTTGATCCAGCTGCCCAAGGAGTGTGAGTGAATCAATTCAGAAAGCGGTATTTCTGGACACGGCCCGCATTAATAATAATAAAACATTTAATTCAGACCGTCCATATTTTGTTAGTAACAATGTAAGTACTTAAATCTAATGTTAGTATTGATTTTATGTTTGTGGGCATTGTTAGAAGGTTCCTCTCTCTTGAGCCCTGACCGCCGGTAGCTTGTACCCTGTTCCCGATACCGGTCGGCTACTATTTTTAAATGTTTTTATATACTAATATTTAAAAATATAATTTAAATGTATTTAATTAAATAAAGGATATATTTATAATATTATAAAAAGGTAAATTTGTATGTTCGTAAGAGGTAATCTATGAAAGTGCTGATCCTATTTGAAAATGATTTTACTAATAGAACGCTATAAGTACTATTGGTAATAATATAGGATATGTTTCATGGCATAGTTGACTTCCACGCGGCCGAAGTCGCGGGCAGAAGTTAGTCCAGTATGATTATCTCAAGTTCTATTTACATATCAAACACTTTGCTACTTACATAAGCACACACAAGTGCCAATTATAAGTAATTGAGCATTATCAAGGGTCGCAATTGACTAATTGAGTCAACAAAGCCATTAACAGAATATCCAAACAATTAAATGTATTGTTCTGGTATTTATTTACTACTATGGTAACATGAATCTTCATTATTCAAAATTGTATTGTCTGATTGGTAGACGGCCAATCTGATATCTATCTATCTATACTTATAATAAATCTGTAGAGAGGTCAATTCTGTACATGAAATATATTTCCAAAATAACTATCAGCGGGTGATTAGTGATCCTGACTGACGCCAAAAATGCAATCAGTAAAATTTTTGTCTGTCTGTCTGTCTGTATGTTCGTTATAGAAACAAAAACCACTCGACGGATTTCAACGAAACTTGGTACAATTGTTCTTCATACTCCTGGGCAGGTTATAGTATACTTTTCATCACGCTACGATCAATAGGAGCAGACCAGTGAAGGGAAATGTTGGGAAAACAGGATTTCTTTTTAGGTGAAGTAGTAATAGGTTAGTAGTAGTTAGTTAGTAGTAGGTAAGTTTTGGTTAATTTATGTTCAGTTTTTTTTAATATTAAGTAGGTAAAAGCGTAGGTACTTTTATTAATTATAGGTATAGGTATTATTAATTATAGTAGTTATTGGTATTTAGTTTTAAGTGAAGTAGGTTTTATTATATATTATTTTATATACATATTAGACGTAGTTATATATTTTTAGTTATTCAAGCCCCAAGCGGACGCCGGCGTCCGCCCGCTATTGTCTTGAAAAACGCGTTGAATGAGAAATACGCGTTCTCAAGAATCGGCAGAAGAAAGAGCACATCGGTTAAACTCTATGAGAGTTAGTGCCTCAATTTCCGGAAGTCATTATTCCACTCGGACGAAGTCGCTGGCAAAAGCTAGTAGGTACCTATTTTTCTTCGAAATTGTTTAAAAGCGAATGTTACCGTTGTTCAATGTAGGTTCAAGTACCTTTATAAATAAAGTGGAAAATATATTTTAAAAGCCATTATTCAATTTTGATGTAAGTACCTAATTTGGCTACCTACTCTTTTCAAGTTCAAGTTATATACGTAAATAGCTTCTATCAGCGACTTTGTCCTCGTGAAATTTCTTGTTACTCCGACCCACCCCGTCGCATCGCATTGCCTGCTATTACTTCGTGTTCGCTTAGCGTTCTTTATTACTTTTTTCCGTGACGTTTTTTCATATTAGAACTGTCATACATCAATTTGATTCCACGGATAAAGACTTTGGTCAAGTCAGCCCAAAATGAAGTCAAAGTCAAATCATTTATTTCAAATATGCGCACTTTTGAACGCCATAAATTAAAATTAAAATATAGAATTGATTCTAGTCGCCCCTTCCAAAATGTAGTTTTCGTGTGGAGAAGAATGGGCACGAAACTCCACCGTTACTCTTTTAAAATGTTTTACAAGTTTTTGTATACATTCATTATATAATTATATGTGAAGACGATGCACCTAAAATAAAATTTAGTCCACCACAAATGGTAAAAAGAATTAAAAATATAACAGACTGGTGAATCAATTATGTGATAGATACATGGTGCTCACATATTTACAAAGATTGTAAAATTTTACTAGTATTTTAAAAAGTGTGTGAGTTACATTTGTCACAGAATGTAAAAAACAATGTATTTATATATAAATATTAAAAAAAAATTGTGTATGTATAAATTAAATTAGAAACCAGTTTGATTTTGTCTAGACTCTAGATTGTCTTATGGAGCAGGACCAGCATGTTTCCAAACATTGTTATCTTGGATATAATCCTCTAATTTGTAATATCCTTGTTTACAAAGTGTACTTTTAATATGAGTTTTAAATTTTCTTTCTTTTAATTGTAATATATCATGAAATTATGAAAATACATCGCTTTATTAATAGTGCACTACCTATTCAGCAGTTTTTCACGATTTAGTTATGGCTACCCTACACAAATTGATGCCACTACTTGCTATGTAATCAACATACACAAGGGGTATTAAAGACGTATTATTGAAGCCATCTCAAAAACTACCTAAGCAGAGTTAATAAAAATGACTTGGGACCAACTCGCTAGCTTTCTGTACCAAATGCAAAAAGGGACAGTACATCTACGTTCAACCAGTGATATTGGATCCATTACACGAATCTGAACCCCTCAGTTGAAATTTTCTCGTCGGTAAAAAAAGAAAATTGCTGTTGCATACCATTTTGACCCCGTAGGTCTCCCCGTAGGTCCCCGTAGCTTTTCTATGAAAAAAAACCAACGCTTTTTTTTTTTGTGGATGGGAAATCATCCAATGACCCCTCCCGCTCTGGGTGGAGCAGAAGGGGGAGTGTCAGACTCTTACTGACTAAAACCCACCCGTGTTCCTTCCTTAGCCCTTTGTGTTCCGGGGTAGCGGTAACCCTTTCGGACAATCCCGCTGCCCCGGCAGGCTTCGGCCCTTGCGGGCCCCTTCCTTATGCTGACATCTCTTTGAGGCGCGCGTGGAACACGTACGCGCCGTCCGGCACGGGCCTGGTCCTGATCGGACGGAGAGTTACCCATTACTCTCCGCCCGCAGGCCCACGCCTACGGTGGCCGGGAGTCGTCTCGCGGCTCCCGACGCCCGGAGCGTCTCCCGCGGCGGCTGGGACGTGAGGCCCTTTCCCTCAGCCGTCCCGCCACCTCCTTCGCTAGCATGACTGCTTCGCAGAAGGAGGTGACTGCCTCCCATTCCCTCTCGCCCCGGACCATGGCTCGAACCAGGGCCGGGCGCGAGAGGTCGCCGCCGCTGCCGATCGCCTCTGCGAGAACACTGCGAATAGAACACACCAATGTTCGACTTGCTCGTTGTGAGGTAAATAAAATAATAGTGGACTGTATAAGGCTCGGTATATTGCCGATTATATCTACAAGTAACTGCCCGGACAAACATATATGATAAATTTAATAAATCGTTCTGAGAGTGTCGTCCGTCGCGGTGGGCGCCGAGGAAGCGAGTTCAACTGGTCGGGCAGGCGCGCCGCGTCGCACCTCCACTCGCTCGCTTGGTGCGCAGGTCGGTCACGTCGCCTGCGCGTGTTGTCTGCGTGTCTGTTGGGTGCGATTCCCAACATGCTGCCCGGGTTGAAGGGAAGACTTCAAAAATCTGGAAGGGGGCAGATATTATTAAAGGCCCTCCTTATGGTGCCCCTCTGTGTCTTCATCTCTGCGACTCTGGCTACACCGTCGCTGCCAGGATAAATCTTTGTGACCCTTCCCAAGGACCAAAGAAGAGGAGGAAGAGCTCTATCCTTTATGAGGACAAGCGAGCCTAACTTCAGCTCTGTCTTCGAAGAGCGCCATTTCACCTTCTGCTGCAGTAGAGCAACGTATTCAAGAGAGAAACGCTGCCAGAAGTGCTGTTTGATGTGCTCTATTCTCTTGAAGCGCTCCAGGCGAGTAATATTGCGATCAGAGACCTGTGGATGAGGTATAGCATTAAGTGGCCGTCCAATTAAGAAGTGAGAAGGTGTCAGAGCGGAAAAGTCATGGGGTTCTGAGGAAAGTGGAGTTATAGGACGTGAGTTTAGAACAGCTTCTATTTGAGTGAGGCATGTGGCCATTTCCTCGTAGGTGAGATGAGTGGATTGCAATAACCTTTTAAGGTGGTGTTTTGTGGAACGAACAGCTGCCTCGGCTAAACCGTTGAAGTGGGGACTATACGCAGGTACGAATTTAAATTCTATACCTTCTTGAGACATGTGACCTTCAAGGTCTGATTGTACAAGAAACTTTGATAGCTCATTGTAAGTGCCGACAAAGTTAGTGCCGTTATCGGACGTAATACTTTGCGGTTTCCCCCGACGTGACACGAAACGATTAAGAGCGGCTAAATAAGCTTCACTAGATAGTGCCGTAACGAGCTCGATGTGACAGGCCTTTGTCGAGTTACAGATAAAGATTGCCAAAAATGATTTAATAAGTCTGCAACCTCTGCCTTTCCTGTCCGCTATCATCACTGGCCCTGCGTAGTCAACACTACTATGTAAGAAAGGTACTCTTACTCAGTTCGAGTTGTCGGTAACTGTCCCATAATGGGTTGCACCGATTCCGCTTTGTATCGACAACATCGAACACACTTATTTACAATGGCTTTGGCTAGGCTTCTGCCACCCAAAGGCCAATAAGTTTGCCTAGCGTTCGCTAGTAAGAGCTGTGGACCAGCATGTAAATATTTTAAATGTAGATGGTCAAAGAGTATCTTAGTAAAATGATGCTTGCTGCACAACAAGATAGGATGCTTTGTATCGTACGTATATGGGGAATTGTCTAATCTACCACCAACACGCAATAAGTTATTGGGGTCTAGAAATGGGGATAATGAAGTAAGTCTATTCTTTTTATGTAATGTTTTTGCCGTTTTAAGAATAGCATATTCATCAGGAAACATTTCCAATTGAACTTTGTGCAATATTAAATTTAATGAATTTTTAAGTTCGACAACTGAAAGTGGACCAGTACTTTTGTTGGTTTTATTTCTACAATTATGTGCAAACCTATGTAAATATGCTATTGATCTTTGTACATGAATTAAATTAGATCTACTGTTAATCAAACTACTAATAGGATCTACATTAGAAGTACTATTAGTTACTACAACAGAACAAGAAACCAATTCTGGTAGACCGTGTCCCTCGTTATGATTGGGCATTTTTGGCCAATCACGTTCATCTTTCTTTAAGAAAGTGGGACCAGAGAGATCGCGCCGGAGGTCGGTCCGCTCCGCCGCGATTTGCCGCGGCAGCGGAGTTTCCCCCCGGCGTAGTGCCTCCGCGCGCCACTCGTACAGGCGCGCGAGCACTATCGCCTCCAGATCTCACGGCGGCAAGAACTCAGCGCTAGAAAAACCAGCGCTGGAGCTCTGTCTTGCACAGGGTCGCAGCATAATGCTGAGCGATAGCCGTTTTGCGTGGATGTGACGCATGTTTCACCTACCTTTTTTTTTTAAGTGAAACTTTTATTACATCGTCTCAAACTTTTTCGTCTGTGTTTTGCATGTCGCGTGACGGTCGGCCGCGGAGTAGGGATAAAGTGAAATTTTTAGTTAAATGTCTATAATATGAAAAAAGTTTCACTTTTACCGTGGTTTCATAAAACCACACAATCCTTTTTTTTGTGTTTATGTTAATTTTTTTAGGCAAACATCGTGAGTAAACCGGCATGTCTTAGAACCAAAAAATTGAAGACATGTGACATCTACCAACCCGCAATGGGCCCGCATGGTGGATTACTGCCCACTTCCTCTCACAGAGGGGAGGCTTGTGTCACAGCGGTGGGAACATTATAGGCTGATTATGTTATGTTCTTTTTTGCGTCATGTTCACCGCAAATAAACGTTTCTTTCTTTCTTTCAAACAGCAGATTTTTTTCCTATTGCCAAAAGCCTCCGGGCTGCAATTGAGAAATTGTTTATACAGGGTGGAATCGAAGTCATGGGCATTATTTTAACCTAAGGCACTACTCACAATACTGATTGCATTAGGGCTATTAATACGCAAATCAAAAATATTATTAATGCAAGTAAGGAAAACCTTAAAAATGTAGTAAGTCAAATTGCACAAGGCTTATTATTGCAAATAAACACTTAAAGTAATTAAAACAAAATACTTCGTTAACGCCAATAATTGTTGAAATATCAAAATCTTAAAGCGCAGTACAGCGCAAAGCGAAATGTAAACAAACATCACCTGCGCGCGCGCGGGTTTTTCCTTACAAGTAATAATAACAATGGGCTACAAGACATTCCGTCCGGCGGGATTCCCTGAACTCTCTCCGTCCCACTCCCTCACTCGCAAAAATACGAATATCACCCCCGCGCGGGGTATGCTTCCCGCCGCAACACGAAGTCACGAACCCGGAACCAGTGTCATAACGACTGCGCAGGTGCATTGACGCGTAATTGATTTATTGATCCCGTGACGTAATCGCCGTACTCGCCGCTCGCGTCATACGGTGCTTGGATTGCAGTGTATTAAGTGTTAGTGTAGTAGTTGTGTGTGTGTTTGTGTACACGATGCCTCGACCGCGTAATGTGCAGGCTAGGTACACCAACCAACAATACCCACAAATGGTTGTAATTTACGATCGCGCAAGAAATTTAGTATGAACTCGTGAAATGTTCCATCGGCGCTACCCGAACGACCCTATTCCTTCACGGGGTCTCATTCCACCAGAACCACTCAGAACCTGTTGGATTTTTCGTCTTTTCACGTACCAGCACATGCACAAGCTCGTGGAAGAGCACCCGTTTACCCTCTGTCACTTTACCGACAAATAAGGTTTTTTCAAAACAATCCACAAGCTAGGTACGTAAATGTTTTTTTTTATGTATGTTAGTTGACGTAGTTTTGACCGTCCTAAGCCGGCAAAGTACGAAGGGAAAATTGGAATTTATTATGAATCAATTCATTTGCAACTTACGAATGTCACGTGAGTCGGGCGGGGTCAAAGAATTCACGCCCAATGACGCGCGTACGGCGTAGTGTACCTACGCATTTGCTATCGAGAAGCGCAACTAATTTGATACTTTCTATGACTTACTACATTTTAAGGTTTTCCATACTTGCATTAATAATATTTTTGATTTGCGTAATAGTAGCCCTAATGCAATTAGTATCATAAGTAGTACCTTAGGTTAAAATAATGCCCATGATTTCAATTGCACCCTGTAGAAAAACCCGATAACTATTTACACTTCGGAATCAAACCAAGAACATTATGCTCAGCAACACAGTGACCAATAGACCAATAAACATGTTCATAAAATTAATACTAAGCTAAGCTCATAGTATCAAACAATAAAATAAAACTATTAAATGTACGGAACACGTAAATTAAATTAACAAATCTTGCTTTTGACCGAATTCCTCAACCTAATTTTGTTTGCATGCATAATAATGATAATCTAATCACATGAATTGTAGCAATTAATTGAGTAACAGTGAATCTTTCAAAATATTTCCATTATGTTATCTGATAAGGAGACAAAGATAATTATATTAGGTCAAGGTTCTCGAGCTAATTATTGTGACATTTGCGCAATATGAAAAACTGAAATGATGTTATTATAATACAGCATGTAACAAAAAGGTGTTACATATAAGAGTCTACCTTCAAAGCAAGAGTGAACGGGCATCTTCTGTGCACGCTCATTCCAATAAGGAGCGTCCCCATTAGAGCCGCGCGGCCTCAAAGCCTCGCGAGGCTCGACCTCGTGAGGCTTTTGCTATTATTTGCAACGCGTTCCCATTATAAGAACTGACGTGGCTCGACCGCGTGGCTCGGCCTCACGCAGCTGCGCAGCCCTAGTGGGGACGCGGCTTCATAGACCTCAATCATCGCTTTCCATCAGGCGTGATCGAGTTCAAGAGCAGGCCCATTTAACAATAAAAAAATAAATAAATAGGATATGTTACTGACCAACATTGTAATTGCGAAAAAATTATCAGCAGTCTTATAAATTTATGGTCGAGTAAGTATTGAGTTTTTTTTCTGAATTAAAATCATTTTAATTTCTTATTTAAGTTTTGTATGGGACACTTGATAAATTTTTCGTGATTACGATGTTGGTTCCCAGAAAGAAAGTTGTTCAGTTTGATGGTCTGTACCACACCCTTAAGTATGACCACACCTTTATGATACACACTGTATAATTTTGTATGGTCGACCTCGTAATTGTTTTAACACCTTAAGGTTGAATGTCACTTGCACGAAAACGCTAAGGTCTATCTGTCTATGATAGTTAAATAGTTTCAACCTTAGTCAATTTTGTATTTTTCTTCTTTTTTCAAATCTATGGTACTTAGACTTACTTAAACTTTTTAACGGCCATCGCTCATTATAAATGCTAAGACCCTATGCGACACCCAGCGCAGGGCACGCCGCGATAGCGGCGGTAAGACCCCTCTTTGAGGAGTGGCTAGAGAGGCGCCACGGCGCCCTCACCTACCGCCTGACGCAGGTCCTCACCGGACACGGGTGTTTCGGGAGGTTCCTGCACATCATCGGGCGGGAGGAAACGCCCGGGTGTCACCACTGCGAGGGTCGCCCGGAGGACACGGTGGAGCATACGGTGGCGGTATGCCCCAATTGGGCGGAGCACCGCCGTGTTCTCGCAGAGGCGATCGGCAGCGGCGGCGACCTCTCGCGCCCGGCCCTGGTTCAAGCCATGGTCCGGGGCGAGAGGGAGTGGGAGGCAGTCACCTCCTTCTGCGAAGCAGTCATGCTAGCGAAGGAGGTGGCGGGACGGCTGAGGGAGAGGGCCTCACGTCCCAGCCGCCGCGGGAGACGCCCCGAGCGTCGGGAGCCGCGAGACGACTCCCGGCCACCGTAGGCGCGGGCCTGCGGGCGGAGAGTAATGGGTAACTCTCCGTCCGATCAGGACCAGGCCCGTGCCGGACGGCGCGTACGTGTTCCACGCGCGCCTCAAAGAGATGTCAGCATAAGGAAGGGGCCCGCAAGGGCCGAAGCCTGCCGGGGCAGCGGGATTGTCCGAAAGGGTTACCGCTACCCCGGAACACAAAGGGCTAAGGAAGGAACACGGGTGGGTTTTAGTCAGTAAGAGTCTGACACTCCCTTCTGCTCCACCCAGAGCGGGAGGGGTCATTGGATGATTTCCCATCCACAAAAAAAAAAAAAAGACCCTATGCGACACAGAGCCCCAGCGTTGGTTTGATGGCTGCTGGATGTGATGTTTATTTTTTTTTTTTAACTTACCTACTTAGACTTTTTTATATTATTTGTGCCCAATGTGTCATTGATTACGGCATCAGTGGCCTTTTAGTGGTTAATTAGTTCATCAAAACTTGCAAGTGAACGGGCATTTAGGACCTCCAGAAAGTGGAATATGGCATTATCAGATGCACCGCACTCACACTGGGTGTGAAAGGGTCTGTAACTATCTGTTACTGATTATAAAAGGCTAGCGGCGCATGAGTCGTTACCCGGAATGTTATGTTACCATTTGCTATCGTATGGTGCACTGGTTGACGTCATCACATCCAGCCATCAAACCAGCGCTGGGGCTTTGTCGCATAGGGTCTTAGCATTTATAATGAGCGATGGCTGTTTTGCGTGGATGTGACGCATATTTTCCCGCAACTTTAATTTTTTTGTGTTCTTTCTCTGCGTCACATTTAAGTACCGCAAATAAACGTATTTTCTTTCTTCTTTCCTTCTTAGCCAGTTAGAAAAGCAGTAGGGCTGACTGTTCAGTGTGCATTAACAGTACGGGACCTAGCGTAGAGTCTATTATTTAAGTACAATTTGCCGGCATGAAAATCCACAATCTTAATGAAACAATGTCAAAAATATTAAATGTTGCATTCAAGCGAATATTAGCTAGTCATAAGGTTCGTAGTTTAAATTACTCTGCAAAATGCTTGCGAAATGAGAAAGTTAATAAAATCTTGGAATTTGGGCATATTTCTAGATTTCAAGCTATCAAAATTGGTTTGGAATTTCAGCCACGTTTAAAATGGCAGACAGACAGATATGCTTTCGTATCTATTTCTCAGGATTAATTTACCAAGAATCTGTTTAATTAATTCTTAGGATAACAGATTTTATCAGTCACTAGCTTATGCCCGCAGCTTCGTCCGCGTTTATGGTTCGGTTCCCTTCAAAATGGTTGAGCTGGATGCTGCTGATCCATGCGTCATGTTCGTGAACGGACGCTGTCAGTTGAGACTGGTCATCTCTTAGCTGCCAGGGCTTCTTTTTAATCTTATACCTATTTTGAATTGTTTCTTCATAACATTGTTCTCACATATAGAAGCAACAAGAATACTGTACTAAGGATTTTGTAATATCTTAATTTAAAAGAGTGTCCTTGGAGTTTCTTGCCCGTTCTTCTCCAAGAGATCTACGTTTTGGAATGGGCAACTAGCTTCAACTTTCTGACTAACTGACCGACTAGTTAATTTTGACAATTCAAAAGTGCCTGGAAATGGTTTAATTGAAATAAATGCTTTGAGTTGAGTTTGAGTTTATGTCAGAAAATATCCCCAGGGAAACGTACTACCAGTATTAAAAGTATTTTATAATGTTAGCCCAGGTTATAAACTATCTGTGTGCGAAATTACATCCAAATCCGTTTAGCCATTTTTACATGATTGAGTAACAAACATTCAAACGTACCATCTATTAACTACCAAAAATAAAATGTGCTGGTTCGTGGTAGAAAAACAAAGTATATAATATGTCAAAAGTAAAAACCAAAAGGTAGCAAAAGCATAAACAAAAGGTATAAAAAGGTAAAACTATTAAAAAGAAGAAAAGATTTGCACACCATCTTTAAAATTTGGTATGTTTGGAAGTTTTTTTTTTTATAGTAGGTAGTATAGTAGATGTAGTTTTCTATATACTAATATAAAGAGGAAAGATTTGTATGTATGTTTGTAACGAATTGGCTCAAAAAGTACTGGACCAATTTTAAAAATTCTTTCACCATTTGAATGCTACATTATTACTGATTAATATAGGCTATTTTAATTGCAAGAAAAAAATAAAATGTTTAAAAAATAAACGTCCACCCGTGCCGGGATAGGCCGCTAGTATAATATAAAAAGTAGGATTGTCGAACAGAAAATTAAATAATGTTACTGGTTAAGGAAGATCATAAATTGATATTCACACAGCAAGTAGCGGTAGACGAATTTGTGAGAAGAATTCTAGATAGAACATAGACTAGAAATTATATTTGGCTGAATTCGCCCTTATGACGTTCTTACTTGAGCAGTGATGGGCCAGTGGTAACGGCCGCGACTTACGAATTGTTAGTCGTAGATTCGAACCCAGACAGATGCTTTACTTGTGTAAATTTTTCCATCACCACTGCTCTCAAAACGGTGAAGGAAAACATCGTGAGGAAACCGGCATGTCCTAGAACCAAAAATTCGAAGAGATATGACATCTAACGTACTGGGGCAGCGTGGTGGATTACAGCCCACTCCTGCCCACACCACCCTCTGACCGAGAGGAGGACCGACGCCAGCACATCGAGCTACACGAAACTGTAAATTTTTCCCAATTAACCTTGAATCTTATCCTGTAACGATAAGGTTGAAAATCTATTAAATAAATTTGACAGATTGTAGTAGCTTGATGTTCTGGCACATGTGACTTATATGTCATTCGCCAATTACAGTTCATTAGTAGCAAGCCAATAGCCACCTTATTATAACGAGAATAAAGCACAGTGTGATTTTCATAGACTTGTCAGTGGCAACAATCCAATAGCAACTTTATTCTAACGGGCATAAACATCACTGTGATTTCGACAGCGATGCAAAGTCAGAGGTAAAATTAATAAGAAAGGACTGGTATAAGTAGTTCTGGTACACACGGCTACACATCAAGCTATACATTTCCAGTATAAGCTGATCTCACATTGTATAGGATTTCCGTACGATGCGAGACCAGTGTAAACTGGTTTTGTATAGCTTGATGTGTAGCCGTGTGTACAATGACATGCGGTTTTTATTAGCTCTTTTCTCACTTTGAAGCTTCTGGCTAAACGGTGCCGAGTCTTTTCTTTCTGTGTAAATAATCTACATAATGGGACTGCCCTCTAGCTGTTTTGGACTAATTTTTTTGTATGAAGTCTGAAGCCCCATTTATACATTGCCAGTTGTCTGCAGGGTTTAAAGGAACCTAACCAAACCGAACCTCGGGATGCCCCTGACGTCGTTTGTGATAAATTCAAGCTATCTCAAACACTGACTTATTACATGGACCACGGGCTGTCGGGCATTATTAATAATGGCCGGTCAAAGTGATAAATTAATCACTGCCCATCGCTCTTGGGCATTATTAATAATGGCCGGTCCTTATTAATAATGCCCAGTTAATCACGTTGCCCGTAACATATATATATACTGAGCATGTTGCATTGATGAGCCTATACTGAGCATTTTCACGGTCGATTTTAATCACCCACCGCATGTGACCTGTCGCTGCACGAATAAAATCGAAACCTTCTCTACTATGGAACTTGCGATTTTAGTCACTTACAGCCTAACGAATTGCCATTTAGATATTTGCGGCTGTATAAAGCCCGCATAAAGCTTAAACAGAAAAACGTCTACCTAATGATTTACTTTTTACGGCAAGCAAAAGTTTTATGTACTATGATTTTCTTTTGTTTTTCCTAAAATTGCTTATAAAAACAAAAACAGAGGAAATTAGCACGAAAATAAAAACAATAAAGTATGAATGGGTAGTTCAGAAAGGTTAATAAATGATTATGTGTCTCTGGAGTTAATTTTGTATTAATTCTTTCGTTTGCAAAACAAGAAAAAGTGATGTTACACATAGAATTTTCTTGCGTCCAACAATAGCGAAATGCATGAAAATTATCTTTTGTCTTGCATAAAGTTAAACAATCAATCAACTCAGCCTATAGCAGTCTAGTACTGGACGTAGACCTTTCACAGGCTGCACCACAAATCCCTGTCCTCCACTCTCCGAATCCAGTCTGTCCCAGCCACCTTCCAGATCACCTTCTCCCGATCAGGTTAAGCTACGCTTGTCGCGGTAGGTGTGACCATCTTCATATACCAAGACCCCCCCATACCTCGGAAAGCACGTTAAGCTCTTGGTCCCGGATTTCATTCGTGGATCATTGACAGTCGTTTCAGGTCGTCTGAAACCCGAAAGTATGTCAACCAGTCTTACCAAGAGGTATCGTATTACCCAGTAACTGGGTTGTGGAGGTAAAATAGGCAGTCGCTCCATGTAAAATACTGGTATTCAGCTGCATACGGTTAGACTGGAAGCCGAGCCCAACATAGTTGGAAAAAGGCAGGCAGATGATGGTATGTAGGTTATAAACTAACGAAGTTCATAATTATATGGTGACATATTATATTTATAGAATAGGTGTAGGTATAAATAATCAACTTGCATTTTCCGACATGTTCTTCTACAATTCCACCAGTATCTTCAAAAAAAAAACAAGATTCGCAATTATGTCCCGATTCGCCCCAGGGACATCTTTTAAGAGTTTTTTTATCACTTGTAATATTGTTTCCAACTTCCCTAAAAATTGTCCTTTTCCCTTTCCATTCCTTTATCTAAGGGATTTTGCAGACAAGTTAGTTTTAGCATCGGCGATCTGTAATTTTATCGCTTTTCGGAAGCTCCATACAGTGTCCGGGCTCTTAACCCCGCATTCTTTGAGCATCAGCGATTTACATACTTTTCATATGTTCAGTAAGGACTGCGACTAATGGATGCGTAACTTTAATAGCGAGCTCAAACACTGCGAGTCGCCAAACGTGATGCAGCATCTAAGACCGTGTCCTAACAGAAAATTATCGTCGCGCCTATATACTAAATTGTCGCACCGAGAGGGGCGCCTTCCGATACTAATCGCCGAACCAATAATGATTGCGACGCTCTCCTATTCACGCGAGGATAGTTTATATTAGGATACAGCCTTCACCAACATTGAATCGTGTAACTTTGAAACCGCGAACAAAAGCAGTCAGTCGCCACAACGCGATCCAATATACATGACGTCGCAAAATCGCTACTCGACGATGCTAAAAAACCATGTCTGTTAAGAGCCTACACTACCTCAGCTAAAATTCACTCTTTATCTCGCTCGCACGATACTGCTCGCGGACTGAGTGAGAGCGAGACAGAGTGCGGTGCTAGGCGGCAGGCAGCGCCAATAGTTTAGGTATTTGCTTTTTACGGTGAAAATAATGGTAAGTAAAAAAAAGTAAATAACATAAGACCTGCTTTATAGTTAGTTCGGTTAGTATACAAAGTTTCATGATCTAATTTGAAGTATTTTTTGAATACCAGCGGTTTATTGTTCGGTTTAGAGGTAACTTTGGATTTTTTTTGTATCGAGAAAATTTTATGGAATCGTGTTTTCGTCTAACATAAGACCTAACATTGGTCCTCAACTTTACCATATATTTATTTCAAAATGAATGCTGCAATATTTTCGACATAACGGAGGATTATGCTAAGCCATTTGAGGTAGTATAGGCCCTTAACACCTTTAGCCAACTTTGCAGGTAATTTAAGTTTTTTTTAGTGTGTCGCCGAAGTTTTCTTACTTTTCGCTGAAGTTTTGACAGCAGATATTTCGATCTTTGATTGGGAATTCGTTATATAAGTGGTGTTCGGCGAAGCGTACCTCTCTTTAGTAACAATGTTGTTATATAACACAAGTTGTTCTGGCAAAGTTTCTTATTCTTTTGTTCGGAAGTTTTAGGTTAAGAATAGTTTACCCCTTTTGTAAGTCATTGTAGGTGTTTTGCTTGGATCAATGAGTAATATTAACCTGATCTGGGGTAGTAAATATTTGTTGCTGCATTTTCTATTGATACATTGGTTTTTGTTCTAGATGGGGCTTCTATACGTAAAACAAAATCGCTTTTTGTGTCTGTCTGTGTGGCAGCTTAGGTCTTCTAAACTCCTGACCACAATGGATTTTGATGCGGACGGTTTATTAAAAATTCTGTTGCATACATTTTGACGGCGTAGCGTTTTTTAATGAAGCAGCCGTTGGATTAAGAATCATGTGCTGTATTCATGGCAACAGTTTGTTCTTCATTGTTTCTGGCTCCACTCTATAAGTATGATTTTATCTTATAATATATCCTATGAAACTCGCAATACAGTAGCTTCCCATTGGGGAATGAATTTTTGGAGCGGCTTTACAGATTTCCTCCTACATACAAACTCGCAAGTTTTACCTATTTTTAATATTAGTATAGGTGTCAGTTATGAGTGAATTTCTCAGGCGAAAAATTTACGCGTCTAGGCTGAAAACGCCATGCTGCGTTACAGATAATGCAACGAATTTTTTTCTTACAATTAAAGAGACGTGAATCTAAATGAAGCCACTTAAATTATGTTTATAAGACTATTACTTTTTAAGAAAAAAATCAGTAAGTGTCGAATTATCAACTTCTGTGTCTTGTCCACAATCACTTTCATACACATAATTTATCTCTCAGGAAGATATTCTCCAACATATATATGAAAAAGTATTTTGATTGCGTGAAGTAATAATTTACCTACAAGAAACTAATTATTTTTGAATTTTTAGACTCATAATCAATGAGTACATGTCAACGGTAGTTTTGTCCGAGCGAAATTACCAATTTCTGTGGTCATTTTGTTTCGCCGTCCTGAGCTTCCACCAATGAGTTTAAGCGAACGTTAAATCCCTGCCCGACAAGAGACAGTGGTGCGCTTACGCATAGACTGTTTAATCTATCACCATATCGCCACGTCTTCCCGCCAAAAATGTAAATACGTGATTTCAGTTTAGTCGGAACAAAATTTTGCAATTTCGGTGATCAGGTTTTAAAAGGATTTTTTCAAGAAATAAAAATATCACTCTTATGCATGCTAAGTAGTCTTTGGTACACATTTATGATTATAGAAACCAATAGTCATAGCCTTGACAGTTTCGTGTAATTTTAAAAAAATAGCCACGTTTCCAATTTCTGTGGGCCAATTTGTGTGGTTTCCGTGGCATCTCGGTGTCCACGGAAATTGCAAAACTCTGCAGAAATTGTACGATTAACGCTTTAGTGTAAGGTCTTCAAAAAACCGTCACAGGTGTTTAAATAAAGATTGTTCATGACTATGAAGTGAATGAAAAGGATTAACTTTTGCCAAAAGTCCTAAAATGTTTCCCAGGGTCTATGAAGATCCATCAGATCGTTTGGGGAAAAACAACCAAAGTACTTGCAATGCGATCACTGTCTTGCACTATGAAAACTATCTTTAAAACATTATAAAATGCATTCATGGAAAGCATTTAGGTTTCTATGAATTGCCAATAGAAAACCCAGATAATACAACGGTCGTTCAACCTGTGTCAAAACCAAATTCATCAACAATTCACAGATTTAAAGGGTCTGAATTATTTTACTTTAAAACCAAGAACATACCTCAAGATAAGGCTATCAAATCAGCTGACGCTTCACACGACTTGGACAATGTAGACTACAGAAACTATACTCCTAAGCGGAGATATACGAGGGGCGGCTGATAAGTTCGCGGCCTAGGGTACTTAATGAAAGAAAAGTTTAGTTTTTTAATTTTTATTTTTCAATATGATACCCCTCAAGTGAAATACACTTCTCACATCGTGAATACAATGCCTTTAAACCATTGAAATAATATCCTGAAGATTTCTCTTGAAAATGGCTCTCCACGGCCGACTTCATCTCATTGTCATCCGAAAATCTTCGCCGTAACTTCTTTTTCAATTTTCAAAAAAGGAAAAAGTCACTGAAAGCCAAATCCGGACTATATGGAGGATGGTCAATTTCTGCGACCCAGTGGCTTTTAAGGCATCCCTCGCAACGTGAGCGGTGTGAACGCCCGTTCACACCGCTCACGTTGTGAGGGATGCGTTGTCTTGCAGAAACAACACTCCATGCTCCAACTTGCCACGTCTCTTCTGTAGGACTGCTTCACGTGCCTGACCCAATAAATTGGCGTAGTATTGACCATTCTTAGTAGTTACTTTAGGCAAGTGATCAATTAATAAAATTCCCTCGCTATCCCAGAAAATGGTCGCCATAATCTTAGAGGCTGACTTTTCCACTATAAACTTCTTTGGTGGTCTTTCTCCTTTTTTAATCCACTTCATAGACTCTTGTTTGGACTCCGAATCATACTGACGAATCCAAGTTTCGTCTACTGTCACAATGCGTTTACAAATTTCGTCCAAATCTTCTGACACAACTCCAAAAAATCCTTACAACTCGCCAGTCGTCGTGGTTTGTCGAGTGGTGTGAGCATTCGCGGTACCCAACGCGCACAAATTTTTTTCATGTGTAAATTTTGGTGTAAACTATCTCCGGTTCGTTCTCTACTAATCTGTAACTCTTCAGCTTCTGCAACAATTTTATTCTTCGACCGGCCAATACAAATTTTTGCACATTTTCTTCGGTCACTACAGTCATAGGGTGGCCCGGGTGGGGGTCGTCTTGACAGCTCTCTCTTCCTTGTTGAAAAAGCCGAGCTCATTTTTTTACCATGGTATATGATGGCCCGGAATCCTGAAGAACCGATGACATTTCTTCAAAAATGTCTTTCGGCGAGTTTCCTTTTTTTACAAGGAATTTAATCACTACGCGGTGCAAAAACCACTACAGATAATGATGCTCACGTTGAACATTCCAAAGAATTAGGTATTAAAGAAATAAATATTTTGACATTTTTGATAGTGATGATGAAAATATTTTCTGAAGATTTTGCCATGTTAGTGATTTTTTTGTTTAATATTTCTTAATAATTATCATAGTCATCTAAAAGTTGATTGATGTCTAACATCATTATTTTTTTTCTACTTTATCTTGAGAGCGATGGCTTTTATTGAGCCGCTCTTATGATTATTAAATTAGTTGTTAATTTGTAATTTTGATGCGCACAAGGTATCAAAATTGATGCTAACTGATTGACTGTGTATTGCACTAATTACTTTTTTAGTTTAAAGATTCTACCTCTAACTATTAGAAAATATAAGAAGTTTTGTTTGATTTTAAGAAGAAATCTGTATTTTGTCCACAAGATATTATTATTTGGGGTTATTTTTAAATTAATTTCAAATGAATCATTATATCAATAAGAATTTGTGATAATATTTTAAGTTTTAATTAGTTTCGGTACAAGTTTAATAAATACGTAAGTTTTACCCCATCATCGAAGTAAAAACATAATCAACTGATTATGTTTTTACTAATAAGAAGGGGGAAAGTTTACTTATTGTTAATTTGATGACAATACTTCTTGATTGTTAATTTTTTAAGACTGATTTCTATTTATAAATGATTATTTAAAATTATTCGTATTATTTCAGTTTTTTAATTAAACCTTATCTATCTACATATAACTAAAATTCATTTTTAGTAATTCACTATTTCTGTGTACAATTTCTGTGTCACCAATACAATTTCGGTGGCAATAATAAAATTTCTGTGGCTCGCCAATTTCGGTGACCCAAATAACTCTCTAGTAATATATAATTATAAAATCCCCTTTTAGAAAATGTATATAAAATGTGGATATGTTGCGTTTTATTATTAAAGTTTTTTACAAAACCTGAAAATGAAAATGTCCATGGAAATTAGGTAAAAATTCGAGTTGTTGAAATTGACTCACTGTTTGTGACCAGCAGTGTAATTCAATCAGTAGCAATGGGTTTCATTTTGACAGTTCAACAACATTCATTGCGTTATTTAAGTTGTTGAGCAGACACACTTTTCGAACATATGGAGCAATGGATTAGCAATAGCTTCAAAATGATTCAAATTGAGAGTAATAGCGTTTTACGCACTTAGGGTGCAGGCACACGTGAAGCATCAAAACCGTCAACCGTTTTAGTACATCTAAAACACAAAGCTAAACAAATATATTGACAGAATATCTGTGAAACATCGGATAACTCGGTTGAACGAAATGCTCAGCGCTTCCAAAAGAGCCTGACACACTTTATGACAAAGATAGACTAAACTAAAAGATGTGACGTTTATTGCATTTATTGCCAGTCTTTTTACAGTTATTTTAACTCTGACAGCAGGAACCCAATTGCAACCTTATATTGTAACGATAATAAAGATCTTTGTGAATTTGACAAACTTGTCAATGACAGCAACCTAACAGCAACTTTATTGCAACGGCAATAAAGATCACAGTGATTTTGACAAAAGATGCAAACTCAGAGGTAAAATAACTTTGAACGGACTGTTAAACTCTATATTCTTGTAAATTTAGACGTTTATAAGTGTCTTCGCAATTAAAGATTTAGCTTGACTTTTGACATCATTCAGGCTTCAAACTAATACCTACTAGTACTTTTATTATCGTTTATTTTTTTTAATCTCACTACTAAGTTGTTCCTGCGACTTCGTCCTTGTAAAATTTCTTGTTGCCCCGACCCCGTCGCATTGCATCCCCTGCCCGTGAAATTACTTCGTGTTCGCTTCGCGATTTTCGTACTTTTTTTTGTTTTTGCTCGGCTCTTATGGGTTCTAGCGTAAGTCTTCCTCAAGAATTAGGTTATCAAATACATAAATATTTTTTCAAATCCTACTGGGAGTTCCAGAGATTAGCACGTTCAAACAAAATATAAAGAACCTCTTCAGCTTTATTATTAGTATAGAGTTTGACATTATTTTTATCTCACGAAATCAAATCGGTTTCTGAATCCGTCTGCAGATAAATATACATATGTGTTTCTTGGAAGCTAACTTGCTGAATGCAATACACACTTGTCTGAATTCAGTAAGAACCATTTCGATTTACACCGCTAACTCAACTCCATATTCTCAATTCAGAAACCGCGTTTCAGACAACGAAGGGCCAATTTATTGAGGATGATATTCTCATAGCATGTACTTATGTCTATTTCCTGTTTAGTAAATATTATATCACTTTTAAATTCAATTATATAATTTTTCTTTAAGTACGCTGTACTGGTACAATGTCTTATTAAGTGTTTGTTGCACCGGACGACGTCATTACGTCAGCGCCGGCTGTCGCTGAAAACTAGCGCTGGGGCTCTGTCTTGCACAGGGTCGCAGCATAATGCTGAGCGATAGCCGTTTTGCGTGGATGTGACGCATGTTTCCCCTTACCTTTTATTTTTGTGTTTTTGTTCTTTTTGCGTCATGTTCACCACAAATAAACGTATTTTCTTTCTTTCTTTCTAATTTCACCAATGAAACTAAATGCAATCAGCAGATCTAAGCAACGTTGATGAGCTGTCAGTGTGAATATTCTACAGCAAAGATGACACAGACAGCTATTAAACGCGGTTTAGATGTGCTGTTCGCATTTAGTTTCATAGGTGGAATTCGCCCTAAATTAGCCGAGTGGAATAAGCCTTTTACAAGAGAAACTGCATGAAATCAAGTAATAATATTACTACTCGTAGAGATAAACCAACCATTACATAGTGACACTACAAGGTAACCCGAAAACGATACCGCTTCAATAACAAGTATAAAGACAAGCTGTTTGTCTGCACGCGGTAGAGAAAAATTCAATTTGGTGGCGAAGTGTTCCGCATCAATATACTGCTGGAAATTGCAATAACATATTGGATCTGGAGATTGCAATAATGCTTGTGAAGTGAGTTCTAGAAACAAAAGAGGTGCGACCGAATATTATGTTAGCTAAAGTCTTATGTTGCACCTGCCATGTTTTGTCTCTACATCATCCTAAGGTTGACTAGTATAAAATTCCTCAAACATTAAAAAAAATATTATAATTTTGAAAATCTCGTGGCTAAGAAGTAAAACTTTCTCCGTCTGTCGGCCAGTTTTTTTATCAATAGTAACAGCCAAAGTTACGTCATAAAAGTCAAAGTTACGGTTAAATTTGTTTCTGCACTATTTTAGCTGTTATTAGAATAAAGAAAAAGATTTGCCATAGTATCAGTAAAAGTCAATACTTTGACTATTATTTTAGTTGTTGATGAAGAAACTGGCCGTTAGTACAAAACAAAATCTAACTTTAGTACCTCTGAACCAGTATTAATTTGTATTTCGAACTTTATTTCGATTTAGTCAAAGTTCTTAATACAAATTAAAATGATAACTTAGCACCGAACTAGTCTATCATTTTTGTATAAAGAATAAAATTTTTATAACAGTTACGTTCTTAATTCAATAAATGGCTCGATGGTTTGAACCTGAGGGGCAATTCTCGTAATTTTAAGAATGTTTACAGTCTGGTCTCAATCTCAATCTGTCAAAAATATCTCTGAATTCCCTTCATTTTTGACAAGCTTTTGACAATGATTGTCGCTGAGATGAGATTGAGACCAGATTTAGAACGTCTTTAATTACAGGAGTTGGTCAATTTCTTAGTAAAAAAAAGGTCGAAGTTTATCCTGGGTCAGTAAAGACATCGGTAAACGAAAAACATCGTGAGGAAATCTAACAATCTTCATTCATTAATTCTTTGCCTCAGTGGCAACGTTGACAAGTTTTTTTTTAAACGAAAGGTAGCAGGAGAAGTTAAAGAAAGAAATAAATTTTCAGCATTAGAAATAAGTACATAAAGTGGCATTTGTTTCCAAAAATATTTAGTACAAGAAGTGAAGTCTGTTGTTTTATGCTGACATGTCAAAACCTAAATTAATATTGCCTTTCATTCCTATATTGTTTTGTTTACCTAGATGTGCAGACGCCAACAAATCAAGCTACTACAATCTGTCAAACTTTAATAGATTTACAACTTTATCGTTAAAGCATAAGGTTCAAAGTTGATTGGAAAAATTTTACAGTTTCGGGAAGCTTGATGTGCTAGCGGCTGTACCAACTGTTTGGTTTCCCACACTAAATGGTAAAGTCAGTCACGGAGTTATTATTATAAGAATCGTAGGCATTATCTTTCTCAGTAAATAAACCTGTACCTGCTGCAGGCTTATTCTGAATTTTCTGTTATATTCGAAATGTCAAGATAACAATAAATTTATTTATTTATATATACTTTATTGTACACCACAAAAATACAACGAGTAAAGATACATCAAACACTACAAAATATTATACAATGGGCGGCCTTATCGCTTTAACCCTTCTTTAGTGCTCACCTTCGTTAGGAACTCTTGCTCCGTTACAGCACCCTGTCCTCCACCTTCCGCATCCAATCTGTTCCAGCCATCTGCTTAAGGTTGTCGGTCCATCTAGATGCGGAGCGTCCCACACTAAGCGTCCTCCACCTGCATGGCCAGCCCGCTGCCACTTCAGCTTGCGTACTCTGCAAGGTATACTTCAGTTCTTTTACTGATTTAGCGCGCTGAATGACCTTGAATTTGTGGATCAGCCCGACTCCCAGTGTGCACGTTTCGACACTGTACGTCATAACGGGCAGGACCCACCAGTTGAAGACCTTCGTCTTCAAATATTGCGGAATCTCATCTTCAGTGAATTAATTATTTAATTTAAGATTTTTACTTCAGATGGTATCATAGTATTATATTATTATTATTATTATTATTAAATAAAATAGATATTAAAACGAAGAAGAAGATTGTTTACCTCACTTCGCCTCACGACTATTATTTTATCCTTTAGTTTTTCGTGTCTCCTTAGTTCGTAAACCAAATTAAGTTCGCCTTCAAATTGAAGCGGCTTGACATTTAAAATAGACATACATTTATACATAAAAATAAATATAATTGAATTAATTACTGCTTTTTACAAAATATTTTTTTTTTGTCTTTCGGTGTGTATGTCTGTTTGTTTCGGCTTATCACCGAAACGGCTTTCACTGGCAGATAGCTGATGTTATAAATGACTAACTTAGACAAACTTTTATTTTAGAAAATCACAAGGTATTAGTGTCAGCGGGCAGAAGCTAGTTACGAATATAATGGTGTTACACAATGTTACCTGTCTGGTTTACTTAAACAATACGACTAAAGTTATGTTAGTTAGTGAAGATCTCTATTGTAAGTACTTCTAAGGAGTTTCTAGAAGACCTGAATATTACATTAGATTATTACTATCATTGTAGGTCCATTGTTCTCAGTAGGCCCAAACCTAGAAAATTACTTCGAGCTACTAAAATAATTTTATAGTTGGCGATTTGATAGAGATCCGATTATGAAAACCGGGTACGATAACACTGTTTCTAGGAGAAAGGGATTATGTCTTATGGCATTAAGTCCGCCTTATGAGTAGCACCACTTTTGACAACAACGCATAATAGACGCGTGATATTATAATTAGATACGACTACGTCTTGTAGATTCTGTTATAAGATTAGTTTTTACCATTTCTAAGATACGATACCGCATTGACTATTAAGAAATTATTGAGAAAATCTTGGCTAAAGCATATTAGGTGAAACGAGTATATGTAAGTGTATAATCTTCCCACTGCTGGAAAACATATCATCATGTATAAATGCAAACTGTTTGTTTGCACGCGGTAGAGGAAAAATCAATTTGGTGGCAAAGTGTTCCGCATCAACATACTGCTGGAAATTGCAATAACATATTGGATCTGGAGATAGCAATAATGCATGTGAAGTGGATTCTGGAAACAAGAGATACAACCGAATATTATGTTAGCTAAGTGTAAGTCTGAAGCACACATATCAACTCTGAAAGAGATCGTCATCGTAGCAACTTCAGTATTCTTTGTATGAAACTTCCTACTGCAACGCACACTCTTGATATTGAAGCGGTATCGGTTTTGGGTTACCTTGCAGTGTTATTACGTGATGGTTATTGATCTTTACGAGTAGTACCTAATATTATTACTTGATTTTATGCTGTTTCAGTTGTTAAGGACTTATTTCACTTGGCTTATTTAGGGCGAATTATATCAATAAAATTGAACGCGATCTAACATCAACCGCGTTTTTTTCTGAGTCATCTTTGTTGTAGAATGTTGATACTGTCTGCTCTTGAAAATAGTTTAGATGTACTGATTGCGTTCAGTTTCATTAGCAAAATTGACCCTTAGTCGTGTAACACGCGGTTTCTGAATTGAGAATATAAAATTGAGAACTTAACGGTGGAAATCTAAATGATTGTTAATGAATTCAGATAAGTGTAATCGCATTCAGCAAGCTAGTTTCTAAGAAACGCACTTTCATCTGCATACGGCACCAATTCTGGGATAAAATAATGGTAAAGATTTATAGAAGTTATAGCGGTGTACGAACTCCTCCATCTTAATAGACCTCCCCAGTTCTTTTACCTCTGACAGCAGCAACTCAATAGCAACCTTAAAATAACGTTTATAAAGTTCACTGTGATGTAAACAGACATGTTGAAAAGAAATTAAATGAAATGTTTATTAGATCATTTATAACAATTTACGTGTCAGTATTTTTTGGTCAGTATTTTAAAACTAGATTTCGCCAGCATTTCCTTTCTGACTGATTCCTGAAAAGAAATACCGAAACAAACTCAGAGGTCGTCTCTTTTAAAGTCCAAAAATTATACATATTATTAGGATTTTGTGTGAGTCGAAAAAAAAATCTGCTGTTCCCTACATTTTGACGAGATACACGAAAATAAATGTAGGGAACAGCTGATTTTTTTTCCACTATTTCAGGTTTGGTCCCATAGTAAAAGTTGTTCATAATGATGAGTACAATGACCTCTTAAGAGGTTGCTGGTGTTTTACAAATAACCCTGTATATCAATCTAACAGCAACCTTATAGTAACGAAAATAAAAATCACTATGATTTTGATAGTGATGCGAAATCAGAGGTTAAATAATAATGAATGAACTATAACGTGGCAGCCTGTTAAGAGGCTGACACATTGACATATATAACATAACCTTGCCAAGAGGGCCCCAACATGGGCACATTGTTATGCAAAATATATGGTGGAAATGTAAAAGTTTAACCCTCAAGGGAAGCCTTTCAATAACCTGACCCACCCTGACCTCAAAGTATTATTATGTATGCAGTTCAAGGCTCGATTTATGATGGATACAATATACGCCACACGGAGGGGCTTGTGGTTAAATGATATACAGCCGCACGAGTCGATCGCTGATCGATCGACTCGTGCGGCTTCACTTGCCGCGGTTGATCCGTGGGTGGGTGACCATCTTTACATACCAAGACCCCTCCGTGCTTCGGAAAGCATGTTAAACCGTTGGTCCGGGCTGTCCTTTGTGGATCATTGATAGTTGTTTCAAGTCATCCGAAACCCGAAAATGTGTCAACCAATCTTACCAAGGGGTTTCGTATTACCCAGTAACTGGGTTGTGGAAGTCAGATTGACAGTCGCTCCATGTAAAATACTGGTATTCAGCCACATCAGGTTAGACTGGAAGCCAACCCCAACATAGTTGGAAAAAGGCAAGGTAGATGATGATGACAATATACGTCACATCTTTTAGTTTAGTCTATCTTTGTCATAAAGTGTGCCAGGCTCTCTTGGAAGCGCTGAGCATTCGTTCAATCCAGTTATCCGGTTTCACAGATATTCTGTCTATAGATATTTTTAGCTTTGTGTTTCAGAGGTACTCAAACGGTTGAAAGTTTTTGCTGCTCCACATGGGCCTAGTCACAGACTGGTGTGTAACCAGCGTCTATATTAATATTTCTTTAGAAGAGGTAAAAGGAGATCACCCATTTTGTTCGGCGACTTCGGATAAAAAATAAAAAGTTGGCGGCCAGGAATGAATCACATTTAATTTGAATGGTCGCAGTAGTAGCATCATATTTTATTTGTATGGAAACATCGCGGTAATGAATTCGAGAACAAAAATGTACAACAATCTTGTCTTTCCATCCGCCTCCAAATATATGCAATATCATATCTCCGAATCCAAATTGTACTTGACTTTGACGCCTCATTAAAAAAAAAATGAGTTACATGTGTGCTTTAAAAATATGTCTGCACATATGTATGTAATTAATGGCTGCCAAAAAAAAATAATATCCCAGAATAGGTGAGTTTGTTTATATGGGGTAATCTTCAGAACTACTGATCCGATTCCAAAAATTCTTTCACTAATGGGAAGCTACTGTATTGCAGAGTGTCGAAGGAAATATTTTATGTTAATACAAGATATGCAGCAGCTAGCCAACAATTCCTTAACAGGTAGGTTAGATATACCAGTGGACATCTAACCTACAAGCTAGCTGTCTGTACAGTTACAGTCAGGAGAATTAGGTATTTTTTAGCAAATTGGCACATTACATGGATTTTTAGCGTTACATTAATTTCATGCAACTGTCAAAAAATCACAGATGTGACTTGGATATTACGGACAATTTGAGTTCATAGTCAATTTGCTTAAATATTCATTTTCCTGCCTTAACATCTCTGGGAGTCAGCACACATTTCGTTAGTTATGTGAAAAGTTCCTTGTAATACGGACGAACTTATTATCATGAAATGAGCAAAATCCCAAAGTCGGGGCTGCTACTACTTAAATTTTCTGTCACGAAGTAGCTTAGTTTTAGTACCCCTGATAACAGGCTCTTAACAAAGGCTTTTTCCACACACATACATAAATAACTTACTCACACGCACAAACTAAACATACTTTTCGTTCATCTGATTAGAACTCAATCTCATTTGTTTTTTTTTTTTTGTTTAGCATAATCTGTCCTATTGATGAGCAACGGCGTCTCCCAAGTCATCTCAGGAACTCTTTTCCCGCCTCGAACTTGCTCTCACGGTACGAGTTTAGTTGGCTAACCGCTTTCTGGGCCAACCGCGACGGCGCCGTCCATCTTCAGGTACTGTGCACTGTGAGGAGACTATTGACTATTTTTAAATGGGAAATAATAAAGCTTCCGAAAAAAAAAAATGACCTTCGCGGTGTTCCTATTTCTGTTTAAAGAGTTTAAAGTAACCTAACCAAACCTAACCTCGGCCTTTCGCTCGCTCTTGCAACCTACGTCGCCTATCGCTTGCCTATCGCACATGAACGAACGAATGATAGAACGATAAGTCGAATGTGAGCGCGCCTATCGCTCTGCACCCGAAAGCAACCGATGTCACCCGAACTAGGCACGAAGCGCCCGCGTGGGCCGACCGGTAGGTAGTTATTTTCATTAAAATTGAGAATTAAAAAAGTAATTTTATAACCAATGGTAGAAATAAAGCTGGTTTCTATAGTGCTTAAGAGAACGATTATTTTGGCAGAACATGTGTTTTCGGAAACTTTGTATTTTTTTCGGAAGTTTGGTATTTTTTTTTTTGGAAATTTAGTTTATTATTTGAAAGTACAGATTGTTTTTCGTAGAATTGTAATTTGAATAAGCTCATGTTTGTTTGTTAAATACAACATTTATTTTTCGGTTAATTTTGTGTTAATTTTTCGCTAATTAATTTTAACAGCTTAGTATTACATTCAACCACAGATCTTTGAAAGTTAATTTGTTTTTCGGAAGCTTTATTATTTCTCTTTTTTAATTAAGCATTTTTTTTTATAAAGATGTTCGATCTAAATGTATGCGAAAAAAATGCCTTCTAAGACATACAAGATATTTCCTAGTTCCTGGAAATTAAAAATCTTGTTTTTCGTTTTAACTTCCCCGTCAGCAAAAAAACCCACCAACACAATTAAGTACGTGTCTACCCCCTTCAGGATAGCGAAAGGAGGAGGCGGTAAGGGTTCGCCCTTACAAGAAATGTACACTGTAAAGAGGATTTATTCTGTAATTATTTTTTGAAGGAAATCCTGTGTAAGGAAAATATTTTTGTGTTGTTATCAAATTTCATGTGTATTAGATTTTCTTTTGAGTTTTTTTTATTCGGTTGTTACGGTACTGTAATTTGGTTGAATTCTGTACAAATCGTTTTATTGCATAATCTTGCTAACTTAGTCTATGTTAGCAAGATTATGCAATAAAACGATTTAAAAAAAAAAATATCCCTTACTAGGTTTTGAAATGGGACAGCCGAAATATGTAGACAACAACACGAAAATTAATTGAAGTATTGGCAATAATAATAAAAGTAATAATAATAATCTTTATTGATGAATATGAGACAACCATACAGAGTAACTTAATAATAAATCCAGTATTGACAATATCGTTTAAAGTCCAGTCAATAAAGGAGTTGTAGAGTGCGTGAGAAGGATTCGCGTAGGTCACTTTAGCGATTCCTTCAGAGACATGTTCAAAGTGAAGAAGTTCTTAAGAAGCGAACATATTAAAGGTCCAGAAGTCTAGGAGGTGACCTTCTAGATGTCAGGACTTTTGACTTTTATTGGGGAGCACAGTGTTTTTTTTTATACCAGATGAAAGCACATAAAAGTCTCCACAACTTTTATGAAATCACTATTTTCCGAATTTTCAACTGTTTTAGAACTACATCCTTCGGAAAAGTGAAAATTGTCGAAAAAACATTTTTACCAAATGTGTTTTATACACAATTCATCTTAGTGCTCATCTACACGAGCTGCACACGCCAAACAGCAGGGGTAATTGCAGCCATCTCGTCGCGTCGACGGCACTCAGGCACTCAGACATAGGTCTAAATTACCTTTAAGAAAGCACCTTTAAGTTAATTTTTACTCGCAATTTACTAAATTTCTTGCTACTTATTGCCAACATTTTGAACGAAAATGACAGTTTGAAAAGAAACGCGACCACTATGTAGTAAGGTTTTTTTTTTTACTCAATATTATTTCTATTCATTGGCTGTAAATTCTTGAATAAACTGAATTTAAATAATTAGTAGATAGTAGTTAAGTAGGAAGATTTAAATAATTTATTGAGAGGTTATGACAATAGATTGCAGCATCATGAATGAAATAACACAAAAACAAAAAATAAATATTTAATACTAGCAGCGCCCTGCGGTTTCACCCGCATAAGTTTCGATCCCGTGGGAGTATCGGGATAAAAGTATTCTATGTATTAATTCTGGTTATAAACTATCTGTTTTCCAAATTTTATGAAAATTGGTCCAGCCGTTTGTGCGTGAAGGAGTAACAAACATACAAACACACTCACAAACTTTCGCCTTTATAATATTAGTGAGATAAATTATAATAGGTCGAGGCAAAAATATTTTCGTATTTTGAATCTATTGTTAGTAATCAAACCTCTTTGGCAGTACTGCATGTAACTGGCTGGTTTTAATACTATTAAATGTTGAAATTCTAAAGATGCAATAAATAAAAAAAAACTAGTTCCCGCCATTTCTCAATTGTTTTTCAAGCAAGCAACATGAACGTTTGTGACGAAGAAATTCGGTACATTTTAATGTTTTATTACAAAAATGATAAAAATGTGACGAACGCCGCGAATAAAATTTGTGCGGTTTACGGACCTAATGCGGTATCAATACGAGTAGCACAAATGTGGTTCAAGCGTTTCAAGTCAGGAAATTTTAGTGTGAAGGATGGAGCTCGCTCTGGACGCTCTGTCACGGATAAAATCAGTGCCATTTTTGAAAAAGTGGAGCAAGATCGACATTTTAGTAGTTATGTTATTGCTGTGGAACTGGATGGATGTTGATCACAAAACAGTTTTACGGCATTTACAAAAGTCTGGGTACAAGAAAAAACTTGATATTTGGGTACCACATGATCTCACTGAGAGAAACTTAATGCAACGTGTTTCCATTTGCGATTCTTTGTTGAAACGTAATAATTCCGACCCATTTCTTAAACGGTTGATTATGGGTGATGAAAAATGGATCACTTACGATAAGAATGTCCGAATAAGATCGTGGTCGAAGCATGGGCAAGCCCCACAGACCGTGGCAAAGCCCGGTCTGACTCGGAACAAAGTGATGCTGTGTGTTTGGTGGGATTGGAAAGGAATCGTCCACTATGAGCTTTTGCCGGCGGGTAAAACTATCGATTCTGACCTCTACTGTCAACAACTGATGAGGTTAAAAGAAGCTATTGAGAAAAACCAGCCGTAGCTGGTGGATAGGAAGGGCGTGGTGTTTCATCACGACTACGCCAGACCGCACTCATCTATAGCCACTCAGCAAAAATTGAGAGAGCTTGGCTGGGATGTGTTGATGCATCCTCCATATAGCCCTGATCTTGCTCCATCAGATTTTCACCTGTTTCGGTCACGTTTGAACTCTTTAGGAAGCATAAAGTTAACCTCAAAAGAACACTGTGAAAACTACCTGTTAGATTTTTTGGATAAAAAATCTCAAAACTTCTACAGCAATGGGATCATGGCATTGCCCACAAGATGGCAACAAGTCATCGATCAAAACGGCACATACATATTATAAATAAATAAAAAATTAAACCTAAATTTTTTTTTTGTATGAAAAATACGAAAATACTTTTGCCCCGACCTATTATTTCCTGTCTATTATTAACTATCTTCTTTCTTATACTTACTAATAATAAAGTTGAAGAATTTGTTTGTTTATTTGAACCCGTTAATCTCTGAAACTTCTCGTCGGATTTGAAAGACTCTTTTTCATTTGATAGCTTAATTTTTGAGAATGGTTATAAGTTATTAAAAATCACGCTAAGGCCCGTAAGAGGCGAGCAAAAAATACAGAAAGATCGCTCAGCGAAATGGAAGTAAAAGCGCGGCCGGGCGCTGCGACGCGAGGCGGTGGGTCGAGGGAACAAGAAATTTCACGCGGACGAAGTCGCAGGCAAAAGCTAGTATTAGTATATATACCGTTAACTATAAATAGAATCGCTATTTAAAAAAATCAAAAAATAAATAAATAAACGAAACTTGATATCATAATGTTGATAATCTTGCTAATAAACCGAGATTGGAACTGCAATATATTCACTGACAATCTATTAGGGCTTCCAAACAAATATTACATGTACCTACTGTTGCCACGCTGTAATACATTTGTCTTTAATGGGTTGTAATCTGATACAATCAACAAGGATCAATCAATCTGCCTAGCCTTTTCCCAACTATGTTGGGGTCGGCTTCCAGATTAACCGCAGCTGAATACCAGTATTTTTCAAGCAACGACTGCCTCTCTGACCTCTAAAATCCAGTAACTGGGTAATACCATATCTCTTGGACAATGAACAACGAAGAAACCCGAAAGACTGACAACCAGTCTTAATTGGATTAATGACACGGAACGTCGCGTCTATCAAAAATCCATGAATGTCATCTGGGACCAACGGCTTAACGTACTTTCCGAGGTCCGGAATTTCGGAGTGTAAAGATGGACCACTAGTCCTCGCCACCACCAACAAAATGTATACAACTCTTTAGATAGTACCTCATCTGGTGTCTGCTTGATTGCGCAACCGTACATACATTTTGTTGGCAACGCGACCTGGCGTTCCAGTGAGAGATGGACCTTAGGGAAACCATGGTGGCGCAACTGAGGTTGCGCTGCTAACAAAATATTTATGGTTGGTTGCGCAATCAATCGGACGCCACTTAAGATACCCACCATATAGTAGTTCACATTTTGTTGGTAGCGGAACCACAGCTGCGCTACCACGGTGACGGGTCACACTATGAAGCGGCCATACTTTTTTTTTTTGTGAATGGGAAATCATCAAATGACCCCTCCCGCTCAGGGTGGAGCAGGAGGGAGTGTCAGACTCTTACTGACTAAAACCCACCCGTGTTCCTTCCTTAGCCCTTTATGTTCCGGGGCAGCGGTAACCCTTTCGTACAATCCCGCTGCCCAAGCGGCCATACTTACGATTGTCTTTGTGCACCGTGAGCGCGACGGGATCGCCAATTAAATGAGCTTTGACGTTGACCATTTGTGTGGCCCCAGCATTACAAACTTATGTCCGTTTTTAACGTAATAATTCTCGTGTTAAATCTCTTTGATGTGCCAAAAATACTGCCACCCGAGTTACTGCCTAACGTAAAACAGCAATGTGAATGCCCTTGTCAAATTATCGCGATAAGTGCTTGCTACGGTAAACGACCATCGTCGCAATAATCAATGGCGATTCCCGTTGGTGTGGCCCCAGCATTACCTACTGGTTATTTTTGAGTGGCGTCGTGGACGATTTTGTCTATAGGTGTTCAAACGGGCGCGAATAGTCCCGCGATTTCCAAGTCATGAAAACATTCGATGCGCGCAATCGATGGCTAGAAATACTCAAAATCCTATTTACCTAAAATGAAGCAACATTTTGTTAATAATTAGAGGGCGACCCTTATCATAGATGACTGTATATAGACTGACACGAAATTGATGGCCTCAGATGCTCAACTTACAACCACAATAGACTATAGACAGGAAATATGGGGAAGAAGTATTAATTATCCACAGTATTTTAGATAATATTAATGTGGGAAGACTCGATCACGAGTATAAATAAAATGGCGCGTTTATTATTTTACGAGAAAAACGCTATTTAGGTAAACTTGTGACTGTACTTGTCTTCTATCTAAAAGGTGTGGTCTTGTATTTTCTCGCCACATGCGAACTACGAATCGCACTGACGTCACGCAAAATCCTGCATCGCGCAAGCAGAGTTTACCACACAACTGGCATACATACAACGTCCCGACATCAATCGTCGGGCAGTAGCACACCAGACACAACACCCGACTGGTCGGAGGATCTTTCCTTTTCTTTGAAGGATTATTGAACTATACCTACATCCTGTTTCTCATACATCTACAGTGGTTCTAGTAACACAGACTAGCAAGATATAATCCTATTATACCCCGGCCGTAGAGAAAATGCGTTCCTGACACCTATCATTTCACCAATAAAATTCTAGTTGCCTATAAAGATCAAATTCGCAAAGCACGTATTCCTTTTTTGAAACAGGCACAGGTGTCAAGAGCTCATTCGCTCGACGGCCGGAGTATAATAGAATGCTTAATAAATAAAATCAAAATCGGCATAGTGTGAGTGGGATTCACACTGACAAGCGAAAAAAAATTCTTAATTCAGTGTTCATTGTTTGAGACCGCTTTTTTTTGTTTTGAAAATGGCATCTCGCAGTTAAACCTGTAGGAGGTTGTCGACTGCTTAACCGGGCTTTCCTGTGGATGCCTAAGTTAAAGCCAGGGCTTAAAAACTAATTTAAAAAAGAAGCGACTACACGCTAAGGGCACCCCCCGTGGGGTGTTTGGGACCGCTTAAGTTATTTGTTTTTATAGGATTTTTCCTTGTTACTACTGATTTAGTTGGCCTTGCATGCTAAGAGAAATTATTATAATATTTTTCCAATATCATTTTTTTTTTTGCTATGTTAAGTTTTAATGATTTTTGTTGAAATAAAAAAAAAACTGTACTAGATATAAGATATCCATTTATTTTTCCTGGAATAATATCCACATAGAACTCAATCAACTAATATTTTTGCAAACTTCGGAATAAAGGGGAATCGAGGAAAAACTATGCGGCATAAATGAAAATATAAATTTATTTTATCATGTGCAAATGAAGCTCTTTTATAGATTTTGTTTGTACATTTAACCTAGTTACTTTAGAAGGGGATTGAAGACTTTTATATGGAGCCTGACATACCTACCTCAGATTATTTCAAACATCTGTACAACAAGAGGTAAGCATCTGCAAAAAATATAAATATTACGTGATCAATTTTAAACAATAATATTTCGAAAACGTGACAATTTACAAGCTTTGGTCTTATTATACACACATCAAAAGTGTCTAGGGATCAAGCATTTTTATGCGGATTTCTTGAGATTGAGATGTGGCTTTGTAATAAATTTATGATTTTATAAATTTATATGGATCCTTTTTGGTGCATTTCATAATTTGAATCAGGAACTGTGAATCAAATTCGAGTAAAAGATGAAAATCAGGTGTCAATATTTTCCCTATAAAAACATACAACGCATTGAAGACATTATTAGTGCTACTGTTTCCCTACTACTGATTAAAACCAACGTTATTATGGAGCGGCGACGTCATTTAAGCAGGGAAGAAATGCTCAGAGCCGTGGGAATGATAGAAGCTGGTTCCCGGCAACGTACTGTGGCTTTAGCTCTGAATACAAGTCCGAGTGTTATCAGTCGACTTTGGACACGTTACCGAAGCACTGGTACCGTGGCTGAGCGCCATGGAGGACGGTATCGCTGCACCACACGGAGACAAGACCGATACATTCAAATCTTAACTCGAAGAGCTCCAACAATAACCGCCATGATGTTAGCCGTGAGGCTTCATCACTCTTCAGGGAACTTAATTAGCGACCAAACAGTCAGAAACCGCTTGCATGAAGTGAACCTTCATTCCCGAAGACCGCTACGGGTTCCACCTATAGCAATGCACAATCGTAGGATTCGATATCAATGGGCTCTTGAACACAGAAATTGGGCAGAAGAACAATGGCGTTTCGTGTGCTTTTCTGATGAGTCTCGTTTTGGTATGAGACCGGATACAAGACGTATACGACACTGGAGAACCCCTGGACGCCAACAGCGATTAAAATCCTGCCAGGAAGTCCATCCTTATAGTGGTGGAACCATCATGGTATGGGCGGGTATTTGGATCGGCGGAAGAACTGAGTTGATTTGGATCAGAGGCAACCTCAACGCTCAAATTTATGCTGAGACGATTGTATCAGACGTCATCGTTCCTCTACAAGTGCAAATCGGTCCCTTATTTCAGTTAATGCATGATAATGCACGACCGCACACCGCAAGAGTTGTAAGACAGACTCTCGCCGCAGCTAACATCAATGTCCTGCCCTGGCCTGCTCAGTCGCCAGACTTGAACCCGATTGAGCATGCATGGGATATGCTACAGAGAAGAGCTCTGCCGAATATGGAGGGTATCCAGTCGCAAGAAGACCTTTTTTTGTTGTTGCAACGAACATGGGCGGCCATTCCACAGCGTGATTTGGATGAACTCATTTTGAGTATGCCAAACCGATGTTCTTGTGTTGTTAGTGTTCGCGGTAGAAACACGGATTATTAATTGTTTAAGTTACCCAATAAAATTTTAGAGAAAACTGTTATTTCAGTCTTTTTTTCGAACTTTTGTGTTAGTGGTTCAAATGTCAAAAATCCCTTTATTAGGAAAATGGCAAATTTCTTTATTAATGCAAAGGTGACTTGGTTTATCGTTACTGTGACAAACGAAAACACTTTATTTGATGAATCCTTAAAGAAAATTTTAATTAATATCAATCAGGAGAAAAGTTATTGCAAAAATATATGTTGATCCCTAGACACTTTTGATGTGTGTATTTTCTCTTTGCATTAAGGGTCCCTATCAATTTCGCGGCGTAAAAACAGAAAATCAGTTTTTTTTAGCGCAAAATTCTCAACAACCTTAAGTTATCTAGCTTCTTTTTTATATACACAGTTATTTATCACCTATTTATCTAGTAAGTCTACGAATTTAAATTTTAGTACACGAACGATCGATTTTAAGTTTTTACGGCATTATTTAGATATTTTACTACAGTTAAATAAGTAGTCAAAATAAAAATATAAACATTGATTTTGGTAGATAAATACCTCAAATTTTAAAATATTCAACACATAATTATTTTCAATAAATTCTTACTCGTAGGCAACGGTTTTGCACATGATTTTATTGGGGTTTTTCAGCGTGATCAACATTTTTTTAAAAGTACTAAATCAATAAAATTTAAAAATCAAAATTGTACGCTTACTAATATAATATATGCCTAGTATTTATATTTTTTTTTTCAGATTGTTATTTGCTACCAGTAAGCTACGAAAGCAATTGAAAAACATGGTGTTTCGTGCTTACGTAAGAACGTGTGTTAGGTTTTTAGTTTTTGTAATTTATATTAGGTAGTTATCAAAGTTTAAATTTTGTACACTTACTAGATAAATAGTGAGTAAGTAACTGTGTATTAAAAAAAAACTAGTTAACTTAAGGTTCTTGAAAAATTTGCGCTGAAAAAACTTGAATTTTCTGTTTTTAGCCCGCGGACTCTTAATGTCAGCAGCTATCGTTTTTTTTTATTTCGAAATGGCCGATCTACGCCATTTTGAAAACGGCCACGGACCTGCAAAGCTTTTTCAACCACCATGATGATGGGTGCGGGCGGAGTGGGTGGTGATCCACCCATTCCGCCCGCACCCATCCCCACATCACCCATACATCATCATCCCATTTCACCCAGTTCGACTCCCATTGCAATGAAACTAACAAAATTTTCCACGTTCGTCCCACGTTTTCGTCCCACTTCTCAGAAAACTCCATAATCGTCCCATGTTAATAATTTTGTTTGAAAACATTCCGAAATCCTTTTATGAAACTTCAATGAACTTTCAGAACACCCACGATTGCCTGACATACTTAAATACCTTCGCTGTTTTTACTATAAATAATAATAATAAAATAATAATAAACTTTATTGAAATAATAATAAGTTTACAATAAAGTGTAGGTACATATGGTTCAGTAGTATATATTAATCTAGGCCTATAATAGAATTATAATAATCTAGATATAAACTAAGGTATGGCGAATATGAGATTACAGACAAAAATAGAACTCTGAGGGTAATATAGTACGTTGCCTGATCTAGGTTTATTTAAACCTATGTTTCAGGCCCGAATATATACTATGAAAGTGAGATGAGCGTTTAATAATAATTTAGTAAAATTTTTGTAGACAGAAAATTCAGTTATAGGTCAAACCCTCGATCTTATTTTAATGGAATATCAAGTGAAAAGTTAGGGTAAAACAAGAGGTAGTATGTAATTTAAGTACTTTATGAGATTTTTGCGAGCTCTCAGGGTACCGGGAGAAATAAATTATAGCACAGATTATCGTATACCAGCTGACCCGGTGAACTTAACGCCGCCTCAGAATCAATAAAAACGAATGTATGAGAGAATGAATTATCGTTATTATTATTTTTTCTTGAATTTTTTTCCATTTTTTAATAGTTATTCTGCTGGGCGGAGACAAATTCCACAAATCAAAGGTCATAAAAATCGGTCCAGTCAATTCTTGAGTTACAAATGGTGTAACTAGCCCGACTTTGTTTTATATACATAATATAGACTAGCAGCTCCTCGTGAGTTTACCCGCGTAAGTTTCGATCCCGTGGGAATATCGGGATAAAAAGTATTTTATGTGTTATTCTGATGTATAAGCTATATTACTGTAAAGTTTCATCAACATCATTTCAGTAGTTTTTGTGTGAAAGAGTAACAAACATCACAAACTTTCGCGTTTATAATATTAGTAGGATGCTGAATAACTCCTGGGGAGTTCCTTGCGTCACTTCTTCTTCCCAGCAAAAGCACTAGGAAGGGATGAGGGCTGTTTTGGGGGACTGTACTTTTGTCATAAACTACTGATTCTCATTCTGATTTGAATAAATATCTTTGATTTAAATTCTGTGCCTCCTGTGATAAGTGATACAAGTCAAAAAACGTCATTTTACAGGACAGCAAAAACAAGATTTTAAAAAATCTAGTTCGTTAATTAAGTGGGCTAGGTAAAATATCAGTGCACTCTTTTGTAGAACAAAACATTTTCTTTCTCTATATAATTTAGATTTTTTGATAGATATTTAATTTTGGAAGTAATTCATGAAAAACCTAAAATGTGAAGTTAAATACAATAGCATTTAAATCACGAAGCACGAAAAATTGTGTGTTAAGTGACCGGTTTTGGGGTTACATCTTGACAAATATCGATTGTAACGAATTTTTTGCCAAAATCCCTATAGTTGTATCACTTTGCACAAAATTATCTCCGAAACTATAGCAGATAGAAGAACGTGAGTTAGACCAAAAAAGACGTATTTTTTTTTTTGATAATGCTCATGTGAAAATCACAAAAAGGGTACAACTCGAGTTATATCACTTATCACAGGAGGCACAGAATTATTCCTAGAAATCGTTTTACGTGCTTTTTACATTTTTTTCCAAGTCAGTAGAATACGTCAGATTTGGCCGACAAGCCAGGGGGGTTTGTCGGCCAAATCTGACTTATTCTCAATTTGTATTGGCGTTTATCGATAATGTTATGCCATTATCTTAAAATTACCAAAAAGGTTGCATACCACAAACCATGCAGATTATAATCTCTACAGTAAAGTCACAGTAAAAAAACGTTCATCACCTTAAGGTCTATTTTTGTTTACCCGGTGCGCAATATTGCGTCAATAACAGGGATGACACTCAGTCATCTTCTTACATGTCAGAGAAAACTAAAGATATAACACTTACAGGTACATGACTGGCAATTAAATAAAACAGATTTGATTAAAATAGGATCACTTTCGTCATACAGCGGGGCAAAGCTGCCAGCCTTTTGGGCACTATTCCTATTGACAGCAATGCGGACGAATTTTTTTATGCCGATTCTTTTCCCCTTTTATACATAATATTTTATATATAACTAGCGGCCCGCCCTAGCTTCGCACGGGTGCGTTTTTTTTTTCAAATTAGCGGTTATAAATTGAGACATAAACTATCCTATCTTTCAAGTTGGATGAAACTGTACTGCCCTCATAACAGCAAATGCAGTACTTGCAAAATGGCGGTTTCGAGAAAAACGCGTTTAAGTGTTTTTTTTAAATCACTACTTTAACTGATATAAAGCTCATATGTTTTGTTACGAAAAAGTTACATAAAAATACAAAGTTTCCCCATGCTTGAAGTCTCCCCATGTCATTTTTGACAAAAACGGAAAATCGTAAAAATGTCGATTACTGCATTTGCTGTTATGAGGGCAGTGTACACAGTATGCAAAATTTTATTACAATCGGTTCAGTAGTTTAGGAGTCCATTGCGGACAAACAACGTGACACGTAATTTATATATATTAAGAAGATAAGTTTGTTAGCTTTAAATTATGTAAATATTACCTGGATTGAAAAAAAAAATTATACACAATTTCCAAGTGTTCAGGACTAAAATGTGCCTCTCCTTCAGAAACAGGAAACAAATGAACTGAAATCCAAAGGCTTAACTCCTGAATTAAAGGTTCCGTAGGTCGATATGTGAGCCGAGAGCGTAGTCTGTGACGAATTTAACGTCCGCTTTACCAAACTTTTAATGAAAACGGCTACTACGACGAAAACCTCTGGCGGGAGGCATTTTAATTACATTTCGCATATTTTGTTGACCATTGAGAGTATTTTTGGGTGTTCGCATGTTTCTCTAAAAGGATTGCGTGTGTTTTGATCGACGGGTTTTTGTATTGGAAGTGTAATGTGGTCAGGCCTTTTTTAAGTGACTATAGAAACTGTTTTAGAATTATATTTGCGTTTTCTTTTTGCATGTAGATTAGGCGTACGGTGATTAGGTACTTCAAGATGATGTATCAAATCATGAGAAGCTTGATAATCTTTGTCTCGCATAGGATCGTTGCATTATGCTGAGCGTTGGCCGTTTTGCGTGAATGTGACGCATATTATCCCCCAACTTCTTCGTTTTTGGGTTCTTTCTCTGCGTCATTTTACCGCAAATAAAAGTTTCTTTCTTTCTTTCCAATTAGACCCATTTAGACAGTTATCTAGTTTGAACGTCTTAATATCGGCAAATGTGTATATTTTTTAAGAATTTATAGTGATGAAGTTGCAAGAGAAAAGTGCTTAAAAATTAAAAATAAAACAAGTACTTAACCGTCATCAAATTTTAATAGCCTGATGCAAATAGTTATGAGATATGCAGCTGCAGTGATCAACATAGGCATTACTTTAACTAAATCGACACATTAATGAATTTTTTCAGTTTATCATTCCTATAAAAAAAAGAATCCACAATCGTTCCAATTAAAAATCCTTCAAATTTCGAACAAAACTAATTTTAAATTTCTAATTCGATGGCCAGTTACAAAACCTCCTTTGACCCACAGCATCCCAGAAGAAACAAAAAAGGAACACAATTTTTTCTTTGAGATTTCACGTAATTGATCAAAATGACAGATTATACTCTTTTGGAATCTCAGACCTATTAATTATGACGATTCCTCAAAGGAATAGGGACGTGTTACAATCGCCCAGATCTTGGTAGACTCATCAATCAGAGGTAACATTTGATTGTTCGTAATGGATGGTAAGAAATCTTGAAGGATTTTACATTTTTTTTTTTTGTTATTTTGTTATAAATTGTCGATTGAGATTTCCTGAAATGGAACAAAGGAAGGTAAGTTTGAATGCGTGCATGTTGTCTGCTTTTTCACAATAACGCAGTTTATGAACTGCAGAATGCGTTGTTCAGACCGAGGCGGTGGCTGTGGCGGACAGTTTGACGTTACATAGTAATTGTACTATCTAAAATGTTCATATATCAATTAAGTCAGATGGTACAACTACTGTCAAACTGTAAACTATCAAAATCACTATTCAAACTCAAACTCAATAGTTAGGGAGGCGAGGTAGCTAAATGGCGTAATTCAACGGCGCCGTCGAGACCTATCAAAATCGAAAGATAAAATGATTTCGAAAAGAAAAGCTCGTATGGTAAAAACCATTTTAGCGGTGGGTTTGGCGTGTACGGTTTTTCAAAAATATTAAAAAAAACAGTTACTTGGGCATTCTCGAGCGCGTCAGATATTCATACTACGTTTGCCTCAAGTGCCTCTGATAACAACGGTATACTAATCTGCCGGTTTGCGTGGTGGGGGTAGGCATATAAAGTGGTCAAAAATGCAAAAAAAAAAAATTTACTCGAGCGCGTCAGATTTTCGGAAGGGGTGTTAAGTAGGCCCCAAGGAAGCTCCCTTAAAAAAAACTGACGATTTCGGCGTGACGATAAGTTGCGATGAATTTTTGAAAAAGCAAAAAAAAAAAGTTTTTTTGAAATACTCGAGCGCGTCAGATTTTCATAGGGGAGGTTTATCTCGGTATCCTGAAAGCATATTTCCTTAATCTGACAAAAATGTTGGTGGGTTCTCTTAATCTGATCGAAAAAGGTTTTTGGTTTCTTTTTTTCCTTTCTTTCTCCTTGATAAAACGGGGAATTTAAGAATGACAATAAAGCGATAGATACAGCCGACGTAAATGTAGATGAAATGTAGTACGAATTGTATTATTTATTGTATAAAAAAAATGAAATGAAATAGAAATTGTATTATAATTGTATTGTTATGTATGACCTTTACATTTTTGCTCAATATAATTCATCAAAGTTTCCAGCACATTCGAGAAATATACCGTCGGGTCTTTTCTCTCTCTTCAATCGTCGTTATACTGAGGGCACATAGGTCTACGGTAGGGGACCTTTTTTTTTTTTTTTGGAAATGGCATCTCGCAGTTCAACCTGTAGGAGGTTGTCGACTGCTTAACCGGACTTTCCTGTGGATGCCTTGAAGTAAAGGCCTCCAGCCAGGGCTTAAAAACTAACTAAAAACTAAGCGACTCACGCTAAGGGCACCCCCCGTGGGGTTCGGACCTCGGCTTAGGGCGTCGCTGGAAGAGGGCAGCAAGGGACAGGCTGGATCGGTATTATTTAGGGACGAATTTAAAACTACAGGCTCAGCGGCGCGGGCTGGCTCGAGCAAGGGTCGGGGTGGACTAGGTACGGGGCGTCGCGACGGGCCTCGACGGCGAGGACGATAGGACGGCTGTCTGGGCTTGTACTTGTTTAAAGTACTTGTTTTCTTGCTACTCTCCTGTAGGAGGGTCGTAGCGTCGTCAGGGAGGGTGAGAGTATGCCTCGGTCGGCGAATCTTGCTTATGCGCGAGGGAGTGTATCGGGAGGCCGCCGCAATCAGGGGATTGGGGTGTTTGATGGCAGAATCAAAGAAGCGCTTGGAGAGGCGTTTCATGAACTGCTGGACGGTGGGGATTCTAAGATCGAGATGGAGGTTGATGTTCCGGACATAGAAGGGGGCTCCCGTGACCTTTCTAAGGAAACGGTTTTGGAGGGTCTGCATTTTATGCAGGTGACGAGGCTTGGCGTGTGCGAAGACTACGCAAGCGTAAGTCATGATAGGGCGGAGGTAGGGGACCATAAACATATATATATATATATTAGGGTGCACCGAAAATTCCCTTCTACCGCTTCTTTCCCCACCATCAATGTTGCGAAATAAAGGAAAAATACTGGTAGGACGGCATATTTCCGCGAAGCGCTCAGTCTGTATTACATGTTTATGGCAAATTCCTCTTTTTTACTTCAATTCTTCACTTCGTTTTGCTTACGGTACGTCCAAAAAACAATTTGAGGATCAACAGGCTATTGAATAATATATATGAAACTGTACATGTTAATAATACTTTTGTATACAGATACGCGTAGCTTTTTCCGAGTCCACGAAAATTGTCGAGAAGCTTTAGAAAAAAAAAAAATTGTGAGATATAATAAAAGTCACATAATTTAAGACTGTGCCGACCCTACAGTGGCGCCCTCATCGTTTGTTTGGTTATTTCATACAATTTAGAATGAAAATGCAGAAAACAAGCACGTTAAGTTGTGCTTCACAAGATTATACGTTAATATTATTAGAAGCGGTAGTTTTATATTGTTTAGTTTTATCATAATCCTTAAAACGGAATATAGTGGCCACTTTTATCCGTTTTAAGGATTATAATGAAACTAAACAATATAAAACTACCTTTTATAATAATATTAACGTATAATCTTGTGAAGCACAACTTAACGTGCTTATTTTCTGCATTTTCATTCTAAATTGTATGAAATAACCAAACAAACGATGAGGGCGCCACTGTAGGGTCGGCACAGTCTTAATTATCGTTATTTCATATCAATTTTTTTAACACCCTCAGTTTTCGAGATATACTCAAAAAACCGGGAGTTGAGTGAGTTTTTATGATGCTTCAAGTCAAAAAGTTTTAACTTTGGACAAAAATGTAAAGAGACCTTTTTTGTGTAAAATAAAATTACCTTTTTTGTTTATTTAAACTTTTTTTTTGTAAGATGAATCGTTCGCGACTTACTTATATGCCGCAACGCGTTTTTCGGAAGACGAAATGGCTCCTCCACACTTCTGGTCATGCGGAAACCGGCAGATTTTGTATTTTTAGTGAGTTTTAGATTATATTCTTCAAAATAAAAAATAAAAAAATCGCGCTCGAGAATGCCGGATTAACTTTTTTTTTTACAAGTTCGCGACCCTATAACTCGGCGGCGTCAAGGACTTATCGTCAGATTAGTTAAATTTAGTCTTAAAACACTAAAATCAACCCCCAATATCTTAATCTGACGCGCTCGAGTATTTCAGACTATCGATTTTTTTTTACTAATCTGATCGTCTATCCTAGGCGCGCGTCACTACATATAGAGCTAAATACATTACAAGGTTGTTCTATTAGGTCTAAGGTATCTCTCATATCTCAAACTGCCACGCTCGAGTATTACCGAAAATTCCCCTATTCGCCTCCCTAACTACAAAGCATTTATTTCAATTAAATCAATACTTTTGAACTGTCAAGGAGTTGGTAATCCATTGCTTGATAGGTTTGAAAAAATCGTCTGCTCAATAACGTAAATAATCCAATGAACGTGTCTTAACTATTAAAATGAAAAACGTTGCGATCAACTGTCATTATTTTTTATCTGTGATGCGCAATTACCCCTCAGGTGCTTTGGAAGACCTTATAATAGTAAAGGTGGACTAGCAAAAATCGTTTAAAACTGAAAATCACTTTTATTTATTTACACGCTCTACCTCAGTAAAGTTGACTCTGACGTTTATCGATACACATCGATGCAAACAATGGTTTTCATTTCGTTTTTGCACAGACAGTCGGTATTTCGCGTTTTATTAGACATTTATTTGATAGAATCTTGTTATATTGTGTGTATCGAAACGTGTGAATGTCAGCGGCTTATCCTCCAATATGTTATGATTATTTTTCTTTTATTTTTTTTACAAAGCTTTTACAAGATACGCACGCACAGTGAACAAGTTTAGTATTCAGGCAAAGATTTAAATCGCTAGATTCGCCCGACCGCGTCAAATGATTCTGTCTCGTTGACAATGACATTTGAATAGTATTGTTTTTCTGACACTGAAAATCATACTCATTTATCGTTTCTTGTGGGATCTACGAGTTCACTGTTTTTATAATGGACACTTTTTCACACGACTGAAGTACGGTGAGAACAAATCTAACGCTTAAAAAATGTTGTAGGTATCACCCTCCCTATGTCCCAGTCCTACAAAGCGCACGCGACACGAAACGTAAACAACAAAATGTCCGCATGCCCGAAAGTTACCACGAACGTTTTAAATCACTGTAATTTTGTTTTTAGAGCTACAACTTTCGTTTTATTTTTATTCGATAGTAAAATTAACGTAGTTTAATACGCAAAACATTTTGAGGCTAAAACGGGTCTACGAAATGTGAAATATATAGGTTGAAAATGAAAGAGGAATAACGTTGTCGTGCGGTCGACGGGCGGTCCGGTGATATTATTTTTATCGTATTTCAACGCGCCCGTACTACATCAAACATTTGTATGCGATTGACGAAATCTGATAGCCGTACCTGTCAGTGGATCAAGGCAGACGATACACATATTTTATTTAAGTATACTACCTAAGTATACTTTTATTTTAATAGTGAGTACCAAAACGGTGAAGGAAAACATCATGAAGAACAGTGATTACTGGCAAAGCTGGCTTAAGATCAAGCCGAGATGTCGACTTCAAAACCGGAACTTTTTTTGACAATCTTTGAACTGTTATTATTATACAGGGTTATATGTAATTCGACGTATATCCGTCAGGAGCTGATAGGGGGGCCAAAATGTAACAAATTTAACCCCCCCTATTAGACTATTGAATTGCGGCTATACATAATTATGGGGGATTCAATTTGTTGCGAAATATTTTTGAAGCGTAAAATGTAAATATTGGCAAGATATTATTCTTAAATGTCTCATAATTTTAATTATTTTGTTTAATTAAGTACTTTGAATCATGTTCATGGCTTAATTGAAGTGCCAGCTACAATATCTTTTTTAATGGTACCCATTCAATATGCATTTTTTGTTTATTTGGAATTATATCGAAAAACACTTAAAATTCAAATATCTCGAAACCTATTGAATTTCGGCCAGACATATGGGGGGTTCAATTTGTTGCATTTTGGCCCCCCTATCAGCTTCTGACGGATGTACGTCGAATTACACGTAACCCTGTATAGTAATATAATTTGTCTAAGCATTATGCATTAGTGAATTGGTGTCGTAACTTTAGTGACTGGCTACTGCAGTGCAATTTTGTAACTATCTCACCGTGAAAACTTAGGTGAAGTGAGCGTGGAGTGAGCTCTAAGTGTCATCCTGGTGCTAGGGATTGATACTTTTGACAGCTCACTCTAAGCTCACTTCACCTAACTTTTCACGGTGAGATTTTTACAAAATCGATCGGCTGGTTGGTGAAATATTTACCCCAAGTAATTGCATCATATCTACGCAATAAATTTCGATATCGCCAAATGTTAGTGAGCTTACACACGAGCGGTTCGCGTCAGCAGAAGAGGCAACAGCAAATATTAATGCATTTTATCACAACCTATAAATGTGAAGCTGGGTTTTCAACACTAGTTTACCTTTAAAATAAATATAGAAACCGACTTGAAGTGGAACCAGACCTAAGGATAAAACTTTCATTGTTTGCGGCTAACTTGGATTCTTTGGTAAAAAATAAGCAGCTCCATACTTCAGACTAAATAGCTGATACCGAAATGTAGGTAATTGGAAAACTAATATTAAAAACATTTTAATGATAAATGATTTTATTTATGTAACCAGGTTTGTACAAACACTTTTACACGTCCATCATATTTAAAACGAGATGAGGTTGGCGTTTCCTATTTGACTACTCTGAGAAGAAAGGCCGAAACAAACTCAGAGGTCACAGTCTCTTTTAAAGTCCAGACATAATCTTGGTCAGATCATGTGGAGACCATGTAGATTGGTGTCTGAAATGGTCTTTTGAGGAAAGAACCACACAGATTGAGTACTCCCGTCCAGTAAGTGCACGCATTAGACAGTAATCATGCAGCTCAACTCAAACTTAAGGTGCTGAACGATTCGACGAACAATACCTAAGAAAGGACATTTGGGTAGGTCGCATAAATTACTCAAACTGCCAGACCATGACTAAAACTATCTGAGAAAAAAAATATAGGCAAAATAAAATTATCCAACAGTCTTCACATTCACAGTCATTAAAATAATATAATACTTCCAAAGTAAATATTCATGTCACTGTATATGTAAAATTTATCAATGTCAATGTGTATATAAAAATCCAGAAATAGTCTGGATCAGATCATTTTGAGGCACATGTAGATTTGTGTCTGAAATGGTCTTTTGAGGAAAGAACCACACAGATTTGAGTGGACCTATCCAGTCAGTGCACGCATTTGTCAGTAATCAGTCATGTAGTCAAGTATGTCAGTGATTTCAGAGTTGGTCCCATAGCGAAAGTTGTTCAATTTGATGGTCCAAAGCACCTCTTAAAGTTTGTAGAGTTGATTTTGAAACACTTAAAATATAATAATTTTTGTTTTTATTAAATAATATTAAAATCTCAAGAACCTATTGCAAATATACGCAACAAGAGACCGAATAAAAGTCGACCACAATAATATCAACTTATAATTCTAATCTCACTTAATCCCACCCGATCGCTATGCTATGTAATGTAAGTAACAGTCCGGGCAACATTCGGGTTTCAAACAGATTATGTACGACCAACAGTCTCCGTTTCCGTGCGTTTCGAATCCTGGTGCTAAAGCCGTGTCACCATTATAAAAAAGGCACAGAAGGTTGGCTCCATACAACGAACGAAAGCGTACGCACACAATGAAAAAACAGAAAGAAGGAAAAGACATTTATTTATACAAAATGTAGCGTAAAGAAAAAAACTAGTCAAGTGCGAGTTAGACTCGCGGACCCTGGGTTCTGTTTAAATTTGTAGGTATGTAAATAGTTTGATAATAAGTTAAATAGTTTAATTTTAATAGTTTTACGGGATTTTGTTTTGCAATTCATCTAAAAATTTACGGTTTTCGGATTTACTTGTGCTACATGACATTGCTTCTTGCCAAATGTCATGATTTTAGGTCAACGGTAAGTACCCTATAAATGTTGATTACGGAGCAAAAACGCCCGTATCTTTTGATTGCGTTGACTAAGAAGTTTGATTTTTTCACTGCTTCAAGGGATTACAGAACTGAGTATTTCACATTAATTTCAACTTCATAACTCCACGTGGTCCTGAGAAAAGGTATTTTGACTGACGGACAAACAGACGGACAACGAAGAAGTTATAAAGATTCTGTTTTCCTTTTGAGGTACGGAACCCTAAAAATAAAGCACACAAACACAAAAAGAACAAGGTGGCTAAAAATACGCGCCGTATCACTCAGTAGTCCGTATAATGTAGTGACACTATGCGAGACAGAGGCACAGCGCTGGTTTTTAGTGACGGCCGGTGTTGACGTGATAACATTTACCGGTGCAGCCGATCGATTCTGTAAAAATCTCACCGTGATAACTTAGGTGAAGTGAGCGTGAAGTGAGCTATCAATAGGCGATCCCTAACATTATGTGGAATGACAGCTCACTTCACCTTAGTTTTCACGGTGAGATTTTTACAGAATAGCACTGCAGTACCTATAGAAAGAGATACATAAAATCAATAAAAAAATACTAGCAGATAAATCTTTTTTATAGAAGAGAGGCCCATGGCTAAATAATAACAACCGCTCAGGTCGATCGATCAGGTTAAGCTACACTTGCCGCGGTTGGTCTGTGGATGGGTGACCATCTTTACATACCGAGGACCTCTCCGTGCCTCGGAAAGCACGTTAAGCCGCTGGTCCCGGTTGTCATTCGTGGATCTTTGACAGTCGTTACGGGTTGTCAGAAGCCCGAAGGTCTGACAACCAGTCTTACCAAGGGGTATCGTATTACCCAGTAACTGGGTTGTGGAGGTGAGATAGGCAGTCGCTCCATGTAAAATACTGATATTCAGCTGCATCCGGTTAGACTGGAAGCCGACCCTAACATAGTTGGGAAATGGCTAGGGAGATGATCAAATCAAATCAAATCAAATCAAACGTTTATTTGCTAGAAATACATTGTTTTGGTAAAGGTAAGATCTTATAACCTAAATGTCATTGTATTCTGCCTGCAAGCAAGCGTGCAAATTTTATTAAGTTTATGATGATGAGATAAATCTTTATAGAAATTGAATATGTTTAATGGCAAACTTACGTCATCGAGTGCAAGCGCAGTCGCGACTGTCATTTGTTTGAGATTGCCGCAGACTATGTGTGCCTGCGTCTGTCGTTGTATGTAGCCTTCTGTGCCAATCTACTTCATGGCCGTATTTCTCATCTCTAGATAGGACCGTAATTCTCTGGTATTCAGTCAAAGCGCCCGTAAATTCGGTTGCAGGACGTTAAGATTGTGTTTTGTGGGGATTATGGAAAAAGTGGGTCGGCTACTTGTAATCTGGATTGGTTTAGACGTGGGTTCTTGTGTACATAACAACGTCTCGCAATGGTGCCAGTATGTTTAAATGGTTTTTATTACACACTAACTATTTTCCTTTACATTACTGTAATTTAACTACTGTTGCGATTTAGGGAACCCGCAGACAGGTGCGACGCGACTCTAGTAGAAATTCTATGAAAACTTCATGTAAAAGGTCCCATTTACGAGTTGGGTTCGAACGCAAACAGACACTTTGTGTTAATTATAATCATTACCACTGCTTTCAAAACGCTGATAAACAACATAATGAGTAAATCGGTATGTTCAAGAACCAAAAATTCGACTACATGTGACATCTACCAACCCGCACTAGGCCCGCGTGGTGGATTACGACCCACTGCCTTTGGCAGAGAGGAGGTCTGTTTCCCATGCAGTGTGAACATAACAATACATACTGATTAAACTAAGGCAAATAATACACTTTAGCTAAGCCTAAGCTTGAACCACAGAATCTAGAAGAATCTATATAAAACTAGCTGACCCGCAAACATCGTTTTGCAAAAAAGCAAAAAAAAAAAATAGATAGTAGCCGATTTTCTGACCTACTGAATATGCACATACAAATCGGTCCAGCCGTTTCGGAGCAGTATGGTAACTAACACTGTGACACGATAATTTTATATATTAGATATAAATAAATCTATACACAATCTAAAATAAAATGTTTACAAAATAATGTATAAAATTAAAGACCAACGTGCACTTAGTTACCAACTTCACGAAACGTGTAAATACTATTTAGTTAGTAGTAATAGTTCGCATGCGACCGTCCATTTCTTATTTCCCTCGAGGCGTGGTGCGGGCTATTTGAACGTCCGGCGTCATAAGTAGGAGAGGATGTTCTAATGACATCCAGCTTCCTTTGCAAGTCGACACTCGGAAATAGATTTATACGAAATTTATGTGATATTTTTATGTTAGTATGAAGCAAAGGAACAAGTTTTAATTGAAACTTCGCTGCTGTACATTTTGGTTTTTAGTGGTAAATAGTTACGTGTTAGAATATCTAGAGTTATTCTAACTATTGTCGATATAACTACGGGTCATTCACATATGTACATAACACATATTGGTCGTCTGAACTACTGTTTTACTTGTTTAATTTTGATTAAACTAAATTTTAATTACACTAACGAACGATTAATCTAATGATTTTTTAAGATATTGGATATTTCAACTATGTTTAAAATACCGGATGGACGACTCGTCTACCAGTTTATTAATACTGCGCGCTCGTTTTTATTATATTCAGAATCAGACGGTCGACGTCAGTTAAAAGGAACCTAACCAAACCGAACCTTGGGGTGCCCCTGACGTCGACCGTCTTCTTCTGGTTCTAAAGCACAAAAACAGACCAAATCTGGTAGGTGAATTGTCCATTAGTTCAATCAACCTTAGGTTTATTAATAATTTACTATTTATTAATTTAATACTTCAAGCACATAAATGTACAGAGGCGGACTTAATGCTTAATAATTGTAGCTTAATAAACCGCAAGTGAATTCTGCTTTATGTATTTCATTCATTAGTCCTTACAAAAATCTGTGAAACGATCTTTAGATATTTTAAACAGTAGGTCTTTTGCCCGTAGTTATCTCGAAAATAGTTAGAATAACTTTAGATCTTATAATACGTAACCTAATAAACAAGGGCGTTGAGTGAGACGCTTGTAGCTAAATTATAACAGTCGTATGGGTCAGTCGAAGGTTAAGCTACGCTTGCCGCGATCGGTTTTTAGATAGGTTCCCCTTTGTGTCTCGAAAAGCACGTTAATATTTTGGATACGGCTGTCATTCATAGATTGTTGGGAGTCGAACCATCATAACCATGGCAATCGAAGGTCGGATAGGCATGCAGTCACTCCATGTAATAGTTATGGGCGCATTTGCAACAGCAATTCATAATCAATATTTTTGTGCAACTACATTTTGATATTTCATAATTTTATTCAATGATATTGACAAAAGGATCAAAACATCAAAATATTTGACAGCTATTGCAACGTTGCCAACTTGGAAATTGGAAAGCTTTGGCACAGCTTTGGTAAGTAGGTACCTAGGTACATAAAAAATATTATCGAATATTTTAATACAGTTAAGCCCATAATACACATGCCTTTAGCTTGTACAGAACTATGCAAGTAGCTTTTATGCTATTGTGCCATTCACCAATCAGAAGCTATTATGGTACAATGGCATGCATATTCTTGCATCTTCTTTGTTCAGATTCAATATCACTGCAATATTCCTAACTAGGTACTGTCTAATATTTAGGACATACGCCCAAACTTACAACAATACCCCACATCTGTGCGAACGAGAAAAACTTAGCGGCTGCAGCGAAGAAACTCGTTGCATAAATCATTCCGACACCTAAAGTGGACAAATTTCTTCCTTTTAGCGACTCGGTTCATATAAAGCGGCTTTAAGGTTATATGAATATCTTGAGAATTTCGCTTGAAATTTAACTGTTTGGTGACGCGAGAATTTTATTTCATGGCTTTTTTGTGCTTTGCTTCTTAATGTATGCTGGTAGCTGGTTAAGCTTTTTGACTTTATAGCTTGATTTTATTTTTAGTTATTGGTCCAGCGGTGGAGCAAGCGTAGTTCATACAAACTTAATATCAAAATAATTTGTAAATCAAACATATTCTTAAGGTAGTGTGTATTTATTCCGATTAGATTACAGAATTTCTAGTTTCCCAAATATATATTTTGAAAGGATATGAGGGATTTCAAATTTCTATCAGAAAACTTATCTTTCTCATAACTCGTCTTTAAATCAGTGTCCATTCAAAATATACTACGTTTGTATGAACAACGTATGCTCCGCCGCCCCCTTATGAGGTGTTTGTTTCTTTGGAGACAAAGGTGTAACGTATTATCCCTATCTCCACTTACGCGTATTGGAGGTGTTTGAGAATAATCCAAACATATACGTTTTATTGCATTAGCAACATTTTTAGTTTTAGTTGTACTATATTTTTATATACTGGCGACACTGTGTAAGTGTGTAATAGAAATTATCTCTGTGCGCCATGAACATTTTGTGCTTTTTTATTAATTAAAACCTATTCTGGAAATACAGTTCTATTGCTTAAAATCAACCAGCATTTTATTGTACAGGAGGTGAAGTTGTGATCGAAAAGCGGAAGTGAAACTCCAACTTGCAGTCAATAATATTTTGATTGCCCCACACGTATTATAGTTTACAATTAGGTACACTATTTAGCACTTATAACTAATTAAAACTAGTAGAAACAAAATAAACTAATCACTTAAGAGGAAATGCGGGTGATCGTTTTTCCATAGAAACACTCTCGTCTGTTTTCTTTCTGGTTAATGACCATAAAGCAATGATTTTTTAAAGAATAATAAATATTAAATACCTACTTGTATGTCCATAAGTTTTCCTTTTTGATGATACATTATTAATATAAGCACTAGAACCCTCTAAAATGCTGATTTAAACCGCTGTCAACAGAGTCCTAGTGAACAAATTTGACAAATATTAATGTAAAAAGAAAAACATAGGGGCACATATCCTTCTTATTCAGTCCCTGAAATATCTTTTCACCACTTGCACCTGCACCTGCACCTGTGCACCTGTGCGCCTGTGTCTGCGTGCACACTTGTGCACTATAATATCTACTGCGTACCTGGCTAGTCTCCGTTGAGATTGGCCACCGTGACCGAAATCGGTCGAGGAGGCTATTATTTTTTTTTTTAATCTTTTAAATTGATCCAATATTGTAAAAGGAAATAGGCGAGAGCCGAACCTCGAATTAAGACTTTTTACTTAGGCTTTTTCAAAAGAGTCTCCGACCGTATTTCCTCTTAAATCTAGTTTTTTTTTTATTTTAGAAAAATAATTAGGGTTCCGCATAAAAATAATAAAACCCATGAAATCCAATATTTTCCATCATGCACACGAACGAAGTTGCGGGCACAGCTAGCTTACTAATACATATAATAACACTAAATATTTAGTTTTAGATGTAAAAAAACCTTTGAAAAGTTTCTTAAAAACGTTTTTGCTGTTTTGCCAGTTTGCCACCAATTTCCATGAAACAAAATTTTTAATCTAATTCAATAAAAAGAGGAGATTCTCAGTTCGTTGGAATGTTTTATTTTCAATTTTAAAGGACATCATTCATTTCGTAGGTACCCAAAAATTAAAGTCAGAAAAAAGTACTGCTGTCTTATGGGAAATAGCCTCTTGAGCATTTTTTACTATTACTACGTCAGTCTACCATAAACCCACGGCTGCTATTTGAGATTGAAAATGCTAAAAATCATATTTTTTTCACTCATCAACCATCACATAAAATTGCAGCCTGTCGTTTAGGTGTGCCGACTTTACATTTAGGTGAATAAGTAGAATAGGTACAGTCAACAGCAAAAGTAGATGATGAAAATCAGAAATTCAATACTAATGAACGGAGTTCGCGTCAGAACTGTGTGTCTGGTGGTTACGTAAATGTTTGGTATAATTTACAATCACATACTTTTGAACCACTTCGACGCCACACAGTTCTGACGCGAACTCCGTTCATTAATATTGAATTTCTGATTTTCATCATCTACTTTTGCTGTTGACTGTACATAACCACGTCTTGATAGTTTGCATTGCGTGGCCACATCGCGAGCGTCGCTTTTCAGTGTTTCAAGTTCATTGAATCATTGACCTAGTGATCCAATTCCACAGTGTTCAAAATTGCTCAAAATTAAAAATCTACTTTTTGACCTAATTACTGGACCAATTTCGTTCATTTTTCGTATATCGTCAGAAAAGGCAATAATAAATATGTGGTACAAATTTATTGCATATACATATCGACGCTCGAAAGGCAAAATTGAATAAACGACATAGGGCTAACTTTACAAGAGAACTACGAGTACCTAATCATAATATAAATTCTTGTAATCATCCTACAGCACAAGCGTAATTCTTACTGTTTTGGAAATATTATTTTATCATCTGAATTTATATGATTTTTTTTTCTAAAATGTTACACTTTAAACTGTTCTCCTGTAAAGTTAGCCCTATATCGCTTAGTCGATTCTGCTTTTCAAGCGTCGATATGTGTTTTCCATACTGTATAATTTTGAAAAATTCCTTTGTCCGACGACGCAAATAATGCAATGAATGTTGTTGAAATGAATAGCATTGGATTGTGAGTGTGTTACACAGTACCCCGCTGTTTTATTTCTGTTCCACCAATCAGATTGAATTTCTGTACTGATAGCAATTTGCGGTTCGCAACCACGATTTCGATTTCCGCATCAGTCGATTCGGCGAACTGCTTTGAATGTCTGGATGTGTTTTGTATCAATGGTATTTTTAATTTCATCAGAAAATAATGCGAAAGAGAATTAGGTGGATTCTCTTTCACAGTCATTATCTTCTGAAGAATTTAAAAATACATTTTTTGTAGGATTTCAAGACTATAGTATACAGAGCCTTATACGATGAGCGATAAAGTGATAAACCCGACCATTGTATGTGTTATAGTAATAATATTTTTTTTTTGTTACTTATTTACTGGTGTACAGTCAGCAACAAAAGTCGATTAACACTTCAGTTTTTTTTATCTTAGTTATTGAGCAAAATATTAACACTTCATTTTTTAAATCTCAGTTAGTGAGCAAAATAAACACTTCAGTTTTTTAAATTTCAGTTATTGAGCAAAATATTTGTTAAAAATTGCATTGTACTTCTGGAGCAATTTTGAACAACAATTATTTAAAAAAAAAACTGAAGTGTTAATCGACTTTTGTTGCTGACCGTACAATTAAGTATTTAAAAATAAATATTGATGCGCTTAATGACGTGCAACATATAAACACTGTAAATTTTTAGTAGATGCAACTTTTATAGTTGCTTCAACATAACACAAGTACCTAATCATTTCTTATGTTAGAAGAAATTTATTCGCACCGATCACTGGATTAAGAAAAAGACGCGAAACCTTTTATTTAAAAACTAGCTGAGCCAACAAACGTCGTTTTGTCCAAACATTCAAAATTCCATACAAAGAAGGACTTTCAGGTTTTCCAAATTTTCAGAAACTTCGAATTTTTCTTTCCCTACATATATATAATCGGACTAATACGAAATATTTAAAATACAAAATTAAAAAAATTGGTCTAGTCTTTCTCAAGTACGCTTAACAATGAACAGCATTTCATTTTTACTTGTCATATACAAGATGGGTAAAAAATCGTGGATCAAACGAAACAAAACGATAGAAATAAAAAAAAAATACAAAAAAAAAATATTTAAAAAAAGTATCATCACTGCAAAAGTGCGTTTATGACAGTGGGTACCATGATTTATCAGTATTGGAACTTTTTCAATATCTTTTAGGTCTCACGAAAAATTATTTGTAACTTTAGAATATTACTCTAAACACTAAAATTGTCATAACTTATAAGGAGATCAAGTTAGGGCTCTGCCACAGAGAAAATTTTTACTGCAAATAACCCCAACTGTCGCCCTGTTTCGTTTGATCCACGATTTTTACCCACCCTGTATATAAATTTTGTCAAACCATCATTGGTCCTTCGATCCGATTCGACGCGTCCCAAAAACAGAATTCAAAAATAGTTCTATTGCCTCAATCCTCCCAATAAGTCTCTCAATTCCATTTGTTACTTTAACTGCGCCACGAAATAGACAGAAACAGAGAGGAACCTATCCTAAAATCAGGAGATTGGACGAAAATGCACTGAACTATTTTTTACTGTCCAATCTCGACTTGTTTGCCCGGAAAATACTTCACATTCGCTACGGACTTCGGAAGTACAGTTGAGTTGGCAATTGAATTCGGTTTTTATTTATTTTGTGCACAAGTATACTTTTTGAAACTCATTCTGTTTAGCGTTTTCACAATTTTTTTTGTATTTCTGTTTTTGTGATGGTTGTAATTAATGATAAGTATCATTACAGAACGCACAACACACACACTCACACGCACGCACATTTGGGCTGTTAAATACATTTCAGTTTGGAGTAAGGCTTCTCCATGTTCTTTATGTGAGAGGGTTTAGTTTTCGCACTCAGTCCTTCATGTGGATCATTGTGCGTTGACCCTGGCGGCCGTCGGTGGCTATGCCATCCAGCCCACCTCCCGTCAGCGTTGATTACATCTCCTGGTTCGTCAAGAACATCTGTGTAAGATTTGAGTGCCCCGAGGGTTTCTGTCCTAATAAGATAATGTCCCTCAAAATACCATTTCAGACACCAATCTACATGGTCTCCACATGATCTGACCAAGATTATTTCTGGAATTTAAAAGAGACTGTGACCTCTGAGTTTGTTTCGGCCTTTCTTCTCAGACTAGTCAGATAGGAAACGCCGACCTCATCTCGTTTTTAAAAATATGATTGCCGTGTAAAATTGTTTGTACAAACCTACTTACAGAAATAAAATCATTTATCATTTAATCTGGGTAATGCCTCTGTATTGAAAGAGCACATGCGCAACTGTTTCCTCAGCCTCCATGCAAGCCCTGTACAAAGGACCATCCGTTATGCTTATTATGTGGAAGTGTTCGTTTAGCGAGCAGTGTCCCGTGGTCGTTCATGACCAGGCGCAGTAAACATCTGGTTAGCCTGCCATCTGATGATGGCATAGCTTCCTTGGACTGCCTGCAGCCCAGTGTCGAAGTCCACCTGCTCTCCGCTTATCTGCGGGTAAACTCGTGTAGCCATCTGAGTAGCTGGTTGAAGGTGATGGGTGCAATAGGTTCGTGAGGAAACCGGCATGTCCTAGAACCAAAAAATCGAAGACATGTGACATCTACCAACCCGCACTGGGCCCGAGTGGTGGATTATGGCCACTCGCCGAGAGGAAGCCTGTATTCCAGCAAAGGGAACATTATGGGCTGATTATACTTAAACTTGTATTTAATTTAAATATTTTTTTGAACCTCTGTTGTTTGGCAAGTCTCCGATTTCATACTTTAATATTACAAATGTGAGAGTAATTCTATCTGTCTGTTACCTTGTCATGCCTAAACCACTGAACCGACCGTTATAAAAGACAGATACGCAGCCTGGGACCGACATTAGCTGCTTTTCATCATGAATATTTGACGCAGATGAAGTTGCGGGCAACTCTTAGTCCCAAATAAACGGTGAGTGCGTTTTAATTCGTCGTCATTATAACTTAAAAACAATGTATTTTCATAACTAAGGTTTAGTAGTAGAGTGGAATATCTCGCTAATTTAGTGGGTATAGCTTTCATGGAGTTACGGTACTTTTTAGTCGATTTTTTCGGAAAAACTCTACGCGGCCGTTTTTTCGGCATTAACATGGTAGCGGAGTTTTTCAGCCAGATTTTTGGACTTAAATTGACAGTGGTTAAGTAGTAGACTCATAATGGACGTTTTGTTATTATAAATATTAGGTCCTTACATATGAAATTAGCGTTTTGTCGTACTGACCACTTTGATCTGAAATATCTCCTCTGGTTAAGAATTCCAAATTCAAATTTATAAATTCATTTAGCTGGTACATTTGAGTTTTGAAAACAGTCATTCTTTTGCTTTTTCCTAATTATTTTTTTCTTTGGCGTCGCTTATTACCGCACAATGGAAAACATGAAATATCGGTATATTTACGAGTACGAGGTCTACCGTGGCACTAGTGCTGCAGAAACAGGTCGAAGGATTAATGATGTGTACTGCGCTGGTGTCGCAAAAGAAAGCACGGTACGTTTTTGGTTTCAACGTTTTCGTTCTGCAAATTTCGACCTTCAGAACCAACGTAAGTGATAAAACTCTATTAATCCACTTGAAGCAAATCGGGAAAGTAAAAAAACTTGAACGATGGGTACCTCATGAATTGAGTGAATCGAACTTGCAAACATGCGTCGACTGCTGTGTTACTTTGCTCAACCGACACAATAATGAAGGGATTTTAAATCAAATCATTACTTGTGATGAAAAGTGGATACTGTACGATAATCAGAAGCGCTCGTCGCAATGGCTGAACCCTGGAGAACTAGCCAAATCCTGCCCTAACGAAAATTGACTCAGAAAAAGTTACTTGTGAGTGTTTTGTGGACTAGCGTCGGTGTCGTTCACTACAGCTTTCTAAAATCTGGCCAAACGATTACGGCAGATATCTATTGTCAGCAACTGCAAACCATGAAGGAAGAACTAGCTGCTAAACAACCGAGATTGGTCAATCACTCTAGGCCACTACTGCTTCACGACAACGCAACAAACAACCACTAAGTTAGATGAGCTACAATTGGAATGTCTGCGACATCCACCGTACTCCCCGGACCTTGCTCCAACAGATTACCATTTTTTCTGGAATTTGGATAATTTCTTACAAGTAAAAAAATTCAACTCCGATGCGGCAGTCCAAACCGCTTTCAAAGAGTTCATTGATTCTCACCCCCAAGGTTTTTTTTAGTAAAGGGATCAATGAACTACCTATGAGATGGCAAAAGTGCATCGATAACAACGGTGCATACTTTGATTAATTAAATATATTTTCCAAAAAAAAAAAATACTTTATATTCCTCCCGTACAAAACGCCAATTTCATAATATGTAAGGACCTGATATATCTGCAATAAATAATATTAGGGACTTAATAATAGTTGATAGCCATCACCATCTGCCTAGCCTTTTCCCAACTATGTTGAGGTCGGCTTCCAGTCTAACCGGATACAGCTGAATACCAGTATTTTACATGGAGCGACTGCCTATCTGACCTCCACAATCCAGTTACTGGGTAAAACGATACCCCTGGGTAAGACTATTTGTCAGACTTTCGGGCTTCTGACAAAGATCCACGAATGCCAACCGCGACCACGTGCTTTTCGAGGCACGGAGGGGTCTCGGTATAATTATAAAAATGGTCACTCATCCACAGACCAACCGCGGCAAGCGTAGCTTAATTACATTCATAAGTACATTCTTTATTATAAATAAATAATATTAAGTAGGTATTTAATAATAATTGATAGCCACACTATCGAATTAGGTCTATAATTTTTAAAGATGAAAAGGTGAAATAAATAAAAAAAAATAATATCTAATGTTTCAGCTGTTATTTACTTTCGTCTCTCTCTTTTATAATATTCTCGGCAAATTATATCAAAACCTCGTTTAATTGATGCATTTGAGTCAAAGCGATAGCGTCAATTGTTCCTATTAATTCTATTGTCAACCCACAATGTATTAAACCAAACCGCGCATTCAGCGTCTAATAAATTAAGCTTCGATCAAATCAATGCAATACAATAGTATTACTAATGACATCTTAGACAATTGTGTTGGGGTAATTAATCAAGCCTTGAATTAGGAGTGATAGGTACCTACACAGAGCATGGAATAGCCACACCGTCGGCAGCAAAACTCAAGAGCTAAGCATTTATTTCAATTAAAACTATTTACAGGTACTTATGAACCGTCAAGGATTCGGTCAGTCAAAAGACGAAGCTGGTTGCCCATTCCAAAGCGTAGTAGATAGATTTATATGGAGAAGAACGTGCAAGAAATTCCATGGACACACTAAAGAAAACGTAATCCTTAAAAAAAGCATAAGTACGCAGGGTACCAGGGACAAAGACGCGCAAATTGTGTGCACAGACGCCAACACATCAAACTTCTACAATCTATCAAATTTCTGTAATCGATTTTCAACTTTATCGCTAAAGCATAAGTTTCAAAGTTGATTGGGAAAATTTGATAGTTTCTGGTAGCTTGATGTGCTGGCGTCTGTACATGATTCTGAACCTGACGAAAAATTTGAACGCAGGGGCGTTCGGAATCGTGTCCTGAATTCATAATTATAGTTTTCACGTCGATGTATCTGCCATACAGTTTCACACAGGTCACATGTATGGCAGCGGGATTGTCCGAAAGGGTAACCGCTACCCCGGAACATAAAGGGCTAAGGAAGGAACACGGGTGGGTTTTAGTCAGTAAGAGTCTGCCACTCCCTTCTGCTCCACCCTGAGCGGGAGGGGTCATTTGATGATTTCCCATCATCAAAATGTACCTTCCATACAGTATACAGGGTTACTTTTCAATGACCAGCCAAATTTAAGGATGTGGTACAGACCATCAAAATAAACAACTTTCTCCATGGGACCAACATCGTAATCACGAATAAAAATTCAGCCATCCCATACGTTTAGGTCGAGTAGGTATTGAAGTTTTCTATGGGACATTTGATAAATTTTTCGCGATTACGATATTGGTCCCATGAAGAAAGTTGTTTAGTTTGATAGTTTTGTACCACATCCTTAAATTTGGCTGGTCATTGAAAAGTAACCTCGTATAGGGCAGCGCCTAGAGACGCCGCTACCAATAAAACTTGTGAATTTGAAAGTGCACATGACTTCTGTCATGGACCGCCTTCGAAGTCGTAAGTTTCTGTAGGTCTTTACACCAACAATCGTAGTGCAAGTAAACGGTGATATGCTTGGTTTGTATTGGGAGTGTTGACAACACCGCCTTTAGCAGTGGCCGACGCCTGTCTCCGTGCTCTGTGGAATGATACGATTGTAATAACATTGGTAGGTGTTGAGATAGGAGTGATATATTAAGATCCATATAGTTGTGGTTGGAAATAATTCCAAAACGTTGTAGAAACTACCATGACCAAAAAAACTATCAAGCTTTTTGACAGAATCAGTTATATCATACACTAGCTGCGCCCCGCGATTTCACCCACGTAAGTCTCAGTTCTGTAAAAACGTATGGATAAAAGTGTGTTATGTTCTAATTCAGGTCATGGTTTACCCATATGCCAAGTTTCATCGAAATCTGTTCGGCCGTTTTGGCGTGAAAGGGTAACAAACGAACATACGACGACTGGCTGACTGAATGACTGGTCTACTGTGTTTAGTTTAGTTTGTGATCCTCCTGTACGAGTTGCAATAAATACTTTTTCTTTCTTTCTTTCTTTCATACAAAAAAAAATCTAATGTTCAAAATTCTCTCTACGACTGCAGTTGACGCGTACCGCTCATGTATGAGCACTTACTTTATCAAACAAAACAACATCTATGTACTTACCTTCTCATTCCTACAAATTTAAGTTTCCCGTACTCAATGATTCAATTCCAAGTTTGTCAAAACGTGTAATCTAGTCGAGTTGGTACTGTACCTCTGGGAGATACAGATGTGTACCTGGGATAAAAGGTCCGAACGTCCGCGACTTACATGAACAATGAACATGGAGAAAGTAGAAATGGAGTGTTGACGTGCTGGTTTGAGATGTAGATATACAGTGTGGTGATTTAGTCAATTGCATCCGTCCAGGGGTGAATCTACCCGTCATATTTATTAACTTTTCTGAGAAAATTATATCCAATTCGTGAAAAAATAAACAAAATTCCTATAAATACTAAATTCTTGAATTTTCTGGATAAATGAACGTGGACAAGAGTTTCCGATAGTTTTTCAGAAAGTCTGGAAAACATGCCAGTCATTATGGAAACAAAAATAACTATAGGTTCCTCCTTGCCTTGAGTTCGGCTATTAATTGCTTCTAATAATTCAATTCATCTTAGTGGTATAGACAGACAACTTCGGTACAGGAATGAAACATTTATTTTTCTCACGAATCTGAAATGGCTTTTGAATAGTTGTTCACTATTACGGGTGAAATTAACTAGGCCTTATCACCACTGCTTACTGCTGTATAATAATAATAATTACCAAGCTGCTAAAAATTTCTTATATTGAATTGATTGACCAACGACGAAGCGACAAGATTTATTGAAGATAAGGTATGTGAGTGACATTCCATTCCTCCCTACTCCATGGCAGGACCCAAAAGTTTCATTGTCATCGTTCCTTAGGGAATAAATTGAGTAACATCGTAACAAGAGCGGAGTGTCACTGAGTTACTTTTTTATTTAGATAATAGCATGTCTTGATCTATTTTTGGAACAGCTCATTTCTTCATTCTCAGGAGAGATTTTGGTAATAATTTGTTCAGAATCCATTACTGATTCAGTTTTGTATACTATGTTTACGATTTCGTTTCCAAAGATATCAACATATATTTATTTTTTATAAAAAACAGCTTTAATACGTGGGTATTAATAACTAGACTTTATGTTTAGTCAAAAAGTTTAATTTGCGCTACATTTTCAAATATTTTTGTGACTTCTTCAACAGTACTACTCATTTTGAAATCACCTTAATAATTTACACTATCATAAAGTTGATATTCATTTAAGCGAAAATAACATCAACTGAAAGCAAGAGTTTGAATAGACTTTAGTTGAGAATGAGACAATTGGAAGGAGTGACTGATCCCGATTTTTGATAGAATTTGAATGGTATTAAGATGAACGCGAAAACTACGACTCTTAGTACGGAACGAAGATGCTAAACATAGAAACGGTAATCCCCAGAACTAAATTCTTTCAGCGACACAAGCAAAACAGCTAATTAGCACCCGCAGACATGTCGTGCATTAATAATACACAATAAAGCCGCGTAATGAGACTATTGGTAGCGCTAATAGCGCTGGAAGATATAAAACATAAACCTATTGTTCCAAGCTTTTCTGTCACAATTAAGGATTAAAAGAGAAAATGCTGAGCATGTCGGCATAATACTGTGGAAATAAAAAATGCATAAAGTAGGAAATTAAAAATGGTTTTATAAAACGCACCGTTACAATAGCGACATAAATTTAACACACGGGTAAGGTTAGTGGTCAGTAATCATAAAGGTTATAACAACATAAAATAATTCGGAGCCTGCGCCGCCCGCCGACATAGGACTTTCTCTTTCCTTTAATTCGCCTATTCGCGATGTTATAATCCGTGACTCCGGCAAATTACCCCTGTTCTTTAAGTATAGGTTGCTCAAGATGCTATTTTAGAAAATTGTAAACAAAGAATAACGTTCAATGAAATTAAGATATTATGTTCATAAAATGAAAACGTGAAACCGTATATGTACGTGTGTTAAATTAATGTCGCCATTACACACGCACGCTGTATGCCTACGTTATAGGGTGATAAATTGTGAATTAACACAAAAGTGTCATATTATTATGTAGAAAAGGGGAGAAAAAAGTCGTGTTATGCAGGGTAAGTTTACAAGTACAGCCAAGGAAATTAATTGGTTATCAAATTGATTCAGTACGTCAATTTGCCGAGTTATACAACTGTCACAGAATGAGAGTAATTGTGATTTAAAGATACAGACAATTTCAGTTGCTAATCAATTTGAGAAATAATTAACCAGAATTTACTTGAAACTTTAAGATGAAAATCAAAACGAAGACAAATGGAAAAATGGAGCTAAAGACTGTGAATAACAATTTAAATAAAAATGGCCAAGTTTAGAAAAGGGGAGCTGAACGAAGCAGTGTTATGCGATGTACGTTGATAATTAATGTAGCCGGGAAAACAAATTGTATATTTATTTTAAAAGAAATTACATCCTACGTCATAATTTTGCCGTAAAACAGCAATTTCATGTAACTGCCAAAGAATGATAGTTTGAATTAGAATAATCAGACAATTTTATTTCAAAGTCAATTTGCTAAATTTCCGTGAATGTACATGAAACTTCAAGATGAAAATTAAATCAATAAAAACATGGAGGAAAATAATTAATCAACCAAACCATAAGCTAGAGATTTGGAGAAAAAGGCAACAGACAATTCACAAATGGCCACCCGATACCGAGTTCCAAACGGCATAAAAATTTTATCATTCCTTTTTCAGAAATTTCTTAATCCCTACTAATCTCTCGAAAACGAACAAATAATAGCTAAGAAAATTTTATTTACTTACAATCAAAATGTAATCAAAGATCTAACTGAGAAAACATTGTAGGTTCATGTTTTCTCTCGCAAACTCTACAAAGTGGTAATGAATGTTTTAAGATTTCTTACCTCAGTTCTATAATTGAATTCGAAATGGTCTGTAGTTTTCTGAATGCTTGTGAAATAATGCAACTGAATAAAAATTTCTTAAGTAAAATAACGGGACGTCTTGTCATTGTTTTGCGTTGCAAATTGAAATATGTTTTTTATTAAAATATAGAGAGAGAATTTATTACAATGGACCAAAACATTTTCCTGCAGAACATTTTGGTAATTGGTTCTTTGACTTTCTTCTGATTATATTTATAATTTTTGATTGTTCTTTTTTATGTACTGCTACAGCTGCCGTTAAGTTTCGATTAAAACAATGCTTTTCGCTGCTTTTAATCTATTGTTACAAAAATACGGTTAAACAATCAATCTTGAATTTACCGTATGGAACTTACTTGAAGGAAACCGAATCAATCTTATATCTATAAGTGATAAGACGAAGGAAATGCTCGTAATTTCGGGCGAAACTACAGGCTTCGGGCTTAGGGACTAAACCCTGATGTCAAAGGTTTCACGGATTCATTTCATTAGCAAAAGACTCATCGCAGTGTCTTTTCAACGTTTCCTAAAGTATAAAACGTACTTGGCTCTTGGAAACGCTTGGACTTCACTTAGTGGCCATCTTTAGAGACGGGTAGGGATTTAAAAATGCTGGATGGAATTACGTTTTTGTATTTTTAGAAATAGCTACCAGCAAATTATACGTCAATTATTTTTTTATTCACTAATCTCAATAACAATCGTGAAAGACGTGAATCTAAATAGATGATAGTCCTAGGAGTCTGGTGTTATTAATTGATCCACTAATGATATTGAAGAAAAGTTGAGTTGTATAGCATAATCAGCCTACTTATTAAGGCGTCTACCCACTACAACGTGTCATACTATGGCCGTAATAGGAACGTGTCAGGATCGGAAAGCAACACAATATGCTCTACTATGCCCACTAGAGTGTATCAATTTTGTATCAAAGCCGTGTGTTGACGGGAGCGTCAGCATATCATCTCATTATCATCCACGTGTCATACCCGTGCTTAAAGATTTTAGTGACGGGAGCGTCCGCATATCATCTCCGTATCATCCGAGTGCTAAATCCGAGCGGTCCCTGTTGTCGCCTTTGTAGTGATTCACCTGATTCCGCGTTTATAACGGCCATCGTACGCGGTTATAACCCGGGTGCTCACCGTTTCACCGCCTGCGCGCACCGGTGTGGCAACGTCGCGTGCCATGCACGGAGCGTATCGCCACCGGCAAAATATTCTCGCCGACAATTGTTGACGCTCCGTGCATGCCACGTGACGGTGCTGCTCGGTGACGGAACGATCTAGTGGGCATAGTCTCATACATTCCAATACAAAGATTTTTTTTTGCCTGACACGTTCCTGTTACGGTCATAGTATGATACGTTGTAGTGGGTAGAGTCCTTTATAATGTTTTCACTGCTGGGACACGGACACAGGCCTCCTCTCGGTGAGTGGGAGTTTCCTTACAATTATTCCTTCAACGTTTTATACGAAGTAAAGCACTTGTTTGGGTTCGAACCTACGACCTTACTACTCGTAAGTCGCGACCGTTATCACTGGACCAGCACTGCTCTCTTAAATTAGTTGATCCGACAGAGAAACTAATTATAATCAAAATAAAAGAATAGGTTCAACTTCAATTATTATTACATTGTATGTTTTGTACTGCTAAAAACATTTTTTGTTATATACAATATTTTCTGGTGTGCAATAAAGTATAATTATATAAATAAATAGGTTAACAGTAAAATACTAATAGTAATACTAATAGTAAGACTTGAATATCACTGCAACGTTTTATTTGCACGTCTATTTAAGGGGACTACAAGACCCAAAGCGCGGTCACTGTCGGACTGCATAGAAAAGAAAGAGAAGCGCGATGACACAACGCTGGTAATTTATTGCAAAATATGAAGCAATTAACTATTTAAAAAAATCTATTGTTTGGACTAAAACATTAAAACACTAGTGATTTAGTATGTTGCTTGTAGAAAAATCAGACAAAAATCAGAATGATTGTAATATGTATATTAGTATGGTTTTTATTGTAAAAATAAACTTTTTAACCGACTTCAAAAAGGAGGAGGTTATCAATTCGGTTGTTTTTTTTTTTATGTTTGTTACCTCAGTACGCCGTCATTTATGAACCGATTTGGAATTTTTCTTTTTTATTTTAAAGGATATGCTTCCAGATTGGTCCCATTTTTATCAAAATCCAGTTCTGATGATGGGATCCATGAGGAATTGAGGGAACTCCTCAAATATTATAGGCATACATATAGCAATTTTGGTATTTTCATCAACATGTCAAGCATTTGCATTCAAAAAGTATAATTTGGTGAAGTGGAACTGATGAAGGAGACAGACACACAGATAGCCACAGGAACTCTTCAATGATAATAAGTATTTCACGGGTGGCGATAAGATATCTCGATTAAGATAGTTAAGCGACTATGACGAAGCAAATTTAAATAAATGGTTCTGACGAAAATGGTACCATCAAACCGATCTGATGATGAAGCTGGAAGGTAGGTACCGGAACTTCGTAATAAAACCATGTATTCTAGCCGTGTTTGGGCTTATTGGAATTGTCATGAGATGCACTCTGACTATAAAAAGTAAAAAATAAAAACTTTTAAAAAAAATAAAAAAAAATTACACTTTGTAGTGTTTTTTTTTTGAAGACGGTTGTTTTTTTTTGTTAAAAAGTTTTTTTAGAGGTACGTTCATGATTTTTTTTCTATTGTATCAAATTATTATTATATTTTCAACAAACTATCTACCTAGCATATATCCTGAAGAATATCATATATTTTTCTGATTTTGTTTACTGTAGTCGATCATATACTTTTATTGTTTCTAAAACTTGCATTTTTTGTGTTTAGGTCCTGTAATCCCCTTAAAAATCTTCCTTTTTACGCCAGGGGTTAAGGACTCACTTAGCCACCGACACTTTACTGAGCATTTCACCATTCGTTGCCATCCGTTAGCTGTCACAACTTTGTTAATCAAAACACAGAGTGCTAGTACCGCAGTCGATGGAAACTTTTAATGCGGGGTACAGATTGTAATGTTAAATGAAATAAACACGATGAAAGAAATTCACCTAAACTCTACTTTTTAAATTACCAGACTAAAAATTTTAGTCTGGTAATTTAAAAAGCAGAGTTTCGACCGCAGGTGTCATTTAATGACAGCTGCGGTAGATCATTTTTGTCATTGTGACAGTGCTTTTTACTACGAAGCTGTTTAGTCTAGCAAATAAAAAATTAGAATCCGCACGTTTTCTTATTTCACATCTGACGTTGGTAACATCGGCACCATTGCCATAGAGAAGAATAGAATAATAATTAGAGTGGAGTTGTTGTGTTACATTTCATGTTATGTTACACCAATCTGTAAGAAGAATATGAAATATAAAAGTTTTACAAAAGTACAATTTGTATGGCTAAAATAAAAACTCTTCATTTAGTAGAAGACGTCCGCGCGGTGGTCCTAATCAATTCTATTAACTTTGCTTGGGTAGTTTTTCAGTTATTTTTATTGAAACTAAGTTGAATGAAAAACTAGGTTTTTCATCCAATTCGTCCCTATCGGTGAGTTTGTAATCTTCACATAGTAAGCAGGTACATGATTTTTTGTGGGTACTATAACTAAGGAATGCAAAATAAATATAATGAATATGAATAAATATGAATAATAATAATAATATAAGTGAAAAAAACAACCGACTTCAAATAAGCAACTACAAAAATGATTTTACTTTCGAAAGTCGGTGTCAGTAAACGAAAAAAATACCAAAGCCAGCGACTTCTGAAACTGAAATGATGTTTCACTTTGTTTGAGTTGAGCAGCATGATTACTGACAAATGCGTGCAATGACTGGACAGGTCCACTCAAATCTGTGTGGTTCTTTCCTCAAAAGACCATTTCAGACACCAATCTACATGGTCTCCACATGATCTGACCAAGATTATGTCTGGACTTTAAAAGAGACTGTGACCTCTGAGTTTGTTTCGGCCTTTCTTCTCAGAGTAGTCAGATAGGAAACGCCGACCTCATCTCGTTTTTAAAAATATGATTGACGTGTAAAAGTGTTTGTACAAACCTACTTACAGAAATAAAATCATTTATCATTAATTTTTCATTTGTAGTCACTTTTTTTTAAAGTCGGTTGTTTTTTTTTCTAGTCTTTCAATTCTAGTCTACAATCTATATCATTGTAAGCTGAAGAAGGCCACTTCTCTGCCCATTGTTGGCGACCGTCCGGTTTCAGTTTCAGATGTCGGCTGAAAACTAAAGGAGCTCATTGTATATATTATTTTGTTCTACTGTGGAAAGACGAGGATTTCTTTATTGCTGTTCTAGGTTTATTTGGTCTTTTTGATGACTATAATATTTAGTCTTAATCGGGCAGTCTGTAGCCCGTAACGACTCACGCGGCGAAAATAAAAACTGATTAAAAAAAACCTAAAAATTGGTGTTAAATATTTTTATTTTCGAAAGTCGGTGTCAGTTTGGAAATTCACAAAAAAAAAAAACAATACCCAAGCCAGTGAATTATTAAAAGTATTTTACATATTCTTATATTGTATTTTTTTTTTTTGCCGCGACAGTCGGGCTTCTTACTGCCCGATTTCGATTAAAGATTGTAATCATAGTCATCAAAAAGAGCACACTAACCTAGAACAGCGTTAAAGAAACCCTTTCTTAGGATTTTTTTTGTAGTCGGTTATTTTTTAAAGTGTTAAGGTACGGTACAATCTATAACACGCCGTTCGTCTCTAGCTATAATCAATTTCGTCTTACCATTTCCCACTCGCTTGCAATTCCTGTGATAATTTATGGAGTCTTCGGCGAAAAAATACAACATCCTCTCATCATTTTCTTCACATTTACCCTGTCTACTGTTAATCTTTAACAATACCCCTGATTCCCTTACAATAAAAATTAATTAGTCCACAAGCAAAACTAGCAATTTGCACAACTAATTAAGCCAACGTAACATTACTATAAATTATGATTACGCCCAAATAAGGCCATTTGCACACATTCGTTTATACCCGGACTATTTATTCTACACGCGCTCCCGTTATCTGTGCCGGATAATGTGCATGAAGCTTTAGATAGGTTTTAGCTATTTTCCATGCGAAATCATTCTATAATACTAATATTTTAATAGTTTTATAACAACAAACGGCTGTTACTCATCAATTACCTAATTAATTTATCTATTCGTGACAACATCAAACTGGTTGCTAATTATTAAATTAGCAACCAGTGGTGGTTTTTGTTTCGTTTGATCCACGATTTTTTACCCACCCTGTATATATACATACTAACCCCCTTACTAATAAACGTTGTATAGCGTCTGTATAGTTACACAACGCTGTCTTCTTCTTTCGAAAGTCAAATTACTGACGACTGAAAGAGAGAAACCGGTGTTGTATCTATTCATCTGATATAATACGTTTATTAGTAAGGGGATCAATGTACAAGCAACGAAAATAAATGAAGACCGATATTTACAGTTACGAGAACAAGATGACAATGACAAGTATACAGGGTGTCCCTGGAAGTATGGATCAAATCAAATAGGGGCGTGGGCAAAGTCATTTCCAAACTTTTTGATCCAGTGATTTTTTCACGGTACAAAGTTACGACCAACTTTTGTTATTTTCAGTCACTTTGCATAGTGCTCAAAGAACAAAATCATTAAAAAAAAACTCCCAGGAACTGACAATTTAAGTTTTTTAGACAGCCCTGATAGTTTTTTTAATGATTTTTTTTTCTTTGAGCACTATGCGAAACGATTGAAAAAAATTGGTCACAATTTTGGAACCGTAAAATAATTCTCAATTATCATCTTTCTCAGGACCAAAAAGTTTGGAAATGACCTTGCCCACGATTTGATCCATACTTCCAGGGACAACCTGTATAATGTTCCTTTACGAGTCTTACTCTACTTTTTGTGGGTGGTGTGGTAGAAGTGCCGTATATTTTATCTTAAGCCTCTTTAAGGATTATAGATCATTAAGCCATGTACCCTTTGATTTTCCATTGGCAAAAATGTCAAATTTTCATTCCCTTTTGAACCCCTTTAGGCGATGAATTTTCATAAAAATTCCTTCATGCTCACTTTGTGCTTCGATGTATAAAGTACAAAATTTTATGTTTCTTGAACCAGCGGCTTAGGCTATACATTGTTTGTCAGTGAATGAATTTAAAGCATCGTAGGCCTATCCTAATAACTTGAAGTGTGACTATATGCCATCCTTGTTCTTTTCCGTACACTTTGTGCAAGTTAGAGCAGGAAATATGCAGCTTACACGGCTTAGTACGGTTAAAATAAACATTGATGAGTCCGATTAGTCATCGCGCTTCAGGAGCCCGGTACACATATGCGTTTTTTTTGACGTCCCGCTCCTGGAACGCGATTAAAAGTTAAGGGTTTTTGTTCGCCAACGACTCAAAAATACCAAAATAAAAATCAATCGAATGTCATTTACCTACGGACGGAGTGAATAGGGATACAAGGATGAATTGGGAAGAAACTTTAAAATGGATTTTAACGTTAAAATAATACAGTTTGTTGCCAACAAAGGCACTTAATCGTTAATTATAATACAGTAAACCCATTAGAGTCCATTTTGGTTAACAAACTATATTATTTCAATGTTAAAATCCCTTTTACTGATTCGTACCGATTCACCCTTTCATACTTATTCACCTCGTTTGACGGTATTCAAATAAGGCTGAGAATCAGCACTTTTTGAACATCAAAATGACATATGACAGTCCCCCAAAACGCCCGCCCTTTACCACTTCCTAGTGCTTTCGCTGGGAAGAAAAAGTGGCGCAACAAACTCCCCAGCAGGAATCAAACCTTAGATAATACAGGGTATTCGGCAGAACGTTGAACACACGAAAATGGCAGATAGGTGGGGACGTCTGCTACTTACCCAGCCCAAATAAAATTACCCAGGCCCTACAGTTTTTTTATATTTTTTTTATTACCGAAATTCGTGTTTTAAAACTTTGAAGGAACTTTACGTAGGATAGACGAAACTGGCAACTCTTTTTTTTTTTCTCGACTATTGGTAGATTCATCTAAAATTATTGTTTGGTGCAAACAGTAACTAGACAAAAAGTCGTAAGCCATCAAACATTACAAAAAGGGATAAAACGCGATTTTGAGCTTTTCTTTGCATTGCATTAAAAAAAACTGTACATTTTAGTAATAATGGATTATAAACCTTTTCAAATATTTAAAAAAAAACTATGGGGCCTAGGTATTTTTTTTTGGGCTGGGTAGGTAGCAGACGACCCCATCTATCTGCCATTTTCGTGTGTTCAACGTTCTGCCGAACACCCTGTATAAAGATAAGGTTTATTTGTAAATATGGTTACACTACATGATGATATAGGGAAAATGGTTCAGCCATATTTTACCAGCCAGCATGCAAAAGTTACAAACATAAAAACCAATCCAAATAAACTGTAACTAAATACTAAACAACTTTAACAAACAGAACAAGATAAAAAACACAAAAACCAAACATAATTTTTAATTAAACATTATTGTTTAACAGTCTCAAGTTTCAATTTTTTTTCGGTCAAGAATTATGTTACGCTTTGTTTCTTCAAAGCCTTTTTTTTAAATAACGATAGCGGTAAATCTTTCCATTTTTTAGGTGTTTTATCATAAATATTTCTTTAAAAGAGTATCCTACCAACATTTTTCCAGAACAAGATTCTCAAACAAACAATGTCTAAGCTATTTTGCGGCATATTTATCGTTCCTTATTAAGCGTAAATGCCTAAACGACCCCCGAACTTACTAGTGTAATGATAACAATAGAGGGACTGTTTGGATGCGGTTAGGGCCACAGAGTAAGCGGATTCAATGTTTAGTACGAAATCCACTCACGTAATCTAACTAAGCTTATGTAACGCCTTGTTTCCCGAAAGGTTTGGGCACCCACATTTCGTCACTTATGTATTTAAGTCCCATGAAATAGGGAGCAAACTTATTGCCATCAACCTGGTGTAATTCCAAATTCCGAGTTGCTACCGAGAAATTATTTCAGTTAGCAAAACTCCATAACACTTTCCCCGACCTGGGACTCGAAGTTTCGGCATTTCTTCTCAAGGGTAATCAAATATGAAATGTCGACTTCATCTAACTTATTTTCATTTTTTTATGGTAAATGTGAATCCGATAACCTATTTACAGAAAAAACAATTTCATTTCATTTCACTCGAAACGCCGTGTTTACACAAGGTGTAAAACTAGTTGTGGTACTGTCTTCATTTATCGTTTGCACCTAAAGCAAGTTGTGAAGAGTAGTTGCATACAAAACTTGTCAAAAAGGCGAACAAAAAAGTTAACAATAAATGTCTGAAATATCGTCAATGCATGTATGATACGTGTCGCTGTGGTCTGGACCACAGCGCCACGTTTTTTATGTAACTCTTTGAAAACACTTCCGTACAGTCCTTTCACAGTTATTTTACCTCTGACAGTTGTTGCAATCCAACAGCAACCGTATTACAACAACAATAAAGATCACTGTGATGTGATGATAGACTTGACAGTTGCAGCAACTTTATTGGCACGAAACTGTGAATGGACTGTAAATGGCAACTTGCTGCGGGCGGCCTGTCATTGTGGTTGGACGGCATTGCCGCTGGGGTTTGCGGTCTGCGGTATCTTTCGAAATTGTACTTTTAATCGCTCTCATGCACCCGTCGTCGTTTGTTTTCTACTGCAATGCGAAATCTTGAACGAACAAAACTCCACCCGCTGGTTTCAAAACCACACCGCTACGGTCATTTCAGTAGGAAAATGCCACAGTAATCTTTATTTATTGTTTTGCGCCCAAATTTGCTTTGTTTCAGTGTGTCGTTCGCTACCCAATTTGGTGCAATGCACGGGTTACGTTCAAATGGCGATGGTAACTGTTATTTGAATGCCCTGAGCTATGGTGTTTGGGTGGAGATAGCAATGGGTTTCATTACCCTTTAAAGATCCCTTGGAGATTATCGGGTCATGGGAAATTATGGGGTCATCCCACTGTTACATGGGAGTTTTAACTTAAGGTGGAACTAGTCGCGAGTTCGAACTCACTGGTGGTCATGGCCAAAAAGCACGCTGTCTCACCTGGCTTCGTGTCCGACAAAGATAGTCAGTGATGAGCAGATAGATGCTCGTACTAGTCTACACGCATACGAGTATGTCTAGTTCTCACTCACAGAAACACAAAAATTCGAAAAGTGTTTTGGAAAATCGAGTTTTATGAAAAACCACTGAATAAATCAATTACAAATAAAGTGTATTAAACATACCGATAACTGAGCTTTGTCGGTACCAACTTTGTTTAGAAGATTTTACAGTTCTTTTATTACTTACTAGCGGCCCGTCCCGGCTTCACACGGGTGAAAAAAAAACCTATATTAATCAGTAATAATGTAGCATTCAAATTATGAAAGATTTTTTTAAATCGGTCCAGTACTTTTTGAGCCAATTCGTTACAAACATACATACAAATCTTTCCTCTTTTAATATTAGTATAGATTTAGACCCAAAATTACGTTAAAAATAGCAAGAAAAACGAATCTTTGTTGTCTCATAACTTTTTAATGGCTTTTTATTTTGCTATTCTTTTGGTACAAACAAAATTAATAATAAGACAAAACGATATCATGTTTAACGTTGAATGCACAATGTCAAACAGTGGAGTAATACTCTCCCGAAATTTGTATGGAAAAAATATGGACTAGTGGCACCTTAACTGGCGATATCCGTCCGTACCGTCTGCCCTCCCCTTCTACGAATACAAAGGGGATGTTATGAACTTTGTTTTTGATGCTAGGTCTTGTAGACTCTTAGATACTTCGATTTGTTGACCATTTTCTATTTTGTTAGGTACCTAGTATTTGTTGACAGGCCTACAATGTCCTCGCATACCAACTAACAGTAAATTGAAAACATTAAAAAAATGCTAATTATTTTTAATAGAGTAACCGGTGTGTTTTTTGACTGTTCTTCTCCACAGGAAACGACCAATTGGCACCTAACTTCTGACTTCTTTTATAAGTGCTTACGCAGGTTTACGTAAAATAAAATGTAATTATTATTTTTTTATATTTTCATCCCTTTGGTAAGAAGATTTTCAGTTGTAAAAACTCTTATAATAATACTTCCCAAAAATTCAGATTCACAACGCTATTTTAGCTGTATAAACCTAAAGAATTTCAGCGTACCTTATGCAGAAGTTCTGCAACCAACTTTGATGACAGGCTATTATATTATCTGCGTAATATAATATGCTACTTTCACCACCATTTTTCTACCTAAATACAAAACGGTCCAGTAATAGGTTAAAGCATCATCAAAAAGTTTAAAATTATCAAATCGGGTTCATAAAGTTTAAATTACATAATTAAGTCTTAATAGGGACAACGATAAAAACTAATTTATAATACCTAGATTATAAATTCGTTTTTTATCGTTTGCTCTCTGGGGCGCATCATAACAAATTGGAGAGTTTAGGCAGAACATAAAATGAAAGTGCCTTATGATCGTTGGATAACATTTTTTATTAGGACATGAACGGTAACTTTTGAACCAGCTCAGAATGACAAGAAATTAACAGAACGCGCTTACTCAACTCACAACTGACCAAGGCGAGCCCACTCATAAGAAAAGTTTCGCTCGGTCTTCTTGTGTGATCGCTCAAATCACTCGTGGCCTAAGTGGGCTCGCTTCGCTTGCTCGTTTCAAAAGTAGGCTCGCTCCACTCCTTGTCCTCGCTTGTGTACGCTCGCCCTGCACAATAGTGTCATCTGCGAGCTCGCTTCGGTCACTCGTCATGAAACTGCTCGCTACACGAAGCTCAGTTAGGAAATCGTGTCGTTAAGTCAGCTAAGCTTGATGTGACTGTGGCTACCTTTCAAAGGATAGAGCAAGCTTAAAGTCTACCTGTAAATGTGAGTGTACGATACACATCTGGCTATTCTTTCAAGATCACGCATGATTATGTCAATAATGATAATATCAAAAGTAGTTGTTACAAAATCTCGATTCTTCCTGCGGGTAATTGCTTTCATTTTGACAGTTCAACAACATTCATTGCGTGATTTACGTTCTTGAGCAGACAAATTTTTCAAACATATGAAGCAATGGATTAGCAATATCCTTAAGAATTATTCAGATTGTGATTGATCGCGTGTTTCTCAATTAGGGTGATGTATGAAAACTATCTATTCTCCTTTCCCTCTTACCCTATATTGATGAAATGTAACTTATCCATAAAATCTACTACAGTAATTAATTGACGGCATTCCATACAATATCCATCTATGTAGGCTCCCCATTTATCACATAGCCAAGGCATGCCAAGGTTACTCGCTTGTAATGTATTACATACTGTCTTATATAGATTGTTTTGGTCAGTACGTCTGTGGAATATTATTCGCTGATTTTGCTTTCTCATTGTGTTTTGGATAAACAAGGGTTTTTATGGTGTTTTTTTTTTTTGGTTTAGATTTAGTATTCTTTGTGGACATTTGTAATAAGACGTAAGTAGTAGGTATATTATGCTACTACTTACCTACTGTTTGATAGAAGTGGGTAGTAATAAGTAGTGGACAACTAAAAAGGTTTAACTATACACCCATGCCAACTATACACCCATATCCTCTATATAAGTTTATGAAACAGTTAGCTTATTGCCAACATTAAAACAACCAGTGTCATAGTAACCTTATAATCATCCAAACGAGTGTTATAATGTTGTACAAAATTTCATGATGCAACTCCTTTTCAAAAAAAGAACATTGTCATGCACGCGCGTTTCACTACCACAGCGCCGTAATTTAAAAAAAGAACTTACAGTTTATTTAAATTCACGTCGTATTCCGCCGGCAGCCATTTTTGTTCGATATTAGTATTGCAAAAAACTATTTCAGAACTGTTTTATAGAGGATTCATATCAAAGGTATAGATAGTCTTCTATGCAACTGTATTAGTATTTTTACATGTTGTATTTTTGTGGTGTACAATAAAGTATATTAAATAACAAAATATAATAACTCTGTCTGTGTGCTAACTTTTCACGCTTAATCCACTGAACCGATCGTTATGAAATTTAACAAATAGGTAGAGAAACACATAGGCTACTATTATATTTTTTATCCAGGACGTTCCTATTAAAAAATATGAAATACAAAATAAAACGCAAAAAACAGTCCCGGCCAGGTTTTGAAATCTCTGAAACTCAACATCTTTGTAATAGAATCAGATACCTCCTCTTATTTTGTGTTCGGATACCGTAGACTCCATAACCGTATTTTTAGAGATCCGTGCTACATTAAAGGTACAATAAAATAAGGATTTTGATTTTCAGTTGAATTTGCTTTTTACACTGTTGAGTTTTATGTTGTACTTTCAGGATCCAAATTCAATAACTATAAAAGACAATAAGATAATAACGAAAGACAATCCTTCTGTAACGAGTTTCAATATTAGGGAACGATTCGTTTTTCTCAGTTACCAATGGTTATTTTCACCTGCCAAAAAACGTAATAAGTAGGTTAATGAAAACATTCATAAGCCATTTCAGATTTGTCCCATTACGCATTCATTTATATGTGTTTTAAAATTTCTTCCGTTTTTTGCAAAAAAAAATTGAATTTCGCGGGCTATTTTTAAGGCTCGCCCCCTATTACTTATCTAAATATAACTTGAAGAGCATTGGTGGCTCTGTGCTCAAGGCCGCGACTTACGAGTTGTAAGTCGTAGACTTACGAGTTGTAAGTCGTAGATTCGAACCCAGTCAGGTGATTTACTTTGTGTAAATTATATCATCACCACTGCTCTCAAAACGGTGAAGGAAAACATCGTGAGGAAACCGGCATGTCCTAGAACCAAAAATTCGAAGACATGATTGTGACATCTACCAACTCGCACTGGGCCCGCGTGTTAGATTACGGTCCACTCCCTCTCATTGAAGAGGAGGCCTGTGTCCCAGCAGTGGGAACATTACAGGCTGATTGTGAACTGGCGAAATGTGAGTGTAAAAGGTACACCTCTGCTTTAGCTGTCGGGGATTACAACTTACAAGCGTGATATTATGTTACATTTGAAGAATCGCCTTAAGTAATGCTAAAGTCGGCGTTTACGCAAGAAGCTGTGAATAGGATAAAAGTGACACAGGGAGCCATGGAGCGTTCTATAATGCATTTAGACGGAGACCCAAACGTTGTGATCCATAGACGTATGAAGATGTTCGATGTTTGATGTTCGGCGCAGTGATGACAGTTGGAATAAGGCTGTGACCAAGTGGTGTCCAAGAACTGGAAGACGAAGTGTCGGTCGTCCGGCGGCGAGATGGGCAGACTGTATTGTTACCATCGCGGGTAGAACCTGGATGAGGCTGGCACAGGGCGGGGAATGGCACTTGAAAAGAAGGACCTACGCCCAGCAGTGGATGAAGTCGGGCTGTGGACGATGATTATCATGAATGCTAAAGTATAATTTGACAAGATATCTCAATTCAGAAGAAACGGGTATAAGTCGAATTATACAAAAAATAAACAATGCAAGGCGACACAGATATTATGCTAATTCTTGCACATTATGGGGTTATTAGGGCTGTGTCTAAAGAACGACGATAAACGGGTTATTATGCAGGACATCATTCTTACTTGTATATGCAGAATAAAGCCTGATTTAAAGTGTGCGATTTTACAGCGCGATAGTAAAAGTTGTTTGAGTTTTATTGTATGACACAGGGATCAAACTCGCATCGGGTAATGGGCTTAAAGCCTGACTAACATGGTGCGATTTACTTGCCTGTGGCATATTATGAGTGGGTTTGACGCATTTGGTGCACTTCTCAACTTGTACACCATGCTCAAATGGTGAACTTAGCAACTGGTGCACTTCTCATATGGTACACTTCGCAACTGGTGCTCTTCTCAATTGGGTGCACTTCGCAAAAGGAGCACTTTTTAAGATGAGTGGAGATTTGGAAAAAAATTCTAAAAATGAAAGAATCTTTGGTTTTGCGTAGGTAATTTTCTTAAAATAAAATCAACAACTACCTTTCAAGTAGGTACACACTTACTTAAACTTAAACAATGCATGGTAGCATGGTGTACACGTTGAGAAGTGCACCAAATGCGTTAAACCCTTAAAAGTTGAAGCAACAATAAGGCCGCTGCCTCGAATTTTGCGGGCAGCGGGGTGGCGGCGGCGGCGGCGGCGGCGCGGGAGCGGCGCGGGCAACGCAGACCAGATGGGCAATTCCCGTAATTTTTAAGAACGTTCACAGTCTGATCTCAGTCTCAATCTGTCAAAAATACTTCAAATTTCCCTACATTTTGACAAGTTTTTGACATTTGTTTGTCGCCGAGATGAGACTTCGACTAGATTTTGAACGTTTTAAATTAGCAGAATTGGCCTACAGTTCTCGAAACCAGCGGGCAAATCGCGCGGCGCTATAGCGGCGTAGTGTTGTGTTTGTGGTTGTGTCGTCGAGATATTTGTTTTTATTCGCGAATGAAATGTCTGACCAACGGCGACAACATCTTCAACGCTCGATTTATAATACCTACTATAGGGCAAAGAAAATAAAAGGCGAGTTTTTTAGAAATTACAATGAACAGAGGCAATGTCCCGACAAATTCTACGGCTACACCAGAATTAGTGTAGAAGCTTTTGACTATATTCTTGAAGCTATCAAAGGCGATTTAGAGTCTGAAATTAATCCAAAACTATACAGCATATACATATCTCCAGCAGAAAAATTATACTTGACGCTAAGGTAAGTATAACAATTTGCTCTTGTACGTCCGAGGACATTTCCATACGTCACAAAAATAAATAGCACAACACTGCAAAGCAGTTAGCAGACGCGCGGGCGGTCGCCGCTTGACTGGAGTGCACCGCTCGTTGCCCGCTCCCCCGCCGCTCCCGCGCCACTGTGTTTGAGAACCGGTCCATTTAAATGTACGCATAAGATCCTGCCGATCCCGCGCCGCCGCCGCTGCCCGCAAGATTCGAGGCAGAGGCCTTAAAGTTACGCCGTCAGAAGCGACATGCGTCAACATGCCGCTCGTGTATTTCAGTATGGTGTCAGCGGCAGCCTACGACACGCGTCGCGGGCTTTCGCCGGTGTGTCGTCGACCAATGCAAGTCGTATGTTGTTTCAATTAAATAGTATGCTTCAGGGAAGAAACTTGCATTGTGTAAATGGTGCTTTAAAGACGAAGCTTCACGCAATTTCACTTCTTTAAAATAATGACATACTTAATGGGACAGGAAAAATGTGGATGGAAAATCGGACCGCCATTGAAATACCTAGTGCTGTGACATTCTGATTTGAGTTTGTAACTGCGCGGTAATGCGTAACGCTCTATTAGTGGCTATGTTTCCATTTTGACAGTTTAACAATATTCATTGCGTTATTTACGTTGTCTGCCCCGACTGCCCCGTTGGTCTCATGGTCGCAAGCGCGGCTGCTGAGCGTGGGGTTCTGGGTTCGATTCCCGGGTCGGGAAAAGTGTTATTGAGTTTTTCCATTAGGAATTTCTTAGTAACAGCCCGGAGATGGTGGTGTGATACCCCCGTGCCTCAGGAAGCACGATAAGCCGTTGGTCCTGCGCCTGATCTCTCTCCGATCGTGTCGGATTGCCCTCCCATCGGACTATGAGAGTGAAGAGGGAGTGCACCTGTGTCTTTGCGCACACTTGTGCACTATAATGTCTCCTGCGTACCTGGCTAATCTCCGTTGAGATTGGCCACCGCGACCGCAATCGGTTGGGGAGGCTATTATTATTACGTTGTCGAGCGGACAAAGGTTAAGCAATGGATTAGCAATATCTTTCAAAATGACTCAGATTGTGATGGATAGTGTGTTATGCAAGATGGATGGTGGTTACTTTTGACTAGCGTCGCGCTTCGTGGACGACAGTCCTGTGTGGGATGTACAGTCAACAAAAGAGATAAGTATGCAGGATCGTCGGATATATTTGAAGTTTAGTAAGAAACCGATGGATGTTTTCGAATAAAGTGTAATTTAATTAACAGAGAACAAACAGCTCATTTATCAAATTAAATTTCAGTCGACAACATCCATCGGTTTCTTACTAAACTTCAAATAATTATATCCGACGATCCTGCATACTTATCTCTTTTCTTGGCTGTACACGTACAGGCCCACCGGAATCTACCTATCGTATAATATAAAGATAGGCAGTCGCTCCATGTAAAATACTGGTATTCAGCTACATCCAGGTAGACTGGAAGCCGACCCCAACAGAGTTGGGAAAAGGCTAGGCTAGGATGGTGATCATAATGACGGTATAGAAGAGAAAGATTTGTTGCACCGATCCTAAATCAATTAGATGGGCATGAGAAGGACGAGTTTGCCTCCGATCTTCTTCTTAGCATGTCTATGGCAATCTGAACGGCAGTGCTATTCTGTAGAAATCTCACCGTGAAAACTAAGGTGAAGTGAGCTGTCATTCCATCTGATGTTAGGGATTACCTCCATTGATAGCTCACTTCACATGTTATCACGGTGAGATTTTTACAGAATCGATAGGCTAGTTTTCCATGCTTTGGCCTACCTGGGCCCGGAGTCTGGTTAAAGACCCTAATTACCTATAGGTATTTTTTTTTTCCTATAAATTTCCACCTGACCTCCGCTAAGATGGCCTCCGTTCCATCCCTAGTATAATTTTTCGCAAGTCTCAGTGCGAAATAATCATATTCTCGGTTCATTTGCCGCTTCCTGCGAGTAATTTGCTATCTCAGTAAAATCATCTGTAGGTATACTCCTTGATTTTATTCGAGGGAAACTTTTTTAAAAGAAGACCCTTTTTTATCTGGGCTATGCATGCTCGTGGTGTCAATATTTTTGGTTGTAATTACAACCAAAATATACCAACTCTAAAAAAAGGATTTCAGTACAATTGTACTGAAATCCTTTTTTTAGAGTTGGTGTATTTTTTAATGAACTTCAAAACATCAAATCATTTTTTTTTTCATCGTGTTTAGATATCAATACCAATCACGTCTGCAGAGTGTCACTAGCTAATTTAATTTGACCCTGTATACGATTGTCATAATGATCAATCATTGAAAATAGCAGACTTGGCCCCCAGTCGTGCTGAAGTGTTGAAATAGTTTTTTTTTTCATGGGGAAATCTTCATGGATACTGGAGGACGCCTTTCAACTAAAAGCCTACGGTCCATCCAGTATCAGGAATCGGGGGCCCGGGAGATACTTGTACATTCGCCGCACCCCCGACTGGTATCAGCCCGCCATGGCTAGCGGGCCCCATCTCTAAGTGCGGGCGATGCCACGAACGCACGTCCTCCCATTATAGCACGCATATAATATTACGTGCCACCTCTTTGAGCTTGACTGCTCGAGCGACGACACAGCCCCAGTTTCGACGCCCGCAGGCCCCTTTTTATGGTGGTAGGCACGTAAGTACATTTTGTCTGTGAAATATTATTTAGGGAACCTCAGATGTTAACGATATCCTGCTTAGAGTATGTTTGTGGAACTTTAAATAAGCAAAGTTTTGGAATTCATACTTTTTTTAAGATATTGTATCCACCCATTGTATCCCCCTTTGCAAAATTTATATATTTATGTCTGTAATGTATATGGTGTACATAGAAAGAATATTCTATTCATTGACAGTCGTTACGGGTAGTCAGGAGCCGGAAAGCCTGACAACGAGTCTCAACAAGGAGTATCGTATTACCCAGTAACTGGGTTGTGGAAGTCAGCTAAGCAGTCGCTCCATGTAAAATACTGGTACTCAGATCCGGGTAAACTGGAAGCTGAACATAGAAATATAGAACTGTGTAATGCTGATATGATTGTATATAGAATAATTGGGAAAAGGCTAGACTGGTGATGAGTATTAATGGACAATATAAACGTGCCTTTAAACAGTTCTCATGATAGTAATACTGTAATTTATTACACTTAAAAAACATGCTACAAAACAACTATATTAAACCGGGAAACAAATCAAGGCACTTTCACTAACAAACAGACTCCCTATTTTCTAAGGAACAGCCTCAATACTCCCTGATATATCGCCGAACTTTTTATAGCGTTCTTAGTGGGCAAAGTTTGTGGAAAATGTGAAAAAAATGTGTTTTCTCCATATGGTGCCTTTGCAGGGAAGTTTTACGTGTTAAGGGGTGCACACACATACTTCATATTTGGCTTGTTTTTACGCTGTTGTATGTTGTATATTAAAGACTACGTTGAAGACAAGGTAGTTTGGCAATAATTCCTTCTGCACATTTGGATTCACTGGCATCTCATTAACGGCATAACTACGTACTGCTTTCAAATTACGATTTTTATTTATTTTTTACATACATTTTTGATATAATCTTTATATTATTTGACGTTATATAGAGACAATTCAAATTTTTTTCAACTCTTTTTTGGTGGTTGTAATGGAAATCATATCACTTGGTTTTAATAGGTTTTTTTATATTTTATTTATCTTTCTTTGAGATTTTGATTTTGTAAATGTGAGGACTTGCGCCCTGTAGATTTTAGATGTGTAGACCATTTTTTATTTTATCAAGTACCTGGTACTTGTTGACAGGCCTACGCTGTCGTCCCATACCTACTGTAATTAGAAAACATTGTAAAAGCCAATTATTTTTAAAAGAGTAATCGTGGAGATTCTTGCCGGTTCTTCTCCATATGAAACGACCAATTGGAACCGTGAACCTAGCTTCTGACGTTTCATAAGTGCCCTTGTCGGCTTATGTGAAATAAAATATTTTGATTTTGTTGACTCACCTAATTGATTTAGCCTAATTGGTGCTTAAATACAACTTTTATGAATACTTTGAAAAGTAGATGGCAGGAATACGAGGCAAATATTTATTTATAAAAATAATAGGAAAAACAGTAGGCGTCAGATTTGGCTGAAAAGCCAGGAAACAAGAGTAAAAATATTAAAACGTAGAATCTGATTTACAGGGTTCAATTTAATTGCCCAGGGCATAGTACGAGTTGAAGCAACGATTACTCGTAAAATTGCACCGACTATGCGGTTAGACGACGCAAGTTATTTGTGCATTAATTTAATTGCATGCTACAGGCAAAAAACTTGCATTGAGTTAAGGCGCTAAACAGACGAGCAGCACTTTGCTGTCGACAGAGTCAACTTCAGCTGCCGACAGAGACAACTTCAGTTGTCGACAGAGCCAACTTTAGCTGTCAACAGAGGCAACTGCTACTGTCGACAAAAGCAACTGCTGCAGTATTCGACACGCCGACTGCTACCTACCATGTCGAAAGCACTGTTGTAACGCGCCGCCAACGTTATTATAGTCTATTTGAAGTCGACTTAAAAGGCAGCGCTCGCGCTAGGCTCATACTCAACTGTAGCTGTCGCCATTGGTCGGCGTTTGCTGTCCACGTGTCGACGGCAATATTTGAAGTCGACTGACAAGGTAGCGCGCGCGCTGCGCTCATACTGTAGCTTGCGCCATTGGTCGGCGTTTGCTGTCCACGTGTCGACGGCAAACGCCGACCAATGGCGGCAGCTGAAATTGCCTCTGTCGACAGCTGAAGTTGGCTCTGTCGATAGCTAAGTGTTGCTCGTCTGTACGGCACCTAAATGAGGTATAATTACTGTGTGACTTTATTTTTAAAGTCACTGTAAATGAGGAACCATAAAACATTGCCTGTTAAAGTTTTCTTTCTCTCATTGATAGGTACTATAGTGGATAGGTACTTTTCCCTTAAGCCCAATTTATTTATCTAACTAATCTTATAATTTTCCCACTGCTGGGACACATGAGGCCCTCTCGGTAAGATGGAGTGGGCCGTAATCCACCACGCGGGCCCAGTGCGGGTTGGTAGATGTCACATGTCTTCGAATTTTTCGTTCTAGGACATGCCGGTTTCCACACGATGTTTTCCTTCACCGTTTTGAGAGCAGTGTTAATGAAATAATTTACACTAAGTAAAGCGCCTGTGTGGATTCGAACCTAGGATCTTAACTCGTAAGTCGCGGGCGTAACCTCTGGGCCACCACTGCATTTATTTATCTGTTATGATAAAAAGATAGGAATTGCCGTACGTACCTACTAAGTGTAAGAGTATGTTTGCCTCGAGACAATTTGTGTATAGGCCTTAACACATAGGCAGTAAAATTGTGAGATAAGAGCTTTATTCACATACCGTACCTATGTACAGACGCCAGCACATCAAGCTACCCGAAACTGTAAAATTTTCTCAATCAACCTTGAACCTAATGCTTTAGCGATAAAGTTGAAAATCTAATAAAGGACAGATTGTAGTAGCTTGATGTGCTGGGATCTGTACTTTGACTTAACTTTTCTAAGTAAGCGTCTCTAACAAATATTAATTACATTATTCGTAGGTATAACATGAAAATCTTGCTTATCCGAATCATCATCATCATCATCTGCCTCTTTCCAACTATGTTGGGGAAGGCTTCCAGTCTAACGAGATGCAGCTGAATACCAGTAATGAACTTGGAGCGACTGCCTATCTGATCTCCACAACCCAGTTACTGGGTAATACGATACCCTTTGGTAAGACTGGTTTATCAGACTTTCGGGCTTCTGACGACCCATAACGACTGTCAAAGACCCACGAATGATTGCCGGGACCAACGGTTTAACGAGCTTTCTGAGGCACGGAGGGCTTTTGGTATGTGAAGATGGTCACCCATCCACAGACCAACCGCGGCAAGCGTAGCTTAACCTGATCGATTGACCCGTTGGGCTGTTATTACTCATACGAATATGAATATTAAAATAACAATTATAAGGTTCACGTAACATAACGTCACGCCAGTTTTCTCCAAAGGGTAAGGCAGAGGTGTACTTATAGTACCTACACCCACATTTCGACTGTTATGTTTAAGTCCCAAGTAATAAAGGGAGAACGTATTCCTATAAACCGGGCACAAATCTAGAGTCTGAGCTTCTATTAAGAAATTCCTGATTGAAAAACCCAAAAACACTGGCCGACCTGGGAATCGACCCTAGGAACTCATGTTCAGCAGTAAGGCTAGCGACACTACACCAAGGAAACGGTCAACAAGGTCGTTGAGGTTCAAATCGATATAATATTTTTTATTTCGGACTACTCACAATCCATAATAATTATAACATTAATAACAATGACTTAAAAACTATATGTTAGTAAACTTTTACAAACTTAAACAGCTAAAATGACGTGACTCCACACACATTGAGATGTGCCTCCATACCCAGTGCCTGATTTTTAATGAAATTATAATTTAATTTGCATTTCATATGAAATGCTTACTTAGCAAAGTGCGGTCTGTGGATCTTGCCCCCTAAGTTAAGAAAGACAAGCTAAGTTTACTGCAGTCAATTTACCTTATAGTTGTAATGTGCTTACAACTGGGTCGTTGCGTTGTTGATAGCCTGGAATGAGGGTCGATTTTGTAGGGTAGTTTTGCTTTTGTCAGCTTTTGTGGTGAAGTGAGAATCATAGACACCCTTCACTTAAAGCGAGTTCAAGCGCACGCAGATCGCTGTACGAACGCGTATATGGTCTGTTTCAAAACTATCAGATGAAAGTGTAAACAAACCATGTTTATGTAAAATTCTTACGTTGACATTAAGGTGTCAAAAAACGCTTTGTATTTGGACATGACGGCCACATGGCGGTCACCGCTCTTGTAGGAAACGGTAGCCTTAGTGAGTCTAAGTGACTGCATGAGCACAAGGCATGGTGAATGTGGCGGCACTTGGGAGAGGCCTAGGGTGCGCGCAAGATAAGTCTGTGCGCGACGTTTGACTTCAAGATTATATCCCTGCCAGCAATTATAATCACTTACGGCGTAATAATAATTAAATTCTTTATTGAGAGCAACCATGAGACTCATACAGTGTTAGTGACAATAAAATAAACCTGCAACTACGTTAGTGATACAATTACACAACAAAATAATCGCTTCTTCCAGCATTCCAGCTGAGATACGGAGCAACGAATTACAATACAGCAGTCCAGCCTAACAGCAATAATTCCCAGGATGTGTGTAATGATGGCAATTATTTACTTTAGAAAACACGGAACACAGCACACTCTCTTGACACCTGAAATAAACGTTCAGATAGCGACAAACGATTCTTTTAGATTTCGGCCGCGCGCAGACTTATTTATTTTGCGCGCACTCTATGCCCAACAGTAGACGTCTTTAGGATTATTTGTCAGGCTGAAAAAAGAAAGAAAAGATAATATAAATCCTTTTTTGAAATCATTTTTTTTTCTTTTTCATATATTTTTTTAAGCTTATTTACTACGATCAACTTTGAGAAAACGCCAAAAGGTGACCCATTTATGAAAAAAAGCGATAATTTTTTTTATGGCTATTGGTGTCTCACTACAGGGCAAAGGTCTCCTTACTCTCCATATCTCTCAGTCGAGAGCTGCCTATCACCATTAGACGTCCAAAAAGTTTTTAGAGGATAAAAAGGCGATCAGCATCAGAAGAAATTAGAGGATCAATTAAATTTGCCCCAAAAAAAAGGTAAATAATTATTATTTTATTTATTTCTGGGCAACAATAAAAATAATTTCCTTTTTCTATACCATCCATACCATCCCACCGCAGCACTAAAAAAAGGCAAAGAAATCTCAAATAAGCTGTAAAAGAAAAAATACAGGTACATAAACTCAGCCTGCTTTAATAAAACAGGTACAGACGCCAGGACATCAAGTTACCACAATCTGTCAAATTTCTTTAATAGATTTTCAACTTTATCGCTAAAACATAAGGTTCAAAGTTGATTGGGAAATTTTGACAGTTTTAGGTAGCTTGATGTGCTGGCGTCTGTACATTATACCCCGGTAATACCATTACCACTGAATACAACAGAAGGTCTGTTCCATACAACGAACGAAAACGTACGCACACATACATAGTTACGCTTCACGTACAGCGATTGCAAGCGCATTGACGGCTGAACGAGATCTCCGCACGTCTGAAGGCTAATTCTCATAATTTAGAACGTTCAAAATCTAGTCGCAGTCTCATCTCGGCGACAAACAAAAGTCAAAAACTCGTCAAAATGTAGGGAAATTAGACGTATTTTTGACAAATTGAGACTGAGATTAGACTGTGAACATTCTTAAAATTACGAGAATCGCCCATCTGATCTGTTCCAAAAGTATCTAATGAAAGTCCATAATTAACAAACTCAGCACTCTAATTGCGTAATACACTACCTATCATAATCTGAACCATTTTAAACGATATTGCTAATCCACTGCCTGATGTGGTCGAATAATTTGTCAGCTCAATAACGTAAATAACGCAATGAATTTTGTTGAATTGTCAAAATGAAAGCCATTGTATGATAGTGTGTTACGCAATTGCCCCGCTGTTCAGGTTAAACTATTACGCAATCAGTCACCAGTAAGTAAGTGGATTCCCTTTTTCAGTACTTAGCCTCTCATTCAGACCGTTGTGCGTGAATTACCCACTAAAGGGAATTAGTAACAGATTGATCTGTATTTAGGAGGTTTCACTTTAATATATCTCACTACTTTTTCCTATAATTATTATTACAAAAATGTAAATTGTAGTTGTAAAGTAAATTGTATTTGAAACATGATTAAATTGTAATTGAAAAATTATCGACAAAATATGAGGTTATAAAATTGGCCTCAATTGTCAAATGAAAAACATATATAAGGTGATTTAATATTATAATCAAAACATAGCACTCAATTTGTAAGTGAAGAAAAATAAATAAATTTTACATTAGCTGCATTATTCATACTTCAGACAAAATTATACAGTAATCCCTTTACGAGTACTAATAAACGTATTATCACATCGATTTCTCTTTTTCAGTCGTCAGTAATTTGACTTTCGAAAGAAGAAGACAAAGCATTGTGTAACTATACAGACCCTATACAACGTTTATTAGTAAGAGGGTAAGGCCTGAGTTCACCAACATTCAAACCACCGCTTAGGTATTTAAACAGTTGGTATATGTCAAATTTCCTAAGGAAATTTAAAATATAGAACTGATTATATATTTAATCAGTTGATTTTATGTTGGTGAACACAAGGCTAAGTATCAAAAATGTGTGGTCATATTTAAGAGTAGGTATGCTTTAGAACATTCTACTGAAAAATTTTCTCCATTGGACCAACATCGTGAAAAAAATATCGACTCTTCCATACATTGAGGTCGAGTCGGTATTGAAGTCTTGATATTTTTTATATGATTGCGATATTGGTCCTATGGAGAAAGTTCTTCAGTTTGGTGCATACTTAAATATGACTAGTATGGTATGTGTGCGACCGCCGACCGCCTGTTTTTGCAGCTGACCTTCTGGACTGTTCTGTGCCATTACACTCATACGAACGGTCTTAGCACCTCTATCTTAGATCGTACATCTCTGATAAGATCACAAAGTTTTCTTATGAGAGGACCTTCGCAATGACTTTGCTTTACTTGACAGAACCATGATCAGCAAAAAAAATCTGCTTCAGATTATACGAAGTATTTGTATTAATTTTGCAAAATTTTTAGAAACTTTTATTTCACTTTTGGCAACACATGACGTTTTAATCTCTACTAATAATAATAAAACTGAAGAGTTTGTTTAATTGTTTTAACGCGTTAATCCCTGGAACTACCTCAAGGATTTGAAAAATCCTTTTTGCATTTGATAGCTCAATTATTGAGAAAGGTTATTTAATAATACGCTACGACCCTTAAGAGCCTATACTACCTCAGCTAAAATTCACTCTTTATCTCGCTCGCACGATACTACTCGCGGACTGAGTGAGAGCGAGACAGAGTGCGGTGCTAGGCGGCAGGCAGCGCCAATAGTTTAGGTATTTGCTTTTTACGGCGAAAATATTGGTAGGTAATTAAAAAAAATTAAAAACATAATACCTACCTGCTTTATAGTTAGTTCGGTTAGTATACAAAGTTTCTCATCTCTCTAATTTGAAGTATTTTTAGAATACCAGCGGCATCGAGAAAATTTTATGGAATCGTGTTTTTGTCTAACATAAGACCTAAAATTAATCCTCAACTTTACCATATATTTATTTCAAAATTAATGCTGCGGTATTCTCGACATAACAGAGGATCATGCTAAGCCATTTGAGGTAGTATAGGCCCTTAAGAGTTGAGCAAAAAGAAAAAAGTTAGAAAGAACAAAGTTTTAATCGGGCTGTGCAGTTTGGTGGAAAGTAACGTGAAATATAACACACATTGAATCAAATTCGCCTATTTGTTGTAAATGTAAAGGATAGCTCATTTGTGTTACATTTCAAATTACAAAATCAGCTACAGAAAGAAATTCAATCACCAAAAACTTTCAAGGCACCCTAAGAAAAAATCAAACTTTCTGGAATTACTATCGAATACCATATTTTAATCACGATTTTTTCTGCTGACGGTGCCAACACGTCCGATATTGAATTTATCAGGTTTTATAATCCAATTTATGGGGTGGCTTGCAAATAATATTACCACAGGAAAAAAATCTATCTCTTGAAAAATTCTATTACCGTATTTTGCGAGAATCCGTCAAGAATTTTTAGTGGTTCAAAAAATAAGCTGCGTTATTTTCATGTTTTTTTTGTAATGAAAATAATTCTTGAACCTATTTTACGTGATTGTTTTTTCAAAGGGCTATTAAGTTTAGTACAATCAACATTACAACAGTAGTGTTGCTTGACATCGCCTTTATACTATGTCGTAGCGGTAAGGATTTTTGTAGTGCAATTGTTACCGGTACTGTTGAATGTACGCCTGAGGAAAATAATCTTCTTCTTCTTCTCTTTGTGCCGATGGTATTATTCTTCCTCGTTGTTTTTTAATATAGTTTGAGCCCCCACAGGAAAATGAAACTTATGAAACGTCAGAAGCTAGGTGCACGGTTCCAATTGATTGTCTGCTATGGAAAAGAACCGGCAAGAAACTCCACGGTTACTCTTTTAAAAATAATTGGGTTTTACAATGTTTTCAAATTACTGTAGGTATATGAGGACAGCGTAGGCCTGTCAACAAGTACCAGGTACTTGATAAAATAAGAAATGTTCTACAGATCTAAAGTCTACAAGGGTTACAAAGTCCTCACATTTACAAAATAAGAATCTATCGAAAGGATAAATCTATAGTATTATACTATAATTATAATATATAATAATTATAATATTACAAAGAGGAAAGATTTGTATGTATGTTTGTCACGAATTGGCTCAAAAAGTATTGGACCGATTTTAAAATATCTTTCACCATTTGAATGCTATATTATCACTGATTAATATAAGCTTTTTTAATTGCAGGAAAAAAAATAAAATGTTTAAAAAATAAATGTCCACCCGTGCGAAGCCGGGACAGGCCGCTAGTAAAATATAAAAACCTATTAAAAACAAGTTATATGATTTCCATCGACATTCCTCATGTGAGACAGACATGATTGCCATCAAGCTATCACCTACACTCACTATCTACGATATGTATTTTCTATATTCCGAGCTACCTACCTATCGACGTAGAAAGTCACGAAAAACATTACCTTCTTATATCCATTGCATTCGAAAAAGAGGAAAATGTTCGTAAAATTTATTCTCAAATTCGCATTTGATAGGTATCCATGTCACAGTCAAAACCCTTAACCGGGTAAAAGTGTTATTTGTCTGCAAAAATAGTCATAAGTAAAAATTATATCATATGAACGTTATTTCAAGTGATATTATACTATCTGTTATTATGCCATATATTACACACCCCTACTTTTTACCGGTCAAGCTTTAACACTTCCTAGCTACTTGGAGAACTTTCAGACATTTTGTTTTTTAGCCCATAATTTCCCACTGTTAGGCAAAAACCTGAGTAGGATGTTTTTGCTTAACAGTGGGAAGACATCTACCTCTTTCTGTCCAAATCTGCCAGAGACCGATTTTTGTTAAAGCAATTCATCTTAGTCTCGGCTTGCCGTGATGTCGCTTGCTATTAAGAAGGACTTTCAGATGTATTATGTTTTTGTTATCCTTTAAAAAGCTTTTTTTGGGGTCTTGTAATAACCATTTTTACTAAAGTAACAAGCCTAAATTACTTCACTGGTCAGGAATTTACGAGCAATTACTATGTACAGACGCCAGCACAACAAGCTACTACAAACTGTCAAATTTATCGCTACACCGTAAGTGTCAAACTTGATTAGAAAAAAGTGACAGGTTCGGGTAGCTTGATGTGCGTCTGTACTTGAAAACTTTTTAGATAGGCCTTTTTAAAAATGTCATTTTTGTGGTGATTCTAAATGATTACTAAGGCATTTCGTAACCACTTTTACTAAAGAAAACATAATACGAGTTTTGACTTTGCTAAGTCAAAAGTAAATTGGACCGGTTAAGAGTTTTGACTGTAACATTTTCAAATTCGCCATAGTCCCCTTGTTTCTCACAATAGCTCGGTTTTCCCGTTGATTCCTGTGTAAGGGAAAATGGTATGTACATACCAGCTGTTTAATCCGGTTTAATTTGCAATTCGGGTAGGTTAGCAATTTGTTAAAGATTGCCGATTGGCTGCTGGTGGCGTGTTTTGCGTTTTGTGTGATCATTGTACAAATTTTACCCACTGTACGGGCTTATTTTAAATGGTTTATGTAGATAATCTCTTAGTTATACAGGAAAATATTTGTAATCAGTACGCAAACTGAACTGTGTTACCACTGAATGAACTTTCAAATTGAATGATTTATATTTTTATTGACTATTTTAATAAATTGATACTCGTTAAATATTTGATTTTTTAAGATTATTTTCATAATTAATTCTAGTATAAAAAATTATTTGCATGCCTCACGGTAGAATGTACTGGATATTTCTCTTACTTAACACCATACTTTTGTACCTACATTCATAGCAAATAAATAATTTCATTTCATTGTAACCATGAATTTCACATAATTATGATTCTAGACCCTGTAGTAATATTTTCGTTTCTTATTGTTTCAATTTTATTTGTTTTATACAATGCGACAAGATTCCAAGTATGATCCAGGTATGCATAAGGACTAAGGTACTAAGTGGGTATAAGCCTTAACAAAAAAAAGAGAGAAAATACGATTATTTGCGGTGAACATGACGCAAAAAAGAACATAAACGTAAAAATAAAATAAATAAAAGGTAGGCGGAAACATGCGTCACATCCACGCAAAACGGCTACCGACAAGAATTCATTTGATTGTCTATAAAATTTGTGTTCCATAATACTGTATCAAAGTTAAGCTACAATTAATTCATTATTTTTGGCATTGCCCAATTCTCGAGGAAGGGCAATTAATTATATTAAAATCACGCTAGGACTCCTAAGAGCTGAAAAAAATAAAAACGTCAGAAAGAACGGCTAAGCGAAATAGCGAGGACGGGCAATGCGATGCGACAGGGTGGGTCGAGAGAACATGAAATTTCACGCGGACGAAGTCGCGGGCAAAAACTAGTTTGTAATATGTTTTGTGAATACACATTGATACAATGTTATGGAACAAAGGTTAAATTAATTCTTGTCAATCTTTTCGAAACCGAGACGGTACCTACCTGATATATAAAGCATGCCGTACAGAAAAAACTCCACAAACTTTGTTTCAAGAAAACGGTCGGAAAATACAGAAACCTGGCTTACTACCTATATCGTGCAACGTTATGACATCACAATTTGATCCTCTCGAAACATGATAATCCATCACACACCGTCTTGGCCTTCATTTTATGACCTCGTATGCAATGAGGGCACAGATGTGTTATAACGTCTGTATTATATAGGAACATTATAATTTAGAAGCAAGACGTCCATCTGACCCCTACATTATGTGGGGTGGCCATTTTCTGGTCAATACTTAAGGCGGATATGGGTTGGTGTTTGGTCCAAGGGATAAGATACACTTGAGGAATACTAAGCAGAGCCCTAATTGGGTAACACACTTTCAAGCACAATCTGAATAATTTTGCTAATCCATTGCTTCATATGTTTGAAAAATTTCTCTGCAAAACAACGTAAATAATGTAATGAAAAATGAAAGCCATTGCTACTGAAGGGTGGTTTTTGGCCATTTTCGCTAATTCTAGGCGACATCTAATTATGTAAACATTAATCAGTTACGTAATGCAAAAAAACATATCAGCAATCGGAACCGCAAGGCAAACAATTATGTTACGACATATCTAATGACACTATAGTGGATATCCACGTCCATAAAATGTACGGAAATACGTGCACATTATAAGGTTATCCTAGACAGAAATTTAAAAGAGTCTTCACATATTTCCATGCATTTTACTTCCCGTGTTATCGTGATACCGTGGACGTCCCCGATAATACCAAGTGTTAAAAAATTAACCCTACAAACTTTAAGAGGTGCTTTAGACCATCGAACTGAACAACTTTCACTATGGGACCAACTAGGGAATAGCTCCCCAGGTCGCTACAAGTTAGAATGACAGTACCAACGCACCTTTCATAGATAAGTAAAAATCGTGTAAATTAAACTAGCTGCAATATGAGTATTTAAGCCAATCCCTTAAGAACTTGGTACTACTAAGTATTTATAAGTTTTTAAATGTATTACTTTGTAAAAGGACCTAAATAAATTTTTATTTATTTTTTTATTTTATTTAACTCTAAAATCACGAAAAAAAAATCTGCTGTTTTAATACATTTTGTACGTAGGTAGGTAGGTATAGAACTTTTTTATTAAATAGCTGATTTTTTTCGTGATTTCAGAGTTGATCCCCTAATAAAAGTTGTTCAGTTCGATGATCTAAAGCACCTATCATCATCGCGTTAGAAATTATAAAAGCGCATGCAATTACTCTAACAGGTTGCCTAGCAACAAATTTGTAACAATATTATAATATTATTCTTCTGTGATCAAAATTGGATAGTGATTATCAAGGAACCGTAAAATTTGGCGACAAATAAAAATGGTGGCCAAAACAGTTGCATACATTCGATTTGAACACCCTTCAGATAATAATATGACCGCCCGCTAAAGCTTTTCTCTTATAACAGTAATATCGCAAAGTCAACCGATGGGTCGCTATGGGCTCAATACACATGATCGTGATCGCATCCATTTATTTTAACATCATGACTTGTGACTTATGCCTTACAATCACGACTATTTATTATTAGAGCTGTCCCTTCGATGGCGATGCGATGTATTGCAAAGTTTTTTTATGGATAGGAAAAAATGTTAACAGTGAATTTGTTGATCAGAATTGGCAAAAATAGGATTGGCAGGAAGGAACCATTATAATTATCACGTACAAAACTCAACTGGCCGCGATGGAAAGTAACAATCTTAATTTTTGAAATTACAAAGTATTTTAACATGAAGTTGAGATCATTGTCAACCTTAATGCATGAACAGAAAGTTGTTGATGTTAAGGATTGTCTGTCATTGGACAACACAAAATTTGAAGCTTGAAAATAAAGTAATTTTGATGTAACTTCAGTATGGTAAAATTCCAAGCTGATATGGATTCGTTTTTTCCCATTATAAACATATAAGGTAGCATTCCAGAGTTTGGGTTTGTACCCAGTTACCCCCTTATTACAAAAAAAAAGGTTTTTCTTGAGACCATTTGTTATAACAACAGAGCCAGTTTCTGTATTAAGAACCTTACTGTGATAGAAATACAGTTCTTTTTTTTCAAAACTGACAACTATGTCTAGTGCAAACTTGTCATTATTGTAAAAAACTGGCTCAACGGAAGAAGTTAGATCTCGTTTTGTATTTAGACGCGAAATTACAAGCGGAGATTACTTTCAGATGCCAAACGCAACCTTAATGAAAGGTAGAGTATGTCAAACACAACTTTTCAGCACACTCGTGTAATCTCTTTATCTTTCTCGGACCAACGCAGAGGGTGGAGGCGGCGAAGCAGATTTTGTGGCGGTACGCCACGCCGTGTGGCCATGAGCGCGTCTGTCCGCGCGGATGAACTTCTAGCGGTGCGTCGTGCTACTAGGTGGCGAGTGCGCCTGTCCACGCGGATGTGTTTCGATCAATCGTGTGTTATCCGCACTGTAATGCGGTGTCTCGTGTGTCAAGCGTCGCTCTACCACCCGGTGTTCCGCGCGAAGGGTTGGAGGCGGTGGCGCGCGAGCGCCGCTCGTGCTTATGGTCGAGCGGTGCACATGTGTTAGGCATCAACGGCTTACATACAAGCCAATTCGACGTGAGATCCACTTTAACGCCTGCCGCGTCAATGTGCGGTGCCGTGTGAGAATCGCCTAACCAAATACAAATGTATAACTTCAGTCACTATATTTTTAAAAATCTAGACCATCAGGGAACCGAAAACTTGTTGATCCCTCTCAAATAGATTATGTCTACTAATTAATTATCCCCTCAGCTGCTTTTGCATAGGTACCATCAACCATACTTGCACTACACTCAACCAACCTCTCACATCTCTTTCATACACATTCTCCGGTAACTTACACAATGCGTAATTAAGTTCAGAACTTGAGAGAAAAGTTTATTAACGTTTATATTATATTAGTTTACAGAAAATTGTAACTTGCTCTCATTTTATCTTCACGAAATTAAAGAACCAATTTATTTTTAATTATTAATATTATAAGTTGTATTTCGAGGACCTTTTCCGAAACAAGATCCGTTTAATACAATAATGTTTTATTATAATATTAGATCCGTTAGTAGGGATGCCAAAAACAAGGGTAGGTACATTATTTTCCTTTCTATCGTCTACTGCTAGATATAGGCCTTCTTCAAGCATCACTATTTCGACCGGTTCTGTACTTCCGCGTCCAGCGGATTTCTACGGTCTTCACAAGATCATCGGTCCACCTTGTGGGAATCCTTTCAATGCTAAGTCTATGAGCACGCGGTCATGGTTCTGCGAGCAATGTGCCTTGCCTACTCAACTTGGTTGTCCATAAGTTTCCTGTTTAAAAAAATATATACATATAGCATGATTACATTTCTACTGATAAAATGATAAATATAAAGTGTTTAATATGACCTAATTTGGCCCTTGCTGGGCTAAATGCGGGTAGCGTATTGTTTAAAGAAGATCATCATCATCATCAGCCGGAAGACGTCCACTGCTGAACAAAGGCCTCCCCCTTAGACCACCACGCCGAACGACAATCCGCCACTTGCATCCATCGGTTGCCCGCGACTCTCACGATGTCGTCGGTCCACCTAGCGGGAGGCCTGCCTACGCTGCGTCTTCCGAAAGAATGCAGGTAGCGTATTGTTTAAGAAAGATAATTTTGAGATATTTTTTATGAAAATAACCATTTGTTTCCTGTATGAACCAATAATTTTATGGGGTAAAAATAAATTACAAGTAACTCAATTACCTACGTATGTAGCGTCTGAACTGCAGTCCACAATGATCACATAATAGTTTGAAGTTAACGCCCGTGGCGGCATCTACATCGCCACATGCGAACTACGCACCAAACTGACGTCAAGCAAAATCCTGCATCGCGCAAGCAGGCGTCCTGACATCAATAGTCGGGTAGTAACCCATCAGACACAACATCCATCTGATCGGGGGATCCTCCCTTTTCTATGAAGGATGAGTAAAGTTGTATAACAGTCTATATTGCGTCGACCCTTCCTGAAACAAGATCCGTTTATTACAATAATAAAACTGATCCGTTAGTAGGGATGCCAAAAACAAGGGTAGATACATTATTTTTCTTTCTATCATCATTATCAGCGAAAGACGTCTACTGCCGGTTATAGGCCTTGCCCAAGCATCACCAGTTCGACCGGTTTTATGCTTCTCGCATCCAGCTGGTTCCTACGATCTTCAAAAGGTTATCGGTCCATTTTGTGGGAAGCCTTCGAACGCTAAGTCTTCCGGTACGCAGTCGTGGTTCTGCGAGCAATGTGCCCTCCACTACCTCCTGTTCCCTATACCTCTATAATAATACGCCTAAGTACACATTTTAATGGCGGGTAATGAGATTCTATTAAAAATGGGTGATGGCAGCCCTATTCCTAAATAAGTCTTTCCGCGTTATACCCTTATATTATATTTAGGGAGATTAAATAGCTATTCGCATCTTATCAATGGATTCTATTCGCTCGCACATCGAAAAAATTGCTGCATGAAATGTAATCGAGAACATTCTTGCATATTCTTCATATTCCTTTACTAGCGAACCGCTCGTGCTTCGTGCATTTTTACTGTAAGTTTAATAATAACTTATTATAGAGGGCGGCATTTGAATTCCGTACATAATTCTGGACCCCTGCATTGAAATTTTCCATCTTTTTTTTTTTAATCTGTTGTTACCTACTAAAGTATAAAAGTGTTAAGTGCTGTTACCTACGCGGTCAAAATGTATGCTTCAACTATTTTTTTTTCTTTGGATGCGTGAAGAAGCCTCCTCGTGTAACGCAGTTTGTTCCGCTAGTTACTCAACTAAACCGAGCGCTCGCCGCATCCTGGACAGTCACACCCAACACCTTATTTGACTGGCCAATTCTTCCCTTGCGGTGGTAGGGCTAGCGCCCGCCTGGTTTGCGACCACTCCCACCGGAGGCCGGCGTCAAGTAACCTGCTGTATTTCGTCGATGCGTGGGAGTTCCAGTGCCCTAGGCATCTTCTGGGCACGCTCGTTCCATCATAGACCTCATCCATCGCTTTACATTAGGTGTGATCGAGGTCAAGAGCGAGCCCATTCTGTAATATATATATTTTTTTTAATAACGGACAGAAAATTTCAACGAGGGCGTTTATAATCATATACTGAATCCATGTTAAGAGGTTGCGCGTGGATGTCCTTGCCAGCCTGTATTATACATAACCAGCCTATAACGTTCCCACAGCTGGGATGCAGGCCTCCTCTCTGTGAGAGGGGAGTGGCCTGTAATCCACCACGCGGGCCCAGTGCGGGTTGGTAGATGTCACATGTCTTCGAATTTTTGGTTCTAGGACATGTCGATCTCCTCACGATGTTTTCCTTCACTGTTTTGAGAGCAGTGGTGATGAAATTAAACCAAGTAACGTGCCTGCCTGGGTTCGAACTCACGACCTACAGTCGAGTTCATTAATATATTGGCAGTGACAAAGTTTCAAAATATTATAAGCGTTAAATGATGATCATTATAACGCTTATAATATTTTGAAACTGTAAATGTATGTTAACATTTTATTTATGTCTAAGTTTGTATAACATTGTAAGAACATTTTAACGTGTATAATATTTTGTCACTGCCAATATATTAATGAACTCGACTGTACAACTAAAGAAAAAGAAAGAAAATAAAGAAAAATTGTTTATTCTGCACAAACAAAACGCACATTACAAAAATAAAAAAAAATAATTTTAAAAAGAAAAGACATAAAATATACACATACAATGTAGTCAAAGGCCTCGTACTCGAACATAAAAATGTTGATAATTTTGTCCATTGCTTGATTTTTGGGCCAGGCACCAAAGACAACCAACACATTAGTTGACAGTTTGACACTTGATATTGAATACGTACAAATTCCGTGATGCGCCCGCACGTATCTAGCCAGATATTGACAACAAAATAACAACAACAATAAAAACAAAAACAAATTACCAATAATTGCAGAGTGAAAAAATAACTACTTTTGTCACAACCAAACAATAATAAGAACAATTAATAATAATAATAATCTTTATTTACGGACAACAGTAATCCAGCGTGTTAGTAATTAAGTCATACAATTAAGCCGTAATAAGAACAACTCGTAAGTTGGGGCGGATTACACTGGACCGTCATTGTTCACAAAAAAATTGAATGTCCTTCTCAATTCTTTCAACGTTTGCCGAAGTGTTGGAGCTACTACTCTGCCCGCATTTCCATTAGCGATCATTATCACGGATTTGTTGAATCACGATCAACAAGTATTAATCTGGTGCCACTTGCTGAACTTTCAATTGAGCCTCAATTGAAAGTTCATGCTGGTCATCAGGTCGTTGTCATTTATACTGACTTCAGCAAGGCCTTTGATAAAGGTTCCCCAAAAAATCCTTTCTTATGTTTCGTGTGTAGGTGTACCTTACCGTGGTGCTTCCCCCATCATTATCATCAGCCTACAGCAGTCCACTGCTGGACATAGGCCTCTCCTATTGCACGCCATTGCCACAACTGTCATCCTTCCCCCATAAGGTGATTTCGCAGTGGTTACCGCGAAATTCAATTTTTTTTACGTTTTTTGCAATTTGCAGGTGTGTTTTAGGTTGTATCTTGATCAAAATTTGATTCGCGACTATAACAGGTACTAATCTAAAGAATTATAATCAATATTTCGATAGATTTAGATCTTAGATTTCTACCACTAGAAGAAATCTCTTATGGAAAAGTGCTTGTGGTACAAATCTCACTTAGGAAGATGTATTAATGATTATAATGATTATAATTCTTTAGATACGTACCTGTTATAGTCGCAAATCAAATTTTGATCAAGATACAACCTGATACTGACCTGCAAATTGCAAAAAACTTAATAAAATTTGAATTTCGCGGTATACCACTGCGCAATCACCTTAACACGGCACGGAGTTTTCACACCGCCAACTTCCAACTTCGGGCTCGTACTGAGTACGTACGTACGTACCCAATAACAGTTTGCCCGACCTAAGAATGGAACCCAGGACCACACTCTCAGCAGTCGCGCTTGCGAATACGAGACCAACGGGGCAGTTCAAAGAAAATAGTTTGGTCGATCTTAAGGTACCTTAAGATCGACCAAACTATTTTCTTTCCTTTTTCAAATTCGTTAATTCGAATTTGGAACGAAAACAAGTCAGCTTCAAAAGTAATACATAAAAACTTTTTTCTGACCTATTGTTTTGTGTTTTAGGCCTTTAAACATAAAAAATGAGGTTGGCTCGATGAGCTCCCATGCTGTTGTGTAATAGTTATTAATACAACTTACAACCTTACAAGTACACACCTTATTAAATCTGTTACTTTTTCTCTACACAAGGGAAGCTCCAGTATTAACTCTTCTCTATACAATCGATCGTTTATACTAGCTTCAATATCTGAGGGCCAATTCTCGTAATTTTTAAAAACGTTCACAGTATGATCTCAGTCGCAATCTGTCAAAAATACTTCAAATTTCCCTACATTTTGACATGTTTTTGACATTTGTTTGTCGCCGAGATGAGACTGCGACTAGATTTTGAACGTTTTAAATTAGCAGAATTGGCCTACTGAAGTGAATTCCCGGTACCGAGAGGAAAGGCAAATTATTTTTATGACGTAAGTCATACGCAGTTCATAGTAATCTTTCTGAACTGAGCAATTAAATATATAGTAACGGAATATTTAATTGTACGGTAGTGTTGAGAATGCGTCGGGGATAAGGACGCTTTTTTTTCAATATTATTATGTATTTTGGCAGAGCTTTTAAATGCTGATCATCACAACCTACCTAAAACATCAAAATCGTAAACATTGATCATGACTGATGTAATATCATCTTCATGAAATCCAAAACTGATAAAAACTAAAATAAAAAAATCTTTACCTCATTACCGAGTTGAAAATTACATTAAAAATCAATTACAACACTAACATGACACTCAAAACCGACCAAGATTAGCTTCTAAAAACAAAATATAATTACGATTTTCCCAAAAGTGGCTTTCCAACTAAGCACTGTGCATGCCGTGTACACATCGCACGCATTTGGCTTGGTGCCAACAAGACTTCATGCGAGCCTGTCTTGTGTTCATTCGAGCCTATAGCGAGAGAGGGAACCAGTAACATTATATATTTTTTTAAGTAGCATAATTTCTTTTGCCTGGATGTGACGCATATTATTTTTGCTCCAACCTGCTATTTGTTTGTGTTTGTGTTCTTTCTCTGCGTCATGTTTACAGCAAATAAACGTATTTTCTTTTTTTTATTTTTGTTAAGAGGATGCCATACCAGGGTAGCTTTCGAAATTCAAATTTTCTTACGTTTTTTGCATTTTGCCGATCAGTAACATTAAAGTCGATCTATTTTGTAAAAATCTCACAGTATTAACTAAGGTGAAGTTAGTTTAAAGTGACCTGTCAATAGTGACAATCATCAGCATCAGGTGGAATGTATAAAGATTTTTTATAGAACGATAGAGAATAGACCGGCAAGTTATATGTTAATAAAAATTGAACGCGTTCATAACAAAAATGAATTATAATAATTAAAATCAGAAATATAAGTCTCTCAGATCAAATTGCCAAATGAAATAAAAAAACAAAAAAATACATTTAAGGCCAATTCTAGCATAGAGAGTTATATCGATGCTTGTAATTATTTTAATTCTGTATTAGATGTTCAATTAAATTGTCATTTAATTGGACGTCTAATAATTTTCATTTCCCGCTCCTAAACCTCAACTAATCCAACCCCTTTGGTTGGGGTCCCCGAGCTTAGTTCTGTGAACAATTCGGCTCACCCGTGGTTGGATGCGGTTCCAATCTAACCTAATACTTTTGGTTGTAGTACGTACTTTACCTTAGTTACTGTAAACAAATGGGAGAAAAGACCAGAAAAATAAAAATTCTTCTATTATCGAACAAATAAAAAAAAACTGAGGTTCAATATTTTTTTTATTTGTCCGATAATAGAAGAATTTTTCCGACAATAGAAGATCAATAATTTTTCGAGGTTCAGTTAAATATATCCCATTCTGTAAATACATTTTTATGTATTATGGGCGCGTCTTATACACAGTGCATTTGTATTTTCTAATGGCTGATTCCAATAATTTACGGACCGTTACTTGGTGAAAATAGGACCTTTGTATCATTACCCATAATACAGCAAAGACCTCAAAGCTTTGCATAGTAGACTCTCCCATATGGATGTAGCTATCACGGGTAAAATAAGCTAACGAATCTATTTATATATCCAGTTTGACAATAACAAATGCTACCATTGGTAAGCAAAACGATTTGTTTTTGTGTTTATAGTAACCGAGCACATGTCATAACATTTAGAATCTTCTCTTCGACGTATATGAATTTATGAATCCTATTTCTAAAGCAACAGTCATTAGTTTTTTACAGAATCGGTGGTGTCCTTACTGTTATGTATAACTTTGGCAATCTTGTGTACAACAGACAATTCTGTCGCGTTATGTGAGAAAATTGGTTCTTGGAGAAAGAATAAAATGTATTTTTTTTTTCTAGAATGGGAAACGGACCGTTTAGGAAATTTGGTTGTGGAGTTTTTTGTTTGAACTCTGGTGTTTCGATGACTTGCTTTTGCCCGCGATTTATCCATGTGAAGTTTGGAAAACACGTTGTATAGATTCAGACTTGGATGGTTTCTTACGATACTGAGAAATAAACAAATAGACTAGCTATTTACTAACTCAGGTTAAAAAAAAAAAATATTCGTATTCAGTAGAAAACCTGTCAACATCAATAATGTTCAAAGAAAAAAATATAATACATTGCAACTTTAATTTTGTAGACATAGAAATAGGTTATTTGAATTTCTCCGAACGTCTGAGGAATCAATTCATCAAACCATTAAAACTCAGAAGGCTTTTATAATAACAAAAAAAATCTTCTTTGTCTGTTTTGTTTGTGAAATTATCTTATTGGCGTAGTTTTTGGGGTTTCAAAAATTAAAGGAACAATATTAGAATTTTTGATCCTTAATTTCTGCATCCGTCTCTGTGTAATTCACAGTCGATTTTCCTGAACCCGTCCGGTTTATCTAGTAGTTAGCAGCTGTCACGGCTTATTTTAATTTAATTTAAAATTTGAATTGTTTTTTGTTTATACGGACGCTTTTAACGTTCTGAATAGTTCTCACGTGCATAATTTCGACATGATGATGTAACCAATATTTTGTAACTATATTATTTTGATCTAAAAGAGCATCCGTGGAGTTTTTTCCCGTTCTTCTCCATAGGTACCTATAACGCCAGTTCATCAGCTTCATCTTTCTGACTAATCGACCACTTGACAATTCAAAAATGCCTGTAATTGGTTTATTTGGAATAAATGCTTTGAATTTGAGTTACAAGTCCATCAGAATCCCTGTCTGTCTGAATGTCTGTTATTTACATATTAGACATACTTCCCCGTACCTACCAAAACACGGGTCTGCGGTCATTGGAACCCTCCAATGACCGCAGACCCCCAGCATACTATGACGAGGGACATTATCACATTCCAGAAATTTCTGCACATCAAAATCGACCCTTCCCTAGTCACTAATTAATAATTCACCACAGAAAATTGGTTTCACATCATCAATTATTTCACGAAGTTAACGAGGTCCTTGATATAAAGAAATAAATCCTTTGATCAGTCGCCTAATCCTTGTAATTAGAAGTTTTGGTATACGCATAAGAGGAAGTCGAAGGCACGGTAATTATTACCGTGTCGAAGGGATGTGTCTAGATCGACAATTCGGTTTCGGCTTGATTCGGCGAACTTTGGTTTGCTTTTCTTTGGCATGTCGCTGCCTTGCTGGTCAAGTGGTCGTCAGGCTTAGAAATCCTTTATTATTTGGTTGACTAAAGCTTTGTATTTGTCAATAAAAGCGTTCTGGCGACCGCCAGGTTGGCGTTTGGTGGTCGGTGGTTGGTAACTGCGTCTGCGCTTGCGCAAATGTCGGAAATTTTCCCACGGGAACGAATTACCCTGATAAATTATTATATATGTCGAAAATATATCCTAAATCGAACTTCATTCAACCGTTAAGCCACGAAAAGGTAACAAAAGAGTTATATTCGCATTTATATTCATTACTATTGAATTAAGGATGGCTGACTTAACATAGGATTTGACGGCAGATTAAAAAATAAACAAGAAAACATCTTTCAAAGCGTAACTAAAACAAAAGTTCGAAACAGCCCAGCTGAGGGAATGGCAAGAAAAAAGACACAAGTGATGGGGGATTTTTGGTCTTTATGTCCAGAATTAAATAATTTTTATTATCACCTAGCTTCTGACGTTTAATATGTGCCCATGTAGGTTTATCTGAAATAATATGATGGAGAATTTTGTATTTTTATTCCCAAAATATTTCGGGTTATATCTCAAATAAAATAATCTATCGACAAAATAAATATACATTGTATAAAATAAATAAATTTTATAGCAATACAAGTTTCAATATAGATATCTGATGGGACAAATCAATAACCAATGTTTGATATTTTGGATTCATGATCCATTTTGATGTATAGAAACTTAAATCGAAACGAAAATGTTATACTTAATACTTTGATTTTGAATTTCTTAGACACTTTTCTTGATACGTTATTCAGACCTCATTCTAAGAACCTTTCTCTTATAAAATATTTTACTGATGATCATGTAAATAAAATTGTTATTCTTGCTTTATAAAAGTAAATTAATACGAGTAGCTTTCATTTCAATCATTGAATTGAAGGCAATAAGGTTAATAAGGTGTAGATACACCTTAAATACCTATTTCCTTCAAAATATTGCGTGTATGAATTCATACACGAAATATTTTAAGAGAAACATTTATAGGTGGTAAAGAAGCCATAGCGACGAAAAAAAAATCTTTTTTTTTTGTGTAATTATTATAATTTTAAAATTACTTGGGACATTTTGTATAAAACTTTTACTCCATTTCAATGAAAGTACACCCTAGCTCAATGGATGTGAAAAAATAAGATGGAGCTAGTGTTTATTATGTGTCGAGTAATTTTAAATTATTTAATTTTTTAAATAATATCCTTTTTTTTTCTTTTCTCTGGCCTCTTTACCACTTGTTATACGTGTACCTCTTACAATATTTTGTGTATGAATAGATTTACCTTTTAAATGTCAAGCATTACGTGATAACAAGTATTTGTTTAAAACCTATATATATCTACTAGCTGCGGCCCGCGGTTTCACCCGCGTAAGTTTTGATCCCGTGGGAATATCGGGATAAAAAGTGTCCTATGTGTTATTCTGATGTATAAACTATATTACTGTAAAGTTTCAGCAAAATCCGGTCCGTAGTTTTTGCGTGAAAGAGTAACAAACATCCATCCTCACAAACTTTCGCATTTATAATATTAGTAGTATGTATATCGGTTCTTTGTTTAGTTTTAATTTACTTCATTATAAAAAGTCTTTCGATAAAGACAACTTTAGATTTTTGAAAATTGAGACTACTTCAATTGACCTAAATAATTCTAGAATCATGTGGAATTTTTTAAGCAATCTTTCTACTACAAATTAGTCCTATTATGTGTTGGTTTCGAACAAAATACTTTTCGGCACCAAGTGAATTCTAATTTTCGGCGAACCACAAAGTTTTTGACCATGTCACATCACTACCTACGTGTCCGGTTGATTAGGGTCTTATCTCATTGTATCGGTCCTGTATCTTTTTACATATTCAAGGTTTAAGCCATCCCTTTGTGTTGTTATCTGACAGCAATTGTTTTTGAAATTTTAGTTAGGAAATTAGTAGTGGGGTTGTGTTCCTGTCGTAATTTTTAAGTTTATTGCTATTTGTCCGAGTTCAATTTGTATAGGTGCTTGTTTTGGCCTGTATAACCTAATTATTAGGTCAAACGGATTAAAAAAAACTTTAATTTGGACCTAGATCCATATTAAGTTAGTAATACACACTACTCAAAACGTAATAAAAAAAAATAATTTCAGTTCCTATATCTGTTGCACTCACCTGACGCCCCTGGTATATACACATATCATCATCATCTGCCTAGCCTTTTCCCAACTATGTTCAGGTCGGCTTCTATCCATATGTACCCAATGCCCCATAATAGCGCAACAAGGTTTATCCTTTTAAAGCCTTCAGAATGCCGTTGACGCTCCCACGCATTTTACGCGATTTTCGATGGGAACTGCCCCGCTGGTCTCGTATTCGCAAGCGCGACTGCTGAGGGTGAGGTCCTGGGTTCCATTCTCAGGTCGGCCAAACTGTTATTGGGTTTTCCCATTAAGAATTTCTCAGTACGAGCCCGAAGCTGGAAGTTGGCGGTGTGAAAACTCCGTGCCGTGTTAAGGTGATTGCGCAGTGGTTAACGCGAAATTCAAATTTTCTTACGTTTTTTGCAATTTGCTGGTCAGTGTCAGGTTTTATCTTGATCAAAATATGATTTGTGACTATAACAGGTACCTATTCACAGAATTATAGTCATTAGAATCATTAATACATCTTCCTGAGTTAGATTTGTATCACAAGAAGAAATCTCCTAGGGAAAAGTGCTTATGGCACAAATCTCACTTAGTAAGATGTATTAATGTTTCTAATTATTATAATTCTGTAAATACGTACCTGTTATCAAGATACAACCTGACAATTGCAAAAAACGTAAGAAAATTTGAATTTCGCGGTCTACCACTTTGCATTCACCTTATGCTGTTGATCCTGCACCTGATCTCTCTCCGATCATGTCGGATTGTGTACCCATCGGATTATATGAGAGTGAGGTAAAAGTAAGTGCACCTGTGTCTGCGCACGCACTTGTACTATAATATCTCCAGCTTAGATGATCAGACTCCTCTGACATTAACCACCATGGCCAAAATTCGCTCTGGAGAACTATTATTATTAGGTCATTTGGTTTATCTAATATTTTTTAAGCTTTCTGAATTGAGGTGAAAGCACAAAAAGTTTTATGTGTGAAGATGGTCACCTATCCAACATCTGAGTGTGGTAAGTAGCATTTTACTCAACAGGAACTGTCCTTGCGTGGTTACCTACTTGGCTAAAAATCTCCCGAATAGCTTTCAAGTTTACGTCAAAAATTGTGTCATTAATGATGATAATGAACACACATGAATGACAAAATAAGCAACTAAGCAAGCGGAAGTGGCAATGGGCCGGCCATATTAGCCGTATAAATGACAACCGTTGTTGTAGTCGTGATCTAGAGTGGAGACCGCGAATCAGCAAACGCCTAGCATGAAGGCTTCAGGCTAGGTGGAGCGACGATCTTCGCAGGCAGCTGGATGAGAGTTGCCGAGAATCGAGCTGAATGGCGAGCAATTGGACAGGCATATGTTCAGCAGTACACTGCTGTAGGGATAATGATGAAATGGTGATACATTGTTTATTTCTGTAAGTAGATTTAAAAAAACACGTTTACTCATAAATAATATTTCAAGAACTAGATTAGGTCGGTGTCGCCTATTCGACTACTCTAAGAAAAACACCGAAACAAACTTCGAGGTCACAGTCTCTTAGACATTATCTTGATCAGATATCCTTGTGTTATCATCCCACAGAGCACACCACTGCTTTTAAAACTCCAAGAAAACTCCCCGAAACACGATCCTCGTCCCCCTCATCCATCTTTTACCAGCTCAATATATGCTTTATAATAATCAAAATGAAGTTACGTAAGTATCCACCATCGCCATGTTTCCCCAAACACCATAATCAGCCGATCCTAATGTTCTAGTGGCATCGGTTAAGCTACTTTAGGGCTGCTTAACGCCCCTTAACTCACCATCAAAACGGCGTAAACCTTAATCTTGCCAGTATTAAATACCACGCAAAATGTTGCAGAAGGACCATAAAGTATGATAATATGTTCTTCGCTCAATAATCTGGAACAATCTTGGATGTTGGAAGGATGTTGGATACTTTAACAACATCACAATAAAGGCAGCCGTGCGTCAGATTACCCGTAATGACTGTTATAAATCTTCTGACATACAGTCTATCAACATCAATATCATTTCTTACCTAGAAATGCACGGCAAGCTAACGATCTTGGCAATCTCTTTTGTAAGATCTCACAGTAAGCTGTCATTTCACCTGATGCTAGGGATTCGCACTATTGACATCTAACTTCATGCTGACTTTACCAAAGCTTTCATGGTAATTCCATTTCCAGTTCCATTAGTATTGATATAAAAAAAAATCTAGTCATCTATACTGTAAGGACTATTTGTACATCCCCAAGGATAGTTGTATTTTCGATACAAAAGTCGTTCGGATTCTTTACGTTTACATCACACAGATGTGGCCTAGACCTCTGGTCCTTCTACATCTGCCTTTCCACTGGCACTATCACCGTGGTTAAACGGTTTTCACCCTGTCCCGTAAATACCCTGTATCGTTTATGGCTCAAAGTCAACATAACTTGGGTCATTGTCGCCGAAGGGTTATACGACGGTATTTATCGGAAGATTGCTGATGATCGTAATTTTAGGCAAGTTCACCGGGGTCATTGCGTAACACACTAACAGTAACTATGGCTTCCTTTTGACAGTTCCAACACATTCATTGCGTTATTTACGTTGTTGAGCAGATTAATTTTTCAAATATATGAAGCAATGGATTACCAATATCCTTTAAAATGATTTAGACTGTGATTGAAAGTGTTTTACGCAATTAGGATGCTGATCGTCGCGTCCTGTCGAGCAGTCAGGCTAAGAGGTGGCACTTAGTATGCGCGCCTTAATAGAAAGACGTGCGGTCGTGAGATCGGCCGCACTTGGTGATGGGGCCCGCATTGCGGGCGGATACCAGTCGGGGTCTATCGGGGTATGGCGAATGTACAAGTATCTCCCGGGCCCCCAGCTCATGGTACAGTGGGATTTTAGTCGGTAGAACTTCGACATAACCCTCTGTTCTTCCTAGACGGAGGGTATCCATGAGGATTTCCTCACGAAAAAAAAAGGGTGTTGGTCGTGTGATGCTAAGGCGTTTATGGAGTAAATGAAAAAAAGAATAGATAGAAGCGTTCAACTGTGTGTACTGATTTTCATTCATAATAAAATTGTTGCTTTTGCTATTTTCCTTACAACTTTTTCATATTTTCTCTCCATTTAAACCTTACTTGGATTTCTACAAATATTTCAAAACCAAAATTAGCCAAAACGGTCCAGCCGTTCTCGATTTGTAGTGAGACTAACAAACGTCATTTCATGTTTATATATATACTAGCTGCGCCCCGCGGTTTCACCCGCATAAGTTTTGATCCCGTAAGAATATCGGGATAAAAGTATTCTATGTGTTATAAACTATATTACTGTAAAGTTTCATCAAAATCCGTTCAGTACTTTTTGCGTGAAAGAGTAACAAACATCCATCAATCCTCACAAACTTTCGCATTTATAATATTAGTAGGATTAGTAGGAAGGACATAGATGACCTACTTATGACGAATTTCTACACTTACAGTGCTGCAGCATATTGTGGTAAATTAATGGTAACAGTTTGCGCATCAATCCCTAATACCCAGTATACCTTTATTTTTTATTAATATGCAGGTGTTTCTGTCGCAATTACTGATTCTTTCTTTCCTTCTTTCTTTCAGTTTACTGACTGCACCTTACATCACGTTAAATCTCTTATACTTTACAAGTTTTCAACGCTGAAAAGTTTCCCGACTGTGTAATATTTAAACTGCAAAATGTTATTGGCTCCCTAACTTATAAACGTGTCCATGAAATGGAAGGAAAAACAATGGCGAACGAGCAGACACGCGGACAATCGCGCTCGCTCCGGATGAGATGACCTCAATACCTCTTACGGAATGCAGTGGGCATCATGATGCATCCGAATATTACAGCTTATATGGAGATTTCATGCCAATTTTGTAGCGAAAAAAACTTTTTACAAAAAAAGGCAACCGACTTCCAAAAAAAACAATACAAAGTGAAAAATAACTTTAATTTCGGAACTCGGTGTTATTGGATGCGCGTTTTTTGACACCGAAAACTAAAAACTACCAAAGTAAAGTTAATAAAATTTATTTTATATGAGACCACACCTGAAGCATACCTTCCTTATCCATTAAAAAAATAATTTTGCAAAAAATATAAACATGAGAATCTCCTCATTTTTTAAATTCAGTTAAAAATTATAAATAATTAAATCAATTCATAAACATAAACAAAAACGGTATACACGAATTTACTTGCAAGATTAGAGGTACCCCAATAACAACTTTGATAGAAATGAGGGTGTGTCGTGGTATACCTAATGAATACATCTGCGTACCCCTTTAGAAGGTACGTGCGTGATATTATGTTGTGTGATTGCGTGAACAATGCATACATATTATGCGATAGCACCAATTGCGGTGAAAAGTTCCGCTGTCTGTCTCCGAAACTGATCATTACGAAATTTAAATGAAACTATTTTCCGAAATAAACTTTATTCGAACAAAAAAGAATTTTGCAAAATCCGTCTATTTTCGGAGTTTTGCCCGAACATACATTAAAAAAAAACAATCGAATTGAGAATCTCCTCCTTTTTTGAAGTCGGTTATAAAGGTCAATTAGTGATTGTATTTGTTGATAGGTAGGTAAGGTTGACGTAAATTAGGGACTGATTTTAGATCTTTACGAAATTTAAATGAGACCATTTTCCGAAATAAACTTCATTCGACCAAAAAGAGTTTTGTAAAATCCGTCTATTTTCTGAGTTTTGCCCGAACATACATTAAAAAAAAACATTCGAGTTGAGAACCTCCTCCTTTTTTGAAGTCGGTTGTAAAGGTCAATTTGTAATTGTATTTGTTGATAGGTAAGGTTTACGTAAATTAGGGACTGATTTTGGATCGAAGGACCAACTTTTTATGCTTGGGTAGGCATTTAATAATTTTTTTATCCGACTTTAAAATAGTTCGCGAAATAAAGTTGCTTTAAAAAAGTGAAAGGATAAAGACTGCTTTGAGTGTGGGAAGAGAGAGTGCAACTGTGTCTGCGCGCACACTTGTGCACTATAATATCTACCGCGTACCTGGCTAATCTCCGTTGAGATTCGCTACCGTGACCTAAATCGGTCGGGGAGGTTATTATTATCCTATAACAGCTACAAAATAATAGGAAAAAAAAAACAGAACAAAAAAGATAAACACTTTCAAGAAAACTTCCTTCAAGTGAACTACCGTCACCAGTACTTAAATTGTATGGCGAAATAATTTACAAGATAATGAAGGAATTCTTTGAATACCCTCTGAATGTCTATTTTGTTTAACACTCGCTTTTAGACTCGTGGAAACTTGATGTTAGTTAATTTGCCGTTTCCTTCAAGTTTAAGTACTTGCTGTACCCCCATATAAATAATGTAGGCAATGAAATATCATTGCCTACATTATTTACATGGGGGTGAAATGTCTGTGTTTTTAGGGGTCACGTGGGCCAAAGGTGCTTGATCTTATGCTTCAAATAGAACTTTAATTGTATTTCACAGGAAATTATAAACAGAAAACAATTACTATAGAATATTTCAGTGGTGGTGTTGTTTCGAAACCTTTGGTTCGTAAGTGGATAAAATTCACACTTGACTAATTTTCTGAACTGACCGGTTCGTATTGTTTCGGAATGGTGCTTAGAAAATAACTCACTTATACTGTGTTCGAAATTTAGTTTTTAAACACGTAATAAACATAAGTAATAGTATAAAGAAATCTAAATATTTTGAAACCGTGTGAAGCAGAGGCAGGTCGCTAAATATTATAAATTAAAACATAATAGTATAAAGAAATCTAAATATTTTGAAACCGTGCGAAGCAGAGGCGGGTCGCTAAATATTATAAATTGTAAGCCGATATACGTATCTGTCTGTGCAGTGACCGGGTTATTCTTCTAAACTACGATGTTTTTCAACGAAGCCGGGCGGATTGCTAGTGAAATAAGTCCACTTTTCTCCCACTTAACCTTATGACAAGTACCTAACGCAACGCATTTCTACTGACAAGCGATCCTTAAAAGACACGACCTCCCCATTTTAATTTGACAGAATAAACAAGAAATAGGCAACATAAACAGAACCTTGTTTAAGACGCTTGTTTAATGTAAATTACCTCGCTGGGGCCTCGAATAGATGGCAGAATTTTGAGTGGGAATTACTTTTTGGGTAAAAAAGGACAACAGTTTCTTTTGCAAATACTGAAAGTATCAAGGTGCTTAAATCTGATTAAATATGTATTTTGTTAAGTGGAACGTCCTTGAAACTTTGAGTTGGGTCACACATATTTTCAATTTGGGTAGAACTGTTAAGGTCCTATACTACCTCAAATTGCTTAGCATGATCCTCCGTTATGTCGAAAATACTGCAGCATTAATTTTGAACGAAATATATGGTAAAGTTGAGGATTAATGCTAGGTCTTATGTCAGACGAAAATACGATTTCATAAAATTTTCTCGATAGAAAAAAAACCAAAGTTGCCTCCAAACCGAACAATAAACCGCTGGTATTTAAAAAATACTTCAAATTAGATCATGAAACTTTGTATACTAACCGAACTAACTATAAAGCAGGTCTTATGTTATTTACTTTTTTTTAATTACCATTATTTTCAAAAGCAAATACCAAAACTATTGGCGCTGCCTGCCGCCTAGCACCGCACTCTGTCTCGCTCTCACTCAGTCCGCGAGCAGTATCGTGCGAGCGAGATAAAGAGTGAATTTTAGCTGAGGTAGTGTAGGCTCTTAAGGTAAAATTGTGGGAAATTATAATAATAATAATAATAATAAAATCTTTATTTCAGACTAGGTAAGTCCATAGATATTATATTTTAGTCATTATTTTTTTAAGATGGGAGATTTCGTCCCGAGAGAGAGGAGGCCTGACAGAGAGGAGGCCTGTGTCCCAGCATTATAGGCTGATTATGCCTTATGCATTTTTTATAGGATGTTGGGAAACAAGATAGGTTTCTTTTAAAGAGCTGCAGAATCAAGGGGATACAGGATCCCCTTGATTGTTGATGCATAGTTGATTTTAGTTATGGAATTAGTTTGAGTTACTAAATAATAACACACTACGTCCATTGCAAGTGTTTCCTATAGCCAATTCATATAACTGCTAAAGAATTACAGGATGTGACTTGAATATACTGACAATTTAAGTTGTTGTCAATTTGCTTGGCAAATAATATCTCTGACTTCCCAAGAAAAATATTACTGACTGAGATTTTCTGGTCTTTTGAATGCACTTGCACTTAACACTAAGTTTTATTTGAGAACAAATATTTTTATTTTTCCTTTCTACCAATACCTAATCATAACTAATGATGGTTACTTTACCTAAATAATCATCATTTGAGCCGAAAGATGTCCACTGCTGAACCTAGCGTCGCCATATCGACCGGTCCAGTTCAGTGCTTTTGGCATCCAGCGGATTCCTGCGGCCTTCACAAGATCATTGATCTACCTTGAGGTAGGCCTTCGAACGTTGCGCTTTTCGGCAGGTGGTCGCCACTCCAAAACCTTTCAACCCCATCAGCCATCTGTCCTCAGCTAACTTAACGTAACAAAAATAATAAGCCTAGAATGTTGCTTGGACACAAGCCTCCTCCCTCTTTGAGAGGGAGTGCGTCGTAAACCACCACGCGAGCCCAATGCGGGTTGGTCGATGTCACACGTCTCCGAACTTTTGGTTCTAGACATACCAGTTTCAATTTCATCCCCACTTGAAGTTAGGTAAATAATGAAACTAAATTCCTCGATTTTGTCTCCGAAAAGTGCAATATTGTCAAAATTTAACAAAACTGAAATCATACAAAATAAAATCAGTACTATTCTTTGTGTGAAGCATACGTGACCCGACTGCGCTCAAAAGTCAGATGAAACTTACGTGTCGTCAAAATTGGCTGAAATTGGTGGCAGTGCTGACCAAATGCGTGAAATTGAAGGTACGGTCAGCAATTCCATTGACACTATCACACAAAATGATTCGATAAACTGCGTTTAATAGCTAAGAGTGAATTAATTAGTTAATTATTTCATTTGAGTTCCGTATGTAGAAAGACGTCATTATGATATGGTGGTTCCATTCCTTGTGGTTAGTGGAAATTAAATCTAATTGGAGTATTTTTAATACGCACTCTCACTCGCCCACAGTCAGCAAGCGGGCAGGCTCAGCAGTATTCGTGGACGTATTGATAAGATTATTCCGTACCTACCTGCAGAGCGGCTCAACTCACTGCCTCTGGGAAGATAGGGGTCAATCTAATCATCAGTCAAACAGTGAGGGGGCTAACATTTGCCTGAATTTGCGGTCAGCTTTTCAGTGCTGTGGATAGAGAACAGAAAAGTAGGTAAGCTAATACTGGTAATTTTGCAGACGCCAAGGTCTCCAAAACAGATGGGTAGTGAGGCTAGAAGCCAGGCTGTGCCTTGGACGACAAGTGTGAGCTGCGAATAATTTGGTCAATTTTATCCACTTTTTTTTTTGTGGATGGGAAATCATCAAATGACCCCTCCCGCTCTGGGTGGAGCAGAAGGGAGTGTCATGCTCTTACTGACTAAAACCCACCCGTGTTCCTTCCTTAGCCCTTTGTGTTCCGGGGTAGCGGTAACCCTTTCGGACAATCCTGCTGACCCGGCAATTTTATCCACTTGGGGTATAAATCTTTTCAAAGGATGACAGCAAAGTCACCCGATTTCTGCACTTGTGCACTCTGTTATAATGTAACCAGTTTTTCTATGTATACTATTTTAATGAATACTCAACCGAACAGATTATCACCAAGTACAGAGATAATTTTATACATGGAGAAAGGCTCTACGAATTTCACAAAATTTAATCTCTGCACGCTTTAAAAACACAGCTTATATACAATACTTGGAATATACAACACTGAGCCCAATTATATTACTAAATATGCAACCAATTCAGCAAACGCAAATTCCGAAATATTGCAGCAAACATAATAAATTAGGTAGGATTTTCAGCGCAACATTGAGTAATAAAACCGTGTAGAAGTGAAACTGTGACTGCATGTACTTTTCTCTGTAATTTTTTTTTTTATTGCTCTTGACCTCGATCACGCCTGATGGAAAGCGATGGGTGAGGTCTATGATGGTACGAACGTGCCCAGAAGATGCCTAAGGCATGGAACTCCCACGCATTGACGAAAAACAGCAGGCTGCTTAACGTCAGATTCCGGTGGGAGGGTTGCCACCATGAGACTACCAGGGCAGTCAATAAGTTCACCGATAAGTGCTTTGTGCCTACAGCAGGAGAGTCTCTTCATCTGTTTGTGACAACTCCTTCTTGCTGAAGGTGATTCCTTCAATATAAACCATGAAATTACATTTGCCGCACATCGTCATATTTTCACGATATCGTCTTATTTCTATCAAGTAGTTTCGAGAGCTATGATTATTTAATCATAATTGCCGCGAATATAATTTTTACCAACATACAACTTGAAATAGTTCTGGAATTAGCTAAAATTGTTTTTTTTTTATATACAAATAAAAAATTGGTCACAGCACGTGCTCCTTAAACAAAGTTTTGCTTCTATAATATTTTGGTCTATGACAGAAAGCAGGTGCACAAAATCATGTAAGTAACTTTATTTTACACACGTGCGAACGAGATAGAGCATTACTAACTTTCGCTTCAATGCGTTTCGTAGGAGCGAGATGCAATATTCTTCGCGTTCTATTCGTGCTGAAAAATGTATTGTCGCGATATGGCGGGAACAAAACGCCAATCAATTATGAAGGTAGTGATCGATCATTTTATGAACGACATGAAGGAGGGTTTAGTTGTGGTCTATTAGTTACTGGAGCAAGTAGCTGGTAAGTGAAACAATCGTGACACTTTTAAGCCCCCATTAATATGGCATATAAACGCTCCAAATGGGCTATGTTTTCCCGAAATTATGCGGCTGTAAACTTCGTATGGAAACAGGCACCTCCTAGAACCGATAATTCAAATACATGTGACATCTACCAACCCGCACTGCACGCTGCTGGTTCGCATGTTGGATTACGGCCAGTTTCCTCTACAGGGAGGAAGCCTGTGTCCCACCAGTGGAAAGTTATAGGTTATGTGGTTGTAATACATTCAGGTCTGACCCTGAGCAATACCTACTAACTTACAATGTTACTCAATACTCAGCAACATTGTAAGTGTGGCCCAACCGCTCAAGTAATATCCTACTTTAATTATTTTTTCAGCTATTTTTGCACGTGTAAACGCAAATACTACTGGACATACATTTGTAGAAATATTGCTGGACATTTTCTGTGCAAAAAAGTGGCCAGGATTGCCGGGCCATACTCGAAAGAGTTGAAGTAAAATAATTTCCCATTTAGTAGCTCTTTTACACAATAACATGGCTTGTTGTCATTCCAAGAAAGTTAGAGGCACAGTTGAAAACTTAAGGATATTGTGAAAGTGACATTGTCGGTCTGCCAATTGTGTCCTCTCCAGAAAATTGCTTTGTAAAATCGAAGGATTTAATAAACACAGATTAGTAACGATACCGCCTTATGGATAATGATTAAAAAAAAAACATTTAATAAATGTGTCTGTGATTGACCAAAGCAATAAAAAGTCTTTCAAAGTTTTCCTGAACTGGAGCCTGTACTCACAAGTCACAGCATTACATTTATTATACTTATAGTTATACAAGTCAAATACTGACTGTATCGTCCAGAGTGCCGTTACTGCAACTGCAATATCATTATCAAACTATTACCATAGACTCTGCGGTTAAAATATAATCCAAGTCACTTTAACCACTGCTCTCAAGACTAATAATTAGGAAGTACAACACCTGTGAGCGAGCAAATCGTTAAACAAGTGAAGATACAAGCCAGTGTTGTCAAAGAGCAACTCGCAAGAAACACTTGCCCTCTCTAAGCAAGTAACTGGTAACATCTAAACGCACCATATAAACAACTATAGGTCGTACGCGCTTGGCTTTTAAAGAAAAATCTCTTTAATGGTCCGGAATATCCGAGGCTAAGATTGATAGCGGTACAGTCGGCAGCACAGGCTGCGCATTAACGTTTTTGTACTCGCAACGTATAATTTACAAAAGCTGTTGAGAGCACTGTAAAAGTTTAATACTTAAGCATTATGTGAGTGTAAGAATGTTTGCGGTTGAGGAGTTTTATTATACTGGTTTGCTGTAGTTTTTACCCCATGTTTACACTAAGGCATGAAAAATTTATTCTTCATGTTGTGTCTACTGTTCTCGTTTATTTTTTACAGTTAAAACAAGTTTGAGAGACAGTTGCATACAAAGTTTGTGAAAATATCAAAAAGGTAAGCAAAATAATTACCAAAAAATGTTTGAAACAACATCAATACATGTGGGCTTTAATAATATTCATCATCTTCATCCCAAGCCTACAGCAGTCCACTGCTGGGCATAGGTTCTCTCCTATTGCACGCCATTCAATTCGATTTTCGGCAACTCTCATCCAGGTGCTACCAGAGGGGCAATTCTCGTAATTTTTAAGAACGTTCACAGTCATCAGTCTCAATCTGTCAAAAATACCTCAAATTTCCCTACATTTTGACAAGTTTTTGACATTTGTTTGTCGCCGAGATGAGACTGCGACTAGATTTTGAATGTTTTAAATTACGAGAATTGGCCTTCAGATATCCTGCGAAGAACGTTTGCCGATTCGCGGTCTCCACATAAGAGCACGTCTACCCCAACGGTCATCGATTCTACGGCTAATATGGCCGGCCTATTGCCACTTTTATGTGAATTAATCGTAGTTATATCTAAAATAGTTAGAATAACTTTAGATATTATAATACGTAACCAACTATACATTTTCTGATATTCGAGTATATAACAGACAAGGTCTTAGAGGCTTTACATACAACCATCCATAACTATACATATTAAATTCGCTTTTCGAGTGTGACCGCGTTATCCTTCTAAACTACGCAACGGATTTAGATGTGGTTTTCACTATCATTTAGGGAATTTCCATCCCACATTTAACCCGTCTACCTTCAAATCAAGAGTGAACAGGCACATTCTGGGCACGCTCGTTCCATTATAGACCTCATCCATCGCTTTCCATTAGGCGTGATCGGGGGCAAGAGATCATTTAGCAATAAAAAAAAAATATATATACAGGGTGGGCAAAAAATCGTGGATCAAACGAAACAGTGCGACAGCTGGGGTTATTTGCAGTAAAAAAATTCTCTGTGGCAGTGCCCTAATTCAAAATAATTTTTCATAAGACTTAAAAGATATTGAAAAAAGTGCCAATACTGATAAATCATGGTACCCATTATCATAAAAGCACTTTTGTAGTGATGATGCTTTTTTATATTTTTTACTGCAAATAACCCCAGCTATCGTTTTGTTTCGTTTGATCCACGATTTTTTACCCACGCTGTATATATTCCGGGAGGTTGATGTGTATTACACATTCATATTAAACATACATTTAGCATATATAATTCTCGATGTTTCGTCAAGCAAGACCTATGCAAAGCATTGGTGGCGCTAGCCCATACGAATAATATAAATGTTAAAATAACTCTATTACATTTTTTTTATGATTGATGATTACGATAAAAGGGGATAGGAGATTTTTATACGGAGCCCGCGCCATGCATGAGACCATAGACCACATGAGATATATATTATATCAGCTATCAATTAATATAGGAATCACGCGTGGCCCCCATTTTCAAAATTGCACGACAGTAGATATGCCACGGATCTTCAAAACCTCCTTAGCACACACGTAGATCATGACCGGACATAGGAAATTTTTATACCGTTGATTGTTATTATCATTATTTAGTTAATCGCACTATCAGCTAACTAACTGATGCGTGTGTAACAAATAGCTTGGAGAAATTTAATTTGTCCAGTCAATTCTTGAAGCAGTTCAGTGTGCGAGCTATCACAATATTTTCCGGGAGCCTATTCCATGTTGTTATAACTTGGTTAGACAATAGTTGCTTCAAAGGCGTTTTCATTGATGAATTTTCCGATAATTTTGGCAATGTCTATGCAAATATTTGCTGTAATTCAGACTGTAAAGGTTTTGAAGGGTGGGCACTTCGTTGTGTGTGTAAGTACGTATTTTGTACGTCTCAATGAGCCTACCCCTTTGTCTGCTCTGTTCCACTGTGATAAGGTCAAGGTCTTTGAGGTGATGTTCTAACATTATATTAATTATTCACACGATTGAAATCGCGGGCATAAGCTAGTGTTGTATACAACAAACTTTGAGTATAATAATCAAGTACGAATTTTGAAGCGTAAGCAACACCAGCTTTGTGTTCTGATAGTATAGAAACTCGCAAACGTTCAATAATGTCAACCGATATTGTGACCTCAGATCGTCGGGTCATCCTAAGAAGAGGATTTTGACCTCTTGAAGTCATTATCCTTCAGACGTGACTTAGGCCTTATTTGGAGTTCAATACTTCAGTTATCTGGGGCAATTCTCGTAATTTTTAAGAACTTCACAGTCTGATCTCAGTCTCAATCTGTCAAAAATATCTAAAATTTCCCTACATTTTGACAAGGTTTTGACATTTCTTTGTCGCCGAGATGAGACTGCGACTAGGTACCCGCGTTTACGTCTCTCCACACCAGAGCTGGGTCAGTCCATCTCGTTATACTAGTATTTATACAATATAACAGAATGGAAAAAAAGTCCTATTTGTTATACTGCTCAATATAACTTACGTCTCTTTGTCCACCCTTGCCCTCTCACCATCCCGCGGCCTGCCTGCAGCACCATCAACCAGCGGTCGACGAGCCGTAATCGCGGCGTCACCTAGCTGTAGCTGAGTCGACGTATTGGAGCTGCTGATCCGCTTTGGTTACGTGCTTACGTTAGGTTGACACCTGTTTGACGGCGAGGCAAAAGGCGATACGGTGATGATTTATTTCCGAATTGATATGTGTGCTTTGACCTTTAATCTTTCCTGCTCTTGGACCACATTCGTCCACTGTCCTTTTTTATGGAAAAACCCAATAACACTTTACCCGAGCTGGATGACCTTGGATCTCATAATTGTAAGTAACGCTTGCGACGACGACTAAAAGAATGATAAAAGCAGCAGTAATATTAAAAGGCTATCGAGTATTGAAAAACCGGGAAGTATGGCAGAAGAAAAGGGAGGCTTATACTCAGCAGTGGATGATTCCGATCTGAAATGATGACGATAATGATGAGTATTGAACAATCCCAAAATCAAGTCATTTATTCAAACTAGGCTGAGAATCAGCACTTTGTGAAGGTCAAACTTACATGAGCTACTCCCCCAGCGGTGGCCCAAAGGTGGTGGTGGTGACGTACGCCGTGGGTTCGAACCCAAGAATGAATGAATGAATGAATGAATGAATTGCACCGATCCCAGCGTGGTTAAACCAGACTCGATTAATCGAATGAACCCCAAGATTCGCACTAGCTCCTGTAGCCTCATGTTCATGGTGCTACAGCGACCATTGCATATCAAGGAATAGACCGGGGGGCGCGGTAATTGGTAGGGAGGACGTGCCCGTAGGATAGGGAAGGATTTAAGAGCCTACCGGATATGCATCCTAGAGCAAGCATTGGACTAGTGGAGAGATGGGTAATTATTATCTATGGATGGGCATCTTTTAACGACCTTGCCTCCAGGTTGGTTCAGGTCGAGCTTCATCGGTGAGACTTTTAGCGGTGTTCTACTGCTTTCTCGGTTCTTTTGTATGTCATTGCTCTGCTGTGATAAGTTGTGTTAGATGTTGCTGTTTTCAATGTGGTCGTCGGAGGTCTCGCTATTATCCGTTTCCGGTTTTTGTAAATCTCACAAGCAGCAATCTTGATCTTATTTCTGTTTTCCGGCGTATTCATTCAAAAATTGATTCTCTTGTCAAAGTACTTCATGTCCTGTTTTAAGTTGTCGTTCCATGTGTAGATAGGTCGGCCGACCTTCTTGGATTTGGCCGTGTACTGTATGCACTAGGGTTGTTTTGCGGTGCCTGTAAACATGCGCGATGTAACACATCCTGTCTTTCTTGATGCGTTTGGTTACTGTTTTTCCGTCTAAGATTTCATGCATTTTCTTTTATCTTGGTTTATTCCTAGAGTGGTTTTTTTTTTTGTGGTAGTAATCGATTTGGGGTTTCTCATGGCCTGTTCGCAACGATTTTTAATAGTGATTTTTCTGCGTAATGTAGATGCTATGTATGTTGTACGTAGGTATTTAATTTCATCACATGTTGGTATGCTTATTCCATTAAGATTGCTGTTGACTAATTCCATTTGGACATCCTTTCTGATTAAAATTGCAAGTCCCCGGTATGCTTTACCTGCGGGTCCAGAGAGCCGCCATTCGTGGTGTGTATAGTTTAACTGCCCCGTTGGTCTCGTGGTTGCAAGCGCGACTGCTGAGCGTGTGGTCCTAGGTTCGATTCCAGGATCGGACAATGTGTTATTGAGTTTTTCTATTGGGAATTTCTTAGTAGCAGTCCGGACTTTGGAAGTTGGCGGTTTAATACCCCCGTGTCTCGGAAAGCATGTAAAGCCGTCGGTCCTGCGCCTGATCTCTCTCCGGCCGTGTCGGATCTCCGTCCCATCGGACCATGATAGTACAGGAACGGAGAGTGTACCTGTGTCCGCGCGCACACTTGTGCATCATAATATCTCCCGCGTACCCGGCCAATCTCCGTTGAGATTGGCCACCGTGACCGAAATCGGTCGGGGAGGCTATTACTCGTATTAGTTGTATGCTCCTGAGTTCATATCATATCACATGAATGCCCCTATGTGAAAGTTCAGTTGTGTTTTGAGGTTTGGTTATTTCTTGAGTTAGATCTAACGGGTTGCTGTTGTGTAATGTTCGTCGTCGGTCCTGACACTGCTATCATAGTGCTTCTCTTTGTAACATCCTTGTAGAGCATGCGTATGTTAACGCTGCGATTAGAATATACTCTCTTTCTCAGAACGTCTCGTTAAAATGCGCGGTTATGTATTTTGTTATCCTGTGTTCCTGAGAGAGATTACTGTTAGGGAGAATTTCTTGAATATTATTAAGAATTCTTTTGTTTGTAGGCTGTCACAAGTGGTGAGCTCTCTCGACATGTGCAACTTGAGTTTGGTAACCACTATAGACCAGACTTGACAGGGGACCGTGTACCGTCTGAAATTTATGGGCTCGGTCTTTGTTTCTTACCAAAAAATTTTTTGTTATGCAAACTTGAGAGTTCGGGTAATGTTTTTTTTTTTTAGTTTTTTTTTTGAGCTGTTGGTGCAAATTTAATGCACGTGGGTATGCAGACTTAGCGTTAGAAACTTAGCGTTGGAAACTTTGTGTATTATGTCGACCACTATGAGCGTTAAAGTCGCCAAGAGTTATTAAAGTACATTTCCTTGGTTTTTGTCTGATGAAGTTTAATAAGCCTGTGAAGGGTCTGTTTTCTATAGATGTACAACTGTTGATGTGAGAATTGATTACATACAGATGAGCAGGCTTGTCATTTTCCCTGTTAACTTTAATAGTAGGTGACATCGCGTCTGTCACCTTTATCCTGTTAACTAATTCAATCTGAGCATCTTTTCTGATTAGAATTGCAAGTCCCCGATGTTTTTACCTGAGGTTCCATAGAGGTGCCATTCGTAGTGTGTATACATATACATCTGTGACTTCTTCTGATAACGATGTACACATTGGTGCTTGTTGTTCATACTGTGTTAATGAGCTAGATAAATTGAGGGCTGTTCGTATGAGACTGGGGTTTCGTGAGTTGACCTTTCTCTTCACTTGTGTTGTACTAGTTAATTATAGGCTTATTATGTAGTGTTGTTGTGACATTGTTCGATTTTTGCATTAGATCTATCGGGTTGCTGTTGTAGTGTTTGTCGTCGGTCATGACCCAGCTATCGTAATGCTAGTCCTTGTAGAGGATGTGTATGTTGCCGGGTACTGGTTGTGGTTCGCCGGTAGGTGCACGTGCAAATTTACCAGATAGAACTCGACTGCGGCGATTAAGATATCCTCTCCTCCCCAGAACGTCTTGTTAAACTGCGTGGTTATGTATTTTGTTATCCTTTGTTCCTGGGAGAGAATGCTGTTAGGAAGAATTTCTCGTATATTATTTAGAAGTGCTAGGCGGATTCTTTCGTCATCTCGATGCTCTAAAACATATGAAGCAAGATCCTGACGGACAGACACGTGGTCGAAAGTTAAACCCATTACATTATTTATTTGATGTGCTATGGCCCTGAATAGGCAGTTCCCGTCTTTTGTCATACGCACAATTGTGTCCATTTTAACAGAAAAAAACCCTTTTGTTTTTATGGTATTACAAGACCTGCTCTGCACACATGTGTTGTGTAGCTTTGGGTTTGAGAACCACTATAGCTGACAGGGGAACTTAACGCCTGAAATTTATGAGCTTCGCTATTTTTTGTTACTTAACCTTTTTTTTATACTTTGAGTCTAATTTTGCGAGCTTGGGTATACAAATTTGACTTACAATCTAGGAAATAGGTAGTTTGTTCAAGGCAGTTTTGGTAATTTAGTACAATGTTAAATTAAGAAAAGCGTGTAGTACTAATTCTAGAGCGATACCGTATTTCATGTTAAAATAATAGAGTGTATTATTTTATCCTTCGCTCCTAATTATAATATGAAGACATTTCCTTAAAGCCTATTTACTTACAATGATGTTAAATTCACGCGTGGCTTCAAAAGTCCAAATTAACAAAGCAAAACGCAGTTTTATACAGCCTCCAACGGAGATCCCTGAAATATATAATGGAAAGACCTCACCAAATCCACGTCGTCGATATTCTCGGCCGGAAGGCCTAGACCTCAGGCTTGTATATCAGGACCACACGTATGCCACTTTACCACCGTTTTAAGGTGTTTTAATTTGCACCCACAAAAACACTGCAAGCGAAACACCGTTCGAGTTTCAAGCTCAGAGTCAGCCACGTGTTGTGCACATTGCATCAAGTATAAACAAAGGCGGGTCACGACGCTACACGTCTGTCCCCTTCGGCGGTCACTATCCGAATCGCCGTGGGTTCGAACCCAAGAAGGTGTTTTATTTTGTGTAATTTATTTCATCACCACTGTTCTCAAAACGGTAAGGAAAACAAAGTGAGGAAACCGGCATGTCCTAGAACCAAAAATTATAAGACACTAGCGACCCGCCCCGGCTTCACACGGGTGCAATACTAATACTAAGTACAGGTATTTCAAGAATGCCAGCACGCGCCGCCGCGGCCGGTACCGCAGCAACCGCTATGTCCCTGCATTTTAAATCTGTAATATCTTCGAAAATATTCATTTAAATTACATGCTGTAAAGGGCCATATTTATCTATATTAAATGCACAATGTATTTAAGGTACTTAATTGGATAAGGATTAATGCTGTATTGCTTAAAATCGCTTCGTAAATAAGCCATTATTTCTCGTAAAAAGTAAAGGATAAAAAATGATTATTGTGGGTTATCCCTAAGAGATAGACATATACCATCGCGGACTTTTTTGTAGACCATTTTAAGGTGTACAATACTGTAGTACATTATTTTGACCTATCTCGTAGGGTTCAGCCAGCGTTTGAAAAGTAAGCGCAAAAAATGCGTTTATTTACGACATCACATGCATGCATGTATTATATATATAAACCTTTCTCTTGAATCACTCTATCTATTAAAAAAAACCGCATCAAAATCCGTTGCGTAGTTTTAAAGACCTAAGCGTTCAAAGGGACAGAGAAAGTGACTTTGTTTTATACTATGTAGTGATGTGACAACCACCAACCCGCGCTGGGGTCGCGTGGTGGATAATGGCCCATTGCCCTTTAAAAAAAGAGGAGGCCTGTGTTCCAGTCGCAGCAGTGGGAACATTAACGACTGATTATGATTACATTAACGACTGATTATGATTACATTGACAAATATGCTTCCTCAAAATGCCCACCGAAGAAGCAGCAAATCCACGGACAAAGTTGACGAGAAAAACCTTCACGACCAAAATTACTTCACCGACTCAACCATTCTCTATTGAATATCAGAACCTTGTATCTACCAAAATGGGTGACGATAAATATAAAACATACTCTAGTGTACTATAAAAAAACGACCAAGTGCGTATAGGACTCGCATATGAAATGTTCCGTACCACTGTACAATATTATAAGTATTAGATGGACGTTTTTATGTATTGCCATTATTGAAATCGAGCAAAAATCCCTTTGTCACATCTTATTCTTCTTTTCGTGTCGATGGTACTCTTCTTCAATATTTTATATTGTTTGAGCCCAGTAGGTGGCCACGTTGATTGCGACATCAGTTTTAACTTAATTTTTAACTTTATTATGTTTTTATTATTTCTTAATTTAGCGGCCCTTATAGTAGGTAGGTACACACTATGTAAAAATGTTGTGTCACTCTGTTACGGTTCAAAAGATACAGGCCTGTGACAATCGGAGACGGACGTAACCGTATAGACATACGGATGAACCAACAGCGAAGCCTTAGTAAGTAATAGGATCCCGTTGGCACCTTTTGGGTACGGAACCTAAATAAAGTAACATTTTACGACAGTATATTGACGTGTTTCGGCTTAAAATACTAGATTTTCTCGGCTTTTTCTACGATACACTTAAACGCCCATTTTTTTCGCCTCATTTCGTTATCCCTAGCGCCTGGGCGCAAAATATGAGGTTCGGAATACCTTTCCCATATTTTTTCGTCTAATAGTATGATCAGGATGTCATAAGACGGAATTTAGGGACGTTATTTCATGTTTTCCTTTCGTGTAAGCTAGTTTTGTCTAGCACTAGAAGAATTAGTGTCCGAATATGAGCGATCTTTCAAGTTTCCACTTTTTGGTTTTCCGTATAAATGAGCGACAAATGAACGCGACTATTACTTAGTGTGCATACACACGAGCCACGTCTACGGCAGTGGAAAATCCGTCGACGCCAGCCGTCGACGTGTTTGCGGCTGCCGTTGACAACGACGCCAGCCGCTAACACGTCTTTGTCTTCGAATTCGTATTTGAGTTCGGTGCTCAAATACACGAGCGGCATGTAGTCGAAGGTAACCACTGACACGCGTAGTTGACAGCAGACGTCGACACTCCTCAATGGATGCAGTTGCCTCTACCCTTGCCGCGGGTCGTGTATGAGCACTATTAGGTATTAGAACACAGCGTTAAAGGTTAGTACTAAAGTCATATTTTGAACATGCCCGGTTTTAAATTGATTAAGTCTTAATCAAGAAAGCGGGTTCTTGAAAATCTTAAGACATCCTAAAACAACTCATAACATAACGCCTGTCCTCGAGTTAGCTACGCTTTAGTTCAAAATGTAAGGGGGCGAGCCTGTTGGGAAGCACAAATCGGGCAGCTAGTGCATTTGTGATGAAAAAGTCCAATAATTATATGTGACTCGGTGGTCGAACCCACACGTTATTCAAATTTAAGATAGAATTAACTTTTAATGTATTTAATACTTAGCTACCTAGTTCTTAAGTCTAATGCCTGATTTCACTAACTTCTAGTAAAGGAAGCTTCTTCTGCTTCTAGTAAGCAAACACAAGTTTCATATTTTGTTTCTCAGTGAGCGATAAGCTACGAAATCTACATTTTTGACACTCGTCTATGGTTTTTAAGTCAGGCAAACTGTATGAATTGTCAAAACGTTACGCATCGTCGAATCTGTGTCGTAATTTTAGTGGCTTTTGTGGACAGGATATTAATTTAGATTTGTTACAGTTGTAATGGCAATTATTTCATTTGGTTTAAATAGGTTTTTATTTTATACTAGCTGCGCCCCGCGGTTTCACCCGCGTAAGTTTCGATCCCGTGGGAATATCGGGATAAAAAGTATCCTATGTGTTATTCTGATGTATGAGCTATATTACTGTACAGTTTCATCAAAATCCGTTCAGTAGTTTTTGCGTGAAAGAGTAACAAACATCCATCCATCCATCCTCACAAACTTTCGCATTTATAATATTAGTAGGATAGATTTTTTTATATTTTGTGATGTATGTGTAGCCTTTGTAGACTGTAGGTAGATTTATAGACCATTTTTTATTTTGTTAAGTACCTGGTACTAGATAACAGGCCTACACTGACAACACTAATTTGAAAACATTGTAAAAGGCATTTATTTTTAAAAGAGTTTCGTGCCGGCTCTGCTCCATAGGAAATGACAAATTGGATCCATGAAGGTTTATGTGAAATAAAATATATTTTGATATGATTTTGAGTCATCGCTTTGTAGTTTGTGACACATTTTTGCGTAGTAACTGCTTCAGTTTTACACAGTACATTCCTAGGTCTAAAGTTAGTGAAACAACCACTAATCTCCCACTTACCATACGCCACATCAAACCTCATAAAACAACCATATCTTAGGCCTTAGCTGCAGTCCGGCCGTCGAGAGAATGTTTTCCTGTCAGTGCAACAATTCTTGTAGCTGATAAAGATCAAATACGCAACACACATGCCAAATTTTATATGTACCTCGGACCTCTATAATAAATTAAATAATAAAGAAAACATCTACTCCTTAAATCACAGTAACTGCAAGAAAATCCTTATGGAGGCTCTTTAAACTATGTCCTATGAAGATACACAGAAGTTATTAAGTGTGCCAAAGTAAATATTGTTCGTATTATATAATTTTAATTATTTATTATACTCGTTTGTATGAAACTGTCAGGTGTCAAGAAGGTATTCTCTCGTCGATCGCACTCTTCGGTACGCTTAAATTCTCAATCTATTTTCCTCCCTCGACATCAATTCCTGACACAAACTGGTCTGACATTAAGATCCCTATCCCTCTCGTAACAACTTTACGTAGGAGCTCAGTGTCTTATCTTTCAAACTTTTATTAACTTCACCAAGAGTAATTAGGAGCTCGAATCTCGAGAACAGACAGTCCGAGGAATCCCGCGTAGAGAATGGACGATTAACCTTATTCGTTTTTTTTTGTGGTCTATAAGATGTGGTTTTAATGGTTGTTTCCATGTTTGTTGCTATAGATTGGGCAATGGTTACGATAAGTACACTTTATCTGTTCCGACTCAAATGAGTGCGTGCACTACTTCAACCGGCGTCGTCTGAGGACTTCTGATAACCGGCACGCACTTACTTTTCTTACTCTATATGTTTGGTTCAATCGGCCAAGTTCGGCCGAAGACGTACGAACATAGTTCGACCGATGATGGATTAGGTGTAGGAGTTTTATAAGGCGTGCGATTAGAGAGACCTCTGCATCAGCAGTGGACTGCTTTAATATTAGCTGGTGAAGATGACCCTGATATTAAGAATTTTGATTATTTTTTTCTGTTGGCAAGTAAACTAATAAAATAATAATAAAAAAACGTTTATTTTCTCCACCACTTAATGAAATATGATGTTGTGAAGACTGCAGCCTGTAGTAGGAATACCTATGCTACAGGTCTCAAGGTTTCCAAACTACACAGACCAGTCACAATGATACAAACGTCTACTAACAGATGATAATGATAATGGGACGAAAGATAAAAAACAAAAATCCAAAGCAAATAATGAATTAAATTAGATAGCAAAGCAGGGAGTGTGGGTGTGTGAGTGTGGGTTTGGATGAGTGAGTGTGGGCGCGTAGTTAATAAAGGTTATATTTTATAGTGTTATGGTCTACACAATTCACACACAAACAACTCAGTAACTTGTATACAGTGTATCAACGCGCAACCTTTTACCATGGATTCACGAACCTGCGTTGAAATTTTTCGTTAATTATAAAAAATAAAATAATCTGTTCCAAACATTATAACCGCGTTGGTTGACTTTCCTATAAAACAGCCTTTTTTTGACAACCGACGAAAAATTTCTAAGCTAGGGGAATACGTCTAGTATCATGCTACGAATAAGTAATAAGTCAGGAAGTCTAATTCAGAACAAATTCCACAGAAAAAGTGGCCCTACTTCAAACCAAAACGACGTATGATTCAAAATACGAATCACTTCCGAGGTTACAAGAAGACATGCTTGGTGATTGGTTTAAATTCAGAATGAAAGCCGGGATTGATTCGCGCGCGTTCTGCAATGTCTGCTATGACAGCCGAGTCATAGTGACGTGGACGATGTTATGCAATAAGTGCACCGGACCAAGTCAATAATAAAAGAATATTATTGTACAATGTTTTTTTTATATATTTTTTTTGGGTTACTTTTTACAATCCAATGAACTCTATGTCCTGCGAAATATGATTAATTTATTAAGTTTTGGTCCAGAAGACATTAAAGAGAATCTTTCAAAACAGATACAGCACTTTTGTGTAACATGGTATATCGACTGTGAACTGGCAACCGGTCCTATCTCAATTTTTTGATGATTTCACTTTTTAATGCCATTTTATACCATTTAACACTCCACATCGTTGCAAGAAATCCTAACTCAAATACATTTAAATTTGGCGCCAGGATTGGCTTCATTCAAAAATTCCTGTTTGTTCTTAGGTTGATTTAAGTATATTGTCTTATCTCAATTTTATATTGGAAGGAAGCATTATAATGTTACTTTTGTTTTTAATTACATGTACAATAAAAATATTTAAAAACTACGTATTTTTATTTAACACGCGAGATGCTGTATAAATGATGCTAACATGTTTTTTCTTCGTCCTGTAAAGTTGTCAAAATTGAGATAGTACCTGTTGCCAGTTCACAGTCGATATACTTTTAATCATTTATAAAAATCTTTTTCGTCAAAATGAACGGAACATACTCTGCTGGCTTTCACAGGCATCCAGTTGTACTCTTGTCTTTCTAGCTTAACTGAAGCTATCCACTTATTTTGCCGAATTGGATCGGCAGGGAAACTAAAAGAAAACAAAATAAGCAAAATAGAATAATGTTCTAAAAATACCTAAATTTTAAGGGTTTACTTTTCAATATTTAATCAAGAAGAAAAGAAAACTTAAATTGTAAAAAAATTACTGACTTCATTTTGCATAGTATTGACCACCTTGGTTTGATAACGTATTTGAAAATCTTTGAATATAATTATAATTTTGCTACTAGTTACCAGTGAAAAGTGATCCCTGCATATTTTAATCTTGTATGGTTCCTGCACCACTTCACAACACATGCTGGCATGATGATTCACAATGATAAAAACGAAAACGTACGCGAAGTGCTCGCTTGCAAGAAAAATGTCCGACTGATGACGCGCTGGGTACAATTTTTAAGCCCCGCCTACTTGGGCCTAATATTTGTTTGGTCATTCTTTTATCGTAGTTACATTTCCTGACTTATTACTTATTCGTAGGTATCATGTGCTGAATTCATTGTTACAGTTTGCGCGTCTTTGTCCCGCCACCCTGTATAGTTAAACAAATTCCACGACCTTGAGGCATTCAGCCGCAAAACCATAATAAAGAATTAAAAAAACATAATATATTGGAAATAATTGTCGCTAGTACCTAATTCATACTTATTTTGCGAAACCAAACTGCTGGTTGACACTTCCCGTGACCCAAGGGCTTTTACCTTGGCCAGAGGCTAAGCATTGCCATACAACGCGGCAATGCCGCCAGTCTCCCGAAACAGTAAAATTTTCCCAATCAACTTTGAACCTTACACTTTAACGATAAAGTTGAAAATCTATTAAAGAAATTTGACAGATTGTAGTAGCTTGATGTGCTGGCGTGTGTGACGCGAAAGATTTTTTCGACGCCATACTTTATTTAGTTAATTAATAGTTTTAGTAAGGTCAGGTTATTATATTTCATTAGTTTGTTAGTTAACCCTTAAGAGCCTACACTACTTCAGCTAAAATTCACTCTTTATCTCGCTCGCACGATACTGGTCGCAGACAGAGTGAGAGCGAGACAGAGTGCGGTGCTAGGCGGCAGGCAGCGCCAATAGTTTAGGTATTTGCTTTTTACGGTGAAAATAATGGTAATTTAAAAAAAGTAAATAACATAAGATCTGCTTTATAGTTAGTTCGGTTAGAATACAAAGTTTCATGATCTAATTTGAAGTATTTTTTTAATACCAGCGGTTTATTGTTCGGTTTGGAGGTAACTTTGGATTTTTTTTCTATCGAGAAAATTTTATGAAATCGTGTTTTCGTCTAACATAGGACCTAGCATTAATCCTCAACTTTACCATATATTTATTTCAAAATTAATGCTGCAGTATTTTCGACATAACGGAGGATCATGCTAAGCCATTTGAGGTAGTATAGGCCCTTAACGCCCCTCGACGTAATAACAATAATAATTGTACTGTGTCTCGTTCAGTGTCTTTCAATGTGTTAATTTAGTATAACAAGATTATCCAATGCCTACTTAATAGTTTCATATTTACGCATTGTAGATTAAAGTCGCAGTTTTAATAATAGGTTTTATAGATGTGAATGTTACTCTTACTGTCTGTGTTATATTTTCACGCCTTAACGGATTTCATAGGAATTTGGCACAGAGAGATAAACATCTAGGTTAGCAGAAAGCATATACTTTTTATCCCGGTGGTACGTTTCCTTGAGATAATTTCCGATCTCCACGAGCAAGAAACGACGGGCAAAAGCTAGTTGATAGATTATAATCAATCCAGGTAATAAAACAGCTATCGCGTCCCAAACAAAATAGTAATAAATATAATTCCAATAAAAACGGACAGTTCTCATAAATATGTATAAATTTTCATAAATTTCCATCGTTTCATCTCGTCCGATAAAATAAAAAATAAAACGATACTACCGCAAAAAATGTCGTTTATTATTCTCTCGAAAATTTACAGGTGAAAACTTACCAAAAAAAATACAGGCGAAAAGGGTTTCGATAAATTTTATTCGCGATACAAAATAGTGAAATGAAAACAACAGGAAAATAATGGGAAAAAATCGTTTTCTCATTATCCAAAGGTTTCGTGTTCTGAATTTATTATTTCGACAGTAAATTGTCCGTCTGTCTGTAATTCCATGGTCGGCCCCTATTTTAGGGTTCGCTACAAAAAGCAGTCATTTGGAAACCTAATAATGCTCTGCTTTGTCACGAAACAAACGTCATTATTTTTCTTAGGCACGGAGATGAATTAAAATGATATATTTTATTTTATTAGAGTTTTTTTTTTGTATATTTGTCATTTATACAAAAGAATACAGGATTATTCATATTAAATAGCAACCAAAAACCACTAAGGTTTAAACTTGTGCTATAATGAGGCTCTCAATATCGTGCTATACAATGAAGCATTTTATATGTATGCGTTATTGTCGATACAATTAATGACATCTTTAGGTCTTTATATAGTTACAATCAATCAATCAATCAACTCAGCCTATCGCAGTCCACTGCAGGACATAGGCCTCTCCCAGGCTGCGCCACAACACCCTGTCCTCCGCCTTCCTCATCCAGTCCATTCCAGCCACTTTCTTTAGGTCGTCCATCCATCTAGCTGGGGGACGTCCCACAATACGCTTGCCGATACTCAAGAACTCGTCTGCTCCACCGGCCATCAGTCCTTCGACAAACATGGCCAGCCCACTGCCACTTCAGTTTGCTCACTCTGCAAGCTATGTCGATAGTTACAATCATTCCTACATAATACATAAGTAAAGTAAATTATACTGCTTTTCGTTTTTAGACTGATTTTTTTGGGTGTGGTATTGAAATATATAGTAGGTACGAGTCTAGTCTATGTGGTTTATCTTTCTTGTGCCATTCAGCAAACCTGGTTTCTGCTCGTGCAGTTTTGTGACCTTTTACAAGACTGTAACTGGCTGTAGATATTGTCATTCTTCAAGGTTATCAGAGGGACAATTCTCGTAATTTTAAGAATGTTCACGTGCAGTCTGATCTCAGTCTCAATCTGTTAAAAAATATCTCTAATTTCCCTACATTTTGACAAGTTTTTGACATTTGTTTGTCACTGAGATGAGACTGCGACTAGATTTTGAATATTTTAAATTACGAGAATTGGGTATGTAAAGTTTTTTTCAGGTATTTTTTTTATATTTTTAATTTATAGATTTAGTTATTTTATGCAACTAATTTCAAAATTTTGGTTTTCTAAGCAGCCATTAATTTTAAATAAATTTTCTAAATTCTGCTTCAAAAGTAGGCTGAGGAGTTCAATATCTATGCCACGTATAACACAATAATAAAAATTCTAAATTTGACGTTTTTTGCTTGACATCAGAAACTTCAAGCATGACACTAGACAGTTTTAGAGGTGGGAATGTACGACATAATCGATTGAACATTTATTTAATACAGTTATTAATTTTGTATAGGGATAAGTGGAAGGAGGGAAGGGAGGCCTTTGCCCTGCAGTGGGACAGAAATGACTAATACTTCATAATTTAATTAAATAATAAGTATTATTAATATGTCATTATTAATATGTCATTATCAAAATCAAACCAATAACAAGCAGCTACAGTACCTAGTTATATTTGCAAGTTTCCAACACCATTTGTGGTTACAAAATAGTTCGAATGATTTTATACTTAATATTATTATTTAAAGGGAATGCATTTTATTTAAGCTATCATTATAATGATCGATTAACAATAATTCAGAATTCGGGATTTAGATTTTTTGTGTGAATAGATTTTCAATGTTTGATTTGAATCGATTCAAAGGCCGAAATTTTCGCACGACTGCATTACATATATTATTATGGTCATCCCTATAGTTGACATTATATGACTAACTTTTTATCCTATGATGAGAGGAGGCACCGAAAGTATTCTCAATCTGCTTACTTGTGACGTCATTTGGAGGTCAAATGAAAGTCAAGTGGTATTAAGTGTTTATGTTAAAATAAACTCCATCTTATAATTTTAAGCGCTAAAAATAGAAAAATTAAGTTAAGAAACCTTAAATCTCGAAATGGTTTGGGAATCAGCGTAGGATTTTTTTTCTTTACATACCGAATTGGCCTTCTGGTACAAAACTTGACACTTAAATCTTGAAAAAAGCAAGAGTAAAGTTGAGGTAGAAACTTCTTCATTTCCGTTAGCCGATATTGTCCCACTGCTGAGAAAAATGCTGGAAATGCCTCTCCTATATTCTTCCACCTTACCTTAATACTTCTTAGCATTCTTATATTAATTTAATTCATCTGCCGAGCCTTTTCCCAACTATGTTGTGGTCGGCTTCCAGTCTCACGGAATGCAGCTGAATACCAGAATTTTACATTGAGTGACTGCTTATCTGAGCTCCACTACCCAGTTACTGGGTAATACGGCACCCCTTGGTAAGACTACTTTCAGGCTTCTGACGACCCATAACGATTGTCAAAGATCCATGAATGACAGCCGGGTCCAACGGCTACGTGCTTTCCGAGGCACGAAGGTGTCTCATGTACGCACAAGTTCTTGTATAATTACTATAACGTAAATGACTAATGTTCTTTTGATCAGTAAACAAAAAAGGATGTTCATCTTTTCAGAGCCAACATACATCTCAAAAAGCCTCTTACATACGAAACAATGATCTACTCACTTGCCAAACTAAATATCTACAGAACCCTTCTCATGAATTCAACTCTTACCCCACTGCGTAAATTTGTCGCGTACGGGAAAAAACACTACAAATCTTTTTGAATTGATTCCTTTGTAGCTGCCAATGGCGTTCAGTGTGGTTTTGATGCCACAAATTGAGTGTTTTATAGGTTGACGTTTCGAATTCACACATTGAATGAAGATTGGTAAAAAACCTATTGGGCAATTTAAAACCATTGATATGTTGATGCATTTACTCACTTCATTCTTTGAGTCCATTGTTAATTAAATACAGGGTCAAAATAAATTAGCTAGATAAACTTCGTAGATGTGATGGCTATCGATATCTATACTAATATTATAAAGAGGAAAGATTTGTATGTATGTTTGTAACGAATTGGCTCAAAAAGTACTGGACCGATTTTAAAAATTCTTTCACCATTTGAATGCTACATTATCATTGATTAATATAAGTTTTTTTTTTTTTCTTTTTTTTTCCACCCGTGCGAAGCCGGGACGGGCCGCTAATCTAAACATAAACATGACAAAACGAAAATAATATGATTTTTTTGGGAGTTATGACGTCAGCTCTTAGTTTAGTTACTACAAGTATTAGTTTAGAAAATCTGGTTTTTTTTGTTGGTTCATAGTGTTGTGTATTGATTTAACCATCGTATATTTGAAGTTTACCCGGAAAAAAACTGATTTTCAATAGGTACTCAAACTGCAATATCTGCGAGTGACCCCTAAAAATCATCAAATCAATTTTGTTGTTTGTTTTATGATATTTAAATCGACACCTGCAATTTAAAAGATTGTAACTCACTTTTTAATGAAAATTATTGTAAGTCATAAAAACATATAAAATACATAAAGTAAACAACATAATTAGTAAACAACATAATTATTAGTCATACAGCAAAGTAGATAATCCCTTTTTACTTATATTTACAAAATTGGAAGACGGTAGGACTTTATAGGAACAAAGAGAATATGTTGAATGTTTAAATCGCTATCCTGAAAAGTAGTGAAAAATGAGTTACAATGTTTTAAATTGCAGGTGTCAAAATATCGATACCAACCACGTCTGCGGAGTTTCGCTAGCTAATTAAATTTGACCAAGTAAAAATAAATAAATAAATCGATTTGGTTTCCTGGATGACTAGATGGGAGATGTTTAATACACTGGTTATTTTTCGTTACTGCTCCAAATTGTCTTTATTTAATGCTGTAAATATTACAACCTAGCTTTTATAGGTTCGAAATTATCCCGTACTAATGGAATAAAAGTAATAATGTCCTAACGCTAAATTTCAACAAAATCGATTTAGTCGTTCAGACGTGAAAAGGTAACTCAAACAGACAGAGTTACTTTAGATTTTCTTTAGCTTCTTTGGCAAGCACTTTTTCTTCAATCGGTCCGTCATTACTGGGGATTGTGGTCACTAGACCCCTTTGGATAATCTGCCTCCATCGATTCCGGTCACAAGTTTCCATAATCACCTGCCGAAATTAGATTGAGGACGTGGCTTCTTCTACAAGCACACTCCATCTATAAACTGCATTTTAAATCATTGTAATGCTGCCGAATCGAAAGTGCCGATCCGAAAAAATGCGTAGCCCCCTTACATAACTAAATGTCTATCTAATCTAACTAGCCTGTATTGTTCCATAGAAAAGGCACGCTCTCCCTTTTCCACACAATTCTGTCTTTTGGGAATGCCGGTCAGTCCCTACGGTAGGAATCAAATTCGTCCCGTCATATTCGTCTTGGCCTACCGCGATGGCATCGTGCAAAAAGTGGGACCAAATCATTGGTCCTCTTAGCCTAATTGTCATCTGACATGCGGCAAAAATGTCCCAGCCAGTTCCACTTAAGTTTAAGTTAACTAAATGTATGTACTTTATTTTGTCATCATTCCCAAACGGTGCCTTCAGACATACATTCCACTATCATCTATCAACCATATCGGTTAACCTGCCCAGCACAGATACCAAACAGCCAATGACAGACGATGCTTTGAGCACTATTAGATCACAGGATAACGTGAGTATTGCGGGTATCGGTAACTGAAACTCTGTGATTACGAATCGAAATCTGATTTCCCTATTTCCCTGTAAGATATTATACACAGTCGCTGTGGTTTTAGAGTGTTTCACTTGTGTCGTGAACAAAGCATACCTATTGTTATGCTCTGTTCTAAAACAAATGGGTGACAATGTAAACTAATGGATCGTCTGACAATACACGACAGGTAACTTTTGAAAGCAAATTGTAGTGGCACTTACAAAGCGAGTGATTTGATTATTTTGAATACTACGTTTTTCATTTGACAATTGAGGTTAATTTTAGAACCTCTATTGTAGTCGATGATTTTTCAATTACAATTTAATAACGTTATTCAAATAATAATTGTTAGAAAATTGTTAGGTTTTAAAAATTAAACCTTCAAAATACAGATGAAGGTATTACTTATTTCCTTGAGTGAGTGATAACGTAAACATTTTAAAACCTGAACACGGTTTGTTTACACTTTCATCAGATACTTTCGGAACAGACTTATATTCATCTTGTTTAATACTATATATGTTATGAAATACTAGCAGAGCCCCTCGATTTCACCCGCATAAGTTTTCGGGTGCCAAAGGAGACGGGCGAATCTGGGCCTGACGTTACACAAATGAAACATTTATCAATAATTTTTTCAGTTTTTTTTGTAGTTAATCATGAAATATTAAGCAGTTTTATCATGGCATATGAAATTAAATATTTATTGGAAAAAATACTGACTTCCCTTATTTTCACTTTTAAACAATGTTGCCAGATGAAATAGGTAAATTAATCGATATTTAAAAATACAAATAGAAAAAAAAACAATAAAAGTGATTCAGTGTTTTCTTCTTTAGTTAAGTTTAAAAAAAAAACATTTTTTTTTAATATTGGTGGTTTCCCAGTGACACAACAACGTTTCTAAAAAAATCGTAAGAATAAATAATTTTAAATCGATTTCACAATAGATCATCATTTGTTTTAATATTCAGGCAACACATTGGAATTCATGTCAATCATGTCAATGTCACGTCAAACACAAACGCTAACTAAACAATTTGCTTCGTCGGTTGGCTCACAAGAGACTCAGGAGTTTGCGGTGGTAGTAGATATTTTATTTTCTGTCGTGTTTTCGTGTGCTGTAGTAATTATTATTCGATTAGTATTATTTTGCGACTTTGGCTACTTAAAAAGGATTCTGACGGGTATTACTTAGACTAACGACCCACGCATTTCTTACAACGGACTAAATTATCTGGCCTACTTGACTTACCTCAGCAGGCTCAGCCTCATGTACTGGATTTCTAAGAAAAATACAATGAGTGATCAAAATAGTCATTTTAACAACTGCGGCATAGCTACTTGGTGGCGTAATTCTTCTATAGGATTACATCAAATAGAAGACGAAGGCATTCTTTCAGTTATACAGCAATGCCAAAAACCATTAAAAGAAGTATTTTTAATTCATACTCCCGCTGCTTTTTATAATTTTCTCAAACCTCTAGAATCTAGTTGGTAAGTTGCAATGTGTGAATTTCCTACGATGAAACCTGTTAAATTCTAGTCTACAATAAAGTCTGATAATTATTTTCTCAAATAATAATGTGAGTGCTCGGTGTAAGAATAACTTATAAGCTTATGTTGTTTCTGTATAAAACCAATAATACCCCGTATTTTTTTTCTACCATGGAGAAATTGTAAACTTTTTAGTTTTTTTTAAACGGTATTAGTATCTAAATTAAATAATGCAGTAATCGTTACTGTAACGTCAGGCCCAACTTCCTATGAACTTTCGCCCGTCTCCTTTCATCCAAATCCGTTCAGTAGTTTTTCCGTGAAAGAGTAACAAACATCCATACATCTATACATTCTCACAAACATTCGCATTAATATTATTAATAGGAAAGCAATAATATGTAAATTTGTGCTCAACTGTTACTAATGACACACAATTACTTTTTCTATTATTACCTTTCTTACAAATTCTATTAAGCTTATCGAGTTAAGTTTCAATAAGGCGACTACCAATTTTAAATAATGTGGACGTGTTATATAGCAAAAGTTTCATAATACCTATACCTATTAAATAACCTGGACCAACCCTTACAATAAAAGACGAAAGACATAATTACGAAAAGTAATAAAAAAAAACATTGTCGTAACAGCAAAGTTTAAGAAAAGCATATGTAAAGCGACCCCTCATTCAAATAGGTCGCCTTCGTTATAAAAAAAATCTTCACACTTCTTAGGCTTAAGTTAAAGCGGAAACATACTTAGGTAACGTTGCAAGAGCGTCTTTAAAAGAACGTTACAGATTTCCTAGAAAAAGTTTGCGCTTCGCTTTTTTTTCTTTAACTTGAACACGCGTTGATGAGATCTAATATAGAGCTGTTACGACCATGGAAGTACTCGCTTATTTTTTATTATCATGATGACCAAATTATAGATTTTAAACGATAAACTGTAAAAAATTTAGAAAGAAATAAAAACTTTTTGACCGGAGACAAGGTCCTATACAACAAACAATTTACAATTAGGTACAATTTATAAGTTACAAATTCGTAGATCTTACAAGTGCGTGTATCACAAAACTCTAAGATACACAATTATAATGGGAAACCCTTACAAATATGTAAATTGTATGTAAAAGTCTTCAATATTGTAACATACATATTCGTAATTTCTGTGTTACGCATTTTTTCTACAATTTAACAATTTTGTAGTGTTGTAGAATCCTATAAAATTGTTAAACTGTATAAAAAATTGCGTGAAGTTTTGTGGAAGCCTTATCTCTGTGTGAGTTACCTATTCAGTGACGCGCCATGCGTTTTAATTCGGAAACACGAAGATTACCGAAGCACATAACTTTTCTGCTTTAACTGTATCTCGTTTTAATATTTAATTTACTCGAACACGTTTCCACTATCGTTTCATCATTGAAGACGTGTCAATTTTGCAATTTGTCAGTTCCTGCCGTGGTTTTAGTAGTAGTTATTAACCAATCAGCAAATTAACAGCGGGTTGGACTACCCAGTGCCCAAGATTCGCTGAATTTATGATAGACGTCATAATTTCTTTACCACTTTTGAGAACAATTCTCAGTAAATTAAAACTCCAATATGGTTAAAACTATCTAACAGTGACGTAGACAAATATACCTTGTCGTTTTATAACGTGCAAGTGTCATTCAACCTTAGTGATAAAGTCATTACGAGGTCGACAATACATAAATTGTACTACACAAAAATGCGTTTTAGAAGTTTCTTTGTTTTATAGAAAATACATGAATTACCATACGATAATATACTAGAATTTAGTACTATTAATATCTAAACTCGTCCCTAAGGTGCAGCGCAGACGACAGACTATCCGTGATGCACTTTTTAGTCTGTGAAAATAGAACCTATGCAATTATATGCAGTAACGCACACGACGCGCAAAAAGTCCGGCGCACAAAAAATCCGTGTAATTCGGGCAGACCGCGCCGCGCCGCGCCGCGCCGCTCCGCACAAAAAAAGTGTGAAAAAAATTGAACGTTTGCTTCAACGCGCGGTAACGCAGACGGCGCACACTTTAGTCGGCAATCTGCATTTGCTAGGGGTGGACGTAACGCACGCGATCTATTATCATGGCGCGATTTATTATCAAAATAATACTTCGCGATCTCTGCACGATTTCCATAGCGTCTACGTCCCTACAGCTCTGCCGACAGAATAATCGAAGATGTGCATCGTGTGCGTTGAGTCTGTGAAAAATCCGCGACCGACTTTTTGCGCGCCATGCAGACTTTTTGTGCGTCGCAGACTCGATCGCACAAAAAGTGTGCCGTCTGCGCTGCACCTAATTTCCCTATTCCTGCATAGAAGAGGCACACGTCTGCAGCTTTTGTAAGTCCATTGAAACCATATTTCAAATGGCACCAACTGTCCCGACCCAACTAACCGAGGTAAATAGTTCACTATTCGTCCACAATGAACTAACTATGTCTGACTGCTAAATGCACAATTATTATGATATTCTAACCACCAGTGTACCGCTGTACATGGCTTTATTTCAGGTAATTTATCTTGTGAATTGCTGTGGCCTGCGGTTTTGATTGAGTGTTTATTGTTTAATTAGTTAGGTATTGTTCTATAATACCTGAATTAACACACAAAAAAAAAACAAAATAAATAGGTATTTTGTCTTATTTTTGGGTACTAATCTAGCTGATATCAGACGCTTTACTCGAGTGAATGTTTTTCATCGTCATATGCCAACAGCAGTCCACTGCTGGACATACCTAAGCCTCTCCGATTGCACGCCAGTTAGCTCGCAATTTTATTTTGTGAATAGCTGTGGTCTGCGATTTAGAATGCGTGTTTATTATTTAGGTAGTGTTCTACCTGAATTAACATACAAATACAAAACACAAAAAAGAAAAAAAACATTATTATGTCTTGTTTTTAGGTTTAGAGAAAATAGTAAAATGTATAGCAGACAGAACAGAAGGAGTATATTGAAAATAAATGAGATAATATAAAATACAAATAAAACTTAAATATCCTTTTTTCCACAACAGACGTTTCCAGTCAACAACCCAAAAATCACCATGGCAACGACATACATATGTACAGATTATAATGTGATGAATGTGATGAAGCTATGGAAAAAGTATTTACCCTACATCACCCCCCTCCAGAGACCGTCAAGGGCGATAAAAATCAGCAAATCTGACATGACGACCAGAGCGAGTGGTATACTCTTTGCTACTGCTAGGTGGAGTGACTTCTTCTGGGTCAGCTTTGTCTGCCAAAATGAAAGCTGGCTTAAGGCGGTCAATTGAGACCGTGACCTCTCTGTCCTTGATTAATAATCTGAAGACTTTGTCTCCCCTATGCAGAACTTTGTGAGGACCTGTGTACGCTGGTTGTAGCGAGCCACGTAATGCGTCTTCACGAAGGAACACGTGATCAGTGGTCTGCAGATCCTTAAAAACGAAAATTCTGGTCTTGCTGTGACGGGATGCTGGAGTTGGTTGCAGGTTTTGAGCAAATTTACGAATACGCGCAATGAAATCTGTGACGTCGGTCGTTCCTTCGTCACTAGGAGTGAAAAATTCACCCGGGAGCCTTAGCGGTTCGCCGTATACAAGTTCGGCTGAAGACGCTTGGACATCCTTTTTGAATGCGCTCCGTATACCAAGCAATACCCACGGCAATGACTCTGTCCACTTGTCATTTGCATGGCACGTGATGGACGCCTTGAGTTGCCGGTGAAATCGCTCCACCATGCCATTACATGCCGGATGATATGCCGTTGTCCGCTTGTGCTGAAAACCAGCCAATTTGGACAACTGTTCGAACAGGGCCGACTCGAACTGTCGACCCCTGTCCGTGACAATGTCTGTGGGACAGCCAAACCGGGCAATCCATCCGGATAGCAGCGCTTTAGCTACTGTCTCGGCAGTTATGTCGACGATAGGTACGACCTCCGGCCACCTGGTAAAACGGTCGACTGCCGTCAGACAGTACCTAAAGCCTTGCGAAATTGGGAGCGGGCCCACAAGGTCGATGTGGACAGTGGTGAACCTTGCACGTGGAAGGTGATACGACCCTAATGGCGCAGAAACGTGTCGGCTCACTTTGGCCCGCTGGCACTCAAGACAAGCTCGTGCCCACTCCCTGCAGTCCTTCCTAATGCCTGGCCAAACGAAGCGCTCTGCGATTAATTTGGCAGACGCTGACACACCAGGGTGGCTGAGGGAATGCAGGCTATCGAAGACTTGCTTTCGCAGCATTACGGGCACAAATGGTCTGGGGGGCGTTGTACTGACGTCACAGTACACATATGTACGCTCCCCTGGGACCTGCACCTTCTCCAAAACCAACGATGAGCCTTCCTGGAGTAGCTTGGACAGCTCCGGATCCGAAGTTTGCGATTCCGCGAGAGTGTTGAAGCTGACTGGTACTTGTAGCGCTTCCACGCGAGATAAGGGGTCAGCTACGACATTGTCCTTGCCGGAAATGTGCCTCATGTCGGTGGTGAACTGGGCAATGAAGTCAAGGTACCGGAATTGCCTGGGCGAGCAGTTTTTCTTCCTCTCGTGGAATGCGAAACTTATCGGCTTGTGGTCCGTGTACACGACGAAGTGTCTGGCCTCGAGCATATGGCGAAAGTATTTGATGGCCTCGTAAATGGCCAGCAGTTCCCTGTCATAGGGAGAATACTTTGTTTGCGAAGGGCTAAGCTTCCTGGAAAAGAAAGCTAATGGCTGCCAGCCATCATCGCTAAGCTGCTGTAACACCGCGCCGATTGCGGCATCCGACGCATCAGTAACCAACGCGAGTTTGGCATTGCAATCGGGGTGAGCTATTAGAGCAGCGTTAGCTAAGCTTGCCTTGCAGTCCTCAAATGCTTGCAAAGTATTCTCCGCAAGACATATAGGCTGCGAGCCCTTTACGTTGCCAATCAAGAGGTTATGAAGCGGCGCCTGGATCTGAGCTGCATGGGGTATGAAACGCCTGTAAAAATTAATCATACCAAGGAATCGGCGCAACTGACGAACATCTTTGGGCGGCGGAAAGTTGTTGATGGCATCGACCTTGGAGTCAAGCGGTTTGGTGCCCTTCTCGGAGATGTGGTAACCTAGGAAGGTTATCTCGGGAACACCGAAAACACACTTGGACGTGTTGACCAGCATGCCAAAATCCTTCATCCTGCCGAAGATAATGCGGAGGTGCTCCTCATGTTCAGCCTGTGACCTAGAAAAAATTAAGAAGTCATCCAAGTAACTGTAGCAAAAGTCCAAACCTCTGGTCATCCCGTCCACAAAACGCTGAAAAGTTTGGCCTGCGTTACGCAGACCAAACGTCATATATGGAAACTCATATAGGCCAAACGGTGTGGTTATCGCCGTCTTTGGGATGTCGTCTGGACTGACAGGTATCTGATTATATGCTTTCACAAGGTCAATTTTGCTGAAAACTTTGCAACCAGAGATACTGTGTGAGAAGTCATGGATGTGCCTAATCGGATACCTGTCAGGGACGGTCCGGGCGTTGAGCATCCGGTAATCACCACAGGGTCTCCAACCGCTATCCTTTTTGGGGGCGAGATGCAGTGGTGATGCCCATGGACTCTCCGATGGTCTAGCAGTTCCATTGGCCAGCATCAGCTGGAACTCCTGCTGAGCAATTTTCAATTTGTCTGGCGCTAGTCGCCGAAATGGAGTTGAAACTGGAGGGCCTGGGGTGGTGCGGATGTGGTGTACGGTGGTGTGTGGTGTAGTGCGTAGTGTACCGGCGGGACGAGTGATGTCGGGAAACCCGTCTAAAATTTTGTGGTACCTCGAATCACCAGAAGAAATTTTTACAGAGTATAGAGATGAGTCTGAGTGATTCGAGGCTACAGAGAAAATATTCGTATTACTGTCGACTAGTCGTTGATTACGACAGTCAACAACTAGCGAGTAAAAACTTAAAAAGTCCACACCGATAATCGGTTTAGTAACCTCAGCAACCACAAAACGCCACTTAAAGTCTCTACGGAGTCCTAAATTTAAATTTAATTCCACGAAACCATATGTTTTAATGGGCGTCCCATTCGCGGCCACAAGTTGGTAGTTCGTACACGCACGTCGGTTACTTAGCAGACGACGGGGGTAGACGCAGAGGTCGCTGCCAGTGTCGACCAGAAACTGCGTCTTGGTGCTCCGGTCCGTGACGAACAGGCGACCAGTCGTGCGAGGGCAATCGTCTGTCGCCATCATCGACTGCCCGCGGCGTTTCCCTGCCGGTACTCGCAGGGCTTGATGCAGCGCTTCGCCTTCTCACCGTGCATCGCGTGATACCAGCACACAGGATGCTGCCGGTAGCTGGAATCCGAGCGGGTTGATGAGCGATTGCGTGAATGCCGTCGCGCGTCTCGACCACGGCTGCGGGAGCGGTTTCGCGAAAGACTTTCACGCAGCTGCAGCGTCAGGTCCTTCATGGTGCGCTTCAGCTCGGCGATCTCGGCTGCCATCCTAAGTCTAACGTGGTTCGCCGGCTGTGACGACGCGGTGTGTTCGGACTCACTACCACTCATTTTTCAAATATCAGTGTTCTGCTCGGGGTCACCAATTTAGAGAAAATAGTAAAATGTATAGCAGACAGAACAGAAGGAGTATATTGAAAATAAATGAGATAATATAAAATACAAATAAAACTTAAATATCCTTTTTTCCACAACAGACGTTTCCAGTCAACAACCCAAAAATCACCATGGCAACGACATACATATGTACAGATTATAATGTGATGAATGTGATGAAGCTATGGAAAAAGTATTTACCCTACATAGGTACTTAGCTAGCTGATATCAAACGCTTCACTCGAGTTTATGTTCATTTTTGTTTCATTCCACGTTCACAGGACATCGACAAAATTACATGTAAATGAACTTTTATCTGCTTCTTTTATTTCATTTTCAATCATTCCGTAGACAGTTGAAAGATCCCGAGTGTAGAAATTGAACATCGTTTGATCAGTTTCCTAGTGAATTAATTTTTTCTTTTTGATGCATTTTGTGTGAAAATTAACAAAGTGTTTCGTGTTTTTTGTTATTTTTATTGCTGGATGGGCCTTCTCTTAACCTCGCATGCCTGATGGAAAGCAATTTTGAAGAAAAATCCTAAGCCATGTTATATACAACGTGTCCCGGAATTAACGCACACCACCAAACACCTCAATTAGAATATTATGTCATAATTTTAATACATACAATGAATTTTTACTATTATGTGTAAAACATTGAATATTTATAAAATTAGTTTTGCTGATTGTCGGAGAAAATTGTGCTTATGTTACAAATCTACGCACGCACACAGTCGCACATGTATAAGGGTTTAGCTTAGTGGGTACTTAGTACTAGCTGCGCCCCGCGGTTTCACCCGCGTAAGTTTTGATCCCGTGGGAATATCGGGATAAAATGTATCCTATGTGTTATTCTGATGTATAAACTATATTACTGTAAAGTTTCATCAAAATTCGTTCAGTAGTTTTTGCGTGAAAGAGTCTCACAAAATTTCGCATTTATAATATTATTATAGTGGGTACTTAGTATTTATTTTGACTGTACAGCGCGGCGGAAGTGTGACTGTAACACAGATATAGATACACCTATATAACGCACGAACAACTTCTTCGCGTGCCAAAAATCGCACCAACTCACGTTCAAAAATTGTAAGCTGCCACTTTCTCGCTCAGTCCTGTGTACTGCTGGCTGGGTGAGAGTGAGTGAGAAAGAACACTTGTGACGTTATAGTAGGTAGTCAAAATAATGGCACGCTTGATATTCTATATATTATATACAGATCGTGATATAAGTAATTATTTTAGTGAAAAAAAAAACTATTACCTATTAAAATTGCCAGAAATTAATTTAATAAACGATTCTGAACAAACTACTTTCATAATGTGCATCAATTCAGTTACAGATTGTATAAGCAACAGTGTATAGGATATTGCTCCTTATGATTGAAAAAATTTGTTCAGCAACTTAAAATAATAACGCAAACTGGACCTCAAGTCTGCTATTACAATAGTGTCAGAATGGTCTATCATTGATTTCTTATTTGTTGATTTTGACAAGTTTGGTAATCTACTAATATAATGGCGTCATTATGACTTTCAAATGGTCAACCACTGACACTCCATTGAAAGTAATGGCATAAAATGGTAATCTCGTACATAATGACAAATTAATAAATGTAATGTTTATTGCTATCTACGAACTTCTTGCTACTTCAGATTGCAAACACTAATAGGTACGTAATATGTAAAAATATATATTAAATGAAATCTAGCATGAAATTTAGTAGTAGTTTTTTTCAGACCATTGTCAGACCAATGATCGACCATTATGAATTTAGCAGATTACGAACTTTTAGCAAAATGACAATGGGATCGTGTTGGAATGACGAATTTATAAAAATAGCAGACTTGGGCCCCTGAACATTTTACAACCATCGGCATTTCGTTCTGTGAGTCAATTTCCTTGTCTCTCCTACAAATCTCCTTATATCTGATTCGATCACAAAGAAAAACTACGGAATACAGGAAACGGACGTCGCTAAATAAAGTATGGGCGACTGCTAACCATCTCTTTGTTTAAACGGTGCATATAATTATTTGTAGGGTGATTTTTCTAGCAAAATATATTTTTTCACCTAGTTGAATTTTGTATACCTATTGAGGTAATAGTTTCTACGATTTATTTTCAGGATTGTAACGGTACGAAAAGTTTCTGAATTTTTTTTCATATGAATTACTAATTTTCAACATTAAGTACATATTACTAAGTACAAAATTTATACATTAATAATAATACTTATTTAATTTCTTCAGACAACCATGGATCCATTACATTACATTACATTTATATTCTTAGTATGATCTTAAAAACTATGTTAGTACCTAATAACTAAGAGAGACTTAGTCCTCTGGGTGAGGCTCCACACCAGTGGGCTGTCTAATTTCTCGCCTATTACCTTCAGGATGCTGTTACTGCTCCCACGCAATCTGCTTAGCAGTGAGGCTGTCCTTTTGCACCAGGTGGCCCATGTGTGTGTGGTGGTGGGGTGGTGACATTGCTTGGGTAGTCACTCATATTTTATTTAGCCATTTACTTTATTTAAAATCAACGTTTTGAGAAGTATTAAGGGACAAAAATAAATAATATAATAATTACCTAATACTTTTTATCTCAGGTTACGCTAATGTCTTTAAAGGTAGGTTGATTATCCACATTTTTCATGAAACGAAAGTAAATCTTATGTTCTCCTTGTCAAACAAAATAGGTACTTACATGGAAAAACAAGTAATAAAATTTTTATGTTGATTAGATCACGAAAGTTCTAGAAGAATAATAAAACGTTATAACAAATGAATTAATACTTGAATGTTACAAGCTAGTGAGAATTTTTTATACTTACATGCTTAAGGCAGTATTTTAGCCATGTGCTTTGCAAAAAGAAGCTTTTACGTAGCAGAAGCTAAGCATAACCCACGTTTTTCTTGCGTAATTGTCTCCCGGGCGCCACCCCTTAATCCTACATACAAGACATTCTTCCTATATTGAGTTTGTTCGTAATATTTTCCTTCTGTGTAAAAAAACATGCATACACCTAAAAAAAAATCGAAGAAGGTGTGGAGATTCAGGCTAGATACGAATAAGGCTGTTTATTTTTGTATTAGTGTCAGTCTTTTAGTTAATTAACAATGTTTTTGTTGTTATTTTTCTGGGGCTGCATTTAAAAAAGGTTTACGCCCAGTTTTTAGAACGAAATCAAATACGAAAATTAGCTAACAAATTGTCAAGCGCGACCTTACGACTTACGATCGTGGGTTCGAACCCAGACAGACGCTTTACTTTGTGTAAATAATATCAGCACCACTGCTCTCACAACGATGAGGAAACTGGCATGACCTTATGCTTCATTTACATTCAGCCGTGGTGAGCAGGGAAGTGGGCAGGGAAGTGGGCAGGACGAGTGTGTAAACGCGATACTTCTCATGCCACTGCCATTGCCACTCGCGCTGCCCGGCGAAACTTGAAAGCGAAGTGAGTGGTAGGGCAGTATGTAAATACACACTTCTCTCGATCCTGCTGCGGCAGTATTTAGGGAAGTATCGCTGGCAGCGCGAGGGGCAGCGGCAGGGGCTGAATGTAAATGAAGTATTAGAACCAAAAATTCCAAGACATACCAAAAGATTACCAACCCGCATTGGGCCCGCTTGGTAGATCTCAGCCCACTCCCTCTCACAGAGAGGAGCACTGTGTCCCAGCATTGGGAACAGGCTGATTATGTGTAAACTACTGTGATTGGTTGATTGATTTATTTTCAACAGTAATCCGATTACTTGACGTTGATAATTTTCGATCCATAAAACTGGGTATTATGTAGATTTTGAAGTTTGTTTTCCAAGAGATACTCGTACATTACCTTATTACTTTTCAATGCAGCAGTACGTGTGTTTGATCTATGAAGCAATGGAAAAATTTTCATTGAACTTCTTCATTTTACTTCATATTAAGGAAAAGTTCTATAAAGATCGTTTTGCGTATTTTGTCACCGTTCTTATCTGTTTCTGTCTGCTGGCCTTCGATACTGTCAAACGGCGTTAGGAAACCTAGACTTTGGTTTGAAATCGTCAACTCGCAGTAAGCAAGCCCAGTAACCACAGCTTGTTAATTTTCCGTGAAGGATTAGGCAAAAGTGTACCAATAGTACAGATCCCAGCACATCAAGCTACCCGAAACTGTCAAATTTTCCCAATCAACTTTGAACCTTATGCTTTAGCGATAAAGTTGAAAATCTATTAAAGAAATTTGACAGATTATAGTAGCTTGATGTATAATGTAATAGTGGACGAGCCTACTGCTATCAACTCAGCACAAATCAAAATTCCGGGTTACTATTGAGAAATTGCTGATGAGCCTAATCACCGACCTGGAGCCATAATTAGGTATATTTTGATATATTCGAATATCTAATAGTCCATCTCATATTTTTATGAATGGCTTTTCCATCCAATCAGAATCATTACTAACAGGCAGTACATTGTATAAAGAATATAATGGATAATATATAATAACAGTATCTTGTAAAAGTAACGGGCGAAAAACCCGGCTAATGTAATCGAGATTGAATACAAACAAATACTTGGCAGTAAGGTGGCTATGGTTTACGGGGAAAGTATAAATGTATTATGTGGAGTTTTTATAAGCCGTGGCCTTGTAGGTTATAAAGAAAAAAGAAATATGTAGAGAAAGAACAAAAAAAAACAATTTGGGGGAAAATATTCCTTACATCCACGAAAAACGGCCATCACTCACCATCATGCTACGACCCTTTTTTTTGGTGCGCGGTGAAAATCATCATGGACTTCCTCCATCGTGGGGGTGACAGAGTGGCATGCCGGACTCTTACCGGCTAAAACCACCGCGGTGTCCCACCTCTGCCTATGGCCGGGGGTGCGGGATTCGCGTAAGCATTCACCGCTCCATAATGCTACGACACTGGATTTCAGCGAAAACTGGCGTTGACGTGATGACGTCAACCGGTGCAGTATACGACGAGTGATAAAAAATGAAATCAACACACAAGGGTCCCGGTTCTGTTGTTCACAAACTAAATTAAATTTAAGTTCAGTGTATCTTTTTCTTTCTATTTTGAAGATAAATATTAGTTTAGTCCTGTCAAATTATATAATCCATAGACAAGTTTAGACGTGATTAAAAAATTGGATACTAAAAATACGTCAATTTACGTCATGCGCTCACTAATTTGACAGGACTAAACTAATATTTATCTGCTGTCCTTTTCTTGATGAAATAGAAAGAAAAAGATGCATTGAACTTAAAATTAGTTTAGTTTCTGAACAACAGAATCGGCACCAATACCTAGTTCTAAATGAAATAATGTAGGTAATGTTTGTTCTAAATGTTTTTTTTGTGAGAGGGGGACATCGACGCGCTACTTGTTACCATGGATTCAGTACATGATTTGGAACCGAATGTGATAAAATTCTTTGTCGTTTATTCAAAAATAAACCAGCTCACTTTCAGCCATTTTGATCGCGAAAGTATTGCACTTCTCTATGAAACAGCAGAGTTTTTTTGATAACCTACGAAAGATTTCTATGCTAGGGGGTCTAGAATCATGTCCAGAATTCAAGGTAGTACAGCGCGTCGATGTTCCTAACACCAGAAGATAGTACAGACGCCAGAACATCAAGCTACCCGAAACTGTAAAATTTTCCCTATCAACTTTGAATCTTATGCTTTAGCGATAAAGTTGAAAATCTATTAAAGATTTTGGAAGCTTGATGTGCTGGCGTCTGTACAAAGAAAAAGTGCGTAGTACTTGCAGCCGGCATGCATATAACCAGATGTAAGGACGTAAACGAAGCAAAAGGTAAGGATCGTAGCAGGAGGCGTTTTGTAGTATCTGCTTGCCCCTATGGCGCTTTGGTTATACGGGCAAGTAGATACTACAAAACGCGTGTGTTTATATGTGATTACTCATACATTTCAGTTTGTTTAGGCCACACGACATCTTGACTCCTATTTTAATCCGATTCATGATTCTATATTTTTGTGCATAATTTATCGTCTTCCTATAATCTTTTGGTATCTCCTTTATAAGGAAAATTTTGGCCACCCTCCCCAAACAAGAATTTTGAGGCAATAAATTTTATTTCTTTTATGGTTACCATAAAATTACCTATCACCGGTTTTAGAAGGAAAACACAATGTTTTATTATTTAATGCCTTCCTTTTATTATTTGGAATAATCCTGTTTTTGTGATATTTGAGGATTTATTATGGTTTTATGAACTTAAGAGATAATATTAAGAAGAGTGTTAATCTACAGGGTTGAGTTCATAGCACACATATCAACTTGGAAAGGGATCGTCACCGTATCGCCTTTCACCTCGCCGTCAAACGGGCGTCAAACTTAACGTAAGCACGTTACCAAAGCGAATCAGCAGCTCCCATACGTCGACTCGGATACGACTAGGCGGAAGCGCGGCGCGCTGCGCTTATAGCTCGCCAACCGTTGGTTGATGGTGCTGCAGGCAGGCTGCGGGAAGGGTGAGAGGGGCAAGGGTGGACGAAGAGACGTAGTAAGCTCGGGCACGCAGAGACGTAAGCGGGGGACGACGAGTCGTAAGCGCGGGAACTGCAAGTTAACCACGCACCGCAATCTGGTTTGTGAGCTTGTCCCGAGGCGAGGCGATTACGTTACGATTCCGATTAGTGTGCGTTGCAGTAGCGAGTTTCATACAAAGAATACTGAATGGCTTGAGTTGATACGTTTGCTATGACCTTTATTGGTAAAACATTAACAGCCTCTTAGGACAATATTACTAACATTGTAAACAACAACTTTGGACTTTTATTAATTCATCAGATTTTAATTAATCAGACTTCCATACAAAAATAAAATTATTTCAATTCAACGAATTGAAATATTCGATTTTCTGTTACGAACTCTACGCAAAGCAAAAGAACGCGCTTTAGGTATAATTAGGTAAACAAACTGCCGTGTCCAAAATTCAGCGGAGGGGAGCGCGGTTTAAATAGAACAGCGAAATCTTAATGGTTTGTTTTTGGTAAATTTATTACGTTTAGTATAAAGTCATAGAACAAAAGTTGTTGTTTATGATGTACTAGCTGCGCCCCGCAGTTTCACCCGCGTAAGTTTCGATCCCGTGAGAATATCGGGATAAAAAGCATCCTATGTGTTAATCTTGGTTATAAAGTATCTGTGTGCCAAATTTCTTCCAAATCCGTTCAGTAGTTTTTGCGTGAAAGAGTAACAAACATCCAGCCATCCATCCTCACAAACTTTCGCATTTATAATATTAGTAGGAAAGTAGGATTAGTAGGATAGTAGGAAGTAATCCAGTCCTGCAAGGTTTTTAGTGTTCTCCGAATAACCTTGTTTAGTAAAGGTTTTGGTTAAAGGGGATGCGCCAGGGAACCCCACGGAATTCAAATCTTACGTTTTTTTGCAATTTGCAGGTCAGTGTCAGGTTATATTGCCGCATCAACGCAATGCATACAAAAACTCGCGGCGCCCGCCGATGCGGCTCCGATGTACATGAAGCCTTAGTCCGTCAACGAAGATCTATCGACGGGACCATCCAAAAACTTTTTTACAAAAAAAATCTACTGACTTCCAAAAAACACTACAAAGTGAAAAATAAATTTAATTTCGGAAGTCGCTGTCGTTGGTTCCGCATTTTCTTTTATTGACACCGACTTCCGAAATTGAAGTTATTTTTCACTTTGTAGTGTTTTTTGGAAGTCGGTAGTTTTTTTTTGTAAAAAAGTTTTTATTTTTCACTTTTTAGTGAGCCAGTTTGTAACTTGTCTAAGTTACAATAGCCTAATGTCAACTGCTCATCACCTTTTACAAAATATTGCTTTTCCCGATGCAGGGACGTTAATTGTTGAGGACTTCTCCTTGTAAGAACCAGGAGAACTGGAGTTGATTGAGAAGTCACCATCAGTTCCACTTCACGGAATGGTGCTTTCTGAAAGCAAATGGACGAGTTACTATAAAAAATACCCAAATCTCTATAGGTGTGCCTACAAAATTTGAGGGTTTCCCTCAATTTCGATAGGATTCCCTCATCAGATTCCGATTTGGTGACAATGGAACCACCTCAGGAGCATACCCTTTCAAACAAAAAAAGAATTTTGAAAATCCGGCGACAATTGGCGGAGTATTCGATGAACAAACATAGAAAAAAAAAAACATACAATCATCCGAACATAGTACCTCCTCCTTTTTGTGAAGTCGGTAAAAAGTTATTCTAAACCTCGGGGTGAACTTTAATTGTGCCTGTGTCCTGTTTAATATCACCATCGAGAGTAGAGACATGAGACTGTCATTAATTCTTAGGTCGGGCCACATACTAATATTATTTTCAAAGGTGATACGGCGTGGGAATCGCCCGTAACTTCGGAATATGATTTAAACAACTTCTTTCATTTGTTTTCTCCGCAGTCGCTGTAGCATGACGCGTCTCGCTTAAGAGCCTACACTACCGCAGCTAAAGTTCACTCTTTAACTCGCTCGCACGATACTGCTCGCGGACTGAGTGAGAGCTAGACAGAGTGCAGTGCTAGGCGGCAGGCAGCGCCAATAGTTTAGGTATTTGCTTTTTACGGTGAAAATAATGGTAATTGAAAAAAGTAAATAACATAAGACCTGCTTTATTGTTAGTTCGGTTAGTATACAAAGTTTCATGTTCTAATTTGAAGTATTTTTTGAATATCAGCGGTTTATTGTTCGGTTTAGAGGTAACTTTGGAATTTTTTTCTATCGAGAAAATTTTATGAAATCGTGTTTCGTCTAACATAAGACCTAACATTAATCCTCAACTTTACTATATATTTATTTCAAAATTAATATTGCAGTATTTTCGACATAACGGAGGATCATGCTAAGCCATTTGAGGTAGTATATGCCCTTAAGAGGAAATGTGGTCGGAGATACTTTTGAAAAAGCCTATTTCCTCCTCCAATATTGTACCAATATAAAAGATATTTCATAAACTGATTATGAATGATATAAATACTGTGTCCCTTTGTTTTTCTTTTTTCATTAATGTCAAATTTTTACACTAGGCCTCTGTTGTCAATCGGCAATTTTGAGCATCTTTTTAGGGATCTTCACTACATAGTATAAAACAAAGTCGCTTTCTCTGTCCCTATGAACGCTTAGATCTTTAAAACTACGCAACGGATTTTGATGCGGTTTTTTTTAATAGATAGAGTGATTCAAGAGAAAGGTTTATATATTATAATACATGCATGCATGTGATGTCGTAAAAAAACGCATTTTTTTGCGCTTACTTTTCAAACGCTGGCTGAACCCTACGAGATAGGTCAAAATAATGTACTACAGTATTGTACACCTTAAAAAGGTCTACAAAAAAGTTTGCGATGGTATATGTCTATTTCTTAGGGATAACCCACAATAATCATTTTTTATCCTTTACTTTTTACGAGAAATAATGGCTTATTTACGAAGCGATTTTAAGCAATACAGCATTAATCCTTATCCAATTAAGTACCTTAAATACATTGTGCATTTAATATAGATAAATATGGCCCTTTACAGCATGTAATTTAAATGAATATTTTCGAAGATATTACAGATTTAAAATGCAGGGACATAGCGGTTGCTGCGGTACCGGCCGCAGCGGCGCGTGCCGGCATTCTTGAAATACCTGTACTTAGTATCAGTATTGCACCCGTGCGAAGCCGGGGCGGGTCGCTAGTGTGCTTATAAAAATAATGTACGTATCATCAAAAAGAGAAACATTGGGCAATAAAAGTACTAAATATTTATTATTCTGTAGAAAAAAAACCTTGCTATATGGTAATTAACAAGAAAGAAAACAGACGAGTGCGTTTCTATGGAGAAAAGTCCAACCGCATTTCCTCTTAAGACTATGCTGACCGCACAGTGGCGCTCTCATCGTTTGTTTGGTTATTTCATACAATTTAGAATGAAAATGCAGAAAATAAGCACGTTAAGTTGTGCTTCACAAGATTATACGTTAATATTATTAGAATCGGTAGTTTTACATTGTTTAGTTTTATTATAATCCTTAAAACGGAATATAGTGGCGACTGTTATCGGGTCGGGGTCGGCTTCCAGTCTAACCGAATGCAGCTGAATACCAGTATTTTACATGGAGCGACTGCCTATCTAACTTACACAACCCAATTACTGGGTAATACGATACCCCTTGTTAAGACTGGTTGTCAGGTTTTCGGGCTTCTGACGACCCGTGACGAATGTCAAAGATCCACGAATGACATCCAGGACCAACGGCTTAACGTGCTTTCCGAGGCACGGAAGGGTCTTGGTATGTACGGATGGTCACCCATCCACGGACCAACCCCGTCAAGCGTAGCTTAACCTAATCGATCGACTCGTTTGGCTGATATTACATAGTCACAAGCCCCTCAGGTTACGAGGTAGACTATACCTACCTATATTAGCACTAAAATAAACAGCACAGGTAGATCGCGGACACTATTGGGTTTATTTCTAAAACGATGATCAAAGTCAAGTGACGTTTAAACGTCAATAATATTGGTTAGACAGTCGCTAATCATTAGCTAACTTTAAATTACGTTTATAAATAAACGCCTTTAAGTCTAAGTACGCCTGTACTAGAGTGTCTACACAATACATTATGTTATCTATCTTTAGGTAAGTACTCCTCTCTTATCAAAGGATAATGCGAACAAAAAGTAAATGTATTACAATATTTTGCCGCAAAACCAGTAATGTTGACAAAACACTTATCATAGCGTCGGAAATCCAATTATAACACAAAAAGCTCATTCTTTGAGTATGAATAAGACACGGTTTGAGGTGATTTTACCGCAAAGAATAATTCAAGAACAAAATACCGGTACCTATGCTAATGAAATACTGAGATTACTAATCCGTTTGCTTGGCATATGCAGTATTTTTTTATTTGACAAAGGCGCAATGGATTTTCTGGCTGAGAAATCCGACATTTATGGACAAGAAAAAAACTTTTTTTTTTTCTTTTCTTAAAACAAAGAGCAACTGTGAGAAGTTGCTATGAGCTTTACCAATAATACAGCTATCCGTACTAATCATCGTGCTTAGTAATATTATGACAATGATATCTTACGAAGATACTAGCATTTATCTATTTTATAAGTACGCACAGCCACACATCAAGCTATACATAACCAGTATAAGCTGACTTCTGATTGTACGAAAAACCTATACAATGCGAGGTCAGCTAAAACTGGAAATGTATAGCTTATCTTGATGTGTAGCCGTGTGAACACGTGCATTTTCTGTGGCAATAAAACAATGCTTCTTTCTTTCTTTACATAGCTTGTCTCATACATACTCAAACTACAATAATAAAAGTTTTACGCGAGCGAAGATTGGTTCCACAATCTACCGTAGACCACAACGAGATTAAATGCGAATGAAACCTTACCTTTTCTTAGTGGTATAACTTTTTGAATATTATACTATACACTCGTTAGAAATGTCATAGAGCCCGGAAACGCTGCGCTGGCAGTGTTTAGAAACAGCAGTTTAGTGAAATTCGCTGAAAATGCGTTGAGGGCAAAATTTCTATCCGGACTGCCATTCAAAGCCGTCTGTTTTTATACGTTTTTTTTTTTTTTGTAGGCCCGTAGGTTCTTTTTTATTTATTTATTTAAAACATAATGTCAGCTATCATCCCATACCTACTGTAATTAGAAAACATTGTAAAAGCCAATTATTTTTAAAAGAGTAACACCATGGAGTTTCTTGCCGGTTCTTCTCCGTAGGAAACGACCAATTGGAACCGTGAACCTAGCTTCTGACGTTTCATAAGTGCCCTTGTAGGCTTATGTGAAATAAAATATTTGATTTTTTTTTTGACAGAGATTTATTTTCATATCACAGAGACTGTTGGCAGTAGGTTCTTGTGGATTTTGCACGAATCTTTGCTTAACTAAACCACACCTCAGACAGTCCATGCAAAATAATTACCTATTACTACTACATAACCAAATGACGTTAGTACACGTGCAAATGTGTGCGTGAAATCTAGTAGGGTTGGCTGACGTACGTAGCGTAAAAAATGGCGCGGAAAATGCATCGATTTGCGTCGGGCGAACCGAAAACCGACGATAACTAGAAAGAATACGTGACCTTGTACGAGCGGCGTTCATTTGTTTAAATAGATAGTCGGATTCGTAACGAAATAAAAATAATATTATAATAGTTATTATGTAAAAGAGGTTTATTTATTCAATCAATAATGAAAAAATAAGGTACCTAACTAAATATTGCTTACGATAAAATATTTTCGTTTGAATGACTTTATCATTATCAATCATTTCTGCCCCATTGCAGGCCAAAGGCCTCCCTTCCCCCCTTCCACTTATTCCTATACAGTGCTGTTACGCATTTAATAACTTACTCAACTATAAATAATCGGTTATTAAATCGCATGGAATTAAAAATGCAAAATCTTACAGTTTATGTAAATACAAATTCGGAAAAGCATCACAGTATCCAACCATCGCGATTAAAACTCAAATAAAACTTTTAAATCGCAAAATTGTGTATTCGTGTCAGCAGTATAATGCTGCGGTTCTATGCGAGCGCCCTAGCTAAAGACCCGGCGACGAATACCTCGAAGTGCGGGGTGAGGTGCGGTTTTTTTTATTTTATCAAGTACCTGGTACTTGTTGGCAGGCCTACGCTGTCTTCCCATACCTAATGTAATTTGAAAACATTGTAAAAGCCAATTATTTTTAAAAGAGTAACCGTGGAGTATCTTGCCGATGCCAGTTCTTCTCCATAGGAAACGACCAATTGGAACCGTGCAACTAGCTTCTGACATTTCATAAGTGCCCTTGTAGGCTTATGTGAATAAAATATTTTGATCTTACCTGATATGAGCGCGGGGAAAAGAGTTTCCGTTCTGTACATAGTACTATTAAGTATAACTAACTCTAAGTTAAAACAGCTACAACTAAGACAATGACTCTGCAGGCAAAGACTCCGAATGTGAATACAGAGTAGTTACACACTTAACCACAGTTTCGACAACCACAGCTACTGCAGTCAACGATATCAGCCAATGAATGTCATGAACTCATTACACCATCCCATAGTACCTACTCAGTATAACGTAACTAATAACTCACTATAGCAATTGTGCGTCTGCGAATAAACAGTAACACGCTTACTTTTTTTTGGAAAGTGTTTACAATGCCACCTCTAGCAGCGGCCGAAGAGACGTCTCCGTGTTCTGTGGAAAATGTGTTTACTATCTTGTAAAAGATAACTTTGGAAGTTGAAAGCGATATCTTTTCCTTTCGAGGTAAAATGCTACTACAATGCGGGTTTCCATTACTGTTTCTTTTTTTAAGAAAACTTTTCCTTGACTTTGTTATTGTGTTTTTTAACAGTTTGTGTGTTTGCACATGAAGCCTATAATGTTCCGAGTGCTGGAACACAGGCCTCCTCTTGGTAAGAGGGAGTGGGCCGTAATCGACCACGCAGGCCCAGTGTTGGTTGGTACATGTCTCATGTCTTCAAATTTTTGATTCTAGGACACCGTTTCCTCACGAGATTTTTTCCTTCAGCTTTTGAGAGCAGTGGTGATGTAAATAGTTCGTAGTGCTCATATTTTGTACAAAATGACATGGATTTTTTGTGGCGTACCTACGGACAAGAAGTTAATAATACTTAAAACATAACTGATAATATTTGTAATCCCACCACAGCTTTTGTTCCTTGGCAAATGTTTGCAGAAAATATTTCAATTTAAAAGATTATTATTTTGATGTAAGTATTCGGGGAGATTTTTTTGTCGCCAGTTTTGGAAATAAGATGATAATGATGACAATGATGATGATTTCACGAGTATTTTTAGTATATAGAATATCAAAACTGTCTTTAGAGCGTATTGAATAATAACTACACTGTTATAAACATGAAATTGAATAATTGATTAGGTAATATAGGTATTAATTTCATTTTTAAACAAATAGAAAGTCTTTTAAAGTATGTAATGGCAGCGCCTTCTTTGTCGTTCATAATAATTGTCACTGCCCGTAATTGTCATGTTTTTGTCATATATCAGTTTTGTTTTACAGAGAGTTTAAACTACCATAAAGAAGGCATTAAAAGATAAACAATGCTTCACAATATTTTATTTATTTTCTATACGAACTTTCTGTGTGTTCGAACGGTATGTTGGTTGTGCGTTTTCTGTCAGTCATTGAATGAATTTAAGATTTTTAAAGTACTTCGGTGGGAATTGTATCCGCGAACCGTAACGCTTGCTTCTCAAAATATAAGTCATTAACTGCCACCGCGGTCACCGTTGACCGCGAATAATAGATTTTCCTATTGTGTCGGTTGTCTGGCAGTCAACATGATATTCTTTACTTTTCCAAGTAATTCAAATTATTGAAGCTTGTAACAAAAGGGTATTCACATGAATGGTCCAGCGAGCGGTTCACAGGCAGGTTTCGGATTCATTGCTCGCTAGTTCGACGCCTCTAGCGGTTGGGTTATTATACCTACTGGGCCCAAAAAATATAACCAACATAGCTACATGTTCCGTCAAAACTAAAAGGAGAAAAAGCGTTAGGGTTATTAAACATAATAATATGTTCTACATAATTTGCCAAGGATTTATCGAACACAAATTGCTATCTTTTTCCAATCGTTTCGTAAAGAACATTAAACAACGGCTTTATTCCGTAAACCTTCACTGGGAGACATGCTCATTAGATATAGAAAGGTTCTTGTAGCCTTTGAACGACCCTCCTGAGGTAACGGTAGTCATGATAAAGCATCAGCCGGACCATTGTCCGCCGGTCGCACGAATTCTATACGGAAATCTTAATGCGGCCTGTGGTCATAATTTTATTTCATGCCTTGATAAAAATATAAGCAAGTCACATATTTTCCCTCAAATTGTTCGTCTTTGTGTTTGTATATTTTCTTTGCGTTACATTTTAGTGCTAATAAACGTATTTTATTCGACTTCGAAAATGGAGGAGGTTCTCAGTTTGGATGTTTGTTTTATGTTCGGGCATAACTCGTTATTAGACGGATTTGCAAAATTATTTTTTTAATGTATAGTTATGCCTCGGGGTGGATAGTTATGCATATATTTTTTTATTAACTTTGCTTGTTTTTGAGTTAACTTCAATAATAAGATTTTTTTTCACTTAGTTTTGATGATGTTTTAATAACTTCTTGTCACAGATTTACATAGCAAGTAGTGTTATAAGAATTTGTGTGGGGTAGGCACAACTAAAAGTCAACAAAACGAAAATGCACCAACGACACCGACTTCCAAAATGAAAGTTATTTTTCACTTTGAAGTTTTTCGTTTTTGGAAGTCGGTTGTTTTTTTTTTAATATTTTTTTTCTTGTTTTCTAGCAAGGTGTCAGCTGACCGCCTCGGCAGTATATTTGACCTTGTAATTACTTTATCACTCAATGGTTGAATGTTACTTGCGCATCATATAAAAAACCGTCTATTTGTCTATACGCCATTTATTAAAAATTTAATTGTACATTTTCTCCGATGACCTTAATATACCGCAAACATTATTCAGCTTTATGGTCAAAATCTTAAGGTTGATAACTAGTATTTTTTTGTCAAAAGTGGTGAAGCATTTATAAACACTGACTGCTCTTAAACGCAGTTTAGTTGTGCTGATTGCCGGTGAAATTCGCCCTAAAATACTTTTAGGTAACACCATGTCGGGGCTATTAATCATTTTACAACGAAATCAATTACTTCACAAAGTCTATCTAAAATTCCCGTTATCTATAATAGAAAATTTAAGTCAACACTCCTTATACACACACGATCCTAAATTTAACATGATTTATGTCTGCACAGCGTAGGTAAACGTCGGTCCCCGCGGAAATTAAAGAATTTTTGCTCAGAATCTGGCAACACTGGTAGGGTTGCCAAGTATAATAATATTTTTGGGGATCTAGAACTTGCTATTGGTAAGGGTTGTCGAAAAATATAAAACGTGGCTTACATTACCTTATTTTAGTTATTTTTCGTAAATTCTTCTTATGATATGGCACGAGTTGTATTATTATTTTATTCGGAAATTTTGAATGTGGTAAAAAATAACCTTACATCTTTTTTTTTAGTAAATTATGAATTTCCTATTACCCAAATATCTCAATATTTGAAATCTAAATAGTAGTTTTTTCATTGCTTTTTTTTGGTAGCCTGAATACGGAAGAACTAGGGAAATTAATTGTTTATCAAATTGATGCACTACAGTAATAATTATGTTCTTATTAATATTCGTTGATATTTCATGAAATAGTAATTCAATAGGATTATATGAACTTAGAGGGTATTATAATTTTAGATTTTAATTCTGTACCTAAATACATACTTGTTATGGTTGCGTTTCATATTTTGTTCAACATACAACCTGACACTGACCAGCAAATTGCAAAAAACGTAAGAAAATTTGCATTTCGCGGGCAACATATTCAAATGACATTTTTATGAAATGGTAAATTGACTTAAGTAACAATAAAGGGCTTTGAAGATTCGTGGCATACCTACCGATCGGCCATTATGATTTTTCTTGGCAAAATGGTGGCCACACCTGAAATCGATAGCTGACATTAATGCCCACAGAAAATATATATGTATAGGACCAAACCCCGTAAAGTATCACGTTTGCGAGATATTAAAGTTCAAAGTTGGTCACGTGACATCCACTCCGATCTGATATAGGATTCATACGTCGCCGCCATTTTGAAAAAAAAAAACAAAATGGCAGCAGGTATGCCAGGCTCCATATAATAATCTTTAACCCCTTTTTCATGACTATATTTCTGCATTTCCGTACATCCCTTAAAAACAAATTTAAGAAAAATGTAGACGAATGGCAACCTTTACCCACACGGTTGTAGCTCGAATGTAAATTCGATTTCGGAGTTACGGCTTGCTACTTACAAAATGCATCTTTTTGAAGTGATGCAGTTTATTCGAAAAGGTGACAGGATTCGTAAATTTGGTTTAGAATACATCTTTTGCATTAGGTGAGTGATTCAATGTCATACCCAAGGATAAGACGGTAAATGAAATGAAATAATATGAGAGTTCTTGTCAGTTGGAATATGACTTGACATTATTTAAAGGCCGGGAAAATCCTGGCAAGTTTTGGTTTCGTCACTTTTTAAAACTTACTTTTAATGTTGAAAATTAAAAAGTACATAAATAATATGTATTTGCCCTTTAAGTTTAATATAAGTTGTAGGTCATATTTTGATACAAGCGTATTCGCATCGGGGGACGGCTAAACTAAAGATGCTCACATATCAATTCATCAACTAGAAAAGAGCTGATAATCTTTAAACGGCTGAACAAATTTTCTAAGAATACTCTCGATTAAAGCACCGCTCAAACAAAACAAAAAATATCAAAATTGGTTTAGCCGTTTGGGAGTTACGATGCCGCAGACAGACACACAGATACACACGTTAAACTTATAACCCCCTCTATTTCCGTCAGAAGTTAAAATGTGAAACAAATTGAAAGTTTAACAACGCGCTATTTGGAAATTGTACAAAAACTGAATGCAACTCAAGAAGGTGACAAGATTCGTAAACTTTTATTTAGAATACATCTTGTACATTTATTAGGCGAGTGATTCAATGTGACTGCGTCGTATAAAATGTTAAATGAAAGGATATTAGAAAGGGTGAATTTATGAGACGGGGCAGTAAAGACAGCATCCTGTATGCGGGTACTTGTTAATTAAATTATTCTTCAGAAAAATTCTGGAGAGTTTTGATCCCGTCTGGAGAGTTTTGACTTTAATTTAATAGAAATTAAAAAAAAAACGACTGCCTCGTTGGTCTAGTAATGGCAAGCGCTATTGTTGACCATGGGGTCCTGGGTTCGATTTCCAGATCAGGCAGTGTTATTGGGTTTTTCTATCTGAAATGTTTCTTAGTCTGAATTTGATCCAAGTTGATGGCAAAAAGCTCGCCCCACCTATTACATGGGACTTAGATATAACTCACTGGTGTAATTTATGTGTGTTATTATAAGTAGGTAAAACTCTGTCCATCTCTTCGGGGAAATAAGGTGCGATGGTTTTGTTATGTTAAGTGAAAAACAAATGATGAATAGAATAACAACGCGCTATTTGAAAATGGAACAAAAACTGAATACAAACTCTGACAGCTGTCATTTTTATCCAACCGTTGGCTGCTTCAAATTGCTTAGATTCCAAATTCAAACTAGCTGCGCTACTATTTTTACGAACGAGTCCTGCAAGCCAATCCATCTTCGAGTAATCTCCACAGATTTATCTCCGATATTTTCTTACCATACTCTCTCGAGGAACAGTATTATTACGTATCTACCTACTTGTGAGATGTCAGTCGATGTGTCTGCGTCAAATGATGTTCATGCAAAGTGTCACACGTCACGTTTAAAATTTATTACTCTCATGTGCGCTTCCTAGACACTGACAAGAAACGATCGTTCGAATAATTGCTCAAAATAGCTTTTAAAATAGTCTCCATGATTAATGTAGGTACTTTGTAAATGCATCCGCGGGGTAATTAGGTAAAATACTATCAGTGATAATGGGTTTCATTTTGAGAGGTCAACAGTATTCATTGCATAATTTACGTTGTTCAGCAGATAATTTTTTCGAACATATTAAGCAATGGATAAGCAATATCGTTCAAAATGAATCAGAGTGAGATTGATAGCGTGATGCTGGTGTATCCAGTGGTACTAGCATGAACGTACGACGTGACGATTTTTAAATCATAAACTCAACTTTCCTATAGCTTTTTAGTTTGAAGTTTTGATGAATGAGTATTACGCATAGATATTATGAATAAAGTTTTAAAACTAAGTAAACACTACGTGCGAAACAAGTAGTTTAAATTTTTTTAGTCGTATAAAACGTTACTTTTACTCCGTGAGTAGGTACGTGCGGGACCCCCAGGGCACTTAGTCTAGCTAACAACTTTGCTAGCTGGTTTATCTTTTACGGTGGCAAAGAGGTAGTGTTGTCATGAAAAAATAAATCTTTCTTGTTTGCCACAGACTTCCGAAAGTAAAGTTATTTTTCTCTCTGTAGTTTTTTTTTTTAAAGTCCGTTGTTTTTTTTTTTCGTAAAAAAGGTTTTTATTTTTCCCTTTTGAGTATTGGTATCTACTTTCATTAACTATACTTATTTACTTACTTATGAGTATTATAACACTACTTAAGAGTAGTATGAAATCGTGTTTTCGTCTAACATAAGACCTAAGATTAATCCTCAACTTTACCATATATTTATTTCAAAATTCATCATCATGCTAAGCCATTTGAGGTAGTATGGGCCCTTTTTTTTTTTTGTGGATGGGAAATCATCCAATGACCCCTCCCGTTTTGGGTGGAGCAGAAGGGAGTGTCAGACAGACTCTTACTGACTAAAACCCACCCGTGTTCCTTCCTTAGCCCTTTGTGTTCCGGGGTAGCGGTAACCCTTTCGGACAATCCAGGCCCTTAAGGTAAAATTATGGGAAATTATATTTTAGTCATTGTTTTTTTAAGATGGGATTTCGTTCCACTCTGTCTCACAGTGAGGAGGGCTGTGTCCCAGCAGTGGGAACATTATAGGCTGATTATGATATCATACGACCTCCTCCTTTTTTTAAGTCTGTTAAAAAGAAAAGACTATCTCGATATTATTTGCCAAGGTCCAGCTTTTTTCCAAAGATTTCAGTACAAGGCCCCGGAAGCCTCCATCTTTTGATACATCGAGGGTTATCCCAGAGTTGTACAGGCCATCACTACGAGCTCTTTTCATTGACAGATTTCCTAAAAATGTTACATTCCAAAATTTTTGAACTTTGTAAGATTAGAAGTTTCTGATCATTGTCAGCTACCAATAATATTTAAACTTCACCGACTGCACACCAACCAACTCGATCCGTCGTCGGCTGCGTAGTCATCACCCAACTATATTGGGGTCGGCTTCCAGTCTAAGCTGATGCAGCTGAATTCCAGTATTTCACATGGAGCGACTGCCTATCTACCTCCACAACGATTCCTGCTGACTTTTAAACTCACAAAGAATAATACCAGCCTTTTGCCCAGCAGTGGGCCAGTTCCCACTGTTGGGAAAAGGATCGCTCTGCTTGCTCAAGGTGGATTGGCGATTTCAGACTTATATTAATTATATTATGTTCAGATTTTCCCAACGCTGTTTTCCTTCACTGATGGGAGAGATGTTCAAATTAAACTTAGAATGTAAATATGAATAGTTGTGGTTAGGACATACGCCAGCACATCCAGCTACCCAAAACTGTCAAATTTTCCCAATCAACTTTGAACCTTATACTTTAGCGATAAAGTTGAAAATTTACTAAAGAAATTTGACAGATTGTAGTAGCTTGATGTAGTAACTGGCGTCTGTACATACAGTGGCCATTGCATGTTCTTACCGGATAAGAACACGCCCACAACCTCGACCTTATTTATTCATTTTACTACCTATTTTTGTACACACAGGAGCACAAATACAGACCTTACCCACAAATACTATTCAGTAATACTTCAAAGTCTTTTCAACCTCGATCTGCCAATATATAGCAACAATCCTACGTTACGTCACAAAGATAACTGAATATACTGCCGCCATATTTCGGCACGCCAGTAAAACTGCTGAGTGAATACGTCATTTGTGATGGCGTAAGTTCAACTTATCGAACGTTGATCGTAAATTTTGTTTGTTTAGTGTTTATTTTTGACGGATGTTTGTTTGTTGATGTATTTTGAGGGGTGGGTCGAGTTTTAGTTTTAATAGAAGCATTTAAAGAGCCTGTACTATTGACAGTATTAACACTTAGTCTGTCCTGTGCCCCACATAATAATAGTTCACCGCGACTGTTTAATTTTTCTTTTAACGTGTTATGTATCCGTGACGTGTTATGTGTCCGGTGTACCCTGGGCAGATAAAAAATATCACACTCGGTAACTCCTAATAAAGTTAAACTAATGCTTAGAAGACAAGATACAATAATATACTCAATCATCATTGTCTTCCCTTTTCCTAAGTATATTGGCATCGGCTTCCAGTCTAAACGAATGCAGCTGGATACCAGAATTACACATGAAGCTGGTGCCTATATGACCTCCACAACTCAGTGACTGGGTAACACTATACCCCTAACAAGACGTTATTAACAAACACCATAACATGAAAAATAAATGGTTCAACACAAAATCAAAAAAAAAAAAACCCTACTTTTCAAGTGTCAAATAAGGCGATGCCCAGACGTGCGCAAAATGTACAGTCGCCAAGCTCAGCATGGCGTGCCCAAAATGTACAGTCACCAAGCTCAGCATGGCGTGCGTAAAATGTACAGTCGCCAAGCTCAGCATGGCGTGCGTAAAATGTACAGTCGCCAAGCTCAGCATGGCTTGTGCAAAATGTACAGTCGCCAAGCTCAGCATGGGTGCGCAAAATGTACAGTCGCCAAGCTCAGCATGGCGTGTGTAAAATTTACAGTCGCCAAGCTCAGCATGGCGTGCGTAAAATGTACAGTCGCCAAGCTCAGCATGGCTTCCGCAAAATTTACAGTTGCCAAGCTCAGCATGGCGTGCGCAAAATGTACAGTCGCCAAGCTCAGCATGGCTTGTGCAAAATGTACAGTCGCCAAGCCCAGCATGGCGTGCGCAAAATGTACAGTCGCCAAGCTCAGCATGGCGTGCGCAAAATGTACAGTCGCCAAGCTCAGCATGGCGTGCGCAAAATGTACAGTTGCCAAGCTCAGCATGGTGTGCGTAAAATGTACAGTCGCCAAGCTCAGCATGGCGTGCGCAAAATGTACTGTCGCCAAGCTCAGCATGGCGTGCGCAAAATGTACAGTTGCCAAGCTCAGCATGGCGTGCGCAAAACAGTCCCGTATGCACAGTGGTAGTGAAAATTCGTACCAATATAAATTGAGAGACATTCGTATAATCGGGTGTGTGCTGTGTTAGAACAATAAATGTGAGCTAGAACAATAAACTACTATACAACCTCTACGACAGTGACTTTTAATTATCTCCTCTACACAAAGCTACACCACATCAAGTACATCATACACATTACCAATAAGGGACTCAACAGTAGTAGCATTTAATTATAGGTGCAGACGCCAGCACATCAAGCTAATACAATCTGTCAAATTTCTTTAATAGATTTCCAACTGTATCGCTAAATCATAAAGTTCAAGTTTGATTAGGAAAATTTGGCAGTTTCTGGTAGCTTAATGTGCATAAACAAAGTATCTAAGATCTGATAAGAAAATACTGAAGATACGGTTTTTTCTTTTGCTTCCAATATAACATACATGGTTGTATATCTTTCGGGGAAACTTCGTAAAGAATTATCTGACCTTTTTTCCCGTGAGTGTCGTAAAAAAAAGCTATGGGTGTTTTCGAAAGTGTTGCGTTACTACAAATCTATGAGGCGTCTGTACTTTACCTTCAAATTATTGTATCTCACACCGAATCTGAGAAAAAGAAAAACTTTCAATGTCAGCAGAAAATTTTGGAAGATTCAGGTTTCGATAGAAAGTTTATACTATAAAGGTGGGTGACCGACGATATACTTTTTGGAAGTCGAATCTGTAAAAAAGAAACGGCAGAACTTTACACGGTTGAAAAGTATTGCTGTCAGGAGAACGTGGTATACTTTTTACTTTGCCCAGACACTAATAATTTCGTCTGCTATGCACAGATTTATTCTGAGCCGGAATTAAAACAGCCGTTAGAACGTCGAAGCAAAAGTGTAGCCACTTGCACTGTATTGCAACGTCCAACCTGAATCCTTAATCTATTGATATATTTCTAAGTTGAACACAAGTTCGTGTCCAGAGGGCAGTTCTGCCGAAGTGATGACGGAGAGTTCGTAGGGAAAGTTTCTCTGCATTGTCTTTCAAGAAGGTGATTAATTGTGTCTCTCGACATATCGCTTTCTTATAATATCATCCCTTATTTAAGGTAGCTTTTGCCCGCGGTTTCACCCGCGTGGAGGTCGATATTTATCCCACGGGGAAGTAGGTACAAAGTGTTAAAAAATGAACCCGTCAAACTTTAAGAGGCGCTTTAGACCATCAAACTGAAAAAATTTCACTATGGGGCCAACTTCGAAATTACGAAAAAAATCAGCTGTTTGTTTAATTTTTGTTTTTTTTATTTTTATTTTTTTTTTGTTTCTTAACTTCAATAACTACTTGACCAAAATGTATGAAACAGCTAATTTTTTTATCGTGATTTCGAAGTTGGCCCCATAGTGAAATTTGTTCAGTTTGATGGTCTAAAGCACCTCTTAAAGTTTGTCGGGTTAATTTTTTAAAACCATAAATATGTATACGCGTCGGCTTGAGCACCTCCTTCTTTTTCGTCAGTTAAAACTATCCTAATATGTCCTAACCCAGGTCATAGTCTACCTGTGTAAAAAATTACATACGGCATGAAAAAGTATCAAACAGAGAGACATTCTGACAGACAGACAGATTTACTTTCGCATTTATATTATTGGTACGAATATAAAGAAAGAAGAAATTTATTGTGACTCGTACAGGAGGATCACAAACTAAACTAAACACAGTCTAAATTAAAATACCAAATTATATAACAAATAAATTAAAAAGTAACAAAAAGAAAAATGAAACAGAAAGTCCTATACGAGGCCAAAAGGCTCCTATCTCAGCATGATGCTGCGATATTTATAAATAAATTTCGCAGCGCTGGTATTCTGATAGGGCCCGCTGTGGTGTCACGGGCAGTTACAGAAATAAAAAAAAATGATAAAATAAATAAATAACATAGATTAATACCCTCATTAATTAATAACCTCATTACTTGGATATGTGGATTATCAATGGAATTGAATATGGATTACCAACAAAATAATCCCCCACAAATCGTCCATCTGTCCCTAACCTAAAGGTCCTTTACAACAAAAACCTATGTTCGATATTAGATAGACAATGTAACATATTGTTCAGGCTGACTGGCGCCGACAACTTAGATTTATATCTGTCGGTCCTAATATTGTAGCCTAATCAGATCTAGGGAAAGATATGAAACCCTTGATGTATTAGATAATGTGTGTCGTTTATGGTTAGATTTGTCTATGTGACGTAATGTTGGGTTTGTGTATTGCGATTGGTTCCTGGGTGAATTTCAACAAATGCCAATTTTTTTATCATATCGGTGTACGGAAAAAATAATCCGTGCCGGTTTGTCATATCGGTGGAAACCGGAATTCAAACTGAATTTTGATGATATTAAATTTGGGGATATTTAATATCCTAAAGATTACATAAAACCTGAAAAATATACAAAAAAACCATAAATGAAAAAGTACACCGATATGATAAAAAAATTGGCATTTGTTGAAATTCACCCTCCTCTAACTTACTGATCGGTGACTGATCAGAAACTTCGGTGATGTGAAGTCACATTTATAGTGTGGCGGCATCTACATTGCCACATCCAAACTACGCATTACACTGACGTCACGCAAAATCCTGTATCGCGCAAGCAAAGCTTACCGCGCAACTGGCACGTCCTGACATCAATCGTTGGGCATAATTCCGATCCAGCATGTCCTTTGCTGTCCTATCCCAGCGACGCCCTAAGTCGAGGTCCGTACCCCACAGGGACGCCCCCCTTATCGTGTAGTCGCTTAATTTTTTTCGCCTTGGCTGGAGGCCTTAATTTATTGAGGCATCCACAGACAAGCCCGGTTAAGCAGACGACAACCTCATAGGTTGAACTGCGAGATCAAACTCACAAAAAAAAAAACAAATGCCCACCAGACACGACACCCGTCTGGTCGGAGGAATTCCCCCTTTCTTTGGAGGATGACTGAACTTTACACTCTGTTCTTCATACCTCTATAATAGCTTAACTATTTTTAATTGTTTTGCCAACCCCCTGCATACACCCCCCCTTATGCATCCTCCATCTACCCCCCTTCTTAAGATGATTAATACTAGCAGAATAGCCGACATCGGCTCCGTTGCCAAAATATAAAAAAAATGGGTTATTATCGACAATTGAATTTTATACTTTCAAACATTAGTTAGATATTTATGCTACCATTGAGATGGACCACATTTTTTTTCAATATGCACTTCTTCCTGTCACTGGCACAACTTTTCTCAGATCTTGTTTGCCCAAAACTTCGCCACCTCCACAGCGTCGTCGGTTGTAGCGGAGAAGTCACTCTGACTGCAAGTTTTGACTGCGATGTAGAAAAAAACAGCTCAAAATATTTTACGGTCCAGTTTTTATGCTGCCAATGTGTCAGATATTTTTTCCAAGAAGGTCACAATCTTCTGAACTGATCTTAGTAGAATTTTATACAGGGTTACTGGTAACTCGATCACTTCCTTGCCGGAGGTGATAGGGGAGCTAAAATGTGACAAATTTAACCCCCCATATGTATGGCCGAAAACTAATAATTTAAGAGAAATTTGAAAAAAAAAAATGCAACTACTCGTACAAATAATTACAAAAACTTCTTGAAATTATTTGATATTTTTAGACCTTTTACTACTGTGTTAGCTTTGTGTAGAATGTTAGCTATAAATAAAAATAATAATTAACCCAATCAACATGATTTGTTTTTTTTTTTTTTAATTAAAAGTTTAGTGTGTGGAGTAATTTAAAATTTCAAATAACTGTAAAAGTATTAGTTTTCGGCCACACATATGGGGGGTTAAATTTGTCACATTTTAACTCCCCTATCACCTCTTGCAAGGAAGTGGTCGAGTTACCAGTAACCCTGTATAGCAAGACATGTCCGATGAAATTATTATTGCCAAACTGTCCATAGAAATATATTTATGCTCATAACTGTGGGGGCTATTAAATGATACATGCAATGTTATAATTATTACTTTTATTCCTTGCAAACGTGTTTACATCAACGCGTTTATTCTATCACTCGATTTTCGAAACTAAAAACTAGAAGTAATTTGAAAGCTCATTCTAAATTCACTTAATATTTGAATGCAACCACAGTTATTTTTCTGCCAGCCGGCACTACGTAAGGTTGAAATTTGCAGAAAACCTTTAAAACATTTACAGTATTTAACAATAGCTTTTGTGGTAATAAAAACCATTAGCAGTTTACGGATCTGCTTTTGTAAAGAGAAGAAAAACATAAAAGCCTTTGGCCTTCTCTTTAATCCATTATTTCACTATCAGCAATACTGTTGAAAAATCTAATGCGCCTGTAATTACGACGATAATCATAACCTTCATATAAGGATAATAACAAAGCTTATTCAGTTAAAAATGGTATCATTACGAACTCAGTGAGACATGAAAAAATACTATACTGTCATATTTTTATATAGAAACTACCTTCTGTCTGCGACTTCGTCCGCGTGAAAGTTCTTGTTTCCCTGAACTACCCCGTCGCATCGCATTGTCTGCCCGCGCTCTTACTTCGTTTTCAGTGACTTTTTTCTTTTTTCTCAACTCCTAAGGGTCCTAGCGTGATGTAGTAAAATATTTTTCCAAATCCTATGGGTAGTTCTAGAGTTTAGCGTGTTCAAACAAACAAACTCTTCAGCTTTATTTTTAGTATACGGGTAGATAGATGTCATTACGAGCACAATGGCGCAATAAAAAATACTATAAAATTTTTTGGATACGTAAATATCGGAACGAATAAAATAAAGTATTTTTCCGTACTTATCGTTGTGTTGACAGAACAGACCATTAAAATACTAACACAAAACTATACAATTTAAATCATCAACGAAATGGAATTATAATTACTAAACCGACGAAACAATAAAGGCAGAAATAAAATGTCCGACATTTTTTCCACGAGTTACTCTACTAAATTCTAGCTCGAACATGGAGGCTGGATTAATAAAGAGAGTGGTCAAGTTCGAGCGTCCTTGTTGTTTGAGTGACGAGATTAATGGGTCATTTACACAGGGGAAAAAATGGCGAAGGAAAACATTGTGAGGAAACCGGCATGTTTTAGAACTAAAACGTCGAAGACATGTGACATCTACCAACCCGCACTGGACCCGCGAGGTGGATTACGGCCCACGCCCTCTCACCAAGAGGAGGCCTGTGTCCCAGCAGTGGGAACACTATAGGCTGATTATGCTTTGCCCAGGGGCAGTTTCTTATCTTGGTTCGACGAATAGAAGATATAAAACAGGGTGACAGTGACGTCGACGCTCAATCTGTTATGGGTTCAGTATGGTATCAGATTGTGAACACCCCCGGGCACTTAAATTTTTCGTCGGTTATTTAAAAAAACACCGGTCAAGTGTGAGTCGGACTCGCACACCAAGGGTTCCGTACGTTTTCGGATTTTTCCTTTACTTGTGCTACATGACCTTGCTTCTTGCCAAATTTCATGATTCTAGGTCAACGGGAAGTACCCGTAGAACATTTTGTTTCACTTGAGAGTGTCGAAATAAACGTTTTTTGCGCGGCATAAACGGCCGTATCTTTTATTACGCTAACTTAGAAGTTTTATTTTTTCACAGCTTCAAAGGACCGCAGACCTGAGTATATGGTTTTAATTTCAATTCTATACCTCTATGCATTCCCGAGATAAAGGGTCTTGACAGACAGATGGATGGACAATAAAGTGATCGTATAAGGGTTCCGATTTTTCCTTTTCAGGTACGTAACCCTAAAAACATCTGTTCCATACAGTTTGACCGCGTAGGCATTGCACTATTGTAGACAACAGCTGTTTTTCTCAGCTCCCTCTCACCAAAAGGAGGCCTTTCAGTAGGAACATTATAGACTACTACTAAGTATGATAAGTGCAATAATCGTCTAATGACACTCGGATATAAATTCTCGCCTCTCAATAAGCAACAAACTCTCCTTGTGTAAAAGAGCCTTAAGCTTGTTCAGACATGCTAGTTCGTGGGTACATTGTAATGGGAAATCTCTAGTATGTCAAGTAATTATATAAGACCTTAGGCATCGTTAGTGTCTTGTAAGCCGATCTAATCCTTGAAAGGGATGATGTAGGACTTTTAGCTTTGCTATCTGAACGAAAATAGGTACATTGTAGTTGCTAAAGTTGATGACAGAAATACGTAAAAGTGGCTAAAGATATCAGACGCTACACTGGAGTTCATTTTTGTTTCAATCTACGTTTACTTAGGAATGAACGTTCATCTGCTGATTTTCATTTTCTGATGATTCGGCAGTCGAGTAAAAACTGGCAGGTGCCGAATTCAAATATTGTCGGATCGATTCAATAATGAATAAATTTTTCATTTTCGATTCATGTTGAGCTTAGATGTTTCACTTCGAGTGAAAGAAAAAAAAAGTCAAAAGCGAGTCGGACTCGCGCACCGAGGGTTCCATACCATCATATTTTTTAATTTTCATCGGCAAGGCCATATTGGTCAGAGAATTTTAACACTGCGGTGCCGAATATTTCAGTTTTAGGTCAGCGCCATCTCTTGACCGATAGTGAAACTAATGTAATTTTTGATGATTTCTGAAAAAGTGAGCTATTTAGAGATGTCATTTTATTTTTCCTGTAATCTTTACACGAACTTCTATCACAGAATAATTTCAGATTTTTCTCTATGCAAACTTCGGAGATAAGAGGGGGAACGGTATTTTTTTTATTTTTCATCAAAGTCGAAATTATGCGGGCTAAAGAAAAAAGAAAAAAAATTGAGAATGTGCAAACTGCGCTCTTTCTTAAGATACCCGACATGCCCTAGTAGCTCAACTTCGAATTTTTAGTCACCCTTTCAGTCCGTTACAAAAAAATTTTTTTTTCTTATTTGCATAATTGTTGGGCAGACATCAACTACTAATGGTATCAAATTGAAATTTGGAATAGTTTTAGTTCTCAAGAACTACGAATGTAGTTCTTAAGATATTCAGCTGTGACAGACGGACAGACAGACAGACTGATTGAGTCTCACCATAAGGGTTCCGTTTTACCATTTTGGTACGGAGCCCCAATGAAAAAAAAGTGAGGCGTCTGATATCTGTTTAAGTATTTAACTACTTTTTGAGATTTCATACCCCAAAAAACACAAAATCGATGAAATTGGATCTGGTACCCAATTTCATTTTTATAAATTGTTTAAAATGTTGCGCTATTCAGATTTTGTACTCAAAGTACGAAATCTTGAATCTAATCCCAAGATGTTTTGGAATTTAATAATTTGCCATAAATATTAATTGTATCCGAGTAGAAACGTTTGCCATTTAACGTTTGCGTTTGACTAGCTACGCCCGCGGTTTCACCCGCGTAAATGTCAATCCCGTGGGAATATCGGGATAAAAAGTAGCTTATATGTTAATCCAGGGTGTCAGCTACCACCATATAAAATTTTATCAAAATTGGTCCAGCCATTTGAGCATGAAGAAGAGACAAACATACACACACACACACACTCACAAAGTTTCGCTTTCGCAAAGAGATTATATGCTGAAAGTACCCACTATTTGAATTAAAGAAATATGAGTTTATTGGATGGGAAGCATCATTCTAGGTACTGAAGATTAAAACAATAACAGAATATCCATCCAAAGGTTGCCTTTAGAGCTCTTACACAACCCGTTTTTTTCAGGCGCCGTCGACGCGCGTTTTGCTATAGCGCGTTGTCGGCGCTGCTAAACTTGCAAAAGGCAGATTATTTGCGATTGCATCGCGGCATACTCACGAGAAATACGCTATAGACGCTCTTGAGTAACTCTTCTTGCAAAGTAAAGCGCGCGAACAAACCACAAACGTGCGTGTATCGCGCTGGAAATGTGCGTGTACTGTGTGACTGACCGACATTAGGGAAAGGGATGGGCTAAACACGTCTGTTTAGCTGCAAACACTGCAAGCTGAATGGCACGCTGGCACAGTATATCTACTGTGCGTCTGGATCGATGTAACTTCGCGCTAGTAGCGCGTCAACAGCACACGAAAAAGTCGTCGTCTGCATACTACAATTTTATGAACGTGTGTATAGGTAAATTGGTTGCGATAACATCGCGTTACAGTTGCGTGGGACGCGCGTCGACGGCGCCTGATAAGAACGTGGTGTGTAAGAGCTCTTAATGATGGCTTTTAGCGATAACACCTCCCATTGTGTCACCTTCTGTAAAATTTCTACATGTAAATTTGTAATTCCTATGGTAAACGTAATAAAAAGTATTCTACGAGTATTCTATAATTTCCTTTAACCATTTGGTCATTATTTTACTCGTGGATATCTTTCCTGTACAGCTAGTAGAGACCACAGATATAGATAGACCTAGATAACGCAAGTATCACGATCTGTATGAAAACCAAGCGGTCCATATTTTGACCACCTACTATGACGTCACAAGCGCTCTTTTTCACTCACGCTCACCCAGCCAGCAGTACACAGGACTGAGCGCGAAAGTGGTGGCTTACGATTTTTGAACGTAAGTTGATGCGATTTTTGGCACGCGAAGTAGTTGCTCTTGCGTTATCTAGGTGTATCTATATCTGTGGTAGAGTCATTAAGGCGCAGCCGCACGCTAGGAGGTATAAAATCATGTGTTGAATTAAAGGTTACAAATTGCGCGTTGATGTATGCCAAACTGTATATCCCTTAGTAAAATGTGATTAAACTATTAGGTAACTTGAAACAGCTTTTTAGGTTGACACAAGCCCTGGACCGAAAATGGATCCAGGGGCGACGGACTCTGGGAAATCCGTTGCCCACCACACATCAGGACCCGAGTAAGAGTCTGACAGACCTCGCCACCCGCCCCAGGGTGGCGGACACATCCATGAGAATTTTCCACTGTAAAAAAAAGCCCTGGACCGAAATATCTTGAAGTCAAAAGAGGCCTTCGCCCAGTAGAAGGATCACGCAGGCTGACAATAACTAGCTTTTTTGTTGACTTTATACTTCATCAAACTGTGACCTTAGAGATTTTGACTCCAGCAAAGTCATTGTATGAGCCAAATTCAATCCATGTTTTCTCGGATTTGGGTCAGGGGCTCGGGGTTAACTCAAACATACAGTTATGTCTTATTTGCATAGGTTAGGGGGATATTGTTTGGACACATACAGCTAAATAAGATCGTGTGAAATGGCAAACAATCGGCCAGTTACATCATTGAAGGGTTCAAAATTTAAGTAGGAATATGGAGATAGGAACCATGAGGTTTCACTTTCTCTTCCAGTTGATATAATAACGTATAAGGAGGTAGTAAGGTCTGTAACTTGTCTTATAGAGCGAGACAAAACACAAAACACAGAATTTCCCTGTTTAATAAATGCTTTGGGTACAAATCTTTTTATAAACGCACGGTGATACCTGCGGATAAATTAAATTTTATTTTATTTAGTTTCATTATTCATATCATTGTTTGTTAAGTAGTTGCTTTAATTTATAAGTACTATTTGTTTTATTTTATTTTGTTACCTGTTAAGTACGAATCATTTGATCTGACTTGGTTTCCGTACGTGCTTTTCGGGTAACCACTAAAAATCAGCGCTGTGCTGTGGGTCACCTATAGCACAGCATAATGCTGAGTGGAAGCCTTCTTATCACAGTCATGACGTGCAGCCGTCGACTACCTCTGCTTTGTGCTCGTGTATCAGTTTCCCTTTGTCTCCTAATAGAGTCTCTATTCTCCTCAACGATTAGTCTAACCTCAATAAAATCCTTATTCAATCTAGCATTTACTGATCACAACGGGTGTACAAAATGCTGTTTCCAATTTTTCCGTTAAGAAAAATTACCAATTCAAATGTATTTTATTGTTCAACAGGTTTCATCAATTTGTCTCAGAAAAGAAGGATTTTAATAAAGGCTCCTGCAAACAGGCGCGGCACGCAACGCGAATCGCACGCGGCTAAAGGCACCGCTCGCGATTCGCGTCGCGTGTCACGCCTGTTTGTAGGAGCCTTAAAGGATTAAATACTTTTTGGATGTTGGAAGGTTATAGCGACGGCGAAGTGATAAGAAAAACTGCCGAAGTTAACAATTTACAAAATATGGGAAAAAAAATTACAAGTTAAATAGATTAATAACTTCTAGGTAACTGTCTAGTAAAGACGTGTCCCATGAAAGTTAGGAGTTAATCTTATTTTAGGTTAACAAAATATAGACCATATTTTGTTAGTTTTTTTTTTTAAGTTAGTAACAATAGTGCTTAGATAAATTGGTTAGTATTTTTAGTTTTCACAAATAGTGAATTTCGCTAAAAATGTCAGATAGGAGTTCTTGTCACTTCATCTTCGTAGGCATTTCAGAGGAGTTTTCTGGACCAACTGAGGAGTACTTACCTAAAAGGCTACAACTCGCAAAACTTTTCACGTGTGCCCTTACTGCCATCTCAAAAATCCACCCTGTATGCAATTATACATGAATACGCACCCTCATACTTACCATTTAACCTACACCGCAAAACTATTTTTTTCAAGCCATATATATGTACCTCTTAACATACATGACCAGTACTTATTCCCAAACTGTCGGACCAAGGCAGCTTGCCAACTCGGTGAGCGGTTAAAATGTAAAGCATACATGTACAAAGCATAGATTAATTTGATACTAGCCTCGGCAAACTTGTTCCTCAAGCTACATACATGTTTTATCTTCAAGATGTGTTATATTTTAGTCATAGTCGAGCTTCTTAGAGATTTTAATAGAGAGTTTTGATAGTAATATGAGCCTGTCATTGACCCACTGAACAGGGCCTTAAGTCTGCTATTACAATAGTGTCAGAATGGTCTATCATTGATTTCATATTTGTTGATTTTGACACGTTTGGTAATCTACTAACACAATGGCGTCATTATGACTTTCCAATGGTCAACCACTGACAATCCATTGAAAGAAATGCCATAAAATGGTAATCTCGTACATAATAACAAATGAATAAATGTAATGTTTATTGCTATTTACGAACTTCTTACTACTTCAGATTGCAAAGACTAATACGTAATATGTAAAAATATATACCTATTAAATGAAATCTAGAATGAAATTTTGTAGTTTTTCTCAGACCATTGACCGACCAATGATCGACCATTGTGAATTAAGGAGATTACGAACTTTTAGCAAAATGACAATGGGATTGTGTTGGAATGACGAATTTATAAAAATAGCAGACTTGGGCCCCAGTGGTGCAGCAGAGTAGGACTTATAGCAGTCAGTGTGAGCGGTGCGATGGTTGTAGGTCGTAGGTTCAAATCCAGTCAGGCGCCTTATATTGTGTAAATTATTTCATCACCACTGCTCTCAAAACGGTGAAGGAAAACATTGCGAGGAACCGGCATGTCCTTGAAAAAAAAAATCGAAAACATGCGACATCTACCAACCCGCACTGGGCCCGCGTGACGGATAACGGCCCACTCCCTCTCACTAAGAGACCAGCAGTGCTATTCTGTAAAAATCTCACCGTGAAAACTAAGGTGAAGTGAGCTGTCATGCCACCTGATGTTAGGGATTGCCCCTATTGTTAGCTTACTTCACGCTCACTTCACCTAAGTTATTACGGTGAGATTTTTACAGAATCGATCGGCTGTATCGTATCCCAGCAGTGGGAACATTATATTTTGATTATGTGTTATCCCAGAGGCGTTTTATAATCCAGAGAAGGCACAAGCTTTAATCACCCCACGCCTGCTCAAGGCGGAATGGCGTTTCAAACATTAAGGGTGTTCATGAAGAATCCATATTGATTATTAAAGTTCATAGGTTTGAGATCTAACTCGACGCTATGTTCATGAAGAATACATACTGATTATTAAAGTTCATAGGTTTGAGGTCAAGCTCGATAGATGGCGTTGGCGTCGAGTTAGATCTCGCTATGGTTTCGTTACCACGATTTGGTTAGGGTCTTGCAATTTTAAGAAAAAAAAAGAGCAAAAAGCAGAGAGCAGCCAGCTTAGATCAAGACACAATTGTGGTTTTATTTTCAACCCTATTAGTGTTTACACAAGTGCGTTAGTTCAACCTAATGCCAGCTCGGCATTAAACATTGGTCCTTCGAGCCGGATAAACTTCGGCTTTTTGAGTTCACCCGCCCGTGGTACTCGCAGTGGATTGCTGCGGCTAGAGTACACGGTTCCCCGCATGGGCAGCGACAGCTTCGTCCAGTATAGTGGACGGGGTCAGCAGTAGCAGCGGCGGAAAGGTGACGTCATAGAGGGCGCCACTTGCATCCAGTTCAAGCGTGAGGTGACTGTGTAGTACGTCACCCTCGTAGTTCAACGTGTCGTCATAAGAAGAACGTCACACCGAGTTCAACGTGACATCAGAAGACTGACGTCACATCTATAGTTCAACGTGTCGCCACCAGGGTGCGCCATCGTGTTGTGTGAGTGAAGTGAAAATTGTGAGTACATTTACTTTATAAACAAAGGCAGTTAGTGACAAGCAATTTTAGACTTTATTTGTTTAAAGAATTTTACTTTGAAGATTGTTGAAGAATTTTGGACTTAGAAAATTTTACGTTTAGTTATTAGAGACTTGTATTTTATTTGTGTATGTTAGTTTAGGACTTAGAATAATTTCGTAAAAAACGACGGAACGGGGAACCTATGCCCGATTTCCGCCAGATTATAAGTTGTCTCAAAACACTTGTAAAATTTTGAGCAACTATCCAATTAGTTCAATTCTCTTAAAATATTTGTCTTGTATTTTATTTCAATTGGTTTGGTTAATTGTTTCAAATATGGAGGGATTGATCAATGTTTTGAGGGGGTTGCAAAGTGTTATTATTAAAGGATTCGCAAATTTTAAAAAGAGTCCTAAAGAAAGATTGACTGTCGAATACATTGAAACTAGACAGGAATTACTAGAAAAAGATTGGGAATCGTTTAAAAATACTAATTCTAAACTTTATCAGAGCTTTAAATTAGATGATATTGATCAAAAAGTTGTTGATATTTATGATACAACTGAGGACACTTACATTGTTTATAAAAGTTTAATGAAAACAACGATCAATAAAATTAGAGTTGTAAGTGAACCAGTACCTCATGGGAATGGTTCTTCTAGTAGTGCTGTTAAGTCTGCCCATTCACTGGTCAAATTGCCCAAGATTTCTATTCCAATGTTTTCTGGCAAATATGAAGAATGGACGACTTTTCATGATCTTTTTGTATCATTAGTTCATAAAAATAACTCGTTAGATAATGTGCAAAAACTGCACTATTTAAAAAGTCATTTAACTGGTGAAGCTGAGCAATTGATACGGAATACTCCAATAACTGATGCAAATTACAGTCAGTGCTGGGATCTATTAGTCAGGCGATACAGTAATAAAAGATATCTCGCCAACTGTATTTTGAAACGGTTATTTGGTATTAAACGTATGCAGGTTGAATCGGCGACATCATTAAAGGAGCTTTTAGACACCAGCAATGACTGTTTAAATGCATTAACAAACTTAGGTATAAATGTGAGTACATGGGATGTTATTATCATACATATAGTGACATTTAAATTAGATCCTGAAACGCGTAAGCAATGGGAATTAAGTGTCAGTAGTAGCGATTCCAGCAATGATTTTCCTACCTTTAATCAATTTAAAGTATTTTTAGAGCAACGTTTCCGCGCGTTTGAGTGCATAGAACCAAAAAAGGGTTCAGGTCACCAGTTCAATAACAATAATACTCCTAAAACATTGTTAGCCACTGACTCGTCATCGCCAATGAAATGCGAATACTGTTCAGAGGGTCATAAGCTTTGTTTCTGCAAAAAGTTTGCCAAACAATCTCTCGAAGCTAGACGGGATTTCGTTGGTAAGAACAAAATTTGCTTCAACTGTTTAGGCAGTAACCATACTGTTTTCAACTGCAAGAAAAATACAAGTTGCAGAGTCTGCCAGAAGCGTCACCATTCCTTGCTACATTTGGACAACAAAGGTCAAGACCCTGAAACAAAGCCTACTACTGATAGTGCTAATCCTTCAACTAGTACTACTCAGATAGTCTCTTGCTTATCTACAGGGAGAGTAGCAAAGCCCAGACAGGTTTTATTAGCCACTGCGCTAGTAAAAGCCTCGTCAAAGACGGGTGAATACCACACTGTCCGAGCCTTACTCGATCAAGGTTCGCAGGCTTGTTTCATAACAGAGGCCACAGTGCAGTATCTTAGCCTGAAAAAGATCCCAGTTCAAGGGCTTGTATCGGGATTAGGAGATAATAGGTCAACCATGACAAAGCACATGGTACAATTAACTATTAAATCTCGTGTCGACCCTAGCTTCAAGATTTCATTAAGTGCTTATGTGTTAAAGAAGATCACCTCTTACTTACCTGAGCGAAGTCTTAACTCAGACACCTTCGACTGGTTACATATTGAAAACCTATGTTTAGCAGAGCCGGAGTTCAACACACCCAACAAAATCGATATTCTGTTGGGTGCTGATGTTTATAGCTGCATCATTAAGAAAGGTTTAGTGAAGAATCCTTCTGGTACATTGATCGCACAGAGCACTGCATTAGGGTGGGTCCTGTCGGGTGCCGTTGGTCCTGGAGACACGGCTAATTTAAAGAACATAAATGTAATGCATTGCAAGGTTGAGGATATGTTAAGAAAATTTTGGGAAATCGAAGATCTTAGCACTAATAAAAAGATATTTATACCAGAGGAGATGAAATGCGAAGAGTTCTATAGTGAGACCACTAGGAGAGATAGCAATGGCAGATACATAGTTAGGTTACCTTTCAGAGATGAAGATCCTCCTTGCAAGTCGGGAAATTCACGTGGCATAGCTAAATTAAGATTTAAAGCATTAGAAAGAAGATTAGTAAAGAACAAAGATTTAAAGGAAAAGTACACAGAAGTTATAAATGAATATTTACAGTTAGGACATATGAGGCACATGAAAGAAGATGATACTAAGAAGGAAGAAGCAGTGTATTTGCCACATCACGCGGTCATTAGGAACGACAAGACCACAACTAAAGTTCGTGTTGTTTTCAACGCCTCTGAAAAGAACAGCAAAGGAGTGTCACTTAATGATACGCTCATGGTTGGTCCGTCACTGCAGGCGGATTTACGTCACACGGTTTTAAGATGGAGGATTCATCCCATAGGACTTGTAGCGGATATTATTAAAATGTACCGCCAAGTTAGGGTAGCAGAAGAAGATGCCATGTTCCAAAGGATACTCTGGCGTGACAGTCCAGACAAGGAGATCCAAGATTACGAACTTGTTACCGTGACCTTCGGAACAGCTTCTGCGCCGTATCAAGCAGTCAAAACCTTGCGTCAGATAGCAGTCGATGAAGGTACAACTTATCCAATTGCTGCAGATAAGGTTTTAAATTGCTTCTACATGGATGATCTAATGACAGGATGCAATAGTGTAGAAGAAGGCATAGAAATATATAGGCAAATGATAGAATTATTAGGAAAAGGTGGATTTATATTACAAAAGTGGAACAGCAACAGTCAAGAAATACTGAAGAAAATAGATAACCTTGAAAGAAATAAAGTACAAATAGATCAAACTAGAACAACTGAAAATAAGGACCACACAATAGGACAAAGAGATGTTATACAAAATTATGAATTAGAGAAAGAAGAGAAGGGGTTAGAAATCAAATTAGATAGCACAATAAAAATTTTGGGACTTACCTGGAACCGCAACGAAGATACCTTCCAATACTCGGTGAATCTTCCTCCGCTGACGACTGCACCTGCAACTAAAAGATCAATTATTTCGGACATAGCTCGATTGTTTGACCCACTAGGATGGTTAGCTCCTAGTGTGGTTTTAGCAAAAACATTCATCCAAAAATTATGGCTTGCAGGTGTTAGTTGGGATGAAGAACTAAGCACTCAGTTAGTAAAGGAATGGAATATTTACCGTGATGAGTTGTCACAACTTAGTAATGTACGGATACCTGGTTGGCTTGGCACTAAGTCACCCGATGATCTTGAGCTCCATGGCTTCAGTGACGCCTCCAGAATAGCATACTCCGCCGTTATATACCTGCGGATAGTAGATGAGGTCGGCAAAATCCATATTTCGTTGCTGGTTGCAAAAACCAGAGTGGCTCCCGTCAAACAAATTAGCATTCCTCGTTTAGAGCTGTGTGGAGCAGTTCTACTGTCAAATCTTCTGACAGAAACAGCAGATGTTTTAAATATTTCGAGGGACAGAATTAAAGCTTGGACAGATTCTACTGTGGTGTTAGCTTGGTTCAACGTATACCATCCAAGTAGATGGAAGTCGTTTGTAGCCAATCGTACATCTGAAATATTGACCAACATGAAAGCATCTCAATGGTTTCATGTTAAAACACAGGACAACCCAGCAGACTGCGCCTTTAGAGGTATATTACCAAGCGCACTCTTATACAATAGCTTATGGTTTTCCGGACCATCATTTATCAACCAAAAAGCTATAGTACACAAAAGGCCAAATGAGTTGAAAACTGACTTGGAGGAAATAATAAAAGTTCACATTACGACAGTCCCAGAGTGTTCCATGTTCGAACGTTATTCCTCATTACAAAAAATTGTTAGAGTTATTGCTTATTCCAGACGATTTTTTAAAAACTTGGAAATATTGTTTTAATTAAAGAAAACGATTTGCCGCCAAGTCGTTGGTTGTTGGGTCGCGAGAAACGTCCTGGTGATGATAATATCACGCGTGTAGTCACATTAGACCTCTAATATTAAGAGGCCAACATCCAAACTTTGTATTTTACCTGTTACAGACCAATGAATTTATTTTGTTTTGGCTATCTCACATAATGTTGGTAGTTTAAGTTATTTTAAGTAAGTTTTTATTTTGTTAATATGTTTAAGAATTTAGATCAAAAACTATAAGATCAAATTGTTTGCTACCAATTCGGACCCATAATGTAATTTAAGAAGGACATTCCGTCAGTAATGTCCTTGGTGGGCGGTATGTTCATGAAGAATCCATATTGATTATTAAAGTTCATAGGTTTGAGATCTAACTCGACGCTATGTTCATGAAGAATACATACTGATTATTAAAGTTCATAGGTTTGAGGTCAAGCTCGATAGATGGCGTTGGCGTCGAGTTAGATCTCGCTATGGTTTCGTTACCACGATTTGGTTAGGGTCTTGCAATTTTAAGAAAAAAAAAGAGCAAAAAGCAGAGAGCAGCCAGCTTAGATCAAGACACAATTGTGGTTTTATTTTCAACCCTATTAGTGTTTACACAAGTGCGTTAGTTCAACCTAATGCCAGCTCGGCATTAAACAAAGGGGTTTATTTATAAGCGTTGATTACAGTTACGTGACGTCAAAAATGTATAGTTAAACAGTCGCTAATCATTACATAACTTTAAGCAACTTTTATGAATAAAGAGGCATAAATGTATGGTGTAACAGTCGCTAATCATTACTTAACTTAAAGCAACGTTTAGGAATAAACCTCTAAATATTAAACACCTCTTTTTCGCATAACGAAACTTTTTATATTTTTTATCACACGAACACACCTTACACGATTACACACACCACACAACCTCCCCCCCCCCCCCTATACGCCACACCACACCCCATCCCACTCACACAGCCATCCTCCATATTCATAGTTAAATCAGATCATTATGGCTTTATTAGCAAACATAAATAAAGGTTTCTTTTGTATACTTACACGAAGTTAACACTGACTCCCAGGTCACAGGGTTCCCCAAGTTTAGAAGGCAGGGCTTTTCACTGTTTGTACAGCCTTTTCCCAAAATCCAATGTAGGTACCTATGTGAAATGTATTGGTATTGTATATAAAGGTAGTTTGTGTCAGTAACCTTTTTTTCCATTTAGTATGAGCGTCTGGACAAAACTACTCGTTAAATATAAAAGAAATGTATTAAGCACAGACTCAGCTTGACCCATTTGTAAGAGAATAACGATAAGCACCTCCACAGTTGGGAAGGCCGCTTCCAATTGGTAAGAAAATAATCGAATGGACCGCAACATTTAAGACGTCCCTTACCAAAACAAGAAACCCTTACCTTAGGCCACGTAGGTACAGATGCCAGCACATCAAGCTACCCGAAACTGTCAAATTTTCCCAATCAACTTTGAACCTCAGGCTGTAGTGATAACGTTGAAAATCTGTTAAAGAAATTTGTCAGAATGTAGTAGCTTGATGTGCTGGCATCTGTACGTCTTCTGCAGCTGCTGTTAGCTGGGAGCTCCCACGCTTGCTCCTGGTTGATCCTGCTTGATCGATTTGTGATTTAGCTTCTTCTTCTTGCTTCTTCTTTTTCATCATAGTCGCGATAAACCAATACGCGACCAATGTTAGGGCAACAGTACGATATGTCGACCATCAGTGGCCAGCACATCAGCTTGACGTAAGTTAGTGCGACTGATTGTTTTCTCGACAAACAACAGGACGACGGAACTTTTGATCGACGAACGATAGTGCGACACAACTTTCGCATGACAAACTAAAGTGCGACAAACGTTTTTATATTTTGTACGAAACTATGATGCGAAGTCACCTTCCTGTAGTTTCTTAACGCTTTGAAGAACACAGTACACATACTTACGCAAGTTTTGTAGTTTTTTTTTTATTTTATCACACGCACCTTTATTGAACACCGGAATTAGACAAGACGTTTGATCGTTGTCACTTTGCTCTGCCATGACATGACATTTAATTTTTCTTGACTGTACTTACCCGTCAAAAAGAGTAACCTAGATAATGTGGTTATGACACAAGTCTAAAACAGAAGACGATATAGCGGGGTATCCAAGGGGGAGGGGGGTGGAGGGGGGGCTCAGGGGATGAGACTGAAATAAATCCAAGCTTTCACTACAGACCCAAAAAAAGTTTTATTTTCTATCATATTTAGATATCGTGATCCATCACGCGTGTGGAGTTTTGCTAAGTAATTTAATTTGACTTTGTATTCTGCCATGAAGTATGGTTGTGTTAACCAATAACTTAATCGGCTTAAAGGTAGGTGCGAGTGTCAAAAATGAAGTTACAGGCACTTCTTTGCGCTTTTTCTTTGGTTGCCATTAAATGCATCGGTAAAACCTTTGTCTTCACAGCAGGCTTAGCACGAGCGCCGTTTTGTCGACGGAAGAGTAGACAAAGATGACGTTCTGTGTAGACAGTACGACGGCAGCAAAGTAGAATCAACTACACTTTTTACGAAATACATACTCTTTTACATAATTCGACTCAGAAGTCTTTGTTTTGTCACAGGATTTTTATTCTGTTTAAAACAATTTTTCTCAGTGTCGAACTACCGTATTTTGGAACAAAAAAATATTGCAGTAATATTGGCCATTAGAATCAATAGCATAACATGATAATAACATCACGCCTTTATGTAATCCTCGAAGAAATTTCATTACTGGTGAAATCTCATTACTGGTGAAATGTGGGTGTACTTAAAGTACACCCACGCAAAATGTGGGTGTACTTAAAGTCCTCCCACATTTTACCAGTAATGTTGCAGTTCCAAGTAATAGGGGCCAGTCTATACCATCAACCGGGCACAAATTTAGAATCCGGGCTAAGAATTTTCAGATGAAAAAAAAAAACAATAATACTTTGCCCGACCTGGCAATCGAAATCAGGACCTCATGCTCGGCAGTAGCGCTTGCGACCATTGGAGCAACAAGGCACTCAATAGAATCAAAAGGTACAGTCAGCAAAGGAGATAAGTATGCAGGGTCGTCGAATACAGTTGAACTTTAGTAAGAACATCAATCGGTTTCTTAGTAAACTTCAACGATATTCGACGACCCTGCATACTTATCTCCTTTGCTCACTGTACGTTTCTAATAATGTGTGAAATAGTTCCCGGGAACTCCGAGATATTGCTGAAGAAACATTATACTAACAATTAACTCTACCTGGCAGACAAATGATTCTCTCGACTACTGAACGAATCCAAACAAAATTAGTAGGTACTTGATCAAAGTTGTTGTTTCGACTAAAATAGCTTCCAATTAACAACAACAGGATTCAATTAAAACAACAATTTTCCAGTTAAACGTTTATTCCTTTCCATAATATAAACAACATTGCTGGCTTATTTCTCATTATTAATTAGTATTTTAATACATTTTTAAGTTATAATAGAGTGGTGTGCTTGTTTAAATGTTTCTGAGCATAAATTAATAAATAAACTTACCTACTGTCGCTGTTTTGACAGACTACAGGCAGGCGATAGACAATAATTGCGTTTTTTTGTAAACATTGTATGATATTGTGCTTAATAACCTTGTGGAAATTAAGAGCTCCAAACGCAAAATCAATAAATGGGTAATAATGGAGGGATTTTGACCCTTAATGTTTATAAGCCTACGTTCGCACGGACGCAGGCTGGACTTAAAAGTGAAAATCCCCCATTATTAGGTATTATTGTGTGTTGCTAGGAAAATAAAAAAAATACACGGGCTTACAAAACAATGGTTCGATAGACATGATAATGCTTTCAAGTTTACAGTCTTGAAACCGCTTCAAGTTCTTCAACTGTACATCACTTATTTTAAAGACCACATGTCAACACACTCACATGAAAACCTCGTAAATAATTGCCTTACCACTTTTCGCAACATATCTCAGTAAATTAAAACTTCCAAAAATCTATCTGTGTCTAGTTTTAATGTCCCAATAATCTATATCAGTAGCGATCTCTATGATTAGACAGAATATATTTTTTTACCGGTTCCAAATTTTTACAGGGTGTTCTACCCATAAATATAAACAATTTTCACTACAGGACCAACTCTGAAATCACGAAAAAAATATCAACTGTTTCATACAAAAGTTCAATACCTACTTGACCAAAATGTATTAAACCGCTGATTTTTTTTTCATCATTTCAGAGTTGGTCCCATAGTGAAAGTTGTTCATATTCATGGCTAGAACAGTCTGCATAAATTAAACTGTAAAAAAATATTATACTGACAGATATGATTATACTGGCTACCATCAGTAGCGATCTGTCTTATAATTGAAAATAGGTTATTGGGTTCGGCCGTTAGTTTGAATCTAACTATCACATAGAAAGATCTTGTCTTTTTTCGACAAATCAATTATGAGATAGAGTATACAAAACGATGTTTAATATCACTCTTTAATTACAAAACAGCCATAATTATAATGTATGCGACATGCGTGCATTCTGTTTACAAATATTAAAATATAAATTCCATTATTTTGTTATTATTAACATGCAATATTTAACGGAGTTATGCACCGCAAAATTGTACACATACTCGTAATATCATACAGGATTAATATTGTGGAAAACTAAATTAACACCGATTCGTACATCAAACTATTAATGTAAATATCATGAATTATGCACCTAGTTACAGTTTATTATCTCACAAAGCGACACGCGCTTTACTTGTAGTAACCAATTGAACAAACACCCTGTGAATCTGTGCGTGAAGACGAGTATCGTCATCTCGTAACCAGTACACAAACATACTTCCGACTTCGCCGTTGTTTCAGTCAGTACCAAGAGCTTCTGCGCTTACACACACATTCACAGACTAGGTGAGTACAGTAATTTTATCTCACGAAGCGACCCGCGCCTTACTTTAGTAACCAAGTGTACACGAACGCTGTGATTGTATGCGTGAAGACGAGTAGCGTCAGCACATAACACGCACACAGACACTTCCGACTTCGCCGTTGTCTCAGTCGGTACCAAGAACTCCTGCGCTTACATACACATTCACAGCCTAGGTAAGTACAGTAATTTTATCTCACGAAGCGACCCGCGCCTTACTTGTAGTAACCAAGTGTACACAAACGCTGTGCTTGTATGCGTGAAGACGAGTAGCGTCAGCACATAACACGCACACAGACAGTTCCGACTTCGCCATTGTCTCGGACGGTACCGAGAGCTCCTTCACTTATACACATTCAGAGCCTGTTTGTACACTTGGTAAATACAAGTAAAGCACGTGTCGCTTCGTCAGATAAAAGTACAAAGGATCATCTTTTATTAATTTTAAATGTTTGTTCGAGATGAAGAAAATGTACCACTTATTTGGCTACATCAAAATTAATTAAGATCATGCTAATAAAATAATGTTTTACACGGCCGAGAGCGCCTTACAACGAGTGGCACATGATTATGTATATTAAATATAATTACAAAGACGAACATAAGGTAGGTATATTAATCATGAATTTTATAATTTAAACGTTATAATTACTATGAAGCCGTGAAAAAATTATATCATGTTGCTTGAACCGTAAAGAAGAATAGTGTTAATTTAATATATCTATCTTCTATACAGGGCCAAATTAAATTAGCTAGGTAAACCCCGCGGACGTAGTGGGTATCGATACCAAAACACGATTAAAACAATTTTTGTGGTGTAACCGACCGCATTTATTGTAGACATTTGAAATATCAGTTTAAAAATCACCTTTTTAATGTGTAAACTTCAAAGAAGGGACGAGTATCGATGTCTCAACATGACAGGACTAAAGAAAACAGATTTTCTCAACTCATACTTCAAGTAACAATCCAGAGGTCGTTAAACAAAAAAAAAAAACATAAAATCTTTTTTTTATTTTATTTTTTTATATTGTATTATTTTATAGTGTTTATTTATATATTTCAGGCGACGCAGGCCTATATATAAATACCTTAATCTAAACGTACATATTTTTATTATACAATAAAACAGTACTTCACTAGCCGACTCTTGTGCAGATACCATCGATACCATCACACGTCTTCAAAGTTTCGCTAGATAATTTAATGTGACCCTATATAAATAAAAATGTAAAGTTGTTCATTGGTAAGCGCATCACTTGGTCTGATTTGGCTATTTTTTGTTTTAGAATGTTCGTTATAGTCCTAAAAAGACTTTTAAAGAAATCAAAATTTATAAAATAGCCCGAAAAATAAGAAAAATCGGAAAAAATAACATTATAATATTTCTAAGGGATTTTTGTATGAATAATACTTATTGTAATTTGGACAGTGCAACGTCTATCTGATCAGCTATATCTATATAAATAAATAAAATTGAAGTGTCTGTTTGTAATATATTCATATACAGTATTTATAACAAAAAAAAAAAACAAATTTTAAATGTTTTGTCTGTCTGTATGTTTGTTCCGGCTAATCTCTGAAATGGCTATACCGAATTTGACAGGATTTCCACTGGCAGATAGCTGATATTTTAAGGAGTAACTTTATTGTAGAAAAAAAAATAGTAAAGAGACTCATTATTATTTTCCGACATCCACGAAGTCACGGGCAGAGCTAGTTTCAATTAAAATCCGTACATCTGAAAACTTTTAAAATAAACAACGACTATACGCATCAAACGCAAAAATATGTCATTTTAACAAACAACTTTTTGAAACTTGTCAAAAACAATTAACACAAACGCACCACTCCATAAAACAATAACATTCAGAACAACAAATTATAATAATTGAATATTTCAATAACAATTAATTTTCAATTAAATCTAAATTGGAACAAAACGATTTTCCGATTAGAATTAATTGTGAGTGATATTTAGTATTATTTGATGACTGCCGCTGTATAAACTATTATGCTATAATATAATTTCGCTGTGTTAAGCTGGTCACATGTATCAGGATTAATTGTTGCGATCAGATACACACAGGATCATCGTTCATCCTTTATTTATATACAAATTGAATACTAAATATGTAAATTGTAAAAACATTATCATTATGCTCAAATTGCATAATTATAGATGTTTATAAAAGATGACCATTTTTTTGTGTTTTCCAATCATCTTAGCATGTTTCGCAATGATCTCGCTGCACCCTAATTGCGTAACACATTTTCTTTTACAATCCAAAGGACTTTGAAGGAAATCCCTAATCAATTGCTTCATGTATGTTTGTAAAATTCGTCAACACACACAACATTATGTGACAAAATGGTTTTGTCGAGCAGACGAATTTTGCATGAGGTCGAATTGTCAAAATGAACGGCATCCCAATAATGTTATGTTTCGAAATTACCCCCACTAAACTTCAAATTCCTATACCACATCAAACGCTTGCAAGTGAACAAGATTCTGTGTATTCCTGAAACTACACTTGAGCTATTCTCTTCTGAAATAACAGACTATCTGTACAACAATTTGCATGGTTTTATCGCAACAATTTATCGCAACACGTGTAACAAGCTTAAGGTTGATTGCACATTGTAGTCGAAATTCTTTTATGTGTCTAATTTCAAACCTGAAGTTGTTTTTTTTTAATTGTGAATAATATGCTAATTAACGACACAGCGCTTAAGCACACAATGCTTGATTTAATAAATTAAATTGTTTGCGTGAAATTCGCAACCATAATTGTTTAACAATAAGTCAAAAAGGCAGTGAAAATGTACATAATTAAAAAAAATAAATTGTTTGTAACGTTTTATTTCTAATAATTTCACACTAAAACTCTTTTTTTTTTTGAAGCAATGTCCGCACATAAATTTACAATGAAACACTTTATAACAATGTAGCGAACATTGCATACCAATAGTTTCACAAAGTACAAACGTAATCACATTTTGTTGAGCCGCGCGAGTTGTCGCGACGTTGTGGATTAAAACTTCACAACAGAAATCGCTTCGTTTACAACCAGCTTTATTTTAAATCGAGCCTTCAAATTGTGGTACATCAGCTTTGGTACATAATTTTAATTTGTGGTACATCATTTTATTGGTTGATTTATTTCTTTAGTATTAATAGGTATTATGCGGTCGGTGTTAAGCGACAGCCATTACAATATTTTAACCGTTATAACAAAAGTTATATTAAAGTGAGGAAAAAATATAAATATCATAAACACCATTATTATTAGGTACATTGATTTTATATTACGTTATAGTTTGGGAGATAGTGATGTTGTTTTATTTTTTAAATACACTGCAGTTCTTATTTGAACCTTCATCAGTCAAAAAGATTTCCTCCTTTACATTAAGATGGTGGTCAATCATTGCCAATTGTTACGTAGTCTGAGAAAAATTGCCAATTGTTACTTGAATATAAAGAGGTATGAGGAACAGGGTGTAAAGTTCACTCATACTCTATAGAAAAGGGAGGATACTCTGACCAGACGGGGGTTGCGTCTGGCGGGCAACTGCTCGATGATTCATGTCGGGCGCATGTCCGTTGTATGTGTGCTAGTTGCACGGTAAACTCTGCTTGCGAGATGCAGGATTTTGCGTGATCTCACTATGACGGGTAGTTTGCATGTGGCGTACTACATACCGCTACAAATATATTAAAGTATTACTATAAGAGTTTTCAAAACAATATATTTTATCTTGTTTCCACCTGAATATTTTAAAATGTGATTTCCAATTAAGACAAAACATTTTTTTTTCTAAATGATCGAATCTGTTCAGGAAAATAATGCTGGCCTATAAACTTACAAAATTTCAAAATAAAATAAAAGCATGTTTCAGAGTTCAATAAACCCCTAAAACATTGTACCACAAGCAGTAAATGATCAATTAATTATCTATCGAAAATGAAACTCAAACTTTCTCAGAAGAGATTTATTGATTCAAAGAATTACACAAACGCCCCGATTTGTCCGAAACGCTAATTAGAAAAGATAACAGTTTCCAACATCGCTATCTCCCAGAAGTTTGAATGATAACTACCTACAATTCCTTTATCTATTTACAGTGTAAATAATCCCTATTTACATATTAATGTTATAGTTACATACAGTTAGGAACACAAACTGAAAGTAATAAAAACTTTAGTAAAATTTAACTTCACGATAAACTATATGAATTAGGGTACAGTTCTGATAATTTAAGTGTAACGGTCGAAGCATACTGTGCAGTACCTACTTGGCCGTAAAAGTGACCCATCTAATTTTAAAACGAAAACTGTTACATCAAAATTCATAAAAAAAAATTACAGAACAATATAATAATATAAATATATTGAAAAAAAATAATCAAAACTGCAACATATTTGACAGCTATGTGCGACGTTGCCAACTTTCTGAACGCACCCTCTTAAAAAGAAACTGTCACAAAGGCGACGTTCTGCAAATTGTTTTTTTTTTTCGTAAACTGTGGCATATTTACGGCCAGGTACAGTAATTTATTTTGCTACTATTTTGCAGCCCTTAATTAACGTACATCATCCTGCTAATTTGTCAACCTGGAATCAACGTGTTCCGTATTTGATTAAAACTTGCGTATTCCGCAGAACCGGGTTTATTCTTCAACTCGAATGACTACAAGGCACGAGGTCACGTGTCAATGATACGTCGAATGCTTGCGAAGAATAATAATTAGGGGAGCCTTGAAATGTCAGCCTGCTACGAAGAAGAAAAGCAATATTTATGTTACTTTTTGACTGGAGTAAGTTTATATTGAGAAATTTCATGAACACGAGAAAGAAAAGTTGGTTTTATCATAGAAAAAAAAATCAGCAATTCGTTCCAAAAAGTTTTCTGTTAACTAGCCAAAATTACGAAGCTACCATAAAACAATGTTAGTATTTGCTGCGAAATGTCACGGGCGCTTTTAAAAAATATTAACCGAGGTATATTAAAAACGGCTAGAAAAAGAAAACCAACATATGTTCTCATTTTTCAAAACTAAATATTCATATCAGTAGGGACCAAAAAATATCATGTACTTTTACAAAGCAAAAAAATTTTACAGAGAGTAACAACAGTTAAAATGGAATTTAAATTATACAGGGCTACAGGTTAAGTCGACCTAGATCCTTTAAGAGCTTGTAGTTTCCATCATTCCTGATTGATTTGACTATAAAACACCGTACCCCAAATTTAACCATTTTCTAGATAGGTATTGGACTTTGAAGTTAAAAAAAAAAATGTTTTACTGTCTTTTTTTTTTGTGTTTTGCCTCTAATTTTTGTGTGCGATTTTTGTGTAGTAGATAAGTTGCTTTACTATTCTCTATACTAAACTTGCAAAAAAAAAAACTTCCAAGTCCCATATCTTGAAAACGGTTAAGTTTGGGGTGCAGTATTTCATAGTGAAACTAAAACATCTTAAAGGATCTAGGTCGACTTAACCTGTAACCTTGTATAGCCCTGCGATTGCTGTCATACGAAATTCAAATAATCTCTGCAAAATTGAAACATACCAGGATGCCAACAATTACAATTTACCTGGACCCACGACCGATGTCCGATAATTCACAAGAACCGAGAAACAATCGTAAAATTTACGAATTTATTTGTTTCCAACTCGATTAAAATTCTATTCGATTCACGGCACGTAATTATCGATATTGAATAAATTTTGTTCAACGCAATTATAATCCAACATTACTGATACAGAGTGAGAATTCTACTAGCTGTATTTAAATTGTATTGCTGGGTATTGAATTTTAATTATAGCGGGTATATTAGTTCAGTAAATAACGGTTATTTTTGGAAACTACAATAGAGTGACTATAATAGCTGTTAACAGAACCGTAGTTGATATTGAACTAGTCAAATATTTAATGTGTAATATTTTCAATCAGATTGAAATCAATAGAAGAGAATACGAATAGGCAAACAGATGTAAGGGGTGCAGGGTACTATGTTAGTTCAAAACTAATTTCACTGAACTATTGGATAAGCTTTCTGTTAGACGCATTGAACTTTGATGGAGAATAGAATTATTGCGGGTGTGAATTACTTCTGTATAAAGTTTTACAATAATAAATCGAACGGAAATCAATCAGTCTTTCCTAAATAAATTTTGTTTTTCCCCAATCAAACGTGAATATTCATGAAAAATAAATTAAAGGTAGGTTAAACGTTAAACGTTTCGGTTCTTACAAATACCACTAATTTATCTGTTCGATAATAAATTCAATTCTCTGCTACTTTTATGTCCGCCATTATATTTTTGTGTCAAAAAAATGAACCTCCAGCCTTTGTAATTTTTTTTTTCATATTTTATTTTTCTATCCTCTTTGTATCCCGTTAATAATAAATAATTATTGTCTATTAACCCGGCGCCAATGACGCTGGGTCATACTGACCCGAAGCGACTTAAATGTCATTATTACTTTTTACGTCGATCATGCAATTTCAGCGTTTGTGTAGCTGGGTGTAGGTACGGTACCTCCCTCAAACCGGAACTCGGGTGTGCTAAGTGCAACGCCGCCTATACAGCGAGATACACGTGCATCAACTCAAAACAGGTAAGTATTAACCAGTCATTGCTGACGTAGTATTTTTGCGTGTTTTTTTTTTTCATTCGGTTATTTAGTATTTGTTGTTAATCCACCTTGTTATTTTTTAAGTTTTTGGTGAATATGGCACTGTGAAAATACCCTGAGAGAATATTTGCGGTGTTAAAAGAGTCGGGGTCTGACGAAGAACAGTTAAATGCTGCTTCGACACTGGCGCTAAAGAACCGCAGATATCGCGAGTGACCCCACCGAGGAACCTTCGAGTGAGGTCCCCCAAAGGTTCTAGGAACTCACAGAAGATGTCAATTATGACCGCCTAAATAGGGTAAGAAGACATCTAATACTTATAATGCATACCAGATTCACATATGCCTAGATCATTTGATTCTGTATTGCAAAAATTGCAGTAGTTCCATGTATCTGAATGAGGAAGTAGACGACTGATTTGTTATTAATAAAAGAAGTTTGTTTGTACTCTATTTTTGTATGTACGATTATTGATTCCTGTTATTATGTAGAATACTTTACCAAAATGTAAAAAAAAACATTAATGTTATGTTTTCAGAGTTGATTTTGTATGCGCCCAGCTAGTAAAAGTTTTATTTATAAAATATATATATTGGATTTATTTTTCAGTCGTTACGGGTCGTCAGTAGCCTATAGGTCTGACAACCAGTCTTACCAAAGGGTATCGTATTACCCAGTACCTAACTGGATTGTGAGGTCAGATAGGAAGTCGCTCCATGTAAAATACTGGTATTCAGCTGCATCCGGTTAGACTGGAAGCCGACCCCAACATAGATGGGAAAAGGCTAGGCAGATGTTGATTGGATTTATTTTTATTTTATTGCATATGCAAAAAACTCCCATATATTTTTCTCCCAGATATTTTGTTACAATTTTGACAACTTATTAAATTTCATGACAATTACTTGATAAAAAAAATCTGGCTCGTGATGACCCGGTGTCGACGTAATTATATTCACGACATTTGTCCGGGTTAACTGAAATTAGAGGTATTTTTGACAGACTGAGACTGAGATACTGTGAACTTTCTTAAAATTACGAGAATTGCCCCTCTGATCTGTTTTTGACATCAATACGTTTATCCGAACGTGTATCATTCTTCTGTTTTCTATTCAAACTTTTAGTTGTTTATTATCTCATGTATTCGAATTTCTTAGTTCATTATTTTTCTTTTGCGTTTTAATTTAAAAGTGATGGATATCGAAAGTTGTTTTTGTAAGATTTCGTTGCGGTTTTTTTAGATAAAATCTCAACTAACTGTATTCTTGGAATATATTTGCGTTAAAAAGATATTTACTCGTCAAAATATTAAAAAGCGTGCTGAGAATCAAAACAAATTTTAAATTAAGGTTTCGTGTTATATTAGAATCGCAATTACGTAAATTAATTCACAAATGTTTACCCGAACAATTACCCAACATTTTAAAAGCTATTAAAAAATAATTTTCGGAATAACATCTAAAGTGTTCCCTTCAGTCCTTCAATAAGTGTAAAATAAATTCGTTCGATAAAGGCGAAAACATATTTAGTTCACAACGCGCGGTTTTGTTACGTCATTGCTGTATTGGTATGTGGCATAATAATATTGCTGTCAACGGTTTTGCTTGACATTAAAAATTATTTATCTGTTATTATAACTGAATTAAAGCCAATGAAATTTCTCTCAATGGAAGTTAATTTATGTATTTGTGTCACAAAAATATGTTCCCATATTGATTTGGTGTTAAATAATACCCAATCCAGCTCTGTAATTTCCCAATAGAAAAGTAATTCATGTCATACATAAGTAATTATTGTCCTACCGATGGGACACAGGCTTCCTCTCTGTGAGAGGGAGTGGGCCGTAATCCACCACGCGGGCCACCGCGGGTTGGTAGATATCACATATCGTCGATTTTTTGTTTCTAAGACATGTCGGTTTTCCCAGTGTTTTCCTTCACCGTTCAGAGAGCAGTGGTCATAAAATAATTTACATAAAGTAAAGCGACCTACAACTCAATACTCAATATTCAATACTCAATACTTTATTGCATTCCATAATGTGCACATATGTTAAAACATCGAATCAATTATGAACCCTGTCGGGCACAGCAGAGTTAAATTTAATAGGAGAGAGGATGAAGGCGCTATTTGTTAAGAATAAAAAAAATTTATTACATTAAAATAGTAGGTATCATTTATTTATTTTTTTTTTTTTTTTGTATTTATATTTTATATAGGTAAGTATTTTCTCGTAAGTCGTAGTATTTATATATACTCGTAAGTCGTAAGATGAGGTCGGCTTTTCCTATCTGACTACTTTGAGAAGACAGGCAGAAACAATCTCAGAGGGCACAGTCTCTTTTAAAGTCCAGACATAATCTTGATCAGCAGGCCAATTCTCGTAATTCAAAACGTTCAAAATCTCGTCGCAATCTCATCTCGGCGACAAACAAATGTCAAAAATTTGTCAAAATGTAGGGAAATTTGAGGTATTTTTGACAGATTGAGACTAAGATCAGTCTGTGAACGTTCTTAAAAATTACGAGAATTGCCCCTCAGATCATGTGCAAGGCCATGTATATTGATCTCTGAAATGGTTTTTTGAGGAAAGAATCGCACAGATTGAGTGGACCTGTCCAGCCAGTACTCAGTATCAACGCTTGTATAATCTTCACACCATTTTTCCAACAGTTCTGATTGCTTCATTAAGCAAACATACATATACAACTAACGGCCTTCCAAACGAAAATAAAATAGCTACAAACACATCAGGTTAGGCAGGTGATTAGCTTAATGAGCCGTATCGTGGTAGGGAAAGTGAAATTACACTGTCTACACGGAACGCGGCTAAATAATATACAAAATAACTACCTACTCGCCTACTTACCTACTCGCATTAGGAGAAAAATAGATCCGATAAATCTTGTTTGTAAATATATTGTAATTATAGGAAAATAAATAAATTTATTAGTAGGTATTATTTTGAGCAGTGGTGGCTTAGTGATATCCAAGCAGACACTTTGTGTATTTCATCAGCACTGCTTTCAAAACGGCGAAGGAAAATATCGTGAGGAAATATGTTCTAGAAAAAATTCGAAGACGTGTGACTACCTCCAACCCGCACTGGGCGCGCGTGGTGAATTATGGCCCACTCTCTCTCACAGATCGGAAGCCTGTTTCCCAGCTGTGGGAACATTATAGGCTGATTATGGGCCACGCAAAGGGGATAATAAGTTTGTTTATTATTTAATTTCTTATATCTCCGTACAGTTTTGATAAATCCACTATATAAGGGCTGATTTATCAATCGCCAGATAATTTTTATTCGTAGAATAAAATTTACGCCTGACAGATTTTTTAAGGAAGACCTGTCAAAAATTCAAAATTATTCCTCGGGTAAAATTATCTGGCGGTAGGAAAATCAGCATTATCATCTGCCTAGCCTTTTCCCAACTACATATGTTGGGGTCGGCTTCCAGTCTAACCGGATGCAGCTGAATACCAGTATTTTACATGGAGCGACTGCCTATCTGACCTCCACAACCCAGTTACTGGGTAATACGATACCCCTTGGTAAGACTGGTTGTCAGACTTTCGGGCTCCTGACTACCCGTAACGACTGTCAAAGATCAAAGAATGACAGCCGGGACCAACGGCTTAACGTGCTTTCCGAGGCACGGAGGGGTCTCGGTATGTAAAGATGGTCACCCATCCACAGACCAACCGCGGCAAGCGTAGCTTAACCTGATCGATCGACCTGTGCGGCTGTTATTATTTAGCCATGGGCCCCTCTAAGAAAATCAGCATTAAACAGCCATAATTGTGTAGCAGAAAGGTACGTAGCTTGGTGCCTAAAAATGGATTACAGTGACCTTTTATTCCGTGAACAACTTTAATACAGGTTGTGTTGTATGAGAAATGAATAATCGACTACCAATCTGACTTCCACAACCCAGTTACTAGGTAGCATGATTTTGGGCAATCTGGCTCTAAAAAAAATGATTTTGTTTAAGAGTACATAATTCCAAAAGAATCCAAGGGCTCAGCTAATAGTGGATATCAGAAGAATCAATAATATAGGCAATGAAATGGAAAACAAAAAAATAACAGCATAAAGCTGACAAGGCTAAAATATAGGTATTAAGTTAACAAAACTGACGTCTTCATTGATGAAATATTTTCTGAGAAATGAATAATAGACCTAGAAATTCTCCGAAGCATCGATCATATTAGTCTACCTGCCATTTATCATGCGGTTATTTATATATAGTCCAGTCATGTTTCTTTAGGCTGAGAGTAAAAAAAAATCTAATATTTTTTTATATGGAAACTGGCAGTCTCGTTTTCAATTTTGCTTTTAATATTATCATTCGATTATCTTTATTCTATCATTCTTCTCCACACGAAAACTACCTTTTGGAAGAGGTGACTAGAATCAATGCTATTTTTTAATTTTAATTTTTGACGTTCAAAAGTGCCTTTTAAGTTTCTATTTGAAATAAATGATTTGACTTTGACTTATATTGGAAAACCTTTAACAATGTCCACGTTTTTTAAGACTTTATCGGCTAATCCTAATGCACCGTGCGGGAACGCGCTCTATTGAGTTAGCATGTCAAAATTACCGCGCGTGTCTTACGCCTTATGACCGACACGTGACGAGGGGTCTCTCGCCACGTGAATATTCAAAACAGATACTTTTGTTTTGTGTCTGATAAGTGACCGCGTCTGCATAGACTAGACCCAGCCTAGTGCCTGCCTACCTATTCTGAAAATCAATGTGAGGGGCTGTATAATCAATGTCTTTAAAACTATTTTTTTTTTTGTTTTAGAAATCTAAATTCCATGACGCAAAGTTCAATTTCTATTGTTACTCAAATATACTTTTGGTCAATCTGAATAAGTAGTTGTCACATATATGTATAGGACTTTCGAATAAACTGCAGTAATTTGTTTTTCCATTGGCTTTAAACAGTGTTAATATTTATTTTTATTTTTGTTCGAATTCAAGTAAATTCCTTTCTTTTGAACTGTTTGCATAAGTATTACATCAACCACCGTTTATTTTTCAGCAAAATACTTCTCTCCGTCAGCAACACATTACATTATGTACTTAGCTTAAATATGATTCGACCTTTACATCGATGGAACGTTGAAAATTTTATCAACTTAAAATTACACTTATTTCGTTACACTACAGTCGTCGGCAAATGATTATTATCTTTCTGTTTCATCAGTAAATAATTTTAATGTCCTGTGTGACAGCAAAAAATAAAGTCATTCATCATTTTGGTTTTCTCGAAAACAAAAATTTAAGAAACTGCAAAATTTTTCAAGCCTTTATTATATTTAGATCAACATTAAACCAAAGAAATTTAGTTTTTTATTTTACGTGTTTCATATTTTACAACAAATTAGAATATGCAGAAAGTAATTCTAGTCCATAAAACCACCTTTTTAAGGCCACTAAAAAAGGAATGATATAAAAACACAGTCATAAGATCTTGTAAGAAATACGACGATAATAACAACTGACAGTCGACGATGTACCTAATTCATATTTTTTTAAACCAAACTTCAACAGTATACTTTTTAGTTTTCTTTGAAAACTTAAAGTGTCAGCCAACAGAAAACTCACACAACCGACAGTCAACTTAACGCGCTACGGAATAGAGTTTAAAATAACATTTTTTTATCATTTAGTATTTTAATACTTTAAGAGAACGTACAGACAGAATTGCCTGCGGATGTACTTTTAATGACTTCCCGTTATTTATTTTTGTATAAAAAGTTGTTTGAACTTTGACTGAAATGAGAATTAATGGCTACAAATTACAATACTTTGAGAATGTTTTTGATAAAACCGGGAAAATAACGGCAGTTGGCAATGTGATGCAAAAGATCTTTGTGGGGAGTTTGAAAATTCTACGAACTCATCCACTAAGAAAATCACATACGAAGATGAACTCGAAACTCATAGAGTATGACGGTTTAAGTTCGGCGCCGGGAGAAGAACATACGAATCAAATTCTGCGTTATTTTATTCTGTCCCGATGGTCAAGCCTGAATAACATGGTATAGAATACAATGTTGTCATAATTGAAAAATATTGCCAAATTAGCCGAGATTTGATTCTTACAATCTTATCTCGTCACCAAACTTACCCCAAAATACACATTATGATAAAAGTGATATTATGGAATTTAAAATTACACGAATCCAACACACTTCTTGGAAAAACAAATTCCCAATAATACTTATCACATAGAAGTCTAACAGAACATGATATTTGAATTCGATATCCTTTCATATGAATCTCATGGAAAAACCTCTTTGTACTAGATAATACGAAATTTAAAATTTTGGGGAAAATAATTCTGTTCTACATTGTGTGGAATTCCAGGATCCAGTGAGGTTTTGACTGAAAAATACTATTTATGTCTTATTTCGCATGGAAAACGATATTCTGTGTGAAAATGATCGTCCATTTTAGATTTCCAGTATGTCATAATTTTTTTTTAAACCATTTTTTAAAATTATTCATAGCTTTGATTTTTTTATAGTTTATAAGAAAAACTTTCGAGTATCTAACAAAAGCTTGTGTAAAGCTTGTGCAGTTTTGTATCCTATACAGGGTCAAATTAAATTAGCTAACGAAACTCTGCAGATATGATAGGTATCGATACCTAAACAAGATAAAATAAAAACAAAAAATATTAGATGTTTTTTTTTTTAGGGTAAACGACTGTTGGTTATTTTGTTACTTGAAAGTATGAGTTAATAAAATCTGTTTTTTTTTTTAAATTTTGTCGAGTTGTGATATGGATACCCATTACGTCTATGAAGTTTACACAGTAAAAAGGTGATTTTTAAACTGATATTTCACTAACTGCGGTCGGAAAAAAGTCGTCAAACTATTTTTTTTTTGTTTTATCACGTCCGCGGAGTTTTGCTAGCTAATTTAATTTGACCCTTTATAGAAAAATAGGTAACACTAATACCATCCCATAAAAATTAAACTTATTTAAGAACATACACATTAAACATCCGATCGACAAATCGAATTTAGATAACCCACACTTTATGGGCAATAAATAAAATTTGACAAGTCATTACTTTCATGAAACTTGTAGGTGTGACGCGTGTGAAAATCTTTAATATGCGATGCATGGATGCGTGCGTGAAAGCGATGGGCCATAAAACGGCTATAAAGATTCCCCTGTTACCGGCTCAGGCCATAAACTGAATGAATCTTGAAACTGCGACGACAGAGCAAGACGCCTTTGAATACTTTTTTACGATACGAGTTGTTGTCAATATCGACGGTCATAATTCTTTCCTTGAAGTGATTTTTCTGCTGGGACCACTTGATAAACTACTTATAGAACTAATAAATTCCGAAGATTCATCGCAAATATATCTTTCAAATTAGACCTGGCGTCGTGAAATCCTTCTGTGGAAATGGAAAAATCTAGAGAAGTGTGTTGGAATCGTATTCGTTTGACCTCAATTCTGTCCGCTCGTTACGGTTTTCCTTCTACGAAACTGTGATGAAAAACAAGTATGCGAGCTCTTCTTGTCCTAATGTTCAAATTACACATACGAACAAACACCCAAAAAATATTCAAAAGAGGATTAAATAAATAGGAAAGTCTCAAAATACAACCGCAAGGGAATCCCAACTGAGAAAGATTACTCTAGCGTTTACGAACATAGTAATTATTGTGATTAAATTTTACATATTGTTGCGCGTCCATGACGCGCTGGCTAAGTGTCAGCTGATGAATGCGACGAATATAGCCAGCAATGAATCGGAACAGCTCGCCGCGCCGCCTCGTTGCATCGCTAGCGGGTTCTCGCCTGTAAAAGAAAGAACTTTTTAGTTTTTACATCTTCATCATGTTATCAGTAATCATCGGTCGGCTTCCTGTTTAACTGAGTGCAATTGAATACTAGTATTAAATGAGGAGCGACTTATAGACCTTAAGAAAAGCCATGTTTACGATACCTAACTTTGTTTTCTGCATCACTTAATGTAATTTGTCATTAATTTTTTTTTAATGTTTTATTTAAGTATTTGGACATTTTCTAACCATTTGTTTCAAAGCATTCTTTGAAACAAATGGTTAGAAAATGTCCTCAAAGGGTGAAAAAAAAAACAAAACAAAATTGTCGAATTATACAAAGCTTTGAACAAAACACTCTATAGGCTAATATCATCAAGCATACAAGTTAATACAGAACTGGAAATTTCCACTTGACCAGATAAACAGATAAATATTTCTAACGGAGTGGACGTTTCCAACATCAAATGCATGACTAGTGGACCAATAATCCTTTGGAATGAAAAATGTATGAAAGCGACGCGCGAAGAAACTGTACCAACAGACGATCATGAACACAAATTGCAACTAAGAGAAATAGACGACGAATCGTATCTAACATTTTTGTTAGGGCGTTGTTACACACTTGCTATCGACGTCGCATTGATCCTATGGCAAAAGTCAATTGCATGAGCGCATAACTCTGGATGGTAAATGATTTCGGCACCCTAATTGCGTAACATACTATCATTCTCAATCCGAATAATTTTGAAGGATATTGCTAACCCATTGCTTCATATGTTCGAAAAAGTTGTCTGCTCAACAACGTTAATAACGCAATGAATGTTGTTGAACTGTCAAAATGAAAGCCATTGCTACCGTTAGTGTGTTACGCAATTACCAATTGCTTTATGAATGGCAATGTGCTAGTTTGCCGATCAATCGGTATGGATTAATGTCGGACTTCGAAGAGATGTCATTGAAAATAGCTCTTAGTCAATCGATCGATCGACGTTGGTCAGTGTTTTAATAGAGGTTCATCGATGTTACTAAAAGATCGACCTGCTAGTAACGTGGAAAATGGAAAATAGATTTATACACTGTGTTCTATTTTATTCCTGTAATTAGGTTTGTACAAACACTTTTACACGTCAATCATATTTTAAAAACTAGATGAATGCGGCGTTTCTTATCTGACTACTCTAAGAAGAAAGGCCGAAACAAACTTAGACAGTTTCTTTTTAATTCCAGACATAATCTTGGTCAGATCACCATCATTATGCCAAATAATGATAATATTTTAATTATTCAGGATATGTCTCAGAACAGGTATTTAATGTAGTTCGTTTCCCATATAATTTCGCCCACTTAATTCAGTATGCAAAAATACTATGAAAAAATCATAACAATAATAATTATGTTTGGTTTACACATATTATGTTTTGATGTGTGAGTTGCATATCACACGACGATCGACGTAGAACACTCTATAATCAACTTTGATAATCCCAGCGATGAATGTCGACCGTGAAGGTGTAATAACACCTTAAGAGAAACAGATGACGTAGTAAAACTCATAGCTAACATTTTCTTTAGACACGTCCAGTCTCCCGGAAACTAGAAGTTGCTGGTTTAATCCGGTTTTAGATTCGATATACGATGATATTTATGGTAACACGGTCGTAACTTTTTTAGTTAGCCGACGTTCGCAAGGATGTAAATATATCGCGGCGGGATTTTTTCGCGAATTGGATTTTCAACACACTGCTTAGCACCAAGAGTTGAAAATCTAACATTGTTGTTTTTCGACGCGCTGGGATGCGCTCTGTTGGATTTTTAACGCTCGCCTCAACACCGAAAGTTGAAAATCCAGTGCTCGATAAAATCCTGCCGCGATATTTTTACGTTCGTGTGAACGTAAGCTTACCTAATGTGTTACCTGTTCTATCAGCGTTCGTATGAAGTATAATGATTAGAAAAGTTTTGAACAGCGTGCGCCTCGGAATAATACTTGCTTCTAATATGCTTTATACTTGCTGTTATGTTAAAAGAGGGACATACTTTAAGGGAGTGATTTATGCAAATGAATATCTTTTAGTATGTGAACAACTTTGAAAAATAAAATAAATCTACTTCCTTCGTTTTGATCGCGTAGATATTGCATTTTTAGGAGACAGCTGATTTTTATTTTATATAATTTACAACTGGTCCCAATATCCCGATTGGATGAAGAAGACAAAGCACAAAAAAGTGGTCCCATAGTAAAAAAAAAAACATTTTCGTATGAACTACACTCCTATAAAGTATGTCTCACGTTTAACCTAACGCACTGTATACATTTATTTTTATTTGAAGGACTTTCATACACAAATATTATCACTTCTCATTTCTAAGCTCATTACGGAGGTTTCTTATTACAAAATAAAGTAGCTAAACTTTTGTGTCAAGCTTTCACTGATCATTATAAATTCAAGGTAAAATTCTAAAACAACTATTTCTTCTTTTCGTGTCGATGCTACTCTTCCTCGCTGTTCTTTTTTTCTGTTTAATTCTAACCCAGTAGGTGGTTACTTTATTAAGCAAATTAACTAAGTACCGACTTATAAATATTGTCCGTATATTCAAATCACAGCAATCATTCCTTGGCAGTTGTATGAAATGGGTATAATAAGGAAAATGTACGCAGGGTGTCAATTTGTTTCAGAATTCCCTGACTATGTATTAAGTATTTCAGAGGGGCAATTCTCGTATTTTAGGAACGTTCACAGTCTCGATCTGTCAAAAATACCTCCGATTTCCCTACATTTTTGACAATCTTTTGACATTGATTGTCGCTGAGATGAGATTACAGTTTCCTCCAATCCCATTATCGAACGAACCAAGAACTTGTATTGGAAATAGGCAGATCGTACGCCCTACCCGTTGCACGAAGCTCGAACTCCTTTCCGTTACAAGCATTATTTGCTCAGTTGGATGACTTAACAGGAATACTAGCAAATAGTTTCGTGACCCCTTCCTTCACTTACACGACTCCAATTAGAAGTTGGAAATGCCTGTAAACTTATTCAAGTACAGTCAGGAAAATTAATTGTTAAGCAATTTGACACTTTACCGTGTTATAGCCATTTCGTACAACAACCAAAGAATAAGAGTTGTGATTTGAATATACAGACAATTTCAGTCGTTCAAACAGGTCAACACATCTGTATGAATTAACGTATCCGACCGTAAATATGGCTCAGAGATTTATATGAAAATCGGATTTGAAGAGAGCCGTCTCTGTGACTTATACCCGAACGACCGTCTCTTTCTGCAACTCATTGCGACATTTTACGCTCGGGTCCTGTAACCTAATGTAGGTACCATCAGTATTTGAACAGCGAAAAATATCTGTATATGCCAAAAGCGATCAACTTTTTCGTATGGTAATTGTACTTAGAGGGCATAGTTGAGACTATCCTACTAATCCTACTTCCTACTATCCTTCCTATTCTATCCTACTAATATTATAAATGCGAAAGTTTGTGAGGATGGATGGATGGATGTTTGTTACTCTTTCACGCAAAAACTGCTGAACGGATTTTGATGAAACTTTACAGTAATATAGTTTATACATCAGAATAACACATAGGTTACTTTTTATCCCGATATTCCCACGGGATCAAAACTTACACGGGTGAAACCGCGGGGCGCAGCTGGTCATATATAAGATCCAAACCTTAGAGCATCTATGAGACAAAGATATTCAAGAATGTAATATATGACTCAATTTTGAACTTCGGTAATATATTTCTTATATTTCATAATATTAACGATAAAATAAAACATACATGATGATGAAATGATCCTGATATCTGAAGGCTAATTCCCGTTATTAAAAACGTATCTAGGCTCAATCTCAGCTCAGCGATAATCAATATCAAAAATGTAAGGAAATTAGAGGTATCTTTGACAAATGGAGACTAAGATCACTGTGAACGTTCGAAAATTGCCCCTCTGTTAGTGTAATATCCCCTTTTTGCCTACCTACAGCAAAAAAAAAAACAGCCCAATAACGACTAAATAACTCAGTAGCCTGTTCATAAATATTTACCATCAATACCTAAATAAAATACTTAACACATTTTACACAACGCTTACTTCAAATGGAATATTATTACGTCAATTCCTGTCACTTCTAAGACGCATTACGAATATAAAAGCGTCGATCCATCTTCAAAAAAATTCTTTCCAATGAAGAAAATTCGGTTAAAATCGATTCAGTAACTCGATGGATTAGATTCGAAATTTACTCAGTTCATTTGGCCGTTCAACTTGTGAATGTTAAAAAATTAAATTGGGTACATTTAATTTTCGACCTGATTGTGGTACATTGTGTTTTGAGGTTCATTGAATTGAATTCGAATAAATGAGTAATTTTATGGAGGTCGTTTTCATTTTATGTGGCAATGGAATTTCAGAAGCTTTGTATGTTGTTGTTGAGCCTTTATCAAATACATAATATATCAACGACATATGCTATTTATTTGCTTATTGTCAATTATTTATTAATTTAATTATTTTTATCCTTTGTTGTCACACTCCAGGGCAAAGGCTTCTTTTTCTATTTTTTACTGTTGCTTAAGAACAAAGGTGGACCAAAAAAAATTCTGTCTATAGGCGTCAAGCTTGTCCCACCATATTCTCCTGGGTGTGCCTCGATGTCGCCGGCCGTTTCTCGGGCACACATGGTGGTATATTTGGCCCATGACTCGTTCGACATGCGGTAATAGGCTTGTCAACTGCAAAAATCTAAGTAGTTAGATTATCAAAAAATATTTGACCCGTATATTTTCTTTTGTTACGTAAATCAAAATTGACGAAGATACGACGCTTTTAAAATTCTCAATACGTCACACCTTGGTATAATTTTTAGCGCGTTCTGTAGGCCAATTCTGCTAATTTAAAACGTTCAAAATTTAGTCGCAGTCTCATCTCGGCGACAAACAAATGTCAAAAACTTGTCAAAATGTAGGGAAATTTGAAGTATTTTTGACAGATTGAGACTGAGATCAGACTGTGAACGTTCTTAAAAATTACGAGAATTGCCCTTCTGTTGTCACGAACCCCCAATCCCGAGTTTTGATACTTTCTATATTTATTCATTGATTTACAAAAACAAAAACTACGTGTCCATTATTTTCCAATACTCTAACTGCAATTTATTGATGGTGGAAACTAGCCTCCAGTCGAACTTAAGCTTGGCAGCTTAACCCAGAAGTTGCAAAAAAAAAATACTTCGGTGGGTTAGTGGTAGCCCAGAGCACGGAGAAGCTCCATCGACCACTGCTAAAAGCGGAATTGTCAACGCTAATACAAGCCAAGCGTGTCTCCTTTCTACGACACAAATCGCACCTTTAGAATTATAGAGACCTATTTTGAAATCTTAAGATATCTTAAAATTTCAAATTAGGTCTCTTATAATTCAGAATTATAGAGTTAACCTAATTTTAAATAATATTATCTTAAAATTTCCTTAGAATTCTGAATTATAAGAAATTTTAACGGATCATACGTTAAAATTTGTTATAAATCAGAATTCTATAGACTTAATTTAAAATAATAAAGATAACTTAAAATTTCAAATTAGGTCACTATAATTCTAAAGGCGCGAAATGACGTATCGAAACTGGCGGCTTTGAAGGCGGTCCGTGACAAAAGTCGTCGCCACGAATTTGATCATGGCTGGACTTTAAAAGAGACTGTGATCTTTGAGTTTGTTTCGGTCTTACTTCTCAGAGTAGTCGAATAAAAAACACCGACCTCATCTTTGTTTTAAATATAATTTATTTTTGAAGTGTAAAAGTGTGTCAGCACTAACTGATGGGGTCCGCTAGGGGCGATGCCTTTCAGGGTCACGGGTTTGTTTGAAAGAGAAACTGTAGCCCCTGGCACAGGCAACTGAAGGAACACGGGTGGGTTTTAGTCAGTAAAAGTCTGACACGCCCTCCCGCTCCGCCCAGAAGTTAATTGATAATTTCCCACCCAAAAAAAAGGTGTAACAGTGTTTTTTTTACAGGATTTACTAATTTAAAGAAATAATTCTAATTTTTCGTATTTCGATGTCGTGCCGTGAAAATTTTCAATTTTTTTTGCTGTCAACTACAATTATCATTACACTCATCGTCTGCCTAGCCTTTTATCAACTATATTGGGGTTGGCTTCCAGTCTAACCGGATGCAGGTGTATTTTACATAGAGCAACTGGCTATCTAACCTCTACTACCCAGTTACTAGGTAATACGATTTTATTCCCCTTGGTAAGACTGGTTGTTAGACTTTCGGGCTTCTGAATACCCATAACGACTGTCAAAGAACTACAAACGACAGACGAATCCAACGGCTTAACATGCTTTCCGAGACACGGAGCAATGTAATTGATATGACCCATCTACGGACCGACCTCGGCAAGTGTAGCTTAACTTTCGAACGACCTGTGCGGCTGTTTTTATTAAGTCACAAACCCCAAGATTAAGTCTTATCAACAAATGACTGTGGATTATAAATAATTAGTAGGTACCCTGGTTTCCTGAAATTGTTAGTGGGAATTAGCACAAACTGATTACAAACGTAATTTGCTTTAGTCGGAAAATACACACAGCTTTTCAACAGTTAGAAACCTTATGCAGCACTATTAAAGGTAAACCATTTTAAGCTTAGCCTAATCCATCACTAGATTCCTAGAACTTTGAAGTAGCCTAATAAATTAGCATACAATATTACGGAATATATTTTGCTTTCTGTATTAAATAATTAGTACCCTCTCATTCATGATAATTAAAATTTTTAATTATTACCTATTTGACGCAGAACCTGCACCCTAATTGCGTAACACACTATCAATCAGGATCTGAATCATTTTGAAGCAAATTGCTAATAGATTGCTTCATATGTTCTAAAAATTTGTTTGCTTAACACGTAAATAACGCAAGGAATGTGGTTGAACTGTCAAAATGAAACCGATTCCCGTTGATAATGTGTTACGCAATTGCCCCGCTGTTATCACGGATTCATGACATGGTCCCAAAACCCTACGCTTATGGGTTTAGAATAATGTGCTGCATTCATAGTAACACGCAACCTGCGCATCGATGTCCCTGTCTATAAAAAGAACCCAGCAGTGTTATTCTGTAAAAATCTCACCGTGAAAACTAAGGTGAAGTCAAACTCAAACTCAAACTCAAAGCATTTATTTCAATTAAACCATTTACAGGCACTTTTGAAGTGTCAAGAAGTCGGTCAGTCAGGAAAAAATGAAGCTAGTTGCCCATTCCAAAGCGTAGTAGGTACCTATGGAGAAGAACGGGCAAGAAACTCCATGGACACTCTTTTTAAATAATATTTTTACAAAATTATTAGTTACATCATATGTTGAATTTATAAATACACACATCAAAAGTGTCTAGGGATCAAGCATTTTTATGCAGATTTCTTGAGATTGAGATGTGGCTTTGTAATAAATTTATGATTTTATAAATTTATATGGATCCTTTTTGGTGCATTTCATAATTTGAATCAGGAACTGTGAATCAAATTTGAGTAAAAGATGAAAATCAGCTGTCAATATTTTCCCTATAAAAACATACAACGCATTGAAGACATTATTAGTGCTACTGTTTCCCTACTACTGATTAAAACCAACGTTATTATGGAGCGGCGACGTCATTTAAGCAGGGAAGAAATGCTCAGAGCCGTGGGAATGATAGAAGCTGGTTCCCGGCAACGTACTGTGGCTTTAGCTCTGAATACAAGTCAGAGTGTTATCAGTCGACTTTGGACACGTTACCGAAGCACTGGTACCGTGGCTGAGCGCCATGGAGGACGGTATCGCTGCACCACACGGAGACAAGACCGATACATTCAAATCTTAACTCGAAGAGCTCCAACAATAACCGCCATGATGTTAGCCGTGAGGCTTCATCACTCTTCAGGGAACTTAATTAGCGACCAAACAGTCAGAAACCGCTTGCATGAAGTGAACCTTCATTCCCGAAGACCGCTACGGGTACCACCTATAGCAATGCACAATCGTAGGATTCGATATCAATGGGCTCTTGAACACAGAAATTGGGCAGAAGAACAATGGCGTTTCGTGTGCTTTTCTGATGAGTCTCGTTTTGGTATGAGACCGGATACAAGACGTATACGACACTGGAGAACCCCTGGACGCCAACAGCGATTAAAATCCTGCCAGGAAGTCCATCCTTATAGTGGTGGAACCATCATGGTATGGGCGGGTATTTGGATCGGCGGAAGAACTGAGTTGATTTGGATCAGAGGCAACCTCAACGCTCAAATTTATGCTGAGACGATTGTATCAGACGTCATCGTTCCTCTACAAGTGTAAATCGGTCCCTTATTTCAGTTAATGCATGATAATGCACGACCGCACACCGCAAGAGTTGTAAGACAGACTCTCGCCGCAGCTAACATCAATGTCCTGCCCTGGCCTGCTCAGTCGCCAGACTTGAACCCGATTGAGCATGCATGGGATATGCTACAGAGAAGAGCTTTGCCGAATATGGAGGGTATCCAGTCGCAAGAAGACCTTTTTTTGTTGTTGCAACGAACATGGGCGGCCATTCCACAGCGTGATTTGGATGAACTCATTTTGAGTATGCCAAACCGATGTTCTTGTATTGTTAGTGTTCGCGGTAGAAACACGGATTATTAATTGTTTAAGTTACTCAATAAAATTTTAGAGAAAACTGTTATTTCAGTCTTTTTTACGAACTTTTGTGTTAGTGGTTCAAATGTCAAAAATCCCTTTATTAGGAAAATGGCAAATTTCTTTATTAATGCAAAGGTGACTTGGTTTATCGTTACTGTGACAAACGAAAACACTTTATTTGATGAATCCTTAAAGAAAATTTTAATTAATATCAATCAGGAGAAAAGTTATTGCAAAAATATATGTTGATCCCTAGACACTTTTGATGTGTGTATGTGAGAACGATGTAAAAAATAAATAAAAATCAAGTACGCGTTAAAAGTGTCCAGAGTACAGCAATTAGTAACAAAATAACAATCCAAAAATAAAATAATTAAAAATAAGCCGTGGCAGCTAAAAGATGACCAGTCCCAACTGACGGCGTCCGTTCACGAACATGACGCATGGATCAGCACCATCCAGCTCAACCATTTTGTAGGGAACCGAATGATCCAACACACACGCCACCGCCAGCGAGACACTTGAGCGAGCATGACATACTATCAGCCGCCAGGGCATATTCTAGTCAATGAAAAACATATTACCCGGTAAATGGTAGCTCAATAGTACATAGAACTCACATCTGTGCTATGCAGTTATACAATACAAAGGAAATTGAGTTTATACAATGCAAAGATAGTCTTACAATCTTCAGCAGCTCCAACAGTATTTTCAAGTGTTAATCAATTAGTTGTGGTTGTGGAGCAGGACCAGCATTGAGCCAGGCATTTTTATCAGCGATGTAATCTCCTAACTTATAATATGCCTGCCTACATAGTGTGCGTTTTATACAGTGAGTGAGCTATCATTCCCCCTGATGTTAGGGATTACCCCTATTGATAGCTCACTTCACGCTCACTTCACCTAAGTTATCACGGTGAGATTTTTACAGAATCGATCTGCTGTGTATAAAGAGTACTTAAATTGGAGTTAATAATGAAGAAAGAAAAACACCTTTTTTACAAAAAAAAAGCAACCGACTTAAAAAAAAAAACACTACAATATGAAAAATAACTTTGATGTCGGACGTTGGTGTCGTTGGTTCCGCATTTTCGTTTTTTGACACCGACTTCCCAAATTAAAGTTATTTTTCACTTAGTAGTATTTTTTTAATTCTGTTGTTTTTTTTTTTTTGTAAAAAAGTTTTTCTTTTCACTCTTTAGTAGTACTGACCTACCCCACACAAATTCAGTTACCACTACTTGCTTTGTAAATATCAGTTTAGTATTATTAAAACATCATCAATATAAACAAGTGGAAAAAATCGTATTATTGAAGCTAACTTTAAAACTTCCCAAGCAAAGTTTTGTCCATTAAAAACATTATATATATAAAAAGATATATAAGGAGCATTGAAGAATTCAATCAATTCCTTCTCATCATTATCTTCAATTCCTCAATGACTAGAAGAATCATCAAAAATCGAATAGAAATGCTGGAGATGTAATACATTTATGCATATAACTTCGTACATAAGAAAAATTACCTAATGTACTATATACTAAAACTCCTGAAAATATGTAGATTAGAGTTTTTGAGAAAATCGCGGACATACAAACATACAATACATACGGGTACAATACATAAAAGTTGGTTCTGTATTCGACAGAACCAACTTTTTTGAAATCGGTTAAAAACAAATTGAAAGATTCTACCTCTCAGCACGTGCACAGACACAGCAGAAGCGGCGACGTCTGCTAATGAACACGTGTAGTTCCCAGAGTCGTTTCTGTTGGCGTTCGCTATGTATAGACGTGACAGTGCACCGTTGGATGTTGCTTCCGTCTTCACGCTGCGGACAAGAGAAATGAAATTAGTCATATTTGAAAAACATCAAATACTTAAAGGTTTAAAATACAGGACGTCGTAATAATTGTTGGCATGTGCTTAAAAATGTTAGAAACCATTCACTATATAAAATAGTTCAACAGGTCGTAAATCCGCCAAAGCGGCCAATCAAAAAAAAAAAAACAAAAGTCATTTTGTTCAAATTAGGCTGAGAATCAGCACTTTGCAAACGTCAAAATGACATAAGACTGTACCATAAAGAGCCCTTCACCACTTCCTAGTGTTCTCGCTTGGAAGAAGTGGTGCAACAAACTCCCCAGCAGCAAGATCTCAACGGAGACTGGGCCGCGGGAAATATGCACAAGCGTTTGCGCAGACACAGGTACACTATCTCTTCCCTCGGTATCATAGTCGAATTAATCCGACTCAACGAATTAAAACTTAAAATAAATTAAGCAACCAAATCACTATAAGAAGAGTTTAAAAGACTCCTCAAACGCGAGTGTCCGCGTCGATTGCTTTAAAGGTTAGGAAGTCACGTCACTATTCGTGCCAGTTTGAACACCTTTAAACAAGTTGGTTGACACAATTGCCCTGAGCAAATTTCACCCGGTAGCCCGCTCAGGATTCACTTCAGCTTGAGCAAATTGACCAGAGCTTAAATTCAATCCTATAGTAATATTAAGCAAATATGGGTAAAATTATCGTAAGTAATTTCGAAAAGGGTTTTTCTAATTTCAGATCGTTTGTTCAATCAATGTAAAAACACAATTTCAAAGATAAAACGATCTAAAATTGGACGTTTTTCCAATAAAAAAAAACATGTGAAAGGCGATGGAAAATGACACAATTTACTCCACACGTCCTAGCTGACCTTACACAAAAAGTATTCAAGTGTTTTTACGAAAGAAAAAAGAAAAAACGTTTATTTGTGGCAAACATGACACAGAGAAAAAACACAAAAAAGAATTAGTTGGAGGAAAATATGCGTCACATCTTACTTCACATAAACACCATAGGAATAACGGACAGACCCCTGTGCAGAGCTTGCATGGAGGCTGATGAAACCGTTGCGCATGTGTGCTCTTTGAGTGCACAGGCGTCACCCAGATTAGATCAGAAACCCTCGGGACACCCAGATCTGACGATGTTCTGATGTTCTCTATAAACCAGGAGACCTAATCAGCTTCTGGAGGGAGGTGGGCTGGTTGGAATAACCACCGACGGCCGCCATGGCCCACACACAATGGCCCATTTGAAGGACTAAGTGCGGAAACCAAACCCATAACAACACAGAGCCCCAGCGCTGTGTTCAGCGACAGCCGGTGTTGACGTGATGACGTTAATCGGTGCAGTTGATGAGATAATTATAAATAGCACAATCCTCCTTCCTACTATCCTATCTTACTTCCTACATCCTATCCTACTAATATTATAAATGCGAAAGTTTGTGAGGATGGATGGATGAATGTTTGTCACTCTTTCACGCAATAACTACTGAACGGATTTGGATGTTTGGAACACAGATAGTTTATAACCAGTATTATAACATTCTTTTTATCTCGATATTTCTACGGGATCAAAACTTATGCGGGGCACTGCTAGTAAGAAATAAAAACAAAATAAATAGACAATACCTAGTTCTAAATGTTTATACAGGGTTATTGGAAAAACACCAGCAACCTCTTCAGAGGTCATTGTACTCATCATTATGAACAACTTTTACTATGGGACCAAACATGAAATCGCGAAAAAAAAATCAGCTGTTCCCTACATTTTGACGAAATAGACGAAGATAAATGTAGGGAACAGCTGATTTTTATTTCGCGATTTCAGGTTTGGTTCCATAGTAAAAGTTGTTCATAACAATGAGTAGAGTGACCTCTTAAGAGGTTGTTGGTGTTTTTCCAATAACCCTGTATATGTAAACATAGTAAAAAAGACAGTTTACAAGTCACACCTTTTTTTTTGTGGATGGGAAATCATCAAATGACCCCCCCCCCGCTCAGGGTGGAGCAGAAGGGAGTGTCAGACTCTTACTGACTAAAACCCACCCGTATTCCTTCCTTAGCTCTTTATGTTCCGGGGCAGCGGTAACCCTTTCGGACAATCCCGCAACACAAACTAAACGATTCTGCAGTCGTTCACAATTAGAGTTGTACCATCTCTTTGAAACAATTAGGAACAGACACAATCGATATTTGATTAAACGAGAACCTGGTACAGTCTGTTCAGATGGATGCTACTGTCAATCCACTTGATTGGAAAGAGGAATACTGACCTACTTTAGAATCGAGTATGGTTTTTTCGACCATTCGCTTTACGGACTCGTTTTTAAATCAGGACTTTGGAAATGTTCTTTTGTTAGTGACTGTACTTTTATTTATTTTTACAGAAAGCTTACAGACTAATTATACAATTTAAAATCATTCATAGGCAGGAAAATTGGCTAATTACAAGCTTTCAAATATATACATCTAGTTATGTTGATCTGCGAAATGCATTTCGATTTTGCTTGTAGATTCATTTATGTAGTACCTACATATGCCATTCAATCAAATCAGCTGTTCCCTACATTTATCTTCGTCTATCTCGTCAAAATGTAGGGAACAGCTGATTTTTTTTCGCGATTTCAGGTTTGGTCCCATAGTAAAAGTTGTTCATGATGATGAATACAATGACCTCTTATGACGTTGTTAATGTTTTTCCAATAACCCTGTATACAAGGTTACTTTTAAAAATAAAATACTTTTTAATATACAACCCGCAAGAGTTAACTTGAAACTTCGCTCTGATGACGTAATCGCGCGATACTGAGTCATCGATGGCGAGAGCGGTAACAGCCAGCACGGGGATCAGGAGGGGTCGCTTGGGTCTTGTAGTTTGTAACAGACAATGTGAGATATTTGTCAAAAAATTATAAAAAATACGAATTTTCTCGACAAGTGCTTGTTTCAACTCAGCCTATTGTAGTCCACTGCTGGATATAGGCCTCTCCCAGGCTGCCCCATAACACTCTGTCTTCCGCCTTCGGCATCCAGTCCGTTGCAGCCACTTTCTATAGAGATCGTCCATCCATCTAGCTGGGGGCGTCCCACTAGAGTGGGACACCCCCAGCTAGATGGATGCCAGCTTTCATTTTCGCTTGTTTAACAAAGTAGAAAATGTATGAATGAAACTTGTAAAACTGTCGGATTGCAACTCGCTGCCTTTCACCTGTCATTTTAATTAACTAGTCCCCTGGTAACAAACAAAAGACATTGTAAACGGAAGCTGTTGGTAAACCTTTTATTAATAAATAAATAAATGATAATATCAAGAAAGTCTAAGTATTAAATCTTATTACAAATTCCTTTTCACGAGGTTGACTTGTGCAATTTTATTCGTCTGGCAATGAATGAATGAGAATGCGTTTTTGACACCTGTCAGTTTCATACAGAAGAAACAATGATATGCGAATTTGATGTTTATTAGTTAGGTACTAGAATTGTCGCACTGCAATGTGTCAGGAACGCATTCTCTCAAAATCAAAATATTTTATTTCACCTAAACCTATAAGGCCACGTATGAATCGTCAGAAGCTAGGTGCACCGTTCCAATTGGCCATTGCCTATGGAGAAGAGCCGGCGAGGAATTCCACGGTTCTTCTTTTAAAAATAATTGGCTTTTATTATTATTGGAAGTGCGTTGATGACTCTGCTATCCTCCTCAATCCTGGGGAAGGAAATCGATGAACTCTTTAGATGCGTTTTTCACTGCCTCGGTAGATTTGAAATTTTTCCCATGTAAAAAGTTATCCAAATTCCGAATAAAAATGGAAATTAGTTGGAGCAAGGTCTGATGAGTATGGTGGGTGATGAAGAGTATCCAGTGGTAACTCATATAGTTTTGAGACCGTCCTTTGTACGGTGCTTCGACGCAATTTTGTTGTTGTTGTTCAGTGAGTTCTTATGGTTCCCGCTTTCCGAGCTTTTTTATCTTTCCAATTTGAAGTAAATGAATCAGTATCGATTTATCACTTACGTTGAAGGCTGTTGCAAGTTCCGACGTGGTTCGATATGAATCTTTTTTTACTATGGCATTCAATTCAACGTTATCGACTTTCGTCTTCGGTCGGCATCAAAATTTCCAGAACGGAAGCGATCAAACCAAAAACGGACCGTGCGTACCGTAATATTGCATGCTGTCTGTGCTGCGTTGGTGCTCCGACAGAACTCGTATTCGAAATGAGCGCGCAATTTCGATTTTTCCATGGTTGCAGAAACAGTGTTATTAAAAAAAAATCGAACGGCGGGATAACAAATGAACTTGGTTTTAAAACAAAATTTCATGCTTTATTATAAAATTAATTTGACTTTGGAATCTATATCTTCTATACATATAATAAAATCGTAGGAAAGTCAAAACTGTACATTGAATATTTTTTAAAAATAATACTTGGGGCGTGATCTACAATCGATACCGAAGCCAAAAATATAGTTTTTAGAATTTTTGTCTGTTTGTCTGTTTGTCTGTTTGTCTGTTTGTCTGTTTGTCTGTCCGGGATAAACTCAAAAAGTACTGCATGGATTTACTTCAAATTTTGCATGAATATTACTAAGAGGTCGGGTCAACATATAGGCTACATATTATCACGCTATCACCTACGGGGGAGGAGCTGTGAATCTTTTTCTTACGCATTCTGTGACAGCGTGTAATCTAACGACGCATATCTAAATGTTGTTTTTGAGTAAGCCATGCTATTATCTGACGTTACACTATAAAAACTACGCCATTTAAGTAACTTGGGCAGAGAAATATAGTTTAATGAATGTTAGTAGTATAAAGACAATTTTAAAACAGCGCCATCTATGAGATTTCATAAAAATCAAATCAAGTTACCTACATGTTAACATTTTTTTGGAAATTAATAATTTAAATTTGATCATGTTGGCGAGGTAAGTAGTTAGTTATTCTTAAAATTCATAGATGGTGATGTGCATTTTCTTCATAAAAGTTGTATCGTAAAGTTCGTTTTGACAAATTCAAGTTCCAACAAAACCCTCAAAATCTTGAGCAGAGTTGAGGAAGACAATTAAAAAAAAATGCGGTGTTAAGTATTACAAAAAAGTTATGTTCATTAATGATGATCATTTCATTTCATGACACCCTCGCGGAGGCGAGCGTCAGTGACAGTCCCAGCCGCATGCGTCATCTGTTTGCCGTCATCTTGGTGTTTTGTGGAGTTGCGAACCCGGTAGCTTTGTGAGAGAAGTATCGCCATCATCTATCTGAAGATTTTCGACGAGCTTTGAGGCGCGCTACTGGAGACGAAGTCGAAGTAACTGATGAACGCGTGCTGAACACCTGTCTCAGTTCACTTCAATATGTGGTACTTTCTATCGGCGGCAATCCACTGATCGAATATGGGTTACCAGCTCCCCAATCATCACCGTATCAAGACCGTGAAAATCGGGAGTATAACGCGAAATGACCACCATACGAAATGACCATGTCGCTTTGTTCTCTTCAGAGCAAAAGCAAATTTATGACACCGTCCTTGAAAGCGTTGGGCAAAACCAGGGTAAAATGTTTTTCTTGGATGCTCCTGGTGGAACAGGAAAAACATTTGTTACCACTAGCATACTTGCAGAGGTCAGGAGGCAAGGCAAAATTGCTATTGCTGTAGCGTCGTCGGGAATCGCTACCACACTGCTTCCGAGTGGCAAGACAGCACACGCCATGTTTAAAATTCCCATCGATTTAGAGAGCGCCGAAACGCCTGTTTGTGGTGTGTCACGTAACAGCGATAAGGGACACGTGCTCAAGGGTTGCTCTCTGATCGTATGGGATGAGTGTACGATGGACAATAGGAAGGCCGTTGAGGCCGTGGACAGAATCCTGCAGGACATCCGCAGGAACGAACGTTTGATGGGTGGTGTCACAGTTCTGTTCAGTGGTGATTTTCGGCAAACGCTCCCAGTGGTGACGCGGGGCTCGAGGGCTGACGAGGTGAATGCTTCGTTGAAACGATCTTCGTTGTGGTCACGAGTTCGTGCGCTGCGCTTGACCATTAATATCAGAGCTCGGCTCGGCGGCAATGCACGTGCTCAAGAATTCTCCGATGTCCTTCTAAGTCTTGGCGAAGGCACTCTACCAGAAGAGACAGGTGATGCTTCCAGAGTCTCTCGGTAGAGTGGTATCCAGCTTAGAAGAACTCATTCACTGTGTATACGGGGACATCAGTCGTATACCGCACCAGCAGAATTCTTGGGTGTGTGAGCGGGCCACTTTGATGCCCAAAAATGATCAGGCTGCAGCAATTAACGAATGCATTCTCTCGGAAATTAAGGGGAATAAAGTGGTCTACACCTCGATAAACACTGTTGTCGAGCAAGATGACGCCACACATTATCCCGTGGAATTTCTGAGCTCCCTGTTAGCAAGTGGACTTCCAGCGCATACCATCAAGCTGAAGGTCGGTGTTCCGATTATGCTTCTTCGGAACCTATCTCCTCCGAAGTTGTGTTAACCGCCTTACGGCCCATTCACGACTTCGGTCTAAGCGGCGCACGGCGCGGTAGGCGGCGCGGCGTGCGTTTTACACGCCACGTACCCTCAGTAGCGGCTAGCGGCAGCGGTCGAAGTGGACGTATTTAGGTAGTTAGAACGTGCTCAAAATTATGGCGTTATCAAAATTATCTCTTTTGTGTTTAGAAAGCAGTATATTTTTAAAACAAGTATGAATGAAGGAGTGCACGAACTGAATAAAGATCGATATTTAAATGGCAAATTTCGTGACCTATACGAAGATTACAGAAAATATCCGGATAAGTTTTATGAGTACACAAGAATAAGTGTGGAAACATTTGATTATATTCTATACTTATACTCTATATCCATTACCGCCACAAAATCGTCTAAAATTTTTTGTTTATAAGTTCGCCGCCGAGTCCGTCACATAGTACGCCGCTATCCGGGCCGCTGTGTTTCGTGGCGTCGCGTCGCACTCATTCGCCAGTACTTTTGATCTCGCCGCTCCCCGCACCGCGCGCCGCTGCAACGATTCGCTCCGACAAAACCGCGCGCGTTTTCGCTGTGAGCGGCGACTCGTGGCGTGCTTCAAACATTTCATACTTTTGTTCTTACCGCTCGCCGCCCCGCGCTTAGCCGCCGCTCACCGCGGCAAGGTCGTGAATGGGCCGTTAAAGTCATCTCCCTCCACAGACACACCATTGAGGCGGAAATTCTTACGGGTTGTGGCGTCGGCGAGGCAGTATTTATACCACGCATTCCCCTAATACCTCATAACTTCCTGTTCCAGTTCAAGCGCGTACAGTTCCCCGTGAGTGTTTGCTTTGCGATGACCATCAATAAGTCGCAGGGCAGCGGGTGTCGACCTCAGGACGAGTTGCTTCTCACACGGGCAACTGTACGTCGCTTGCTCCCGCGTCACCAGTCCTGACTCTCTTTACATTTTGGCTCCTGGCAGCATAACTACCAACGTAGTTTATAGGGAAGTGTTGTAAAGTATGATACCTTTGTACGTATTTTTACTCTTTTGTGTCCTGGAATGTATTCCTGCATTATTTTCTCTATTTCCTTCAGTCACATCTTATGACTGAACTCAGCAGGACTCCCATATAACTCTCTTCACTTGCTTTGCTTGCAAAAAAAAACTTATATTTTAATGCTATTTTAAAAGTTGTGTACTTATAATGCTATAGCGACACTGGCATCTTGGGTATTTTTGGTGCTGTAGAGCATGCACGCAGACGACGTCGCGGGCAGCAGCTAGTTCTAAATAATATGAAAGATATTGATTATCACAATAGCCCAGTATCAAAAATCGGCGATTTCATAGGTAAGGGCCTAATTTACTATTATAAAGAGGGATCGCCAAACTTAAGTGGCAGTGGACAGGGCACATTACTCGCAGAACAGATGGCTGATGGGGCCGAAAGATTCTAGAGTGGCGACCGCGTACCGGAAAACGTAGCGTTGGAAGGCTTCCCACAAAGTGGACCAATGTCCTTGAAAGTCTGCAGGAACACGTTGAATGCGAGATTTTATTTATTTAGTTATTCTTCAAAAAATTTAAATTTGTGTCGAACAGTGGTTTTAACAATAAATGTAGCACAAAATTAAATAATCATTGTAAAGCCAGAAAAAAAAATACATTCCAATTGATCACAACATTATTTTTCTTAATATTAATTATAATAATTTAACTTAATATTAATTCCAAATTAATAAATTCAATTCAAATGTAAGTATGTCAATAAAATTCATTAAGATGTAATGTCACGAGAGAATGTTGAATATATCATTTATAGTCATTAAAGTCACATATTATTTCGAAATACTATTATCTTAGAGAAACTCTTCTATGCTGTAATAACATTTCTTCAATAATAATTACTTTCATTTTCTATTGAATTCGTTTGGATTCATAGAGTTTTTAAATTATACAGGCAATTTATTGTACAGACGCCAGCAGGTCAACCTACCCCAATCTGTCAAATTTCTTTGATAGATTTTTCAACTCTAGCACAAACAAATAAGGTTCATATTCAATTGGGAAAATTTGACAGATTGGGGTAGCTTGATGTGCTGGCCTCTGTACTTAATTACTGATTGCACTCTTGAGGCATTGTTTAACGACATTAAGGTTTGGCTGGTATGAAATTAGCGAAGCACAGAACCGGCCGAAGAGGAGGTGCTTGGGGGAGCCCTATGTCCAGCAGTAGACGTCTTTCAGCTGAAATGATGATGATAATGAAGGAAATGTAGTGCTTGGGAGATTTATTTAGATTATTTATTTAAACGTAGGACCAATATTTTCAAATATAAGTTGCTCAATTTTTAAAATTTTCATGATGGTTAGCTAGACAACTCTTTATTATGTGCCTACACCATACAAATTACAGATATAAAGTAGAAATTCTCTACAGGTTGAGGCCCAAATACAAATTCTGTGAAACTTTCAACTGTCTAACTATTACGGTTCATGAGATAATGCCCGCTTACAAACAGACGGACGGATGGACAGTGGAGGCTTGGTAATTATAGGGTGCCAACGGAACCCTCGTTGGCACCTTTTATGTATGGAACCCTTAAAAATGAAATGGCTTGAAAGGAAGTGAACACAAAGATGATGGCTGATATCAATCAGTCGTTTATCTATCACCATACATATCTACGTATGGAAGAAAATGTCATACTGAATCGTCACAAATAAATTAGAATAAAAACTGGAGAATAATAATGACGTTGATGTTTACTAAGATTAAACTAAATTAATGTTTATTAAATTAATATTTATTTTATTATTTTTAAAGATATAATTTATTTATTTTTTTTATTTTTTTATTAAATTGTCTGTGTTATTTCTCATAGCATAAGCATAACAGCCTAATGTTCCCACTGCTGCTGGGACATATGCCATCTTTCTTCGAGAAAGAATGGGCTGTAATCTAAGTACCACGCGGGTCCATTCCGGGTTGATAGATATCACATCGACACCTGCAATTTAAAACATTGTAACTCACTTTTTAATGAAAAATCATTGCAAGTCATAAAAACATATAAAATACATAAGTAAACAACATATTAGTCATACAGCAAAGTAGATAATCCCTTTTTACTTATATTTACAAAATTGGAAGACGCTAGAACTTTATAGGAACAAAGTGAGAATATGTTGAATGTTTAAATCGCTATCCTGAAAAGTAGTGAAAAATGAGTTACAATGTTTTAAATTGCAGGTGTCGACATGTCCTCGAATTGTGTTCTAGGACATTGATTTCTCATAAAAATACTAACTCTACAAAACCTATCAAACGAACAAATAACTCAAAATACCAATAACTTTCAACTAGAAAGTATCCTTAAATCTACATACGAAAATACCCTTCAACTAACTTCACTAAAATACACTTATAGTTTAAGTATTTCACTTTAACTTTGCTTTTGTTAGAGAACATAAATCGCCTTGCTTGACTTAACATTTTAATTAAGTCTGATAAGGGATAAGCAGAAAGGGTACTTGAAAAGATAAATCTTTTGTTTTCATTATTCTATATATGTTGTTTCGGGATGGTAAGTTCGTGGCTTACAATAAACCTTGCTCTCCGTTAAAAGGGATTAAGGAATTATTATTGGGGGTGCGAGAATTAATAATATTGATTTAATACAGTGTAAAATATGATTTTTTCGAAGTAGAGAGTAATAATGGCTGGTAGTACGAATATTATTTAAGACCGTGAGAGATGACCGATGAAAAACTGCTGTGTAAATATTGTGTACTAGTGCACGCCTCACACTTACAATTCCCGAATGAAAATGCAGGGGTGTACCAATGGCAGAACCCTGTTTCACCAGATAAGTTTAAGTCCGGAGTCCGAAGTAATTTTGTTTATTTACGGCCAGTTTCTTCATCAATAGTAACAGGCAAAGTTACGTCACAAAATTCAAAGTAACGGTTAAATTTGTTTCTTCACTATTTTAGCTGTTACTTGAATGAAGAAAAACATTTGGCGTTGTATCAGTAATGGTCAAGTAAAAGTCAACTGATTACTTTAGTTGTTGATGAAGAAACTGGTCGTAAGTGATTCACTTTTGCATAATCAGCCGATAATGTTCCTACGACTGGGACACAGGCTTCCTCTCTGTGAGTAGGAGCGGGCGGTAATCCACCACGCAGGCCCAGTGGATTACGCAAGTTTGACGTAGGAAAACATTACCGAAGAAATAGATTATGTGGCAATCAGTGAATCAACTTGTTCAAATTATGGAAGTCTACAAAGAACTGGTAACAATATTGACCTACTGACAAATGTTTTGGTTCAACAACTACATTATTAACTTTATTTATTTATTTATTTATTAGGGACAAAAAACAGTTACATGCTACAAAATACAGGGAAATACCTATACTAGGATTTAACAAACATGTAACCCACACCATTGTCCACGTTTTAACTAAAGGTTAAAAGAAGTGCTAAGGACATAAAAAGAAAAATAAAACAATAATCGCTGCCACAAAAGCTTTGGAGCCGATTCTGTTGTTCACAAACTAAACTAAATTTAAGTTCAGTGCATCTTTTTCTTTCTATTTCACAAAGAAAAGGACAGAAGATAAATATTAGTTTAGTCCTGTCAAATTAGACAAACCATAGACAAGTTTAGACGTGATTAAAAAATTGGCTACTAAAAATACGTCAATTTACGTCAGGCGCTGACTAATTTGACAGGACTAAACTAATATTTATCTTCTGTGCTTTTCTTAATTAAATAGAAAGAAAAAGATGCATTGAACTTAAATTTAGTTTAGTTTGTGAACAACAGAATCGGCGTCATTGTCTCGTGCTGAGATAGTCCTGAGTGCAGCATCCGGATAACTTTACCATATTAATGTTGTTTCAGAGTAACGAAACGAGTATACATACGTTACAAATAAATAGGTAAAAAATTCCATCAAAACATGTTTAGAGATTTATATGGATTTTTATAAGACTTGTTAGTAATAGTAATTACAAAAAATCATTCTGCATGCTTTTTCCTAACTATGTCGGGGGTTTGCTTCCTGTCTTAACCGGCTGCAGCTGAACTCCACAAACCCAGCTACCAGGTAACAAGATACCCCTTGGTAAGATTGGTTGTCAGACTTTTCGGCTTCTGACTACCCGAGACGACTGTCAAAGATCTACGAACGACAATTTTTAACATGTAAAACTAAATACAAGTCTGGAACAAACCAGTGGTCTAAAACTTGTTCGAAATTTCGACCACCACAAACACCAAAATAAGCCAAGTACCATAAAATACCTACCTTCCAATGGAGGGGTCATACAACCGGAGAACAATGAAAATAATTACGAAAACTATTGTTGCCATACATTAACTTACCCTTGGGTCACACAAAACATATCTAAGTCGTTAGCAACCCTTTAGTGGCTTACACATAATTCCTTAGAGTGTGAAACAGTACCGCTAAATTAATTATGTATGTATGTAGAGCCTGAGATTATAATTCATTAAGTTTTAAACAGGGTATGAACCAACATATCCTGGGGGTAGGAAGAGATTACGTCATCAGGATAGGAAGTTAATCAATTTCTTTCTGATTACTAAAAACCAAAGATTTAAATCGTTATTCTAAAGACTTCTACTGAATTACTAAACAGCAGAAATTGAGGCAACATTAATACCTGAGCAGGCTGGTTTTTAGATCAGGCAATTCCTGCTTCTATAAGTGCCCATTCACCTGCACCTAAGATGACTAAAAGAACGCCACTGATATCGCAATCAATGTGGCCACCACATGGCTCAAACAATATAAAAACAAACAAAGAAGAGTACCATCGACACGAAAATAATCGTTTAAACTGGATATACAACGTGTAACGTTAAATGCGCAAAACCTGAAAATAGTTTGTTCATAATTGACTACTGAATCGATTTCAGTAACTTTTAATATAGTTTTATTTTTAAAAAAATATGTATTTTTTCATACTATCTGCCGATTGAGCCAAAGAAAATTAAGTCCAATTTTAAGGCAATAAGACTCGATTTTGAATGCATAAAGTAATGCTAAGATCAACACGATTTTTTTAATAATAATAGTTAGCTTTAAAAAGAATAGTTTTGGTCATTGTATTATGCTTTTAACTCAATGCTCTAATTGGGGTGTATGAGGTTTTACGCATTTAACGTTACACGTTGTAGATAGTTTGAATGTAAGGCCGCTGCCTGGAATTTTGCGGGCAGCGGGGCGGCAGCGGTGGCGGCGCGGGCGGTCGCTGATTGCCTGGAGTGCACCGCTCGTTGCCCGCTCCTGCACCGCTGTTTTCGAGAACCGGTCCATTTAAATGTACACATAAGATCCTGCCGCTCCCGCGCCGCCCGCCGCCGCCGCCCCGCTGCCCGCAAGATTCGAGGCAGAAGCCTAAGAAGCGAAAAATCCATGCGTACACAATTAACCGCACATCTGCAACAATCTCGGACAATGTCTTTGCACATTGCGTTCATCGTTGGAATTTACGTTACATTTACGTGTCGTGTTCGCGCTAGGGCCTCTTATGATGACCACCTCTTCACCATACTTGATTTCTTTCATCATCATCATCATCATCATCAGCCGGAAGACGTCCACTGCTGAACAAAGGCCTCCCCCTTAGACCACCACGCCGAATGACAATCCGCCACTTGCATCCATCGGTTGCCCGCAACTCTCACGATGTCGTCGGTCCACCTAGCGGGAGGCCTGCCTCCGCTGCGTCTTCTCGATTTCTTTACTATTATGGAAATGTAACTTCCTAATTGCGTAGCCCAACAGAAGTTAATCTGACTCCGAAATGTCCAACAACATTTTACCATGACAAAATTCAAAAGAGACTAAGATCAACAACTTTCTAACTTTCCTAATAAGCAGCGCAATCAAAATCACTTTCCTGAAAATTTTCGTAACAATCAGAACCTTTTGTTAATTCTGTATTTTAGAGTTTACTTACTGATAATGGCCTACCAGACTAACTAAGTTAATGTAAATTATGAATAAAACTTAGTTTGACTTGGAACTTAAGTCTGTTTTAAGTATAAAATTTTTTTGTTCTCTTACAAAATATGCATGTGAATATTTTTGATTATATTTTTTTTTTCTGTGCGAGATTTTTTATTTTTAAGTGCAATAAAACTTTGGGAATTTCAAATATTTGAAAAGCGACGACAATAATCGAAAAAAATAATCATCAATGTGTTTTACAGAATGATTATAGGTGTTTGCGATTCAGTCCGTTTTCAATGTCAGAGACTATGACGTCACACCAAGCGCGCCAAAATCGGGAGCGTTTAAGGTGCCCGTGTCAGTTGAGTATTTTTAGCTTTTTTTTAAGTACTTTCAATTGGTCTTTTAAATTGCGTTAAATGTTTTTTACTATTATATGGCGATGTAAACTATTGAATAAAAATACAAAAAATGCATGCATATTGGGCATTTATTTTTTATTTATTGCTATTTTTTAGCCTTTCATTCATGACGGATGACTACTGAGATGCGTAGTACAGACGTCAGCACATCCAAGCTACTACAATCTATCAAATTTCTATAATAGATTTTCAACTTTATCGCTAAAGTATAAGGTTCAAAATTGATAGGGATAATTTGACAGTTAGGGTAGCTTGATGTGCAGGCGTCTGTACATCAAAATTTAATAAAGCTCATTTACAAAACCATTAATATTCAAGCTAGACGGCGGTCTTATCGCTACCTACCAGACAACCTTTGGATGAACAGGAGATGACGGCTTAGAGATGTAAGAAAGAAGATGGCCGCTGACCCCAAATAAATAAAAGAGATAACTGCAAAGGATGACCATAAAAGAGTTCCATTTTATATCGGAAAAAGGGGAGAAAAAAAGTAATGCTTTTTGGTAATTTTTTTGGTTTATTTATTTTTACGGTTGTTTTTTTTTTTGTTTGTTTTAAATGCTAATTTTTTTACTGTTTGTATTTAATGTGCGTATCCCAAATAAAATATATTTCTTTCTTTTTCTTTAACGTATCAAATTACGAGTATATAACAGATTTTGGTCAAAAAATGACGGACACAAAAAAAAAATGCAAATCGATCCAAACATGTATTTTGTCGAAATTATGCGACAACCATAAAGCTAATGCGGGCGTTACACAGGTGAATATAGCTGCACGTCAGCCGAAATGCCATTTAGACAGTCAATTTTTGCCGTGCGTTCTAAATTGATAGTCGAAATAGCAATTCGGCTAGGCTGCAGGTGCTAAAAACTCAAGTTACAAAGTAAAGTACGCCTAAAGGTCGACATTTTTATGGAAAATGAACTAGTCACCTGCGATTTTTATCGACCTGTGTAAATGGGGTGGCGATTCGGCATGTAAGGCGATTTGGTAAGCGACGGCGAAAATCAACTTAGTGTAAATCCCCCATTATCACAAATTTCAGTCGCAACGGGTCGTAGCCCATCGAATTTCAATACAAAAACCCTGTAGAGCCTGTAATTTGCGACGGTTCATAAAAAAATATATAAAAGTGATGTTAGAGAATTTTTGTAACTCGCCCATATCTGTGTCAGCCTTTCCTTTGCCTGTCACATTTGGTGCAACCTTGAGACGCACACCGCACTGTGTATGTTTCGTTATTAATTTGATTTTAAAGTATTCGACATAGTGTCACTTTTATTTCTATATGCATGTTTTTCCTTTTTTTTTTATATCGGCACCTTGTTTTTTATATTATATACATGTCGGTAATTGAATACTTTATCACCTAATGTTGAGCTTTTGTGTGTTGTGCTGACTTTTGTGTGCGCCAAATAAATGGTTTATCTATCTATCTATCTTTTAAATATAGGTACAATAACATAAGTATAATCAGCCTATAATGTTTCCACTGGCGGGACCGGCTTCCTGTCTTCGAGAAGAAATGGGATGTAATCTATCACGCGTGCCCAGTACGCGTTGTTCAGACAAGCGCTTTACTTCGTGTAAATAATTTCATCACCGTTGCTCTCAAAACGGTCAAGAAAAACATCGTGAGGAAACGTGCATGAACTAGGTATAGACGCCAGCACATCAAGCTACCCGAAACTGTCAAATTTTACAAATCAACTTTGAACCTCATGCTTTAAGGGCCTATACTACCTCAAATGGCTTAGCATGACCCTCCGTTATGTCGAAAATACTGCTGAATTAATTTTGAAATAAATATATGGTAAAGTTGAGGATTAATGTTAGGTCTTATGTGTGACAAAAACACGATTTCATAAAATTTTCTCTATAAAAAAAAAATCCCAAAGTTACCTCCAAACCGAACAATAAACCACTGGTATTCAAAAAATACTTCAAATTAGATCATAAAACTTTGTAAACTAACAGAGATAACTATAAAGCAGGTCTTATGTTTTTTATTTTTTTTAATTACCATTATTTTCACCGTAAAAAGCAAATACCTAAACTATTGGCGCTGACTGCCGCCTAGCACCACACTCTGTCTCGCTCTCACTCAATCCACGAGCAGCATCGTGCGAGCGAGATAAAGAGTGAATTTCAGCTGAGGTAGTAACGATAAAGTTGAAAATCTATTTAAAGAAATTTGACAGATTATAGTAGCTTGATGTGCTGGCGTCTGTACGAGGAAATTATCTTAAATTAAGAACGTTTTAGAAGAAGGTTTTAATATTCTCCTTTCATTCCATCCTCCAAAATTTATTCACACTGCCTGTTCACCCAATTAACAAGAAACCAGCCTGACTAATTCCAAATAAATCAATGTTCTTATTAGAAACAAGGCGTCGACTTTATAAATTCATGTTATTTGACTTTCTTAGCTTAACTTCTACCTATCCGCCTAATTAAATATTACCCTACTAAATCAGAGAGGTAGCACGGTATAAAACAAATACACCAATTTTACACCCCATAAATTTTGGGAGGCTGAAATACGATGCCTTGGATCTACCTGAAATATTTATTTATAGAACATTTTATTAGTATAGGTCCTTGGATATACGAGTAGAGGAAGGTCAAATGATAGAATATGTGACAACTGAGATGACTGCTATTCGAGATGTGTGGATTATGGAGACATGATGGTTACGTAACACACTTTGAGTAGCAATGAGCCAATGATGCTTTCATTTTGACAGTTCAATAACATTCATGGGTGCACCCTAATTGTAAAAAAGGCGAAAAGCGATGCGCTTACGATCCTTTTCCGTGTTGCCACGTGTCCTTGACTCAACACGGAACGCGCTATACTTAGTGTAAATTATTTCATCACCACTTCTCTCACAAACGGTGAAGGTAAACATCGTGAGAAAACCGGCATGTCCTAGAACCAAAAATTCGAAGACATGTGACATCTACCAACCCGGACCGGGCCCGCGTGGTGGATTACATCCCACTCTCTCTCGGAGAGAGGAGGCCTGTGTCCCAGCATTGGGAAACATTACAGTCTGATTAATTGATTATGCAACACAGAACTACAAAGTCTACATACTTCTTAATGTGAACAAAGGTTCAATAAACAACGCAACATTTAGCATCCAAAAAACAATGATTATTAGAAAATCATCTTGCTTTTTCTAAAACGAAAGATGGCAAGGGCTAGGCACATCTACACATTCTTAGACTGCACATAACATAACATCACGCCAGTGGCGTGCACAGAGATTTCATACAGGGTATGCACAAAAAAGAAAACTTACCAGTTACAGCTTGTTGTACAAGTCAACAAGCTGAAACGGGTAAGTTTTTTTATTACCTCAGTGGCGAAGGTTCATAAAAGCCGATTCCCACCGAGTTCCATTCAGAACACAACCACTCTATTGTCAATACATCATTGAAATATAATAGCATATTATATTTTATGTTAGAATAAGAAATTTCACGACAACGAAGTCGCAGACAAATTCTAGTGAAGTATATCTTAACCTAGGAACTGTCTCGTTAGTCCAGTGGTTGTAAGTGTTACTGCTGAGCATAAGGTCCTGAGTTTGATTCTAGGGGCGGAAAAGTGTTATTGGATTTTTTTTTTCACATGGGATTTCTCAGTAGCACCCCTTTTATTTTTTTTTTTTTTTGTGGATGGGAAATCATCCAATGACCCCTCCCGCTCTGGGTAGAGCAGAAGGGAGTGTCAGACTCTTACTGACTAAAACCCACCCGTGTTCCTTCCTTAGCCCTTTGTGTTCCGGGGTAGCGGTAACCCTTTCGGACAATCCCGCTGCCCCGGCAGGCTTCGGCCCTTGCGGGCCCCTTCCTTATGCTGACATCTCTTTGAGGCGCGCGTGGAACACGTACGCGCCGTCCGGCACGGGCCTGGTCCTGATCGGACGGAGAGTTACCCATTACTCTCCGCCCACAGGCCCGCGCCTACGGTGGCCGGGAGTCGTCTCGCGGCTCCCGACGCCCGGGGCGTCTCCCGCGGCGGCTGGGACGTGAGGCCCTCTCCCTCAGCCGTCCCGCCACCTCCTTCGCTAGCATGACTGCTTCGCAGAAGGAGGCGACTGCCTCCCACTCCCTCTCGCCCCGGACCATGGCTTGAACCAGGGCCGGGCGCGAGAGGTCGCCGCCGCTGCCGATCGCCTCTGCGAGGACACGGCGGTGCTCCGCCCAATTGGGGCATACCGCCACCGTATGCTCCACCGTGTCCTCCGGGCGACCCTCGCAGTGGTGACACCCGGGCGTTTCCTCCCGCCCGATGGTGTGCAGGAACCTCCCGAAACACCCGTGTCCGGTGAGGACCTGCGTCAGGCGGTAGGTGAGGGCGCCGTGGCGCCTCTCTAGCCACTCCTCAAAGAGGGGTCTTACCGCCGCTATCGCGGCGTGCCCTGCGCTGGGTTGCGACAGTCGCTCTTTCCATGCCGCCATGAGATCGCGCCGGAGGTCGGTCCGCTCCGCCGCGATTTGCCGCGGAAGCGGAGTTTCCCCCCAGCGTAGTGCCTCCGCGCGCCACTCGTACAGGCGCGCGAGGACTATCGCCTCCAGATCCCACGGCGGCAGTCCGGCAAGGAGGCTTGCCGCCTCGCCCGAGATCGTGCGGTACCCCCGGATTAGCCTTACGGCTACCACCTTCTGGGGCGCGTTCAGGTAGTGGGCGGCTCGCCGCCGCAGTGAACGCGCCCACACCGGGGCCCCGTATAGGGCCATGGACCGCACGACCCCCGCGTAAAGCCTCCGGCAGGAGGCGTTTGGCCCCCTCAGGTTGGGCAAGAGCCGCTTGAAGGCGGCCCCGGCCCGTTCCAATTTGGGAGCCAAACGTCGAAAATGCTCGACGAAGTTCCACCGGCTGTCGAGGACGAGACCCAGGTACCTCATCGTTGTCTCGACGCCGATGTGAACCCCTCCTACCGTTAGTTGGGATCCCGAAGGCGGCCCATTCCGAGGCCCATGAAAAGACATGGCCTCGGACTTGTGCAATGCCACCTCGAGACCCCACCCCTGAGTCCGGATTTGTGCCAGATGCTGACAATAGGCTCGCCCCCTATTATATGGGACTTAAACATAACTGACGAAAAATGGGTGTACCTACTATATATTAGGTACCCTTAGAGGTCTATAGGCGTGATCATCACGCCTATATTATGGTGTATTAAATACCTACAGTATGATATGATTATATTTCAATGATGTATTGACTATAGAGTGGTTGTGTTCTGAAGGGAACTCGGTGGGAATCGGCTTATATGAACCTTCGCCACTGAGGTGGTAAAAAAACTTACCCGTAGCAAACTGTAGCTACACATTAGTGAAAAAAAAAACTCGGATCAGTAGTTCCAAAGATTAACCCCTACTTATAAACTTACAAGTGGTATTATCTTTATAATATTAGCATAGATCAGATGCTATAAATAAATTCCTTTTGAAACTGATACAAAGATTTTGTATTATCTATACCTACGAACGCGCTGCCGGAAACATCAGTCAGCTAAACGCTCCTTCAACAAAACCACTTTATTTCGAACCCGTAAAGCTTCTCAAATATTCATTACCGTTGATTGAGAATCAGCCTTTTGAGTTCGGGAGCATTCCATAACGCGAAATAATTAATTCTAGTGAAATTCCTCGGAGCATAGCTTTGTAAGATTATTGTATTTAGGCAAGTTTAGCTGTCTTAGGCAAGTTTACCAGCCTTAGCGAAGATTATACGGTGATTTTCTTGAAAGAAAATTTGAGCTGTAAAGTGTGAAGGGAAGTGGTGTAGAGTTAAGGCAATTTTTTAGTCTTTGGTGCATGTATAGTGTTAAGTTACCACAAAATAGATAGCCGCTAAATGTTTTTGGACATAACTGAATATTCGGCACACCCCTCCCCCTCCCGTACGTCATGCACTCCTCAACAATTAGACATTGTCAGGTCATAGGGAGTATGATGCCATCTTTCTTACTTTTGATTTTCGCTAAGTCGTAAAAAACCAATGAAACTACAAAATGTCCATAAGCATTTAGCGGTCTGTTTTGTGGTAACTTAACACTAATCTTGCACCTAGGACTCAAAAATAGCCTACAGAGCTAATAAATACATACAAACTTTTAACTCTTATATCTCATTTCGACTGAGTTTAGGAGATATGCATGACAAATCAGTTTCGTTTGTTACACTATTCTGTGCTAGAAAAACAAGATTTGATTGATGGCCACGAGAAAACAAAAAGACGCCAATTTCAGTCATTTTCTTTTGATATGGAGCCACGTAAAAAGAATCACGTAAATCGGTCCAAGAATCGCGCAAACATCGGTGCATAAATAAAAAATTAAAAAGTACGAGAGGATTTTAATAGCCCAATAATTCTGTATTAAGAGTAATAATAAAGCTTACCTCACACCACCCCTCTTAGTATCATAGTTCAGCAATCTAGCCCCGTGCTTCCAGTTGACTTGCCTCGTAGGCTGTGGCACTTCACTGACCACACACCGCAGCTCTATGATAGAGCCTTCTTTGTAGAACTTGTCCTGTAGAGGTTTGCCGCGTTCGTCCACTATCTCAACCTTTGGCACTGTGAAAAGAGAAAGAAATTGGTAGAATTAGTATGGGTTAGTATGTAATCTGGAGAAATTCGTGTGTAGTGTGTTAAGTGACGTCTGGTAGTGATATTCATATTCATATATTTATTTGCATTCCATAATGTAATAGAGGTGTTACAATGGCTTAAAGCTAAGGTACAAGTATGGACCCTACAGGCCTAGCAAGAACTATAAAATATTATATTTAGGACACAAATTAACAATAAGTAATTTTTATTAAAATACGTATACTGTTTGATGTTCGATATATTGATCAACAAATTATTTAGATAGCCAGAAGTTTTCGTTCATTGTTCGGAAAAGAACCGGAGTTACTGACGTAGCTTACACGCTTAGCGTAAGCAAGCTGAAGTGGCAGTGGGCTGGCCATGATGGTCGAAGGATCGATATCCGGGCTGTAGCCTGCCGGGGCAACGGGATTACCCTAAAGGGTTACCGCTACCCCGGAACATAAAGGGCTAAGGAAGGAACACGGGTGGGTTTTAGTCAGTAAGAGTCACACACACCCTTCCACACACACACACACACTCCCTTCTGCTCCACCCAGAGCGGGAGGGGTCATTTGATGATTTCCCATGATAAAAAAGGGTGTTATGGCGCCTATGATCAGCAGGGGACTGCGATAGGCTGAGTAGATTGATTTATTGTTTGAAAAGCTTTAAAGTGCTGATAGGACTTCAAGGAAACTAAGATGAAAAAATAATACCCGACTGAAAAATCACGCTCTAAAAAGTATGAAACAAGAAAATATTCTCATCTGAAATTTTTATGCACAAACTATTCAATATTTATCGTCTATTAAATATACAACTTACACGTAATATATTTTAATGTATTTAATACTTATTCATAGTGATGTTCAGAGGATAACCGTGGTCGTATGCCACTTTGCCTCAAAGCTTATGATCGCTTACTACTGTTAGAATGTATTGTTTTGTTAGGGTAGGTGACATACATTATACATTGAAAAATCTGACTCAAAATTGGCGCAACCCTAAAAACTTCGCTATAAAAAGAAAAAGTGGGTAATATTCGTATTTAAAATAGCTTAGATGCCGTTTTTACAGCAGATATGCTAGCTCTGGTAAATTGGCAAATGTTTATATTGAACAATAACCTATTTTCCCATATTAAATTCACAAATAATAATCAGTTACTCGTAGTTAGTATTCCCTAAAGTTCAATGAAATGCAAAACATTTTTATTGCCTAGATACTGAATTCGATTTACATTATTTCCGTAATGCTTACCAAAATATTGTTATTAATTTGTCCATCCTCGCTACAAATTGTTTTAATTGATTGAAAATGTTTTGATTGCAATTGAAAATTGACAATATTTATTTTAATTTATATTTTTCACTGTATTGGACTGAGTTATTTTTTTTTTAGTAGCGGTTTACCCTGGAGTTGGTTGTGCAATTATATTTTTGTTTTCTTGAGAAATGATCTTAAAAACCGCATCAAAACGAATATAGTAGTTTCAGAGGCTTTCCTATATGAATCAACACCTGTTGATCAACAATAAACACCCGGGTGATCGATTTATATTATTATATCGTTTACGACAATGAAAAGCACATTAAGCCGTTGGTCCCGGCTGTCATTCGTAGATCTTTAACCGTCGTTATGGCAAGTCAAAAGGCCTGAAAGTCTGAGAACCAGTCTTGCCAAGGGGTATCGAGTAACTGGGTTGTGAAGGTCAGATAGGCAGTCGCTTTATGTAAAGTACTTGTATTCAGCTGCATCTAGTTAGACTAGAAGTCGACCGCAACCTAGTTGGGAAAAGGGTAGACTGGTTGACCGGTTGTCAGACTTTCTATCTAGCTATAATGACCGGCACGAGTCGTGAGCACAGATGGGCAGCAGTCCGGCAAGCTCGCGCATGTACACTTTCGGCCAAATTTATTTAGTACCGCTTTTGTTCAAATTGTTGATAATTATAATTAAAATATTACCCTGCCTTCTTCATTCCGCCAAAGAGACCGAAAAATTAACTACTGCGCAGGTGTCCGTTTGTACTCACGACTCATGCCGGTTACTGTACCATCTAGCATCAATAAATACCATCTGATTAAGGTAATATCGGATCGCAAATTAAAACACATACATACATAATCATCCTTTAGTGTTCCCACTGCTGAGACCAAGGCCTCCTCTTGGTGAGAGGGAGAGGGAAGAGATCTTCTTCTTGATTAAAACACAGAAGAAGAAAAAAGTAACTGCCGTTTCTGAATCTCGTTTCAATTCGAAGGCATACACGTTCCTAATCCCACCTATTATGTCAACATTCTTCTGGTCTACGGTAAGTAATTGAATATACTCATTATACGCAACCTAATTAGTAACAAAATTACTTATCCCTTACGGCCTGGCTAAAATATTCACCACACATTGCTTTTAGGTCCCAAGTAAACTAATAAAAGCCATGTGCGGCTTAATAGATATTTAGTTCGGGAAAAAATAACATGTCTGCCAAGTTATTTATGTAGGTTCTGTAATACGACCTATTTTAGATGGTCTAGTTCAAGATTCAAGGTTGTAATTATACACAGTGTAGATAATTATAAGCTTGAATCTAGAGCTAATTGTGTAGACTCTATACAATTGCTTTTATTATGTAGTTAGGTAATCTCAAGGCTGATTTTTCAAAATTTATTTATTTTGATATTTATGAACACACACATATATACAGGCTGTCCTTGGAAGTATGGATAAAATCGAATAGGGGCGTGGGCAAGGTCATTTCCAAACTTTTTGGTCCTGAGAATGATTGATGATTGAGAATTATTTTATGGTTCAAAAGTTGTAACCAATTTTTTTAGGTACGCAGGAGATATTATAGTGCACAAGTGTGTGCGTAAACACAGGTGCACTCCCGGATCCTTTGCTCTCATAGTCCGATGGGACGGCAATCCGACACGACCAGGGAGAGATCAGGTGCAAAACCAACGGCTTTACGTGTTTTCCGAGGAACGAGGGTATTAAACCGCCAATTTCCAAACTCCGAACTGGAAAACCCAATAACACTTTGCCCGACCCAGGAATCGAATCCAGCACCCCACACTTAGCAGTCGCACTTGCAACCATGACACTAACGGGGCAGTCAATAGTCAGATAACTTTTATCTAAAGCAGTATGTTTCAACCTGTCGATCGCGAAGCCTTACTCGTGGGGTCACGGTTAAAAAAAAAAAAACAAGTGTTTGTAATCGGCGTTCGCGATGTATTTGCCAAAAATGTAAATAAATATGAATTAATGGAAAAATAACTTCAAATTGTACACAATAAAGTTCAGTTTACGCTACAACTTCAAACATCTTTATAACTTTTTCAATAGCGTAGTCACTGAAATCAACTTAACCATTATTGAAATAAAGTTGATATTTGTTTAACTTGAAATAGGTTAGGGGTATGCAGCATTGTACACTTTTACTATAGATCCTACAGTATAATAAAAACAATACAATTTCAATAAGAAGAATGGGCCTGCTTTTTCATAGTTTGTCAAAACGTGGTTCTATTTTTGAGACGCTAATAAACGAATCATTTTCTACTTATTGTTTTCATGTTGTTGTGTTTGTTTTGTTTGATTGCCCTTGTTTTTATTTGTTTAATTATGACTTAACTTATTTAATTGACTTTGTAAGGTCCGGAAGTAATAGGCACCTTACACTTGTACAATAAGTTATAGTTCGCTCACTTGAAGTAGTTAGAATTAGTTTAGGTGAGTTGACGGAAACCACGGATTTTAGTATCACACGAAAGTTTATTAAGTAGCCCGATTTACAAGTAAAGATTGGATGCTAATCCGCAGTGCTCGCGATAGTAGTAATTTGTCAACTAACTTAAAAATATGTTCTACGCTATTATAAGTGAAGAAAGTAAGTAGGTTGCTGCGTATGTAATTTAATAAATTGTACGTAAACCGTACAGACTTAGATTTAATTACTTAGAAATATAAGCGCAAATAAATAATAGTCTATAATAAATCTGACAGATGTGATATATTCTCTATACAAAAACTGTCAAACCGCAATATTTATATTCCACAGATAAAAGTTATCTGACTATTGAGAAATCAGCCCTAAGTGAATCTGAAAATTAATATAAGTACCTACCACAGTAATAATTAGTGTAAATAGTGTGGATAACAATGAACTGGTTTTTTGCTAGTGTAAATTTAATTTACCTGACAATGCGACGTAATTGTCAAAAAATTACAGAATTGACATATTTGTACGACGTCACTTAAAGCGGAAACCTATTGAAAGAAACTTGTGCAGACGCCAGCACATCAAGCTACTACAATCTTTCAATTTTTTTTGCTAGATTTTCAACTTTATCGCTAAAGCATAAGGTACAAAGTTAATTGGGAAAATTTGACAGTTTCGAGTAGCTTAATATGCTGGCGTCTGTACAATTTTCGGATTATCGCCTGTCGCTTTTATTCATTAGGCCCGCAATAGGCCTGTTAAAGAGCTATTCTGAAAATAAATTTTACCTACACTTTACTTAATTACAAAATAAAATGGCTTATTTCGTTATCCGCAAATACCGACCTGAATTTTAAGTAAATAAAATTAATAGATACATTCTAAATAGGATTCAATTACTAAGTTACCCTTAGGTTCTGTACTTCGAATGGTTTACGCTTTTTCAATATTTACACCGCTTCTGTTTAACAATTCAGGAGTTCTATTTTCTGTATACACAGAAAATAGAACTCCTGAACCTGAACCCCTGAACTCCTGAATTAAGTAGAATATGAATATCGATTAATGATAGGTGGACACCTATGATTAATTGATATCGGATTAATATTCTACTTAATTTGAGTTAAATTGCCAACTTTCGTAAGTTAAACGACATGTTTGCCACTTTTCCTATAAGGCTATTTGACTCTTAGACATGGCGCACACTATACGACAAGCGACTGCGACAGCTCCACGACAGGCCGTCGTCGAAAGTTGTCATATATTTTGTTCAAACCTCCGCACACAACTGGTGTCGAGTTGCTAAGTCACAACGACAGGCTAGGGGGAGTCAGTTCGCCGTTCGGAAAGACCATGCCCGGCTCGACGGCACGTTGTGTTCCACGCGTGCCTCAAAGAGATATCAGCACTAACTGACGGGGTCCGCTAGGGCCGATATCTCCAGGGTCGCGGGTTGTTCGAAAGAGATACCGTGGCCCCTAGCACAGGCAACTGAAGGAACACGGGTGGGTTTTAGTCAGTAAAAGTCTGACACGCTCTCCCGCTCCACCCAGACAAAAAAAAAGGCTAGGGGGAGTCGCACGTTCTAGTCGCTACGGCACGGTGCACGCACACACCTGACGACAGTCGTATGTGACAGGCCAACCAGCATCAGTTTTGCTGTGAGCACTGAGGAAGGTGCGCGTGTGTTTGTATTGCGAATCTCAACATAGATACGATCGATGCCGATATTTAAAATCGAACGTCAAATACCCAAAGAAAATGATCGCTTCCTGCACAATGTCTATCGTAACGACTAGTCGCAGATGCAGGCGATCAAATGCACAGTTTGCGCTGACACTTAGTCGTAAATAAATGAACGACGAGTGTTGGGGTAGTAGGGTAATTGAAGTAACACTGTTGTTTTAACGGCAATTCATTTCAATTCTTGGACGGCGTGATCAATTATGGAAACGGGATATTACGGTAATAGCTACTCTAGTTTTTAAAGTACAATAAGTCATATTTTAAATTTATTTTCAATATAATCCCGTAAATTTGACAAGACCTTAATACTAAAAGATTGGAACTCTACTAGTTCTGATACTTGATATTAGATGGTGCTAGTGGTAACTAATGTCACCATGTACCAGGCATTAAGTGTGGCGCGTAACAATACTAACAACTTGAATCTGATTAAAACCAGCTCGCAAGTCAAGTGAAAGATTTATTAAATGGTCCTTTGTGGCAAAAATGTTTTGCTATTGCCCTACTTGGATTGTAGATTTGTGGCTTAGTAAAAGACGTATTCATCAATACATTTTCTCTATAACTAGCTTCAGCACGTAGCTTCGCTCACGTGGATGTTGCAAAATTATCCTACGGGAACGTGCTACCGGAACAAAAAGCCTATGTTAGTTCTTATAACTTCAGCTATCTGCCAGTGAAAGTCCCGTCAAAATCGGTCCAGTTGCTCCGGAGATTAACCGGAACAAACAGACAGACCAAATTTAAAAGAAAATACAGCGGTCGATTCCGTAAAAATCTCACTGTGATAACTTAGGTGAAGTGAGCTATCAATAGTGGGAATCCCTAACATCAGGTGGCACTTCACAGCTCACTTCACCTAAGTTTTCACGGTGAGATTTTTACAGAATAGCACTGCTGTACAGTAAATAAAATACAGGATGAAATTGAGTAGGTGCGATGAATTATAATAATACTAGCGGCCCCTCCCGGCTTCTCACGGGTGGAAAAAAAAACCCTATATAAATCAGTGATAATGTAGCATTCAAATAGTGAAAGAATTTTTAAAATCGGTCCAGTACTTTTTGAGCCAATTCGTTACAAATATACATACAAATCTTTCCTCTTTATAATATTAGTATAGATATCGATGCCTCCCACGTAAGTTGTTGTAACCCATAAACTGCAATTTTACAGGAGAGCGTTTCAAAGATACTATTGGCAATAAAAACTGCACTTTTCAATATTTTTTTATAAAATTCAGTATGTGAATATAGTTAGTAATACTTTAAAGTTTACTGTATTATATTATTTAAAAATACTAAAGGTTTCAGAGATTTTGCTGTTACAACACTTTACTGCGGTATATGCCCTTTGCAAGTTGTTGTATTTGTCACTTACATTATTTTACACTGGAACACAAGAGCCGCATTTAGTCGTATAAACTACTTACAACAATATACTACGTCAATGAAAAAAAAAGGGTCTGGTATGTGTAGCATTATCAGATTTTATAAAATAAAAATGTAACCTTTTTTCCGCAAAATTTCGTTAAATTGTCCTAACATCAACTTGTTATACTCGCATATACCTATAAAACAGTTTTGTGCATACGTTACTAGGCATTTAATATCTAGTGTAAATAGTTAGTTACAAATAATCTGAAAAATAATTTATTTAACTAAAACCTTGTTGTCAAAAATAAACTTTAGAAAACATAAAATCTTACAGATGAAATAAATTTCAAACATTAAAAAAAGACTAAACCATAAACTTAAAACGTAATAAATTCTTGAATTGAAATACTATTTTTAATAAATAATGTACTTTAATCGACATAATTATTAGATTTAATCTGAAACTAAACATAAATAATTGATATTAAAAATCTTAAAATAATTTTTTATTCTGAGTTGTCTCTTCGACATACAAACTTTTAAAGTAATCGTGATATGCAGCTGGGATTAGCCCGCTGTTACACAGAGATATTAAGTCGTTGAATTTCGCTCTTGGTATGGAAATAAGGTTATGAACGAGAGGGCCGGGCTACTGATTTATTCATACCCTTCGCGTATTAGTGTTAATAGCAATAGTCATCATGTTATGGTTCGACAAATCATACCGATATTCAATTTTAAAAGGATCTCCACAACAAACTCGCAGCTCTTTTATTTTTGTCCACTGGACTATGTCCCCATTAAAAGTTTTTTGCCCAGTTACGACTGACTAATAGTTCCTTAAAGTTTAAAAACTATGTATGCTTCATTTCTATTACGTTATACGACTAAAGGACTTAGCACACTTATCAACTCGAAAAGGGATCGTCTCCGTATCAACTCGAGCCATTCAGTAACAGACACTAATAGGAATTGTAACGTAATCGCCTCGCCTCGGGACAAGATCACGAACCGCGAGCCGCAAGCGCGGCGTCCGCGTCCCCTAGTCGTAGCCAACTCGATGTCTCGGAGCTGCTGATCCGCTTTGGTTACATGCTTACGTTAAGACGCCTGATTGACGGCGAGGCGAAAGGCGATACGTTTACGATCCCTTTTCGAGTTGATATGTGTACCTTTACCGTCTTGTTTTGCCCATTTGATCCAGCTAAACCACTCCAATGGTGCATAAATAAGTTTATTATCTGAAGATCGCTCTATAAGCGCATGGACACTATCACCCTCTGTTTGTGTGGTGTGTGTTATTTTTCAAGAAAATGTGTACAGTATACATTCGACGTTTAATCTTCCTTGTAACTAAATTAGCCACATTTAAACATGATTTGTTCCCACTAGTTCTACTGAACAGTTCTACGGTAGTGCTTGTCCTTGTTTCCTAATTTCCAAAAACTTTCAAAAATAATCTTCCTCTCTTCCTCCTTTAATTTATAAAAACATTGCATACGGCAATGTCACGGCGGAGCGTCCATTTTTCTATTGGCTATTACTACTCTTTTTTTAGAAACGTATTCTTTTCCCCAGTTCCTCAAAGTCTTTCTTTTCACATCTATCCAGTCTTTTACATGTCTTCCTCTTACATTACCTTTGTCTTTTCTTATACGTGGACTATTATTAGAAATAACAGATAGAGGACTATTAGCTTGAGGAATGGAACAGTCTGAGAAACACGCAGGTGATGATGGTTGAGCTAATTTAGGTGTTTGGTCTATGGGTACATTTTCTTTTTCTACCTAATATGCACAAAAATGGTTATTACAGTCGTAATCCAAGTGGTTAATGCTACAGTCAGAAGATGGGTGAGCAGTTTCAAGAAAGTTATCTGTAGTATCAGTGTCTAAATTCGTTCCGAAAAAGTCATCACCTATTTACTAGCCGCTTCCAAGATCTCAAATTTGTTAAAATTTACTGGCAAAGTAGTCTCTGAAACAGTGTGATTATTGCGATTAACTTAGATTTGGATACAATTTAAGTAGAAAAGGATATCTCATAAACATCCTTAAAACATCCCTCGTAGTGAATTATAATTATGTAAGTTTGATTACATCTGGAAAAGCAAATATTACTTACAACATACACATTACCAGTGATTATTGACGAAGATTGTTGTATGTATTCGTTATTAACCAGAAAACAGTTACTATGGCCACGTAAATCATTGTATGTCATCTTACTATTTAGTTTTGTATAACTAATTCCGAAGTAAAATGGTGTATGTATTACTTAGCATGAAATACTTCTAAATTTAGCAACGTATATTGTTGTATGTAATCTATACCACATTATGTCAGTGTAGTAAGTACAATAAGAAAATATTTAAGTGATAGTATTATTACGCAAAATATTAAATACACGCCGAAAAATCTCGCGTAACGTGCAGCCGACAACAAATTCCAGCGTAGTCTGTTTTATGTGACACATACGCGGTGCGTGCGCGCTCTCTTCCCCGCACACCGCCCACCATAAACCATTGTAAATAATAATACTGTAATCTGCGCCGGAATAGTTCGGAACTTACAACATTATGCGTCTCAAAACTACCCAAAAATTATAGTTTTTTGGATTTATTTTTTGGTACAGGATAATATACATAAAATTAGACACTTTTACGTTAAAAACACAAAATCGCAATTTTGTGGCTTACAACAACTTACGTGGGAGGCATCGATATAATTCAACGTGTTATAAAGAAAATTTTGAACATTTCAATTTCATCGTGAATACTATATAGATGCAATTAGAAAAAAAACTGTTATTTTAACATTACAAACAGACACGTCCAACTTTTTTTATTTGTATGTATAGGTATAGATATCGAATTAAAATATTGCTGTTAGAACACCAACCCATTTGTGAAACTTCTGTAAACGATGTTGGTAGCTATAGCTCAAATGAAAAAAGTTTCTTTCAAACAAGATTTCTTTCAGAAAAGAACATCTAACAATTTTTATCTAGCACAGTTCGACCTTGGCTGAAACAACGATCCAAAATCTACAAGAGTCGTGCCTCCTATTTTAGAAATACGATTGTTAGTTTCAGAAAAAATTACCCACAAACCATTTCGATTCCTTGTTCACATACAAACAGCTTCATTTGTAAACAGTTTCCCATATTTGTATTCGAAAAGTGTCCAATACAAATAAATAATATAGTCCCTGTTTAAACGTACCAAAAATTGGCGAAAAGTAGCTGTGACGTATATTTTGCAAACAAATATGGTGGTCGCTGGGGTGAATCGCAAACAGGACAGGAATGTTGTAACAGTGTTATTAATATTAAGTGGCCATTCATGTGGTACTTTTGAGGTTAAAAGGAATGGTTTTATTAGTACGGTATACTGGGAATTACTTTGTAATTTTGGCTTAACGAGTGGATGAGAATCATGTTCTAATTTTAGCATTATAATACCCTTCCTTAATATTCCCTTGCCCTTATTCTAGCTTTTTTGAAGTCGGCGCAACATGTGTTTTTCAAGCTATATCATCTTTCACATAGTTCATCCATCGTTTCATTGGTCTTCCCCACACTTGCAGCCATCCACATTCATACTTAAAACTTTTATCACGGCATTTTTCTCATTGTCCCGCTTCACATGCCCAGAACACGACAACCGAATTCCACACAACTTTTCATTCACCGGTACGAAAGACAGATTTCCTCATAATTATGTAACTCATTTCTGATTCTATCCGTTCTCGTAACCACGAAGGGCAATAATTCGATTTAAGATACTTAGCCCCGCTACGAATATTTGCTGACTAACTATTTTATTTAACATTGCACGATCTACGCTTGCATCGAATGTGTAGCCTCTCAAACAAGTTCAAAAAAGTTTTAGATTTTTATCATGCGAGTGGCTTCATATTTGCACCTGTCATTTACCGGAATACTGCAATCACTCAAACTACCAACCAATATTACCGTAGTATCATCGTTGCATCCAATAATACCGTAGTTCTGTCAATCACAACTCATTCACTGCTTTTTACCCGAAGCTGACTTTTGGTACGACACTTTTGGCTGGCTTTTGGTGGTGGTGGTTTTGGTTGATAATTGCTAAGATGCAGATATGAACATGGATGTGTTTAAAATGAGCCTCAAATCAATCAAAACTGGAGATATATTGAGGCAATGATTATTGTTTGCAATGATTATTCAATGCTTAATATGCATAATCAGCCTATACTGTTCGCACTGCTGGGGCACAGGCCTCCTCTCACTAAGAGGGAGTGGGCCATAATCCACCACGAGGGCCCAGTGCGGGTTGGTGGATGTCACATGTCTTCGAATTATTTGTTCTAGGACATGCTGGTTTCTTCGCGATGTTTTCCTTCACCGTTTCCAGAGCAGTGGTGATGAAATTAAACACACAAAGCACAAAGTAATGTACCTGCCTGGGTTCGTACTCACGACCTACAACTCGCAAGTCAGGCCGATACGACTGGGCCACTACTGCTCCTATAATCATAAGGTATTTCAGTTTATTCTAGGACAACCCTTAAATAGAACTTGTTATACTAATAGTACTTAACCATCGATATTTGGACCAAACTAAAGCGTCCTCAGCCCACTCAAAATATTCTTACCGTCTTCAATACTTCGTATATATTGTAGGCTGATCTCTTCTTATAGCTCTAGGACACATCTAAAAATAGATCTACTCTCACAGCCTATTGACTAGCTATTCAGAGACCCAACTGAAGAGTCTAAGCTCCGATCTAAACTACATTATTAATACCAAATCCTAAAAAATCAGTCCCAAAGCCATTAAATATGTGATTCACGTCTGTGGCCTGTATGTAGGGCGTATGAATTGTAATCAGCTTTTATAGATACTACACGTTGGGAATATAAAATATCCCGATACATTTTGCTTAAGGTTTTATTAAACAGATTTATTCTGGGTTTTTGGAGTTGAAGAGAGAATTTTGCACGCGTTTTCGGTTTATGTTTGTATACAATTCGGGCTGGGATTTCGGTGAGAAGGTTGGTGGTATATTAAGGTTGTTTGATTTTTTGGTGAAAAATGTCTGCATTATTTTTAAAGTATCTATAGAGAGTACAACTTGCAAGGTCACAAGGTTGTGTGTCATTTTATATTTGAAAACAGAGGGGCAATTCTCGTAACTTTAAGAACGTTCACACTTTGATCTCAATCTCAATCTGTCAAAAATAAATTCCGGGAATTGGCCTTCAGAAGACAAGACAAAGAAAGCACAAGACCTAGATTAAGAATCATTCTAAATGTCAATTTTGTTAAAAAAGATTTTCAGAAAAAATACTTAAAACATCTGCAAATCTAGCGACAGAAGTCACACTACACATTTAATAAGAAAAAACAAAAGAAAGATGAAACTGCACTAGCCATTCGGTACTGCAAATAAGATTAAACCGAGACAAGTTGAGAAAAATAGACAATTGTGGAACTTTAACTGTAAAAGTAGCTACATTGTATTTTTCTTCATTCCCCGAATAACATTGTCAACTCACTTTAAGAAGTTGAAACTGGAAAGCAAAAATAAAAATATTTTTGAGAATCCTATTTTTGTCCCGGATGTCTAGGAATTTCATAATTTTCTGCATTCCAAAACGACAATTCCTGATTTGGATATTGCATTAATAAACAGAGAATTTGGCAACCGATTCAACGTTGTAACAGCAAATTGCAGTGACCTGATTCTGCTGTTAATGTCGCAGCTGTATTTTCTTTTTTTACTTGCAGCTAACGTACAAATATCATAAACATGGAATGCAGATTTCCATAAATTATTTGCAAAGTTCATTGCAAGCTGGAGAATGGCGTTGGTACAATAAATTCTCTTACACAAGAAGTACATTTCCTTTTTATAAATATGCAGCTATACTTCCTGTCTAATGGTGCTAATTTCTCGTTTCAATCCTTTCCACACATGTTCGGTCACCATGATTGGGCAAACCCACCCGGCCTAATCGTATATATGTAGACATATATCGAAATGTGCCAAGCCGAACCGAGTATGATTCAGCTAGGATAGTTACCGAACAGAGTTTGCCATTTGGGACGAGCCGAAAGAATCTAATGTATAGTAATTGTTTCAGGTCGGCTTTGTTTTCCAACAAATACTGCCGAACCGAATGTGCCGACCCGATCATGTGTGTAGCACCCCTGACTGGAATTACGAATGTCAATTTTTTAATTTATATTGATCAGCAATCCTGATATTGGATTTTTTCTCTTGTCGTATCACAACACTCAACAAACCGTATACCGTATCATCTATAACTTCTGCTATTTATTGAAAATACTGCGCTACGTGTATCTTAACAATATTGGAATGTCTTTAATTTATTACAGCGTTTCGATTCCTTGCAATTCATTGGCAGCTTCTAAATTCTCTTCGTCGTATAGATAGCGTAACCCACGAAGACGCGCCCCATTTTTTTCCTAATGCTTACAGCAGAAGTGTGCAACATTCCGCTAGTGTTTTAGTTTTGTAAATACACACGAATTATTATTAGTGGGTAATTAGACTGTATCGAAAGAATTAAATCACTAATGGAATTAACTAGCGATAAACACTAACGATTCGGAAGAAGAGTGGGGCGCGTCTTCGTGGATTGCACTATCTATATCACTGTACGTAGTGGTAAGCCAAAATCGTAAAATGAAAATATTGGCAAGATATTATTTTTAAATGGCTCATAATTTTAATTATTTTGTTGAATTAAGTACTTTAAATTTATGTTCATAGCTTAATGGAAGTACCAGCTACAATATAATTTTTAATGGTACCCATTCAATATGTAGTTTTTTGTTTATTTGGAATTATATCGAAAAACCCTTATAATTTAAATATCTCGAAAACTATTGAATTTGGGCCATACATATGTGGGGTTCAATTTGTTGCATTTTGGCCCCCTATCAGTTCCTGATGGATTTACGTCGAATTACAAGTAACCCTGTATATGAAGACGATGTACCTAGAATAAAATTAATACACCACAATAGGTAACTTGGTATTTGGGTTCAGTGCGGATTGGTGGATGTCAAATATCTTCGAAGTTTCAGTCCTAGGACAGGACTGAGAGACTAGGAGTTTCCTTACGATGTTTTCCTTCACGGTTTTTAGAGCAGTGGTGATGAAATAATTAGACAAAGTTTAGTGCCTGCCTGAATTTCAACTCACGACGTCAGAACTATTAACATTAGGCCACATCTGCTCTAGACTGAATAATACAAATACAGATATTTTAAAATATTTATAACGTTATAATAACGACAAGAAGTCGTAATTTATTGAATTCAACTCTGAAAAAGCGAGATATCATATAGTAGGAGTCACCAATATTAGATTATTTGAGTCAGATTTCAGCTCGTGAAACTTTCGATCATTAGTTGAAACTTTGAATTTCATCAGCGCTTGATTGGGCGTCTCCTAGGAGTTGTGTCTAATGAGCATATTAATATTATCTATACGTTTGTGTATTTATAATGAGTGTGTGTTTACATAATTCTGTATAATGTTTATTTACAATGTCATAGAGGTTGCTTGGGATATATCAAAATTACAGTAGAATACAATTTTACTTATGTATATTTGCAAAAAATACATGATAAAATTTAATTGTTATAATGTATTTTCAAAGACAAACGAAAGTTTCAGTAGTTCGGTCAACCAGACTAACAACCGAACTACTGCCACTAGAGGCCTTAGCCACAATCAAGCGACTGATTAAAACAGACATATAGTAATTTAATTAATTTATTGAGAAACTTAGCTACAAAGTCTAGTCGCCTACTAATCCGCACACTCAAACACCATTTTCCCACTTTCTTTTTCAAACGACAATTGCTAACGAGTCGCATCGGACATAGAATAAGAAATGTGCCTACAGAAGCGAAACTCTTGGTCCAAACGCATTCTGCCTATAGCTTTTATTGAAATAGATCACTTAACGAAGCCTGTTCGTGTCATCGTGTTTAAAGGAGGACCGAAACTTTAAGTGCTAAGTTTCCAGCTTGCGCCGGAAATGCAACTCAACCTATGAAGTTATCGTCTGCTTAACCGGACTTGCCTGTGGGTGCCTCGATAAATTAAAGCCGAAAGCAGAGCTTAAAAAACATAGAAATTAAGCGTCTACACGCTAAAAGCATCCCCTGTGAGGTACGGACGTCGACTTAGGGCGTCACTGAGGGGGCCGAATGGACAGGCTGGGTCGGATTATATTAATCATTGACTAAATTGACAACCGTGTTTTAAATAAGACAAGTGTGGTCCAAGAGGAGTAGGTAAGATTGGCAATGGCATCGGTGCACTTACAAAGGAAAGTACGTGAGTGTCACTTCTATAAGAATTTCATCTATCTATCTATATATATAAAAGGAGAAACTGACTGACTGACTGACTGACATATCAACGCACAGCCAAAACTGCAAGGACAAGGAACGTGAAATTTTGCATACGGCTTCCTTTTATTATGTAGGGGAGCACTAAGAAGGGGTTTTTGGAAATTCGTCCTTTAAGGGGGTGAAAAGGGGGGATTTTGTTTGTATGATAAATCTTATGAGTTAATAAACTTGAGATTGGGCACGAATACACGCAGACGAAGTCGCGGGCGTAGTGCTAGTATTCTGTATTATGGGTCGTTCGGTCGAGCGAAAGGGTTCTCAGGGTAAGCATTAGTTGTAATGAGGATCGATATGAAGTTCACAGAAGCGTAGGTTGATTGTGGGTAGAATAGATTCTTTGAAATTTAATATAGGTACATAGGCGCGTTTGTACCACAAATCACTGAATGGGTTTAGCACTAAACGAATGCAAAATACTGTTATTTTTTTGTCAATCATTTGAAGTTGACAGAGAACGAATGATGTTTCAAAATAAAAGTAGGTATGATTTATTCCGGTCTGATCCCCTTCCCCCCTCCAACCCCCCTTCCCCCTGGATCCCCCACTAGTTTTTCTTCTGTTTTAATCTCTGTCTTATCCACATTATCTAGGTTACTCTTTTTGACAGGTAAGTACAGTCAAGAGAAAAAAGATGTAATTTTATTGAAAGTTTTTTTTTATTTTTTTTTTATGGGCAGTTTAGAGTTAAGTGCCCGTGTGGCGTCCAAGGCCTGAAAGACGAAGTGCCAGTCGTCTGGCGGCGAGATGGGCGGAAGATATTGTTGCCATCGTGGGTAGAACCTGGATGAGGCTGGCACAGGAGCGCGAGCGTAGAGATTGGCACGAGAAAAGAGAGGGTTCAACAGTGGGTGAAGTTAGGCTATGGATAACGATGATGATGATGAAGTTAACTGAACTTCAAGTTGTGACTTGTACTTTAGACTTTTGAACTAAAAAAAGGTTTAAATAAATTACATTACAATATAATATAATAAACCATTTATTTTCAGGTTACAAAGACCCATAGATAAATACCTTAACCTAAGTATACATAATAATAAATTGTGTTAGTAAATAAAAGTTAAAATTATGTTAATATCACTTAGTTGCACTAAGTCTTCGTGCGTTCCGGTGGCACGTCTTGTCCGCGAAAGCGGCGAAACACCACATCCTGTGGCCAAAAGCTTTCTTCCATCACCTGATGCAGGTAGCATGTTGGTATGCGCACCACAAACGCCTTAAAGTTGACGTTGCGATGCGACTCCAGCAGCTGCACTCTCGGCGCATACTTCAGCCTCTGGCGCACGTACGACATGATGTGTTATGCGTCAGTGGTGTAATGGAGACGAAAAATATACACCGGGGTATTCGGCTTCGCAGCACGCAGTTTTTCGTTTGGCTCCGTAGGAGCCTTACCGCAGCAGTTCTTACAGCTACTCTGATGACGCGACGCTTCTTCCTTCGCACCGTCACGAAGCCGTCATCATCAGCCCGATCCGTTTCCTTTATAGGCACGGGCTTTGCGGGGGGAGCAGTGGGGGTGTTCATAGTGACCAACGGGTCTGATGGACAATACCTACTCATTTTGGCACGAACTACAGAGATTACGAAAACAATTCAAACTGTGATCACACAATTGTCCAAACTATTATTTGAACTGACTTCAATTTCCGACGCTCGTTTATATTTCAGTCGATCTATCAAAATAAGACGCTCAACGCCTTAAATCTGATATCTTTACACAAACATGCTTGAAAGATCCCATTATTCCCCGATCCTAACCGAAATCATAAAAAAGGACTACGTAGATACTAAAAAGGTAACTGGGGACTGTATAATGCCTAAAAAAATATCCGAAAAATATTTTTCCATTACCCTTAAGTTGACACAGGCTTATGATTTGGCAAATATATTTTTCGACTTAGAATAATCTTGGTATATTTAAGGCGTAGTTTACCTAAGTACCGTCTCTTGGTCTGGTTCTAGCAGAACAATTGCCGAGTTTCAATTTTCGAGATAAGAAAAAGTGTTTATTTTATTAAAAAGTCTGAAGATTAAAAACACAGGGTTAAACTAAATTAGCTAGCGAAACATTTTAGCTGTGGTGGGTATCGGTATCAAACACGATAAATAAAACAAATGATTTTCTAAAGTAATAAATAAGTTGTGTTATCGATTTCGATACCCCAAGTTACACCGGCTAATTTATTTTGACCCCGTCAAAACCACATCAGGGCAGAAGGGTAACTATTGCTTTTGTCTTAGGAAATGCTTTCAACAATCCTGCGAGAAGCGGGTTGGCTTACAGACGTACATAAGGGGATTCTGCTATATTCTATTGAACATTTTAGGAACACCTCTAATGTCCATTAGTTAGATATGTGCCCATACCTTCACGAAATCGACGAAGATCACAATATGGCTAAGTCAAATTATTTATTTCAAATAGGCACTTATGAACCACAAAATTTCCAACAAACAAAAAAGCTGGAAATAAATGGCTTAGAGTAGTTAAGCGTTGAGTTAGGTAATATATAAATTGAACAGGTACATTATTCAGCATTATTTATTTACTACTTAAGGTGTAATTAAAATAACTGAAATCCTCTAATTAGCCTCAATATTGTGAACAAGTTTTACTCTCGAAAACGAAACATGTAAACCAAAATCCATACATTTAGATTTGTTCGCGTAACTCGACCAAATTTTAGGGGACAGCTGATTTTTTTCCGAGATTTCACGATTGGTCCCATAGAAAAAGTTTTTCATAGTGATGATTACAACGACATTGTTGGCAACAGATCTGTAGGGCAATTCTGCTAATTGAAAACGTTCAAAATCTAGTCGCAGTCTCATTTCGGCGACAAACAAATGTCAAAAACTTGTCAAAATGTAGGGAAATTTGAAGTATTTTTGACAGATTGAGACTGAGATCAGACTGTGACGTTCTTAAAAATTACGAGAATTGACCCTCTGGCAACCCGTTGCTAGGTACTTGTTGTTGTTTGGTTGGCTAGCAACAGGGCGGCTTACGTATTTTTACCTTTTTTCGTAATATTGTTTCGTGTGATATTTTTCTTTAGCTATCAAACCCATTTGCATCTTTGCGTTTCTTTTATTTGGTGCTTAACAGACACTGAATGAGGTTTTTAGTTATTTAAATTACACCTGACAACCAAACGATCAGTGGTTCACTTTAGGCCTGGATCAAAAGAGCTGGAAGTCATGGGAGAGGCCTTTGCCCAGGAGTGGGAACATGCAGGCTAACAGTTAGCCTCCCCGACCGATTTCGGTCACGATGGCCAATCTCAACGGAGATTAGCCAGGTACGCAGGACATAATATAGTGCACAAGTGTGCGCGCAGACACAGGTGCACTCCCTTTTCCCTCACTCTCATAATCCGATGGGACGGCAATCCGTCATGACCGGAGAGAACTCAGGCGCAGGACCAACGGCTGAACGTGCTTTCCGAGGCACGGGGATATCACACCGCCAACTTCCAAACTCCGGGCTGTTACTAAAAATTCCTAATTAACAACAACGGCAGTAACAGTAGTATTTGTCTCTCCTCCCTCTTTTTAATTCATTCAAAGTTTGTCTTTAAAAGATCGCTTTTAGCGATAAGACCGCACATTGTGTCATCCTTTGCAAAATTTCTACATTTATGTCTGTAATTTATATGGTGTACATAATAAAGAGTATTCTATTCTATTCTAATAGCAGCTAACAGTAGTATTTGCACCTTGTATAAATAGATAAGATGATATTTTCACTGTCTAATCAAGATAAAAGAGAACAATGGTACGATAGAATGTGAACAAGCTTTACACCTCCGCCACGGTAATATTAATCACCGTGCCTTTGCCTATCATGTCGGATAAAATAGGAATCGTGGTGTGTCGTAAAAATCCTGACAAATTCAGCTCACAAAGTAGGTAAGAGGAATGCTTAAAATCTCCGTCTCAAGAGCCGTTTGCGCAAACTGTTTTTATCGGAGAAGTAGCGAATGGAATGCCAATAAGTTGGTAGACATAGTAAAATATAGTTTGAGTCCCGGGAAAGGAAATAGGATAGTTTTTATCGCGATATTCCCATGGGATCGACTCTTATTAGGGTGCAACCGCGGGGCGCTGCTGGTTTTCTAAAAATCCTCAAACGTTTCATCATAAATACTTAGTGGTGCAAAACATAAGTGGCTAATCATTATAATTTCATCCCGTCAAACTTTTCAGCCGCAAATTAACGTCATGGATATAATGATCTCAATACTTAAGTAATCACAAAACAGATGCATTCATCCAAGTATTTGTAATAACTCTTTAAATGCAGAGGTTTATTCTTCTATTCTATTTTTTTACCGAACCTGCATTGCCGTTATGGACAATTTTGTCAATTGGTGAGTGTAAATTGAAATTACACAGAGGCTTATTGTATGTGACTGCAATCACTTGGCTTGCCAACACTAATATTTCTACTTACAGTAGACCTCCACTCACTCCTGACTCCATGTCATACCGTCCGTTGACATCGAAACGTGTAATTGAACGCAAGGAAGGGATTATCTCAAGAAGACTCTCGTATCAATTCCAGGGTACTTTGAGAAATTGTCTTTTGTAAATGTCTTCGAGCTACGTAGGTTGAAGATTTCAAACAGTAATCAGAATAAAATGAAACGTATTGGCTTTGATTTCGTGTATATTTATTTAGGGAAGGAGCTTTGAACTTGGGTGTTGAGGTATTAAATTGTTAAGATACTGATGATTGGTGTGTATTAAATGTTCAATAAGGAAAGACATTTTGTAGACCTTTGATGTTATGTTAGTAGTTTAACTCTTTGTGGGCGCTTTAATTTGTGTAATTTATTTCATCAGCACTGCTCTTGTGAAGGAAAACATCTTGAGGAAACCGGCATGTCCTAGAACCAAAAATTCGAGGACATGTGACTTCTACCAACTCGCACTGGGCCCGCGTGGTGGATTACGGCCCACTCCCTATCACAAAGATGAGGCCTGTGTGCCCAGCAGTGGGAACATTATAGCCTGATTTTGTTTTATGTTATGTAGAGAGCTTATTACTAAAGACTGTATTTTAAAACATAAAATCAAAAACTGTTATAAAAACCATATCTGATCCACGTCACGACATTTTCCTCATACCTCCGTATCATATGCCCATACCATGACAACCGATTTTGTCACAACTTTTCAGTGACCGGTGCCACTTTCAGATTTCTTCTTATGCACTTATTTCTTATAATATCCATTCATGTAGCACCATACATGCCTTTTAGCATTTTCATTTCAACTGGATGCAATAGGCTTGTCGACACTATCAATAAATTGAAAATCTATTTAGTCCGTCAGTTAGAGTATTGGAAAATAATGGACACATATTTTTTGTTTTTGTAATATTTGTATAATGAATATTGACAAAGATAAAACGCATCAAAACTCGGGACTAGGGCCTCGTGACGTCAGAACGCACTAAAAATTATACCAAGGTCACAGAATACCTAATAGTACTTCGTACCAAGGTGTGACGTATTGAGAATTTTAAAAGCGTCGTATCTTCGTCAATTTTGGTTTACGTAACAAAAGAAAAAATACGGGTCAAATATTTTTTGTTAATTTAACTGACGGACTAATTATATTTTTTCAGTCGACAAGCCATTGAATTTCATTAATCCCTTTTGTGGTCTAACATTCTGATCCACACAAGACTTCTATAGGTACAATGTTAGTATTAAATATATTAAAAAAATTGTACCATGGAATAGACATGGCTACAAAAAAAAAAGTTGTAACACAATCCGAATTGACTGCATAAAAAAACAAAACAAAACACAAAAGCTGTATTTGCCATTATCTTTTACAAAAAACAAAGATGAAGAAAGAATTCACCAAAGATGTTGTACAGGAGTTGTAGTACGTACAAGCCAAACATAGCTCCCTTAAACATACACAGACACGTTTCACGTAATGATCGTGTTTCATCTCTCAGGATATTTGCTAACGTTACCACAGAGTATCACACGTGTTCATACAAACACCAGTTTACCCATCCGCTTCGTTGATCGCCTTTATTAATTAATCCTTTGACTAAACCGTATTATTAAAGTTAGTCAACCCTTTCTGCACTGATTTCATAAGGCGGAAAAATTTGTATTGTTTGAACAAATGATTCCGAGTATACCGTCAATCTGAAATTTGCGATAAAAATAAATTTTCATTGAAATAATCTTTTTGTAGACCGTAAAGACCTATTACACGGAGTGCGCATAGTTAGGTACTGTAATGAGTATAGTGTGAGGGTGTTCAAATGATAGACTCTTATAATTATTACGTTTATTGCAAGCGAGCTTGCTATCAAACGCACCTATTCTTTCGCTATTTTTCGAAAGAAAAACCTACTAGGAAAATGTTGAAGCTCATTCTAAATTCGCTTGAACGTTCGAATGCAATCAGAGTTCTTTTTCTGCCAGCCTGCAAAACATTAGGTCGACTTTTGCAGATAACCTTCACAGTTCTAACTGTACTGCTTTCGTAACCTAGTTTCCAAACATTCAAAACATAATGTGTTTTTTGGAAAAATAAATTAAAACATTATAGACTTAAACACACTGAGACTTATGGTTCAGTTAGTGCTATATCTACGATAATTTTTATGACGTTTTTAATAGTACTAGTCAATCTGAAATCAAATTTATTTACGCTACCTTATAGTTTTAATTCGGTGGTTAAGAGCGTTTATTTCATACACACTTTCAAGCCCTTGTTTTTCGAAATGAATGAACCGATTTGAATGAAACTTCATACGCATAAGTAGGATACAAAGGTCTAAAAAGTTAGTTAAGACGCCTAGTCACACACCTAGTAGGTACAAGGTAAATTCAATGGTAGTCTACAACTTGTCCGGCATGTCCTAGAACCAAAAATTCGAAGACATCTACCAACTACCAACTCGGCTCACGTTGTGGCCTACTCTCTCTCACCAAGAGGAGGTCTGAGTTCCAGCAGTAGGAACATTATATTCTGATGCGATGGCTATACGTATTCTTATACAACTTGTATCCATAACTTTTTAAGTATGAGAAAGAGTACAATAGTACATAATCTTATTGGAGATGAGAATCAAATATTTAAGGCAATCTTGTGATGAACTGTATAGACAAACATTTTTAACAGAAGACAACAATAAAAAGATCTCACAGAAAACAAAACAAATGGCTGTGTTCGCTATTATTTTTACTAGCAACACAACCCCCAACGTACGCAGACACATTTCACGCAAAGATCATATTTCATATCTCAGGATATTTGCTAACGTAACCGCCACAAAGTAAATATATCAGTAGAAACGTGCTCGCAAGATGTGGCAACATTCTCATGCATAGAAAATATGAAAAACAATGAATAGTTAATATATGCAGTTGTTCTAACTGAACGTGTTAGCACTGGGTACATTGAAACAATGTAAAGAGGTTTTTTTTAAATGAAAAGGTTGTATTTTTCTTGGAAAAGATTGTGCATTACGAAGGGCGTTATTTGATATTGAATGTGTTCTGAATTTAGTACGTGCAGTCAGTGCTTGCTTCTACAGTATTATACGTATTTCAGTTTGTTGAGTTAGAATCATTAAGAGGAAATGAGGGTGGTCATTTCTCCATAGAAACGCTTTCGACTGTTTTCTTTCTGGTAATGACAAAAAAAGCAATGTTTTTTTTTACAGAATAATAAATATATGTCCTTATGTTTCCCTTTTTCTTGATATATTATTTTTATAAGTACTAGAACCCTCAAAAATGCAGATTTAAACCGCTTTTAACAGAGGCCTAGTGTACAAATTTAAAAAGTATTAATGAAAAAAGAAAAACTTCTTATTCAGTTTATGAAATATCTTTTAAATTGGTCCAATATTGAAGGAGGAAATAGACGAGAGCCAAACCTCAAATTATGACGTTTTATTTACGCTTTTTCAAAAGTCTCTCCGACCGCATTTCCTCATAAACAAAGAAAGAAAGAAAATACATTTATTTAGCACAGACCAAAAGACACAGTAGGTACCTTAACCAGAGACACATCAGACAAAGTCAAACAGTATGTAATATTGATTTTTTTCGCGAATACGATGTTGGTCCCATGGAAAAAGTCGTTCAGTTTTATGGTCTGTGCACACGCTTAAATATGACCAGACCTGTCAAATACATGATATATACAGGGTAGAAAAACATCGACGCTCAAACTGTTACCGTGAATTTAACACATAATTCTCCCCAGCGTTCATCAGCGTAGAAAACTTTCATAAGTTTCGTAGAAAAGTGCGCGGTCAAAATGTATGGAACAGTAATTTTTTTTTTATAACCGACAAATATTTTAACTCAGAGGGGTTACAGAATGATGGACAGAATTAATAGTAATAGTTTACGCGTCGATGTACAGACGCCAGCACAGCAAGCTACCCGAAACTGTCAAATTTTCCCAATCAACTTTGAACCTTATGCTTTAGCGATAAAGTTGAAAATCCATTAAAGAAATTTGACAGATTGTGGTAGCTTGATGTGCTGTCGTCTGTACATCTCACCTTGTATGTAGGGAATAATTGAGTAACTAGGCGGGTTTAATTTATTTATTGTTGCTTATCCAAACGGGAGCAAGTGGGGCTTTATTTATTTCTGGATCTGGAATAGTTGGATAACTTTTTTTATGGCAGTACGATGATGAGCTAAGTCGATTTTATTTCTATCTTACAGATTTATACTTTTAAATAAGCAATTTAAAGTCGGAGGCTGAATTACAATCGGCTGATTGAATCGACTGCCGAAATTAAAGTTATTGTTCACTTTAGTGTTTATTTTGGAAGTCAATTGTTTTTTTTTTTTTGTAACAAAGTTTTTATTTTTCACTTTTAAGTTGTACATACCCCACACAAATTCGTATAATGGATTCAACGGGTTTTTTTGTTCATGAAAGAAGGTTACGTATCCGTGCTATAAACTCAATTACGCTTTAAATCCAACACACAGCACCTAGGACGTGAAACCGTGCTTGTGACTCGAATAAGGCGATTTAGCTCACTGGGTTGGGGAAACAGGAATATTGATTATGCATACATTGCTTGTAACCTATCTGAACATAATTATCATAAAGACTAACTGTCATATAGAAAGTAATAAAAAGTTTCACATTGGTGTACATTCAATATTTTTGTATACATTAATCTGTGCTGTTGGTCTCGTGGTCGCAAGCGCGACTGCAAAGCGTGGGGTCCTGGATTCGATTCCCAGGTCGTCCAGTGTTATTGGGTTTTTCCTCTTCGATTCCATCGGGCTATGACAGCGGGGGAAGAGTGACCGCATCTGTGTCTGTGCACACACTTGTGCAATATCTCCCGCTGAGATTGGCTGCCATGACCAAAATTCAGTCTGCAGGACTAATTTTATTAATAGCCTGAATTAAACAAACAGACACCGGTTCATCGGTTCATCGGTTTTTGCTATTAGAGAATACGGAACCCTAGCAAAATATTTAACTTTTCGATGCTACCGAAACTAACGCAAGCGCAGTAAAAGTTTATTTTCGCCCACAATCAGCTTCCGTGATCATTCTAATAAAAAAGAAGATTCGATATTGTCTGCCAAACAATTTACTGTGCTTTAAAAATACAACCTTATTTTTACAAAGGAACGTTCCTTTACAAATTGTATTCCGGTTTTATAGACCGCATTATGTCTGATTTGGTTTTTATTTACATCGAAATAAATGTACCCGTAATGTTTTGATGATTGTGGTTTGTAGAAATGAAATAAAATGAAATTGTTTAATGTGTAAATAGGTATATAGGATAGTACAAAATAAATAAACTAAACTCAGTTTTCTGTGTTTATACTTAAAACATGGTGTTTTCTTGTCGGCATTAGCCGACGGTGGGGTGTTGGGCACATTTTCATTTGTCGGCTATACCCGACCGTGGCGGTCAAAAGGTTAAAGTCCAGGCATAATCTTGGTCAGATCATGTGAAGACCATTGATGTTTAAAATTGTCTTTAGAGAAAAGTACCATACAGATTTGAGTGGACCAGGCCAGTCAGAGCCAGCATTTGTCAGTAATCGTGCTCAACTCAAAACTTGAGGAGGTTATCAACTCGACGAACAATACCAAAGAAAGGACATTTGGGTAAGCCGCATAAAGTACTCAAAACTGGCAGACCAACAAAGAAAGAAAAAAAATAACCCACATAGTCCTCACATTCACAGTAGTTAAAGTAAAATGATACTTTACAAAAATAAATAATCATGTCATTGTGAATGATGGTTTTTCATGACAGTAAAATTTCAGGTTTTATGATTTTATCACAAGGCATAGCAGAACGAGCAGCTTATTCCCAAGCTTGTTGTCTTCTAAATAATCAAAAATTGTATAGTACCCTTTTCCAAAAAGTTTGGTTTTAACAAAGCTTTAAATCCGACATTTCATTCCTCTGCATCACATGCCGATACTATGACAACCTAGCTAATGTATTTTAATGATTTCTTTCAAAATCTGTTCTAACGAGCCTAAAACCCGATTGCAATCAGATTCACAATCGAAATATTCGTTTTCATATTTTTTATCCTAAAAAAATATCCTGAATTTGATAAACTCTCCTAATTCCTTTATTTTTTCTCCAATTTTTTGTTTACAAACCTCCGTTTTTTATATTTAGATTTCTTTTATACATTTTTTATCGAAATTGATTTACAAAAATAATTATACGTTTTATATTCAATGTGGTGATTCTTAATATATTCGCTACAGTAAATACCAAGAACACCCTGTGTGCGTAAGTGTTACAGGCAACAAAGGAGTTTTGTCAAAGGGTTGCTGCGTCCTTCCAAGTAATAGATACCTTAGTCGCCTTTGAACTGACTAACGGATCTAAAATGGCTGCCGGGTCCCGTGCATTGAACCAAACGAAATTGTGAAGGTCACCGCCAACTGTACATGGTCAGCAGTTCTATCTTCAGTGCTTGGCCAGACAGCAAACGCGGGCGCGGGACGGGCGCGGGTCGGGCGCGGGGCGGGCACGGGGCGGGCGCGGGGCGGGCGCGGGGCGGGCGCGGGGCGGGCGCGGGGCGGGCGCGGGGCGGGCGCGGGACGGGCGCGGGGCGGGCGCGGCTGATGTGGTGTGGTTATGATACGTGTGAATTGGCCCTCAGTGTCAGGTCGTATGTTGAACAAAATATGATTTGCGCTCGTAACAAGTATGAATGAACAGAATTATAATTATTAAAGTCAGCAATGAAACCCTCTAAGTTCATAAGACGACTATTTCGAGATAGTCAATGTGACTTAAGAAGTATATAAAAACCCATCAATTCTGTCAAGGAAAATATTTTTCTTACCTGTGACCTAAAAACGCATTCAAGCGAATCAGCTATTAAATTATTTAGTGCCCATAAACAATCTCTCTTTTGATTTATTAGTTCGGGTAGGTACCTACACAGGTTGTAATATAATATTGAAAATGTTAGTGTTTAGCTCGAAGGCTTGCAAGAATTGTCTATAAGTTAGTGAAGTTTGTTGTCAATCAATAATATTATCAACAAAATTATGCTATGATTCGTGTAACCTTACCTCACAAGTAATAATACAACGACTAAAGATGATTTACCCGTAGCCTAGTCTAGAGGTCACAATAGCCGACAATAGGGCAATATTTTGAACTAGCTGCGCCCCACGGTTTCACCCGCATAAGTGTCGATCCCGTTAGAATATCGGGATAAAAAGTAACCTATATATTAATCTAGGGTTTCAGCTACCTTCTTACAACATTTTATCAAAATTGGTTAGATAAAGATAAAGATATTTTATTTGCAAATACGGGTACAAGTGTTAGGGTTTGTGAATTTTGATTTTGCTAATCGATTATTTTAATCAATATTCTTATTAATAGAACCTTCATTTTAATATTTTACACTGGCAACTTTACCCTTTTAATATATTCATAGTCGCTCTGTGATTGGTTGACGCAAAATGGCGGGAACCAATCAGAGAAGTTGCTTCTTCCCGCTCAAAAATGGAGGGAAAAACTTGAGTTAACGGAACGCTTAGTCGGTTGCGCGGTCTTGGGATTTTGGAACTCGGCGCGATAGGTTGTGATAGAGCTAATAAGTACCTAGTGCTAAGTCATGGTGGTACATAATTCAGTCGGTTCAGCCGTTTGAGCGTGAAGAAGTAATAAACATATAAACCCACACATTCACATATTAGTGTGATTTCTCAGCTGCAACCTGGAGTTTGGATGAGTGCCTGACTAATAGCCGTAGGCTCACATTATATGAGATTTAAATACAACTAGGGAAATAATGAGCGTTGTGTTATGTTGTTTTTTTTGTACATACCACTGGTTGGTATTGCTCAGCTGCGTTACTATTAATTAAAGTAGCATTTACCTGAAAACATACGAAGTTTCCGAGTCACATATTCATTCGTAGTTTGTACAATTGACTTTGGCCTGAACTTAATGGAAGGATTCATTCCTTCAACTGTATTTCGTCACAGGACACTTTAGTTAATACTTTCTAACAATAAATCACTTTTCTAAACCCTAATAAATAAGTTTTCACAATAAATTAGATCAAATATTGTAAATAAGTTGCCAATGTTTACATTCCAAATGTCATTCAGTTGAACGTCAGTTACTGACAGTTAAGAGGCGACATCTGGTGGCCGCCGATTCATAGTTGTAGTTTTAATCGATATTTTAATATTTTGGTTGGTAACCATCGAATTAATATCGTATGGAGCAATCCTTAATAATTTTCAGTTTTCAGTAAAATTCATAATAAACTAAATAACCGAAAACGGAAATGAAACTATTTTTTTAATATAGACTTTTTTCTAGAAATTTCGTTGTCCGATTAATCTATTTTTAATCTGTGAATTGTCTTTGACAAAATGTTGTCAGGTTGTACGTTCTAAATGTGCCTAATTAATATTCTGGGATAATTACCCCAATTAAGACAATTTCAAGAATCGGAAATTACAAATAAGTTGTTGGTTGGTCTGGATCATGAAGATTCTTATTGTTTCAGCGTTTAAACGTCATGTCAGATTGTGGTTAGTGAATTTCAAGAAATTAAGTATCATCGTGTAGTATTTATCTACAGTGATCTTATAATCATTTTACCTGAAATGTGGGAGATTTTCTAGATACTCCGTCTAATTCCGGTTTGTTGTCCATGACAGTGTTATTGAACAGTGGTGGCGTCCATTTGCCCTTGAACACGCTTAGGAGATCCTACGAACGCTCTCCCATGTTATAAAAGGTAAGGATTTTGTTGTAATAGTGCTTGGAAGTGGTCTGTGAGCCCTTCTCTGGTTGTTAAAAGGATATTGTCGTGATCCCTGGATATTTATTACAGGATTCCAGATTGCGCATACGCCGGCAGATATCCAGCCAGTCGAGGATCTATCAGCCAAGTGCTTACTCCAATAGTCAACCGTGAGTATTTCACCCGCTGACTATTTTCTATAGGAATTTCCTCAGTGTTAACCACGGTATTAAATTATTGTTCAAGGGAGTGCCCTTGTTGTGGAGTTGATGGACGCCACGTGGGTAATCCTCATTCCTACTTTCCCACCAATCAGAATTAGGCAAAGGCTTTATTAACCGGCTAATGTTTTAGCCTTCTTCCTTCTTTAATGTCCCCTCATGGATGGTACATTAGTTTCCCTTCATATTATTAGGCCTCCGTATTGTCAATTCCAGGAGAGGCAACTCGGGAGATTCGTCTCGCCGCCCGGATCTAGCGAAGCGTCTGGGGCCGGGACGCGAGACCCGTTCCCCGAGTCTGCTCGACGCCTCTGAGGAGACGGCTGTACGGCTGGCGGAGTCCGCCTAGCGATAGCGCAGGCGGGACGGTTTTTTTTTTACCCCTAATTTTATTTTTCATAATTTAATACGGTTCCGTTGAAACCGGACTTGAAGAATTTAAATTAAGGATCTTGGGTTCGACGTCCTACTTTAATCCATCCTCTTCCAAGGAAGCTATTTGGGACCCCTTCTTCTAAATAGGTAAATTAATTCCCTTCTAGGTAAATTAATTGTCAAATTAGCCTGCTTCAACTTGTCCAAAACCCGTTAGGAAGTGAAAATGTTTCTTGGAACGGCCTCATACTATAGACGTTTTATTAAAAACTTTAGCTCGATAGCGGCGCCTTTAAACGCACTAACGAGTACAAGCAAAAAAGCGCCGCCTTTTAAGTGGACGGCTGAGACAGAAGCCGCGTTCTCAACCTTGAAAGAGGCATTGGTGTCTGCTCCTGTATTGGCTTGTCCAGATTTCTCTCAACCTTTTGAGATTCATTGTGACGCATCCAGTTTTGGGATAGCGGGCACTCTGACTCAGGTTATAAACGGGGAGGAGCACCCAATAGCCTACTGCAGTCGTTCGCTTAATCCGGCGGAACGCAATTATTCAGCAACGGAGCGTGAGGCCCTCGCTGTGGTCTTCGCCGTGGAACACTTTCGTCCCTATGTGGAAGGCGGTCCTGCGTTTAAAGTGATAACCGACCACTCGAGTTTAAAGTGGTTCTTTAATTTATCCAATCCCTCTGGTCGATTAGCCCGTTGGGGTTGTCGGTTATCACCTTATAACTTTACCATTGAACACCGCAAAGGCAGAGACAATGTGGTTCCAGACGCCTTATCTCGTGGCGTTCCGGTGCTGGAAATTAAAGTGTCCGACACTACTGACACTTGGTTTAAAGGGTTGTGGGATAAATGTGTCAGTACGCCCAGATCGTGCCCTAACTTTTTAATTAAGGATGATAAACTTTTCCGTTATTCGAAAAACAAATTCGGGGTGGCTAGTGACTATGATTGGAAGCAGGTAGTACCGGAGGGCAATCGACAAGAATTATTAAAGAGTCACCATAGCGGTGAATTATCTCCACATTTCGGAGTATTTAAAACATATAAAAGACTTGCACTCCGATACTACTGGCCTAACATGTACAAAGATGTCATTAGCTACGTTGGTAAATGTGATATGTGCGCCGCATATAAACACTCACAACTACCTCCTCCCGGTCTCTTAGGTGATGCAAAAGAGTGTTCCAAGCCATTTGAAACCATAAGCATTGACTTGGTGGGCCCGTTGCCACGGTCTAGAGCGGGATTTACATATTTGTTAGTTGTAGTGTGCTGCTTTTCGAAGTACTGTTTACTGTTTCCTTTACGTAGAGCTATTGGTAAGACTATAGCACAGAAACTAGAAGACGGAGTTTTCCTGGTACACGGTATACCCCGTACGGTTATAGCAGACAACGGGACGCAATTCACGGGTAATGAGATTCGTTCACTACTAGAGAGGTACAAAATACCTCAAGTTCACTTCACACCTCGTTATTGCCCAAGCGTGAACACCGTGGAACGCTATAACCGTACCATTATGACCGCGGTATCAATTCTAGTGGAGGATGATCATCGATCCTGGGATGTTAACATCTCCAGGATCCAATTCGCTATGAACACCTCTACAAATGTAGTTACTCGTTTTACACCGTTCTTCCTAGTACATGGCAGAGAGGCAGTTAGTAGTGGTGATGTCTTCGGCAATGATACCGTTGGACAGCCCACTCTGGCTTGCGCTTCCCGCAGTTCATATGCAAATCAGCTTGAGACCTTGGATAGCATCTTCAATAAAGTAAAGGACGCGCTCATCAAATCACATAAACGTAGTGCTCGTTATTATAATAGTAGTAGGAGGCACGCGGAGTTTGAAGTAGGCGACACTGTGTGGAAGAAGACATATCCCCAGAGTGACGCCTCCAAATTCTTTATGGCCAAATTAGCTCCTAAATATGAGAGATGTATAATTAGGAAAAAACTTTCACCCTTAGTGTATGAATTGGAAGGCTGTAGTTCCGGTAAAAACCTTGGCACATGGCATATCAAGGACTTTAAATCACCATGTGGCAAGGAATAATTTTTTTTATATTTTATTTTGGAATTTAAATTTCCTAGTAGTAGTTGGTCGCAGTGACCTTAGAGGGCTGTATATGCCTTGAGGTTGCTGGTTTTTATTTTAGCATTCGTGGCTGCATGTGCACGGTGCTAGATTACAGTTAAATATATTTTACTCTTCTTAAGGTTCGTAGTGGTACACAGGTTCCTACTGTGTTCACATTTGTGAACTATATATTGGAGTAGAAAAGTAGTTTGTTTGAAAGTTGTTAGTAGTTAGTGGTTGTTGCAGGATTGACACCTCTGAAGGGTGTATAAACCTCCGGATTGCTGGTAAGGCAGCATATTGATAGTCCTGAGATGGGAGGCCATAATGGCGGGCGTGTAGGCTGCATTGATGGAAAACGTTTTAGATGGTATTTTTTTTATATAGAGGCAGAATAATCGTTACATTCCTTTTATGGAAGACGGTTAGCCAATTTTCTGTAGTTTGTGGCATTTAATTTCTTTTGGTGTATTGTTTGCGCACCAAATCAGCATTATTATAGCTAGTATACTCTTTTGAGATGTGAAAGGTGGTGTACGATGGAGTAGGGTGGTCTCTCCTATATAAATATAATAGGTCAGACTAGAACTTTAGTGCTTAGGGAGATATTTACACATATATTTTGACTCTTTTTGGAGCTTGTCTTTTACATGTTTGTAAATGGATTAGACTCGCTCTAGGAGAAACAGTATATATAATATATTACACAGGTCACATGGATAACTAAAAATAAGCCATAAAACACGAGCGGACTTGTAGACTCGTTAACCAAAGCCTTCTACAATGTCGCCTAATAGAGCGGGTTGTTACTCTATACTTGAAATGTGACCAGGAACCCTTTTAGGTCGTAGGTTTATGTAGTATATTAAGTAAACCCAAATTAGTATACTTCACATAGGTTTCATGGATAATTAAAAATAAGCCATAAAACACGGGCGGAATTGTAGACCCGACAACCAAAGCCTACTACAATGTCGCCTAATAGAGCGGTCTGTTACTCTATACTTGAAGTGATTCTGTATTGTTTATGTATATATCATAACTATCTTTATAATATCATTTATTTTTATAATAGCTTTGGGGATATTGTTTAATAATATAAATCGTACACCGGCTTCCATATTTTTTTTTCTTTTCTTTGTTCCTCTTTTCAGGCATGAGCTTTGTAGATTTGTGTATGTGTACTTGCCCTTTTGGAGTCTGCTTTGACGCTGGAGGGCCAGCGTTGAGATTTGCCCTAGAGGGTCAAATCTCTGGTGGTTGGGGAGGTACTGTTATGTTGTTTTTTTTGTACATACCACTGGTTGGTATTGCTCAGCTGCGTTACTATTAATTAAAGTAGCATTTACCTGAAAACATACGAAGTTTCCGAGTCACATATTCATTCGTAGTTTGTACAATTGACTTTGGCCTGAACTTAATGGAAGGATTCATTCCTTCAACTGTATTTCGTCACAGGACACTTTAGTTAATACTTTCTAACAATAAATCACTTTTCTAAACCCTAATAAATAAGTTTTCACAATAAATTAGATCAAATATTGTAAATAAGTTGCCAATGTTTACATTCCAAATGTCATTCAGTTGAACGTCAGTTACTGACAGTTAAGAGGCGACATCTGGTGGCCGCCGATTCATAGTTGTAGTTTTAATCGATATTTTAATATTTTGGTTGGTAACCATCGAATTAATATCGTATGGAGCAATCCTTAATAATTTTCAGTTTTCAGTAAAATTCATAATAAACTAAATAACCGAAAACGGAAATGAAACTATTTTTTTAATATAGACTTTTTTCTAGAAATTTCGTTGTCCGATTAATCTATTTTTAATCTGTGAATTGTCTTTGACAAAATGTTGTCAGGTTGTACGTTCTAAATGTGCCTAATTAATATTCTGGGATAATTACCCCAATTAAGACAATTTCAAGAATCGGAAATTACAAATAAGTTGTTGGTTGGTCTGGATCATGAAGATTCTTATTGTTTCAGCGTTTAAACGTCATGTCAGATTGTGGTTAGTGAATTTCAAGAAATTAAGTATCATCGTGTAGTATTTATCTACAGTGATCTTATAATCATTTTACCTGAAATGTGGGAGATTTTCTAGATACTCCGTCTAATTCCGGTTTGTTGTCCATGACAGTGTTATTGAACAGTGGTGGCGTCCATTTGCCCTTGAACACGCTTAGGAGATCCTACGAACGCTCTCCCATGTTATAAAAGGTAAGGATTTTGTTGTAATAGTGCTTGGAAGTGGTCTGTGAGCCCTTCTCTGGTTGTTAAAAGGATATTGTCGTGATCCCTGGATATTTATTACAGGATTCCAGATTGCGCATACGCCGGCAGATATCCAGCCAGTCGAGGATCTATCAGCCAAGTGCTTACTCCAATAGTCAACCGTGAGTATTTCACCCGCTGACTATTTTCTATAGGAATTTCCTCAGTGTTAACCACGGTATTAAATTATTGTTCAAGGGAGTGCCCTTGTTGTGGAGTTGATGGACGCCACGTGGGTAATCCTCATTCCTACTTTCCCACCAATCAGAATTAGGCAAAGGCTTTATTAACCGGCTAATGTTTTAGCCTTCTTCCTTCTTTAATGTCCCCTCATGGATGGTACATTAGTTTCCCTTCATATTATTAGGCCTCCGTATTGTCAATTCCAGGAGAGGCAACTCGGGAGATTCGTCTCGCCGCCCGGATCTAGCGAAGCGTCTGGGGCCGGGACGCGAGACCCGTTCCCCGAGTCTGCTCGACGCCTCTGAGGAGACGGCTGTACGGCTGGCGGAGTCCGCCTAGCGATAGCGCAGGCGGGACGGTTTTTTTTTTACCCCTAATTTTATTTTTCATAATTTAATACGGTTCCGTTGAAACCGGACTTGAAGAATTTAAATTAAGGATCTTGGGTTCGACGTCCTACTTTAATCCATCCTCTTCCAAGGAAGCTATTTGGGACCCCTTCTTCGGCTCCAGGATCCGGGACTCTCTAAGTCCCTGGCGCCCATTAAATAACTAATTAGATTAAAACCAACAACTGGAAGGATACCTATTCCGTGATATTAAAATTTATACTATATTTAATTTAAAATTTAGAACCGGAGCAGTACTCGGGTTTTTCTCTAACTCCCCACGACCATAGCTCTTGCTGAGTTAAAGCTGGCTGGCAATTAGAGTTAACTTACAATTATTTATAATTAAAGATGGTTGTATTTATTAAATAAACAATATTGGAGATAGTTGTTGTTTTTTATAATCTCCTAGAGGGAAAAAGTTAAAAATATAACAGTTGTTTACGAGGTTTCTTACTCTTCTATATTTCTACATATAACTACTCGGTGCGATTGAATTGCATAAGTTGAAGCAACAATAAAAGTTGCATAGTTTAAACAGTGTTGAGACGATGCAACTTTTATTGTTTATTTTTCATTTACTGTAAGCCACAGGCAAGAAACTTGCATCGTGCCAATGGGGCTTCTACGGGCTAAAAAGCTCACACAAAATAATTATTCACTGACTATTCGTATCACCCCAAAAAGCCAAAAACATACAAACAGAAGAGGAAGAAGAATGCGTGCGTTATGTATACGCAAGAATCCGATGGATGCAAGAAGCACGGAACCGGTGGAAGTGACGGTGCCTGGAGGGCCTGTGTCCAGCAGTGGACGTTTTTCGGCTGAAATGAATGAACGAATGTGTGTATACAAGCACTGATTTTTCTATCACCCCTCAAAAACACAGTACCGAAACGTAACTATCTTAGTTTTAGTAGTGAATTAACTTAACCGTTATTCAAATAATTTGGCTAAAGTTATTTACACAAAACAATCTTATAAAGCTATTTTTAGTACATACAAAAACAAAGCAACAGCAAAAAATAAAAATCATAAAGTGGCACCGCACAGGACTGCCAAACCCTGGACGCAAACACCCGCAGTATGTAATCGCATCCAGTGCCGCCACATCGGCCAGTCCCATCGGCCCACAAACACGCTCAGAAGGCTGTTCGAGCTGGCCGCATGCGCTTCATAAGGGATGCACAACGCTTCCGCATGATGGCATGAAAACCATTTACGCTTTTCACCCCAAACATTGCAGAAGCAATGTCAAGTCAATGTTATGGGTTTGTGCGTGAGACCCCAACAAGTTGGTTAGAGGCTAAGCAGATGCTGAGTTAAAAATACAAACCACAATAACATTTAACGTCAATCACGATGAATAACCTACTCCTAACTACTCCTACTCCAGCCTAGACACTACTCCAGTTCCAAATGCAATTTACCTCACTGTCATCACCTAAGCCCTAACTCCCAACTCAGACACAATACAATAACTATTTTGGCACCACATTGAGAACAGTTAACATACATCTCAACCACAACTTGTAGTGCTAAGACAGGGCTGACGATACTGTTATTACAAGGCAGACGTCTAGATCTAATTTAGTGTGGTGTTTCTGCTCTAAATTATGTGAAAGGTTGGATAAGGTTATAGGTACTCTATTTTTGACGATATTATTTTCATAATTGTAAATATCTGCCGCATGTCAGATGAAAATTGGGCTCAGAGAACCAACGAGTGAGTCCCACTAAACGCACGAATGCACGGAATATGTGGGTCATTGTTTTTTTTCTCATTTAGTTTTAGTGATGTTCTGGCAGTTTGAGTAATTTATGCGGCATACCCAAATGCCCTATCGTTGGTATTTGTTTGTCCAATCATTTAGCTCCTTAAGTTCTGAGTTGAGCTGCACAGTTATGCGTGCACTTACTGGACAGATCTAATCAAATCTGTGTGGTTCTATACTGTCCCGCTGCTGGGTAAAGGCCTCCCCCAAATCTTTTCAAGAACTTTTTTCCCGGACCACCTGAACCAGGCCTCGCGGTACGCGTCTATGTCATTTCGCTATCGCTTTCTGGGCCGACCTCGGCGGCACCATCCCTCTTCCGGCCCCCATTGGTGATAAAGTAAATCACGTAAACAAAGAATCATGTACTAAGTTTAATAATTGCCTGATATATCTTTTGTTATGTTGTTTTTTTTGTACATACCACTGGTTGGTATTGCTCAGCTGCGTTACTATTAATTAAAGTAGCATTTACCTGAAAACATACGAAGTTTCCGAGTCACATATTCATTCGTAGTTTGTACAATTGACTTTGGCCTGAACTTAATGGAAGGATTCATTCCTTCAACTGTATTTCGTCACAGGACACTTTAGTTAATACTTTCTAACAATAAATCACTTTTCTAAACCCTAATAAATAAGTTTTCACAATAAATTAGATCAAATATTGTAAATAAGTTGCCAATGTTTACATTCCAAATGTCATTCAGTTGAACGTCAGTTTCTGACAGTTAAGAGGCGACATCTGGTGGCCGCCGATTCATAGTTGTAGTTTTAATCGATATTTTAATATTTTGGTTGGTAACCATCGAATTAATATCGTATGGAGCAATCCTTAATAATTTTCAGTTTTCAGTAAAATTCATAATAAACTAAATAACCGAAAACGGAAATGAAACTATTTTTTCAATATAGACTTTTTTCTAGAAATTTCGTTGTCCGATTAATCTATTTTTAATCTGTGAATTGTCTTTGACAAAATGTTGTCAGGTTGTACGTTCTAAATGTGCCTAATTAATATTCTGGGATAATTACCCCAATTAAGACAATTTCAAGAATCGGAAATTACAAATAAGTTGTTGGTTGGTCTGGATCATGAAGATTCTTATTGTTTCAGCGTTTAAACGTCATGTCAGATTGTGGTTAGTGAATTTCAAGAAATTAAGTATCATCGTGTAGTATTTATCTACAGTGATCTTATAATCATTTTACCTGAAATGTGGGAGATTTTCTAGATACTCCGTCTAATTCCGGTTTGTTGTCCATGACAGTGTTATTGAACAGAGGTGGCGTCCATTTGCCCTTGAACACGCTTAGGAGATCCTACGAACGCTCTTCCATGTTATAAAAGGTAAGGATTTTGTTGTAATAGTGCTTGGAAGTGGTCTGTGAGCCCTTCTCTGGTTGTTAAAAGGATATTGTCGTGATCCCTGGATATTTATTACAGGATTCCAGATTGCGCATACGCCGGCAGATATCCAGCCAGTCGAGGATCTATCAGCCAAGTGCTTACTCCAATAGTCAACCGTGAGTATTTCACCCGCTGACTATTTTCTATAGGAATTTCCTCAGTGTTAACCACGGTATTAAATTATTGTTCAAGGGAGTGCCCTTGTTGTGGAGTTGATGGACGCCACGTGGGTAATCCTCATTCCTACTTTCCCACCAATCAGAATTAGGCAAAGGCTTTATTAACCGGCTAATGTTTTAGCCTTCTTCCTTCTTTAATGTCCCCTCATGGATGGTACATTAGTTTCCCTTCATATTATTAGGCCTCCGTATTGTCAATTCCAGGAGAGGCAACTCGGGAGATTCGTCTCGCCGCCCGGATCTAGCGAAGCGTCTGGGGCCGGGACGCGAGACCCGTTCCCCGAGTCTGCTCGACGCCTCTGAGGAGACGGCTGTACGGCTGGCGGAGTCCGCCTAGCGATAGCGCAGGCGGGACGGTTTTTTTTTACCCCTAATTTTATTTTTCATAATTTAATACGGTTCCGTTGAAACCGGACTTGAAAAATTTAAATTAAGGATCTTGGGTTCGACGTCCTACTTTAATCCATCCTCTTCCAAGGAAGCTATTTGGGACACCTTCTTCGGCTCCAGGATCCGGGACTCTCTAAGTCCCTGGCGCCCATTAAATAACTAATTAGATTAAAACCAACAACTGGAAGGATACCTATTCCGTGATATTAAAATTTATACTATATTTAATTTAAAATTTAGAACCGGAGCAGTACTCGGGTTTTTCTCTAACTCCCCACGACCATAGCTCTTGCTGAGTTAAAGCTGGCTGGCAATTAGAGTTAACTTACAATTATTTATAATTAAAGATGGTTGTATTTATTAAATAAACAATATTGGAGATAGTTGTTGTTTTTTATAATCTCCTAGAGGGAAAAAGTTAAAATACAACAGTGGCGACCAACGTGTGTATTGGTTGGAGATAGAGGTTACGTCTGTTGCTGTACCTTACAAACCAGAGTGCTGTTCCTAGGGCCTTCCAGTTATCCTAATTATAAGAAAAAAAAACCGTCGCGTGGAATCCTTTTTATTTTTTTTTAACGTGTTCATGTTTATGTTTGTACAGTTTTATACACTATTATTTACTTTTTACACTTTTTACACTTTTTGCCGCTATATACACTTTACTATTTTATTTTAGCTGTGTCCCAAAACAAATCACCGGACTATTGTCCTGGGAAATAAAAACCTGGTATTAAATACAAACTTACTCTTAAGACTGCTATTTTTGTAACTGCATTGACCAATAATATTAAGACTGCTATTTATGTGACTGCGCTTACTATTGATAATTTTTTACACATTGCTCGAGATTGTAAATTGTGACAGCCAGTTTTAGTTCAGTTTAATTTTTTTTTAAATTTACAAAATGGAACGACCCATTACATTTAATTTACTTCGCAAAGATGAGCTCATATATGAGGTACTGGTCCGAGACGCGAAACCCGCTTCAACCGTAGAGGAACTACGCGTTCAAATTAGGGATCTCAGTAAATTGGTACGTTCCGACGATATAGTGGAAACAAATATAGATCCAAAAACCGAATTGCAAGCAATTAAGGCCAAACTGCCAGAAATTGGTGAAGTACTAGATAGGTACCCCTCCAGTTTTAAAAAATTTAACCGCGTTAAGGCTCTAGGTTTCCACCTGTATCACCGTTTGAGTAGGGTTATGCCCCCAACTGATCTTAGTGCCGATTTTGCAGCCATTGACAAGCAGCTTAATGGTTATTTATCGAAAATTGATTCGGTTAACGCGAGTTTCCATCAGTCATTTACTTCCGCCGAGGAGACACCAAATGTACTGTCAAATTTGCAGACGAAGGACGTCATCGTTTCCGGCAAGAAAGAAACCGTAAAATCCCTGGATTGTAAATTTGACGGTACAGGTTGCGTAAAAGCATTTATTGAGCGTATTGAAGAGCTTTGCGAGGCCAGAGATATTAGCGAAGCCTCCTTACATCGATCTGCTCTAGATCTTTTCTCGGACGGAGCCTTATTGTGGTACCGTGGAATCAAAGCGTCGGTTGGTGATTGGGCGGAACTGAAGAAGCAGTTACTCACAGATTTCGCTCCGCCTGATTACGATATGCGTCTATTTTCAGAAATCACCAACAGAACGCAGGGGTCGACAGAGCTGTCTTGTATATATATAGCAGTCATGGAGAATCTTTACAATAGGCTATCTTATAAGGTTCCGGAACGCGATCGTTTAGCACGGATAAAGTTCAACATGAGACCGGAATACACGTCGGGGTTGTCAGTAATGACTATCAACACGCTGGACGAGCTAAAGGAGAAGTGTAGACAACTGGAGCTAGGTTTCCATAGCAGGGCTCAGTTCCATGAGCCGCCCAAACCAACGTCTTCTTTTGTTGCAGCAGACTTGGCGTACCAAGCCCCGAAAAGTTCTAAAAGGATTGAAGCCGTGCAAACTGATTCTGGTTCGTTGTTCTGTGTTCGTTGTAGGGTTAAGGGGCATTTGTTATCACAATGCAAATCCACAGCAATTGTGTGTTACCGTTGCGGCAAGAAGGGCGTACGTGCACCATCGTGCCCTACGTGCAATAAAAAGCAGAAGGATGCTCAGTCCTGTCCGACCTGCACTTCAAAAAACTAAATTTACGGAACTACAGCAATAATTTTGATAAGTCCGATTGGGACAATTATTTAAAGTTTTTAAAACTATTTTTTAAAACACTAAGGGTAGATACAGTACATTATAAGACTACAGACGATAGTCGTCCACATTTAACAGTTTCTATATACGATGAGCATTATTACGGTTTACTCGACTCGGGTTCTTGCATTTCAGTGTTGGGTTCCGATGTTGGCCAACAATTCATAAAGGCTGGTGCGACTTTACACGCCGATAGACAGCTGGGCAACATCGTAACTGCCAATGATTCGCGAGCATCCGTGGAGGGTTATTTATTTTTACCAGTGACTCTCATGGGAGTGACTAAGGTTATTAAATTCTATATTATTCCAGACATTACCACACCGTTAATTTTTGGCGTTGATTTTTGGAAGACCTTTAATTTGGCACCAAAAATTTTTAATAAATTACCTTTTAAATATTTAAAAAACAATAGAGGTCATACATGCGTCTCGGAGGTTAGGCACCTACAGCCGTTTGACGAATTAACACCGGATCAAAAGAATGAAGCGGAGTCATTAATTAAAGATTTCGGAAAAGTTTCCTTTGAGGCTAAAGGATTAGGTCGTACCCATCTGTTGCGTCATAAAATAGACACAGGAGATGTTCCGCCTATTAAACAGCGTTATTATCCTCTATCACCTGAACGCCTCAAGGAACTAAACCGTCAGCTGGATGAGATGTTGGAGATGGGAGTAGTGGAACCTAGCAATAGCGCGTGGAATAACCCGGTTCTACTGGCTCCAAAACCAAATGGGGAATGGCGATTTTGCCTGGACAGCCGGAAGCTGAATGCGGTCAGCAAGCAAGATGCGTATCCGCTACCCTACGTCTCTCACATCTTAGACCAGTTGCGGGACGCGCGATATCTTTCGTCTATTGATTTGAAATCTGCATTTTGGCAAATCGAATTGGACTCCGTTTCATCCAAAGAAAAAACCGCGTTCACGGTTCCCGGTCGAGGTTTGTTCCACTTTAAAGTGATGTGCTTTGGGTTGACGGGAGCCCCAGCCACCCAACAGCGATTGATGGACAGACTTTTCGGCCCGGAGTTCGGTAATAAGGTGTTCGTATATTTAGATGACATCATTATTTGCTCATCAACCTTCGAGGAGCACATTTCACTTCTGAAACGGGTTTTGGACAAGTTGAAGCAGGCTAATTTGACAATTAATTTACCTAAGTCCTGTTTCTTTCGACGAGAACTAAAATATCTGGGTTACAGAGTGGACGAGCATGGCTTACACACTGATCCGTCGAAAGTTCAGTCAATTGTTGACTTTCCAACTCCTACAACTCGTAAGGAAGTGAAAATGTTTCTTGGAACGGCCTCATACTATAGACGTTTTATTAAAAACTTTAGCTCGATAGCGGCGCCTTTAAACGCACTAACGAGTACAAGCAAAAAAGCGCCGCCTTTTAAGTGGACGGCTGAGACAGAAGCCGCGTTCTCAACCTTGAAAGAGGCATTGGTGTCTGCTCCTGTATTGGCTTGTCCAGATTTCTCTCAACCTTTTGAGATTCATTGTGACGCATCCAGTTTTGGGATAGCGGGCACTCTGACTCAGGTTATAAACGGGGAGGAGCACCCAATAGCCTACTGCAGTCGTTCGCTTAATCCGGCGGAACGCAATTATTCAGCAACGGAGCGTGAGGCCCTCGCTGTGGTCTTCGCCGTGGAACACTTTCGTCCCTATGTGGAAGGCGGTCCTGCGTTTAAAGTGATAACCGACCACTCGAGTTTAAAGTGGTTCTTTAATTTATCCAATCCCTCTGGTCGATTAGCCCGTTGGGGTTGTCGGTTATCACCTTATAACTTTACCATTGAACACCGCAAAGGCAGAGACAATGTGGTTCCAGACGCCTTATCTCGTGGCGTTCCGGTGCTGGAAATTAAAGTGTCCGACACTACTGACACTTGGTTTAAAGGGTTGTGGGATAAATGTGTCAGTACGCCCAGATCGTGCCCTAACTTTTTAATTAAGGATGATAAACTTTTCCGTTATTCGAAAAACAAATTCGGGGTGGCTAGTGACTATGATTGGAAGCAGGTAGTACCGGAGGGCAATCGACAAGAATTATTAAAGAGTCACCATAGCGGTGAATTATCTCCACATTTCGGAGTATTTAAAACATATAAAAGACTTGCACTCCGATACTACTGGCCTAACATGTACAAAGATGTCATTAGCTACGTTGGTAAATGTGATATGTGCGCCGCATATAAACACTCACAACTACCTCCTCCCGGTCTCTTAGGTGATGCAAAAGAGTGTTCCAAGCCATTTGAAACCATAAGCATTGACTTGGTGGGCCCGTTGCCACGGTCTAGAGCGGGATTTACATATTTGTTAGTTGTAGTGTGCTGCTTTTCGAAGTACTGTTTACTGTTTCCTTTACGTAGAGCTATTGGTAAGGCTATAGCACAGAAACTAGAAGACGGAGTTTTCCTGGTACACGGTATACCCCGTACGGTTATAGCAGACAACGGGACGCAATTCACGGGTAATGAGATTCGTTCACTACTAGAGAGGTACAAAATACCTCAAGTTCACTTCACACCTCGTTATTGCCCAAGCGTGAACACCGTGGAACGCTATAACCGTACCATTATGACCGCGGTATCAATTCTAGTGGAGGATGATCATCGATCCTGGGATGTTAACATCTCCAGGATCCAATTCGCTATGAACACCTCTACAAATGTAGTTACTCGTTTTACACCGTTCTTCCTAGTACATGGCAGAGAGGCAGTTAGTAGTGGTGATGTCTTCGGCAATGATACCGTTGGACAGCCCACTCTGGCTTGCGCTTCCCGCAGTTCATATGCAAATCAGCTTGAGACCTTGGATAGCATCTTCAATAAAGTAAAGGACGCGCTCATCAAATCACATAAACGTAGTGCTCGTTATTATAATAGTAGTAGGAGGCACGCGGAGTTTGAAGTAGGCGACACTGTGTGGAAGAAGACATATCCCCAGAGTGACGCCTCCAAATTCTTTATGGCCAAATTAGCTCCTAAATATGAGAGATGTATAATTAGGAAAAAACTTTCACCCTTAGTGTATGAATTGGAAGGCTGTAGTTCCGGTAAAAACCTTGGCACATGGCATATCAAGGACTTTAAATCACCATGTGGCAAGGAATAATTTTTTTTATATTTTATTTTGGAATTTAAATTTCCTAGTAGTAGTTGGTCGCAGTGACCTTAGAGGGCTGTATATGCCTTGAGGTTGCTGGTTTTTATTTTAGCATTCGTGGCTGCATGTGCACGGTGCTAGATTACAGTTAAATATATTTTACTCTTTTTAAGGTTCGTAGTGGTACACAGGTTCCTACTGTGTTCACATTTGTGAACTATATATTGGAGTAGAAAAGTAGTTTGTTTGAAAGTTGTTAGTAGTTAGTGGTTGTTGCAGGATTGACACCTCTGAAGGGTGTATAAACCTCCGGATTGCTGGTAAGGCAGCATATTGATAGTCCTGAGATGGGAGGCCATAATGGCGGGCGTGTAGGCTGCATTGATGGAAAACGTTTTAGATGGTATTTTTTTTATATAGGGGCAGAATAATCGTTACATTCCTTTTATGGAAGACGGTTAGCCAATTTTCTGTAGTTTGTGGCATTTAATTTCTTTTGGTGTATTGTTTGCGCACCAAATCAGCATTATTATAGCTAGTATACTCTTTTGAGATGTGAAAAGTGGTGTACGATGGAGTAGGGTGGTCTCTCCTATATAAATATAATAGGTCAGACTAGAACTTTAGTGCTTAGGGAGATATTTACACATATTTTTTGACTCTTTTTGGAGCTTGTCTTTTACATGTTTGTAAATGGATTAGACTCGCTCTAGGAGAAACAGTATATATAATATATTACACAGGTCACATGGATAACTAAAAATAAGCCATAAAACACGAGCGGACTTGTAGACTCGTTAACCAAAGCCTTCTACAATGTCGCCTAATAGAGCGGGTTGTTACTCTATACTTGAAATGTGACCAGGAACCCTTTTAGGTCGTAGGTTTATGTAGTATATTAAGTAAACCCAAATTAGTATACTTCACATAGGTTTCATGGATAATTAAAAATAAGCCATAAAACACGGGCGGAATTGTAGACCCGACAACCAAAGCCTACTACAATGTCGCCTAATAGAGCGGTCTGTTACTCTATACTTGAAGTGATTCTGTATTGTTTATGTATATATCATAACTATCTTTATAATATCATTTATTTTTATAATAGCTTTGGGGATATTGTTTAATAATATAAATCGTACACCGGCTTCCATATTTTTTTTTCTTTTCTTTGTTCCACTTTTCAGGCATGAGCTTTGTAGATTTGTGTATGTGTACTTGCCCTTTTGGAGTCTGCTTTGACGCTGGAGGGCCAGCGTTGAGATTTGCCCTAGAGGGTCAAATCTCTGGTGGTTGGGGAGGTACTGTTATGTTGTTTTTTTTGTACATACCACTGGTTGGTATTGCTCAGCTGCGTTACTATTAATTAAAGTAGCATTTACCTGAAAACATACGAAGTTTCCGAGTCACATATTCATTCGTAGTTTGTACAATTGACTTTGGCCTGAACTTAATGGAAGGATTCATTCCTTCAACTGTATTTCGTCACAGGACACTTTAGTTAATACTTTCTAACAATAAATCACTTTTCTAAACCCTAATAAATAAGTTTTCACAATAAATTAGATCAAATATTGTAAATAAGTTGCCAATGTTTACATTCCAAATGTCATTCAGTTGAACGTCAGTTTCTGACAGTTAAGAGGCGACATCTGGTGGCCGCCGATTCATAGTTGTAGTTTTAATCGATATTTTAATATTTTGGTTGGTAACCATCGAATTAATATCGTATGGAGCAATCCTTAATAATTTTCAGTTTTCAGTAAAATTCATAATAAACTAAATAACCGAAAACGGAAATGAAACTATTTTTTCAATATAGACTTTTTTCTAGAAATTTCGTTGTCCGATTAATCTATTTTTAATCTGTGAATTGTCTTTGACAAAATGTTGTCAGGTTGTACGTTCTAAATGTGCCTAATTAATATTCTGGGATAATTACCCCAATTAAGACAATTTCAAGAATCGGAAATTACAAATAAGTTGTTGGTTGGTCTGGATCATGAAGATTCTTATTGTTTCAGCGTTTAAACGTCATGTCAGATAAATTAAGTATCATCGTGTAGTATTTATCTACAGTGATCTTATAATCATTTTACCTGAAATGTGGGAGATTTTCTAGATACTCCGTCTAATTCCGGTTTGTTGTCCATGACAGTGTTATTGAACAGAGGTGGCGTCCATTTGCCCTTGAACACGCTTAGGAGATCCTACGAACGCTCTTCCATGTTATAAAAGGTAAGGATTTTGTTGTAATAGTGCTTGGAAGTGGTCTGTGAGCCCTTCTCTGGTTGTTAAAAGGATATTGTCGTGATCCCTGGATATTTATTACAGGATTCCAGATTGCGCATACGCCGGCAGATATCCAGCCAGTCGAGGATCTATCAGCCAAGTGCTTACTCCAATAGTCAACCGTGAGTATTTCACCCGCTGACTATTTTCTATAGGAATTTCCTCAGTGTTAACCACGGTATTAAATTATTGTTCAAGGGAGTGCCCTTGTTGTGGAGTTGATGGACGCCACGTGGGTAATCCTCATTCCTACTTTCCCACCAATCAGAATTAGGCAAAGGCTTTATTAACCGGCTAATGTTTTAGCCTTCTTCCTTCTTTAATGTCCCCTCATGGATGGTACATTAGTTTCCCTTCATATTATTAGGCCTCCGTATTGTCAATTCCAGGAGAGGCAACTCGGGAGATTCGTCTCGCCGCCCGGATCTAGCGAAGCGTCTGGGGCCGGGACGCGAGACCCGTTCCCCGAGTCTGCTCGACGCCTCTGAGGAGACGGCTGTACGGCTGGCGGAGTCCGCCTAGCGATAGCGCAGGCGGGACGGTTTTTTTTTACCCCTAATTTTATTTTTCATAATTTAATACGGTTCCGTTGAAACCGGACTTGAAAAATTTAAATTAAGGATCTTGGGTTCGACGTCCTACTTTAATCCATCCTCTTCCAAGGAAGCTATTTGGGACACCTTCTTCGGCTCCAGGATCCGGGACTCTCTAAGTCCCTGGCGCCCATTAAATAACTAATTAGATTAAAACCAACAACTGGAAGGATACCTATTCCGTGATATTAAAATTTATACTATATTTAATTTAAAATTTAGAACCGGAGCAGTACTCGGGTTTTTCTCTAACTCCCCACGACCATAGCTCTTGCTGAGTTAAAGCTGGCTGGCAATTAGAGTTAACTTACAATTATTTATAATTAAAGATGGTTGTATTTATTAAATAAACAATATTGGAGATAGTTGTTGTTTTTTATAATCTCCTAGAGGGAAAAAGTTAAAATACAACACTTTAAAGAAACCACAGAGACCTCATGCGAAAATAACACCAATCTAAATGATAAATTAAATTCCATATTAGATTATACAATAAATTGGATGACTGAACACAACCTAGAAATCAACTTCAATAAAACTAAAATAATTTCATTCCACCCTCGTCAAAAAATACCAATAAATATAAACTTTAGTTTTAAAAATAATAAATTAGAAGTAGTTGATAAATTCACTCTACTAGGCCTAAACATTGATACCCATATAAATTGGAAATCTCACATTCAGAAAGTAAGAGCAAAAATATCTAAATTTTCATACGCCCTCCGCGAGATCAAAAAAACTACAGACCTCAAAACTGCACTAGTATCATACTACGCGTACGCCTACGCATGGCTCAAATATGGTATCATCTTGTGGTGCAACAGTACTGATGCGCCCACGCTATTTACCCTACAAAAAAAACTAATTAGAATCTTAGTAAATATTGAAGTCACCGATAGTTGTAAGCCCCACTTTCAGGAACTAAAGATTTTATCCCTACCCAGTATCTATATATTTGAAGTCTGTAAGTTCGTGCGTAAGTACCCAGAATTCTTTACAAAAAGAGAGGAGATACAAACAGAAATTATTTTAAGGCATAAAAATAGACTAAACTCACCAACATCGCGACTAAAAATGCACTCCAATAGTACCTATGTCATGTCCGTAAAAATGTATAATAAGTTACCCGAAATAATAAAGAATTCAAATAAATATTAACATCTTTATTAATAAATTGAAGCTTTTCCTTATAAGCAAATCCTACTATAGTATAAACGAATACTTAAGTGATAAATTATAAATAACTCATAATTATATAATTGTATACATTCGCGATTTATTTTGCCAATAATACAAACAAATATGAGTTTAAGTAAACATAACTTTAATTCTCCAACTTCGAACATTATAACTTTTAAAATAGTGCTAGTCACTCTGAAATCAACTTACTTGGCATTGGAATAAAATTGAGATTGGTTTGACTTGAAATAACAGCAATTTAAAATATAAGCTTGAATAGACTTTATAAATATTCACTATAAAGATACGCCTACCTAATCATAATACGAAGAACAAATTTCTAAATAAATATGAAGCGTCCAATAAACAACTTGCCTTAGGGATAATAAATATTAATTACATAATAAATAAATAAAAAATAATAAGTAAATAAAACAATAATTAATAATTTATTTAAAAAAAAATGTTTTTACAATGTTACTAAATAAATAAATGTGTATAATTTATAAAACAATAATAAAATTCGTAAATTCAAAAAACAATCTGCTAAATACTTAACTAATATTAAAATGTATTATAATAAACACCCAGTGTTCTTCCTTCTCTCTCCTACTATCTATGCTGTGCCCGACAGGGTCCATAATTGTGACTAATATAATTATTTCTCTACCAACTATATACAATAAAGAATAAAGAATTGAGAATTCAGTCTCTTATGAGACAGCTCGATATGTCGTACGTATAAATCATATTATTAGCAGACCAGTTTTAATTTTCACACACTCATTTGTTTTTTTTTTTTGTCTAAATTGTTTTTTTTTTATCTTTCATCCTAACATTATCATCTTTTAATAGATGTTTGTATTACTGTGACTTGTCCGGATAGTTTGGTATCCTGGAGGCTAGTAACACAGGTATTCCTAGTACAAACTCCAGTCTCTACAATATTGATTTGTAAACACCATTGCGTAGTAGCGTGTACTATTTTATAACATGTGGTGGAGAAAATAAACGTTAATATTATTATTAAATATTATTACTTATATCAACTGCGTAAAAACCTACCTACCTATTTTCGGATTACCAATGTGACAGCCATTGGCAACGATATTTTACAAGGAAAAAACACCAATTCTTTGATTTTTCCTGTAAAGATGACTGAAATAAAAATATACAAACTGTTGACGGATTTCAATAATCATCTCAAGGCGCGTTTTCCTTGATTTTGATAAAAAACATGTATTCATTTACCGTATTACGTAGCCGTCAACAACGCATTCTGTACATCAAACTAAGTAACATTGCACAAAAATAATTGCTGGGAAACTATTTTTATTTTTGGTGTGAAAATTTTCTGTTCGGGGTAGTGCGCCAATATTGTGCGTATGGGTGCATGCGAAGGTGATATAATTATCATTAAAAACTTGATTTCGTAAAAAAACGTCAGTAAATGTTGGAATTTTGACCCGCAATATCTCCGTAACCAGAACGCTCCCAGGTAAGGTCCAGTACAGAAAAAGCATAACAATGACGGGGAAAACAAGTAACACTCAGCTTCGTTAAGTGTCTTTTTAAACCCATGCAAATATGCAGTTTGATATGTAGTATTATAGTGTATTTAATGATGTCAAATAAATCAAAAAAACTCACCAACAACACTAAGATGGACCCTCCTAACCAAAGGAGGATGAGTAGAGATCTGGCACTCGTAGAACCCTTCATCTCTTTCACTGACGTACTGGATCAGGAGTCGCCAATCGTTGGGATGTTCGAAGGCCAGTGAGTAGCGGGAGTCAGCTGAGTACGTATGGCGGCCGAAGGAGAGGAGGTGAAGTTCTTCGCTACGGCGACGAACCCAGGATATCTGGGGAAAGAAAATGAGGTTAGTTTGGCTCATTTTGTTTATGTGAATGATGTCTTTCTGTTTTTTTTTTTTTTTTTTGACTACTTAACCGGACTATCCTGTGGTTGCCTTAAGTAAATTCAAAGCCTCCAACAAGGGGCGAATATCTAGTATAATAAGCGACTACACGCTAATGGGACCCCCTGTGAGGTACGAACCTCGGCTTAGGGCATCGCTGGGGAGAGGGCAGCAAGATGGGACAGGCTGGATCAGATTTTTACTATTCAAAGCTTGCTGAGGTCGGCGTTTCCTATCTGAATACTCTGAGAAGAAGGGCCGAAACAAACTCAGATGTCACAGTCGGGAATTTAAAGCTACAGGCTCAGCTACGGAGCGGGCTGGCACTTCATCGAGCACTGATGTCTTTTTGTTGCGGCCAAGTGCTTAAGTAAGGACGGTCGACCGCGTAATTGCTAAAGCTACACGGTTTCTCAGTCTCTCCAGAGATGTGCCTTACAGGCGTTGCACGGGGGGTTCCGGAATTGGTCTTTTAAGAGGAACCGGGACCAACCCTATGTGCTGATGGTGACCACCGGGGTGGTTTTAATGAGGTAAAAATCCTCCTCGACCTCCCTCCCCAGAAGTCGGGTACCTTTTGAAGGTTTTCCCCGAAAACAAATAAAAAAATTATCCAAATACAGAGCATTTTTTGACACCTTAATATGAAATACTGGTGAAAATTAAAGATTTTCATGACGTCCGTTATAAATATGATGGAAACGCTATTTAGGAAAACGTAGCTTTAGATTGAATGTCACTTGCACGTTATACAAAAACATAATAGATATTTTCAACCTTAGTGAAGTTCCAATTTACTGGGAATTGTTGTCAAAAGTGAATAGACTAGAACTAAATGATTAGGACTAAGCCACCTTGTACGAAAGAAAAGAAATAAACGAAGCAATCATGAATTCAGGTAAAAATATTCATCTTTCCAGTTCACTGTTTTATTATTTTTTAACAATGTTTTCATTGCTGGCTGGAATATCTTTTTACCACAACACGAGCATATTTTCGGACAATTTTTGATTCGTACTGACACACCAGAGAAGTAAATTATAATATATGTCGGAAGAACTTCAGGTGGCGCTTAACAGAGTCTAGCCTGAGTTTCTGGGAGCCGACGTGCGCGCTACAGAGCGATATGAAGCTTCTCTTGGACATTGGACATATGCTCAGAAACTGTCTCGCGTTCCGTACCTAGTTGTGTCGTGTACCTACAGTGTGTGATTCGATAGTGTGATTAAATTGTTCGTAAATTACAATTTGATTTGAACTGCAAACGGTTTTTCTATTGCGCAATAACCAACACTACCAATAGTACGCCCACAGTAATTAAAATATGGCTGATGATAACGAAAGACACGTACCTTCTCCGGCATATACATTAGTACTTCTAATAGATTGTGTGTTCCCTAACCTTTCCGGGTTTTAAAAATCTGTTACTTGTTATTAGGCAAATGATTACATCAATACATTGAGCTAGTAGCTCTTATCTGCTAATCAAGCTGTGATCACTCGTATTTTAAGATTATGGAAATTTGCTTTTTGACTGTTCAATGTGGCTGTCTAGAAGAAGATATTTTATATTTTGACAAAATGGAGAAATGGAGAGACTCCAGGAACACAGTTTCAATAAGTACAACTATAGTGGATAATATTATTGTCACAGCAAAAAGCACTATCAACATCAAACAATAAAAGCTAAAAACATACGCTAGATGAAACATAGTTAGGTACACTAGTTTCATAACCTTTTTGCTCATAATATCATAATTCTAATGCATGAAGTAGAAGCAGTCATAGAATAATACACTCTCGCAGGAAAATAGGTAGTACAGAAAGCCCACTCCATCCAACGAGTGAAAAGACACGCACACATAGACGAGTACGTGCGGCGTCGCGGCGACCTCAAATAAATGACAGTCGCGAGTACGTCGCATTCGCTGTATGTGAAGCGTGTCTATGTGTGCGTGCGTTTTCGCTTGTTGTATAGAGCTGGCTTTCTATATCTATCTAATCTATGTTCTCGCGTTATTTGCAGCATAAAATGAGACAGAACACTGATGTTTAACTTTGCATCTCGGAGTGCGTAATGGGATTCTGTGGTTCTTTGCTGCAAAATAATTTCTATGAAAGGATTTAATATTATAATACACTGCAGATCTCTTGTGTCAGTATGAGTTATTCTTATGACTATAAGTCATGCTGTGGTTAAAAGTTTTCTTATTGGAAGTAGAGTTGACTGCCCACGGAACACCAAGCGAAGTAAAGTCAGAAAAATGTAATGTTTTGCAGAGTGACTACCAACATTATATGTCCGTATATTCAAATCACAACTGTAATTTTTTTATTTAATACTTCTAGCACATAAATGTACAGAGGCGGACTTAATGCCATAGGCATTTTCTGCCAGTCAACTTTTGGGTGATGCAGAGACAAACAGTAGTAGATCCAATCATCATCATCATTCTTTGACAGTTCTATGAATTAGCTATAACACAGAAAAATGACGTAGTATGTCAATTTGTTAAGACTGTGCCGACCCTACAGTGGCGCCCTCATCCTTTGTTTGGTTATTTCATACAATTTAGAATGAAAATGCAGAAAACAAGCACGTTAAGTTGTGCTTCACAAAATTATACGTTAATATTATTAGAAGCGGTAGTTTTATATTGTTTAGTTTTATCATAATCCTTAAAACGGAATATAGTGGCCACTTTTATCCGTTTTAAGGATTATAATGAAACTAAACAATATAAAACTACCTTTTATAATAATATTAACGTATAATCTTGTGAAGCACAACTTAACGTGCTTATTTTCTGCATTTTCATTCTAAATTGTATGAAATAACCAAACAAACGATGAGGGCGCCACTGTAGGGTCGGCACAGTCTTAAACAAAAAAAAGCTTTCAGTCACTCGCAGTCAATTTTGGGCAAATGAAATGTCAAAATATGTCCAAACTCCACGGTCATTGATTCTTAAACTGGTTTGAGAACAAACTTTGGTTTGGTGGTTTGGTCTGGTTTCATTGAGACTATTATTACTACTTCGCTACAATATTGCGCTTCGCAATTGTTATGGTCAATTACAGATACATCGGAGGAACAGGCTCGTGTTGGTTTTTTAGTATTATTACTGCGTGCGTAATCTACTTACCGTTTTCTCCCCCAAGTCATGCACTCGACAGTGTAAATGCACGCGACTGCCGAGCTGAGCTGTCACATTATTTGTAGAAGCATCATCCTCGAAGAAAGGCAGAGGCTCAGAAGTAGTAGTAGACGGGTCCTCTTCGTGGTCTTCATATGTTTCTGTGAAGACTTCGTGCCAGAAGGGACCGTTGATGATTTTCTTGTCACCGGTTTTGAAATCTGTTGGAGAAATTTTGAGGTTATTTTTTGTTATTAAGTTTGGTGTATTATGGCTACGGCTGAATATAGGCTTTTAATGGATAATAACGTCTTTCCAATATCCAAAAACAAAGCTTAGCTCGAGAACCTGTTAAGGCAAAATAAATCCAGAAGAAAGAAAGAAAAGTGCCAGGCATAAAGTAATTACTTAGCAAAACATTGATGACAATGCTCGATTACTTTGGGCCATTAAATCCAGGTTTCCACTCGAAGTTTTCCTCCAACGAAAGCCAGTTGTGTCTTAAGTGAGCATATAAAATACACACATCAAAAGTGTCTAGGGATCAACATATATTTTTGCAATAACTTTTCTCCTGATTGATATTAATTAAAATTTTCTTTAAGGATTCATCAAATAAAGTGTTTTCGTTTGTCACAGTAACGATAAACCAAGTCACCTTTGCATTAATAAAGAAATTTGCCATTTTCCTAATAAAGGGATTTTTGACATTTGAACCACTAACACAAAAGTTCGAAAAAAAGACTGAAATAACAGTTTTCTCTAAAATTTTATTGGGTAACTTAAACAATTAATAATCCGTGTTTCTACCACGAACACTAACAACACAAGAACATCGGTTTGGCATACTCAAAATGAGTTCATCCAAATCACGCTGTGGAATGGCCGCCCATGTTCGTTGCAACAACAAAAAAAGGTCTTCTTGCGACTGGATACCCTCCATATTCGGTAGAGCTCTTCTCTGTAGCATATCCTATGCATGCTCAATCGGGTTCAAGTCTGGCGACTGAGCAGGCCAGGGCAGGACATTGATGTTAGCTGCGGCGAGAGTCTGTCTTACAACTCTTGCGGTGTGCGGTCGTGCATTATCATGCATTAACTGAAATAAGGGACCGATTTGCACTTGTAGAGGAACGATGACGTCTGATACAATCGTCTCAGCATAAATTTGAGCGTTGAGGTTGCCTCTGATCCAAATCAACTCAGTTCTTCCGCCGATCCAAATACCCGCCCATACCATGATGGTTCCACCACTATAAGGATGGACTTCCTGGCAGGATTTTAATCGCTGTTGGCGTCCAGGGGTTCTCCAGTGTCGTATACGTCTTGTATCCGGTCTCATACCAAAACGAGACTCATCAGAAAAGCACACGAAACGCCATTGTTCTTCTGCCCAATTTCTGTGTTCAAGAGCCCATTGATATCGAATCCTACGATTGTGCATTGCTATAGGTGGTACCCGTAGCGGTCTTCGGGAATGAAGGTTCACTTCATGCAAGCGGTTTCTGACTGTTTGGTCGCTAATTAAGTTCCCTGAAGAGTGATGAAGCCTCACGGCTAACATCATGGCGGTTATTGTTGGAGCTCTTCGAGTTAAGATTTGAATGTATCGGTCTTGTCTCCGTGTGGTGCAGCGATACCGTCCTCCATGGCGCTCAGCCACGGTACCAGTGCTTCGATAACGTGTCCAAAGTCGACTGATAACACTCTGACTTGTATTCAGAGCTAAAGCCACAGTACGTTGCCGGGAACCAGCTTCTATCATTCCCACGGCTCTGAGCATTTCTTCCCTGCTTAAATGACGTCGCCGCTCGATAATAACGTTGGTTTTAATCAGTAGTAGGGAAACAGTAGCACTAATAATGTCTTCAATGCGTTGTATGTTTTTATAGGGAAAATATTGACAGCTGATTTTCATCTTTTACTCGAATTTGATTCACAGTTCCTGATTCAAATTATGAAATGCACCAAAAAGGATCCATATAAATTTATAAAATCATAAATTTATTACAAAGCCACATCTCAATCTCAAGAAATCCGCATAAAAATGCTTGATCCCTAGACACTTTTGATGTGTGTATAAATGACATAGAAACAGTTACATAACTCAAATATTTTGAAGTCAAAACTTTGCAATATATAAAAGGGCACTTTGACACAATCTATAAAGAATGATAATGAATATGTAATAGATTTGATAAATAAAAAGGAACAGGTCATTCCTGAGTTGCGTTTTTTTTATTTATTTTTTTAATCCTGAATGGTCTTGCGCTTGACCTCGATCACGCCTGATAGAGATTATGAAGAGTAATTAGATATTAATAAGCAGACAACGACGGCGACGACGGTCATTAACACGCAGACATCCTTATTGATCAAGGAAATGAAAAGTAGCAAGACGATAAATGTATTTTATTGAGTTTTGTTATACTAAAAACTTTTACACGATCAAAACATATTTAAAAAACTAGTTAAGGTCGATTTTTTCTAACTGCCCAGAAAGGAGACACCGGTACAAACTCAAAGATCTCTTTTAAAGTCCAGATATGATCTTGGTAAGATCATGCGAGGATAACGCCGATTATGGTCCGAGATTGTCTTTTGAAGAAAGAACCACACAGATTTAAATGGAATCGACCAGTCAATGTACACGTCTCTCAGAAATCGTGTAGCTTAACTCAGAACTTAAGTAAACAGAAGACAGAAAATATAATATCTGAGGTATAATTTGATTACTTCGCCTACAAAAGAAGCAGATAGCCCTGATCCAAAAGGTTTACATAGGATAGTAGAAATAATATCTACTATTATTACACAAAATAACATACTAGACAGCCATATTGAGATAGAAATATAGCATAATCAGTCTATAATGTTCTCACTGCTGGTACACAGCCCTCATCTTGGTGAGAGGGAGTGGGCAGTAATTCACCACGTGGGCCCAGTGCGGGTTGGTAGATATCACGTCTTTGAATTTTTGGTTCTGACCTGCCGGTTCCCTCACGATGCTTTCCTTCACCGTTTTGAGAGCAGTGGTGATGAAATAATTTACACAAAGTAAAGCGCCTGTGGAGCCCGACCTATTAACTGGTAAGTCGCGGGCATTGCGACACGTGTGCGGGCGTTCCACTGGGGCACCACTGGTCTCGAGATAGAAATAAAATGAGAACATTATAGTGCACAAGTGTGTGCGCGGACACAGATGCAATCTCTCTTCCCTCATACTTAAAGTTCTAGTAGTAAAATACTACTACAGTGCGACCGACGAGAGAATGTAGGCTTGTCACCTCTCAGTTCCATACAAACGAATACGTGTTTTACGAATTTAATCTTTATTAGTTCCTAGAATTGTCACACTGACAGGTGTCAGGAACGCAATATTTCACCGGCCGGATTGTAAGTGTTTTTATCAATGTTAAGAGCCTATACTACCTCAGCTAAAATTCACTCTTTATCTCCCTCGCACGATACTGTTCGCGGACTGAGTGAGAGCGAGACAGAGTGCGGTGCTAGGCGGCAGGCAGCGCCAATAGTTTAGATAGGTATTTGCTTTTCACGGTGAAAATAAAGGTAATTAAAAAAAAATAAAAAAGATAAGAGCTGCTTTATAGTTAGTTCAGTTAGTATACAAAGTTTCATGATCTAATTGGAAGTATTTTATGAATACCAGCGGTTTATTGTTCGGTTTGGAGGTAACTTTGGAATTTTTTTCTATAAGTAGAAAAAATTTTATGGAATCGTGTTTTCGTCAAACATAAGACCTAACATTAATCCATAATATATTTATTTATTCATGCTAAGCCATTTGAGGTAGTATAGGCCCTTAAAGATAAATTTTTACTTGGCTCTAGTTAATACATATGGTGACCATAAATCTGATTTACCATAAATTGATTTTTTTCTCTAATTCTTCGTTTATGACGATCTTATTTATTAAAGCGATTGTCAATAACCCGTTATTCTGCGGAAAACGCTTAAGAACTATTTTTTCCGCGAAATCTGAATGCGAAATTCCCAAAAGTCTAATCTACAACAGGCCAAATTGCCTAAACAAAGCTTCGAAATTGGACAATTTTTACCCGCAAAAACAACACGAAAAAATTTCCTTAGAAACGTTACAAATTAAAGGAGCCAAGCGCTGAAAGCTTAAAAGAAATCCGGCTAATTACTAATTAGGGTGACTTTTTCCTCCGAAGAAACTCTGGGGCACATTGAGGGTAGAATTAGGAGCTACCATAATACAGTTTAGTTAGTACTGAAGCAGAAATGCGGCTACTTCCAAGACTTGTACATAAGGCTCAAGAAGGTTTTGCGAAAAAGGTAAACACTAGACTAACGAAGCAGTCTGTTTATATGGGCTTATAATATTATATCATATATTAATATAATTATATATATTTTCTTTTTGACATAAAGTTGACTTTTAGCTCAAAGACAAGGTCTTATGTCTGAGACATTTCTAAAATGTGAAAAATATTTATTCAGAATATAAAAAATGGTAACAAAGACGTACATTTTAGGGTTACCTTAAAAGGAAAAAAGGAACCCTAAACACTTCGTTGTCAGTCTGTCCGCCCGTCTGTCAAGACCCTTTTTCTCAGGAACGCGTGGAGTTATCAAGTTGAAATCAATATCAAATATCCCTTGGAGAAGTGAAAAAATCAAACGGGCGTTTGCATATTTTGACACTAGCAAGGGAATCAAAACCTATAGGATACTTTCCGTTAACCTGAAATTTGGCAAGATGCAATGTCACAAGTAAAGGAAAAAATCCGAAAACCGTAAATTGGTAGTTATCTACCTACAAATTTGTACGAAACCCTCGGTGCGCCAGTCCGACTCGCACTTGACCGATTTTTTATTTTGTAAGATTAAACGATTTATCAAACATACATATTTTGAGAATTCATTCGTGTGTTAGTGTTGGGATTCGAGACGACTTATATATAAAATTAGTCTGATTATATCTTTTATGTCGTATTACTAGTTTATTTAGGTATTTTATTTTGAGTAAATATTATACAGTATTTCATTTGTACTAAGTTTCTTTTTTAGCTAGGCCATAAACAATTTGTAGTTCCATAATGCATTTAGGGACTAATTCGATGATTTATTGCAATTTTATTTAATGTGTTTTATGAATTTAGTTTGAGGCCATGGTCTTGAAACTCAGTCCGCCGTTGGCATGGCATGGAATTGTAAGCCTATAACAATCCCACTTCTGGGACACAGATCTCCTCTCTGTGAAGAAGTGGGCCGTAATCCAGCACGCGGACCCGTTGCGGGTTGGCAGATCTCACATGTCTTCGAAGTTTTTGTTCTAGGGCATACCAGTTTCCTCACAATAATTTCCTTCACCGTTTTTGAAAGCACTAGTGATATACATATAAGGTGTTAAAAAATTAACCCGACGAACTTTAAGAGGTGCTTTAGACTATCGAATTGAACAACATTGACTATGGGACCAACTCTGAAATCACGAAAAAAAATCAGCTGTTTCATACATTTTGGTCAAGTATTGAACTTTTGTATTAAAAACGGCAAATTCATTTTTAGTGATTTCAGTTTTTTTTTTTTTTTTTTTAAGAATCCGACAACATTTTAAATGCTAGGTCTTAACACCCAGTATAAATTTATCTGACACGCATAAAATTTTTTCTTGTATTTGTATTATCTATTTCTTTCAATACTCTATGGCTACACCAATCTCGTCCAGAATGAAGTAAATTCCAAGAAAATCTTAGTTGCTAAGCAATAAATAATAAAATAAGGCTTGTAATAAATCTGAGCAACGTGTCTTTGAACCAAGGAATTTATGAGATAGGCAATAATTTCAAAGTAGGTAAATACAAACAGAAAAGCTAATTAGAGAACAATTGCAGACAGGTAATAAATTTTATTCAGATTACAGAGAATTTAGGAAGTATTTACGTGGAGATAATAACAATTTCGAGGGTCATGAACTTATGACTTTAAAATGTCCGATTCAGTCGATTTGCGACGCTAATGTTAAGAGAGTTTATTTCTGTATGCTCATACACACGAGCGACACGTGCCAATGACAGAGGCAACTGCAGCCGGCGACAACGTGCCGCACGTGTATTATGAGTACGGTGCTCAAATACACAAGCGGCATTTTGTCGTCGGCTTGTGGCTAAGTTATACAACGTGTAACGTTAAATGCGCAAATTCTCATACACCCCAATTAGAGCATTGAGTTAAAAGCATAATACAATGACCAAAACTATTTTTTTAAAGCTATTTTTAATAAGAAAATCGTGTTGATCCTAACATTACTTTATGCATTCAAAATTGAGTCTTATTGCCATAGGATAAGACTTAATTTTCTTTGGCTCAATCGGCGGATAGTATGGCAAAATATATGATTTTTGAAAAAAAAACCTATATTCAAAGTTATTGAAATCTATTCAGTAGTCAAATATGAACAAACTATTTCCAGGTTTTGCGCATTTAACGTTACACGTTGTTAACAACCTCAGGAGTCGATCGAGGTACATAAATTGTAAGCTTAGGCATAACAGTTTAGCCTGTACATTATATCCCAAAAAAGACAGTACAAAATGTATTTTATGTACAAATTTCACAAATTCCAAAAAGATCTACAAATCCCATTCGTTTTGTGACAACCCTAAAAAACTGTTCCAACCTACAACTGTGCTCTCACGGAAGTTTTTCACTAAAATGACAAAAAAACATGGCAGACACGAAGCAGGCCCATTAAAACACAAATCGAAGGCGAAATATCGTGATAAGCTGAAGTAAATATTTTTGTAGGAGGTTCTACAAACCATTGTGTTGCATGAACATTTGATAGAAATGGAAATTATATGTGGTATAGAGTTCTTGTATATTTTGTTTGTGTTACGTAAGCTCGTGGCCACGAGCTAAGTCTACGACACGCATTTTATGACAGTGACTGCGGAGAAAACAAATGAAAAACGATATTCAGAGCATGCCACGATCACCGCGACGCGACTTGCGGAGCGACGGACGGAAACAGGGGGGCTACTCACTAAGACTACGAAATCCGTAGTTCCTGCCAAAATTACAGGGGTTTCCTACTCCGTATTACATATGGACATAAGATTAGTTCGGGACCCGAACTAAGAATGAATGATGTCATAATTTTCCGACGTGTTTTTGCCCGCTGAAAATGTTTATTTGTCACTTGTTTTGACCGACCAACTACTTTCGAACGGGATCGTTTCTTCGTTAACGGACTTAGAGAGTAAGCCCCCTGGTGACATGGACGCGTGTCGCTTGTCGTATAGATCGACGGTGAACAGGGCCTAACTTGTATTTTTAGCTGGTAAGCTGCAAATCTTATACCTTTGCCTAAAGCAGCAAAGCGGAAAAAACAAAACAGGATACGATTCCAATTTCAAGATAAATGTGTTCTTTTGTTTCAAAAATAACTGCGGTAAATCAACTTTTTCATGAGTTCACAAAGATGCCTAGGTATGCATACTGTATATGGCCTGAAACACAGGTTTAAATAAACCTAGATCAGGCAACGCACTATATTATCCTCAGAGTTCTATTTTTGTCTGTAATCTCATATTTGCCATACCATAGTTTATATCCAGATTATTATAATTTTATTATAGACCTAGATTAATATACACCATTATATTTTGTTTTGTAAACTTATTATTATTTCAATAAACTTTATTTTATTTATTTTTACTGTAGTGTACTGGGTGTAATGACAAGATTATAGCCTTTTTGGTGCTTAATTGCAACCTTTATGAATACTTTGAAAGTAGATGGCAGAAATACGAAACAAATACCTATTAATTTTTACAAAGTATAGAAAAAAAAAGGAATGAGAATTGGCTGACAAAGTGACAAGGATAAGAATGTAAAAACGTAGAACCATCTTATATGAATAATTTATTAAAGTACAAAACTGTGGTTTTATTTACCCGTCCCCGTACTGAGAGCTCGTAAAGCTACATTGTGCAAACAAATCTACAACCTCAAACCTAAAAAGCATTCATTTACCAACGAGACTTTTTTGATTTCATTTATACTTTATAAGCTGTTCTACGATAGGACTGACCTTACAGTAAAGGTTAATATCGTAAAGAAACTTGGATTCAAATAGTCTGAAAATTTCAACAGGCAATGGACAAATGTGTTGACCAATACTAGCTCATCCTATGTATGACTTGGATGTTGGTCTCATGGTCCCAAGCGCGACTGCTGAGCGTGGGGTCTTGGGTTTTATCCCGAGTCGGACAAAGTGTTATTGGATTTTTTCCAGGATTTTCTTAGTAACTTCTTAGGAAATTGGCAGTGTGATACCGCCGTGCCTCGGAAAGCACGTTAAGCCGTTGGTCCTGCGCCTAATCTCTATCCGGTCGCGTCGGATTGCCGTCCCATCGGACAATGAGAGTGAGGGAAGAGTGAGTGCACCTGTGTCTGCGCACACACTTGAGCACTATAATAATTCTGCACCGAAGACTGGTCTCCGCTGAGATTGGTGGCCATTGCCAAAATACGGTCTGGAGGACTTTATTCATTCTCTATATGAGAAGAGGATTTTATTTGTGAGACAGCGCAACACCTCACTACCAATCTGACAGGTTTTGAGGGATGTTCACAACCCATTGCTTAACATGTTTATAAAATTCTTCTGCTCAACAACGTAAATAACGCAATGGATATTTTTGTATTGTCAAAATAAAAGGCATTTCCATTGTAACTGTGTTACGTAATTACCTTACTGGTTTCACTCACTGACTAGACTGGAATCTTAAACATACACGCAGTGCGCAAGCGTGAAGATCAATGTTTCTTCCATCTCTGTAATATGCCCTGTTATCATAGAAAAGATGTCGGAATTCACATACCTGGTATCTGTGGAGCAATAACGCATAGCGTCCTTGTGAGCACGGAGCAGAAGACCAAAAGACCAGCCGACGTCATCTTGTCAGCCCCTGGAGTTGGGAGCCATAGAGTTCATCTGGATAGTTGTCTCTTCATCTGGAAGAAAACAAAAATATTTCTTATGAAAAATATTATACTGTAGCGTTATCTACAACGCCACATGCGAACAACGCTTCATACTGACGTCACATAATCCTGCATCTCGCAAGCAGAGTTTGCCGCGCAGCTAGCATATATACAACGGCCCGACATGAATCATCGGGCACTTGCCCACCAGACACAACACCCGTCTGGTCGGAGGATCCTCCCTTTTCTATGGAGCATGAGTGAACATTACACCCTGTTCCTCACACCTCTATATCTAATACAAACACACACGCACATAAGGTGCCCCTAAAGGAGGCGGTAGGTAAGCTGTTGGTCCTGGCTTTCATTCGTGGATCTTTGTAAGTCGTTACGGGTCGTCAGAAGCCCGAAAGTCAGACATACAAACTTATCAAGGGGTATAGTATTACCCAGTAACTGTGTTGTGGAGGTCAGATAGGCAGTCACTCCATATAAAATACTGTTGGAAACGGAAGGCGAGGTGACATCAAGATGTCGGGCAAACGTCACGCAGACGTCAGGCGATCAGCTGTCAATCGATGGGAAGTTATAAAAAGGCACGTTATGTGGAAACGGCCCTTTTTTTGCTTGGACGGCGCTCGGAACGGACGTGCTACTTGACCACTATAGTGTGTTTGTGTTTCTTTTCATATTTTTATAATTTTTGTAAAGTGTAATATTAAGGAATTAAAGATTGTTTATTTTTTTAAAGTTATTTCACTTCTGATTCCTAATAATACTTTTATTCAGCTGCATCCCGTGAGACTGGAAGCCGATCTCAACATAGTTGGGAAGGCTAGGCAGATGATGATGATGATGTTTAATGATACACATACCTAAACCTTCCAGAATATGCTCTAAATGATGGTGAAAACGGCACCAAAATCGATTTTGAAGTTTAGAAGATCTAAGCGGACACACAGCCAGACACAAAGGGGTTTAAACGATGGTTAACGTTAAGTGACGAAAAATGTATTGTTAAACAGTCGCTTATCATTACTTGACTTTAAGGAACGTTTATAAATACACCCCCATGATAAAACTTATGAGATATTTTAAGTCATTAAATTCAGTTCATTAAGTATAAAGATCAAAAAGTGCACACGTTCTATTAAAACATGGCTAGCACTTCAAACAGTGGTAAGACAAACAGTGTCAGGAAGAGAGATTTCAGATTTTAGGAGCATATTCAGCTGAACTTTAGCTAGATTAAATTAGTTGCAAGTTCTACAGCTTTATTAGTCTTGTGAAGTTGTGGTCACAGCGCTATGGAAAATCATATTCCGAGGATTAATATCGTGCGCCACGAATGCGGTGTATTTCTAGTACAAACAAAAGAAGTAGGTATGTATCTAATACTATTCTGTAATGTTCAGTTCGAATCTCACTCAAGTGATCGCACACAATTCGAAAGTGAACTCTTAATATAATTTTCAAATCCATTACCGCGGAAGACACCATTCGAATTTTAAAGTTATGTAGAATCACGCGATTGAGATTTGTGTTTGTGACCTAAGTGTGCATACATCAGAATGACACGGTGTCGACGTCGACAACATGCCGCCGACACGCGTCAACGGTTGCAGTAACCTCTGTCATCGACTCGTGACACTCGTGTGTATGCACACTAAGGGCGGGTTGTTTCATGTCCACTTGACGCGCGCGTATACGTCAAAAATGGCGCTAACTATCGTCAAACCAAAAAAAGCGTTGCTTTTAATTACAATGACAGAATTATATCTACCCTTGACTTACATCAAGTATTTACGATCACGTACTCGTTAATATTTGACGACATTTGAAACAATCGGCCCCAAGAAAACAAAATCAAAAGATCGAAGCCACCAAGAATTCGCAATTCGAACGAACTCATTTGTTTTTAAAATCAATCATCGGGGTGGAAACTAGTCAAATTTCGAATTATGTTTATAGTAAAATACTACTGAGATTTGTGATTTAATTTGGAATATGCCTATCTATAACTAACAGACAGAAATCAAAAGCAATTGTTTTTTCTTAAAAAAGTATTTTCAAAAGAGTGTTAATTCATGATGGCACGACGAACTTTACGCCTCTAAGAGGGATTTGTCCATATTAGCTCAGGATCGAGTTGAGTGGAAAAAGTTAAGGGGGGATGCCTTTGCCCTGATGTGGGAAAATACGGGCTAGTTATTATATTATTGTAAATTGAAAAATAAAAGAGCACGGCTAACTTCAAATCAGTATTTTAAATACTACATGGTATGATCGTTGCATGCAAAACCGCGGTAAAAATAGCTATACAAACTAAAAACATTGAATAACACAATTCCATTCAACAAGATGTTTACAAAGACTGATTACATTGCAGAAGACACGAGCCATTCATTGCTACCATTGCTAGCCACTTATCTTCTGCAGTGATAGTTAGAGTCAACTGGGAGAAATAAATGGCTTTAAATAATTGTATTCCGAATGCAATGGAATGTTGGAATAGCTAGGTTACCGTAGAAACAAGTATTGCTTACAAGGATGAAGCTGTTGGACAAAATACAGATGTTCAGATGCATCTTGTTAGATGAGAAACTGATTTGCTGCTAAAAGAAAAGAAGCGGGAATTGTTTTGTAAAAAATAGCATACTCATATGGCCTGACCAAGATTATGCCTGCGCTTTAAGGGGACTACAGGACCTAAACGCAAAAAAAAACGAAAGTTATATAGTGCCTAAAAGTATATGATCAACTACAGTAAACAAAATCAGAAAAAATGTTATTCTTCAGGATATATGCTAGTTAGAAATATCTAACTAGCATATATCCTGAAAAATAACATAAAATATGTTTTCTACACACTAGTGTTGAAAATATAATACAACGAATTTGATACGATAAAAAAAAATCATTAAGATACCTCTATAAACTTTTTTTTCACAATAAAAACCATACTAATTAATATGCTTAGAATCATTGTGATTTTTGTCAGATTAACATACTAAAGCACTAGTGTTTTAATTTTTTTAGTCCAAACAATAGATTTTTTGTAAATAGATAATTGCTTCATACTTTGCAATAAATTACCAGCGTTGTGTCATGGCGCTTCTCTTTCTTTTCTATGCAGTACGACAGTGACCGCGCTTTAGGTCATGTAGTCCCCAAGAGACAGTGATCTCTGAGTTTTTGCGGTCTGTTCCTAGAGTAGTCATTTAAGAAACATCGAACTGATCTAGCTTTAAAACATAAGTTATTTTTGAAGTTTAATAGTGTTTTTTGAACCAATTTACAGAAATAAATAACATTTACGATTTACGGTTACTGATAACAAAAAGTTCCAAGATATTCCACCACGGTCTATATAACTATACATTTTATTGATGGTAGCACCGAAAACTTTGCTGTTTGGGTGTTTGGTACTCAAAAAACTCAAAATTTTCATCTTGATGAAAACAATATCATTGTTCCTATTTGTTGGCTATTCTTCCCTATAGTTAGTTCCCTATAGTTCCTTAAGTTCAGCAATGCACCAAACTAACTTTTCCACCACTAACACACCAGTGTGTTAAATAACTTAGCAGAATATTAGTAGATAAAAATTATCCATAAAAAACTATGTTGTATGTCTGTTTCATATATGCCGAGTTATTTTGTCAACAATAGAGCAATTTTCCAACTTACTAAAATATATTCCTTGTTACTGGCAGTCACAAAGAAAATTATGTCTAACAATCTTTTCACGAGTCAGATGAAACAAAAATCCTTATAATCAGTCATAATCTCAGCCATTTGACCTTTTATGAAACAAAAGCGAAGCGACATATTGGCTCAAACTTGAGAAGACGTATTACGTAATTTTGTACCGTATACAAACATAATTTAGGCGAAAAGAAATATTACTGGCACAATAAAAAAAGTTTACTGACAGACGCTGTCATTTTGACAATTCGACCGAATCCAAGACGTTGATTTGAATAATGTTGTGAATTCGGAGATTAATAATATACCACGCAAAAATGATTGTGATTTGGGGTGTTTTGCGCAATTAAACACTAGAAGATGAAACATATAACACACTCAAAAGAGCGATAGCAAAGACTTGACTGCTCGCTTCCCGGGCAACATACCAAGATACTCGTACCTACCCAATAAAAAGAAGTTCTAGTTAGCTGCCAGTATAGGTACTTATAATCTCTTTTGTTGACTACACATTTTCAGAATTGTTACTTTCAATACCATCCTGTAGTTCCAATTGCAAAATAAGCAGCCATTTTTTCGTTCCTTTATTTTCAAAATTGGAAGCTTTTGCTTTTAAATTGCAACGGCATCTCTGCATAGTTCCAATTTTGAGAGAATGGAAGGTAATTTTATACGTCTGTTCTGTTTCATTTTGGGGAGACACAAAATGGCGTACAATTTTGACGTAATAAGCAGTTTGAAGGGTAGAGAAGAAATGTATAATTGGTGATGATGTCGCAGACTTTTAATAATAATTATTTCTTTACCTAAAATGCTAGAAATTTTGGGAAATTCGAGTACATTTATTAACGTTCCAATGATAATTAATTTGATACGCCTGTTTTTTTTATTTTTAAAATGAGCATAAATTTTACCACATTCCATTTAAATTGCATGGTAGCAATTTAAAACATAGTCTCACGATGATTCTTTCAGTAATCAGTTTTATCCAAGATTAATTTCAGAAACTTCATTAATTAAATCGGAAAAGTGACATTATTTGCAAGATTTGAACCCACAACCTCTCGAAAAACATTTATTTATGTAACACACCAACATCTTGACAGTTCGACAGTATTCATTTTGTTATTAACGTTGTTGAGCAGAATTCATTTTCGAACATATGAAGCAATGGATTAACAATATCCTTCAAATTATTCAGATTGTGATTGCTGATAATTTTACGCTATTGTTTTTATTTTTCTATTTTTTTTATATTAGTTTGGGTCATTATCATTTATCATGTGCGATTATTAAGTGCGAGTCCTAATAAATATGTACTTTTTTTACAAAGGAAAGTATACTCCACAGATTCCTAAATAAAATAGATTTCTTTTTTCCGTTCTTTTATCATTCTAAGACAGATAGTTGAATTTCTACCGCGCCATTCCATACGAAGGTATGTAGCGTATTTGATTCCCGTAGCGTTCCACGGCGCAGTTAGGATATTTATCACTTTCAAATAGCGAAGGAAACATTGGAAGGAAAGCCGTATGTCAGTAAACGGGCAAAATGGCGGAAACTACACTTAAATCTTTATATATTTACTGGTTGAAGTAATATGGATGTTATTGGTATGTTTCTTATAGGTACGTGCTGCTGTATGTAATTATTTGGCGAAGCACATTCGTTTCATCGATCATTTATGCGTTATAGAGGTGTGAGGAACAGGGTGTCAAGTTCACTCATACTCCAAAGAAAAGAGAGGATCCTCCGATCAGGCAGGTGTCGTGTCTGGCACGCAACTGCCAGATGATTCATATCGAACCGTTGTATGCGCGGTAAATTCTGCTTGCGAGATGCAGGAAAATGCGTGACGTCAGTATGACGCGTAGTTCGCATGTGGCGTTTGTAGATACCGCTAAGTAAGTAAGTAACCTCAGTGTTGTTTTAATAAAGAATGGTTATGGCTGTTACAGATGAGCAAGACTCTTGCCCTTCAACTCAACTGCCTTATTTTCTCAGTTGTTGTTCTGTAATTTAGTGGGATTAACACGTTTCACAATATATTCATAATTGCGTAATATCTCTGATGTTATAATACAAAAACCAAGCTTATTACTTCCCCCAAGTAGCTTTGCTGTGTTCTAGTTTGAAGAGTATTGATGCCGGTGCAGTTACAGATGGTGTAGTTTTTTATCCTTAATTGTCAATATATTGTATGCGATGCCTGTAGTAGGTGAGGATGTGACCAATCACCAGATGGGCCAGTTGTATGTTTGCATAATCAGCCTATAATGTCCCCACTGCTGGGACCCAGGCCTTCTCTATACGAGAGGAAGTCGGGTACAATCTACCACGCCCAGTGCGGGTTGGTAGGGTTCTAGGACATCCCGGTTTCCTCACGATGTTTTTCTTCACCGTTTTAAGACCAGTGTGATGATGAATTTATTTACACAAAGTAAAGCGCCTGCGTGAGTTTGAACCTACTATCTACAGCTTGTAAGTCGGGGCTGTTACCACTAGGCAAGCACTGCTCTCCAATCCATGCCACCGAATAAAATAGCACAAAACGTGTATTTTATATAGATGTCGTGGATGGATGGCGCCACAGTGCAGCGGACAGCGCCATCTAACAATTTGATTGGTAAACCAAGAATCATTTGATCGGAAACGCAAGGGAGCCCTACCCTTGGACACGATCGTCGGTGGAGGGGATGCAGCGAGGACTGGCGGAGAGACCGAGTGTTGCGACAGTCTACAGTCTACAGTCGACGGTCGATCTCGGACAGTCTTGGCAAACGCTCAATACTAACACACGTATTTGCTTCCGACGCACGTGTGCGTTTCGGTTGTTAATCGCTAGTTTATTAAAGTTACTGTAAATTCAAATTATCTTTTCGTATGTCCACACCTATCTAAACTATGTCGAATCGTGAAGAAGATCCGATGTATCGCATCTCGGTCACCCAATGATGCGACATATATTTCTCACGTCTCCATTTAGGATCGACTCAATAGCTCCATACAGCACACACCAGTTACAGAGTTATAACAAAACTTTCCTTTTGCCTGTAATAAGATAAGGCGCCCAGTTAACGAAAAAGTTCCTAATTACCTACGAGCTTCGTAGAGGCAATCATGTAATGAGCATAAACAAAATTTTCGTACATTTTTGGGCTTGTCTTGAACATGAAATTAAACATGAAAATCGTAACAATTGCTTGGAAGTTCAGTGTTTCTTTTTCTAATTATTTTTTACTAGCGTCCTTGCTTCTCACGAGTACATGACGAAGTGTTAAAAGATCGAGATTTCTGTGTTATATCTAAGTTAACTGTTAAAGGAGTATATCATAAATGATGGTGAAAACCGCATCAAAATCCGTTGCGTACCTAGTCTAGAGGAACAACGCGGTACAACATACACGAAAAGTGACTTTAATCCTACTATCCTACTTATAAAAAGTGGAGTTGACAATACAACTCCACTTTTTATAAGTAGGATAGTATAAGTAGAATAAATTAAACTTCGTATACCTAATGACGTTCCCAGTCTGCATACAAAAATTCAATCAAATATATCCATTATTGTCACTGAACATTATTTTTCATTTGTAATATACGACAGGTTAAAGACATCTGCAGTTAAATACAACATGTTGCCAGCTCGCTAGTTCAGTAACCTTCGCCAAATTTGTTCTTAAATTTTATTTCCCGATGCGAACTAATTACGCTTGAGACATAAGAGTCTAAAAGCGCGTCATCAGAATTGGATAAGAAAATATTGCACGTCTCATTATGAGGTAACTTAAAGTTATAGCAGAATCAGAAATAACATTCATAACACATAACAGTGTGCCTGTATTCTCCGAGGGGATAGGCATAAGTGAACCTATAGTAATTTTACATGCCGGATGGTGGGTGCTGCATACTGCATCTAAGTCTAGATCTAATTATTGTGGAACTAAAAATAAACATATTTTTAACCGACTTCAAAAAAGGAGTAGGTTCTCAATTCGACTGTATGTTTTTTTTTTTGTATGTTTGTTACGTGATATCTCCGGCAATTGTAAATTGATTTCAAAAATTATTTTTTATTGGATAGGGTATGTCTCAAGAGTGGTCCCATATTAAAATATTAACTTTGCTTGTGTAGTTTTTGAGTTAGCTGCAATAATACGTATTTTTGCCACTTAGTTTATATTGATGATATTATAATAACTTCCTGTCACTGATATGTACATAGTAAGTAGTGTTATACGAATTTATGTGGGGCAAGTACAACTTAAAAGTGAAAAATAAAAACTTTCACAAAAAAAAAAACAACCGACTTCCAAATAAGACACTACAAAGTGAAAAATAACTTTAATTTCGGAAGTCGGTAGCAAAAAATGAAAATGTGAACCCAATGACACTGACTTCCGAAATTAAAGTTATTTTTCACTTTGTAGTGTCTTATTTGGAAGTCAGTTGTCTTTTCTTGTTTCTAAAAAAGTTTTTACATAACATTATACAGCCGTTCCGAGAAAAATCTTACTTTGTTTTTTCAGATAGCTTTATTTTATTTTTTTAAGTAATTATTAGATCACTGTCCCTTTTGATAAATTATCGGAAAAAAATCATTATTATACATACTTACATAAATTCACGCCTCCTTCCCATAGCGCCAGAAACTACAGAACCCCATCTTCTACGATCCTTACGTACTCCTTTTACCTCGTTTACGTTCATACATCTGAAGGCCAATTCTCGTAATTTAAAACGTTCAAAATCTAGTCGCGATTCTATATATCCTATCTATATAGTCGTGAATCTAGATGAGACTCATCTCGGCGTCAAAGAAATGTCAAAATGTAGGGAAATTAGAGATATTTTTGACAGATTGAGACTGAGATCGGACTGTGAACGTCCTTATATTTACGAGAATTGCCCTCCTGGTCATAAACATACGCCAGTGGCGAGTACTTCGTACCTGGCCTTTTTGTAGAACGTTACCAATAATTCATTATTGATGCCACAGTAACACATTACAACGGAAAACACCGATCACTTTCACACAGTTCTTACATCCAAAATTGATCCCACCAGACACAAATTCCTCCTCCACAATATGAACTACAAATATTAATCAAGACAAATAACGAGAAGTTCGCCTGTCTGTTGTGCAGTTATGAGACATAATAAATATGTTTTGCTCGCATCTTAAGCATTATTAATGATGTCGGCAGAGTAATCGTTCTACGCGAGCGATAAATGCGATGCGAAGATATAGTTTGTTGGTGTTGACGTAGAAACTGAGGCCCTCTTGCACAACACATCTATCACTAAATGCATTTCGCGCTAAATATATTTAAAATATTGTTCTATTTCTTTCAATATATAGTGCGAAGATAATAGAGACTGAGGCCCACTTGCACAACACATCACTAAATCCATTTAGTGCTAAATTTATTTAAAACATCGTTCTTTTCCTGTGAATCGTTTGAAGATGAAAGAGACAGAATTATGTTTTAGTGATTTTTTTTGCAATGTAATTTTTATCTTCCAAAAGAGTTAAGCAGATTGGTACCAACATAAAAATAATACCTACTTTCAGGACCTACCTGTGCTAACTTTAGCTAATCAATAAGTTCGTAAGTTTTAAACCATAGTCGCAAGTTCAAAACCTGCCAAGCCAATGTGACTCAAATGTTTGAAATGAAAGTTTCAAGTTAATCTAAGTCAGAAATGACAGAAACATGCAAATAAATCTGAAGGCCAATTCCCTTAATTAAAAATGTTCAAAATCTAGTCGCAATATCATCTCAGCGACAGACAATAAAAATTAATGTAAAAAATATAGGTAGGTAAATAAGAAGTATAACGTTCTGAAAACACAGGAATTGCCTTCGGGACTTATATTTTTTTCGGAATGGCATCTCGCACTAAGAGGTTAGCGTCTGCTTATCCGGACTTGCCTGTGGATGCCTCAATAAATTAGGGCGTCCAGGCAGGGCTTGAAATACTCAAAAACTAACCGACTACACGCTAAGGGCACACCCCGAGATGGTACAGACCTCGGTTTAGGGCGTCGGTAGGAGAGGGCACTTATAATGATCCGAAATCATCGTGATTTGTATTCAATTTTTATGTCATTTCATATAGCTAAACGCCGCCTCGCGCATGTCACTCTCATCTCATAAGACAATAATGGCTTCCACATTAAATTGCTGTCCCGCAACTAGTTCATATTTCTTTTGGAAGCTTTCCAAAACACAAGGGGACAGTTGAATCGCTACGACGAGAAGGACAAATATTACTATATTTCTTTATGACGTTTTTGCAGGTTTTTCACGAAATGGCGGGAACGTCATTTGAATTTAAATATCATTCCGTCCGTCTTTGCTATTCTGTGAACCGTTGGAAGGTGTGTGAATTTTGTTTTTTCTCTTTTTGTCCTTTTTAATTGATTTTGAAATACATGGTTACTTGATTGTTCGATTGACATGCGTTGGTTACGTGAATTATCATACTGCATGAAGGACCCTAGTAGTTTTAAAATCAAAATATTTTATTTCACATAAACCTATATGGGCACTTATGAAACGTCAGAAGCTAAGTGAACGGTTCCAATTGGTCGTCTCCTATGGAGAAGAACCAGCAAGGAACTCCACGGTTACTCTTTTAAAAATTATTAGCTTTTACAATGTTTTCAAATTACAGTAGGTATGGAAGGAGAGAGTTGGCCTGAAACAAGTACCAGGTACTTGATAAAATATAAAAAAGGGTCTACAGATCAAAAGTCTACAAGGCCTTTGCACGTCATTCGCATCAATCAATACAATTAAACGGTCATAAATGCGTGACAGCACGTAACGAATGTCATGCCGCATGATCGTTTATGGTCCGCTATAGGAGGTAGATTTTCGTTAAGTGGAAAGATAAGTATGGCTCAGAAGGTAATACAAAAGAATATAATTTCGATTGTAACATAAAGTAGAAAGCCTCCCACAAACTCAATGTCACCACCACTATCATAGATAAAATCTTTTCAATACCTCTTCTATGTCCAAACAAATACACCCACAAATGACAAGTACCATAGACACGAAGACAAACTTTTCCGCCCATCGCTTGGCGTGACTTTAAACGCTTCTCTACTGTCCACAAAGCTTTTAAATCGGAAGTGATATACGTTTGGTTCATTTTTCTAGCGCTCGAGTAGAGAGAATATGAGTTGGGATCGATTTATTTGGTCAGGCACAGCTAGCATTGTTAGAAAATTCTTTGTTAAGGGCCTTGGGACTTGACGCAATACGGTTGCTTTTAATAGATGAACCGAATTTCAAAGTATAGCCACCGTAAGACTACCATTTACACCAGTCATTAGACTCGTAGGTAGATATGCTTTTGTTTGTTAGGTGAAACCTGAAATCACTTAACTGTCAGTTTTCGCGAATGGCGGGAAAAGGTCGAATGTGAAACGGGCCTGCACGTGAGCCTCAATGTGGTGATAAGCAGTGTAGAGTTTTTTTTCCACATCTTTTTTTTTTAATAACCAACGACATATTCTGTGGCCTATATAAGTTAGTTGACAGTTAGCCACTTTAAAACGAAAATGAAAATGAAATGTTTGATCTGTGCACTGTAACGTTTTTATTGAATAATCCAACCAGCTATGATGAGGAATTACCTGATTATTATTATTTATCTTTTGAAAACCGGATTTTAGTTGTCACATACTTGAATCCCAGTCGCCAAAACTTAGTTGACGGTAATAATTTCCGTGGATTTTTTTTGTTTTTAATTTGAATAACATTTTTTGCAAATAATAAATATTTTTCGAAATAGATTTAATCATTACCAGAACTTTAAGTATATATATACCTTTATTCTTAAAAAATAATGGCTTGTGGGCAAAAAATAATCATAGAAAAAAGAACAAAGCTTGTGTGTGCACATAAAACTCTTTAGAGTTAAATCAGGTATAAACCTAGTTTGGGAGCCACGGTACCCATGTTTAACATACTAGTATGTTGTAAATGTCGCCTGTAAAAATGTCATCAATTTAAAAAAAAAACTTATTTACATATATGTCGCCGAAATCTCTGTACGCGCATAACTTCAAATGACTGCACCAAATTGGATAGTTATTTTTTGTTGTATTTGGTATTGACAGGACAAGATCTATAAGAAAGAAAATTTAAGAAGCTCGAAAAAAAAATTGCACCCGTGCGAAGCTGGGGCAGGCCGCTCGCCCTAGTTTATAAATATAATCAACTTAAATATGGGATCAACAAAATTCTACAAGTAGTAATAAATACCTTTTTAAAGGGGCTAGTTAAGAGCAGCAGAGTTAGAAAATAGTTAACTGGATGATAGAAGATTATTTTTGAAATAATGAAGGCTACCTTATTTAACACAACTTTCACATTTAACCCAATTCTCACAAAGAAACGTGACGCAAGAAGGGCGTCCTTCTTATCCTTCAACAAAACTACGAAATAGACAATCAAACATTCTTTCCTAAACCGTTTTCAGTCAATAAACCAAGGCAATATATTTCAGTACGTACAGTCAGCTAAGGAGATAAGTATTCAGGGTCGTCGAATACAGTTAAAGTTTATTATGAAACCGATTGATGTGTGAACCGATTAAAATGTAATTTAATTAATAGAAAACAAACAGTGCTATCAGCTGACATATGGCAAATAATTTAATTTAATGTACCGTGTCCTGTAATGTCAATTACTTTGCATACCTAGTATTGCATAAAATAAAGTGTTTTCTAACTGAACACAGCTGTGCTGCTGGGGAGTTTGTTGCGCCACTTCTCTTCAGCGAAAGCACTAGGAAGTGGTGAAGGGCGGGCGATTTGGGGGACTCTCTTTTGTAATTTTGACGTTCGAAAAGTGCTGAGCCTATTTTGAATAAATGACTTTTGATTTTGATTTTGAATACTCATCTCCTTTGCTGACTGTATATAGAGAACCGTTTATAGAAAATAAATATGTTTGAATGAGTTCGATCAATGACGCGTCGACGTCTGATGGTTTAAGACGCTATCGTCTTAAACCATCAGACGTCGACGCGTCGATACCGTGCGATAAAATAAAATCGAGCGAATTGTAAACAACAGACGATCGCCGTCGTATTTCTTATTGATTGTCAGTCAGGACCTTTTTGTAGATAAAAATTAAGCACCTTTCATAATCACACACGGTAACACGATAACCCTTGGTAACGCTTTTTGGCTTCTGACTAACCGTAATGACTATAAAAGATCTACGAATGATAGCCGGGATCAACGGCTTAACGTGCTTTTCAAGGCACGGAGGGGCCTCGATATGTAATGTATGGCCACCGGCATAGCAACCGCCGCAAGAGTATCTTCAATCGACCCGAAAATTGTCAAAATAAGCTTAATCAGCCTATAATGTTCCCACTGCTGGGAAACAGCCTCCTCTCTGTGAGAAGGAGTGGGCCATAATCCACCACGTGGGCCCAGTGCGGGTTGGTAGATGTCACATGTTTTCGATTTTTTTTTAGTTCTCCGTTTTGAGAGCAGTGGTGATGAAATTATTTAAACAAAGTAGAGCGCCTATCTGGGTTCGAACCTACTACTCGTAAGTCGCAGCCGTTACCTCTGGGACAACAAGCACCTTTAATCGTCGTCAATGCACATTCGATCATCGATAAACAATCCCGTGATTACAAAATTCTGTAGAAACTTAAAGCTTTAAAATTAGAACTAACAATCTGCCCACAATTACGAAATCCGAAGTTAGAAACTTCCAAACAGTTTGTCTACCCAACTCCTACCATAAAACTAGGAGAAATACGGTCCTGAAACTCAGCGATGTGATTTGAAATTATCACAAATTAATTTTTAAAGCGGTCCGACCCTCATCCTGGTCCTTCGGTCCAGTGATAACAATATTTTTGGCATAGTTGATTTAAAAAGTCAATTTATATTTGTCGGGGAGTCCCCAGGCATGCAACCGGTCCAAGACTGTTTGGTGATAATTTATGGGGAAGATGATAATTTAAGAAGTGGGCTTATTTTGACCTCCCTTTCACAGAAAGAAGGTCCCAGCAGTGGGAACATGATAGGCTGATTAAGCTTATTTTGACAATTTTCGGGTCGATTGAAGATACTCTTGCCGCGGTTGCTATGCCGGTGGCCATACATTACATATCGAGGCCCCTCCGTGCCTTGAAAAACACGTTAAGCCGTTGGTCCCGGCTGTCATTCGTACATCTTTTATAGTCATTACGGTTAGTCAGAAGCCAAAAAGCGTTACCAAGGGTTATCGTGTTACCCACTGGATGATAAAGATCAGATAGGCAGTCGCTTCATGTAAAATACTGGGACTTAGATGCATTTGATTAGACAGGAAGCTGACCCCAACATAGTTGGGAAGAGGTTAGATAGATTGATTGGACTTGGTTTGACAGGATTGATAAGGGTTATCAGAATCAGGGTGGTTCGGAAATTTTCGGAAGTTTGATTCATTGCTGACAACAGGTCTGGTAAAATGTAGGTAACAAAAATAAGAAATCTGATGGTCTTGTCAAATATAGATTCACTGAATTGTAGTAAATATTGTTAATTTCCAAGGCAAAAAAAAATATTTTATACTATTTGCGCCCCGAGTGATTTCACCCGCATAAGTCTCGATCCTGTAGGAATATAAAAGTATGCTATGTTCAAATCCAGATCATGGGTGACCCATGTGTTAAATTTCATCCTAATCCGTTCAGCCGTTTTACCGTGAAAGCGTAAAAACAAACATATTTAAAGACATACAAAAATCCAATCTTTTTTTTTTTATTATAATGTATTATATAGGTATACATTAGTTTAGAAGACAAAATCTAAAATTGGTAGAAAAAGACGTACTGCACAGTTAACTGTTTATGGATTATTTAGAGCCCTGTGGGATGATGAAGAATGATTCCATAAACTTGCAAAATCATTAGATACCCTTACTACCACGAAACAGTGTTTATCAGTTGTTTAGGCTAAACACCTTTTGAACACGACATAATATTATATGGACTTTGACGTAACACTGACATTAGACACAAGTTGAACAAGTGTTTAAGTTTTCATAGACCCTATGTGCCTGTCAAATCACTTCCATTTATGACACAAACCGTAGAACAAAAAGACCAAGTGTAACCCATTTGTAAAAAGACCAAAACAGAAGAACAATCTCTTTCTACTTTATACTTCTACACGATTTATGCTTAACATTTTTTATCCGTATGTTATTGCGGTGTGACTTTAACTGGGATCCCTCATTTTTCTACCGGACTCATATATACTGTTCAGTTTGATAAAAGACTGTAATAAATTACGTGCAATTCCCAACTGACGGAAGCGTGCTTGCTTTTCCATGATTTCGATTCCAGAAAGCCACTGCATTTCATTTTGCAACCAATTAGCACTTTGGCCAATTACCACTCAAAAGATAGCTCCCAAATGCTCAATGGTTCGACAACATTGTTACATATTTCACATATCCAAACTCAAAGCATTTATTTCAATGAAACAAATTACTGGCACTTTTGAATTTTCAAGGAATCAGTTAGTCAGAAAGATAAAGCTAGTAGGTTCCTATTGAGAAGAACCGGCTAGAAACTTCATGGACGCTCTTTAAAATGGTTACAGCATTTATGTTGAAGTGCTACATCATATTTCAGATCGATGTAGAAAGAAATGCATGTTAAAAGCGTGCAAGCATAATCAGCCTATATTGTTCCAACTGCTGGGACAGGCCTCCACCGCTCCTCCACTGTTGGGACCACTCTCTCCTCTCTTCGTGAGGGAGTGGCCTGTGATCTACCACGCGGGCCTATTGCGGGTTGGTAGAGGTCACAGGTCTTCGAATTTTTGGTTCAAGGACACGCCGGTTTCCTCGTGATGTTTTCTTCATCGTTTTGAGAGCAGTCAGTGGTGATGTAATAATTTAACTACACAAAGTAAAGCGCCTGTCTGGGTACAAACTTATAGCCATTTCTCCAAATTGTTTGTAAAAGGTAACATCTGTACGTAATGATCCGATTACAATTTTTATTTCACTGATAGAAAATTACGCTATCCCCTTGTGCCATCGGATGTTTTATGTTAAAACGTGCGGATGAAGTCACAGGCAGAAGCCAGCAGTTCAAATTTCTAGCTAATTTTCTTTTGTTTAAAGCCATACCGTTCAACCATCATAATATTATATTGCAGAGACAAAATTATCTTTCGCATAGATTCTATTAAAGCTACAGCTGAATGACGCTTGCAGTAAACCTCCTTTAATCCAATTTGACGAAGCGCGCCGGAAGAAATAAAATTAAAGTACTAAGAAAGAAATATAGATTTACAAAGTGTAATAATACTTATAGCAAGCCAATTTTTGTGGTAGCTGCGGTCACGAAACGCGGGAGCGAAATAACACGTCACTCAACTTAGTTTTATGAAATCCCATACCTATACCTACTAAATATTCACCATCATACTCGCACATTTTATGCCTGCGACTGTCGCAAATCTTGGATTTTATGCCTGTTATTACTATCTAGGCCCTATACCACAAACTTCACAAGTCTACAATTCTACAGAAATAACAAAAAATTGCGTAACACAGAAACGACAAATATGTATGACTTACAATTACGTAACGTACCACAAGACATGAAGGTTATGCATAAATTCTAGACTTGCCACTACAATTTACATGCCATATTTGTAAGGTTGTTCTGTTACAATTGTGTGCGGCTTCGAGATTTGTGGCACCTACACAATAAACTTGTAAAAATATAAAGTTTGTAAATTTTAATTGTTTAGTTAGTAGTTTATAAGGGCCCAGGTGGCATGTATGTGAAGGCACTGTTGTATTTTCAACAATCGGCGCTGAGGTGAGCGTTGAAAATTCTACAGAGCGCTTTTTTATGAGCACTCAATTAATTCACATAGTGTTACGCTTAACTTTCCTGTACCTTTACGCCACATTGTACGCATCACTAAACGAAATCGATAAATACTTCGCTTGGAAAAATCGGTCCATTAGTTTAGACGCTAGGAAGGCTGGTTTTTAAACCATATTTGGCAAAGATCAACCCTTAAAATCCGAGCCATTAAAAAAGATGGCGATTATTAAAAGCAAATCGTCATCGACCTAAATACGTTTGCCAAAGAAAAAGATACGTGTCCAGAATAAAATTTTATTACCTCATATACGTAGTGTTAAAACTCTGTATCCCTACTAAAGAACGTGTATTACATTTGGCTGGAAGCCATTTCCAAAAAAAAAAACTTCCATTTCGAACATTATTACGAAAACTTGAAGTCACTAAGGCCTTATTAGTATCGATAAAGTAAGCAATTTTGGAATCGACGCTAAGTCCTGTATTCCAGTTTCTGTATAGTGCCAAAATACAGCATTTATATCAGAAAGATATGGTCATATTTAATGATGTGGTAGAGACCATCAAACTGAACAACTTTCTTCATAGGACCTACAAAGTAATCGCGAAAAAATTATGAGCTGTTCAGTTTAGATCGAGTAGGTACTGAAGTTTTTTTATGGGGTTGATCATATTTCCGAGATTATGATATTGGTCCCATGAAGAAAGTTGTATTGTCTAATTGCCCTAAGCCGTACTATATTAAATCATACTACGTATACTTACTACAAAACAAGAAATAACTACAACAATAAAATGACATAAAGAAAGAGAAATCCGCTGTCCTGTCAACGAACAATCTGGCAATGTTGCCACATAATTATGATGACTATCATCGTCATCAGCCTACAGCAGTCCACCGCTGGACATAGATCTCTTCAACTGCACGCCATTTAGCTCGTTTCTCCGTAACTCTCATCCAGCTGCTACCAGCCACCAAGAACCCCCAAGACCATCGCTCCACCTAGCCTGAGGGCGCCCGACCTTCAGTTTTTCTGATTCGCGGGCCCCACTCAAGAACACGTCTACCCCAACAGCCATCGGTTCTACGGCTAATATGGCCGGCCCATTGCCATTTCAGCTTACTTATTCCGTGAGCTATGTCGACCACGTTGGTTCTCTATCAGATCACCTCATTCCGGAATCTATGCCTTACAGAGACTCCAAGCATAGCTCGTTCTATAGTTCACTGAGCGACCTTGAGTTTTTAGACCAGTCGTACTGTGAGCTGATGACCATGCTATCCGTTTTGCCAAAATATCATACCTTGTTTCTATTTTAAACGAAACCAAAAATGACATCAATTCGACACGGGAGCGAGTGCTTAAATGGCAGCGGGCTATTAATGTGGGCTTATGATCCCTCGATATTCAGGATCAAAAAGGATTGGCGCGGAAAATGGAAATAGGCTTCCCTGTAATTACAATCATGAAATTTAAATATCGTCTTTAAATATATCTCAATGAAAATGAAAACGATGAAATTGAAACTTTGAAAATAAAAACACACTAACAGTCGTCACTATAAAGTAGGCAGTTTAAGCTACCCGAAACTGTCTTTTCCCAATCAACTTTGAACCTTATACTTCAACAATAAAGTTGAAAATCTATTAAACTTTGACAGATTGTAGTAGCTTGATGTGCTGGCGTCTGTACCTACCTGTCGTAAACCCAAAACTGTATAATATTATAATCTGTACTGGCCAGAATACTAATTAAAACTATTAAGTGTGGTATTAACTTCGTCCACTTAATATTATATCATAATTTATGAAACTCGGATTTTTTTTATTAATCAAGATAATAATTATTCACATAATATAAGCTAACGTTTAAAATAATAATATGTACATGTATTATGAAACTCGACAATAACAGCTGCAGCTTCCCTTTAGTGAAAGAATTTTTGAAATCGGATCAGTAATTCCGAACATTTCCCCCTTACATACAAACTCAAAGCCTCTTTAACTTTTTTAAATTGTATATTAAGAAAGATTATAGGACATACAAGGTGTAACTGAATAAACGCAAGTCCTGAAAGTAGTTGGTTCATAATTGACTACTGAATCGATTTCAGTAACGTTTAATATAGGATTTTTTGTCAAAAATTATGTATTTTTTCATACTAACCACCGATTGAGCCAAATAAAATTAAATCTGATTTCAAGGCAATAAGACTCAATTTTAAATGCATAAAGCAACGCTATTTTCTTAATTAAAATAGCAAGCTTTAGAAAAATAAGTTTTGGTCATTGTATTATGCTTTTAACTCAATACTCTAATTGGGCTTGCGGTAATTATGTTACACCTTGTATAATTTACCTCAAATATTTACACCACATTCAAAATTTAAAACACCTCCCCGAACCATAAGTGACGTAAAGATGTATAACAAAAAAATATATATCCTTCGTTTCCAAGAACCGAAAAAAACTTGAGCAATTTCCTCTTTTACTTTGAGAATACTAAAAACTTCGTCCGCGGTTCGCTGGAAAAAAGGTAAACCCCACACAATCTATGAAACCGGAATATAGAAGGACATTTTTTATTACATTATGTAAGTACATAAGTATTGTTAGAAAACCTACTCCTTTTGGAAGGTATGTGGGTGGTGGTGAAGGTATGGCCTTTATAACGTTCGAAGAATTTAGGTACAGTTTTTCTCTTCAGTAATAATAAAACGTTCTTATAAGACTTTAATTCAAGGTAACTTTTTACTATTCAGCTACTCCTGAAAAACTTCCTAATTTTCTCGGTAAGCCAGTCAAGTCCAAGCGGCATTTAAAAGGTATTAATTTTTATTGTTTTGGATGTAGAATAAGAAAAAACAACTGCCGTATTCAAGCTCAATTTCGTCCTTCGATCCAAAAAGGACACTTAACAAGCGTTGAACGAATTATAAAAACATGTCAACCAACATTCGGCTGCCAAAAAGAAAAGAAAAAAATATAAATTGCTTTTGTAACTCAAATTTCGTAAAAAAAGCTTTTTAAAATTCAAAAAGGAACATTCACACGATGTCGACGTAATACCGCATTGCGTACGAAGCCACCGTTTGCTTGGAAAACCCGCCAAAATATATTATTCGTTATCTATCCCTCGGGTGCGGTCCATTTACTCTCGTGAACATGAAACACTATTGGTCCGCATACTATTATTATATTTAACACGTGGACCCTGTCTCTGATTCTTGTTATGAACTATTGTAGTGCCTCAGCCTACCGCTGATGTATAATGACGGTAGATGTTCAAGGTAAAATCCTTATTCGGCTTAAAATTATGCGAGGTAATTCACGGGATTTTTATTTAACATATTTTACAAAGATAAGTTTATTTTCATATAATTATGAGGCTTTATTTAGTGGTAAAAGCGTTATAAACCTAAAACACAAACGAGTTTTTGAGTTCAGCGAAATAGTTAATAATTATATAATACTAGGATTAACACCTAGGAGTTAATGCCGAATGTCAGGGGTTGGTAGGTTAATTGAGATAGCAAAGTTAATAGTCTAGATTAATTTGTTCGTAAACCTGAAACTCAATTAGCAGGGGTGCTCAGACACTCCCAAGATAAGGCTTGTTGATCTGACATTGAGAGCAAGAACGTCTAATAATCAAGAATTGAAGGGTATCTGGTTCATTAAGTATGAGATACTCTTTACTAATTGGCTAAAGATCTCGTTTACTAACTGTAATAATATTCTCTAACTGCAGTGCAGTCTGTTTCTCGTCATAAAAAGAACGAGCATTGGTCTGGTTTTCACAAATACTTATTGGCTGTTTCCTAACTATTCAATTCCAGTTGTTAGCCCAACGTCTATAACTTAACAATAATTTCACATAACGTCACATTTAGTAAAGTCCAGATAACGTCACAATAGTAGATCCGGCTGCTTTAGACATTACGACATATCATTAATTGACAGGCAGACTGCACTAAACTAATTAAGAAAAAAACATGAGAAAGATTTGGTCCTTCGAGCCGGATGGTTTTTCGACAAATACTTTATCCTTCACTCTAACGGAGGTAACTTTCCATACGAAGTCACTGGCAAAATCTAGTGTCACATATCCAAAAGAAATATCTCCAACCAGTTCTATCCCGTCGTTAAGGGGTGCTTCACACTTGTTTGAGTCGATATTTGACGATATTTTGTTGAACAACACATTTGTTGAACACCACGACTCGGCAGTATTTGTTGAACAACACCGATCTGAAGCAATTACTACATATGTTCGGCTCGTGTCGATGTGCAAAGTCTGTTTGGCTTCTACCCTAGCTAAACCATGTTCGGGTCGGCTCGGAAAAATTCGGGTTAAGCCGAGCGACTTTTTACTGAACCTTGTTTATGACCTTGTCTCTTGAATTTTTTTTTGTTTTGTTTAGATACCTATACCCATCACGTCTGTGAAGTTAACACTTAAAACTGATTTTCATACAGTGATTATAACTAGATAACTACTCTACAATAGTCAATGATGCCAAAAACGTCAGCAATGATTTTTTTTTTTGTTGTTTTAACTTGTTTAGATAGCGATACCCAACACATCTGAGGAGATTTGCTAACAATTTTAATTTGACTTTGTATAACAATATTCGACTATGCCACCGGCTATGCCGAATCATACCGACCCGAGACCCAAACAACTGTGTAGCACCCCTAACGATACTAAATCCACGAATCAATCACTCCATTCTCATACAAACGCAAAACATTTGACTCTTATTATGGCTCTAAATCATTTTCTAGCAGTGGTGTTCAGTGATAGATTGAGACGGCTGCATACGTCAATTGGTACCAATCTGTCATTCGATGCAATGGATGCGGGGATGCAGAAGGGGATAAAGCTTGGACGGTTGATCGATTGAAGTGCATAGAGCAGTTTTATGGGTTTATAGTGAGGTTAGCGGATGAAAAATGAGAAACTTTGGAATAAAATTACAATTCATGAAAGCAAACTAGCCACGAAATCACATATTTTTAAGGCTTCTTCTTCTTTCGTATCGCTCTAACTATGTGAAAATGCCCAAGACATTAAGTCCTCCTTTGTACAGTTTTTACTTGTGCATAAAGTTTTAATTAATAAATCTATATATATAAAAAGAGAAGTCCTGACTGACTGACTGACTGACTGACTGACTGACTGACTGACTGACTCATCAACGCCCAGCCTAAACCCTTGGACCTAGAAAGCTGAAATTTTGCACAGAGGTTTTCTTTATAATGTAGACGAGGAATAAGGAAGAAATTTTCGAAATTCAACGAAAGTTAAAAAAAAAGGAGTTAAATAGGGGATGAAAGTTTGTATGAAAACTCTTATTCCTTGGGTTAATAAACTTGAAACTTGGCACGAATACTTATCTAAGTAAATTATGAAAATTGGTCTTTTTTGTTTTTCTAAACTACCTTCTAAAGGGGGATGGGGGGGTGTCAAAATTTGTATGGATGAATTTTAATGCATGGTCCGATTAACTCAAAACTCAGTATTTATACTTAATACCAAAAATAAAGAATAACGTGTATCAGGGTTTTTCGAAAATTTACCCCTAACGGGGAGAAAAGGGGTAGTTAATTTTACAGGGCAAATTTTACTGCCTGGCTTAATTAACTCAAAAATTGGTATAAATAATCTGTGAGTCAAGTAATGAACACATTCCAAACGATTTTTCAAAATTCCACCCCTGTGGGGGTGAAAAGTGGGGATACAGCTTAAATGAAAAATCTTATTCCTTGGGTTCATAAACTTGAAACTTGGCACGAATACTTATCTAAGTAAATTATAAAGTTTGGCATTTGTTGTTTTTCTAAACTACCCCCTAACAGGGGATTGGGTGGTGTCAAAATTTGTGTGGAAGAATTTTAACGCGCGGTCCGATTAACTCAAAACCCAGTATTTATACTTAATACCAAAAATAAAGAATTACGTGTATCAGGGTTTTTCGAAAATCTACCCCTAACGGGGAGAAAAGGGGTAGTTAATTTTACAGGGCAAATTTTACTGCCTGGCTTAATTAACTCGAAAATTGGTATAAATAATCTGTGAGTCAAGTAATGAACACATTCTAAACAATTTTTCAAAATTCCACCCCTGTGGGGGTGAAAAGTGGGGATACAGCTTATATGAAAAATCTTATTCATTTGGTTAATATACTTGAAACTTGGCATGAATACTTATCTAAGTAAATTATAAATTTTGGCATTTTTTGCTTTTCTAAACTACCCCCTAAAGGGCGAATAGGGGGTGTCAACATTTGTATGGAAGAATCGATTAAGTCGAAACTCAGTATTTATACTTAAGACCAAAAGTAAAGAATAACATGTATCAGGGTTTTGCGAAAATCTACCTCTGACGGGGTGATAAGGATTAGTTAATTTTCCATTTTACTGCGTGGCTTGATTAACTCGAAAATTGTTGGACATAATCTTTGAGTCAAGTTATGAACACATCCCAAACATTTTTCAAAATTCCTCCTATGTGGGGTGAAAAGTGGAGAAAAACTTTATACGAAAAATCTTATTCATTTGGTTAATAAATTTGAAACAGTAAAAAAGTGGTAATTCGATTGTTAAGGCCGGTATTATAGTGCGTAGCTTGATTTACTCCAAAAAAATGGTATGAATAAATTTAAGCTTCAAACTTGGCACAAATACTTATCTAAGTAAATTATAGTTTGCCATTTTATGTTTTTCTGCTCTAAAGGGAGATTGAGGGTGTCAGTTTGTATGGAAGAATTTTATCGCGCGGTCCAATAATATAAACTCGGAACTCAGTATGTATACTTAAGACCAAAATAAATAAAAAAGTGTGACTGTGTTTTTCGAAAATCTAACCCTAACGGGGTGAATGGGGGTAGTCCATATCACAGAAGAGTATTTTATTGCGTGGCTTGATTCAATGGGAAATTGGTATAAATAATCTTTGAGTCAAGATATGGAAACGTCCCAAACATGTTTTCAATATTTCGCCCCTATGGGGATGAAAACTGTGAAGGTGAAAAGGTGGTCTTATTCCTTTGGTTAATAAACTTGAAACTTTTCAACATTTGCCTCAGTAAATAATAAAGATTGTCACTTTTAGGGGTTTACTACTTACTTACTTAAAATAAAAAAGTATGAGCTTTAGGGTTTTACTTATTCGACTCTTACCGTGGTGGAAAAGGGTAATAAAGTTTAAGGAGTAGAAACTCCAACTTCCATTAACACGAAAATGGGTATAAATAATCTTTATATCATAAAAATGGAAACGTACCAAATGCAAAAACAAGCCCTGTCGTGATGAAAAGGGAGGATAGTATATTTGAAACATCTTAGGTAGTTTAACTAAAATATTGGCCCGAATACTTATTTCTTTATATAAAGTAAGTATAAAGATCGTAATCAATAATTTTCGAAATACCTTTCAGGGGGAGGTGGAGAGGGTGTTAAATTTATTTGAGGAAAGTACGAAACCCACGCGGACGAAGTCGCGGGCAAAAGCTAGTAAATAAATAAAATAGCTCATACAGTAATATGCCAGTAAGCTAGAAGTCTCTCGGACGGTTATTCTAATCAACCCATTTGCTAAGCGCTTAGTTCCTTGCCCGTTCTTCTCCATAGGTACCTACTATGCTTTGGGCAACTATAACTTCATCATTCTGACCGGTACCAACTATTAAGTTAGTAGTAGATGATAACTATAGATATAGATGTGTGACCTGCGTGTCATGCGCGTACGCTTCTAAGATCAGTGTGATTAATTAGCTTGTTACCGAAGGCCGTTTCTTATTTAACACCAACCTTTGACAATTCAAAGCTCCTGTAATTGGTTGATTTGAATAAAATTCTTCTTTTATATGTGAGTTTGATGCAACATGTAATCATGTAATTTAACATTGTATTTGACTACGGATCAAATTGGACAAAAATAAAACCTGATTTTTGACACAGTTTCTGAAGTCAGTGATTTCAATTTGGTTTGAACCGAAACTGAATTTTAACCCAATTAACTTAGTAATTGGGTTACGGAAGTCAATGTACCGAAAGCTACAACTTTAGCCTTTATGAAAATAACATACAAGTGAAATAGTGACCTCGATGCAAGCGAGGAACTTCATCATTCCACATCATATGATGAAAAACCTCTGGAAACGACTTCAAATTCTCAGATTAAAAGTATCCTAAGACATTGATGATTCAGGACGTGCTCTATTATGTCGAGTCCTGACCGTTGACTTTGAAATATGGGTAATTTTTATAAAAATGTGATTTTTATCCTAATCGACATTTAAAAGTATAATCATCGTTTATGATAAAAATCGCATTTGCGTAAAAATATCGCTTACGCTAAATTGACGGTCAGGGTTCGATGAGTTCCACTTACGCTCAATCAGTTCAACGCGATTTGCGTGTGAATATTTGAATACGAAACAAACACTCATAGTTAAATATTGATAGAACAAGAAATCTTATGGCAGTTTCTCCGTGCAAAAACCTTACCCAACTGCATCTCGTTAAACTGGAAGCTATTCCGAGCACAGATAGGAAAAGGCGAGCCGGATCGACGTGTGAATAATGATCACCCATCCAAAGACGTGACCACATCAGTGAGGCTAACCCGCTCAGTTCGATCGAGCCATGTGATAGCGCACGAAGCTTTTTAATGAATATTTTCAGGCAATCAATCACGACTGCTCTTTTCATATATAAAATGGTGGAACCGAAAAGTGGAGCCAAAATTTGGTGTACGTAGTGTTGTTTATGTATGAAGCATAAAGTGACTTTTGCTTCCGTATTTTTTTATTAATAAAAAGTAACTGCACCTGCTGTGTGGTATTGTGTTTTTACATTAGGAATTTCTTAGTAACAACCCGGAGTTTGGAAGTTGACAGTGTGATACCCCCGTGGCTGGGAAAGTAGGTCAAGCCGTCGGTCCTGTGCCTGATCTCAGTCCGGTCGTGTCAGATTGCCGTCCTATTGGACTATGAGAGTGAGGGATGAGAGAGTGCACGTGTCTGCCCATAAACTTATACACTATAATATCTGCCGCGCCGAAGGCTAGTTCTCCGTTGAGATTGGCCGCAAAAAGGTAATATTTCAGAGTTCACTCTTAATATTTAAGATTTCATTTTTAAAGTAATTTATACGCTGTTGTGGTTTAAAAACGGTACAGTTTAACCGAAAATTTTATATCCTCGTTAATTAATGCTCGCTTATCAAAATTAAATTACACTTTTATAATTTGAGTAACATTAAACTTTATTCAACGTCTATAATTAAGATTACCCATAAATACAAATTTTAGCTACAGCCAAAAATGTTCTTAAAGGCCACTAAAATTCACAAAAAGGAGCACTTTTATTATAATTTAATTTTACATAAAACTTTTCCTGTAACCTTTATAATTAAGATTCCACAGAAAAAGACAATCTTTCTCTCCAATCAAAAACGGTCCGAAGGACCAATAAGTCCACCCTAAATAAAAGGCAACAATCGTCCCCTAAAACCTACTCAATACCAGCGGTGTCCCTTTAGATAATTACGAACATTTGTCACCGAATTGTTCTAATAAGTTGTCCTAAGCTAACAAACTGGGTACACAAGGACAGTCATGCCGTAAATTTCAGCACAATTAAGTCCTGTCCCCTTTGTTTTTGATTAAGTATCTGCGCGGGATGGTGTACCAGGCCGGGCTTATCCGATAAAACCGTGCTGACAGCAGTGCTTCAGTGCTTGGGCTGTTAGTTTGATTCAGGACTGTTGAAGGTGGTCCTTTTTTTTGTCCTTTGATACAGACGATGGCATTCATGAAGAATGTTAAGTGAAATGTGTCACCTTTCATCAGATGCCCGAAAAACAGCTATATAGCTGACACGTATTTTTCCGTGGAATTTCCTTCCTACTTATTTTATAAGTAGGACAGTGAGTCTATCTTTCATACGCCCGGTTTCTGGAACGGAAATTATCGACACGCCAAAATTAAGCGCAAGTCATTGAGGGTTGATAATTCATTCAACCAACCAGCTGGTTACGCGTGCTTGACTATTTTTAGCTTATTTTTGTGTTGATGTTCGTTCTAAGGGCCCGTGGCTAAATAATAACAGCCGCACAGGTCGATCAATCAGGTTAAGCTACGCTTGCCGCGGTTGGTCTGTGGATGGGTGTCCATCTTTACATACCGACACATCTCCGTGCCTCGGAAAGTACGTTAAGCCGTTGGCCCAGCTGTCATTCGTGGATCTTTGACAGTCGTTACGGGTAGTCAGAAGCCCCAAAGTCTGACAACCGGTCTTACCGAGGGGTAATCGTATTACCCAGTAAGTGGGTTGTGGAGGTCAGATAGGCAGTCGCTCCATGTAAAACACTGGTATTTAGCTGCATCCGGTTGACTGGAAGCCGACCCCAAAATACACACATCAAAAGTGTCTAGGGATCAAGCATTTTTATGCGGATTTCTTGAGATTGAGATGTGGCTTTGTAATAAATTTATGATTTTATAAATTTATATGGATCCTTTTTGGTGCATTTCATAATTTGAATCAGGAACTGTGAATCAAATTCGAGTAAAAGATGAAAATCAGCGGTCAATATTTTCCCTATAAAAACATACAACGCATTGAAGACATTATTAGTGCTACTGTTTCCCTACTACTGATTAAAACCAACGTTATTATGGAGCGGCGACGTCATTTAAGCAGGGAAGAAATGCTCAGAGCCGTGGGAATGATAGAAGCTGGTTCCCGGCAACGTACTGTGGCTTTAGCTCTGAATACAAGTCAGAGTGTTATCAGTCGACTTTGGACACGTTACCGAAGCACTGGTACCGTGGCTGAGCGCCATGGAGGACGGTATCGCTGCACCACACGGAGACAAGACCGATACATTCAAATCTTAACTCGAAGAGCTCCAACAATAACCGCCATGATGTTAGCCGTGAGGCTTCATCACTCTTCAGGGAACTTAATTAGCGACCAAACAGTCAGAAGCCGCTTGCATGAAGTGAACCTTCATTCCCGAAGACCGCTACGGGTACCACCTATAGCAATGCACAATCGTAGGATTCGATATCAATGGGCTCTTGAACACAGAAATTGGGCAGAAGAACAATGGCGTTTCGTGTGCTTTTCTGATGAGTCTCGTTTTGGTATGAGACCGGATACAAGACGTATACGACACTGGAGAACCCCTGGACGCCAACAGCGATTAAAATCCTGCCAGGAAGTCCATCCTTATAGTGGTGGAACCATCATGGTATGGGCGGGTATTTGGATCGGCGGAAGAACTGAGTTGATTTGGATCAGAGGCAACCTCAACGCTCAAATTTATGCTGAGACGATTGTATCAGACGTCATCGTTCCTCTACAAGTGCAAATCGGTCCCTTATTTCAGTTAATGCATGATAATGCACGACCGCACACCGCAAGAGTTGTAAGACAGACTCTCGCCGCAGCTAACATCAATGTCCTGCCCTGGCCTGCTCAGTCGCCAGACTTGAACCCGATTGAGCATGCATGGGATATGCTACAGAGAAGAGCTCTGCCGAATATGGAGGGTATCCAGTCGCAAGAAGACCTTTTTTTGTTATTGCAACGAACATGGGCGGCCATTCCACAGCGTGATTTGGATGAACTCATTTTGAGTATGCCAAACCGATGTTCTTGTGTTGTTAGTGTTCGCGGTAGAAACACGGATTATTAATTGTTTAAGTTACCCAATAAAATTTTAGAGAAAACTGTTATTTCAGTCTTTTTTTCGAACTTTTGTGTTAGTGGTTCAAATGTCAAAAATCCCTTTATTAGGAAAATGGCAAATTTCTTTATTAATGCAAAGGTGACTTGGTTTATCGTTACTGTGACAAACGAAAACACTTTATTTGATGAATCCTTAAAGAAAATTTTAATTAATATCAATCAGGAGAAAAGTTATTGCAAAAATATATGTTGATCCCTAGACACTTTTGATGTGTGTAGTTGGGAAAAGGCTAGGCAGATGATGATAATGATGTTCGTTCTAGAAACCGGGCGTTCCTGTAATACATGGTGCAACTTCGACGCGCAAACTGTAACCATAAATTCAGCACATGATTGTAGACCCGTTTTTTTGTGGATGGGAAATCATCAAATGACCCCTCCCGCTCAGGGCGGAGCAGGAGGGAGTGTCAGACTCTTACTGACTAAAACCCACCCGTGTTCCTTCCTTAGCCCTTTATGTTTCGGGGCAGCGGTTACCCTTTCGGACAATCCCGCTGCCCATTCTAGACCTCTAGCGTAGAAATTTTTGGTCGGTTATCAAAAAAAATCTGCTGTTTCATGGAAAAGTGCAATACCTAAGTGGTCAAAATGTATGAAATAGCATTTTCTTTAATAACCTCAAACCACGTATTTGTTTTTTTATGAAAGTGATAGGTTTTAAAAACGCATTCTCTCGTCGGGTGCACTGTACGAGTAATACCGGCAGTCTTATTGTTTGATACGTTTTCGCGTCCCTAAGTCATACTATTATTATTATACTTCCTAGGTACTAATTTTTTCAGGGGTAAAATGGCTTCTTTTATGCACTAGTTGCACAATTTCCTATTACTTGCAGAAAATAAAATATAGCTTAAACAGCTGCCGCAGCCAGTATAATTGAAGAATCTTTGTTAGTCCTAATGATCAATTAATTGGAGATCGACATTGTTTATCTACCAAGCTATAACTAATCAATGATTCCTGCAGCCTCAATCTTCGGACCATAAGACCACTGAAATGATTGTTCCAATTAACTCCACGATTTCTCATTCCCTTTATTGATTGAGGCGATTTACGTGAGATAGCAAACAGCTGTTTTTCTTTTATTTCTTCGGTGAGAAATTTTCTCGGTCCATATGATTTTTATAATGACTCGTCTACTATGTTATAAGCATGAATGCTAAAAGATGGACGGTTGGTACCTTCGCCAAAGCTCTTTTCAGGTCTTCAAACTAGAGCTCAAGATTTGTTTTTAGTGAAAATCTTAGATTTATCTTTAGGATGTAGGTATGGCTACCAATACCTACAAGATGTGGTTGGAAATATCCACGTAAATGTTTGTATTTTAATTCCCAAGAGAGGAAAGGAGTGTGTTTATGTTTGTAACTAACATTTTTTTATTGTGTTTTTTTATGGATCACGGATTTTTTATGGATTTAGTCTGCAATATAGTTTTTTTTTTTAAGTGACACTATTTAATCTGTCAAAGAAATTATTTGCTAAGCAAATTTAAACCCTACAACAGTTTGCCGTATTAAAGTCATTTCATACAGCTGTAAAAGAATGACGGTTGTGATTTTAATAGACAAAAAAAAATATCAAATTTAAATTGGTAGGTACTGTATTTGCTTAACAATTTCATTAATATCCCTAAATTTACAATAATTTACAGTTTTTAAATTTTTTATGTTTTAACGTTTAAGGAATTGTTGTTTCGTGCAGCAAAACTTGAATACTGTAAGTATAATACTAAGCTTTTTTACTCGTAATAACTATTTTAAAAAAACATTTTCATTATAATGCTAAATACAGGACTTCTCACATAATAATAAATAAAATTGTCGTATCACAATGATTTTTAAAAGAATTCGTAGTCTCAGATAGTTGTTTTAAGAACAAAGGAAAATATCAGCTCTTTCATATATAAAACTAGGTGGCCCGGCGAACTTCGTTCCGCCTCAGAATCTATAAATGTTGTGTTAACAAAAATTCTCAACGAACGAAAAATTACATAATCGAAATCAGTCAATCCGTTCTCGAGATAGATAGTGGCTGAGATCTTCACAATTATTTTTTTTCGTAAATGTTTCCCATGTTGTAATAGTTATTCTGCTATTCGAGGTGGAGACAAATCCAATATATCGAAGATCATTAAAATCGTTGCACCCGGTCTTGAGTTATAAATGGCGTAAATAACACGACTTTGTTTTATATAAATAGATTATGCTCTGTATTTTTTACTCATAACTCGCTCCAGAAGGCTACTACCAAATCTACTCTGAAGTAACAGTCATTCACAATATCCGTCCTCAAGTTGTCAACAGATTCATCCCTCATTTTTCTTCCCCTTAGATCTAAGATAAACCGAGGCACATACAATACCATATTTTTTCGACAGATCCATAGCACAAACAAAATATATAGGTACAGAAGGTCAGTTCCACACAAGAAACGAAAACGCACGTAAGTACACATAGACACGCTTCACGTACAGCGATTGCAAGCACACTCGCGAGTCGCGACGGGCATTTGTTTGAGATCGCCGTACTTACGTCTATTAGTGAGTGCGCCTATTTTTGCTCATTGTATGGAGCTGGCCTTATGGCTAAGTCATAACCGGGAGCTTATGGCTAACAGAGGCACAGGTCGATGATCAGGTTAAGCGAGGCTTGCCGCGGTTGGTGTATATCTCGGAAAGCGCGTTAAGCCGTTGGTGCCGGCTGTCATTCATGAAATTTGAAATTAAATTAAAGGACTTGTTTTTTAATGGGTTCAGTAAAAATCCCACTAATGTTTAATGGTTATTAGCTGCTAAAAAGTACTGAACTTATGAAACTTAAAAGGAAAAAAATCTATATAACTACGTTTTTGAGAAAAAAAAATATTAACCGAATTAACTGAATCAGTTGTTTCCTGTTGTCCATTGCTCAGTTTACGTTGTATAAAAAAATTGATACGTCATTTTTATGAATGAAACGTCAACGTCAAACAAAAAATGTCATGAAAAATGTAAACACGAAGTCACGAAATCATTCACGAAATACAATATTATATTAATCTTTCATCGGTAAACGGAGTGGAGTATATCGTATCGTAATATTGAAAACAAAAAAAAACCCACTTGAGGGTCATCCGAAGGTTTTAGTGGATGCCTAGTCAAACACTCTGATCGTAAGTTTTGACCAAGAACTAAAACCAAAGACGACTTATATAACAAGAAACATTACGTCTTATGTACGGTCGAACAAGCTAGTCGGTATAACAGGCAGAAAACTTACAACTACTTTTAAAAAATGTTATGAGTGTGCCGAGTCAAGTCTTTTAAACCCAACAGCAAAGCTGCCAACCCTTAAAAACTTATTACGCACACTAAAACTAAATTATGATTATTGAAAGTGTAGTGGAAAGATGAATATTTTTGCCTGTATACCAAATAGAAAATAAAAGTAGATTCTCTTTCAGCAAGCAAAGTGAAAGTGAGGTTATATTCTGTCTGTCATATCCAGTGTGGCCAAAGCAGAAAATGGCTCAAAAATGGCCGAAAGCTCTGATATAATGTTGCTGTATTTTATTTAATTATTCATTTTGAATTTTGTCAAAAACGTAGTCCTCAAAAAGCTTTTTCATTCGTTTTTTATGCTTTTTAACATTTTATGTTTTATATGAATTCCAATCATTGCTGGGATTTTTTGGGAACCCACCCTCCATAGAAAAAAATAACAAGTCCTTTATTTGCATGGATCTTTGACAATCGTTACGGGTCGTCAGAAGCCCGAAAGTCTGACAACCATTCTCACCAAAGGGCAGTCGCCCCATATAAAATACAGGTCCTTCCGGTTAGATTTAAAGCCGACCCGAACATAGTTGGGAAAAGTCTAGGCAGATGATGATGTATGGAGCGGGCCTTCTATAACCATCTATTTTGTGTCATAGCATAATCAACTCACTGAACGCCCCAATTACACGTCCCTCTGTTTGATTGTTACAATTTGTTAGGTATAATAAACAATTGCGTTATTCTATTGTTTTCTTTCATTTTCACGTAACGTTTTGGTATTGCTTTGTTATTATTATATACGGTTGCGGGTAAATATATGTAAGTTTGATGAAACAAAAGATGGGTAGCTGGAATGATGCCTTTTTGTTTTGCTTTGTGAAATCAACATTGGAACGCCGCTGTGTGAATTTTAGGAGTGGAACTCTGAGGCCCTTTGTACACGTCACGATATTTTTACCGTACGGCGTATAAACCGCGTCGTAGAAAAAAAACGTGTTTGTCAAAAAACTTCCATGGTTATCTATACAACATTGAAGACCGTGCCTACACACGGCGAATAAACCGTAGTTTTTCACGGCAAGAAAAACGTGTGTGTAGAAAGGGCCTTAGTCGGACGGCCTAGACAAGCGGCAATCGCTCTCAAAGATTTTTTTTTTCTACAACGTCTTTCAAAAGGATTGACATAAGCTTTTCAGTAGCTTATGCCAATCCAACACATTTTTGATTTTTCTATCGTCGATTATCTATACTAATATTATAAAGAGGAAAGATTTGTATGTATGTTTATAACGAATTGGCTCAAAAAGTACTAGACCGATTTTAAAAATTCTTTCACCATTTGAATGCTACATTATCACTGATTAATATAGGCTTTTTAATTGCAAGAAAAAATAAAATGTTTAAAAAATAAATGTCCACCCGTACGAAGCCGGGACAGGCCGCTAGTTGCTTATAGAATGTCAGTTCATCTAGAAAGCCTTCTAGGATTGAGTGAATATAATATTTCTAGGCAAGCTTGTTCCATTGTCAATCGCATCATCACTTGCATGCAGCTCTTAGCTGACACGGGTCGATCGAAGGATGGGTGACCATCCATTACAAAGCAAAACCCCTCAGTGCCTCGAAAAGCACGTTAAGTCGTTGGTCCCAGCTGTCATTTGTGGATCATTTTACAGTCGTTATGGGAAGCCCAAAAGTTTCACCAGTCTTATCAACGCGTATCGTGTTACCCAGTAACTGCTCTGTGAAGATCAGACAAGCAGTCGCTTCATGTTAGATACACATCCGGTAATACTGGAAGCTGACCTCAAAATAGTTGGGAAGAGGTTTAGTGGATAGATCATCGCATGCATGACCATCAGCTGAGATAGTATTCAAACACAAGCCCATCAAATAAAAATAACCTGTACCCTAACTGCGTAAAATACTATCAATATTATAATTTAAATAATTTTGAAGGAAACTGCTAATCCATTGCTTCGTATGTTCTAAAATATTGTCTACTCAACGTCAATAACGCAATGAATGTTGTTGAACTGTCAAAATGAAACTCATTCCTACTATTAGACAGATAGATAGATAGACAAAACGTTTATTCAGTGCAACAAAAGACACAATACAGGTACTTAAAAAATAAACATCAAAGAAGGTGAAAGAAAAAAAAAAACATAGATTAAAAAGATAAATTGACCCATAGACACCTCAACATCTATTACGGTCTCGATCACTACTGGGCGGTGTGTGTCTCATGGTTGCACCAAATGGGAGTCCAGCTCAGCATATGCCAGGTACAATACCTGACGCTGGTATTCTGCTGCATCCCGTTAGTGACACACGGATGTCGAGAAGACACATCTGAGTTCCAACAAAATGGTACATACATAGTGCGGCGCGTCATATTATAAAGGTGGTAAGTACCCACATCTTAATTGACTTGCTTTTAAAACTGACAGAAATAAAAATTTTAAAATTTTAAACTTAATAAATACTTGTGTAGTGTCTACTGTTAGCGTGTTACGCAATTACCCCGCAGACTATATAAGACGTCCCAGTGGTACAATTTTAGAACTATAGTGTGGTACAGACGCCAGCACATCAAGCTGGCGCTGTCAAATTTTGCCAATCAACTTTGAACTTTATGCTTTAGCAATAAACATGAAAATATATTAAAGAAATTTGACAGTTTTTAGTAGCTTGATGTGCTGGCACAGATTACTGAATAGTTACTACGTAACAGATACTTCACTCAGTAGAAAATTTCCAATACCTATTACGATAATTGCCTACTCCCTCGCGTCAACAACCACTGTATGCTAAAATGCGCCTAAATGCTCAAGCGTACAGCAGTGATTGCTTCGCACCGCGCGATTCCACAGTAATCGCAGGGCTGCCTCTTCGATAAAATTAAATTAACATAACTTTTTATCTATGTTATTGAGAACTGTGAATATGTTCTGACTTTTATGTGGCAGTTAAAAATTTTATCATTTATAAAATATTTTTTCCTTTACTTCTTAAATATTTTTTCCTTTACTATCATTTATAAAATATTTTTTCCTTAACCTTTCTTCATTGACAGGTAAATGGAAAAATGTTAGGTGTTTATCCCTTCTTTTGCTTGATTTACACCCATCTACAGCACATAAGGCACCACACGGCATCGTAATACGCGTACGAACGAACAGCACTATTAAAATTGAACGGCGTGCGCGCGCTTCTCTTGCGAAAACCGCACTGAATTTGATCCGCCGGCGGACCGAGACCGCTCGGCTGGGCGGTAGGCACTTATAGCTCGCAAGTACATGGAGTGACGGAGGCCTGGTGCTGGTGTCTATACTATAGTCCTACACAGGGTGACTGAGACATCGACGCGCAAACTGTTAACCGAAACACAGGCATTACCTAGTTCGGTTACAAAAGCTAAATCCATTTATTTGTATATAACTACTGCTAAACCGTTTTTATAACATAGAACTAAGTTTTTTATTATTAATATAAATAATAAAAAAATAATAAATTTATTATTATTATTATATTATTATTATTATGAATGCAGTACTTACATAATTGTATTGTAAATAAAAACCCTAAAATAGAAATATTCCGATGGTCATCAAAAAAAAAATTGCTATTTCACAGAAAAGTGCAATAGGTACCTCGGTTATCAAAAAAAAAAATCTGCCGTTCCGTAATATCTGCGCGGTCAAAACATATGGACTGCAATTTTTTTTTTTTATAACCGACGAAAATTTTCTACCTAGGAGACCGCGACGGTATAAATCTACAACCGCAATGCAGAAATTATATAGGTACGGGGTTGTATATAATTTCTGCTTTGCAGTAGCAGAACAATTATTGCGTTGCGGTCACGCACCACATGGCAGTGTATCCTGTTTACACGCAGAACTTCTGTCATTACTACAACTTATTATGAAACTATTCAAGCATGTTTAGCCGGGATAACCCCCGTGGCAACTGTTTGGATGAAAACTGAGTTGCATAATAAAAGGCGTTATTGAAATAACTGAAAACTCGCGAGTAAAAATCATTTGCGCCATATATAATAATGTTCGCATGAGTCGGCAAAATGTGGTGAACGGTTGAATTTTTTCGCTATTTCTGGGTTGGTCTTATCGTAAAAGTTATTCATAATAATAGTAAAATGTCCCCCTTAGACGATTTCAGTTATTTAGTATGTATTTAGTTACTCAATTGGATCCCTATATGTGTTGAATTTTCGAACTGGCGTACAACTCGCAATTTTTTTCAATATAGTGTGTGTCGAAACTACGTCATTCAAATCTTCATACCACTCCCGCTAAGAACGGTCTACTTGTGGTTGTTATCCGTAGTAGTTCTAAGACCGTCTTCATCCAACCGTGGTCCTAAAACCCTCTTAGCTCAACCAAAGTGAAGGGTAGGTAGATAGTAGAAAAGGATTAGGATTAGGATTAGGATTAGGATTTCTACGCAAAAGAAGTACGTATATACCAAATTAACACTTAGACAGTTTAAATGTCCTATGTGCTAAGAACAGCCTACTTGTGGTTATTGTCGGTATTAGTCCTAAAAGCGTCTCCGCCCAACCAGTGAAGGGTAGGTGGATACCCATTAGGATTTCAACGCAAAAGTAGGCATATACCAAAGTACCAGTATAAATTCAGAAACTCTTTCGTAAAAGCACTGAACCAATCGTTCCGTCCTTGTTAATGACCTCTTGGCAAGCCTAAAACAAACAACCGTCCGACAAAAAAAAAATAACAAGACAATTCCATTTATTCTCCCAAAATAACCGCCTACCCAATGCTATCAAAACATGCCACAATTTTGTCGCATCTCGCATTTGTCACGACTCCCGACTAAGCACACTTAACAAACAATATTAGTATTCCTCTCGAGTACGCTGTTTATCAAACAAAATTGCAAGATGTACAGAAATGTTATTGAGGATCAAGCGAGGGCAGTCATTTGTTCTAAACAATATACTGTGTGATTAATGTGAACTTCTACTTGGAGTATTAATAGAGCAATAGAGCGCTTGGAAACTGTTATGGGAAAAGATGGAGTTAATATTGTGTGAGATATTTTGATGCCACTTGCTTTGACAACTGTGTCATCATCTACCCAGCCTTTTCCCAACTATGTCGACAGGAAGCCGAACCGGATGCAGCTGAAAACCAGTATTTTATATGGAGCGACAGCAAGCACTTATTGGGTAATATTACTTAATTAATAGCCATGTTCTTGGTGCAGTCTCATTTCTGAAGATAACACCAGGCTGCTTTTCCGCGAAGGGTTAAGCAGAGCTGTACCCACAGTAAACACACATTTCACCAGTTCTGTTTTCATCTACATATACTAATAATATTAATCTTCTAATAATAGTAATCTTCGAAACTACTGATTCGATTCCGAAAATGCTTTCACTAATGGGAAGCTGATATAAGATATTGCCGATGTCAAAGGATATATTAAAACCAGAAAGGCCATCATTCAAGTGTCGAACATTTTTATACCCAAAAAAGTAAGTGCCGGCCAAAAAAAAATACTGTTTTCTTATAGGAAATAACATCTTGAACATTTTTGACTATTACAACAAAGTCTACAATTAACCACCTGGCTGCTTTTTGAGATTGTAAATGCCAAATAACATATTTTTACCATTTTAAAAATACCAACTTCTAATTGAACATAACATCCCGAACATTATTTTAACTACATATTACGATATAGATCTACAATTAACCCCCTGGCTGTTATTTGGGTTTGAAAGTACCAAAAATCATACTTTTGCCAACAAAATATTTTAACAGTAATTATACTGACTATTTTAATGTGCGCTATTTATTTCATTCATACCCCAACTTTCAGATTGGAGACACAATCTGGTTCATACATACCTAACTATTGTTCACTGATTACAGAACTGGTTGGCAAGATGTTTGGGTACAGTTTTTGTCCCGATTGAGAAGATAGAAGATATTCATCTTGCTACCCAAGACGATTTTGCTTTGAATGGAATATGCATTCGATTTGAATTTAGAATTTAAAGCGATTGTAGCTTTTCTGTATTATGGAGGGTTACCATGAATTTTGTTAAATATATTTTATCTGTAATCGGTGCACTCTGTTCAAAATCTTATTAGAAAGCATCTTGCTTTGATATTATGAAATTATTTAATGAACGCGTCTGCACAATCCTACTAATCCTACTTCCTAATATCCTACTTCCTACTAATCCTATCCTACTAATATTATAAATGCGAAAGTTTGTGAGGATGGATGGATGTTTGTTACTCTTTCACGCAAAAACTACTGAACGGATTTTGATGAAACTGTACAGTAATATAGCTTATACATCAGAATAACACATAGGACACTTTTTATCCCGACGTTCCCACGGGATCGAAACTTACGCGGGTGAAACCGCGGGGCGCAGCTAGTCAGCCTATAATGTAAACACTGCTGAGAGTGAGAAACAGGCCTCCTCTCTTCGAGAGGGAGTGGGCTATAATCTACCACGCAGGCCCAGTGCGGGTTGGTAGATGTTACACGACTTCAACATTGTTCCCAGGACATGCCAGTTTCTTCACGATGTTTTCTTTCACCGTTTTGAGAGCAGTGGTAATGATTTACACAAAGTAAAGCGCCTGGCTCGGTTTGAACCCAGGACCAACTCGTAAGTCGGTGCCGTCGACTGGACCACCAGTCCACTGCTGCTGTCAAACGCCACTGACGCTACTATTAACGTGGCTAGCTACTGAAGCCAACTATTTTTTTAAAGTACCATCGAATCGCTGTAAAGAAGAATAGTGTCCTATCTTAAGACTGTGCCGACCGCACAGTGGCGCCCTCATCGTTTGTTTGGTTATTTCATCCAATTTAGAATGAAAATGCAGAAATTAGGCACGTTAAGTTGTGCTTCACAAGATTATCTATATCTATACTTATAATAAATCTGTAGAGAGGTCAATTCTGTACATGAAATATATTTCCAAAATAACTATCAGCGGGTGATTAGTGATCGTTACTGACGCCAAAAATGCAATCAGTAAAATTTTTGTCTGTCTGTCTGTCTGTATGTTCGTTATAGAAACAAAAACCTCTCGACGGATTTCAACGAAACTTGGTACAATTGTTCTTCATACTCCTGGGCAGGTTATAGTATACTTTTCATCACGCTACGATCAATAGGAGCAGAGCAGTGAAGGGAAATGTAGGGAAAACAGGATTTCTTTTTAGGTGAAGTAGTAATAGGTTAGTAGTAGGTAAGTTTTGGTTAATTTATGTTCAGTTTTTTTTAATATTAAGTAGGTAAAAGCGTAGGTACTTTTATTAATTATAGGTATAGGTATTATTAATTATAGTAGTTATAAGTATTTAGTTTTAAGTGAAGTAGGTTTTATTATATATTATTTTATATATTAGACGTAGTTATATATTTTTAGGTATTCAAGCCCCAAGCGGACGCCGGCGTCCGCCCGCTATCCGCCCGCTAGTCTTGAAAAACGCGTTGAATGAGAAATACGCGTTCTCAAGAATCGGCAGAAGAAAGAGCACATCGGTTAAACTCTACGAGAGTTAGTGCCTCAATTTCCGGAAGTCATTATTCCACGCGGACGAAGTCGCTGGCAAAAGCTAGTATGTTAATATTATTAGAAGCGGTAGTTTTATATTGTTTAGTTTTATCATAATCCTTAAAACGGAATACCCACCACTGGGCCACTGTTATCCGTTTTAAGGATTATAATAAAACTAAACAATATAAAACTACCGCTTTTAATAATATTAACGTATAATCTTGTGAAGTACAACTTAACGTGCTTATTTTCTGCATTTTCATTCTAAATTGGATGAAATAACCAAACAAACGATGAGGGCGCCACTGTGCGGTCGGCACAGTCTTAAAGCGAACATTAGAAGTTAACTGTAGGTTCCCGTAGGTATCTAGAAGCCATTTAAATATAGATCAGCTAATTCATTAATTAAAGCGATGTCTAAGTATTTTTTTATGAATTTGCTTCGCCAGTTGATCACTGAATGTGAATCTTAATATTCACAAGCTTCTGCTCGCAGCTTTGCCCATGTGGATGTCTGAAATTATCCCACAGGAACGTGCTGCCGGGACAAATAGTCTATGTAACTCCTTATAACCTCAGCTATTTGTCAGTGAGTCCCGTCAAAATTCATCCAGCTGTTTCGGAGATTAGCCGGAAAAACGGACAGATAGGCAGACATTTTTTTAAATTGTTGTTTTGTTAAAAGTATCTACCAAATATATTTTCACATGCATTTAGTAAAAAGCTGTTACTTTAACATTACAAACAGACACTTCAATTTTATTTGTTTGTATGTTTAAATAATGATCGGCCTCCTTGAACGGCTGCAAAATGATGTAGGAACGTATCCAACGTTTATAAAAGTAAATAATTGTACAGGCGACTTAAACCACAATAAAAATCAAGAATTTACTCACTACAATAAAAACACATTGAATCGAGACCTAAATATTTTCTCAATTATTCAAACAACTCGTAATTCTATAGAAAATCAAGCATAACCATTAATTCAGGCTTATCACGCCATCTTAATTCGAAAGGAATTCGAGCCGTGAATATTTTTCGTTAAAAAATCATAGAAAAATAATTATTAGCCGCTATTTTCTGTCGGTAATGTGGCCATTGAAATTTCTGAACGATTAAGTGACGATATGATCTGAGATTAGACCTACTTATTTGTAGATTTATTTTGATAAAACACCGTATGTTTTGGGTAGTATAAAATAATTTCTTTGTTGACGGAGTGGTGATTTTTGCTTGCTTATAAGGTGATTTTATTTTATTTGGTCTTTGTTTGAGTAGGTATCCTAATAAGTTTTTATCATCATAATTTCATGGAAGAACCTTTCGGCCTCATTGGATTTCTCGTAATTCTCGTAATTTTAAAACATTCACAGTCTGATCTCAGTCTCAACCTGTCAAAATACCTCTAATTTCCCTATTTTGACAAGTTTTTGACACTTGTTTGTCGCCGAGATTAGACTGGGACTAGATGTTTTAAATTACGAGAGCAAATTGGCCTTCTGTTCTGCATGCTATGTGCCCTGTTACTGCCACTTAAGTTTAGCAATTCTTCGGGCTATGTCGGTTATCTTGGTTTTCCTGCAGATATCTTCATTTCTGCACCCTAATTGCGAAACACATTATCGATCTCAATCTGAATCATTTTGAAGCATATTGCTAATCCATTGCTTCATATGTTCGAAAAATGTGTCCGCTCAACAACGTAAAAAACGCAATGAACGTTGTTGATCTGTCAAAATGAAACCCATTGTTACTAATAGTGTGTTACGCAATTACCCCGCTGATTCGGTCACATAGGGAATTTTCAAGCACAGCCCTGTTCATTGCCCTTTAAGTGACTTTCAGCCTTCTGTGAGGCCTAATGCAATCGACCACGTTTCAGTGCCATAGATCATCACTGGCAACACGCACTGGTCAAAGATTTTCGTCATGAGACACTACGGATGAGACTAGAAGATGTTGCGCAGCTTACCAAACGCTGTCCAGTCGAGACGGATTCGATGATATTAGTTTGACGCATATTATTTTAGATTAGTTGTTGCTTGATGATTATAATAAAACTGTAGCAACTAAAAATAAACAATAAGTACCTACTTATATTTAATAATAATAATAGCCACCCTGACCGATTTCGGTCACGGTGGCCAATCTCAACGGATATTAGCCGGGTACGCAAGAGATATTACAGCGCACAAGTGTGCGCGCAGACACAGGTGCACTCCCTCTTCCCTCACTCTCATAGTCCAATGGGACGGCAATCCGACACGACCGTAGAGAGATCAGGCGCAGGACCAACGGCTTAACGTGCTTTCCGAGGCACGGGGGTATCACACCGCCTACTTCCAAACTCCGAGCTGCTACTAAGATTTTCCTAGTGGAAAAACTCAATAACACTTTGCCCGACCCGGGAATCGAACCCAGGACTCCACGCTCAGCAGTCGCGCTTGCGACCACGAGACCAACGGGGCAGTACGGCGGCGGGGGCGGGGTAGTAGTGGGGGGGTACTTATGTTTACCACTAATGTATTAGTAGGACGTCCCCCAGCTTGATGGATCGACGACCTTAAAAAAAGGTGACTGGGACAGACTGCATGCGAAAGGTGGTAGACAGACTGTTATGGCGCAGTCTGGGAGAGCCCTTTGTTCATGAGTGGTCTGCGAAAGGCTGAGTTGATTGATTGATTTTGTGGTTTGTGCAAACATATAAGCATTGCATAATCAGCTTACAATGTATCCTATGCTGAGACACATGGGACTCCTCTCAGTAAGATCGACTGGGCCATAATAATAAAAAGATAATATAAGATAAGATAAGATAAGACATTTATTTGTAGAAACATGAGTATACATACAAGGCATGCAGGTTGTTCTTAAGCAAAAAAGATCCGTCATGTTCGGCTTTTGTGGCATACAAATATATAGGTCAGAAAAGTCATTCGTTGGTATTTAAACAAAGCTAAAATCATTATTAAATTTTCATACAAATTAAAAATAAAATTTAAACACTATATTACAAATTTGAATATAAATAACTGTCCTAATATCTAATTATAAATTGTCAAAATTATAAAATGTCAGTAAATATGTGTTAAATTCGTAATATTGCACTTTGTCATTTAAAAATTCTAAAATACTGTAGTATGCTTTCCCAACTAGATATAATTTAAGCCGCTTTTTTAATATGTGTGCGCTTAATAATAAAAAAAAAATGTTTCAGGTAAGTACCACATAACCCATATTAGAAAACATCTTTAAATTATTTAATAATAAATACAAAATCACACATCAATAAATACAAATAAATATTCCACCACGCGGGCCGAGTGTGGTTTGTGCAAGCAACCCTAAATGTATATTTCAGTGCTTGACAAATACACTATTCTATTCTGCAAATAATATTATACTGCTTTGAAATATCGACATTCAGTTCATACCTTCTATCAAAATCAAACGCAAGCAATCTATTTGTATTCATAGACATATCTGTCAACCATCAATATACCAATAAATATTACATAGATATACATAAACTCACGTCGTTTTCCATAATAATGTTATAGGTAAACGCACAAGTGTCTGTTTTTCGCAACATTGTCACGGTGAAACAGTTGGACCAATTTTGTTGAAAGTTCATATAAAGATAGCTTCGACTTTAATGAAAGACATAGATACCTATAGGTACCTATACAGACTATAACTACATTTTAACCATTTTTTAAGGTGAAAGCCTGTGAACTTAAAAAATCTTACTTTTAAAATTCTATCGCAGTCAACTGCTAGACATAGGTAGAGGCGTAGGCGACAGGCGTAGGACAGGGTGTTGTAGCGCAGCTTGGGGAGCCCAGGTTAGCCCTATCAGAATACCAGCGCTGCGAAATTTATTTTTAAATGTCGCAGCATCAGCAGCAGCTGAGATAGGAGCCTTTTGGCCTCGTATGGGACTTTCCGTTTCATTTTTCTTTTTGGTACTTTTTATTAAATATAATTTGTTTTTTTTTTTTATTTTAGTCTGTTTAGTTTAGTTTATGATCTTCCTGTACGAGTCGCAATAAATACTTTTTCTTTCTTTCTTTCTGTCCTCCATCTTGACAAGTATCGGCAATCGTAGCGTGGGATACCCCCAGCTAGATGGGCCGATGGTGTTAAGAAAGTGGCTGGCACAGACTGGATGCTGAAGGCATCACCTTAAGTAATGCTAATTCTGAAGGTGATCCCTTCAATTTAGCCCGCTGCAATGTAGACTATGGAGCATGTTTTTTTTAATGTAGGTTTATTCCACAATTGGAAAATACCAAAATACATAAGGGGACGAAGTCAGGGACAAAGCGACGGTCAGTAAATAACAAACAAATTAAAATGTACGGTTGACTCACTCCAGACTAATTCCTTTGAGCTCGACTCCTTGGAGTTTGAATGAAAACGAATTATTAAAGTCGATCTGACACTTATTTCTCTCAAATTAAAGTGGTTGTTCTAACCAACTGTGAAAATTCGATTAGGTTTTTGCAAGAAGATAACGATAGTTCAGAGAGCCACCAGAAGAAATTTTACAGAAAAAAAATCGACGGGTTGCACTCCGGGAGTGCCGGCAGAAGTGAAAACTTAAATATTAATGTTCTGCATTTTTGATATTTTGGAATGGTTAGAGAATAATTTTGTACGAATTGCTTTCGTTATCAGTATAAAAGTATTATTATTTATGTGGTAGGATACAATATTTATTAATTGCGCTATCGTACACAAACATGACAATTATCGAACATTCGCGCAAGCGCCTTGCGCCGCCTGCCCTCTCTCCATCCGTCTTACGAATTCTCGATCAGGTCACGAGTCCTGACGCGAGTTTAGAGATTTTTACCCATTCCAAAAAAAATACGCAGCGCCGCTAAAGAAGTTTTCACTTCAACATTCGCGCAAGCGCCTTGCGCCGCCTGCCCTCTCTCCATCCGTCTTACGAATTCTCGATCAGGTCACGTGTCCTGACGCGAGTTTAGAGATTTTTACCCATTCCAAAAAAAATAAGCAGCGCCGCTAAAGAAGTTTTCACTTCAAAACTGTGATCAACTGTGTCTCAGTGAGTAGCGCTATACAATGTGGAAACGACAATAAATGAAGACACTAGCAATAATAATGCATTAGAGTATTTTGGAACTATCAAATGAATCCTAACATCGAGATTCGGATAGTGGCCGCCGAAGGGGACAGACGTGTCGTGTCTTGACCCGCCTTTGTTTTTACTTGATGCAATGTGCACAACACGTGGCTGACTCTGAGCTTGAAACTCGAACGGGGTTTCGCTTGCTGTGTTTTTGTGGGTGCAAATTAAAACACCTTAAAACGGTGGTAAAGTGGCATACGTGTGTACCTGATATACAAGCCTGAGGTCTAGGCCTTCCGGCCGAGAATATCGACGACGTGGATTTGGTGAGATCTTTCCATTATATATTTCAGGGACCTCCGATAGAGGCTTGGAGGCTGTATAAAACTGCGTTTTGCGTTGTTAATTTGGACTTTTGACGCCACGCGTGAATTTAACATCATTGTAAGCTATAAATAGGCTTTAAGGAAATGTCTTCATATTATATTTAGGAGCGAAGGACAAAATAATACACTCTATTATTTTAACCTGAAATACGGTATCGCTCTAGAATTAGTACTTCACGCTTTTCTTAATTTAACATTGTACTAAATTATCAAAACTGCCTTGAACAAGCTACCTATTTCCTAGCTTGTAAAATTTGTAAACCGCGCGCAAAATTGGACCGAAAGGGTAAAAAAAAAAAGGTTAAGTAACAAAAAATAGCGAAGCTCATAAATTTCAAGCGTTAAGCTCCCCTGTCAGCTATAGTGGTTCACAAACCCAAAGCTACACAACACATGTGTGCAGAGCAGGTCTTGTAATACCATAAAAACAAAAAGTTTTTTTCTTTTAAAATGGGCACAATTGTGCGTATGACAAAAGACGGAAACTGCCTATTCAGGGCCATAGCACATCAAATAAATAATGTAATGGGTTTAACTTTCGACCACGTGTCTGTCCGTCAGGATCTTGCTTCATATGTTTTAGAGCATCGAGATGACGAAAGAATTCGCTTAGCCCTTCTAAATAATGTACAAAAAATTCTTCCTAACAGCATTCTCTCCCAGGAACAAAGAATAACAAAATACATAACACAGCAGTTTTACAAGACGTTCTGGGGAGGAGAGGATATCTTAATCGCCGCAGCCGAGTTCTATCTTGTAAATTTGCACGTGCACACGGATACAAGACACAACCTAGTGTATTCACCTACCGGCGAACCAGTACCCGGCAACATACACATCCTCTACAAGGACCAGCACTACGATAGCTGGGTCATGACCGACGACAAACACTATAACAGCAACCCGATAGATATAATGAAAAAATCGAACAATGTCACAACAACACTATATAATAAGCCTTTAATTAACCAGTACAACACACGTGAAGAGAAAGGTCAACTCACGAAATCCCAGTCTCAAACGAACAGCCCTCAATTAGCTAGCTCATTAACACAATATGAACAACAAGCACCAATGTGTACACCGTTATCAGAAGTAGTCGCAGATGTCACTGGGTTCACAATACTTAGAAACCAACCGTCTACCTCAATAAAGTACACTTGCCTAGACTTGCGTATTGCAACTTGGAACGTCCGCGGGGCCTCAAAACCGACCAAAAAAGATAAAATTGACGCTGAACTTTCAATTAGGGGCATTCATGTAGCCTGCTTACAAGAAACAGGTATGAACTCAGGAGCATACAACTCTACACACTACGAATGGCACTTCTATGGAACCTCAGGTAAAACACATCGGGGACTTGCAATTCTAATCAGAAAAGATGCTCAAATTGAATTAGTTAACAGAAAAAAGGATACAGACGCGATGTCAGCTACTCTTCAAGTTAACAGGGAAAATGACAAGCCTGCTCATCTGTATATAATCAATTCTCACATAAACTGTTGTACATCTATAGCAAACAGATCCTTCACAGGCTTATTAAACTTGATCAGACAAAAACCAAGGAAATGTACTTTAATAATTCTTGGCGACTTTAACGCTCATATTGGTCGACATGATACACAAAGTTTCCAACGCAAAGGGCTGATCCAACAAAACCTACACCATGACTTATCTAACTACAACGGGGAAATGTTAATGGATATAGCCAACAGGGAAAAACTGCAAATAGAAACGACAAAAGCGAGATCATCGTGCAGGATAACGTGGTCAAAGGGCATTCAGAAATCCCAACTGGATCACATTATAACGCCACATGCATCAGAAAAACTTTTTGATTTTATTAAAGGCGAATGGGCCGCTAGGGGCACATCCGACCATAAAATAATCTGGGGTCTAATAAGAACAAATCGAATTTCAAACAAGAAAGAAAGCACCAAACACATTATTACACAAAGACAACAGCAAGCCGCGAAGGAAACAACAATTGCGGCCAAGGATTTTAACTATAAACAATGCTATTATGCCGCTCTCAATAGTAAATTCACAAAAACAAAATACCAAGATTGCATAACAAAAAAACTAAAAGATAAAGGGATCAACTCAACGGACAAACTCATCGAAATACCCTGGAATACCATAACGGAAGTATTAAAATCGGCTGCTCAGGAAACTCTTATTTTTCAGCCAGTTCTCTCCAGAGATCATCGACTAGCTCTTGCTAACCTACAAAAGGCTAAATTCCTACAAAGCAGGCAACCAGATAATCCAAATAGGCACAACCGAGTAAAAGAATGTCAGGCAACACTTCAAAAGGTTAAATATCAGGAAGAGCAAAAAGCATGCAGGGCCTGCCTCAATGGATTGGGGAAAAAACACCCTGCAAAACGCATGCAGATGCTATACTTTTTTTACAGCAGGAACAAACTTCAAACAAAACGTCGAAAAAGATCTACTTATATACCAATGACCAAATGGGAGCAAATTTTAAAAAAATCCGAGGGCCATCTTATACCAACAGTTAATATAAAAAAGCCGATAACCGAAGTACAGGGTGAGGGACCTATTACGGACGACGTAATGGCAATCATTAATAAAATGCGGAACGGGACAGCCCCCGGAACGGACCAAGTGGTAATCGAATTATACAAAGCAATGCCCCAAATATTACAAGAAGCCGTCACCAAACACATGAACAAAGCCTGGACACTGAACGAAGCACCTGACACATGGTTGGAGACCGTACAGGTACCAATTCCAAAAAACAATAGCCCTAAAAATGAGAATGAATATTGCCGCATATCGGTTTGCAATACGGGTTACAGAATTTACGCCTCCTACGTATTAAAAAAACTAGATGAGATAATAACGGAGTTGGGCAACTACCAAGCGGCCTTTTTAAACAATAGATCAACAGACGACCATATATTCACGCTTAAAAGGGTCTTAGACGAAGAATGGCGTGCAGGTAAAAGAATTTATGTACTCGCCCTCGACATTGAAAAGCCATTTGACAACGTCGACCTCAATGCACTAAGAGATCTTATTACAACGAACCAACAAATCGCTAACCAACAGGATAATCAAGGTATGCATGAATGAACGAACATGCATCAAATGGTGTGGCCAGCAAAGCAGTTGGATTATTAAAGGAAAGGGAGTCAAACAAGGTTGCCCTCTGTCCCCTCGCCTGTTTACACTGGTCATCGACGAAGTCCTTAGAACCCTCGACGAAGAAACACAATTAATAAAACTTGACCAGGATCGCGAAATCTCACTCCCTCTAGTATTATCATTTGCGGATGACCTTATCTTTATTACAGATGACCTAGAAGGATTAGAAGGTATCATATACCATATTAAACCCCTACTAAACAGTGTAGGCCTCCAAATAAACGAAACAAAAACAAAAATACTAATTAGGGACCCCAAAGCTACACAGATAACGACCCACGTGACCCTTAATGGAATAAGTATACCAACATGTGAAGAAGTTAAATACCTAGGTACATACATAACATCTACATTAAGTAGAAAAAGCACTATAAAAAAACGTTGCGAACAGGCCATGAAAAACGCCAAATCGTTACTACCATTCATAAATAATTCAAATATGGACTGGAAATTAGCCAGACTCATGTATCGAATGGTGATCGTACCGTGCATGATACACGGTTTGAAAGTTTCGGCACTTACTAAAGCTAACAGATCAAGACTCAGAAAATATGAGCGAGTTATCATGAGGGACTTGATTAACCACTCTAGAAATAAACCAAGACAAAAGAAAATGCATGAAATATTAGACGGAAAAACAGTAACCAAACGCATCAAGAACCATAGGATGTGCTACCTCGCACATGTCTACAGGCGTCGCAAACCACACCTGCTACATGCAGCAATGCAATACAAAGCCAAATCCAAGAAGGTCGGCCGACCTATTTACACATGGAACGACAATTTATTTATTTATTTATTTATTTATTTATTTATTATTAAGGCACATCAACAACACAAACACAAACATTTACAAATAACAGAGAACAGACATGGACCAGTGTTTACGTCAATTACAGACGTGCACAGCATTCATAACAAAATAGAAGAAAAAACACAGTATTCACGTTACAAAAAAGAAATAATTATAAAAGAAAACAAAAACAATTAATGATAAAAACTCTAGCTAAAATCTCTGTAGTAGAGAGAATACCCTCATCAACTTAAACATTGACTAATTATAGTATATTATATTATATCATATTACACTATACTATATTATATTATATTAATTTATATTAATTTATATCATATTATATTATTATTATATTACATTATATTATATTATATTATTTTGTTTGGCTGTCTTCAGTCTTGCCCTCATTTATAATCTTAGATCTAAAACGCGTGGGATGGTCGTGGAAGATATCTAAATCATAAATTTTGCAAAAGTTGTTGTACGTGGACGGTAGCCTAGCCATCGGAGCATTCATGCCTAAGTTGGTCTTATGAAGAGGGACATTGAAAATGGACGTGCATTTTCTTCGAGCATTAAGTTTAGGCACGTTTATTTCAATGCGCTCGAGAAGTCCGTCAGATTTAAAGGAACCGTCAACGATACCCCGCAAGCATAGCAAATCAATCATGCGTCGTCGTAGCTGTAAGCTTGACATATGGAAGAAACGGAGTCGTTCGTCATACGAGCATCTCGCACTGAAGCCAGTGGCAAGGAAAGCAAGATGCCGCGTAAAGGATCGTTGAATTGACTCGATTCTATTAGAATTAACCATATAGTGCGGATTCCATATGACACTCCCGAACTCGAGTACGCTACGTACCAGAGCGTTATAAAGCACAATCTTGGAGGCTGCATGTCTAAAGTCCTTAGTGTTCCGTCTTATGAAACCCAACATTTTAGCAGCTCTTTGGACAATGTCATCACAATGTGGAACAAAACTTAACTTTGAGTCAAGAATCACACCCAGGTCACGAAGTTGTTCAACTACAGCAATCCACACATTGTTGATGTGATAACTTGATTCAAGCACCTTTCTCTTCCTTGTGAACCGAATATGCTGGCATTTCGAAGCGTTAAGCGTCATTCTGTTAGCACAGCACCATTCATAAATACGGTCCAGATCGGCCTGAATCAATTCCACATCCGTCATAGAGTCCACCCGCCGCGAGATTTTCATATCATCCGCAAAGAGGAGACAGTGACAGTGACGAACACAGTCTACAATGTCATTGATGAACAATAGAAACAGGATGGGGCCTAGATGGGATCCCTGTGGAACGCCAGAAGAAGCAATGTATTTTTTAGATTCATAACCGGCAAGGACCACAACCTGCTCACGACTTTCCAGGTATGATTTAAACCAGTCCAAAATTACATTACTGATGCCGTACTGGTTCTGGAGCTTATCGATGAGTATTTTGTGGTCAACGAGATCGAAAGCACTAGCAAAATCTGTATATATCGAATCTATCTGATGGTTCTTGTCTACTCCTTCCATCACAGGAGTCATGTATGACATTAGATTAGTTATGACTGACTTTTTCTCTTGAAAACCGTGCTGTTCCGATCGAATTTGGAACTTGGTGTGTTTTGTTAATATGGGACAAACAAGTTTTTCAAAAATTTTGGAAAAGGATGATAAAATAGATATTGGTCGATAATTTTTTACATTACTGTTGTCCCCTTTCTTTAATACAGGAACGATACGTGCACGCTTCCACTCATGTGGAAAAACACCACTCTCAAGAGATCTATTAAATATCATCATTAACGGACAGGATAGAAGCGAGGCACATCTTTTAATAAAAAGTGGTGGAATTCCATCTGGTCCTGCTCCCTTATTCGGATTGAGACACTTCAAGCAGTTGAAAACATCTGTCTCGCAAAATCTTATGGTGGATAGTTTACTACAGGTTGGCTCAGCGGCAAAATCAGATATGGTTTTGTGTGAAGAAGTTAAATCGCTTTTTGCGTTAGTGTATACAAGATTGAACTGTGATGCGAATAGGTTTGCTATGTCAGAACCATTTGACGAGTAGTTTTCATTATTACTGTGCATTACTGAGGGTAGCGCGTTGCAAGAAGACTTTTTGTTTTTTATATAACTCCAAAAGGACTTTGGATTCTGTTTAAGGTTATTTTCAATAGTACTAACATAGTTTTTGTAGCAGTTATGTAGAAGTTTGTCACTAGCTCTTCTAACGTCCTCGTACTCGAGTCTATCTCTAGGATTATTAAATTTACGACATTTGAGCCTCAATTTGTCCTTTACTCTTAAAAGGTGAACAAGTTCCCGTGTGAACCAGACAGGATGGGATATAACTCTAGGCCTGCGTTTGGGTACGTGTTCTCGAATAATATTATTGATTATATCGTAAAAGTTTGAGACCATGTCATTAACGCTTACACAACCATCGAAACTTCCAGACCAGTCAACGCCCTTCAGATCACACAATATTTTAATATAATCAGCCTTGAAAAAATTAAAGTCTGAACGAGGTACATAAGATAGTGTTGAGGTCAATGTTAAGTCTAGTACAATTTCAAGTGGGGGATGATACGGGTCAATTTTACTAACACATGTTGTTGAAGATACACTGCAGTTCACATTAGTTAGAATTAGGTCTAATATCTTACTTTCATGATTGACAATAGAGTTAATTTGTTGCAATCCAGTTACAGCTATGAAGTCAGTAAGTGTATATGCTAGACGACCGCTATAGTTATCTGTATTGAGACTTGTGCTAATACTGGGAATCATGTAGGGTACATTACAGTCCTTAACCCAATTTATAAAACTCAAGTTAAAATCACCAACAATAATGATATCGTCTACTAAATCCGTTACTCTATTTACATTGTTCAAAAAATTGCTGAGTACATCTATTTTAATTGGTGGAGGCATGTAGACCAAGCATATGGCAATTTTCAATACTTTACTGCCATGAACCAAGTCTACAGTAATTCAGATATCCTCGCATTCGCTCTCCCACCCGTACATTCTGCATGAAGGCATAAGTCTTGACACTGCAATTAAGACGCCACCGCCGTCTGTTTTAGAAGTTCGGGAAAGGTCGCGATCTCTTCGATAAACTATGTATCTATTGTCAACGATCTCACTATCCATAATCCTTGAGTTTAGCCAAGTTTCGCAAAACGTGATGACTTTGTAGTTGCATTGGAGAATATTATTGTACACATCGTTAGTTTTAGTGCGCATTCCACGAAGGTTTTGATAGAAGATATCGAGAGAGTTGAATTTTATAGTGGATTCTTGTAAACAATCCAGGTTCCCTTGAGAATAATTTATGAGCCCTTCCTAATTAAGTTCAGGGTTTCGAAGCTGCGAATGTATATAGCTTGTCCCGTTTCGTTCCTTTTAGCGTAAATCCGGCCATCACGAACCCAGACAAATTTGAATTCGGCCTCTTTAGCCTTCTGCCTCGTTGCTGCGTGCAGATGTTTATTGTGAGGACTTAAGTGTTCAGACACAAAGATCGGCTCCCGCTTGCCGCCTATGCCAAGGTGTCGCGATGACAACTTGTCATTTGCATGGCTCCTGTTATACTTTGTGACAGCAGCCAGAAGGTTGTCTCGTGCAGCTCGGGTACGTAGTTTTAACACCACTGCTCTTGGGCGATTGCTATCTTTGTTTAGTTTCGCAACCCTGGTGACGTGCTGTATATCTTCGCTGGTGACTGGGCATTCGACTGTTTTTACAAGCTGCAAGACCACATTGGCAAGATTTTCAGTTTGATATTCTGGCATCCCAGTTATCTCAATATTACACTCCCGCATGTGTTGTTCTACCGAATTTAGCCTTATAGTCAGATCATTAACATTTGAACGTAACTCAGCATTTTCCTTTTCCAACTTTTCTATTATACACACCTTTTCGTCTAGTTTCATTTTCATTTCTTCTAGGATGATGTTGTTGAATGACATGGCATCATCGAACCCCGCGATCTTTTTGTCTATATTGATAAGATGCTCTGTGACAAGTTCTTTAATCGCAGACTTAAGTGTTGAACCGATTTCCTCTCGAATAATGTCGCGTAAAACCTCTTGAGTAAATGAGGTGCCCTCATCTGGGACAACATCGGTGAGCCTACTCTTAGTCCTGCCACAGCGAAATGTTATGTTGCAGTCATCGTTACGAGAGGGAGAGCGAGGTGGGGTAGATGTGTTAGTTGGTTTCGACTCGGCACTTAGACACGAAGGACATTTCCATGTTTGTTTATGTTCGTTCATCATTAAAGCATATCGATTTTTAGACACTTTTGAGCATTCAAGATCATATATCAAAGAACAAAGGCAGCATTTCATCATGTCAGTCCCATTTAATGTGCACTGACAAGTAGCACATATTTGGCGAGTGGGTGATCGCATCATTTTGTAAACAGTATGACTACACTATAATAGCACCTCAGATATTGTCTATAGGATACCAATGCTTAACTGTAATAAAGTAAATACATGGAACGCTTACGAGAAGTGACCGCGCGTGATGTTGGCAGCGCCGCTGTTGAAACTGCGTGCGTATGGTTCACGGTAATTTAAATCTCAACTGCAGTGCACAACCTCGGGAATCCTCTGCACTCACTACTTGTAAACTATGACATAGCACTTTTCTTGATAATTTGTTTCGAAGTATTATTTTGTTGTTTGATGTCCAAAATAGTTTTTTATTATTGCACTGCGTAAATAAAAACTGTTTAACGTATTTTCACTGTAGTCTTTGACAATTAACACCGGGAATTATTTATTAAACAAGCAAGCGTGGATATTGTGTTATTCGTTCAAGCGCGTTCCGTGTATGATTATAATTTAAATCAGGACATGAAGTACTTCGACAAGGGAATCAATTTCTGGATGGATACAGCGGAAGACAAAAGTAAGATCAAGATCGCTGCTAGTGAGATTTACAATAAACCGGAAACGGATAGTAGCGAAACTTCCGAAGATGACATCGATAACAGCAACATCTAACACAATACAACAGAACAATGACATACAAAAGAACCGAGAAAGCAGTAACACTCCGCCAAAAGACTCGCCGATGAAGCTCGACCTGAACCAGCCTGGCGGCAAGGTCGTTAGGAGATGCCCATCCATAGATAATAATTACCCATCTCTCCACTAGTCCAATGCTTGCTCTAGGATGCATATCCGGTAGGCTCTTAAATCCTTCCCTATCCTACGGGCACGTCCTCCTTACCAATTACCGCGCCCCCCGGTCTATTCCTTGATATGCAATGGCCGCTGTAGCACCATGATCATGAGGCTACAGAAGCTAGTGCGAATCTTGGGGTTCATTCGATTAATCGAGTCTGGTTTAACCACGCTGGGATCGGTGCAATTCATTCATTCATTCATTCATTCATATCAAATGAATCCTAACATCGAATTTAAAAAAATTGTTTTTAATAGTAGTTCTGGGCCGACTATGGGTTTTGCCAAACTTTGACGAGCTGTGGATGAGCTATGGTGACTAAACTATTGGATTTATTTGGTTGAATATTTGTATACAGACTGGGGACATCTGAAGGCCAATTCTCGTAATGTAAAACGTTTAAAATCTAGTCACAGTCTCATCTCGATGACAAACAAATGTCAAAACCTTGTCCAAATGTAGAGAAATCAGAGGTATTTTTGACAGATTGAGACTGAGATCAGACTGTGAACGTTCTTAAAATTACGAGTATTGCCTCGCAGGTATACGAAGTTTAATTTATTGTTGTCTCCACCTTGTATAGCCAAATTACACTATAAAATACCAACGTAAATAAACCGTCGTAAAGTCCTGACGATTTATTCTGTAAAAATCTCACCATGATAACTTAGATGACGTGAACTGCGATAAGTGTCAATCTTTAGCATCAGATGGAATGACTGCTCAAAATAGATCGGTTGTTGTTTTATCACTGCGAGATTTACCTCAATGTGTAATTCAATAATATTTTCTTCGAAAATAATTTACTTTTAGCACACAAAGCGACTTGTCATTCGGGACTAGACACGAGACATATAACTAAAATGAACAATGTTTGACTAGTTCGTTATATCAAGGTAAAATCAACTAGATTACGATTTTCTTCGCTTTGTCCCGTCTATCATAAGTAGGTATTTATACTTAAATGTCTTTATGTTTTTGTCGTAAAATCTTCAGAGATATAAAGAGATTTATTTACGAATACGATTGTAGCATAAGCTTTAATTACGGCTATTTCTAATCTACATTTCTTAATTAAGTCCTTATAAAGTAGAACCTTATACCTAGTCATTAAAATATGTTTTACAGTTCAAAAGATCTTATAATAATATTGCCGAATTACGTTATAAAATAAGCCGTCGTAAATTCCTGCTGTATCAACACCTCAATTCGTCATATTTTCTCCGAAAATATTTTTCTATTAGCACACAAAGCGACCAGTCATGTAAAGCGTAGGTATAAAACGATACATAGAACTAGACTGAGCTAAGATTGACCAGTTGATTAAAGCGAGTTTAGATTGTTTATTTATTTAAGATTACATGCACAACATAACAGAATTGAATCCCAAGACGTTGTACAGAGCAATTTACAAACTAAAAAGTGATACAAAAGGCTAGGTAAATTTTTTTTTTTTTTAATGCAAAAACAAGAAAATAACAAAATTAACAAACAAAACACATCACAGTAACTTTTAAAATAAACAAAAAGTAATGAAGTGACAAAAAAGAGAGACTTGAGAGGTGTCAAGGGACACCCGGATGGAACGAAGTTCCTTTCGATTAATTAGTGAAGGAATTGTAATAAAATCTTATTTTTTTTAAGTTATAATAATAAATTATGTAATGTATTGAATCTTGTATAAAATAATTATATTAATAATTATATTCAATGCGAAATAGAAATGAAAATATCTGGCTTGCTTTCTATAAGAGAGAGAGAGACAGACAGAGAAACATGCGACGCCGCACAGCTTACAATAGCTTACTATAGCAAAAAGTGTCGTGACAACTTTTCGTAAGAATTTTTTCCGTCTAGCCCCCTTTCACAACGCGCGATAAGGAACTTCGTTCCAAAATCAAAATTATACTTACCTAATTATATATTTTCTTTCATCCATCTTCACACAAAATCTTTAACATTCGCGACACAGAACTATTCATCTCCCGGCAAACAAGTCACGTTCAAGTGTTGATGTCAGAAGAGCATTGAGCATTCCACAGCACATCAAGCTACTACAATCTGTCAAATTTCTTTAACAGATTTTCAAATTTATCGCTAAAGCATAAAGTTCAAAGTTGATTGGGAAAATTTGACAGTTTCGGATAGGCTGATGTGCTGGCCGTCTGTACCTACCTATCTTAAAATGTTACAGAGAAGAAGCATTTATACGATTATAGCACAAGTATCAATTACTGCTGACTATTCTTAACCCACAGCCAGCTCATAATTAAACCCTCATAAAACATAAAAGTACCTAGTCATTAAAATATATTTTACAGTTCAAAAGATCATAATAAAATACTATCCAAGAACTCAAAACAAATTCTGAAGCTCTCGCTAAGTTTCGCCCTGTCCGTACAATGTATATTCTACTTAATAATAATTACACCGACTACCACCCCGTCCAGAAACTTTCCTATTTTAATATTAAAATAACCAAAGACGTATTACAAGTAAACATCTTCTCAATCCACGCAAATTTGCTAGTGAAAGAGATTTTAAAAACTAAAGAATAAAGACCTTAATTACTTGAAAAGATTGATTAAAACAGCTATTGTTTTATGGTACCTGTTAATGAGAGGAATAACGAAATAAATGTTTGGAAAATATAGCCTCGGGTTAACTAGGAAGGTCATTGTTGCTTCTGTTGAGACTAAAGGTTAGGTTAGAGTTAACGGCTAATTAAAAAGAAAACAAAAGACTATAAAATCAAAAGACATTTATTCAAATTAGGCTCAGAATCAGCACTTTTCGAACGTCAAAATTATATAAAACAGTCCCCCAAAACGCCCGCCCTTCACCACTTCCTAGTGCTTTCGGTGGGAAGAAGAAGTGGCGCAAAAAACTTCACTGCTATACTGATGGAAAAATCAAAAATACAAATATTTTATTTCATATAAATCAAAATCAAAATATTTTATTTCACATAAGCCTACGCACTTATGAAATTTCAGAAGCTAGGTGCACGGTTCCAAATAGTCGTTTCCTATGGAGAAGAACCGACAAGAAACTCCACGGTTACTCTTTTAAAAATAATTGGCTTTTATAATGTTTTCAAATTACAGTAGGTATGGGAGGACAGCGTAGGCCTGTCAACAAGTACCAGGTACTTGATAAAATAAAAAAATGGTCCACAGATCTAAAGTCTACAGGGCTTATAAACTCATATAAAAAAACCTATGGTGGAAAATGACATTGGCCAATTAATAGAGCACTTTTACCATCTATAAAGAGGGAAGGGCTTCGTTTGACCCACAGTGGGTCAACACATGCTTATGATAATAGAAATACCATCTAGTTTAAGCCCTGCTCCCGATACCGTCGAACTACTATTTTTTTCCATATTTTTAATGTTTTTTTTTTTAAGTTTTTCGTAAAATTATTATGAAAAGTAGTTAATAAGTAAGAAAAAACAAACGAAAATAATATTATACAATCTATAAATTGGCATGTCCTAGAACTAAAAATTTTTAAAACATGTGCTATCTACGAATCCGCACTGGGCCCGCGTGGTGGATTACGGCCCACTCCCTCTCACAGAGAGGAGGCCTGTGTCAGCAGTGGGAATACTATAGGCTGATTATGCTTATGCTAATACCATCTGTTATTATAATATCACCATGTAGGTACCAAGTTTTAGTTACCAATCAAAACAAAAAAAGACAAAACCTATTCTCATGCATACTACAATCAGCCGCCAATCCAACTTCTATCCTGCGTTCACCGTATATACACATAGAAAGAATGAAAGAAAGAAAAATTGTTCATTCTGCATGTCATGTAGGGTATTTTTGAAAAAATTACCATTCTGCATGTCATGTACGAGTATTTTTGAAAAAATTACATTAATACTAATACATAAAGTTTAGCGCTACAATCACAAGCATATTATTATTTTTCAATAGTGAGTACTAGTTACAGTATTTTTATCTCACGAAGCGACGTGGACTTTACTTGTGGTTACCAAGTGTAAGTACATACACGCTTTGAATGTGTATGTAAGCGCAGGAGCTCTCGATACCATCCGAAACGGGCGAAGTCGGAAGTGTGTGTCCCCGTGTGTGTGTGTGTGTGTTATTTGACGCATCTCGAATTCACACACACATTCACAGCATGTTTATACACTTGGTGACCACAAGTAAAGCGCGCGTCAAAGTACTAGAATTTAAACCTACCTAAAGTTGATACCTATTTGGTTAAGTGTTAATAACATCATTTGTTAACTAAGTTTTGAATACAAGAAACTATTTGTATTGGTTGACTTACTTGATAAGTTGACAGTGAACATATAGTTTTACATACACAAGTTTTTCAAAACAAACAACACACTTATAACTTAAATATTACTCTGAAGACCTACATTAAAACCTGTTTACGTCATAAATGTGACCCTTCGTGATAACAGTGACAAATAATAAACAAACAGCAGACAAAAAGCAGAAATATTCCAGAATTTCTCAACCTAAAAGGTAAGCAGAATCTAGCCTCACAAATTCCCAGAAAGCCACCAGAATACAAATAGGATTACGTTCTGGATTCCAGACTGAGATCACTCGTTTTTCCCAACTTTTGTTTGAATTTCATTGTCTTCTCACTCGACGGTGACAAAAGTGAAAGAAAATTATAAGTTCTTTGTCTGTGAATTCTCTTCTCAAACTTTGAGTTTGAATTTTCAATAAACAAGTCACAGCAGAGGTACACTTGAATTCCCAAAAGCCTAATTTACAGAGTACGATTTAATTTCCTGTGGCATACTATAAATTGAGGCTTGAGGCGGCTTTGTGTAAATTATTTCATCACCACTGCTCTCAAAACAGTGAAGAAAAACATCGTGAGGGAGCCGGCATGTTCTAGAACCAAAAATTCGAAGACATGTGACATCTACCAACCCGCACTGGGCCCGCATGGTAGATTGTGGCCCACTCCCTCTCATAACGAGGCATGTGGCAGTGGGAACATTATAGGCTGATTATGCTTATGAGTATTTCGATTTAAATTCGAAGACATTATCTTCATTTACGAATCCGCTCTGGCCCACATGGTAGATTACCGCCCACTCCACTCACCGAAATGAGGCCTGTGTCCCAGCAGTCGGAACATTAGATATATAGATGGTTCTACGTTTTTAAATTTGTATTTTTATTTCTTGTTTCCCTTTGTTTTTTTCTTTTATTCTGTTTCTAAATCAATGTTGTCTCGTATTTCTGCCATCAACTTTTCAAAGTAAAGGTTACATTTAAGCACCAAATCACTACATAGTATAAAACAAAGTCGCTTTCTCTGTCCCTATATCCCTATGTACGCTTAAATCTTTAAAACTCCGCAACGGATTTTGATGCGGTTTTTTTAATAGATAGAGTGATTCAAGAGGAAGGTCTATATATATATAATTCATGCATAATATAGTAGAGAAACACTGATAATTTTAGAGGTTTCTAGTATGATGTCGTAAATAAACACATTTTTTTGCGCTTACTTTTCAAATGCTGGCTGAACCCTACGAGATAAGTCAAAATAATGTACTACAGTATTGTACACCTTGAAAAGGTCTACAAAAAAGTCCGCGATGATATATGTCTATCTCTTAGGGATAACCCACAATAACCATTTTTTTTCCTTTACTTTTTACGAGAAATGATGGCTTATTTACGAAGCGAAATTAAGCAATACAGCATTAATGCTTATCCAATTAAGTACCTTAAATACATTGTCCATTTAATATAGATCAATATGGCTCTTTACAGCATGATAATTTAATGAATATTTTCGAAGATATTACAGATTTAAAATAGGCAGGGACATAGCGGTTGCTGCGGTATCGGCGGCAGGGGCTGGCGGCAAGTTAAAAAAAACATTAAATTAAAATTATTAATTATTTTATTAAATTGCATTGCACCCGTGCGAAGCCGGGGCGAGTCGCTATTACACAGTAGTGTACAGTACACAGTTCTCTGCCTACCCCGTCGGTTAACACAATGCGTTTTATAATGTTAGGTATTCTCTTAAGCTATACTACTTATATGTAAATATTATAATAAAGATTACCACGTACTTTGAGGAAATGAATTACCAGACTTGGCATTGTGCCTAATTATCAGATGGAAATGGGTTAAGAGAATGGTCACAATGAGAATCTGGTCCTAGTGACCAAACGAACATAATATTTGTATGTACTTATTACTTCCGTGACTTCTATGTAACAGAAAGCGTAGCTAAGAACTTCAAAGATTTAAATCGTTAGATTTACCCTCACCATACCTGTCATTGTGACACCTGTCAGTGCGAAAATTCTAGTATCTAACAAATAAAGATCAAATTCGCAAAATACGTATTCGTTTGAATGAAACTGACAGGTGTCAAGAACACACGCGCGTAAGTTTCTATACTGAGAAAAGCAAGCTCACACGCAACGGCATTTCCATGACAATTGAGTGAAGTCACGACGTCATTGTGTGTGTCAGAGGTGTCAAAATAAAACAGAAACACGAGGATCTTACGATGCGGTAGGCCGCATCGTTAGATCCTCGTGTTTCTGTTTTATTCCATTCTATTTTATTTTGAAAATCTAACGATTTAAATTTTTGAGGGACACCAGAAGGCGGACCGATAACGTGGTGAAAGTGATGGGTATTCGCTGGATGCGAGAAGCATATAGCCATAGCATGCGGCTATGTTTGGCAAGACCTATATCCCTATGGTCCGATATCAGTAGACCAGTAAATTGTGTCCTGCTCTGACATCAAGCAATGAACATGGACAACATTGTCAAACTTTTAAGGTTTTAAATACGAATCTTTTGGCTACTTTGTTTTAATGTCTATTAAGGAAAAATTAAACCCTTGTAAGATCACTTCGCTGTCCGTCTGTCTGTCCGTCAGTCAATACATTTTTTTCTCAGAAACGTGTAGAGCTATCAAGTTAAAATTAATATCAAATACTCAAGACTGCAATCCCTTGATGCAGTGAAAAAATTAAACTTCTAAGTCAACGCAATCAAAAAACACCGGCGCATATGTTCCGAAATCAAAACCTATGGGGTACTTCTCGTTGACCTAGAATCATGAAATTTGACAAGAGGTAATGTCATATAGCACAAGTGCCTAAAGGAAAAAATCCGAAAAACGTAAATTTGTAGGTAGTTATATTACAAAAGAAATAAGTTCAAAATTATTTACATAGCTATAAATTTTACTGATTTTTATTTTATTTTTAAGTGCAAAACATGCAATTTTTTTTCTTTCCTTTTCAAGCAAAGTTCTTTCAGCTGTGATCATGAATTTCTTCTATCAGGTTAAGCTATTTTTGCCGCGGTCAAACTGTGGATAGGTCACCAGTTACTATGAAACCATTTCTTTCTCCTGGTTCATAATTCATCTAAAATTATAAAATTAGAACTTTTCTATTACCATCATATTATTAAGTAACAAAGTTTAATCAAGGGAGAACGTTTAAGAGCCGGTAGCTTCCTCATTAAAAGCAATTAACAAATTAATTTCATGTAATTTAGCCGTATCGGGTAATTAAACTTCCAAGCAATCATAATAACAAAGACGTTGTTCACGGAAAATATTAAATAATTAATTAAATTGACAGTCATACAACGGCTAAATAGCCAAGAACCTCAGCCTACACGTGAAGACGCTCTCGTTAGGCAACTGGGTCAAGGGGTTGATTCAGAAAACGATACTTCTGGACACAGCTCGCATTGTAAGGAGGCTGCTCTCTCTGAAGCCCTGACTGCCGGTAACTTGGACCGGTAAGGCTACTATTTTTATCTACTAGACGATCACAAAAGTTACGACACCGATTCACCGACGCGTGATGCTAAGACAACTCTTTTTAATAACTTAAACGCAACGCCCATCACAGCACGCAGAACTTTTTCATTAAACGTCACAGAATCAAACCTATAAATGACTTCACCTTAACTAGAATATGTTTTCACAACTAAAAATGTGGGTTTAAACTTTAGACCAGACAAAGGACAAGGTAAAACATTACTAAGTCATCCTCCTCCTCCTGTCCTTATCCCAATTAATGAGAGATCAGCGCAGCCTCTCTTGTTCTTGCATGTATCACTAACAGTTGACATCTCAGTACGAGTATACACCACCTCCATCCACCATAGTATACAGGGTGAAATTGAAAACATGCGACAAATCGAAATGGGAGATTGTACTCATCACTATGAACAACTTTTACTAAGGGACCAAAACTGCAGTCGTGAAAAAAAAAATCAGCTGTTCCCTACATTTATGTTCGCATATCTCGTCAAAATGTAGGGAACAGCTGATTTTTTTTTCACGATTGCAGCTTTGGTCCCTTAATAAAAGTTGTTCATAATGATGAGTACAATCTCCCATTTCGGTTTGTTGCCAGTTTTCAATTTCAACCTGTATACTAGCTTTTGCCCGCGACTTCGCCCGCGTAGAGGTCGGAAATTATCCCACGGGAACGTACTACCGGACTATGTCCTAACTCAGGTCATGGTCTAACTGTGCGTCACATAAAAATCTGTTTAACCGTCAAAGCATGAAAAGTTGTCAGGATTATTTTAGTATATATAATTTTATCATCATTTCAGCCCTAAATCACCCACTATTGGGTTTTGGCTTCCCCTTTTTTCTACCATACTTCCGGGTTCCGTGCTTCCCTCTTATACTACCAACCCAACGCACTTTTGGACGACCCTGGTTTCTTTGGCTTTATCTTGGCCACTATTTGGTCACAGTTTAACTCCATCGGCCATGTCCTCTTCTAACTAGAAGTCGTGTATTTTTTTTTTTAGGATAAAAATTAAGTCAAAAAATATTATCAAAACTTCTGACAAAACAAACCATCTCCCCACGAAATCTCATAAAACTACAAAGTCATAGTCATCCACGCAGATTTATCTCAATTCGGTACATCTGTATACTCAGTTAGAAGACGCCATATTCCTACATTAAATGAAACATGAAGACGGCTTGAAACATAATTCAGAACGCCTCGCGTTTCATGTTAGGAGAAAGCGAAAACTAGATGACGTTACAGAACTTTGAGGCTGAAATACAATGGAGTAATGGAATAAGGGATTTAATACAATATTATATTATTTCTGGCAAGGTAATGCCAAATAATAATAATATAAAGCCTGGCATCGACGCGGAAACTGAAATCATGAAGTTTTTCGACGGTTATTAAAAATAATTAGCAGTTCCATGCATTTTGACCACAGAGGTATTAGACTTTTCTATGAAACAGCAGATTATTTTTTTATTTCGGATGGTAATCCATGGTAACAAGTTGCATCCTGTAGGTACAATTAGAAGTATCGGTAAAATATCTCAGATGCGATGTTCGTTATACAAAATAAGAGTAGTATACAGCAGTGCTATTCTGTAAAAATCTCACGGTGATAACTTAGGTGAAGTGAGCTGTCATTCCACCTGATTCTAGGGCTCGCCCCTATTGATAGCTCACTTCACGCTCACTTCACCTAAGTTATCACGATGAGATTTTTACAGAATCGATCGGCAGCAGTGCGATTCTGTAACCATCTCACCGTGAAAACTTAGGTGAAGTGAGCGTGGAGTGAGCTGTCAGTGTCATCCTGATGCTAGGGATTGATACTCTTGACAGCTCACTCTAAGCTCACTTCACCTAACTTTTCACGGTGAGATTTTTACAGAATCGATCGGCAGGTTGCGAAAAATAAATGGGCCCTGATTGCCCTGAAGGGAAACCACTTTAAATCCTTATGATATATTATTTTACATAAAGGAAACATTCCTTTATTTTTAAAAAGAAACAAAGCTGTATTCACAGATTTCTCGACAAAATTACCTAAACCGGGAATAAAACCAGCAAACATTCAAAAGCGGACCATTCAAGTGATCATCAACTTATGTAAATGCTCCAAAAATCTGCTAATAGATGGCCAAAACTTCTGTTCCCTGACAATACACCCAAAAGCTATTAGAAGGTCCAGAAATAGACCAACAACATGAACAAAATATCAAACTACCCACTTGAAAATAATAAACATAAACCATTTTTATCAATAAAACCTCCGTAATAAATAAAAAAAGAAAAAACCCACGCATTCTCCGCGAACTTAAACTGATGCTACCCTATTTCGAAGTTGTTAACTGCGAAATTATTCATGAAATGTACCTCCATCGTGATTTGTCGTTTGCGAATCACACTGGTAGGTATGCGTGACGACTGCGAATGGAGGGTGACACCGTGTTTTGTTTTACAATGTCTTTAAGAAACACACCTGTGTTCTTGGCTTCATGCCCGGGACACACGAGAATATTTTTTCAGGTTAGGTATTAAGATAGAATATTTTTATTTTTAGTTTTTATTTTTTACTGTGGTGGGTACCTCACACAAAGTCAATACTCAATACTTACTCAATTCTTTATTGCAAAGTCGTGTACCACTTACTTAATAATAGGTGTATGAGTATTATAATATAAATAAAGATGATTATTTTAAAACGAGGTTACAAAGATATAATTGAAGCTAACTAAAAGCATAAAGTGCAATCAAGTTTTTATTTGAAAAGGAAACCGAAAAGTGTTGTTTTAAATTTTAACCAAAAATAAACCCTTTAGTGTGCTTTAGTCTAACTAAGCTCAAACTAATGTAAATTACTAATTTTGAGTCGGCGCCAAACAAATCTATAGGCTCTAAGTAAAACGATAGCAGCTTGATTAATCTTCGTTAATTGATCTGCGTTGATTGTTTGTTTGGCGCCGACTCAAAATTAATCAAAATTAACATTGATTTAGGAGCTTAGTTAGACTAAAAGGTAATTTCATGTTTTTCGTTTCTTTTTTTTTAACAATAAAGCGTTCAAAAATTTTAAAATTTAAAGTTTATTTTTGAAAGTTCTACATGAAAAAAAAAACCATTAGATCTACTATTAATGAATACAAACAAAACATTAAAAAATCTCATAATAAAAAAAACATTTTCACATTTTCCGTGGACGACAGAGTTGTCACACGACGCGATAGATGGCGTTGGGATAGAATTAGATCGCGATGTGGTTTCGTTCCGCGGGTCACATAACATATCGGTCGGGGGTAGCAAAATAAAGTGAAGCGAAAATTATGCAATCTCTCCGACCGATGGCTTTTGTAAAGATCGGGTCCTCTGGTCCGATCTTGGAAACTATGAAAAAATATGAAATGTTTTACTTTTACTTTCAAAATATTTAGCACCTGCTTTTTGATATTTTTTCTATATTCATTAAAATAGATACTTAGTGGAAATTCTCATGTAATTAAAAAAAGACTTTTATTTTTTTAATGTTTCTGTAGCATTGTTTACACTCTCGTAAAACAATTGGTTACTAAATACTTCACTTAAATATCAATCCGTGAGGTTATTAAATGTAAATGCATGCAAAATCTTCGTACATCCTATAAGTACTTTGTCACTTTGATATAAGTGACGGGATGTCTCAGTATGCGGGATCGCCGGTATTGTTATAGTCTCAAAGAAAATGAAAAGGATATTACAGATTACAGGGCAAATATTCCCGGGTAATAAGGACGCCTGCATCTCAAGCATTCCCGCCTTTAAGATATTGCTTTTATGTTTATCCTGAGGAATTCGTACGGTCAGTGTTATTTAAATAAATTGGTCCTTTGATATTTGAGAAAATGGTAAATCCAAAAGCTGTGGTTTAATAGGCCTTTAGTTAAAACTGACTAATGTTGTGGTCACCGACATCGAAGTGCAAGCTCCTAAGCTAATCAAAGCAGATAATTTATTAAATAAAAATAAATATAAATAAAATCGTTTATTTCGACCAACATAGGATCACAGACACACAACAAAAACACACAAATAAAATAAAAACCAATACAATTAGAAAGAAAAAGAAAGAAAAATAAAAAAAGAAGATTAAGAAGAAGATGAAGAAGATTTATTGGGATTGCATTTTATGTTTTATTTTTATTTTATTTTAGTATTGTTTAAATTATCTTATACTTTATTACTATTATTATTATTATTATTGTAAGCCTGTGTTGTCTCATAAATTGCAGGGCAAAGGCATCCCTTTCCTTTTTCCACTTTTCTTGGTCTACTACAATTGTGGGCAAATCCTTCAAGGAGGAGTCCAGCTGCTCATACCGCCATCTTTGATATTATTCTCTTCATAAATTAAATTTAAATTCGTAACAGCCTTAAAGCAATTTCGAAAATTGCGAGACGAATCACGATCTGAAATAAATGATTATTATTATAACCTGTCATGCTTTTTACGAGTATGTTGACGGTTCCAAACTGTAAAATCGTACAAATGACCAACAAGACAATCTTCAGTTATCATCATCGTCATTTAGCCGAAAGAAGTCAACTGCTGGACATAAGCATTCCCCAAGCATCGTCTCAACAACGAGTCCTCGGGCCTGCGGGCGGAGAGTAATGGGAAACTCTCCTCAGAACCAGGCCCGTGCCGGACGGCGCGTACGTGTTCCACGCGCGCCTCAAAGAGATGTCAGCATCAGAAGGAAGGGGCCCGCAAGGGCCGTAGCCTGCCGGGGCAGCGGGATTGTCCGAAAGAATTACCGCTAACCCGGAACATAAAGGGCTAAGGAAGGAACGTGAGTTTTAGTCAGTAAGATTCTGACACTTCCTCCTGCTCCACCCTGAGCGGGAGGGAATCCACAAAAAAAAAACAACTAGTCCTATTTTTTATTTTATTTTTTAAATCAAAAAGTCTTAAATCTTAAATCTTATTGCTGAATGGGCCCGCTCTTGATCTCGATGCCTTAGGCACTGGAACTCCCACGCTTCGACGATACACAGCAGGCTGCTTGACGTCGGTGACTACGTGACTATGGTGGGTAGGTCGCAAACCAGGCGGGCGTTAGCCCTACCACCGCAAGGGAAGATGAGAGCAGTGGTGATGAGATAAATTACTCAGAGTAAATCGCCTGACTACGACCTATTATTCGTAAGTCGAGGCCATTATTGGACCATCACAGACTGTTCTAGATACTTCCTACTCTCCTTCCTACTAATATTATAAATGCGAAAGTTTGTGAGGATGGATGGATGGATGTTACTCTTTCACGCACAAACGGCTGAACAGATTTAGATGAAATTTGGCACATAGATAGTTTATAATCAGGAATAACATATAGGATACTTTTTATCCCGATATTCCTACGGGATCGCAACTAACGCGGGTGAAACCGCGGGGCGCAGCTAGTCTAATATATAAAATTCTCGTGTCACAGTGTTAGTTACCATACTCCTCCGAAACGGCTGGACCGATTTGTATGAAATTTTGTGTGCACATCGGGTAGGTCTGAGAATCGGCTACTATCTATTTTTTTTTTACAAAATGACGTTTGCAGGGTCAGCTCGTCTAATATATAAAATTCTCGTGTCACAGTGTTTGTTACCATACTGCTCCGAAACGGCTTGACCGATTTTTATGAAATTTTATATGCATATTTAGTAGGTCTGAGAATCGGCTACTATCTATTTTTTTTTTTTGCAAAACGACGTTTGCGGGGTCAGCTAGTTACTGTATAAAATTCTTTTTATACTAATAATATTCTGGAGCCAATAATAAAAGACAGGTGGTGTTGGGACTATAATTATTCACGACTTCAGGTTTGGTTCTATAGTAAAATTTGTTCATAATGATGAGTACAATGACCCTCTAGAGTTATGGGATATAAAAAAAAAAAACACCTTTTAGAAGAACAAAAAATCGAAGACATGTGACATCTACCAACCCCCACTGGGCCCGCGTGGTGGTTACGGCCAACTCCCTCTCACCAAGAAGAGGCCTGTGTCCCCGCAGTGAGAAAATTGTAGGCTGATTAGATTAGTGACTGCAATTATCTAAGCACAGCCAGGCACTAAAACTAAAAACCTCATACCTTTTAGGACATTACTCTAGAGTTCTAAACTAAAATAATAAAATTATTTTAATTTAAACCAGCCTCACTAATTACGCTCACGACTAAAACCACAGTAAACTTTTCCTACACAACCTCCATACTGCGTAACACTTTATATAAAACTTATCTCCCAAGAGAAATTCAAGAAGATTAGACACTAAATTGTTTTAATTCAAAAGGGGCTCAAATACAGGTTTAATTTATGCACTAGATACTGATATTATTCATAGATGACGCTGCGGTGTGAGTTATTTGCACATATATAAATACACCTAGATAACGCAAGAGCAACTACTTTGCATGCCAAAAATTGCACCAATTTGCGTTCAAAAATCGTAAGCCACCACTTTCGCGCTCAGTTATGTGTATTGCTGGCTGGGTGAGCGTGAGTGAAAAAGAGAGCTTGTGGCGTCATAATAGGTAGTCAAAAAAATGGCACGCTTTGTTTTCATACAGTTCGTGATACTTGCGTTATCTAGGTCTATCTATATCTGTGGTTATTTGCAAACCTCCACACAGGTGTGTTGTGCGTGACTGCGTGAGGACTTGAAATTCGCGAGAATTGATATGGGGGATGCGCTAAGGTAGCCCACTGATGTTTGCATAGATATTTGCTCGATGTGTAGATTTATGATTAACTATGTCCACAGCATGCAAAAGGAGGAATATAAGTATGATATTAATTGTGTAGTCGTACATTATTTAATAATCACCCACATATTGCCAATTATGTTAAGGGTGTTGCGCTAAGGTAGCTCACAAAATTAGTTTTTTGCAATTTGCAGTGTCAGATTGTATGCTGATTAAAATATGATTCGCTGCCGAAACAAAAACAAAATCAAAAGTCATTTATTCAAACTAAGCTGAGAATCAGCACTGTTCGAACGTAAAAATTATAAAAGACAGTCCCCCCGAAACGCCCGCCCTTCACCACTTCCTAGTGCTTTCGCTGGGGAGAAGAAGTGGCGCAACAAACTCCACAGCAGCACAGCTGTCTGTCACACACAAACAAATATGACTTTACAGAATTATAATCATGAGAATCATCAATACAACTCCTTGAGTTAGAATCGGCCTCAAATGTCATGATTTCGTGAAATAGTAATTCAATAGGGCAATATGAACATAGAGAGTTGTCTTGTTGATTTTTATGATTATCCTGCTAATCGGTAATCCTGCTAATATTATAAACGCGAAAGTTTGTGAGGATGGATGGATGGATATTTGTTGCTCTTTCAAGTAAAAACTACTGCTCGGATTTTGATGAAATTTGGCACACGGATAGTTTATAACCAGGATTAACACATAGGATACTTTTTATCCTGATATTCCCACGGGTTCGAAACTTATGTGAGTTAAACCACGGGGCGCTGCTAGTTATTCTATAAATAAATATTTGTTATAAATCATAGTTAGATTAATACGTATACAACCTTATACTGACCTGTAAATCGCAACACAGAAAATTTTAATTTCGCGGGCTACCTACCCTGGCGCCTTCGCTTAAAGGCTGACGGAAATTTGAGTGGCCCACAAAGCATTGCGAAAATCCTCCTACACTTACGTATATTTACTGACTGTAACGTGCGCTTAGCTTTGGTGGTTCATTTTCAAAGCATTACGGCGCCGCCGCGGTGCTCCACATCAGCCCACGGTTTTTCTTTGTATGAAAACGTGGAAGGTATAGTCCACTGCTTTTAAAAACGGTGATTAAAAACATCGTTAGGAAACCGGCACGTCCTAGAACCAAAACTACGAAGACGTGATATCTACCAACCCGCACTGGACCCGCGTGGTAGAACACAGCCCACTCCTTCTCACCGAGAGGAGGCCTGGGTCCCAGCAGCGGGAAAATTATAGTCTGATTATGCTCCCACAAATTGGACTGCTGACCTCGTGAAGGCCGCAGGAATCCGCTGGAGGCCTATGTCCAGCAGGGAAAGTCTTTCGGCTGAAATAATGATGATGATGCTATAGTCCACTGTGACCCACGGCAACGCTACGCAGAAAGCAAATGTTGGCAAAACTCTTCAAAGACATCCTGCATAGCAGAAAAAAAAAATCTAAAAAATAAAAAAAAAAACTAATAAAGAAATTTCTTTATTAGATTTTCAACTTTATCGCTAAAGCATAAGAGTCAAAGTTGATTGGGAAAATTTGACAGTTTCGGGTACCTTGATGTGCTTGCATCTGTACATAAGTAGGTACTCTCATGTCAACACCAACTTTATCTAGAATACCTATTAGTTCATGTCTGGATAAAGATAAGTCAGTCAGCGCGGCTTAGGGGGTGCGTCGGATAAAAGCTAAGCTGTGTCACTAGTGGAGGCGCTTTTCATGATCCTTTGTTGATAGAAGCTAGCAAATAACCTTTGAAGGACTTTCAGACTTCTGGATGGTTACACTTTACATTAACGAATAACCAGAAGCCTAGAATATATCTATACTACACTAATAATAAAACTGAAGAGTTTGTTTGTTTGAACGCACTGATCTCTGGAACTAACAGTCGGATTAAAAAAAATATTTTTGCATTTGATAGTCCAATTCTTGACGAAGGCCCATAGAAGCCGAGCAAAAACAAAAACGTCACAAAGAACTCTAAGCGAAAACGAAGTAATAGCACGGGCAGCCGATGCGATGCGACGGTGTGGCTGGGGAACAAGAAATTTCACTTATTTCACGCGGATGAAGTCGCGGGTAGAAGCTAGTAGGTAATATTTTAGGACGGTTACGGTTTGACTTGCTCGAAGAGGTCTTATCGTGTCTATAACAGCAGTCGCGCGATTTTTGGCGGCTAATTTGAGAGAGCCTCATAATATGTCAGGAATGGTCATTCATCCACCCACCATCTCACATAGACCCACCGGCTCTGTTCTTAGTTCTCCAAGATATATCCATTTTGAAACAAATAACCATTCAGCTAACCTTAATTTTCTTTGTCCTCGTTAATGCATTTCACGTCATATCAGTCGGTTCAACAACTTCTAGTTACCAAAAACACTAGCCTTACACTAACTACCCTATACAACCTACATACTTTCCCACAGATAACCTAAAAACACAATAAGTTTTCGGTCATAAGCCACACAATTAGCGACTGGACCACAGCCAAGTACTAAATACACTTACCTACGTTAATCCTAATTGGGTATCTATAATCTCATTCTATAAGCGGGTTGGTCTAATAGGTTTTGTACAGTTTTGGATACGATCTGTAAAAAGGTAATAACGTGGCTTTTCAGAATGTTGAAAGGTTTATTTATTATTCAGAATATCTGTGGTGGAAAAAAACAAATCCTTAAGTCCAATTTGTTTTTTTTAACACGTACAAACTACCGTAACATGTCCTAGCGTGATTTTTTTGGCTTATTTTTTTTTATTGCTGAATGTACCTGCTCTTGACCTCGATCGCGCCTGATGGAAAGCGATGGATGAGGTCTGAGGAACAAGCGTGCCCAGGAGATGCCTGTCCACTTTTGCACATGCTTGAACACAGACGCTGGAATAATTACCATAAGATACGCTTATTTACGATAAGGAGAGCAAGCGTGACTTTATCGATTACACCAACACATACCCCTTTACTTATAAACGTAGCTTAAAGTTAAGAGACGTTTAAACGTCAAAAATGTACGGTTACACTAATCATCACTTAACTTTGAGCAACGTTTATAAATAAACCATCACCAACCATAGAGATCAAGAACGATACTCGTATCAAACTTGAACCTTACAAAAATATGAAATGACTTGGCTTCTATGTGATGACTTGATGAGCAATCCGAAATGGTCCTTCGAGCCGGATTATAGAATACTACGCTAAATTATCCACCCACTATACGACAATATTACCCTACGAATTTATAAACATCCCTCATGGTTTATAACAGACAAGAGAAAAAATGCTTTGTCTATTATGTCCTCTGAACCCGACAGACCCGCTCGTTTCATTGCCTTCAACACCATCCCTTAACGAATGTCTATATGGAGGGCACGCTGTAGCAGTCACTTTGTAACTTTATAGAAGTTGTAGCGAAACAATAGGTACCTACTAGCTTTGTGAGGAAGCTTTGAGACAAAAGAAACTTAGATATATACTTATTTGTACAGTATGTACACGGTTCACTGGGTTGGTGGAAGCACAAAATAAAATACTTGCAGACTTGGATGTCGATATATTTTCTTACACTGTTTCCTTAAGTAAGTACTAGTAGTATACAAGAGAACTGAGAACTAGGGGAGATCCTTGTACCTTGGGACACCTTGTACCTAGGGACAAGCTTATTGAATCAAAAATTTTGCATTGAGAAGTGGTAAGTGGCGACATCTAGTAGCTATTTCATTACAACAATCAGAATGTATGCAGTAAAGTCGGCCATTTTGCCTTGTTCCTTAGATGTGGTATGCTGTGTCGTTTTTTCCTCCGATTTTTTTTTTTGTAATCCACTTAAATCTTTGTTATTATCGAAATATTTTGAGATAAGTATTTCATTATGATACAATTTGTTGTTATCTACATTCGTAACCACTTATTTTAATGATAATTAACTAATTTCCGTAATTCACAAAATTATAACCACACTTTGTTATAAACAATTGAAATTTGTACTTCGGGACAGTGATTTTTTTGTACCTTGGGACTGTCCCAAGGTACAAGGTCATTGCTTTTTATAAACTATTTATTTTAATTTCTGTTTTTTCTTAGCCTTTAGACAGAACCGTAACCGCTTTTAGCTGCTAAAAAAAGAAAGAAAGAAGTGAATAAAAAACTAAAACTGTCAAAAAGCGAATTTTTAAGACAAGAGTTGCAGTCAGTAGTTCTAAGGATGAAACTGATGTTATCTTAGAGAATGACGATTCATGTGACGACGTTCAAGAAGAAAACAAGTGTGTGTGGTGCGGTGAAAATTATTTTACTACTTCGAGCAGAGAAGACTGGGTTCAGTGTGTCACCTGTCGATTGTACACGAAGATTGCATATTTTTGAAAATTACTGTAAGAAATGCGGTATTAAATCTAAAAATAACTGGTAGTAATGTTTATGAACAAGATTTGTTAATATTTTCTAAAAAACTGATTATATGTAAGCTTTGTAATGACTGCTGTTTTTATTAATACAAAATGGAGATTATCTTACGTTTTTAATGCTTTAAATATCTTTAACAGAGTAGTTAAGCTGCCCATTCATACCTAAATTTCAGGCTTAAGAAACATTATGTCAACTGATAGAAATAATATTCGTCTAGCGGCAGTTTACTTTTACAAAAATGTGTCCCAAGGTACAAATATTGGTGTCCCAAGGTACAAGCCATGATTGTACCTTAGGACAAATGTCCTCAAGTAATTAATTGTCATTTTCTCATTGATAGAACATAATAGGCCGTGTGTTGCATCATTGCATTGTGATGTTATTGGCTATATAATAGAAATTTCAACATTCATGGCCATAGATCAATTTGAACTTAAATTATGGAGATTTAAAGAAAAGCGTCCCAAGGTACAAGGATCTCCCCTACATGGGCCCAAGTAGTGTGTGCCCTATGCTGAAATTACATTGTTCATTCCAATAAAAATAAAACTTTCTGTTTTGGTTCCCGACCTGTACAGACCTGTCGGAATCATGACCCTGAGCTGCGATCGTGTCCAATCACGGCGCCGACACACACATAGATCACGACTATTAGCTAAGTTAGTATTAATTAAACTAACTAATCTATACATTTATTATTGCACATATTCTGCCCAATCATTATTGTGTTATCTATTAATAAATCCAGATATCTATTAGTACAATTGTCACTGTCCCGCACAAATATTATAAGAACATATTCGTGTTTTCATATAAAGATTTCGCTGGAAGTAGTTTTCGTAATAACCTTTATTTAGGGCTAAAATATTGGTCCTTTTACGGTTGTACATTTTTGTACTATTTACTAAATTGTTGACGGTTTTGCTGCTTGAAAGGGTGATTATAGAAAGTGATTTAAGGACATACGAGATCATGTGGACAATTTTCGTGGTGTCTTTTATTTCACCTTTTACCACCTTTCAATTAAGACATAATATTTTAGCCTAGCATTAATCAACCTACAACTTTCCCACTCCTGGGTCACAAGCCTCCTCTCTTAGAGATTGAGTGGGCTTGTAATCCACCACGCGGGCCCAGTGCGGGTTGGTAGATTTGACATGTCTTCATTTTTTTTGGTTTTCGGACATTCTCTTCCACGATGTTTTTCTTCACCGTTTTATGAGTGGTGATCAAAATAAATTACACAAAGTGCCTGCCTAACTTGAAAACCACGAGCGAGACATAAGTTGGAGTCGTTACCACTGGACCACCTCTGATCTCTGCCATCATTTTAGCTTGTCCAGTTTAATAGTAACAGTTCACTCTTCCTTCTTCGTTCAATCTATCTCTCTGTGGAATGCGCTCCCCCAGAAATCAGGATGGCAACCAACCGATTATCCTTCAAAGTTAAGGTTCGGGAGCACATTCGCAAGAAGCTGGCAGTATCATCACAACGGTAATACTTTCTCATTGTTTGTCTTATATAATTTTAGTAAGTATATTCATTTATTTATGAATATTTATTTGTGCTTATGTACAAGTATATATGTAATTAGGTATATATTATATTCATAGTTTTAATAGGTTTATGCGTATCTTTATATTTAAAATATTTATTCCTCAATTTTAATGATTGCACCTACCACTGTTTGTCTCTGCATCACCCAAAGGTTGACTGGTAGAAAATGCCTATGGCATTAAGTCCGCCTCTGTACATTTATGTGCTTGAAGTATTAAATAAATAAATATAATCAGTAATAACTTATAACTCTCACATAGCTATAACATCGTTTAAAAAAAATTAACCAAGTGATGAAGGGCGGGCGTTTTGAGGGACTGTCTTATGTATTTTAATTTGAAAAATTGACTTTTGATTTGATTTTTATTACTATCAGTAAGTAATATTAGACACATAGACTGATATGCAATATAATTCGAATTACCATACTAAATTAGTCGGATTAATAGCAATCAGAGATATGTAGCATAATCAGCTTATAATGTCACAGCTTCTCTCTGAGAGGGAGTGGGCTATCTACCGCGCGAGCGCGTATATGGAATCTATACCTTCAGCCAACGCTCTATAATGTTGAGTTCAGCGGTGCTATTCTCTGAAAATCTCATCTTAAAAACTTAGGTGAAGTGAGCGTGGAGTGAGCTGTCAATAGTGTCAATTCCTAGAAAAAACAAACTCACTTCACCTAAGTTTTCACGGTGAGATTTGTACAGAATCGACCGGCAAGTATACAATAAAAATGATACCCTTGTTAGGAATCCCAAAAAAGGTATACCCGCCCGCAACATTTTTCTGGGCACACCAGACTGTAATGTACCTATACCCGTTTCACTGTCTCTCCACTTTTAATTACGCTAACGAATACTGAGACAGACAAAGGGACGTTTAATTTTAGATAAATTATGCCTACAAGAAAAGAGGATAAAAAACGTTTATTATAAAGGGAAATGTTCTTTATAAAAATATAATTGGCATGAATTAGTAAAATTAAAAATAAGAGTTATTTAGCGTGCATTAATTGTAATATTCTATCCTAAGTCATGCTTTATTCCAATGTCTTTACGTCTGCACAGGACTGTGCTTTGAACTTTAATTTTCCTTGGTACACGCCTTGTTGATATCTGACGTACAATGAAGTTTTGTCCTTGCTCGGATGTATTTATTTTTTTAATCATATTCACATCAGCCAGCGGGCGAAAAGGAAAGAACTATTGAAATGGTAACGTGACAAAAGAATACCGAGCGATTGCTTCGCTGCGGTCGGGTATGTTTTAAAATACCTACGCGCAAAATCCTAAATTACTCGAAAGTATATCCAAAGTCAACTCGGCCGGTGACGTCACAAATGTTAGTTAAAGGGGTACGCTTTAATTAATTAATTTTTGGATATTTGGATTTGAAAACATACCCGATGGCAACACGCTCTCTGACGATGTGTTCCTAGTGTCGAAAATTCATGCAAAAACCTCTAAAATCTCCATACTAATATTATAAATTCGAAAGCATTAGGTCCTTTGGCCATTTTACAAAAAATTAAAGTTTTTTTAAAAGAAAATCTATTTATTTAATCGAAGTATTGGCCATTATTGTCGATGCACTTTTGCCGTTTAACGGAAGTTCGTTAATGCCTCTACTATAGAAATCCTGGGGACAGGAATCGATGAACTCTTTAAAGGCGTTCCTCACTGCCTCGTTGGGTTTGAAATTTTTCCCGACTAAAAAGTATCCGAAAAAAATGGAAATCAGTTGGAGCAAGCTTTGGTGAGTATGTGATGTGCGGACAAGGGTTTTCGTGAAAAAGGAGTGGACTGGAGCAATTAACAATTCTCGGTTGTTTGACAGCGGGCTTGTCCATCATCATTTGCAATTCTTCACAGTACACATTTGCAGTAAGTAATTGTTGTGCCAGGTCTCAAGAAGCTGTAATGAACAATGCCAGCACAAGTCCACAATACACTCACAAGATCAAAATTTCCAGAACGGAAGCGATGAAACCAAAAACGCACCGTGCGTTCACTTGCGGTACAGATAGCGCAGTCCACGAAGACGCGCCCCACTCTTTTTCTCTCTGTACTGTGTGTTCTCAATATTGTGATATCGAAATCTAAAATAGATATTCTTTCGGAGTTTTTGAAGTTTCTTGCCCGTTCTTCTCCACAAAGACTTACGTTTTGGAATTTAAGATTAAGTTTGAGTTTGATTTCAGTTAATTTTCCTATTATTAAAACTTTAACTTAATAAAAGCTGCACCAGTTTATTATTTTTTATTCTTTTTTTTTTCAATAATAATTTATTAGTTTGCTTATTGTAACTAGAATATAAAACATAGTTATTTGAATAGTGATCTCCAAACTAGACAGCATCTGTATCTTGGGAGCCTGAGTTTATTTATTTATTAAAACTTTATGCACAAGTAAAAACTGTACAAAGGCGGACTTAATGCCTTGGGCATTTTCTACCAGTCTACCTTAGGATGATGCAGAGACAATACACAGTAGGTGCAATAACAGAAAAGAAATTAGAAAAAAAAAATAAGATAAGAATAAATACATACATACAACAAAATATTAAAAAAAGTTATGAGAGATAAACAAGAAAATCTACAACAACTAATTCTGAGACGAATCTGCGTTATCTTAAATTTTAATTCGACACGTGTTAGCTTTAACTGAAAGGAGATAGTGTTTCATGGGCTCACTGTATTGTAACGTCTAATAATCGTATTATACTTAAAAAAAACGTAACCAACAAATCATTTAATAAAATGGTTGATTTTTTCAATAATGTCTAACTGGAATCATGAAATCGTAATAAAAAAAAGATAATGTTTTGATAATACACTCAATTGATTCAATTCCAGATATAGTCGTCAATGTCATAAATGCATGTATTGAAGCGTATTTAACGATTTTAAGAAAACAAAAAAAATATGTACCTAATTACCAGAGATCGGAATAGGTAGAGCTGTTTTATGTACTTGCCATAGGTTAGAATAATATGGATACTTCCCGAGTCCCGTGACTTGGTTTTTAAAAGGAATGAACTTAATTTTGCTAGCCCATAAACATGTTTACACGAATCTTAAAACGCACAAAGTGCCGACTATGGTTAAAGCTTTATTGCAAAAAAATATCTCTAAATTTAAAAATAATTTTGAAAAAAACAAATCGAATTTGACAATCGCGATTCCACGTGGTAGGTACTTTTTTTTTGTTTGGCTTCGCACGTTTTGTGCATTCAGCCAAAAAGTAGGTACTTATTTGCCCTACCCCGTTTTTAGTCGTGATTAATAAGTTTCTAAGTTAACTTTGACACGTGCGTGACATACTTTAAAGTCAAGAAAATACTGGATTGGAATATATTAGTATTAATAAAGTTTAGCTAACAAGAAAATGTTTTGCGTTTTGTGCGAATAACACTGTACCTACTTTACTTTTTGTATTTAAAATGTTTTTATTGGTTCGACTTAGGACAAGCTTTTCGCTAAGTCCAAACACTTAATTTTTCTAATATGTCAAGGTAGAATAAGATTAATACATTAGTTTTATTCAATATTTTACTTAAAAAATAGAACTTACCAAATCAATATCCAATAAAATAACTCCAAACGTCCAATCCAATCAGGTAAAACAGAGTTCGTAAATGCTAGCTAAGTCGTAGTAGCAAGAAGGTTCCAGAATCCAGTAAATAAGCCAGGGTCAGAAGATATTCACCATTTTTATACATATTGACAAAAATAATGAAATTCAATAAAATCCCGTAGTATCAGTCGGAATCCCTTGAAATATCCATATTAACATCAATGTTAGTCAATGTACCTAAATAGCTCTGCCTATTCCGATCATTGCTAATTACAGATCGAGATGGTAACCCAATCTGTTTCATTAAGTAAAAAATGTGCCATTGACTCTGCAGCAGGTCCTTCTGTGTTTCATTCGATTTAATTTAAGTATAAAACGATGGACTTAGAACGAACGATGAGTTGTAAAGATGGACTTAGAGAATAAAATAAAAATGAATTGATTTAAAAATAAATTATGACTGTAATTATCTTTACAATAAATTTAGTCAGCTACTGATTGGTCACATCAGATTATTTTCTATTCATCAGATTATTATTTTATTTACCAAAAAAGAACGACTACATAACCCTTCTGTAACTGTTGTCCAATAGCTACACTGACCGGATTTTTCGTTTCAGTGGGCGTAATAGATACAAATGGTCCTTTCATCTCCCGAGAAAAATAAAAACAAATCGAACCCCAAAAAAATATAGCTTTATAAAAAAGGCTGAAAAAAAAACTCCTTTCAAACTGAAACGTCTACGACTAACTTGTTATCAATCTTGGTTATACGAGTAGATAAGTCTAATAAAATGGTTTCTATTTACTTTTAGAAAAGGTTATTCTATTTTCAGAAGCTTATTATGCCTATATTATAGAACAGATAGTGTTTTCCAAAAATTCATAGTAAAATGACTATAATAAGCCTTTAGAGAGACCTATTTTCTTTTGATGGACTTTCTAGGGGCTAAATACCGGACTGGGCTCGCGTGGTGGATTACGGCCCACTCCGTCTCACAGAGAGAGGGTGCAGCAGTGAGAACATTAAAGGCTAACTATTCGTATGCTTATATATGCTTCAACTTTGTTTAAACCTGGTAGTGAATTCAAAAGACGGCTTCGAACTCGACACTGAAGGGACATAAAATTCAAGATGAATTACGGAGAAGGAAAACATTGTACAAGTATCTGGACAAAGTGGTCCCATATTGCCAACTGTGAGTCATATTGAGCAGACGGGGAACTATGTATTGTACTTCTATAGTTGTATGAGAATAGGTTTCTGTGGAACTTAATATAAAATTACTAGCTTCTGCTCGCTTCTTCCGCGTCGCTTAGCGTTATTTCTAAATCTTTTTCTTCATGCTCGGCTCCAAACGGTTCTAGCGTAGTGTTAATGTAAGCCTAAAACCTTCCTCAGTAAATGGGCTATCAAACGCAAAAGTAATTCTTCAAATTCAACTGCTAGTTTCAGAGATAAGCGCGTTCAAACAAATACACAAACTTCAGGTTTATTGTTAGTATGTATAGTATAATAGGTATATAGATAGATAGACACAGGCAAAAAGTGATTTTAGTATACGAGTCCAAGGACCATCGTTATCAATTTAAAAGCTCATTTCTTTAACAAAATTATATTGCACCATCATCGTCGTTTGATAGCTTTATGCTCCAATTTTACGGCGCGAATTGTTGAAATTACCTCCTCTGATATTTTTAAATGTCAGCCTATTTTTCAAATATCGTTTTATCCAATTCCAGGGAGTTTTTTATTAAACACAATTTAGGCGGGTTAAAAGTTTACTCACACTAAGGACTATTACTGATACCTACCATTTTTCTTTTTAAGAAAAAAGGAAAAAGCTTACAACCACGGTTTCACTTCAAGACATGTCATTATTAAAACAGCAATATTTAATTTGTTTGCTAAAAACTCTATAAATTTAGAAATTGGCTTTGTAAAAGTAAAAGCCCTTAATTTATATTAGAAAATAAGTATTGTTAATTAGTCTGTAACAAATAAAAAATAACACTCTAAATTATACAGTTTTAATTTTAAACCTGATTAGGTACCCACTTAACTTATGTACGTGAAAAACTTGTTTAAAAAATTAATTACATTTCGTCTATGAAACAAAATTGTATTCAAAATTTAAAAGAAAGTCGTGGTTGTAGGCAACAATACAATAAGCACGACTCCAACTTCATAAATATTGTTATGAACGACTCAAAATGGTGCCAGTGACAGCAAAAAGCCAATGAAAGCATGCTAAAAGTCAAAGAGCTCTCATTAAATTTCGACTAGTTTTTTACTTCGCAAAATAAAATTGTTTTCCTTGTGCAACTTATGAATCCAGAAGTAACTTGTATCTAACATCTAACAGACAACAAAATGATGAATTGGATGGCGGAAAAACATCAGCGGGATTACTTTCATGACTATTTTTTTTTTATGTAAGCATTTTGTTTAGTAATTTTGCTTAGGACTCCACAAAACCGGTCGAAGTGGCCATGCTTGGGGGAGGCCTATGTCCAGCAGTGGACGTGTTCCGGCTGAAGTAATGATGATGAGCCATTTTTTTATCCTTGAAGATCGTCATAGACACACTCAACCTCAAGACCGGAAAAAATGTAACCTCTTTGCCAATGCTAAAAAAAGAGTAAATTCAATAACTCCCATACAGCAAATTCTAGTCGAACCGCTTACAAGGCAGCCGCCATATTGGATTTCATGAAACGTCATTTATCATGTGTCAGTATCTACAAAAATACGATTTTAAAATACGCTGCACATATTTCAATTTATTTGCAGCAATATCGGGGGAGGGATCGCAAGAAAAAGTCTGACATTTGAAATTGCATACAAATGAAACATTTTCCGTGTTCGATGTCGAGGAAAGTCGCTCCTTTGTCTTGTTGGATGAGTCATTAGGGTAGGAAGCATTTCTTTTTCGTTTTAATGACATATTTTGAATGCTAGTGTTTTAGCAGCAACAAGAAGTACCCAAAATAGTTGCACTTGGTGTAAAGTTCAATCACCCTCCATAGAAAAAGGAGGATCCTCCGACCAGACGGTGCAGTTGCATATATGCGAGTTGCGCAGTAAACTCTGCTTGCGAGATGCAGGATTTTGTGTGACGTCAGTATGACGCGTAGTTTGCATGTGGCGTTTGTAGATACCACTACATCGTATAAATACGATACCTATAGGTAAGACTGGTTGTCAGACTCTCAGACTTCTGACGACCCGTAACGACTGTCAGAGATCCACGAATGATAGCCGGGTACAACAACTTAACGTGTTTCCGAGGCACGCAGGGACCTCGGTATTTACAGGTTACCCATCTATGGGCCGACCGCGGCAAGCGTAGCTTAACCAGATCGATCGATCGGTGCAGCTGTTATGTAGCCAGGAGTGGTAACACCAGGCGTTTAGGAAAAAATCAAAGTACCTAACGAGCAAAACAACAAAGAAAAGAAAGAATGAAAATTGCAAAAATATTACTGATAGTAATAACAAAAATGTAAAATACCAAAATTTTCCGTGTTAACGTATAATCCAGAGCTTATAATCATCAACGCGATTTTCTTAAAATAAATGGACCCAATCTTCAAACGCTAGGGTACGTTCAGACGACATCAGCGTACCGAGATAGTCACTGGCGCAAACTCGCAAACAGACGTGCAATTTCTCGAAATTGCGATGTTGTATAATTTCCGTCTTGCTATATTAAGCAAGACGGAAATTATGCTAATAATACGAAATTGAAATATCTAGCGTAATTATTTTAGATTTATCAAGGCTTAAGGGCTCCGAATGTTTAATTTTGTGTGTGTAAAATGTAATTGTTTGAAATTGAATTAATATTTCAAGACTCTTAATAAGCGAAATGAGAAAATGGAGTTCAAGAGCCATAAGTACTAAATACAATAAGATTAAAAATAATAAAATTGTCTAGACAGTTATCCAGCTAAACTTAAGTAACATATCTAAGTATGCTTGCCTAGACATATCCAGCTCTGGTGTCCAACTGAAACCTTTTAAATAATCAAAACGACAACAAACAAACTTTTCTTTAGCATACCTGCCGTTTTTCCTATCATTATTATTTACTAGCGACCCGCCCCGGCTTTGCACGGGTGCAATACTGATACTAAGTACAGGTATTTCAAGAATGCCAGCATGTCCCTGCATTTTAAATCTGTAATGTCTTCGAAAATATTCATTTAAATTACAAGCTGTAAAGGGCCATATTTATCTATATTAAATGCACAATGTATTTAAGGTACTTAATTGGATAAGGATTAATACTGTATTGCTTAAAATCGCTTCGTAAATAAGCCATTATTTCTCGTAAAAAGTAAAGGATAAAAAATGATTATTGTGGGTTATCCCTAAGAGATTAGACATATACCATCGCGGACTTTTTTTGTAGACCTTTTTAAGGTGTACAATACTGTAGTACATTATTTTGACCTATCTCGTAGGGTTCATCCAGCGTTTGAAAAGTAAGCGCAAAAAAATGTGTTTATCTACGACATCACATGCATGCATGTATTATATATATAAACCTTCCTCTTGAATCACTCTATCTATTAAAAAAAAAACCGCATCAAAATCCGTTGCGTAGTTTTAAAGATCTAAGCGTTCAAAGGGACAGAGAAAGCGACTTTGTTTTATACTATGTATGTAGTGATTTACTAGCTGCACCCCGCGGTTTCACCGGCGTAAGTTTTGATCCCGTAGGAATATCGGGATAAAAAGTATCCTATGTGTTATTCTGATGTATAAACTATATTACTCTAAAGTTTCATCAAAATCCGTTCAGTACTTTTTGCGTAAAAGAGTAACAAACATCCATCCATCCATCCTCACAAACTTTCGCATTTATAATATTAGTAGGAATTAGTAGGATTATCTCCAACAAAAGATGTACACAACACATTACACATAAAATAAAGGGCAACATCAAGTATTAAGTAGGTGCACTCCTTCACTTATAGGAGACCACAGCATACACAATAAAATTAATAATTAAAAGTCTTCCAGACCGTATTTCGGCCACGGCAGCCAATCTCAACGGAGACTAGACTCCGGCGCGGGAGATATTATAGTGCACAAGTGTGTTCGCAGACACAAGTGCACTTCCTCTTCCCTCACTCTCATAGTCCGATGAGATGATAATGATGTATCTCGTAGTTCGAGAGAGATAAGGCTTAACGTGCTTTCCTAGGCACGGGGTTATCACACCGCCAACTTCCTAACTCCGGGCTGTTAGTAAGAAATTCCTAATGGAAATACCTATTCATTAACACTTTGCCTGATCCGGGTATCGAACCCAGGACCCCACGCTCAGCAGTCGCGCTTGCGACCACGAAACCAAAGGGGCAATGAAAATCAACAATTGAAAAAAAAAAACAAAAACAAGTTACTACATTAATACAAGACAAAAATATATACTTAGCACGTAGAGATACTTAAATATATTAAAATGTATAAACCACCATTAATGGACAATCAACATCATCTGCCTAGCCTTTTTCTATTTTAGGGATCAGCTTCCAGTCTAACCGGATCTAACGAGATGCAGCTAAATACCAATTGTGCGTGGAGCGACTGCCTATCTGACCTCCACAACCAAGTAAGTGGGTAACACTATACCCCTTGGTAAGACTAGTTGTCAGACTTTCGGGCTTCTGACGGCCCGTAACGATTGTCAAAGTTCCACAAATGACCGCCGGGACCACCAGCTTAACGTGTTTTCCGAGGCACAGAGGGTTCTCGGTATGTAAAAATGGTCACCCATCCACAGAACAACCGCAACAATCGTAGTTTAACCTGATCGATCGACCCCTGCGGCTGTAATTACTTAGCTACGCTAAATATATGATTTGACTCAATGCTTCTTCAATCTCACGCTACTAAGCCCAATCCAATTCGATTCAATATTAATTTGCAGCATCGCCTTTTATATCATTTATCAAAGACAGTACTTATCAAATTTCTATACAGTCTGTGGCATTGCCTCTCCTAATCTCATCTAAGCAAGTCTTTGACACGCCCTGGAGCTCAATTCTCCCGCTTACACTCGTTCAAGACGCATTCGTCACTGACGCTCGTCTCTTTGTCGCTTATAAAATGGTGAGATTATCCGAAATTTGTATTCTCACTAGAAGTCGATCGTAAATGACGAGTTTAGGGACAAAAATCTTGCCATTATGCGTCGCACGGACTAATCCATTCCACATAACATTGCTAAAACCTGACCCCGTGGCCACGATACACACGATAAAACAAAAATAAATTAATTTGATGATTTTTTTCGCTTTATTTTCCGATGCCAACTGTCGTTGTCCCCTAAAAAAAACATCTTTTTTATCGTGTTTAGGCATCGATACTCATCAAAGAAAGAAAGAAAAATGCGTTTATTGGCATTACAGCAAAATAAATAGGTATATACATCACGTCTGCAGAGTTTCGCTAGCTAATTTAATTTGACCCTGTATAATAATAAAAAATGTGAGCTCACTTTTCTAAGTATGGACACTTTTTCTTAGTACGGTCAGGGCAAATCTAGCAATTTAAATCTTTGGGCGCTTTACGGTGTCAAAAATGCTCTATAGGAAAACACACTCTGAAACGTTTCAGTGACGTCATTAACCGGTAAATCGCGGACGCTATGTGGGCGGTCACCGCTTTTGAAAACTGTAGCCACGAGTCACCGCCACGTGACTTGCGGAGTGACGGACGGAAACAGCGGGGTAATTGCGTAACACAACAATATTATTAACGTATAATCTTGTGAAGCATAACTCAACGTGCTTATTTTCTGCATTTTCATTTTGAATTGTATGAAATAACCAAACAAACGATGAGGGCGCCACTGTGCGGTCGGCATAGTCGTAACGCAAGCCGCGTGGCAAGTCGCATCGCTCAAGGCCGTGAACGGGGCCTTAGCATTAAATAGGTTAAAACAGTCACTCAATCTTATTACTTTTTGTCTAAGCCCTGCATAATGAAACAATTTAGACTGTTAACTTTCAGAGTAAAAGAAATGACCTTTTTGGCGAATAAAATTAGATTCTAGTTGCTTTTAGAGCCTTAAATGTTCTTGAATTATTTAACTATGTACTGTTTTAGATCTTAAAGGTAATTTTAAAGTGTCATTTAATACATTTTTTTCCCTGTCTAGCTTATGGCAACTTTTGACTCAATTATTTCCATGATTTGCGTAAAAAGGAATGCTTTTAGAGCGTCTTATTAAGTTCAGGATCATATGATACGAATTATTTATACAGCGTTATATGTAAAACACCAGCAACCTCTTAAGAGGTCATTGTACTCATAATTGTGAACAACTTTTACAATGGAACCAAACCTGAAATCGCGAAAAAAAAATTAGCTGTTCCCTATATTTTGACGAGATAGACGAAGATAAAAGTAGGGAAACAGCTGATTTTTGTTTCGCGATTTCAGGTTTGGTCCCATAGTAAAAATTGTTCATAATGATGAGTACAATGACCTCTTAAGAGGTTGCTGGTGTTTTACAAATAACCCTGTATACTGGTGCCGTTTGATACAAATAATGAAATCTTGAAGCTACTTTCAAACTTATTCCACTGCAGAAAACTGTAGTGTCAAATTGTCGATCAATAAAGCTGGTACTTATTAAAATCGATTCTCTAAAATCTCTCTTAAGAATAGAGATACAAACAAATAAACTTTATTAAATAAAGAAACGAAGTTTCAAGTTACTGATACATGTAAAATTATGAAGAGTCGAACCATTATGCACTTTTATAATTTTTAACATGACGATATTATCGTGGACGTCAACGGGAAATAAAATGTATGAAAAATGAAGACGTTTTTTTTTCTATCCACGATTACGATATAACGTGCACGTTTTTCCATACATTTTATGGACGTGGATTTGGACGGACACTTCAAAAATTATAAAAGTGCACATCGCCTGTCAAAACACAGTTTTCCCTCAACCTTACAAGACGATGCAGAATATTAATATCTTCTACTTTCTCCATGTTTCCTTAAACATTATAGCATACAAAGCTTCCACGATATTCCTTTAAAATTAAACACTAAACGGTGTCATGCTATGAGAAGTTGATCGCGAGGTTAAAGGCAAAATTTTGAACGTCAAAGGATTTAAAAATATAACGTTATATTAAAACGGGGACTGAAAAATATGAGATAAAAGATGTAACATTTTTTAATATTTTATACCCAGCCGTATGGGCTTCAAAGCTGTGCAAGGGAGAAGCGGCCAAATAACTTGGAATAAGACGTACAGATAGCCTCAAAAAATGAAATTGAAATTAAAATTTAAAAAATAAATAAATAAAATTTATTTAAGTCCTTTTACAAAGTAATACATTTACAAACTTATAAATACTTAGTAGTACCAAGTTCTTAACGGATTGGCTTAAATACTCATATAAAAGCTAGTTTAATTTACATGATTTTTACTTATCTATGAAAGGTGCGTTGGTACTTACTGTTATTCTAACTAAAACATTAAATTAAAAATGAAATTCCAAATTTTTATAATAATTACTATTTTCTTACTATTTATTCTGTGCCGTTAGACTAAGTAAGTACTATTAATTATTCTGTGACTTTAGGCGATTTTGTGTAAATCAAAAAGTTAGGTACTACTACCTATTTATGTTACGAGAGAGTCCATTTTTAAGTTGAGTTTAATAGTATTTTGGATCTTTAACGTCATAGTAAAAGTTCGAACAAGATTGTACGAGTAGGTAATACCTAATTTATAATAAAATTTTGTTGTACCTACTGAAAATATTTATTTTGTACATATCCATCGGACGAGTTGGGAATGAGTCGAAATACGCATGAAACGAGTTAAGAAACTGACCATTATCATTCATCATTAGGGATAGCGACCAAATAGCCAATGTGATGAATGGCCATCAGATCCGTTTACTAGTAGTATACTCGTATACCTCACAATACTATTCTCCAATAATGTTTACTGTATGGTAAAGATCTTAATTTCATGACTTTTAAAAAGAAATTATTTGACTTCCTATTATCTAAGTGTTATTACTCAACAGATGAGTTTTTAAATGAAAAGTTTGACTCTAAATTTAAAATGGACGACGAATTGCCCTTACATTCGTAATGATTGAATTTAATTTGATAACTATGACATTGTATTTAATAATTCTTAACACTGTATTTGATTAATTTCTGACATTATATTTAGTATTCCTTGACATTATATTTAGATTGCCTTAACATTGTATTTAATAATTCCTGACATATTTAGTATACCGTTAAATTGTATTTAATAACTCTTGACATTCTTATTAGTATGCGTTGACATTGTATGCAATAATCCCTTCAAATTGTATTTAATATCAGATAATGTTTACCTAGGTTTGCCAATTCATTTTGATTTCATTTAAATTTTTGAAAATATTTGTACGCTGGAAACAGCAGAATATTTTGGACGTAGAATTGTAGTAACACTTTGTAACAACAATATTCTAACAAATAAACTTCTTATTATTATTATTAATTAATTTCGCTGTTACTCCTATATCTAAGAAATTAGATAACTATGAGATTGAAAAAGTCAAATGGAAAAGTTAAAGTGGAATCACCTATACTTCCAACGAAAATTCTACCCTTTCTCGTCGCCATAAACGCAATAAAAATTGATTAAAAAATTAACAAAAATTGCCAGCTATCCAACAACCTACTTAGTTTTTTGGAACCAATACTTCCGAAAAAACTGGAACGTGACTCTAGGGGCACATTTTATCGATTTCCTAGAGCGAATTGACACCGGTTCACACTTTGCTCTCTCAATAGCTCTCAATGGCGTTTAAAATTGTTTCTGTGACAGAACCCGTGTTTTGAAGTGGACGTTTATTTTCGGGAATTGATGGTTTATTTTTATAAATGAAGGTGATATTTTTAAACACTTTTCGTTGGAGTTGTATTTGCAAGCTTTTAGCTCGAAAGTTAATGAGTGCGAGCAGGGATGGCGAGTCGATTATTCATCTTAAAATTGTACATACAATTTGTTCGTTCAAACATATTCTTTGTTCTAAAGTAAACACCTACTTCCAAAAATGTTTCTAGATGCCTTATATATTTTTCTTTATTTTGTTATTTACGGTGTGAACGAATACTTAAATATTGTATATTCCAGTGACGTTAAGATTTTATTTTAAGATTTTATTTTATTTTGTATTTTATAATGACAACATAAATTAATTAAATTTACTAACAATGAATTGACATGACTAAGATTGTAACTATTACCTATTATTATTACAATTTGCTTACCTACCAACTAAACTAATAACATCTGACGTAAATATGACTATCTATGTTATTGTACTTTGTTTATTACTGTTAATTGGACATCTTAACGACATCTAGACTACTGTTTCTGAGATTATTTGTATTTGAATTTGTTGACCAAATTTATGTTAATTACTCAATTTGTTATTATGACCACAACTCAGCAGCAAACCAACATTATTTAGCAGCGCCCTGACGGGTTCATGTACAAAACCTATCTAGGTAGTAATTATTCCTTAAAATGTGTGATGTGCATGAGAGCAAATAAATAAATAAAAGTAAACTATCCATACCAAAAGTGCGGCCGCCTCACCCCGCTACAGTATAATAATAGCCTCTCCGACCGATTTCGGTCACGGTGGCCAATCTCAACGGAGATTAGCCAGGTACGCAAGAGATATTATAGTGCACAAGTGTGCGCGCAGACACAGGTGCACTCTCTGTTCCTTTACTCTCATAGTCCGATGAAAAACTCAATAACACTTTGTCCGACCCGGGAATCGAACCCAGGACCCCATGCTCAGCAGTCGCGCTTGCAACCACGAGACTAAAGGGGCAGTTCAAGTGTAGGGGCACTACAGTATAGTGGTGCAACGATTAATTTTTAGTCAAACAGAACGCCGGGGTCACGTATACTATCTAAGAAGAACTAGCGGGGGAGCCAGGGGGGATGGAGGGGGGTTCAGGGAATCAGACCGGAATAAATAATTTAATTAACTTTATCCTAATTATTGTAATGCACTGTCTTTATAAGATTCATCATCATCTGCCTAGTCTTTTCCCAACTATGTTGGGGTCGGCTTCCAGTCTAACCGGGTGCAGCTGAATACCAGTATTTTATATGGAGCGATTGCCTATCTGATCTCCACAAACCCGTTACTATACCCCTTGGTAACACTGGTTGTCAGACTTTCGGGCTTCTGACTACCCGTAACGACTGGCAAAGATCCACGAATGACAGCCGGGACCGGGCTTAACGTGCTTTCCGAAGCACGGAGGGGTCTCGGTATGTAAAGATGGTCATCCATCCACAGACCGACCGCAGTAAGTGTAACTTAACCTGATCGATCGACCTGTGCGGCTTTATTATTTAGCTACGGGCCCCTTGCTGTTTTTATAAGATTATTGTTCTAATTACTTGACGTGGTAACGTTTCTTTTAGTTCAAATGCATTTTAATATTTTTGCATCGTTGAATGAGACTATTAAGGTCTATCGACCAACAGATTGTTTTATAAAGTCTTAACTTTAACTTTAAGATATTTAAATCTAAATTATTCAATCTTTATATGATGCGACGGGTCGGGGGAACAAAACATTTCACGCGAACGAAGTCGCGGGCAGAACTAGTATAAAATAAAGTCCTTTTTCGTGTCTACCTAAACAAAAAGAAAAGAAAAGAAAGAAAATACGTTTTTTTGGGGTAAAAATGACGCAGACAAAGAAAACAAACAAAAAAAATAACAAATTGGAGGAAAATGTCACACGCGCCATATCCACGCAAAACGGCCATCGCCAGCCTGTGTGACAGCGTTATTCTTCCAACTCAACAACGGATTTTAATACGGTTTACACTATGATTTAGATAATTTATTCCGGAAGGTTTATTCATAATACATTAATATTAAAACTGACACTTATAACAAAGAGATCTCGATATTTTGTCAAGTCGTAAAAATCACGCAAAGTGGGGGCAGATCGCTAGTACAGAATAACATAATAATTATTTCCGTAAAATAAGGAAATCCAAAACTTTTCCTTTTAATTTTAATAAGAATATAAATGGGAAACCGTATCAATATCTGTATAGAAATAAATTACCTTTATTATAATTAAAGAAGCCTTTAGACGTTTTCGATTTATTCGATGAAAAAAATGTTACGAGAAAATTTAATATTTTCGAATCGACAGAATCGTTTACTTTAAAACACGAACATAACACTAGCCTGTATTTTCTGAAGGAGTAAGGTAAGGATTACACCTTTACCCCTTACTAATAAACGTATTATATCAGATGAATAAGTTAGGTTCACACCGATTTCTCTCTTTCAGTCGTCAGTAATTTGACTTTCGAAAGAAGACAAACCGTTGTGTTACTATACAGACGCTATACGACGTTTATTAGTAATGGTTTTTTTTTTACGGCTTCTGTCATAAACGATGAGAATACTGACTGCAACTTGGCACAAATCTACATTACTGCTGGAGAGTTTGTTGCGCCACTTCTTCTTTTCAGTTAAAGCACTAGGAAATAGTGAAGGGTAACGTTTTGGGGGACTGTCTCATGTAATTTTGACGTTCAAAAAGTGCTGAATCTCAATCTAGATTGAATAAATAATAATAATATCTATTCACAAAAACATAAACTTTGACAATAACTTAACTTTACAAAGAGTTATGCAAACATACATTGATTCTACAGAGATTGGATACAAAAAGTAGGTAATGGGGTCAAAAGTCCTATAAGAATTAAGTAACCTGCCCCCCCAAACTAGGAAAATCCTGTACCTTGGGAAGCAGTGACTTCGCATTTCATTAAGGTCGAGCGATTTTTGTGAACATACATGTCATTATTTATTATTTTATTTATTAAATTAGTTGTTCTAACTGAAAAATAGTCAAAGATAGGTATAATAATGATATGTACCAGTGAGAATCAAATCGTAAATTATGTGTATGGTAGTGTGTTTTGATTTAACGAAGTTTGCCTAACCTGAGTATCGAAACATACCGATCGACCAAGTCATTTGCCTAGCATTTAACTGTCGGGTCTGCTTCTAGTCTAACCCGCTGAACTTTATTGCCAGTTCAAATAAAACGCGCGCAATCGTTAGCTGTGTTTAAGAGGCTGGTGAAGGAACATTACTTGTTGTTGTGATCTTGTTTTCGTAACGCAATAATCTGTAGTCGTCATTTATTTTCGTTGTTTGTATGTATATTTAGTATGTATTTATTTATGTATCTATTATACAGCTTGTATGTATATATATATATATATATTATATTATCTATGTATCTATTATAGTATATTATGTTGCACCATTGACAACCCCATTTTTATTTATCCACGCAATCGCTGTCCATTCCAAGGTTGCCTGGAAGAGATCGCAGAAAGCGATAAGGCCGCCCATTGTATGTTTTGTAGTAATAATTGTTTTTTTTTTTTTGTTAAGTATTTTCTGGTGTACAATAAAGTATATATAAATAAATAAATAAATAAACTTTTCCCAACTATGTCATGTTCCAGCCTAACTAGTTGCAGATGAATACCATTATTTAACATGGAGTGAATAGGTATCTGAGTAACACAACCCAGTTGCCAACAGGGTAACACGATACGAAATATTTTGCCTACGAAAGCCCGACTTTGTATACGAAAGCCCTTTCCCTCAAGTTGACTGTAATAAATAGTTGCATGACAGGAAAGGTTCAAATTGCTGTCCAGCTTGAAAAATCTTTTCTTGTAAACGAAAAATACATCCATCAAACCCCTTTTTTAGGGGAATCCTGATGAATACCTTTCTCCCGGGGATAGAAAGGTTTTCCTTCTATCACCTTACGCTTAAAGTAGTTACGAATATTCTTCCCTTATTTTGCAAATGAAAATAATTGAATTGAGACTTAAGGTATACGGACATAGCACACAATATATCAACTCGTAAAGGGATCGTCACCGTATCGCCTCCCCGTCAAACAGGCGTCAACCTAACGTAAGCACGTAACCAAAGCGGATCAGCAGCTCCGATACGTCGAGTCGGCTACGGCTAGGCGATGCCGCGCTTTCGGCTCCCCGACCGCTGGTTAATGGTGCTGCAGGCAGGCCGCGGGAGGGTGAGAGGGGCAAGGGTGTATGAAGAAACATAAGCTCGGATGGAGAGACGTAAGCGGCGCGGGGACGACAAGCCGTAAGCACGGGAGCTGCAAGTTGACCACGCACCGCACGGCGGTTCGTGAGCTTGTCCCGAGGCGAAGCGATTACGTTACGATTCCGATTAGTGTGCGTTGCAGTAGGGAGTTTCATACAAAGAATACTGAATGGCTCTAGTTGATACGGTGACAATCCCTTTCCGAGTTGATATGCCTTTAGTTTTTATATACCTTTAGATTGTATAGCAGTGATGGCCCAGTAGCGGCCTCGACTGATGAGTTTTAGGTAGGCCGTGAGTTCAAACCCATTCAAGCAAGCTCTGGGTGCAATTTATTTCATCGACACGGCTCTTAATGCGGTAAAGTAAAACATCGTGAGGAAACCATCACGACCTAGAAACCAAAATTCAAAGACCTGTGACCGCGTGATGTAGTGTCCTACTCCCTCTTACAGAGTCCCAGCTGTGGGAACTGCACATGACAATAGACGGATTATGTAAGGACCGACTTTTCAATTGTCAGATAACTTTTATCTGAGAAATAAATATGACGGTGTGACAGCTTTTGTACAGAAAATATATCCCAAACTGCTATATTAGATTCTTAAGATAAAATCACAGCCCTCATATATTATAAATTCTGTAATCTACCCAAGAGATATACCCTTATTTAACCCAGCAAACCCAAATCGAAAAACAATCGCAACCTTTATGTATCTGCTAACTCTTCTATATTATTTACCCACCACATAAAGCCAGAATAGATAAATAACGAAGAAGATAACACATTCAAAAGACATTTTAATTATTCTTTACTCCACATTATCATTTTAAGTCTACAAAGGATCCTATTGTCACATTCATGTTTAAATTCAACATTTTCATTGCGAGAAATGATTAAAATTTGAATGGACTAATTATAACTTTACTGGGATGCTGGCACTGTATAACCACTGAAAATATAAGATACAGAAGGTGAAGTCATGGCGTCGACTAACATGCTTAATTTACCATAAGCATAATCGGCAATAATGTTCCCAGTGCTGGGACACCGACGTTTCTTTTCACCGTTTTGGGAGCAGTGGTAATGAAATAAATTGCACAAAGTGCATGTCTGCCTTGTTTGATTTTGCGTATATTATTTTATGTCATTAGATGTCAATCCAGCTTGCAGCAGACCAGATAGTAAGTGTTCACCGATGCCTAGAGACATCTGTAATAGCAGGAGGCTTCGTAGGTATTCCTACCACAGAGACAAAGCTGAAATGTCTCAAGTGCCTATAATTACAGCGGCACCAAAACCCTTCAACCCAGAACAAAGCAACACTGCTCTACCGTAGAAATAGGTGGTAGTAAAGTCAGGGAAATAAATTGTTAGGACCAACCATCAACTTAAAGTGTCCGTAAATCACATAATTATGTCACTCGTTGACAGTTGTATGAAATGCTTACAACACAGCAAATTGACGTATTCGCTTAATTATTTTTCTGACTGTGGTTTCCCCGGAATGAGCTGTTTCACACTTTCACAACAGCTTTGACCTTCTTTGAATTAATTCGTATTGCGAGCGTCTGTATTAGAGTATCTAATTATAATTTTGTTGGCAGTAATAACAGTAATTTTGGAGTTTGTAGTGTTATAGAGAGATATGCTAATTTAGACGCGGGGAATAACTGTGAGTTAGTTTTGAAATATCTGTATTTTATTACCTCGATAGTGTTTACTTCATCCATCTGAAATCGGTCTCCATCCGCTCTCAGAAGTACTTAAACGAATAAATAAATCGACGTCCTTTGACGTGAAAAGGTCCTCTGAATGGTTTGTCTGTTTTGGAAAGCCATCGGTGTATTTTTTATAAAAGTATCAAATGTTTTTGGTACAAATAATTTTCTATTTCCGGGTCGGGTAATGTGTTATTGGGTTTTTAGGGTTCCTTAGTCAAAAAGGAACCCTCATAGTTTCGCCATGACCGTCTGTCCGTCCGTCCGTCCGTCCGCAGCTTAGCTCAGAGACTCTTAGTACTAGAAAACTATAATTTGGCATGAATATTTGGCAAAATCTCAAAGAAAAATAAATAAAATATAAAAACCTATTAAAACCAAGTGATATGATTTCCATTACAACCACTAAAGTAGTTACGTATTAACAATTAACATTCAAAAATGCTCTCATTTACAAAACTTACTTTCATACTACACATTTAAAATAATATTTACAGTTGCTCCAGTGTTTCAACAACTTTCTCAAAGTGTAGAGAGTACCTAAAGAGAAGCCCAGAGTCCCGATAACAGTCAGTCTACCCGTCTACCCTAACAATACAAAGGAAATCTCGGACACAACTAACTTTATAATGGAAGGTACTTAAAACATTATTCTGTTCTTTGAGAAGCAAACTGTTCGAGTGGTTGAGAGGTAAGATTTAAGTTTGGCTAAAAAGGAAGGTGTATATAAACTAAATTATAATATATATATATATTTTTCTTTGTGATGATGGAACCTACTTTAACCCTAGTTCTTGAGGTCTCCAAAGAGATGGCTTGCTTACGTAACTTTTTGAAAATACTTACTATAGTTAATCTGGATTCGCGAATTATTTGCCAAAAATGTAAACAAATATGAATTCATGGAAAAATAACTTTTAATCCCACACAATTAAGTTCAGTTTACGCTGCAATTTCAAACATTTTTACAACTTTTTCAATAGTGCTGATCAATCTGAACTCAACTTAATTACCATTAAAATAAAGTTTATATTTGTTTAACTTGAAATAATATTAATTTGAATAATAAGTTTGCATTATTGTCCTACCCTTATCTAAATTTATTTGGGGTCGGTGTAACAAGTAATTATCTTCCATACTTTTCTCTATTAGTGGCCATCTTGTCGTCTATTATCAGTAATATGACTTTTAAAAATTACAATATTATTATTTTTAAATGTTCTTTTTAACCGACTTAAAAAAAGGAGGAAGTTCTCAATTCGGTTGAATATATTTTTTAATGTTTGTTACCTCAGAACTCCGTTATTTATAAGCCGATTTTCAAATTCTTCTTTTATTTGAAAGGATAGAAAGAATAGAGCAATAGTATATAATGGTAATTCTAAAATTTCTGTAAAAAATATCTAAAAAAGCATCTGCTGCCTAAAGAAAGTGTATGAATAAGATGAATTTTTTTCGCATTTTCAAGGTTAATCCCACACTCAAAGTTGTTCAAATTTACATAAATATGTATTTTCACCTTCTAAAATATTACCAATGAACTCGAAAGTTAGCTCATAGAGACTGCTGTACAATATCTCAGCTCATATTAATAATGTAAGGTCGTTAAAACAGGCTAGTGATGCGCTCACTCGTTAACGTAGAGATTAGGGAGGTAACTCGTTCATCCATAGTGTAGTGATTTTCCGGATCTGTGCGAAGCGATTGTCGCGCCGAAGTAATTAAGACATTGTTCTGCTGCTGCGTTGGCTACTGCCCCGTTGGTCTCGTGGTCGTAAGCACGACTGCTGAACGTGGGGTTCTGTGTTCGATTCCCGGGTCGGGCAAAGTGTTACTGAGTTTTTCCATTAGGATTCTTTTAGTAACAGCCCGGAGTTTGGATGTTGGCGATGTGATAGCCCCGTGCCTCGGAAAGCTCGTTAAGCCGTTGGTCCTGCACCTGATCTCTCTCAGGTCGTGTCGGATTGCTGTCTCAACGGACTATGAGAGTTGTACACTCATAGTCTGATGGGACTGACTATGGACACTTTTGTCTCCACCCCGAGTAGTAGAAAAAATGGGAAAAATTCCCAAAAAAAAATTATACAGACAATTAATTTTCTCAACATTAACATTCGTTCATATTGACGCCGAAGTTCACTGGGTCAGCTAGTAATAAATTATAATATACTAGCAGTGCCCCGCAGCTCCACCCGCATAAGTATCGGTCTCGTGGGAATATAGGGATAAAAAGTATGTTATGTGTTATTCTGATGTATAAGCTACATTACTGTAAAATTTCATCAAAATCCGTTCAGCAGTTTTTGCTTGAAAGAGTAACAAACAGCCATCCTCACAAACTTTCGCGTTTATAATATTAGGAGAATGTTCAAACAAGGGATACTATCTGTCTATCTTAATTTACGCCCCATACTAATAATATTATTTTAATACATCTTATTCCACCACATAATATAATATTATAACCATACGATCTTATCCTAATTACCTAAGAACCATAAAACCTCCGAAACACCGCCCTTACAACTCACTCCCTTAATTAAAATCTCAATTTTAATTAACTCAAGTACCTACTTTAGTCCTACGTAATTATAATACATTCGGAGCATTTACACGAAGAGAATTTCTCGCCTCGAAATGGCGTTATTGAAATGAGATAAAATTCTTGATCTTGATAAGAATCTAATTATCTAATCTGCCTTGTTCGTCTAGTTGGTTAATTACTCTCAAGCTTCGTTCTCGATATTAGCATTAACACACATGTAGTTTCACTTACAGACTCGCCATTTCGCATTGAATTTAGGAGAAAAATAAATTATTTAATCCAGTGTAAGGTAGATTAAAAACTTCTGTTCGTTACTATGACATTCGCACCTTGCCATCTCATTCACGCATCAGTGCTTCGCTGTTTCGCATCTATTCCATTGTTTTACAGTCATTTAAGTGCATTTTCATATTTAAAACTTTAGAATGCCAAAAAGAAAGAGTGCTAATCGCGATAATTACGGTAATTTATATAAAAAACTTAAAAAGTTAGAACGTGAAATAAAACGTGGGCGACGTACTCGCTATGGAAGTACATCGTCCTCGGATGGTGATTTACCTACGCCTTATAACCTGCAGGGTGAGTCATTGACCTACTTATTTCGTGTTTAAATTTTAATAGGTTACTTTTAGCATAGCAACAAGATGAGAGGGCTCGGTTTCTTATACCTTATAAGATACCGTTACGTAACAGTAAAGTGGTATTTTGTGTTTTGAATTCATAACGGATTCATAACAATAATTAAATTGGAAAATCGGATTGTCCTTTGGGGTCCTTCCACTTCCGAAACTAAGTACTTGCTGCTCGGATCTACCTGTGGGGTTTTTCTATAGCATGTACGTTATTCCTACAGGAATATATAACATCACCTATTGGGATTGCGTATTTCTCACAAGGAGTCTTACTTCCCACCCGTAAATAGGTTTATTTAAGCAAAATGCTAATTTTGCTTGCAGAGAGCGAACCAATCCCAATCGATAACGATTGTGCCACATATCGCGGCGACACGGATCCACAACCTGGATATTCGTACTGGCAACAAGCCCCAGCGGAATATAGTGATGAGGAGGAGGTTCCGGCCCCGACAGTCATACAGTCCCCTATTGCCGACAACATCTCAGCACACGAGAACATACTGCCGCCGAGCTCCGTAACCGCCGCACTGCCTCTGGGGCAAGTACTCGCTGCGCCTACTGTGGAATCAACTGCCGTACCTCTAGAGAAGGCGAGCGAATCTGAGACTCCTGCTCTTCAACAAGATGTTCCTGAATTAGATCCAGAGTTAATGAAAATATTAGGTGAGGACCCCACCTCACCAAAAGAATACGGCAGTGAAATCCAAAAAGATTTAGCGATTAGACTCAACCACATTGCTACTTCCGGTCTCTCTAAAGAGAACCGAAAGGAGCTAAAAGATAGATATTTGATACCGGTGAACTGCAAGTTTATAAAAGCGCCTACCCTTAATCCAGAGATTCGAGCATCTCTGATAGAAACTCAAGCAAAACGAGATAAGGGTATAGAAAATAAGCAGGTATTAACATCTTGCGCCTTGTCCTCCATCAGCGAGGCCATTACCGCGCTGCTCTCATCAGGTCACAAAAACCCTGACCTTCTCAAGCTGTTGATGGATACAGCTCGAATCCTCGGTGATATGCAATATACGGACTCGATCTCACGACGTGCGTTCATTCTTTCTACTGTCAAGAAGGAACTAAAAGATCAATTGGACAAAACCAAAATAGATGAAATGCTTTTTGGCAGTAGCCTATCGGAAACCTTAAAATCAGCCAAAATTATTATAAAATCTGGAGCTGATCTGAGGTCATCTTCGACAGTGAAGTCTATGGCTCATAAACCAGCTAAACCGGTCAACAGACCTTTAAACTACCGAGCCCCCTCGACGGGTCGCCGTCAGTTCCCACCACCGCAGCCGGGGGGCGCGAGATATGCGCGGGCGGCACCATCAACTCCGACTCAGAGGCAGCAGATGAGGACGACGCACAACAACGCTTTCAAGACATCGTCACGTCAGCCGCAAGCAGGTCACCGACGTTAGACACGGTAAGCCCCGCGGGCCGTCTTTCGTGTTTCTATGAACAGTGGTGTTTATTAACTAATAATCCTGTTATACACACATCAAAAGTGTCTAGGGATCAAGCATTTTTATGCGAATTTCTTGAGATTGAGATGTGGCTTTGTAATAAATTTATGATTTTATAAATTTATATGGATCCTTTTTGGTGCATTTCATAATTTGAATCAGGAACTGTGAATCAAATTCGAGTAAAAGATGAAAATCAGCTGTCAATATTTTCCCTATAAAAACATACAACGCATTGAAGACATTATTAGTGCTACTGTTTCCCTACTACTGATTAAAACCAACGTTATTATGGAGCGGCGACGTCATTTAAGCAGGGAAGAAATGCTCAGAGCCGTGGGAATGATAGAAGCTGGTTCCCGGCAACGTACTGTGGCTTTAGCTCTGAATACAAGTCAGAGTGTTATCAGTCGACTTTGGACACGTTACCGAAGCACTGGTACCGTGGCTGAGCGCCATGGAGGACGGTATCGCTGCACCACACGGAGACAAGATCGATACATTCAAATCTTAACTCGAAGAGCTCCAACAATAACCGCCATGATGTTAGCCGTGAGGCTTCATCACTCTTCAGGGAACTTAATTAGCGACCAAACAGTCAGAAACCGCTTGCATGAAGTGAACCTTCATTCCCGAAGACCGCTACGGGTACCACCTATAGCAATGCACAATCGTAGGATTCGATATCAATGGGCTCTTGAACACAGAAATTGGGCAGAAGAACAATGGCGTTTCGTGTGCTTTTCTGATGAGTCTCGTTTTGGTATGAGACCGGATACAAGACGTATACGACACTGGATAACCCCTGGACGCCAACAGCGATTAAAATCCTGCCAGGAAGTCCATCCTTATAGTGGTGGAACCATCATGGTATGGGCGGGTATTTGGATCGGCGGAAGAACTGAGTTGATTTGGATCAGAGGCAACCTCAACGCTCAAATTTATGCTGAGACGATTGTATCAGACGTCATCGTTCCTCTACAAGTGCAAATCGGTCCCTTATTTCAGTTAATGTATGATAATGCACGACCGCACACCGCAAGAGTTGTAAGACAGACTCTCGCCGCAGCTAACATCAATGTCCTGCCCTGGCCTGCTCAGTCGCCAGACTTGAACCCGATTGAGCATGCATGGGATATGCTACAGAGAAGAGCTCTGCCGAATATGGAGGGTATCCAGTCGCAAGAAGACCTTTTTTTGTTGTTGCAACGAACATGGGCGGCCATTCCACAGCGTGATTTGGATGAACTCATTTTGAGTATGCCAAACCGATGTTCTTGTGTTGTTAGTGTTCGCGGTAGAAACACGGATTATTAATTGTTTAAGTTACCCAATAAAATTTTAGAGAAAACTGTTATTTCAGTCTTTTTTTCGAACTTTTGTGTTAGTGGTTCAAATGTCAAAAATCCCTTTATTAGGAAAATGGCAAATTTCTTTATTAATGCAAAGGTGACTTGGTTTATCATTACTGTGACAAACGAAAACACTTTATTTGATGAATCCTTAAAGAAAATGTTAATTAATATCAATCAGGAGAAAAGTTATTGCAAAAATATATGTTGATCCCTAGACACTTTTGATGTGTGTACTTTCTTGGATTACTGGTTATAAAATTATTTTTTCTGACCCAGTTATTCAGACAACCGTCCCACCAGAGCCCAATTATTCGCAATCCGAATACGAGGCTTTTAAACTATCAATACAAGACCTTATTAGTACTGGGGCAGTATCCTTATGTCAACCATGCGCGGGTCAATATATATCCAGTATATTTCTTATTCCTAAGGCGAACGGCAAACAACGTTTCATTTTAAATCTAAAACAATTAAATAAATTTATACCAACTCAACACTTTAAACTTGAAGATTTAAGAACAGCTTTGAAACTTGTATCAAACGACTGTTTTATGTCAACAATAGATTTAAAAGATGCCTATTTTTTAATAGGCATACATCCAAACTCAAAAAAATATTTACGTTTTAAAATTAATGGCAATCTGTACGAGTTTAACGTGTTACCGTTTGGCTTAAACACAGCTCCTTATATTTTTACAAAAATTCTCAAACCAGTCGCAAAATTATTGAGGTCTTTGGGATATTTATCTACGTTTTATTTAGATGATTTGTTTTTGGTTGGTCAATCATATACAGATTGCTTAGAAAATATGAATAATACAAAACAATTATTAAAATCGTTAGGATTCATCATCAACACAGAAAAAAGTTCTGTTGTGCCAACAAATAGTTGCAAATTTTTAGGAAATATTATAGATTCAAAAAGATTTGAAGTTAGATTACCTGATGATAAAAGACAGAAAATTAAAACAGAATTACTAAGAATGAGCAAGCTCAAACGATGTAAAATAAGAGATTTTGCTCGCTTCATCGGTCTTTTAACATCCCCATGTCAAGCCGTGGACTACGGCTGGCTTTATACCAAAGACTTTGAGAGGTGTAAATACCTAAACCTCAAAGATGATGAAAACTACGATAAGTTTATGATTTTACCAATCGAATTGTCCCCCAGCTTTGACTGGTGGCTTAATGCTGTAAATGAATCAGTATGCAAAATAAAGGTTGATACATATTCCTTAGAGATATTTAGTGATGCCTCAACAACGGGGTGGGGCGCCGCCTGTGGTGACGAGACTGCCAATGGACCTTGGAGTCAATATGAGCAAACTCGACATATTAATTATTTGGAAATACTTGCAGCTTTTCTTGGGCTTAAAGCTTTTGCACAAGATTTGAAAGATTGTCAGATTTTGTTACGTATTGACAATACAACGGCAATATCGTATATAAACAGAATGGGTGGCGTACAGTTTCCTCATTTGACAGATATTACGAAACAATTGTGGAAATGGTGCGAAGCGCGTAAAATTCTGGTTCATGCCGATTATATACGTTCTTCCGATAATATAGTTGCGGACGCTGAATCAAGAAGATTACACCCCGACATAGAGTGGGAAATATCTCAAATTGCATATAATAAAATAACACAACACTTCGGTGTCCCTTGTATTGACTTATTCGCGAGCAGAATAAATAATAAATGTTATATCTATGTTTCTTGGCATAGGGACCCTGACGCTTATGTAATTAACGCGTTCACTATATCATGGACTAATTATTACTTTTACGCGTTTCCACCAATTTCGGTTATTTTAAAGACCTTGCGTAAAATTATTTACGACAGAGCTACTGGTATTGTTGTCGTGCCAAAATGGCCAACACAGCCGTGGTATCCTCTTTTTAAAAGACTCCTCACCTCAAAACCACTTGTTTTAAATCGGAGGGTGATTTAATTATTTCTCGTTGTAGCGAACGTGCAATTCACCGACAAATTACACTGGTTGTCGGGAGGTTGTCCGGACATCATTTCTCCGAAGAGGAATTCCACAGTCGTCCATACCCATAATGCTAGCATCTTTGTCAGACAATACTGTCAAGCAATATGATACATGCCTTAAGAAGTGGTTTACGTTCTGTCACGAAAACAACATAGACACTTACAATGCTTCAACATCAAATATTCTCTGTTTTCTAACACAACTGTTTAATAGCGGAGCTCGGTATGGTACCTTAAATAGCTCCCGATCCGCTTTATCGTTGCTACTTGGACACGATATAGCAAACAATGAATGTATACAAAGATTCTTCAAGGGAATCTTTCGATTGCGGCCCACACGACCTAAATACCATTTAACGTGGAACACTGATCAAGTTTTAAATTATTTGGCGGAATTACACCCCAACGAAAATTTAAGTCTTGAAACAATAAGTAAAAAATTAGTGACCCTTCTAGCCCTGATAACAGCCCACAGAATGCAGACTTTATCAAAAATACATGTCTATAACATTACCGAATCTGATTCAGGGTTTATTATTAAAATATGTGAATTAATTAAAACTTCACGAGTTGGTTCCTCACAACCAGTGTTTTCCTTACCGTATTTTTTACAAAGGTCGCAAATATGCCCTGCTAGTACTCTTAAAGTATATCTTGATAAAACTAATCAGATACGTCAAGACCATCAATCACTTTTTATTTCATATAGGAAACCATACCGAGCTGTAACATCGCAGACTTTGAGCAAATTACAAAAGAGTGGCATTGATATCTCGCTATTTACTGCACATAGTACCAGACACGCAGCTACTTCTAAAGCGTATAGCGTAGGTGTTAGTCTGGATGTCATACGTAAAACTGCCTGGTGGAGTTCAACTTCTACGGTATTCGCAAAATATTACAATAGAATAATATCAAACGATATGTCTACCGGAGATGATTTTGCCAAAAGTGTGTTAAATGGATAATTACCTTAATTAATTAATAACATTGTAATAATAGAAAAACTATTAAATTTTGTGATTGACTTTAATATAGCTATGAAACTTAGTACATATCTATTTATTTTCATCGTTCTAACTCCCAAAGCAAATATACAATATGTACATATTCAATTGATTATAATTCACGACTGTAATCTCTAAACATCTACATGTGTGTTAATGCTAATATCGAGAACGAAGCTTGAGAGTAATTGATGATTAAACGAACTTACCTGTACGTGAAGTTCGATCACAATTACTCGAAGAGCTTCGTTCGAAGATATTAGCATCCCTCCCTCCCAGTCACCCTGAACCCCTAGTCGTGAAATAACAAACAGCTCAGCAAACCTCCAAACTAAATGAGATGGCAAGGTGCGAATGTCATAGTAACGAACAGAAGTTTTTAATCTACCTTACACTGGATTAAATAATTTATTTTTCTCCTAAATTCAATGCGAAATGGCGAGTCTGTAAGTGAAACTACATGTGTGTTAATGCTAATATCTTCGAACGAAGCTCTTCGAGTAATTGTGATCGAACTTCACGTACAGGTAAGTTCGTTTAATCATCAATTACAAGTGTTGACTGCTGATTGCTGTTAATTGGCTGCTGCTGTGCAAGTCCTGGGTTCAATTTGTAATGGAAAATTGTTTCAACATTGAAAGAATGTACGTCATACTTGTATGTTGAAAGGCAAGGATCCTAAGAAAATTGAAAATGGAGTATTTCGTTTTTTCGAGTTGCATCACCATTCTTAGCAGTCCAATGCTGGATGTAGGCCTTTTTTATTATTCTCAGCAACTCTCATCCGACGATCAGGCTATCAGGCAATCAGGCTAGCCCGAAGAACACATCTATCCCTCGGTCATCGGTTCTACGGCTAATATACAACGTGTAACGTTAAATGCGCAAAACCTCATACACCCCAATTAGAGCATTGAGTTAAAAGCATAATACAATGATCAAAACAATTTTTGTTTAAAGCTATTTTTATTAAGAAAATCGTGTTAATCCTAGTATTCGTTTATGCATTCAAAATTGAGTCTTATTGCCTTAAAATAAGACTTAATTTTCTTTGGCTCAATCGGCGGAGTGTATGGCAAAATACATCATTTTTGAAAAAAAGACTTATATTAAAAATTACTGAAATTCGATTCAGTAGTCAATTATGAACAAACTATTTTCAGGTTTTGCGCATTTAACGTTACACGTTGTATATAGCCCCGCCCCGACCCATTGCCATTTCAGCTTCCTTATTCGGTGAAAAAATCGGAGAAGATCGCCTGATGAGTTTCTTATGACATTAATCATTACAGGTTTTGTTTTTCTCTTGAGTATAAAGACATGATAGTGATAATCTCTTTTCGAGACTTGTAATGTACTTGGATGCCGCACGCTACGCACATCTCTTAACTGTTAGGCGAGTAATGCATACCATGTAAATGAGCCTTAATACGTTCCTAATTTAATAATGTACTTAATTAATGTGTTAATTATTATATTCAGGCAATTTTCGTCTTTAAATGTGGGGTTTTGTTTCATTTGTTCGCTCTGTAAGGCTTTTATTTACACTACTGGGTGTCGTTGCGTTTAAATTGGGTTGGTTTCGTTATCTTACTGAGCGTTCTGACTTCAAAATTATATGTTCTTAATATACTTAATTACTATTCTGCTTGCGTAGCATGACCAACACGAAAACGGGTTTTGTCAACGATAAAACAGATAAGATGACAGATGATGATGATAATGAAACTCCCTTTTTCGCACTTAGACTCCCATTCGGTCCGTTGTGCGTGGGGATTCTGGCTAAGGCCGCTGCCTGGGATTTTGCGGGCAGCGGGGCGGCAGCGACGGCGGCGCGGGCGGTCGCCGATTGCCTGGAGTGCACCGCTCGTTGCCCGCTTCCGCGCCGCTGTTTTCGAGAACCGGTCCATTTAAATGTACGCATAAGATCCTGCCGCTCCCGCGCCGCCGCCGCCGCCCCCCGCTGCCCGCAAGATTCGAGGCCGCCCAAAAGCACAGAAGCTTCCTGGGAGCTTCACAGGCTTCGCGGAGAGGATTTCTGCACGTTAAGACACCACGGCCTCGCATTCCAGGATGACGTGGGCGGCTGATTCCTCGGCGTCAAGGCAGCCCCTGCAAAGGGGGCTGTCTGTGGCACCTATGTTAAAGAGAGGGGGTTATGGCCCGTAATTGTACCTATTATTATTTTAAGGTTATTTCTACTCAGGCTGAAAAGTTTTTTGATTAATCGCGGGTGTACCATTGGTAATGCCAATTTTGACTGTATAAAGTTTGTTACCCGTGACCATGGCCACAAAATGACAGAATGGAGTCCAATCTCACGATGCTCCATAACTAGGAACTACAGTTACTGTGCTAACCTCTCTACGAGCTTCAGGGTACCGGGAGGAATGAAGTAGACTACGGTTTATCCCGTATGTTCAAAAATTATTCCTTTAGTATCATTCTAAGTATTCGACAACTTTTTCATAAGGCTTGTCAGCCAAATCTGACGCCTAATCTCTTCTAATCTTAATGTTTGTCTCGTATTTCATACAAATAACTTTTAACTGACTCGCGGAGGTTGCATGTAAGTAACAAATAGGCTATAGTCTCTACAGTACCTATTTGTATTGTAACCGTGTGAAGCAGGGGCAGGTCACCTCGAACCTGCCTATCGATTCTGTAAAAATCTCACCGTGATAACATAGGTGAAGTGAGCGTGAAGTGAGCTATCAATGGAGGCAATCTCTAACATCAGGTAGAATGACAGCTCACTTCACCTAAGTTGTCACGGTAAGATTTTTAAAAAATAGCACTGCTGCTTCGCACGGTTTTTAAAACGACTTAACAAAACATCGAGATTTGTAATATATACTGAAGCTGAAGAGTCTGTTTGTTTATTTTATTTATAGAAATACCAATTGGGGTTGGATTTTTTTTTTCATTTGGTAGCCCAATTATTGAGGAAAGTTTATAGGCTAATTTAATATTAAGTAGTTCTCTTAGGAGCCGAGCAAACAGATAAAAAGTAAAAAAGATCGCTAAGAGAAAGAGAAGTAATAGTGCAGGCAGGCGATGTGATGCGACGGGGTGTGTCGGCAGAACAAGAAATTTCTTGCGGACGAAGTCGCAGGCATCAGCTAGTAATAGATATACATAGAATAGATATAGATGATGAAGCAGTACGTGTGACAGAATATACCTAACTAACCAATCCGTATTCCAAGACTTCGAAAATAAACAGATAACTAAATAATAACAAGTGCAACAAAAGTTCGATCTTCGTTACCGCCATTCTGCTTCAAGCGTTGCATACAATCACGCTACGACCTATTTAAGAGAATGGAGACGCTTCCAGCATACAATTTATATCTTCAGTTGACCTGAAAAGGGCTATTCAGAGTTGGACATACTATGGATGAGCAGGTGTGGCAATTTTTATACAGTTTTTACGCAATATTTTGTATTTTACACCTTAACGCTTGCAGTATATTTCTAATCGTATTTTTTTGTTATATATTTTCGGGTGTACAGACGCCAGCATATCAAGCTGCTACAATCTATCAAATTTATTTAATATATTTTCAACTTCATTGTTATAGTATAAGGTTCAAAGTTGATTGGGAAAATTTGACAGTTTCGGGTAGCTTGATGTGCTGGCTTCTGTACAATAAAGTATATTTAAAGAAATAAAATTGTAAATTTACTACTTCTAAAAGAGTAACCGTGTAGTCTTTTCTGCCCTTTTTTTTCTTTTTTTGTTTGCGCAATTAATACTTTTTTCTTTAGAATCTTTGGACTTTTCGAAGTTCTTGTAAATGGTATATCAGCCTATAACGTTCCCACTGCTGGGACACAAGCTGTTGTGACCAGGAGTGGGCTGTAATCCACCATGCAGGCAGCACCAGTGTGAATTGGTGAATGTCACATGTCTTCGAAGTTTTGGTTCGAAGACATGCTGGTTTCCTTACAATATTTTCCTTCACCATTTTGAAATTTAAAGTGAAGTGCCTGCCTGAATTCGAATTTGTGTCATACAACTCGAAAGCTGGGACCGTTACCACTAGTCAACCACCACACTCAATAGAAATGCTCGAATAGAAATAAATTATGAGACTAACTTTTGGAGCATACAGCTACATTTCCTTTGGTCACGATTCCTGCTTAGTTGCCACCAAACCGTCTTTCGACCAATCTCAACAGAGACGAGCCTTCAGCGCGGGAGATATTATAGTGCACAAGTGTGAGCACAGACACAGGTGCACTCCCTCTTCCCTCACTCTCATAGTCCGAAAGGACGGCACGCAATCCGACACGACCGGAGAGAGATCAAGGGTAGGTCCAACCAACGGCTTAACGTGCTTTACGAGTCACACCGCCTACTTCCAAACTTCGGATTGTTACTAAGAAATTGCTAATAGAAATATCCAATAACACTTGCACTTGCCCGAACTGGGAATCGTACCCAGGACCCCACGCTCAGCAGTCGCGCTTGCGACCACGAGTCCAACGGGGCAGTCAAATAGGGTACCTAAGTACTAATGGCTGTCCTTTAGAGTACATTTAAAATACCATTAGTAGTCTTGTATTGTATAAGGAATTTTATTCTGAAATAAATAGATAATTATTAGTCCCAGTTAGTAAATCTAAAAACGGGAATGGTCCAAATTTTATACAACTGAAGCACTTGAAGTGAATATTCATATATTTTTTTAAGGTCTTGATTAAAAACTGGAATATTAAACATTTTTATAGCGACCCTTTCAGTACGAATTTATTTGCATATGCAAAACGGATGTACTGAAAGTACTTTACGCATTTTTTGCGATCGAATTAAATAAAAGGTTCTTATACCTACCTAGACCCGCTGTCTACCAAACTCTACAGCTACGCTAGAAAAGGTTTTCCAGACATTAAGTCCGCTCTGGCAGGACAAGGGTATTGTCGTCAGGGAAAGGATAAAGAGAAATCTACGTTTCGCCGACGACATTGTCCTCTTTTCTTCCTCACCAGCTGAGCTAGGCCAAATGTTCGAACAACTGAGCCACGCCAGTCTTCAAGTCGAAGTTACGATGGACATGTAGTGGATTTCGATACCAAGACTTTCGTACTAGCATACCATTCAAACAATTTTTCGAATCAGCGTGTTCGCGACAACGTCATTCGATACAGCGGTTTTCGACTCAATGAGTTTTCGAACTGGCGTACCACTCGTAAAGTTTTTCGAAATAGCGTGCGTCGCAATAACGTCATTCGAATCTTCATATCACTCCCGTCGAAAACAAAGCTGATGACGAGAAGCATCAAACGCAATGTAGAAAGTGGGGGTGTGCCGGTTGAATAAGTCCATGAGTACATTTACCTCGGCTAATCTGCATCCTTCCACGCGAGATAGGACAAAGAAGTCGCTCGCCGGTTCCGAAGAAGAGGCATATAACTTAATAACCCCTTACTAATAAACATATTAGGTATATCAGATAAACAGTTACACGCCGATTTCTCTCTTTCAGTCGTCAGTATTTTGACTTTCGAAAGAAGTCAAAGCGTTGTGTAAATATACAGACGATAGACAAGTTTATTAGTAAAAGGTTAAAAATAGGTATATCTAGTACATAGTCATTCTCTATTTGAATTTCAGATATTCAGATGTTTTCACGATATTAACCGCTTTGTAAGTTGATTTTGACGTCAAACAACTTCGACCAACAATAACACTATATTAAGGATAAGGAAGAAAAACACTCAACAAAAACACGGAGCTTGTAGCTAAGAAATAACAGCTGCACGATTCGATCGATCAGGTTAAGCTACGCTTGCCGCGGTTGTTCTGTGGATGGGTGACCCATCTTTACATACCAAGACCCCTCCGTGCCTCGGAAAGCACGTTAAGCCGTTGGTCCCGGGCATTGGGATTGTCTGAAAGGGTTACCGCTGCCCCGGAACATAAAGGGCTAAGGAAGGAACACGGGTGGGTTTTAGTCAGTAAGAGTCTGACACTCCCTTCTGCTCCACCCAGAGCGGGAGGGGTCATTTGATGATTTCCCATCCATAAAAAAGCCGTTGGTTCCGGCTGTCATTCGTAGATCTTTGACAGTCGTTACGGGTCCCCAAAAGTCCAAAAGTCTGACAACCAGTCTTACCAAGGGGTATCTTAATTACCTAATAAGTGGGTTGTGTAGCTCAGATAGACAGTCGCCCCATGTAAAATACTGGTATTCAGCTGCATCTGGTTAGACTGGAAGCCGACCCTAACATAGTTTGGAAAAGGCTAAGCTGATGATGATGAACAAAAACACATCGCTCAAGTGGCCGCGATTGCATATAAGTAACTTATTTATAAACCTTAACTTTCAAACATTATTGTTTGCAATATATTTACTACTTTGATTGAAAGTAAACGTATTTTTAAATAAGAAAAAAAATATTTATGAAAAATTAAAACATAATTTCTAAGCAACTAGCGGCCCGTCCCGGCTTCGCACGGGTGAAAAAAAAAAAGAAAATAAAAGCTTATATTAATCAGTGATAATGTAGCATTCAAATGGTGAAAGAATTTTTAAAATCGGTCCAGTACTTTTTGAGCCAATTCGTTACAAACATACTTACATACAAATCTTTCTTCTTTATAATATTAGTACTTATAGATAAAGTTAAAAAAACTATGTTGCAAATAATGACCACAACATTATTAATATTTGTGGTCTTGTTTTTATTTAGGGTCCTAGTGTGATGATAATAATAGCCTATAGACTTCCTCAACGATTGGGCTATTAAATGCAAAAAGAATTTCTCAAATCCGACGGGTAGGTAGTTCCAGAGATTGGCGCGTTGAAACCAACAAACTCTTCAGCTTTCGTTTCATTACCACCAAACCATTGAATTAAAAATTGTATGTCATTTACATTAATTCATTTTAAAGGCCTTAATGAACGAAATAATTAGGCTTAAATAATTAGCCGAATTGATGAAATACAAACGTATTTAAATGTATATTTGTATTTCAGTGAATATCGTTTACTATTTTTGCTGAATCATTTTATATGCTGTAATTAAATATTCAATTTAATGTTTGTGGATTTGTTTTTTTTTTATTACTGAATGGGCCTGCCCTTGACCTCAATCACGCCTGATGGAAAGCGATAGGTGAGGTCTATGATGTGTGATGGTAAGTAATATAGTGAAGATAGATGTATGTTTCTTATAATTTCACGCCAAAACTCCTAAACGAATTTGGATGAAATTTGGCACACAGATAGTTTGTTACCAGGATTAACACATAAGATACTTTTTATCTCGATATTCCACGGGAATTCAAACTAATGCCGGTGAAACCGCGGGGCGCTGCTAGCTTATACATAAAAGAGGTTTTTATAGCTTTCTGCCGACCTATACGCGGACGAAGCTACGTGGGCAAACGTTAATACAAAATAAAACTACAATATGATTACTAAATTAAACAGTAAAATGTCGTACTGATCAGCGCCTTGTATCGCCTTGTGTTGCATGAACTGGGCCGTAGCACTTAGGGTAACCCGCGAAATTCCAATTTTCTTACATTTTTTTTTGCAATTTGCAGGTCAGTGTCTTGAATGTTGTTTATAATATGATTCGCGAGCATAACAAATACAACTTTACAGAATTATAATCATTAAAATCATCAATACTTTGCTGCGTTGGAACGGTGCTGATATAATTAGTGACCTTTAATCAGTAAGTACTTCTTCATAAACTTACCTGCCTCATGATAAAGTAGGTACCTAAGTGAAGACGCCCCAAACTAGATAACAACTTGAGTTCTACCTAACTAATAGGAATTGACATACGGGCTCCATTAACTACTACGCAACTTATCAAAACAGGCTAACTGCATTTCAAGTTGAGCGATCTATATACTTACTGATCTATGTGTGCGAGCTAATAGCTTGACAAACTAATTTATATAAGGAACGTTACGTTTATTAGGAAGCTTTGAAGGTTGGGTAGAGGTGAGAGTGACATTATTACCATGGATTTATACTATGATTCAGTACGTAATTCTGCAGGCCCCTTTTTTTTTGAGGATGGGAAATTATCAAATGACCCCTCCCGCTCTGATTGGAGCAGAAGGGAGTGTCAGACTCTTATTGACTAAAACCCACCCGTGTTCCTTCCGTAGCCCTTTGTGTTCCGAGGTAGCGGTAACCCTTTCGGACAATCCCGCTGCCCCGGCAGGCTTCGGCCCTTACGGGCCCCTTCCTTGAAGCTGACATCTCTTTGAGGCGCGCATGGAACACGTACGCGCCGTCCGGCACGGGCCTGGTCCTGATCGGACGGAGAGCTACCCATTACTCTCCGCCCGCAGGTCGCGCCTACGGTGACCGGGAGTCGTCACGCGGCTCCCGAATCCCGACGCCCGGAGCGTCTCCCGCGGCGGCTGGGACGTGAGGCTCTCTCCCTCACCCGTCCCGCCACCTCCTTTGCTAGCATGACTGCTTCGTAGAAGGAGGTGACTGCCTCCCTCTGCACCCCCCTGCGTTGAAATTTTTCGTCGGTTATTAAAAAAAAATCTGCTGTTTCATAGAGAATACTCTAACAAAAAATCGCCAATCCGTCTTGAGCAAGCATGGTGATCAATGGTGTGCCTTCTCTGTATGGGGCCGAGGTCTTTGCTCTGTATTGGGACAATAATAGGTAGTAATTTTATTTCCAAACTTCACTACACGTTAAATAAATGAGGTCTCGACCCCTGAACTAGGGACATCCTATATGAGAGGGGTCGAGGTATCTCCAATTACATGTATCAACATGAGAAGGCTTTGACTAATTACAATTTATACCTAATAATAGGCTGTTTATTATTATTACTAGCTTCTGCCCGCAACTTCGTCTACGTGTCATTTTTTGTTGCCAACCAATTCGTCGTATCGCATCGCCTGCCCGTACTCGTGTCTCGTTTTCGCTTATTTATTTATTTATATAACAATTGCTTACTGCACTTACGGAAAGCGCGCAGCAAGCCAATAACATAGACATGTCAGCATTAAGGAAGGGCCGAAGCCTGCCGGGGCAGCGGGATTGTCCGAAAGGGTTACCGCTACCCCGGAACACAAAGGGCTAAGGAAGGAACACGGGTGGGTTTTAGTCAGTAAGAGTCTGACACTCCCTTCTGCTCCACCCAGAGCGGGAGGGGTCATTGGATGATTTCCCATCCACAAAAAAAAAAAAAAAGGGTGAGGTTATATAGCCTTTAGCCTTCCTCAAGAATTGGGCTATCAAATACAAAAATAATTTCGACAAACAAATTTTATCTCTTTGTAACATTATTATTAGTATTGTGATACATATTAGTATAGATTAAAACCCCAACAAAAACGAAGCATTTTCTACCTTGTTTATTTTACTAACGGAAAACCTGAACGAACTTTTTACGACTCAAAAATAGAATACAGAACACCCATAGAATGTTCACACCCCGTATTCATACCCAATGAAGCGTAAACCGTACTTACTACCTATGTAAATACATATAATACCCAAAAGCGGTTACCAAACGAAATGACTGTTACAGTCCGTTCACGGTTATTTTACCTGTGACAGCAGCAACCTAACAGCAACCTTATTGTAAAGAAAATAAAGGTCACAATGATTATGACAGACTTGTACGTGGCAGTAACCCAACAGCTACCATATTAGAATAAGAATAAAGTTGACTGTGCTTTGGACAGTGTTGCAAAATCAGAAGTAAAATAACTGTGAACGGACTGTACGGTTGGTAATCAATTACATCTGACGGTTGCCTTGTCAAAAATGAACGATGCCCAAAGAGTTCATAATAATTCCAACCGCTAACACGTGGATGTATTAATATTTTAATAGATGTGGACGTTGGAGTTCGTGGTTAAATGATAACAGCAGCACGGGTCGCCGAAGGTTAAGCTACGCTTCAGTTCGTGGATGGATGACCATCTTTTGCATATTGAGACCCCTCCCCCTCCGTGCCTCGGAAAGTACATTAAGCCGTTGGTCTCGGCTGTCATTCGTAGATCTCTGACAGTCGTTACGCGTAGTCTGCAACTCAAAAGTCTCACAGCCAGTCTTACTAAGGAATATCGTTTTACCTACTGTGTGGGTTATGGAGATCAGATAGGCAGTCGATCAATGTAAAATGCTAGTACTCAGCTGTATCCGATTAGACTGGAAGCTAACCCTCATATAGTTGGGAAAAGCTAGGTATTTATTTATTTTTTTGATATTGTGGACGTTCATTATTTTTAGTAGATAATTCTGTATCGTGGTGTATATGTTACGGATAATAGCCGAAGTGCAGCTACACCCAGTTTTAGCCAGGTACAACTAGGTGCATCCTACGTCAACGGAGCCCCGCTTTACGGGGCTCCTATTTCTGTGTAAAGGGTTTATAGTTACCTAACCAAACCTAACCAAACCTAACCTCGGGGTGCCCTTCGCTCGCTCTTGCATCCTACGTCGCCTATCGACCGACCGTAACCATGCAACCGATGTCACCCGAAGTACACACGAACCACATACAGCCGGCTGCACCTAGTTGTACCCGGCTAAAACTAGGTGTAGCCGCACTTCGGCCGGCTAAAACTAGGTGTAGCCGCACTTCGGCTATTAGCAGTGACATATATAAAGATAGATGGGTAGGTACAAGCGACCCATGTCGTCGGTGGTAGCACTTTGACATTGTGCTGACCTAGCGTAATACGGAGTTTCAATAGAATAAGAGAAGTCGAAGCCCAAAGGTAACGGTCGCGACTTACGAGTTGCAGGTCGTAAATTTAAACAAAGACGGGCACTTTGCTTTGTGTACAAATTACTTCATCGCCACTGCCCTCAAAACAGTATAACAAAACAGTGTGAGGAAATAGGCACGTTCTAGAACCGAAATTCGAAGACATGTGACATCTACCAACCCGCACTGGGCTCGCGTGGTAGAATACGTCCAACTTGCTCCCTCTGACCTAGAAGTGGCTTTTGTCCTAGCAGCGGGAACATTATACGCTGATTATGCTCAGAAGCCAGCTTACACCGGTTTTGTCACCGCTAACGTGTGGCCTTCCGTACTGGAAACCGGATAGAAACGGACGATTTTAGAGGCTGTATTTTTAGTGCCGATTTTTGATTTATTCCGGTCTGATCCCCTGAGACCCCCCCCTCCACCCCCCCCCTCCCCCTTGGATACCCTGCTAGATCGTCTTCTGTTTTAGACTGTGTCTTATCCACATTATCTAGGTTACTCTTTTTGACGGGTAAGTACAGTCAAAAGAAATTAAATGTTTTATGTTTCACAAATTTTTTTTTTTTTTAATTTTCCGTGCGTGCTTGATGTTAGATAGTGCTAATTGACGTGGCCTTATCTAGCTTTAAATAAATAAGTTATTAGTTGGTTTTGGTTCGGAACCTTTAAGAAAAGGGGAGATTTTGTTTACGGTACTGGTAGTTGTCTGAAGATATGTTAAACAGTAAACTCTGTATATTACAACTGCAACACCTCGTAGAACACATGCATTTGGAATATTCCCTTCGATAAAGAGCTTCAAAAAAAATCTAACTCATGTCTTGGGTGTTGTTTTCATCAACAAGGAAAAACTGAAATTAGGAACAGGCTTAGCTTCAAAAAGGTGAAGGAAAACATCGTGAGGAAACCGATACCAGGTACTTGATAAAATAAAAAATGTTCTACAGATCTAAATTCTATAAGGCCTACAAAGGATAAATCTTCTAATACTCGTATATAAAATTCTCGTGTCACAGTGTTAGTTACCATACTCCTCCGAAACGGCTGGACCAATTTGTATGAAATTTTGAATGCATATTCAGTAGGTCTGAGAATCGGCTACTATCTATTTTTTTTTTGCAAAACGACGTTTGCGGGGTCAGCTAGTAAAATATAAAAACCTATTAAAACCAAGTGATATGATTTCCATCACAACCACTAATGACTAGTTGAAAAATTCAAATTGTTTGTATGTAATGTCATATTTAAAGAGTTTGATTAAAAGTTTTCGTGATAAAATAGCGAATTTTATGTGGAAATTCGCTATTAACATGTTCTACGGAATAATATTTAGCAGCCACCAACGTTTATATCGTTAACACCACGTTCAAAGGCCCAATTAAAAATTCTACAGGTTGACTAATTAGGGACGAGACCCTCCCTTTTATATATAAATAGGTGTGACGTCACAGCGAACATTCGAGAATCTTTTAGATCAAAGAATTTCCAGATCAGTTGACAATTTAAGTGGCTCTAAACGAATAGGAAGGTTCGAGTACTTTGAAGAATTCGTCACGCGCATTTCACGCCCTTCGTCACCTGCTCACATAAGGCCAGGATTACATCAGCTTCAGACTCAAAATGAGCTGATACTTAAAGCATTTATTTCAAACTAGCGGCCCGTCCCGGCTTCGCATGGGTGAAAAAAAGCCTATATTAATCAGTGATAATGTAGCATTCAAATGGTGAAAGAATTTTTAAAATCGGTCCAGTACTTTTTGAGCCAATTCGTTACAAACATACATACAAATCTTTCCTCTTTATAATATTAGTATAGTGATAATGTAGCACTCAAATGGTGAATAATTTTTAAAATCGGTCCAGATCTTTTTGAGCCAATTCGTTACAAACATATACATATACAAATCTTTCCTCTTTATAATATTAGTATAGATGAACAATTTACAGGCATATTTAAGTTGTCATGGAGTCGGCCAGTCAGAAAGTTGAAGCTAGTTGCCTATTCCAAATGGGAGTAGACCTACTGACCGGATAATAAACACTAGATGCTGTGAAATAAGGTTAAATTTGCCTTATTAGCAACGTATAAGTACCCGCCAAATACAAGTCTAACAAACGGTACGTATCTATTTTGTACACAATTCGTTACAAACATACATACACACCTTTCCTCTTTATAATATTAGTATAGATAGTATAGATTAGTATACATAACTTTTTTACAAAAAAAAACAACCGACTTTCAGAAAAAAAAAAACACTACTAGTGAAATATTTTTCACTTTTTATTGGTACCTACTTACCCCACATAAATTAATTTCCGTATATATATGACGGAGTTATGCCCAAATATACATAAAAAGAAAATAAAAACATCCGAATTGAGAACCTTTTCTTTTTTGAAGTCGGTTAAAAACTCGATACATAGACCATCGTGCTTAAAAACACGCTGAAATTAAGTCAGCTAGTTTGCCAGCTGTTATTGCTATGCCCGTTAGCGTAATTTAGTTTGAACATTGAGTAACAAAACACATTTCGCTAATTGTATTATGATGCTATTTACCATTTGGTTTCATGCTAGGGCGTGCATTTTCAACACTAGAGCCCGAACAAAGATAAAAAGGAAAAGAAAGAAGGAAAATTGCGTTTATTGGAATATGTTTTAAAAATCTATTTGAGGAAAGATAAGAGTGAAATCTGTCAGTTTTTAATCAAGAATTAGGCCGTTTGAACACAGCACGGTTTCTTTACGGTACGGCGCCGTAGAAAAAAATGTCTGTCAACAAGCTTCCATAGTGATCCGTACAACACTGACGACCGCGCCAACACACGACGTATAAACCGCGTCGTAGAAAAAAATGTCTGTCAACAAACTTCCATAGTCATCCATACAATACTGACGACCGCGCCAACACACGACGTATAAACCGCGCCGCAGAAAAAAATGTCTGTCAACTTTACATAGTGATCCAAACAACACTGACAACTGTGCCAACACACGACGTATAAACCGCGTCGTAGAAAAAAATGTCTGTCAACAAACTTCCATAGTCATCCATACAATACTGACGACCGCGCCGACACACGATGTATAAACCGCGCCGTAGAAAAAACATGTCTGTCAACAAACTTCCATACCTAGTGATCCAAACAACACTGACGACCACGCCAACACACGACGTGTAAACAGAGCCATAGAAAAAACATGTCTGTCAACAAACTTCCATAATCATCCATACAGTACTGACGGCCACGCCAACACACGACGTATAAACTGGGCCACGTGTCTGACACGATACTACCTGGGATACGTGTCTGTCAACAAACTTCCATAGTGATCCATAACACTGACGACCGCGCCAACACACGACGTATAATCCGCACCGTAGTGTAATCGTGTTTGTCAACAAACTTCCATACTGATCCGTAGAACACTGACGATCATGCCTATACACGGCGAATACATTGTAGTTTTTCATGACACGAAAGGAACTTATGCTTCAGCTTAGTTTCAGACTACAGAAAACCCACAGACAAAGTGACATTCTATCAGCGTAACGATGATGGACAAGTCAAAAATGTATTGGAATGATATAAATAACCGAAAAGCTGAAGTCAATCCTGTTCAAAGTCGTTGTAGAAATACAAAACGCTTTGAAAGTGATTGTCACTTGTTTCTAAGCCCAGAGGTCTTCTGACAACAGAATTTTAATGTTTACAAGCTGATAATTACACTTATGTGGGACATAAAATTAATTATAGTAATAATAATTATTAGAAATTACCAGCAAGAACGTGCGACATAAACGTAACGTAAATTCGAACCATTTTATGAATCGATAATACAATTATTATTCTATAGCACTTTGGTTCACTTTGGGACTTTAAACATCACCAATAGATAAATGAATGGAGTCTTAAAACTAAGTAAACATTTTGAGCGAAGTGAGCATTTTCAATTATAATAAAATCGTTAGAATGTTCGTTATAAAACTTCGCGCATTCGTGCCACAGAGCCGGCTTAAAATGTCGTTGAATTATCTGTTTAAATACACTTGACACCCAAAATTGAACAAACTTCAAGTCACTTAGGAGCAATGACACTTTGCCAAACATAATCCAAAAAACGTCACAAAAACTCGTAAACTGATTACTGAAACTCAGAAACATTTTGATCAATTACTTCTGAAGGCATTACGAAAATGATTCTTCTACCCTCATTCTTCGACCTAAAAAAGTAAAACTCCCATCAAAAGTACATAAAAGTCCACGATTCCAGTCAATAGAATATTTTCTGTGTAAAAAGCCGAGTCGAGCATTCTTCGGAATCGATTGGAAGTGAATACTGGACTGCTTGGAATCGAATGAACGATATCGGGTGCTCTGTTGAATCCCGTCGCATTGTGACAAATGCATTTTTTCCTAGTCCACACAAATGCTTTGGAATTTAATAATAGTTGAATGTGAAATATTGCTGGCAGTGATTTTGTTGGGATTGATGTGAATTGAGGGGAAAATATTGGGTAAACGTTGAAGCAGAATTGGAGTAGGTGAACTCCTTGTACAAAGTCAAAGCATTTATTTCAATTTAGAAACCAGCTTTTTGAACTGTCGAAGGAACTCACTAACCCCCTTACTCCGCCTTAAGGTGGCACTAGTCGATATTTTTTCAATACAAATTTCGGGAGGGTATTACCCCACAAAAGACGTAGTACGTTAGTAAGACAAAACATGTTATTGTTTTGTCTTACTATTAATTTTGTCCGTACGCAAACAGAATTGTAAAATAAAAAGACATTAAAAAGTTAAGAACCAACAAAGATTCCTTTTACTTGCTAATTTTAACGTATCTTTGGGTGTAAATAAATATTAAAAGAATTATTAAATCATCAAAACAAATTCAATACCTGTCGGTATTGAATTTGTTCAATAGCGACAGGAATACAAAGCTCAATTATCGAAGTGTTCAATAAATATTTGCTATCGATTTTATTTGTTATCGAGGGTTTTTCATAAAACTCGATTTCCCAAAGAAATTTTCCTACTTTATTACGCGCGGCTCAGTTCGGAATGGTGTTTTTGTGAGTGTGAACTAGTCGTAGTGTGTGTATACTAGCGTCTAACAGCTCATAACTGATACTGAGCTAGTATCAGTTATCAGCTGTTAGTCGGACATGATGCCAGGTGAGACAGCGTGCTTGTTGGCCATGACCACTAGTGAGTTGGAGCTCGTGACTAGTTCAACCTTAAGCAAACGTGGTGATCGTGCCTTCTCTGTATGAAAAGAGGCCTTTGCCCTTCAGTAGGACTTACGTAGTAACAATTTTTTAGTTTAATTTTTTTATTTTTTCACTATTTTTCTGGTGTTGTTAGTAAGTACCTGTCTTTGTAAATGAGTTCATTAAGAGGAGAACTGTCACTAGACCTATTACTACAATAAGTGAATACGAGTATTGTCAGCACATACCACGCTCACACGCACACACACACACTTCCGACATCGCTATTACCTCTGACGATACCGAGAGCTCCTGCGTTTACACATACATACACAGCGTGTTTGCATACTTGGTAACCACAAGTAAAGCGCGAGTCGTGAGATAAAAATACTGTACCTTCAAGTAGCATAAGCTACGTTCCAGTTTAAATAGTATGGAAGCTGGTGAAGTCGCAGGCACATTAGACTTTTAAAGTTTTTATCCGGCTATAAAGAGTGCGAAAGGCGATAGGCACGTTCTACTTGAACACAACTTACGAGGTGTTACAAATTGTTGGCAGAATTTAGCGCTTAACATAAGATGGGCTGTTTGCCAGTTCTATCACATGAGACCATCGTTTTGATGTTTATTTGAGGCTAGCTGTGCCCCGCGATTTCACCCGCGTTAATTTGGGGAAAAACCTACTTAAATATATTCATTACTAGCTGCGCCCCGCGGTTTCACCCGCGTAAGTTTTGTTCCTTGGGAATATCGGGATAAAAAGTATCCTGTGTTATTCTGATGTATAAACTATATTACTGTAAAGTTTCATCAAAATCCGTTCAGTAGTTTTTGCGTGAAAGAGTAACAAACATCCATCCATCCATCCTCACAAACTTTCGCATTTATAATATTAGTAGGACTTATGATTATTACTTAGTACATTACTTTAAGAAGCTAGTTTAGGTAGGTACCTACATCACGCTATGATCAGTAAGAGTGGAACTATAGTACTCATGACCCGGCCGCCTTGCGGAGTTATTTTAAAACTATGATATCTCCTAAGATACCTATTCATTGAAATCAAATGATGTCTAAGAGAATTTTGTTCAAAATTAAATACTTGTGCTGAATAACGTACTTATTTGGATAAGGATTAATATCATGTTTATAAAAACACCTTCGCAAATAATGCATTATTTTAAAACAAAGATTACCATAAAAAAGGTTATAGTGAGTCAACCTTAAAAGATAGATATATGCTATTGCAATTTTTTATTTAGAAATTTTAAAGGTGAACATTTCTATGAGTCATTATTTTTGCGTTAGTTTAACCGTTTACGCAGTGCACGCAACGGAAGCTCTCAAAAGGAATCATTTTTCCAGTTTCTGCAACAGTTTTCATTGGTTCGACGCTCCCATTGGTTGTAGCGTGGTGTTATATAGCCCATAGCATTCCTCAATAAATGGACTATCCAACACAAACATAATTTTTCAATTCGAACCAGTAGTTCTTGAGATTAGCGCGTTTAATCAAACAACCTCTTCAGCTTTATAATATTAGTATAGATAATCATCATCTGCCTAGCCTTTTCCCAACTATGTTGAGGTCAGCTTTCAGTCTAACCGGATGCAGCTGAATACCACTATTTTACATGGAGCGACTGCCTATCTGGCCTCCACAACCCAGTAACTGGGTAATACGATATATTAGTATAGATAATAATTATAATTATTATTATTTTTAGTATATTATTAGTCTAAATAGATTTAAGGCATCCTTAGCCGTCAGTAACCCCAAAATGTAATATATGCTAAGCTACTCCCTACCATTAATACCTACAAGACTTATAGAATTCAAAAGCTACGTCTTAGGGCCTGTGCACACCACGTTTTTTAAACGCGCCGTTGACGCGCGTTTGTAGCGATACAGACGCGATACGCACGCGAGTCAGACGCAGCCTGTAGACATTCTGTAGGATAAAAGCGCGCCGTCGACGCACGTTTCTAAAACGCGCGTCAACGGTGCGTTTAAAAAACGTGGTGTGCACAGGCCCTTATGTCCACAGTATTAATTTAAGGGGCCGGCGGAGCATGCGTAGATCATACAAACGTAATACCAAAATAATTTGTAAATCAAACATATTTTTAGGGTAGTGTGTATTTATTCCAATTGGATTACAGAATTTCTAGGTTCCCAAACATATATTTTGAACGGACACTGATTTAAAGACGATGAGAAAAATAAGTTTTTTATAGAAATTTGAAATTCCTCATATCTCGTCATTATATCAGTGTCCTTTCAAAATATATATTTGGGAACCTAGATATTCTGTAATCCAATCTGAATATTATATACACACCGCTTTAAGAATATGTTTGATTTACAAATTATCTTGGTTTTACGTTTGTATGAACTACGCAAGTCTACGCATGCTTCGCTGGCCCCTTAATGCGAACCGCTTCGGACTGACCCCAGCAACTCTAGGGAAATAAGATTTTTGCTGTACACACTACTACTGTGGATAAGTAATTAATACTATCTTAAGTTTCTCTTGGGAGGACTCTGAGAGTAATACGGAAGGAAAATAGTTAGCAATTACCTAAAGAGCGGTTATATTGAATAGCTGTGTGTTGCAACGTAGTTTGAGAAAAGTAGACCGTTGGACACCGATATTTTCTAAACTAATATTATGAAGAGAAAAGGTTTGATTTTTGTGTTATTGTTCGTTACGCTTTCACGCTAAAATGGCTGAACGGATTTAGATGAAATTTGGCGCATGAGTAAATCATGACCTGGATTGGGACGTGGGTGAAACGGCGGGGCGCAGCTAGTATTGAAAAAGTCAAATATGCAAAGACATTTTGACTGTAGTCGGCCTTTTAAAATTAAATGACTTGCCAACTACCCATCAATATTTTTCTTTTTTGTATGAACGTTACTAAAAATCGTAACAAGAAAGGAATCCTGAATACTGAGAATTATAAAAATCTTAAGAAGAAAGAACAATGGGGGAATATACAACTGAATATCCTACTTCCTACTATCCTACTTCCTACTAATCCTACTCTACTAATATTATAAATGCGAAAGTTTGTGAGGATGGATGGATGGATGTTTGTTACTCTTTCACGCAAAACTACTGAACGGATTTTGATGAAACTTTACAGTAATATAGTTTATACATCAGAATAACGCATAGGATACTTTTTATCCCAATATTCCCACGGGATCAAAACTTACGCGGGTGAAACCGCGGGGCGCAGCTAGTAATATTATAAATGCGAAAGTTTGTGAGGATGGATGGATGGATGTTTGTTACTCTTTCACACAAAAACTACTTAACGGATTTTGATGAAACTTTACAGTAATATAGTTTATACATCACAATAGCACATAGGATACTTTTTATCCAGATATTCCCACGGGATCTAAACTTACGCGGGTGAAACCGCGGGGCGCAGCTAGTTCGTTAATATTTTTATCTATGGCATAATCAGCCTATAATGGTCCCACTGCTGGGATACTGCGGTGGGAACAGGACCTCCTCTGTGAGAAGTTGTATGCCGTAATCCAACACGCAGGCCCAGTGCGAGTTGGTAAATGTCACGTGTTTTCAAATTTTTGGTTCTAGGACATACCGGTTTCCTCACGATGTTTTCCTCCGTTTTGAGAGCAGTGGTGATGAAATAATTTACACGAAGCAAAGGGTTCGAACCCACTGTCTCAACACGCATATCACCGTCGTTACCACAGAGCCACCACTGTTCTTCTATGAAATGGACAACCGATTACATTTCCTTTTTTTTTTTTTGAAGACGAAATTTCATAAACTCTGTTCCAAAAATATTTAAGTTTGTTGAAAATATTAACAAATTGGTCAGTTAACGTACCTGTGGATGCCAATGAGGTTTTTAGTACACAAATCAAATCTAAGCATGTTTTGATTTGTATACTAAAACCCGAAATTCGAATTTTAAATCACCTCAATGATTTTTTCAGCTGACAAGTTTATTTTTATAACCTCAATTTTGCTCGACGAAATTTCAATTACGATTTAATAATGTTATTCACAATGATAATTGTTGGAGAAGGTGCCGAGTTGTAAAATTGAAATCTCCTAAATACTTACTTACTTTTCCCTTTAATGTTTGATTGCGTAAGCATTTAACCTAAACAGGATTTGCTTACATTTTCATCATCAAGTTTTACAAAACAGATTTAATTATTTAACAATACTAGTTTCCGCCTGCGGCTTCGCTCGCGTTTTATGTCAATAAAAGTAGCCTAGGCCCTACCCTGGGGCGTAAATCCATACCAAATTTCATCAAAATCGGTCGTTTCTGCGGCCAGACATAAGTTATAAAATGGTTTTTTTTATTGTTGTAAGTTCTAAATATACTTTCTTGTGCATTAGGTAAAACACTGTTATTTTGAGATTACAAACCGATACCACAGAATACTTAATAGTCTACGCCGATACTTCCATTTTATTCCTTTTCATAGACTAACCTAGAATATCCAATATATTTTTTTTGTGCACCAGAGCGGCAATTCTCGTAATTTTAAGAACGTTCACAGTCTGATCTCAGTCTCAATCTGCCAAAAATCCCTCAAATTTCCCTACATTTTGACAAGTTTTTGACATTTGTTTGTCGCCGAGATGAGACTGCGACTAGATTTTTAACGTTTTAAATTACTAGAATTGGCCTTCAGATATCTTCAATAACTCTGAAATCTACTACCAACCTAACCAGAAAAAAAAAATCAAATCTCAACCATCAATGCACCTTCACAACAAAAAAACATTTTCATACAAAACTGTGCAAGCTGAGAGCTGAGAGAAAGGTAACAGTTTAGTGCACTCAGCTGAACAAAGGGGTAACTGCTTCAAGGGTAAAACTCGCAAGCTTTGATACTAACCACCGTGAAATAAAAGGTGCACCGTATCTGAATGAGACCTTGGAAATTGGAGTTCGAAAAGGGAAGTAGGAAAATGGAGTGGTTGGTTGCAATGGGTCTTTGGTTTTGCAAGGAAGTGGGGTTTAGATTGTTTTGAAGATGGAATCGAGAATTTTTTAGTGCAATTAATTTTAGTTTAATCAAAATTAAGAAAGTAAAACAGTCGTTCAGTCGACCAATATGTGTTAAGAACTTAAGTGAATTAACCGTAGTTACATCGAAAATAGTTAGAATAACTTTAGATATTATAATACGTAACCAGGATTTACAGATACCAAGATTTACGATTTTTTTTTTCATCCATCCATAGAAATCCATACTAAATTTACTCGTACAAGTACGTATATATTCCCATGCCGATTTCGGCTACGGTGACTATTTCTGTTTTTCAAGTCTTTGGTTTGCGAACGTATGCTTATGTGGATGACGTAGCTTACCATGGCTGTGAAGGTACGTACCTACTTAACATAGTTAATTCAATATTGATAAAAAATAAAAATTAATATGAATTTTCTGTATTTGTGATCTTATTGGGACTTGGTGCCTTAGTTAATCTATACATATAATAAAATCGTAGGAAAGTCAAAACTTTACATTGAATATTTTTTAAAAATAATACTTGGAGCGTGATCTACAATCGATACCGAAGCCAAAAATATAGTTTTTAGAATTTTTGTCTGTTTGTCTGTTTGTCTGTCCGGGATAAACTCAAAAAGTACTGCATGGATTTACTTCAAATTTTGCATGAATATTACTAAGAGGTCGGGTCAACATATAGGCTACATATTATCACGCTATCACCTACGGGGGAGGAGCTGTGAATCTTTATTTTTCTTACGCATTCTGTGACAGCGTGTAATTTAACGACGCATATCTAAATGTTGTTTTTGAGTAAGCCATGCTATTATCTGACGTTACACTATAAAAACTACGCCATTTAAGTAACTTGGGCAGAGAAATATAGTTTAAGACTATGCCGACCGCACAGTGGCGCCCTCATCGTTTGTTTGGTTATTTCATACAATTTAGAATGAAAATGCAGAAAATAAGCACGTTAAATTGTGCTTCACAAGATTATACGTTAATATTATTAGAAGCGGTAGTTTTATATTGTTTAGTTTTATTATAATCCTTAAAACGGAATATAGTGGCCACCGTTATCCGTTTTAAGGATTATGATAAAACTAAACAATATAAAACTACCGTTTTTAGTAATATTAACGTATAATCTTATGAAGCACAACTTAACGTGCTTATTTTTTGCATTTTCATTCTAAATTGTATGAAATAACCAAACAAACGATGAGGGCGCCACTGTGCGGTCGGCATAGTCATAATGAATGTTAGTAGTATAAAGACAATTTTAAAACAGCGCCATCTATGAGATTTCATAAAAATCAAATCATGTTACCTACATGTTAACATTTTTTTGGAAATTAATAATTTAAATTTGATCATGTTGGCGAGGTAAGTAGTTAGTTATTCTTAAAATTCATAGATGGTGATGTGCATTTTCTTCATAAAAGTTGTATCGTATAGTTCGTTTTGACAAATTCAAGTTCCAACAAAACCCTCAAAATCTTGAGCAGAGTTGATGAAGACAATTTAAAAATAATGCGGTGTTAAGTATTACAAAAAAGTTATGTTCATTGATGATGATCATTTCATTTCATGACACCCTCGCGGAGGCGAGCGTCAGTGACAGTCCCAGCCGCATGCGTCATCTGTTTGCCGTCATCTTGGTGTTTTGTGGAGTCGCGAACCCGGTAGCTTTGTGAGAGAAGTATCGCCATCATCTGTCTGAAGATTTTCGGCGAGCTTTGAGGCGCGCTACTGGAGACGAAGTCGAAGTAACTGATGAACGCGTGCTGAACACCTGTCTCAGTTCACTTCAATATGTGGTACTTTCTATCGGCGGCAACCCACTGATCGAATATGGGTTACCAGCTCCCCAATCATCACCGTATCAAGACCGTGAAAATCGGGAGTATAACGCGAAATGACCACCATACGAAATGACCATGTCGCTTTGTTCTCTTCAGAGCAAAAGCAAATTTATGACACCGTCCTTGAAAGCGTTGGGCAAAACCAGGGTAAAATGTTTTTCTTGGATGCTCCTGGTGGAACAGGAAAAACATTTGTTACCACTGGCATACTTGCAGAGGTCAGGAGGCAAGGCAAAATTGCTATTGCTGTAGCGTCGTCGGGAATCGCTACCACACTGCTTCCGAGTGGCAAGACAGCACATGCCATGTTTAAAATTCCCATCGATTTAGAGAGCGCCTGTTTGTGGTGTGTCACGTAACAGCGATAAGGGACACGTACTCAAGGATTGCTCTCTGATCGTATGGGATGAGTGTACGATGGCCAATAGGAAGGCCGTTGAGGCCGTGGACAGAATCCTGCAGGACATCCGCAGGAACGAACGTTTGATGGGTGGTGTCACAGTTCTGTTCAGTGGTGATTTTCGGCAACCGCTTCCAGTGGTGACGCGGGGCTCGAGGGCTGACGAGGTGAATGCTTCGTTGAAACGATCTTCGTTGTGATCACGAGTTCGTGCGCTGCGCTTGACCATTAATATGAGAGCTCGGCTCGGCGGCAATGCACGTGCTCAAGAATTCTCCGATGTCCTTCTAAGTCTTGGCGAAGGCACTCTACCAGAAGAGACAGGTGATGCTTCCAGAGTCTCTCCGTAGAGTGGTATCCAGCTTAGAAGAACTCATTCACTGTGTATACGGGGACATCAGTCGTATACCGCACCAGCAGAATTCTTGGGTGTGTGAGCGGGCCATTTTGATGCCCAAAAATGATCAGGCTGCAGCAATTAACGAATGCATTCTCTCGGAAATTAAGGGGAATAAAGTGGTCTACACCTCGATAAACATTGTTGTCGAGCAAGATGACGCCACACATTATCCCGTGGAATTTCTGAGCTCCCTGTCAGCAAGTGGACTTCCAGCGCATACCATCAAGCTGAAGGTCGGTGTTCCGATTATTCTTCTTCGGAACCTATCCCCTCCGAAGTTGTGTTAACCGCCTTACGGCCCATTCAAGACTTCGGTCTAAGCGGCGCGCAGCGCGGCAGGCGGCGCGGCGTACGTTTTACACGCCATGTACCCTCAGTAGCGGCTAGCGGCAGCAGTCAAGGTGGACGTATTTAGGTAGTTAAAACGTGCTCAAAATTATGGCGTTATCAAAATTATCTCTTTTGTGTTTAGAAAGCAGTATATTTTTAAAACAAGTATGACAGAAGGAGTGCACGAACTGAATAAAGATCGATATTTAAATGGCAAATTTCGTGACCTATACGAAGATTACAGAAAATATCCGGATAAGTTTTATGAGTACACAAGAATGAGTGTGGAAACATTTGATTATATTCTATACTTATACTCTATATCCATTACCGCCACAAAATCGTCTAAAATTTTTTGTTTATAAGTTCGCCGCCGAGTCCGTCACATCTACGCCGCTATCCGGGCCGCTGTGTTTCGTGGCGTCGCGTCGCACTCATTCGCCAGTACTTTTGATCTCGCCGCTGCAACGATTCGCTCCGACAAAACCGCGCGCGTTTTCGCTGTGAGCGGCGACTCGTGGCGTGCTTCAAACATTTTCATACTTTTGTTCTTACCGCTCGCCGTCCCGCGCTTAGCCGCCGCTCACCGCGGCAAGGTCGTGAATGGGCCGTTAAAGTCATCTCCCTCCACAGACACACCATTGAGGCGGAAATTCTTACGGGTTGTGGCGTCGGTGAGGCAGTATTTATACCACGCATTCCCCTAATACCTCATAATCCCCACCGTCCAGCAGTTCATGAAACGCCTCTCCAAGCGCTTCTTTGATTCTGCCATCAAACACCCCAATCCCCTGATTGCGGCGGCCTCCCGATACACTCCCTCGCGCATAAGCAAGATTCGCCGACCGAGGCATACTCTCACCCTCCCTGACGACGCTACGACCCTCCTACAGGAGAGTAGCAAGAAAACAAGTACCTTAAACAAGTACAAGCCCAGACAGCCGTCCTATCGTCCTCGCCGTCGAGGCCCGTCGCGACGCCCCGTACCTAGTCCACCCCGACCCTTGCTCGAGCCAGCCCGCGCCGCTGAGCCTGCAGTTTTAAATTCGTCCCTAAATAACACCGATCCAGCCTGTCCCTTGCTGCCCTCTTCCAGCGACGCCCTAAGCCGAGGTCCGAACCCCACGGGGGGTGCCCTTAGCGTGAGTCGCTTAGTTTTTAGTTAGTTTTTAAGCCCTGGCTGGAGGCCTTTACTTCAAGGCATCCACAGGAAAGTCCGGTTAAGCAGTCGACAACCTCCTACAGGTTGAACTGCGAGATGCCAATTCCAAAAAAAAAATAATACCTCATAACACAGCGTACAGTTCCCAGTGAGTGTTTGCTTCGCGATGACCATCAATAAGTCGCAGGGCAGCGGGTGTCGACCTCAGGACGAGTTGCTTCTCACACGGGCAACTGTACGTCGCTTGCTCCCGCGTCACCAGTCCTGACTCTATTTACATTTTGGCTCCTGGCAGCATAACTACCAACGTAGTTTATAGGGAAGTGTTGTAAAGTATGATACCTTTGTACGTATTTTTACTCTTTTGTGTCCTGGAATGTATTCTTGCATTATTTTCTCTATTTCCTTCAGTCACATCTTATGACTGAACTCAGCAGGACTCCCATATAACTCTCTTCACTTGCTTTGCTTGCAAAAAAAAACTTATATTTTAATGCTATTTTAAAAGTTGTGTACTTATAATGCTATAGCGACACTGGCATCTTGGATATTTTTGGTGCTGTAGAGCATGCACGCAGACGACGTCGCGGGCAGCAGCTAGTAAATAAATAAATATAATATTATAAATGCGACAGTAGCTCTGTCTGTCTATTAACTTTTCACGCCTAAACCATTGAACTGATCGTAATGGAAGGCCAATAGTTAGCCTGGGACATGGAGAACAATATAAGCTACCTTTCATCCTGGATCACAGACGAAGTCGCGGACAACGGCTAGTAGAACCATAAAGTTGCGATCTGGTTAAATATTTCGGGCGTTAAAGTTACGGACATTTCCGCTCGAATTCTCAAATGATAGGCACTTAAGTTTAAGTCGCTCTTAAAAGTTTTACTGCTGTTAAAATACCCACACCTGAATGCGACACAGACTTAACAAGACTTCACATAATACTATTGAGTTCGAGCAGTCAACTGTTGCCTTTTGTCAAAAACGCAATGCAATATTACGCAGAACACAATCTAAGTGGAAAATGAAGACATGACCTTCGAAGGCCTAATTTTTTTTTGAGGATGGTAAATTATCAAATGACCCCTCCCGCTCTGGGTGGAACAGAAGGGAGTGTCAGACTCTTACTAAAACCCACCCGTGTTCCTTCCTTAGCGCTTTCTGTTCCGGGGCAGCGGTAACTCTTTCGGACAATCCCGCTGCCCCGGCAGGCTTCGGCCCTTACGGACCCCTTCCCTGTTGCTGAAGGCCTAACATGTGAGTGGATGGGCTCCGCGGGAAAACGACAGTCCACGGAGACAGGATTATTTTTATTTAGCAGTGTCGCTAATTCAATTTTAACGGTGTACATATAATAATATATCCTTTATTTTATTTATAGACTTATAAATTACATTTTTAAATATTTTTACTAAATACATATTATAATATTACCTATTATTTAATTTGATAGGTATTGCAGTAGGAAAAAACACATATGGTAACTCTTAATATCAGAAAGCCAATTTCCTGTTGTTAAAAACGTTCAAAATGTTGTCGCAGTCTTATTTCAGCGACAATCAATGTCAAAAACTTATCAGAAATGTAGGGATATTAGAGGTATTTTTGACAGATTGAGACTGAGATCAGACTGTGAACGTTCTTAAAATTACGAAATTGCCCCTCTGGTATATTTTGCTAGTCCGCCGGTTCAATCAGAAAACTATTCATAAAAAATCGAATCAAATGCAGAAAATTCGGTAACGTCTATTTAGCACAACGTCAAACATCAAAATAGCACAAAAACCACCAAAACAAACCCTTAATGACCAATCCAGAACCATTTACCGCCACAAAGACACATAATTGTCAACAATTACGCAGCCTCACACATTCTGCGGAACTCAAAGAGGCTCAAACGAGGCATTGTTCTCTGAAAACGTTTTTGTGCTCAAGCGAGGACATCAAGATGTTATCATCTTGACGAGAGCCAAACGGAAATGAATGAATCCGTCTTTATATGGAGTTTTTGGAGAGCTTTGTTGTATTAAATGTGTGGGCAGAAAATCCACTATGTTATGAGGAATTCACTTTAAAAGTTTTCTTGTGCTGTGGTGTGCTGAAAACCTATTTAATTTCATCATTAGTCACAAGTCTTAACGAATTAACGTAATATCAAAGTCAAAGATCGCAGCACTGCCATTTTTTTGTCAAAAGTACGGTAATATTTAGTAGTTTAGTCATGGTGGTGCCTAAATCTTTTTACTTCTAAAGGCAAAGAAGGGACCCGGCCGTGCAATCAGCAAACATTTTCCAAATGTTGTGATTTTGGCTATCAACGCTTTCACTGTTTATTACAGCAGCCATAATGAGGCCCTTTTTCAGCGGTAGTGGTATTTCTATTAAAATGGTGAGGTTCTAATAACCTTCACAAGGATTAATTTAATACTGGATAATATTTTGACCACAGCATGAACCATTTTCATAAAGAGTTCGGACCCCTGAGAGTGGAGGAATGAAGATGTCGTTTTCACAAGAATATTCTATGTATTTATTTATTTTACATAAAACAGCCAAGGCCAATTGCATTAATTTAAGACACAAACACTTAAGTTAAGTACAATAATGAAAATAGACAACTACTCGACAAGCACGGCGAACAATGCGTGCCTCCTGTTATAGCTATAATTTATCGGATCAAAAAGGTAGGACAGTTCTCTCTACCCTCTAACGGTGGTCCCTCAGATGCTAAATGTCCTTCTATTTTCGTGCATTGCCTAAAATGAAACTACGGCCTCTTTACTTCACAGTAAGAAGCTTCTCGACTGCGGCCTGAAATGTATTAATGTGGGTGATATCCGACTGTGTTACTCATTCTCCATGTTATATGTCTGTTTAGTCAGAAAAAAACGCATAAAAGATGAGTTGTGAGAACAGTGACATCAGTAACAATGGATTTAGCGCGCCTCTTGAATTGAAATGTAATATTTTAACGGCTAATTTGTTTCCTTTTTTGGGGTAAAGATACAAATCTCTAGATAATGTTTCCGTGATATGCAATTACAATTACATTAGGATCCACTTTCTAATAATGTTTTTCGCAAAACATATTCAGTGGGCCCAGCACGAACACGCGGACGTAACGTAAACTCAAACGCTTTTAAAATTGGTAATACTTGTCTTGTTTCGGACATAATATTTACTTAGCTTTCAGTCTTATCTATACATATAATAAAATCGTAGCAAAGTCAAAACCGTACATTAAATATTTTTTAAAAATAATTTTTGGGGCGTGATCTACAATCGATATCGAATCCAAAAATATAGTTTTTAGATTTTTTGTCTGTTTGTCTGTTTGTCTGTCCGGGATAAACTCAAAAAGTACTGCATGGGTTTACTTCAAATTTTGCATGAATATTACTAAGAGGTCGGGACAACATATAGGCTACATATTATCACGCTATCACCTACGGGGGAGGAGCTGTGAATCTTTATTTTTCTTACGCATTCTGTGACAGTGTGTAATCTAACGACGCATATTTAAATGTTGTTTTTGAGTAAGCCATGCTATTATCTAGCTTTACACTATAAAAACTATGCCATTTAAGTAACTTGGGCAGAGAAATATAGTTTAATGAATGTTAGTAGTATAAAGACAATTTTAAAACAGCGCCATCTATGAGATTTCATAAAAATCAAATCAAGTTACATGTTAATTTTTTTTTGGAAATTAATAATTTAAATTTGATCATGTTGGCGAGGTAAGTAGTTAGTTATTCTTAAAATTCATAGATGGTGATGTGCATTTTCTTCATAAAAGTTGTATCGTATAGTTCGTTTTGACAAATTCCAGTTCCAATAAAACCCTCAAAATCTTGAGCAGAGTTGAGGAAGACAATTTTAAAAAAATGCGGTGTTAAGTATTACAAAAAGTTATGTTCATTGATGATGATCATGTTATTTCATTTCATGACACCCTCGCGGAGGCTAGCGTCAGCGATAGTCCCAGCCGCATGCGTCATCTGTTTGCCGTCATCTTGGTGTTTTGTGGAGTCGTAAACCCGGTAGCTTTGTGGGAGAAGTATCGCCATCATCTGTCTGAAGATTTTCTACGAGCTTTGAGGCGTGCTACTGGAGTCGAAGTCGAAGTAACTGATGTACGCGTGCTGACCACCTGTCTCAGTTCACTTCAAGATGTGGTCATTTCAATATGGGTTACCAGCTCCCCAATCATCACCGTATCAAGACCGTGGAAATCGGGAGTATAACGCTGATACAAATTACGATCCGGGCGAAATGACCACCGTACGAAATCACCATGTCGCTTTGTTCTCTTCAAAGCAATAACTTTATGACACCGTCCTTGAAAGCGTTGGGCAAAACCAGGGTAAAATGTTTTTCTTGGATGCTCCTGGTGGAACAGGAAAAACATTTGTTATCGGTCCTTCGACAAACACGGCCAGCCCTCTGCCACTTCAGTTTGCTCACTCTGCAAGCTATGTCGATAACTCCGGTTCTTTTCCGGACAATTTCATTCCTGATTTTATCCTTCAAAGAAATTCCGAGCATAGCTCGCTCCATAGCGCGCTGGGCGACCTTGAATTTGTGGACTAGCCCGACCGTCAGTGTCTACGTTTCAGCACCATATGTCATGACGGGCAGGACGCACTGGTTGAAGACTTTAGTCTTCAAACACTGCGGGATAGGCGACGAGAAGACTTGACGAAGTTTTCCAAATGCTGCCCAACCCAAACGGATCCTTCTGTCGGCTTGTTTCTCAAAGTTGTGTTTACCGAGCTGGATTACTTGCCCTAGGTAGACATAATCCTTCACAACTTCGAGAAGCGACCCTTCGATGTGAATTGGACTCGGCAAGACGTGCGAATTGTACATGACTTTCGTCTTGTCCAAATTCATGCCGAGGCCAACCCGCCTAGAGGCTCCATTTAGGCTGTGCAGCTAGGACTAGCTGGTGCGATGGAATATCAATATTTTTATTATTTGGCGTAGTCCTGAATGTGTATGAGCTCAATGGAATTTACTACTGTGACCTTGTTTTGACTTTGATCTTGTCAGGAAAATCTAGAAACAGTAAACGTAGTGAACGAAAACGCCCGAACGTGGCAAATTCTCGTACTTAAAAAAAGTTCAAATACAAGTCGCAATCTCATCTTACAGACAATCAGTATCGAAAACTTGTCCAAAATGTAGGTAAATTAGATAGTTTTAGATGGAGATTAGAATTCAAACGTTCATAAAAATACAGCAAATCTTCATTTTCTTAATTGGTCCATCTCTCTGCTGTCTTTCACGAAGTGGTGCGGAATGCTATTTAACTTCGAACCTCTTTTCAATTTCAAATTTACCTATTTAAGGTCAGGTCAGTAGACACAAATTGCATTTTTATAACAACCCATCTTACGTCACTCAAATAAAACGATAATTAGAAAAAAAAATGTTTCATCCGTTACTAACGTGACGTTCATTTATTTATTTTCGTTTTTTTTCTAAAGGCACAAAATCTCTGAAGGCCAATTCTCGTAATTTAAAATGTTCAAAATCTAGTCGCAATTTCATCTCGGCGACAAACAAATGTCAAAAACTTGTCAAAATGTAGAGAAATTTTACGTATTTTTGACAGATTGAGACTGAGATCAGACTGTGAACGTTCATTTTACGAGAATTGCCCCTCTGATGTTTCTGAGATATGCAATTACACTTCCATAGGGTTTTTCGCAAAGCGAGTTCTGTTTGGACCAACTGATTAGGTAACCATATTTTTATTTTTTGGCGTAGTTCCGAATGCTTATGAGGTCAGTGGCATTTACTAGTTTGACATTATTTTGACCTTCACCTTATTTACATATTGTCAGAGAAATCTAGAACAGACCCAGAATACAGATCCTCTACAATAACATTGCTATAGCAACGTAATAATGTGGTGAATATGGTGGTGGTGGTGGTTGTGATTATATGGTGTGCCTAAATCTGTCAAATTCTCGTTCTTAAAAACCGTTCATATTCAGGGTATAGATGTCAGCACATCAAGCTACCCGAAACTGTAAAATTTTCCAAATCAACTTTGAACCTTAATCTTTTGCGATAAAGTTGAAAATCTAGTAAAGTTTGACAGATTGTGGTAGCTTGATGTGCTGGCGTCTGTACAATCGCATCTCCGCGAAATTTATAAATTGGAGATTTTATTGACAGATTAACACTGAGATTAAGTAGTTACCCTTCAAGTCTTCATTTTCATAAATTACCTCTTGATTGCCTATCACGAATGGTTGTAGAAATCTGTTTAAACTCGAACCTCTTTTTAATTTCAAATTAACTTATTTAAGGCCCAGGTCAGTAGACACAAATTGCATTTTTATTATCACAACCCATCTTACGTCACCCAATACGAAGCGATAATTATCAAATGTTGTTTCGCCCCCTCCTTATAACATGACGTTCACGCAACGGACTCCGGTCTTTATGCTCTTATCTTAATGACGTAATCAGGATGACGTCACGACGTTGAAATAAATCACGTCACTTCTCTGTCGCTGTTGTCGTAAATGTGACAAGTGATGCGATTCGTTGTGCGTAAAATGTGTTGATGGTTATGTTTTGTTGTTCTTTTTTTTTTGGAAAGGTTTTTGTTTTAATTTGGCAATAAAGTAAATATAGTTTTGAAGGCACGTGAGGGTAATTACATGCCGCAGATGCCTCACTGTCACCTTGATGTCACCTCAATGTAAAACAAATGCACGCTAATAGACAAGCTCGCATATGCCCGGCATCGACATAAGCCCCCAAGCAGCCCGTGATGTATCGCAGTGAGGTATCATTTGGCATGTGCCTGCGTGTCTAGTTTTTATCATTATTATTACTATCAGCCATTTCTGTCCCACTGCAGGGCAAACGCCTCCCTTCCCTCCTTCCACTTACCCCTATCCAGTGCTATTATGCGCCAATCCTTGTTGAAATAGTCGAGTTCGTCCCGCCATCTCATTCTGGGCCTGCCGCGTTGCTGTTTACTGCTGTTTGGGATCCATTGTGTGTGTAGTAGAATGCAAAAAGTTGCAACGTCTGAATAGACTTTAGATGATGCAAATCATTTGTTGATTCAATTTTATTGTATGCCCCAGGCAAGAAATACAAGTCGTGTTAACGAGAAATACCAATATTGAATATTAAGTATAGGCTAACCCCCTTACTAATAAAGGTTCTATAGCATCTATATAGTTACACAATGCTTTGCCTTCTTCTTCCGAAAGTGAAATCACAGACGACTGAATGAGAGAAATCGGTGTGTAACTATTCATCTAATATAATACGTTTGTAAGAGGGAAAAAGTTTAAAATGCCACTAAAATAGAAAAATTTTAAACACAGTACTTAATCTACATCATAAAATAAGTAATTTTTAAACTTACTGCTCTTCTTGAATATTTATATTCTTAGGTGTATGCTTAGGTTCGTCACGAAAATTGAGAAAAATTCTTACCTGAAACAAAATAGACAATATTAAGATTTTTTTAAACATTTCATTCATACACAAAGTAAAGTAATTTCCAAACTCTAAGAAACAGGATATGCACGACCGAGAAAACCACAGTCAGATCTAATATACTTATATCTTTCAAATAAATCGGTCGCACCATACAATAACTTCAGAACTTGGCGAGTCTCCAAACCGGTACGCTCTACAGTCAACCGCATGTCAATGGTGATAGTTTGACCTTGAAACCGTCTTTATTTTGCAGCAGCTACCCTGCGGTAACGAGCTCGAGCGACACGCGGCTTGCGACAGCGACTGTAGAGAAAACAAATGATAGAGCATGCCACGAGTCACCGTAACGTGAGAAAACTGCGGTGCTATTCTGTAAAAGATCACCGTGATAACTTAGGTGAAATGAGCTTAAAGTGAGTTGTCATTCTAACTGATGCTAGGGATTGACACTATTAACAGCACACTTTAGTCTCACTTCACCTAAATTTTCACCGTGAGATTTTTACAGAATAGCATTACTGGTGTCGCGGGCGCGTAGCTCTTGACGCATGTCGCATCGCACGAAACCGTGATCGAGGATTTGGGGTGATTGATGACTAGCCGTTCCATAGCAAGACCCTTTGTGCCTCGGAAAGCATGTTAAGCCGTTGTTCCCCACTGTCATTCGTAGATTTTTGACAGTCGTTACGGGCAGTCAGAAGTCCAAAATTCTGACAACCAGTCTTAGTAAGGGATATTGCGTAACTATGCTGTGAAGGTCAGATAGGCAGTTGCTCCATATAAGATACTGGTATTCAGCTGCACCCGGTTAGACTGGAAACCGACACCAACAAATAGATGATGTTAAAGGAGAATTTCCGTAGTGTTACGAGTACGTGCAGTTGACAGTACAATGGCTAGCTCATTTTACAGCTTTGTAGCTCAATAATATAGGATTTCGGATAGTTGGACAAGGGACTTGCTTCGTCGGTAAAACGAGATGTATCTCTGTTTAGAGACATTAGTTGATTAGTTTTGCTCAAGAACTTTGCGAGCCCCAAATTATGTGCTATATGAAAATATGTGCTATATGAAATTATGTGCTATATGAAAATATGTGCTATATGAAATCTATACTAATAATAAAGCTGAACAGTTTGTTTGAACGCGCTAATCTCCGGAACTACAGCAATGCTATTCTGTAAAAAATCTCACCGTGAAAACTTAGGTGAAGTGAGCTGTCACTCCACCTAATGTTAGGGATTCCCACTATTGATAGCTCACTACACGCTCACTTCACCTAAGTTATCACGGTGAGATTTTTACAGAATCGACCTGCTGGTCGGATTTTGAAAATGATTTTTGCATTTCATAGCCCAATTCTTGAAGAAGGCTGTATATTATGTAAGATCTTGCTAAGACCCTAGGGAGCCGAGCAAAAGGAAAAAAAAGTCAAAAAGGAAAACGAAAACGAAGTATTGGCGCGGACAGACGATGGTATACGACGCGTTTGGTCGGGGGTCAAAATTTCACGCGGATAAAGTCGCGAGCAGAAGCCAGTATTTTATAAAATAATGTGAGAAGGCAGTTTGTAATGGAACTGCAGGGCAAATTCCTTGACTCATATACAGGATTATTGGAAAAACATTAACAACCTCTTAAGAGGTCATTGTACTCATCATTACGAACAACTTTTATTATGGGACCGAACCTAAAATCGCGAAAAAAAAATCAGAAGTTCCCTACATTTATGTTCGCATAACTCGTCAAAATATAGGGGAACAGCTGATTTTTTTTTCGTGATTACAGGTTTGGTCCCATAGTAAAAGTTGTTCATAATGATGAGTACAATGGCCTCTTAAGAGGTTGTTAATGTTTTTCCAATAACCCTGGATATACAACGTGCAACGTTAAATGCGCAAAACCTCATACATCCCAATTAGAGTATTGAGTTAAAAACATAATACAATGACCAAAACAATTTTTTTTAAAGCTAACTATTTTTATTAAGAGAATCGTGTTGATCCTAGCATTAGTTTATGCATTCAAAATTGAGTCTTATTGCCTTAAAATAATACTTAATTTTCTTTGGCTCAATCGGCGGATAGTATGGCAAAATACGAAATTTTTGAAAAAGAAACCTATATTAAAAGTTACTGAAATCGATTCAGTAGTCAATTATTAACAAACTCTGTACGTCTTGGGATCCGCTATCTAGTACCAGTATTTACAAGGTTAGTCATAACAACTTTATAAGCAAGTAATGTAATTACTTAACTAAATTTTGTAATTCACATGGTTAACGTACAAGGGGAGACTTCATCAAGGTCTCTCAAGGGTGACATAACATAGAATAATTAACAAGAGTAATCTACATTAGCATAAGACAATAAGACACTTCCATACATTACACAAGGAACACGCGTCCTTAGAAACTTTCATAATAAATGATGTAACAAATTGAACAGCACCCCGTACACCAATTTGCGTAAAATATTTTCACAACCCAAGGCACTTTGAAGCAAATTCATTAATCCATAGCTTCATATGACTGAAAAATTCGTCTGCTCGACAGTGTAAATAACGCAATGAATATTGTTGTATTATCAAAGTGTGTTTTTGTGTCAAGACCAGTCTTTCATATTGAAATAATAACTGACAAAGAAAACGCTAAAATACGAGTTTCCGTATAACAGGCCGTTTTGTGTGCCTACCTCGTAGTTCATAGATAATATTAATGCGAAAAAGAAAGAAAAAAAATTGTTGTGACAAAAAAAACAATGTTTCTTTCTTATTCACACTTTTTCTTTCAAAACACTTGCATTTAAAAAAAGATTCCAATGAATTGCGAAGCTCCTCCTTTTATTAAAAAGATAACTTGTTACTAGAAATGCCTAATTGTAGTAGTAGTTAGTACTGTCTCCTGTCCTGATCGTGAGTACCTTGAAATGCTCAATTACTAGCAGCCCGAATTCTGGATTTTTGCCCGATAAATGTTCCCAATTACATGGGATTTGCAAGGGCCTCTGCACATAGTGTTTTTATTACATGCCGTCGACGTGCTTATACGCGCTGCAAACGCTAATGGCTAAAACACGCTGTCGACACGCAAACGAAACTCGCGTAATTATAACGCCGCGTAAATAAATGTTTTTTTTTAATACTTTTTAGGGTTCAGTTCCCAAAGGGTGCCAACGGGAACCTATTACTAAGCCGCCGCTGTTCGTCAGTCCGTCCTTCTGTCAGCGGGCTCTAGCTAATGAACCGTAATAGGTAGGTAGAGAGTTGAAATTTTCACAGAGTGTGTATTGCTGTTGGCGCTATAAAAAAGAAATGAAGTTAAAAATTAAAGGGGTCTAAATACAAGAAAAAGGTTTGAAAAACACCTATACCTCCCCCTGAGGGAAGGCGTGATATTATATGTAATAATGACAAATGATTCCGTTATTGTATGAATCCGAATGTTGGTTAACAAAGAATTCATACTTCATGAACAAATGGGCCATGCCAATGAAATGAAGATGCTTAGATGGGCCGGTGTGCCCAGACTGGACAAAGTCCGTAATGAATACATACGAGGTAGCTTTAAAGTTGCACCAATCACTGACAAAATTCGCCTCAGATGGTATGGACATATTTAAAAACGCAATGAAGTTCATGTGGCACAAATTGCACTAAATCTGCCAGAACAAAAGACTGGCAGGGGCCTCCCACCATTGACCTGACGGTCAAATATAAAAAGAGACCTCAAAAAAGCCCAATTGCCTGAACCGACAACCGAAGACAGATCATGGCACACAAAATTGAGGAGACCCGACCCCAAATAACGGGAGAAGAAGAAGACAAATGGTTCCGTACACGACGGTTATCATATTGATGGATGATTGTATAAAGTGACATGTTTCCATTTACTGACATGACATAACGTGTGACATGCCCCTGTCACGCGACTTTTATCCCCAAATGGGTCGGTAGAAGTATTAGTACCTACACGTCCTTTGTAATTACTGTTAATTATTACATGGCTTTGGCTTATATGACTCCACCATGTTAAGAGAATTAATTAAAAGCAATTAGGTTATAATTACTTTTTTTCATTTTTGACTAGATTTTGCACGCGGCATCACCCGTGTGGCCTTGAAAGTTATCCTCGGAAACGTACCACTGGGATAAAATTGAAAATCTATCAAAAAAATTATACAGATTGGGGTAGCTTGATGTGGTGGCCTCTGTACATTCCGCTCATAAATATTTATTCACCATTTTTTGTAAGTACCGCATTGAATGCAAATAAATGATGTTTGATTTGATTTAAGATACCTGCAGTCAAAAGTATTACTGTGTCCCGAATTTAATCTGTCAGGTCTGTTAAAGTTAAATAAATAAAGTCCTCTAGACCTTATTTCGGCCATGGCGGCCATCTCAACGGAGACTAGCCTTCGGCGCGGGAGATATTATAGTGGACAAGTGTGCGCAGACACAGGTGCACTCCCTCTTCCCTCACTCTCATAGTCCGATGGGATGGCAATACGACACGATCGGAGAGAAATCAGGCGCAGGACCAACGGCTTAACGTGCTTTCCGAGACACGGGGGATCATACCGCCGACTTTCAAACTCCGGGCTGTTACTAAGAAATTCCCAATGGAAAAACTCAATAACACTAAATTTCTGTTAAACTCTGCTAAAGTTATATAATATAGAAACCACATATATGCAATAAATGATACCACATACTTGTTATCGCAAATTTTTCATAGTAGTCAAGCCCTTTCATTTGATACCCACATTGAGGGGATTGTGAAAAAATGTGTAATCCGTCATTTTGTAGCGGCGGCCATCTTGGATTTACAATAATACTGATTAAATTAAATTGTGTCGTCATCAAAACTAAAGATGTGTACCAAATATCAGACCAGTCTGCCAACAGGAAGGGGATAAACATTTAAGTACTAAAGACCCAAATAAATAAATAACAAACAGGGCAAGCTAAACCGTTTAAAAATGCTCTACTGGCTCATTGTTTTAGTGGTTACAAGCGCTACTGCTTAGCCCAGGTTCGGTTCCCGGATCGGGCAAAGTGTTAATGTGTTTTTTAATCTGAAAATCCTTAGTAGCAGCCCTGATTCTAGATCTGCCGGGTGATGGCAATATGCCTGCCCCCCGTTACATGGGACTTTAACATAAGTAACTGGCGAAATGTGGGAGAACAAAAGTACACCTCTGCCTTACCTTTCTTTTTCTTTCTCTGTTTTACCTTTTAAATTTCTTTAATTGATCTTCTTCTTAGCGTGTCGATAGCAAATCTAAATGGACTCGGCCCAGAATTCGGCTACTTGTTTGGCGCCATCACCAGCGTCCATCAGTTCCTGTAACGTGCAACTGACTGGACACGCAGGACACGATACTAAATGTCCCATCGTTTGTGGAACAGCACCACATTTACACTCCAAGGCGGAGTCGTCTATGAATCTCCACCTGAACAGGTTTTCCTTGCTTCTGCCAACCTGGGTCCGGAGTCTGTTTAGAGACTTCCAGGTTACCCAAGGTAACTCATGTCCAGGTGGGAGGACTTCAGAGGGTGGAACGAACGGTTTGGGTAAGGAAGCACTGTCTCGCCACAACTTCAGTCTCTCCTGTGATGGTTCTTCAGTGAGCGGGACGACACACTTTAAAAAACTGTTTCGGCTTTTCAGCCTTTGTGGCACAAGGATGTTGTCATGCAAAGGGTGTCGAGCGTCGGTGACCATTTTGGCTCTTTCGCTAGAGCTTGCCACCGCTCTGCGAACTACTGGCGGCGCTATTCCTGCTAGTGGATACAGCATTTGTACCGGGGTCGGTTTTAGACAACCAGTGATGATCCGGCACGTTTCATTCAAAACTGTATCCACCAGCTTTGCATGGGCAGAACGACTCCACACAGGGCATGCAAATTCTCCCGCAGAAAAAGATAGCGCCAGACCAGTAGTCCGCACAACGTCAGGCGAAGCACCCCACTTCGATGAGACCAGTCGACGAAGAAGACTGTTGCGAGTGTGCACCTTCTGCTTGATACTCTTGCAGTTTTTGCTAAATGTAAGAGACCTGTCTAGGGTAACACCAAGATATTTAGGGAAGTTGCTGTGCTCGATGGACACCCCACCCCAAACGATGTTGAGCTGACGGCCCGCCTCTTTATTGCGGAGATGAAATATGCAAGACTGGGTTTTGCTCGGATTGGGCTTGAGTGAGTTAGCGAAGTAATATGTGGCTAAGTCACCAAGAGCGCCTGACAAGTGGGCCTCAACCTCCTCAAAGGAGGTGGCTTGGGACGTGAGGGCAAGATCGTCGGCATAGAGGAAGCGGGACGTGTTAGGGCTGGACGGCTGGTCGTTGGTGTAGACATTAAAAAGAAGCGGTGCCAGGACACTACCTTGAGGTAGGCCGTTTTTAATTGATTTTCAACTTTCTAGCTAAAGTATAAGGTTCAATGTTGATTGGAAAAAATTTACAGTTTCGAGGAGCTTGATGTACTGGCGTCTGTACCTATTACTTGTCATCTCGGTAGTCACTCTCTTTCTAACCATATCATCATTCAGGCAGGTATACACTACAGTTAGACTTTAACTGTCCTCGATTGTAATTAATGTAAATCATAATTGTACTTTACTTTATACTTGAATAAAGATTATTATTATTATCATCATTCACACTGAATCCATCCATCGTTTATTTGGCCCTTCCGTACTCGTATAGGCGTCTATAATCTATACTAATAAAAAACTTTTTTAAATAAAATAACTTTAATTTCGGAAGTCGGTGTCGTCGTTGGTTCCGCATTTTAGTTTTTTGACACCGACTTCCGAAATTAAAGTTATTTCCTACTTTGTTGTGTTATTGGAAGTAGGTTGTTTTTTTTATGTAAAAAAGTTTTTATTTTTCACTTTTCAGTTGTATATACCCCACACAAATTCAATTAACAGTGCATTGAAGAATTGAGGACACCGACTAGAAGAATCATTAAAATTCGCATAGAAATACCGGAGATAAAGTACATTTATGCATAATTATAACTTCGAATATAAGAATAATTACTTGTATTATATACTAAAACGTTCCTAAAAGTATTTAGATCACATTAATGAAAGAGTTATCAAAATTGCTTCATGAGTTTTTGAGACAATCGCACACATACAAACATACATACGGGTCGAATACAGAACTTCCTTTTTCGAAGCGGTTAATAAAGCTGAAGAGTCTGTTTGTTTTAACGCACTAATCTCAGGAACTACCAGTTAAAAAACTACCAGTTAAATTATTTTTGAAATTCATAGCCCAATCCTTGAGGAAGGCCATTTTACACAAGCCGAGGCAAAAGAAAAAAAGATACCAAAAACGCTAAGCGAAAGCGAAATAATAGCGCAAACAGGCGATGCGATGCGATGGGGTGGGTCGGAGGAACAAGAAATTTCACGCGGACGAAGTCGCGGGTAGTGTTTAATAAAAAAATATAAACAAAAATGTTACCAAAGTGCGACACATTGAAAATTAATTCATGCTGGCGTCTATAGGGATCGCAAACTCGAAATCAACAAGTGTAATCAAGGGGTCAAGTGAATCAACATAAATGATAAAATACACTTTGCAATTCCGAATATTTCGGAACAATCAGTCTTGATTGCGATTCCGAAACTCTGTTGAATCCGAAACTTCATAAAGAGAACTCTGTAACTATTTTGATTGAATGTACAGATATTTAAGTCTGGTTTGAAGGTTTGAGGACCTGTTTGTCAAGCAAAAAGTTACGAATTCAACACCGGGCATAATTTTGGTCAATCAAACAACTCAGCTTATTGCTGTCCTCTACTGAACATAAGCCTCTCCCAGGCTACGCCACAATAGTCCGCCGAAAACCTTCCGCATCCAGTCTGTCCCAGCCACCTTTTCGAGGTCTTCGGTCCATCTAGTTGCGAGGCGTGCCACAAAACGCTCGCTGATACGCGGTCTCCACTCCAGGACCCACCACGACTGCTCTACCGGCGGCGATGGGTCCTTTGACAAACATGGCCAGCCCACTGCCACTTCAGCTTGAATAGACCTTACATGAGTAACATAAAGCCTGATTCCCATGGAGTTAGGCAGAAACTACAGAACGCCACCTGCTGCGATCCTTACATACTTCTTTTGCCTCATTTACGTTCATACATCGAGTCATACGCACGCCGGTAGCGAGTGATATGTACGTGACCTTTCTGAAGAACGGCATCAATAAGGACACTATTTGTTCTACTAGGGCGTGAGGGACCCGTGGCTAAATAATAACAGCCGCACAGGTCGATCGATCAGGTTAAGCTATGCTTGCCGCAGTTGGTCTATGGATGGGTAGGTTTACATACCAAGACCCCTCCGTGCCTCGGAAAGCACGTTAAGCTGTTGGTCCCGGCTGTCATTCGTGGATCTTGACAGTCGTTACGGGTAGTCAGCAGCCCGAAAGTCTGACAACTAGTCTTACCAAGGGGTATCGTATTACCCAGTAACTGGGTTGTGGAGGTCAGATCAGATAAGCAGTCGATCCATGTAAAATACTGGTATTCAGCTGCATCCGGTTAGACTGGAAGACGACCCCGACATAGTTGGGAAAAGGCTAGGCAGATGATGATGTTCTCCTAGAGCGTCCCCTCCCGGAGTTACCACTAATAGTATAAACGGTCCATTAAGGATATAGGAACCGAACTTTCTCCCTAATGTAACGCAAGCAATCAGTTAATTACCAAACTAGACAACTGCAGCAAAATAAATAACTACAAACAATACTACCTAGGGTCAACAATAGGTATCCTAAAACTTCAACTACATATCCTAAGTCCACAGCAAGACCTGGAAACAGGGAATTAAATTGAGTAAATCTGGGATACACTACCGTAATCACACCTCGGAGTTCAGAACTTTGGAGTCTGTTACAAGTTTCTATTAAAGCGAACAGTTATCCGAATGTTTGATAGTAAGTTAATTTAAAGTGTGACTCCAGGTTCCGGTGTCCAGGCAAAGAAAGAACAAACTTCAACTTAGTTACTAAGGAAATTATAATTCGTTCCTGCAGAGCAAAAAGTTAACAAGTCACACTTTAGCCATTTCAATATAACGAATTTTGAAAAAACTGGAAAAAAATTTCATTCGTCAATTGGACGGAGACGACACAGCACAAAGAAAAGTGGAAAAATATGGGGTGACAAAGGTCTCCCCCATATTTTTAAGCCCAGCAGAGGGACAGCATAGGATCACTGATAAAAGAGCTGGTTATTTGGAAACTTAGTATAAAAATTACTTAACGGGTTACTGCTTGAAAGATGTTATTATACTCTAGATGAGTGGATACACAGTCATTTAAGACAAATTTCTCTAACTATATAATTCTGACATACATTTTCATACTTTACATTAATTATGCCTTTTGAATTGAATCGACTTTCAATTTTGTCATGAAATGAAATTGACTCTGAATTGTACTTAATAAAATTTAATAAGCACGCATGCGTTAATACAATTAGTACCCAAATACTTATATATGTAATTAAATTGTATAAATGTTTCAGTGTAATTTAAACATCATCATTTCAGCCGGAACACATCCACTGCTAGACATAGGCCTCCCCCAAGCACCTCCACTTCGACCGGTTCTGTGCTTCTTGCATCCAGCGAGTTCCTGCAGCCTTCACAAGGTCTTCGGTCTTCGGTCCACCTTGTGGGAGGCCTTCCAGCGCTACGTCTTCCAATACGCGGTTGCCATTCCAGAACCTTTCGGCTCCATTGGCCGTATGTTCTGCGAGCAATGTGCCCTGCCCACTGCCACATAAGTTTGGAAGTTCTTCGGGCTATGTCGTTTACCTTGATTCTTAGTCATTTAATAGTACTCATTTAAAGGTTTTTAATGATTTTAGTTATTTTTGTGTCAGTATTGGCAAAACATAGCGCACTACCTATTTTTAAAATCATTGTACATAATTAATTAGCTATGTTTCACAAATAAATTATTTTTATTCTTATATCGTCCATGCAAACGCTTTTGATGGTAGAGAACCAAAAACCAAACAAAGAGATGAAAAAAAATATCGGATATTTGACTGAACCTAGGAGGGGCTTGTGGCTAAGTTATAACAGCCGCATTGGTCGGTCAATCAGGTTAAGCCACGCTTAGCTTAGGAAAAGCTTAGGAGCTTAGGAAAGCACGTTAAGCTGTTGGTCCCAGCTGTCATTCGTTTTTGACAGTCGTTACGGGTCGTCAGAATTCCAAAAATCTGAGAACCAGTCTTACCAAGAATTGTGGAAGTCAGATAGACAGTCATGCACGTAAAATACTGATATTCAGCTGCATCTGGTTAGACTTGAAGCCGACCCCAACATAGTTAGGAAAAGACTAAATAGATGATAATGAACATATGACTGAACCTACTCAAATGCGACTAAGAAAGTTCCGATAATTATTAATTCATTATGCGCCCTCGGAATATGAATTGTACAGCACATTTTAAGAACATAAACAAAACATGAACATAACATCATAACTTTATTTATAAGACCTTAATGTACCATGTTTTAAAGCAAATAAATATTATATTCTATTCTATTCTATAACATTTTTAAAGTTAAGCAGCCTTTGAGTTGATGTTCGGGGGATGATCAGATAAGCGAATGTTTTCCCAGCCTATATTATTGTCTGTCAGTCGAAATATGAACAAATCCTGAGCCCTGTAGCAGTGAAACCATCTGTAAAATCTATTAATATTTACCCTCGGACTCTGATCCCGAGAAATGTAAGGAGCTTAGGCTTAAGCTAGGGTCACCATACGTGACGGTTTTAGAGGACGAGTCCTGGATTATTACGTTGTTTGATGTTGAAAAACATGGGAAGCTGAACGTGTTTGATACAACCTTTTTGATGGTTTGGATACAATCATAACGTTATTTTTTTTTTTTTTTTTTTTTATTAAAATATATAATTAAATTTACTTATAAGCGTAATAGCTCCCCTTATAATGTTGTAACATTAATTATGAGTACAATAAAGAATAAGGGAATAAGACTAATTCGCCGCAGTGCAGGTTAAACCATTAAAGTTCTCATAAAATTAAACGGAAAAATAATCATTCATGACCACGCTTACCCCGAATGTAAGCGCACAAGACATCAGCATCAGGGGCAGCGCACTGGATTTCAATAACAAAAAAAGCTTGTATAGAATATCTCAGAAATAACCACAGTTAATCTTCAAAACTTATTTATTACTTCCACAACTTATTGCTAATATCCAAAACTTATTTTTTTTAAATCAATAACCACGGTACCACAGTACCACTACCGCTCGTGTTAACTCCCATCCAAAAAGTGCCCGATCTGTGCCGAGTGCCTGCAACCGTCGCCACCAGTGTGGCCAGTGCAAAAAACCATTTTATCTCCCAATTTTATTTAAATACGTATTTCCGCCGTCAGTATGGCCAGTACAAAAATTTTAAACCGTATATCGATTTGATAAAACCTTACACTTGTCATTCATCATCATTCATCACTTCAGCCGAAAGACATCAATTGCTAGACAAAAGCCTTCCCCGAGCACCGTCACTTCAACCGCCTTCACAAGGTCAAAGACCCGCCTGGCAGGCCTCGTGATGAAGGAGGATCCTTGCGTTGCGGTGAAACCCTCCCAAATATACGTCCGCTTCAATAGATTTTAATCTTATAATTAAAATGCAAAATCTTTAGAAGATTGACCGTCTTCCGACACCTTATTCCAAGAAAGGTCCTAAAAACATCCAGATTCATAGTAGCCCTACCTTCCATTTTATAAGAACTCCATCATATTATAACCTAGTTCGTTTCCGTAGGAAGCTGGAGCTTCATATTATTCAAACACATAATAATCTTATTTCACTAAGAAAATATTTGCTCACTTAAAGTAAAAGATGTATTGGAAAAAATGTCTGTTGCTTTTGACTTATGAACATCACTATGTAAAGAGAAATCTTCTTTCTTTATTTTAACAAACGTATCGTGTGTAACGAATTATATGTTGTAAAAGTATGGAGGTAATAGGATTCTTTTCTCGAGCTATAACGGTGGGTTCGAACCTGGTGAGAACCAGTGAAATTCTAATCATCATAATTTTCTTGTCCAGCGGGGTAATTGCGTAACCAATTACAGTAGCAATAGCTTTAATTTTGACAGTTCAACAACATTCATTGCGTTATCAACATTGTTGAGCAGACAAATGTTTCGAACATACATATGAAGCAATGTATTTGAAATATCCTTCAAAATGATTCATATTGTGATGAGTCCCCGAAACGATCAATTGCAATTGTCAATAGTTACGTGATTGATACACGTTGATGCGCAAATTGGGCGTCTACCGAATGCCATTGAAGCGAATGACAATATTACTACAATAGCAATTCATTGCAATTGATCGTTTCGGGGACCCTACATTAAAAGTGTTTTACACCATTCTAAATCAAAAGTCATTTGGTCAAATTAGGCTGAGAATCAGCACTTTTCGGACGTCAAAATCACATAAGACGGTCCGCCAAAACGCCCGCCCTTCACCACTTCCTAGTGCTTACGCTGGGAAGAAAAGTGGCGCAACAAACTCCCCAAAAGCACACTTGTCTGTTCAGTGAAAAAAAGAAAAAACTTGCTTCTATACAGGGTGAAATTGCAAACATGCGACAAAGCGAAATGGGAGATTGTACTCATCATTATGAACAACTTTTACTATGGGACTGAACCTGAAATCGCGAAAAAACAACCAGGTAATAACCAATGTAGGGAACAGCTGTTTTTTTTCCGATTGCAGCTTTGGTCCCTTAGTAAAAGTTGTTCATAATGATGAGTACAATCTCCCATTTTGGTTTGTCGCATGTTTTCAATTTCACTCTGTATAATATTATAGCAGGTATGCAAAGTAATTAACCTTATGAGATACAGAACATTAAATCAAGCTATTTGCCATTAGTAAGCAACCCACGCCAATATACCAATTAGGGTGCTGATCTGAATCTTCCGAGACATCTTTATCAGCCGTCATTTCCACGGCATTATCATCTTTCACATAATCCATCCAACATTTATTTAGTCTTCCCCTAATCCTATAGCTATTGACATTGATACTCGAAACTTTCCTTACAACATATCCTTCATCCCTCTGCATCATATGCCATGAAAACTGATTTCCAATTTTGTCGAATTTTATGGGTATATTAATCTTAGACACGACTGGCTGACGGTAAAGAAAAAACATTGTGAGAAAACCTGAGGGTAGAAACAAATGGCAATCGCTTTCAAACCGTTTCGTATTTATCACCGACCCTCAACAGGATCGACGAGAGCTTTTCGGAAGCTTATGTAATTCCAATACATTTTTTTGCTTTTTTATCATATTGCTGATAGAATGACACACAGAATAGCTTTTATCTGTTCTGTGGAATGACAGTTTGTCGTGTTTGTAATGTTTTTTTTTTCTTTTAAACAATGTTCTATAACGGAGCTTGCGGTAGTAAACTGGTAGACATCGTCACATAACGAAAAAGCGTTATGCTCATGTGACTTTATAAAGAGACAGAGAGAAAGATAGTTTTCATAGCTTTCGGGGGTGCTGAATTAGAATTAGAATTTATTTATTTGTAAGAATTTTTTAAGTTATATACACTCTACCATAACATATGGTGTACAAATATTCAGATGTCATTCATATTTAACTAAGTACAATTAATTTTAAGATTTGTGATTTACAATAAGTCCAATATGAGTTAATATTATTATAAATAGGTAGTCGTTACTTTAAAATCAATGTCAAAATTCATTACTTACATGTCACCTTGGATTTTTACAATATTCCATATATTCACCAATATCATAAAAACAATTATCCAATAACCAATTTGTCAGCTTTTTCTTTAACATGGGGATGGGCAGTTCCTTAAATGAGTTAGGTAACTTGTTATATACCTGAATGACATTAACATATACATTCCTCCTAAATATTTGCAATCTACATTGAGGTACATTTAATTCGTGTTTGTACATAGTTCGAGCAGAAACCTTTGAAGCCACTAGTGAGGTGAAAATGAAAATCCAAGATGGTGTCTGCAAAAATTTTCGTCGTGGGTGTCGTTTTCGTGGTTTCCGAGGGTGATAAAGCCGATAGTGACGTCAAGAGAAAATCCAAGATAGCGGCTGCGATTCGTGACTTCGTTCCTCCACTCCCCCGACCCCGCACACATTATCAGTACTGTAATAGTTCCAACACAATGTATTTTGTTGTGAAACAAATGACTTATGACTTAGGCCCTCTGGACTATGAATGATTAATTCTCGTTTCTACTCTGTATGAGAAGAGGCTTTTTCTTGTAGTTGAGCAAAACAGGCTGGCATATACATAGTTTATAATGGCAGTAAAATATGTAGTTAGTACCTAAAGCTTCTTGTAAAAGGTCACGTTCCGGAAAATAAGGACAATAGCTATTACGTCAAACAGCATTGCTTTTGCTATTTTCCGTTTTGAAAGACGATGTTTGTCAAATTAAATGCATAAGAGACATTTCAATTTTGTCTCCAAAATTGCAAGGGGTGGCATTCGTTAGGAAATCTGACATGATGTCAGTCTTTCTGTCAGAAAGACGATTTTCCCTAAAATAAAATTCAATTATAAGACAGTTTGAAACTTTGAGAGCAAGTTTCGTGATATATCTGGCGAACGCGAATTATTGCCGAATCCATAAATTGTCATCTTGGTATAAACACAACCCTGTGTGTTTGATTTTATTTAACCCTATTGTCAATTCAGAAACCCTTTTATTATGTTATTGTTCTATTTCAATTCTTACTACGCACTGCTGTTGATGTAAAGGGATAAGTAACCAGGGTCGTCGGATATAGTTGTTAGTAAGAAACCAATGGATGTTTTCAAATGAAATTTAATTTGATAACGGAACTGTTTTCTATGCTTTAAATTTAATTTAATTCGAAAGCATCTATCGGTTTCTTGTTAAACTGCAATTATATTTATCCGACGACTCTGGTTACTTATCTTTTTTGGTGACCGTACTTAAAATAAATAAATAACATCGAGTACCATCGAAAAAGAAACCAGATCAAACCAAAGCCTTCCCCAGTTTTACCCGAACACTCAAAGACAAAATAACATTTTCACCTCCTTACTTTAATCTCATTCTCCTTTTAGCTTACAAATCGCCAACAATGTCGTCTAATAGGGTCCGCATAACGAGCTTAGGGCAGCAAATTTTCAATAACAATGGACTCTAAGTGTGTGTTGTGTACTTGTGTAGTTTCTTCCAGGTGTTACTTTTTGAGGGACATCATTATTTTTGGATTTATCCTTTTGATAGATTCTTATTTTGTAAATGTGAGGACTTTGTAGGCCCTGTAAACTTTAGATCTGTAGACCGTTTTTTATTTTATAAAGTACCTGGTACTTGTTGATAGGCCTACGCTGTCCTCCCATACCTACTGTAATTTGAAAACATTGTAAAAGCCAATTATTTTTAAAAGAGTAACCGTGGAGTTTCTTGCCGGTTCTTCTCCATAGGAAACGACTAATTGGAACCGTGCACCTAGCTTCTGACGTTTCATAAGTGCCCTTGTAGGCCTAAGTGAAATAAAATATTTTGATTTTGATTTTTGGACGTAGGAAAAGTGAGGTTAAAACAGAAGTATTCGATATGTATCGATAAGCAGATTGGACCGTATCTTTTATTAATTAGAGTATAATTTTGTTGTGCATGTGAGAAGCCATTTATTTGTCTTCACATCAATGTAATATTTTGCATGGAGTGTTTTGTCCTACGCACGCATTGCGGCGTAATGTCATATCCAGTCTATAATGAAAGCAATCATATTATTTCTTCGGAACGACTACCCAGAATTGTCGAAATTCAAGCGAAGATTCGGGAGTCTTATGTACTTGTATTTATTTCTCGTCATTCACCTTACCGCTTCACCTTGTCGCAGGATAATCGGAAATCTCAAATCTTTGCGAAAATCCTAGGATTACTGCAAAGGATCGGATTATTGGAAACTAAGAAAGATTAGACGTAAGAAGGTTTTCGATATCGGAAAACGAATTAAGGAACTCAAATGGAGTTGGGCAGAACACCTGAAAAGGTGCAGTGATGACAGATGGAATAAAGCAGTTACCGGGTGGCGTCCAAGGACTGGCAGATGGAGTGTCGGCCGTCCGGCGGCGAGATAGGTGGAAGAAATGGTTACCATCACAGGTAGAACCTGAACGAAGATGGCACAGGAGCGTGGGGAGTCCTGTCCTCAACAGTGGATAATGTTGATGATGATAAAGAAAGATATTCATCATTACATCGAGTTACTATCGTTAAACCAAAAGTCGTGGCATAACACCAATGTCGTGACTGACGTTACAAAAGTTACATTTACTTACATAATTAGAAATCTTACGTACATCAGTGGGCCTAGAAAAAGTGATTCTATCAGCGATGACGATCATGGATAAGTCAAAAATATATTGGATTGACTTACGCTACCGAAAAGCTTATGTCAATGCTATTGAAAGCCGCTGTATATATACGAATCACTTTGAAATCGATTGCCACTTCTCTAGTCTCAGGACCGTTTACTTACTGGAGAAAAGGTTAAACACCATCACTCATTATTCGTATCTGACTCGCTACGCGAAAAAGACCACGAGAGAGCTTTCAAAATTGAACCAATGAACACGCATTCTCAAATAAAGTAATTGTCTTTATGCAACCATTCAGTCGAGTTTTTTTGGTACGAATCCAAGCGAATCGCTTATTTGTGGTATTGGTACCTTTGGAGTCACACTCTAGGTAGCATTTGTCATCTCACGATTCGATTTATGTTGTAGTAAATCTTTTGATAGAATCGTAGTGGGATATATGGGGTCATGCCTTTTGGGGCAAGTTGCTGATTCATCGTTATTAAGACGAAGGTAGATAAAGGGACTTAAAATAGTTGGATTATTTGTAGAAATGTTACTTTTAGGTTTTCTAAGGTGAAATCGCTTTTGGTTCATTTAAATTGTAAATTACTACCTTTATCACGTTTTTAAACTTTAATAAAGATTGCAAAATTAGGTATTAAAGTTTTTATGTTAATAATTTGACTCCTTCAACAAGAACTGGTCCTTAGCAGCTTTGAACAGAGAGAAGTGGAAAGAGAGTAAGGAGGCTTTTGCCCTGCAGTGGGACATCACAAGCTTATAATAATAATAATCTGTACAGACATGTACTTGTAGGTAAGGATGCTACTACGACTCAGGCTAGCTTAAGTGACGCAGAGTGACTGGTAACAGCAGCTGGATAGATGGCAGAGGGTCGAGCTAACTGGCGTACGATTGAAAAGGCATAGGCCCCATGACCAGCCTATAATAGTCCAGTGTTGAACATAAATTCAGCAATGGATAGCTCCAACACTGCTGACGAAGATAACAATAACGTGGGTTGTATGATTTGAAATCGCTAGCATATAATGATTAACCGTTATAATAAATACACGTTCCTTCTCTATATCAAAAATGGCCTTAGTTCTACAGTGAGACTATTAACACCTCATAATATTCTACTTACCAAACACCGATAATATCCCCAGGATACAATGTTAAATGGTGTTAACACGCTTTTGAGAGTTCGCGCCTCGTATTGGAAGGCTATTATAGGCTTCGTAGTTACAAATACATTGATCAAAGGCACATTTATTAGCTTCATTTTGACCGACACGCTGTTTTGGGCTTCAGTGTTCTCCATTAGCTGAATATAGGCGCTTGACGTTGCGCATTTTACTATTTTAATATTGAATATTATTATACGCGGATAGTAGAATAACAAGTTTTAGATAAATCATTGGTGTATTGGTCTCTACCAGACACCAATGATCTACGAAACATTGGCGTATCAGAAGTGCTATCTATTGGGACAAAAAGTAGCATAGATGTTACTCCATAACATCAGCTATCTGCGCCTGAAAGTCCGGTCAAAATCGGCCCAGCCGTTACGGAGATTAGCCGGAACAAACACAGATTAAAAAAAAATGTTTATTTTTTGTTATAAGTAGCGTATATACTTTCATATGCATTTAGTAAAAAGCTGTTAATTATTTTAACACTAACAGCGCCCTGCGGTTTCACCCGCGTTAGTTTCGATCATTATTTATCATTAGTTTCAACGGTTTACGCGTGATTAAACAAACATTCAAACATCTTCACAAACTTTTATAATATTAGTAGGATTACAGACACAATTTTATGTTACAGCTATTACAATTTAACTAAAAATAAAACTGATTAGTTGTTTTACACAAAGACACTTTAAATAGCCATTTTTCAAAACCACACGACACATGTCAGTAACATTTGTTTTTTATCGAGAAGGTCGCACATTGTAAGCATGTTATGCAACCTTAATATCTTCTCTCAATGAAGACCTATTAATTTCAAAAGCTTCAATAGCCTTGGTCTAGCTAATGCTTTTGTAAAATATTCTGCAAGTTGATTTTCTGTTGTGATCTTGCTTACTTTTAGCTCTCCACTTGTTACCATCTCCCTGACAAAGAAGTGTCTAATCCGGATATGCTTAGTACGTTTGTGGTACTCCGGATTTTTAGCTAGCTTGATCGCAGCTTCATTATCTACTCTCAGGATAGGCACACCCTTCAGTTTTGTCATATCTCCAATGACTGGCAGCTACGACCTCTGCTTCAGTTGTAGATATAGCCACGCTTGTCTGGCGTTGGCTTATCCATGACACGGCACCTCCAGCATACATGCACAATACACCAGTGGTTGAACGTCCTGTGTTCAAGTCACCGCCATGATCTGCATCACTGTAGCTCTCAAGAATACCTGTCTTGAAATCTCTTTTGTAGAGTATCCCTTTTTCAGGAGCATACAGCAAATACCGTAGTATTCTCTTCAGTTTGACACAATCCGGTTTTTTAGGATTTTCGAGGGTCCTCGAAACGACGCTGACTGCATATGCAATGTCTGGCCTAGTTCCAATAATTAAATATGCCAATGCACCAACCACTTGTCTGTAGTTATTCAAAAAATTGCTCACATCGCATGAGTCTTGACCCTGACATTGATTCTCTTTTACAACTGGTGTCATTACAGGTCTGCAATGTTCCATGCCAAATCTTTTAAGCACTCTCTTTGCGTAAGATCCCTGAGATATTTTGATTCCATCATCAGTCTTCTCTATTTCAATTCTAAGGAAAAATGTTGCTGCCTTCGTCGTTATTTTAAACTTAGTTTTCATCTGTACTATGAACTCGTTTATTAGGTCCTGGCTCGTTGCAGCCACCAAACCATCATCAACATATAGAACAACTATCAGTTTACCTCCAGACGGCGTCTTCCTTATGAATAAACAAGAATCTGAGTCACTAACTTCGAATTCAATCTCTTTGAAATAGTCCAAAATCCGCTTATTCCAACACCTTGGTGCCTGTTTTAAACCATAAAGGCTTTTCTTTAACAAACAGATGCGACCAGAGCCGTCGTCATAGCCTTCGGGCTGTTTCATAAAAATTTCTTCATCAAGTGACCCATAGAGAAAAGCTGTTGAAACGTCGAATTGTATCATTAACATGTTCTCATTGGCTGCTACAGCCAATACACTCCTGACTGTTGCCATTTTAGCCACGGGACTGAAAGTTTGATCATAATCAACCCCTTTCTTTTGACTAAACCCCTTTACAACAAGTCTAGCTTTATACTTGTCTACCGAACCATCAGCATTCAATTTCACTTTGTATACCCATTTGCATGGTATAACCTTCCTGTTATTAGGAAGAGACACAAGGACAAGGACCAAGTCTTATTCTCCTTCAAAGAATTCATCTCACAGACCATTGCTTTTTCCCAAAGATTCCGTTCAGAGCTTTTAATAGCTTCTCTATAACAACTAGGTTCTTGGAGACAGCTAGTCATGTTTAAAACATAGTCTTTGAGTTTAATAGGTGGACGAAGTAATGAACTATCTCTGAGAATCCTTCCACCATGTTCCATGATTTCCTGTTCAGGCATTACATCTCTGGTATGAATTTCTGTCTCATCTTCATTTACTTCCCTTATCTCTCCCCCTAACTCAAAACTTTGTTCAGAAACATAACTCCTAGCGTCATCAAAATCATCTAAATTTTCAACTAGAACATCTTCTCTACCAATGAACTCAGTGTCCCCAATTTCAGTACCAACACCTTCATTGACATTATCATTATTGTTGATAGTTCTATCACTGTATGAATTTTCTGCATTCTGAGTAACTTGTCGTTGACTCACTGGATTCAATGCATTATTCTCATTACCATGCAACTGTGGCAATTCTAAAGGTATTTCAAATTCAGCTTCTGTAGAAGCTTTCACTGGAGCTTCTGCACCCAAGGGCTTTTCATTGAAGGAGACATCCCTTGATCTCACCAGCGAATTACTCTGTTTGTTCCAGAGCCTATACCCATCGTCATTATCATATCCCACTAAGATACATTTCACTGCTTTCTTGTGCAGCTTTTTCCTGGTTTGCTTTGGCACATGCACATAACAAGGTGACCCAATAATCCTCAAGTGCTTAATTTGAGGCTTCTTACCAACCCAAAGCTCAAATGGAGACTTGTTTTCTACTGTTGTTGGACCTGTCCTGTTTAAGATATAGACGGCAGTATTCACCAACTCAGCCCACAATATCTGAGGCAATTCCTCATGCGCATGCATCATAGACCTCGCTGCCTCAACAATCGTGCGATTGTCCCTTTCACTACAGCCGTTTTGTTCTGGCGTGTATGGCATAACAAAACGTTGCTTTATGCCTTTATCCATCAATACTTTTAGTATCTTCTGATTGTGAAACTCTACGCCATTATCACTCAATACTTCTTTAACAGTATGACCAGATACTTTGGCAGATGCCAACATCTCTTTCAGCTTTTCATGTACCTCCGACTTCTCTCGAAGAAAGTACACAAATCTGTAACGCGTGAATTCATCTTTGAACAGTACAAAGTAGCGATACTTGGATATAGACAGAGGGAATGGATCACACACATCAGTGTGTAAGCGTTCTCCAGGCTGAGTGGCCTTTTCCCGTACACCAAACTTCTGTCTGTGGGACTTTCCAAATATACAGCCTTCGCATAACTCTCCAGTTTCCTTGGTTTTAATACCGAGTTCCCTCTCGATTAGACTTCTCACATGCCTTTTATTCTGATGAGCCATCCGTTCATGGTAGAGTTGCAGCATATCAACTTTTTGTACCAAATTGACAATTACTTTAGATGGTGGTACAATCCTACAGTTAAGCCTGTACAGACCGCCGTACCTTTCTCTTTGTCCAGTAATAACAATTTGTCCATCAATCTTCATTGAACAAGAAGTGACGCGCGACTCAAACAAACTCCCTGGATTTTTATCTTGTGTCGACAGCACCGAAAATAAATTTCTGCTAATCTGGGGAACATACCAAACATCCCTCAATGTTGCCTTGACAACCTTCTTGTTAACCTCAGCTTCAATGCTTAGCGATCCTTGGCCAATAGCCTTAATCACATTTCCATCAGCTGTTGTTACAGTGTGATCAACATCAAACAATTTAAAATCTTGATACAAATCTAACCGCATCGTAACATGATTTGTAGCACCGTTATCCACATACCATTTGTCACGATCAGTATCAGATTCTGCTGAATTCACAGACAGTAATACCATGTTAACTCCTTTGTTGTCATCCACAACTTGACGAGATACATTCCTCTTATGGCAGTCTTTCTTAAGGTGACCAACTTCTTTGCAGTTGTAGCATCTTACTTTCTTTATTTTCTTCTTACTTGTCCCTGGAGTTTCCTCATCAACCTTTTTAATACATTTCTTCCATGTATTAACCGCAAGGGCATCACAACTAGACTCACAGTCTTTACCGTTGTTGCAGAGTGCCTTTTCATGTGCACACAACTGACTTGTTATATTCTCAATGCTCCGATCCTTTTTAGACATCAGCAACCAGCTCGATTTAAACGAAAAATAATTTTCTGGTAATGTGTCCAAGATTTTGCAAATTAATAAAATATCTGGAAGTTCCTTACAGTCTTCTTCTTTCATTAATTCTTGCCTTAACCTGTACCAGACATTTTTCAGCTTCGAGATATGTGTTGCAATATCATCAACAGTATCTTTTTTGTAACTGAAGAACTGCAAACATAAATCATATAAGCGATCTTCACTCACGCCTTCATATAGTCTATGTAGTTCATCCCATACTTCTCTGGACGTTGAGAATCTTATAACCTTATCTAACGAGTCATCAGAAATATTGTTGGTTATAAGTAACAAAGCCGTATTATCCAGCCTGTTGTATTTTATTAAATTGTCATTATAAAGAGCCAAATCTGCTGCAGCTGTAGCGCCAGCCCCACATGCAGGTTTAACCGGTCTCTTTATCTTGCCCTCTACAATGTCTATTAGGCCATCTATGCCTCTTAACAATGCAGACATCCGGTACTTCCATTGTATCCAATTTGTACAATTTTAAAACATTGTATCCAAGTTTAGCAATCTGAATCTTTGACAACTCCATTCTGGATATCTGGGCCCATAACCTGTTACAGCTATTACAATTTAACTAAAAATAAAACTGATTAGTTGTTTTACACAAAGACACTTTATATAGCCATTTTTCAAAACCACACGACACATGTCAGTAACATTTGTTTTTTATCGAGAAGGTCGCACATTGTAAGCATGTTATGCAACCTTAATATTTTATTTATTTGTTTAGATGTATAGAAGATGTTACTGTCAGCATTTTGTCTCCCGATAAAACTACTAGTGTTTTACCGTAAGCCCTAGATTAAACCAATACTCGTTATGCCACCCACTTATTTGACTCGAGAAAATATAAAATTGACGATAATTCGAATTCGATTCGATTCAGAGCCTTCAAATATAATTCGTATATTTGAAGGCTCTGAATCGAATAGATAGATCTGAATCGTATTTTGCTGTCTCCATTAAGATATCCATTTGTTCCAATCAACATAATTCCTTTAGCTGGTATGATAAAGTTTAATGCCTGCACTATTTTTTTTTTTCATTTTCTGTAGTAAAGCTATACGGACGAGTAGGTACTTCGACGCATAAGTGTCCTTTTGTTTTTATATTTGTTTGTATAATGTGTTAGGCATTTGATTGAGTAGGTACCTAGTGTAAATATTTTAAGTTGTATTAAATATTAAACTAATATGAAATCCCTGTGGTTGTAACCAAAAAGATCCAGTATCTCAAAAAACTTAACACTTCATTTTACCATGCTAACCGTAGGTATGCTTTTTACCTTTCCGAAAATCAAAGAAAAGAGGTCCGAATGACCTTGCCATGGAACGAGTTAGCGAGGATTTCGTGCAATTCGTCTAAACCAAAATAGATCACTGAATCGAAATAAACCTTGTATCATGAAAGTAAAATAAAGACTTCAATTCGATACTTCGGAAACCCAGGTAACCTCTGTGAGATCGTCAGTTACACCGAGGCGTTGCCGGCCTTTCTTGAGGAGCTGAGGAGGATTGAATGATCGATTTTTCCACCCGTAAGCAAAATACCTACGCTCTTGGACGTGGAGTTGTGGACACCAGCCCATTATCTTATACTATACTAATTTTTTTTTCAATTAATCTATGTTATCTCACTGCTGGGCAAAGGCATTATAATATTTTGGGGTGCATCAAGAAGCCTCCTCATGTAGCGAAGTTTGTTCCGCCAGCTCCTGGACAGTCACACCCAACACATTATTTGACTGGCCAATTCTTCCCTTGCGGTGGTAGGTCTAACGCCCGCCTAGTTTGTGACTACCCTAGTCAAAGTCAAAGTCAAAGTCAAATCATTTATTTCAAATAGGCACTTAAAAGGCACTTTTGAACGTCAAAATTTAAAATGAAAAAATAGAATTGATTCTAGTCGCCCATTCCAAAATGTAGTTTTCGTGTGGAGAAGAATGGGCAAGAAACTCCACCGTTACTCTTTTAAAATGTTTTACAAGTTTTTGTATACATTGTTTATATAATTATATGTGAAGACGATGCACCTAAAATAAAATTTAGTCTACCAAAAATGGTAAAAGAATTAAAAATATAACAGACTGGTAAATCAATTATGTGATAGATACATGGTGTCCACATATTTACAAAGATTGAAAAATTTTACTAGTATTTTAAAAAGTGTGTGAGTTACATTTGTCAAAGAATGTAAAAATCAATGTAAAAAAAAAACATATGTATGTATAAATTAAATTAGCAACCAGTTTGATTTTGTCTAGTGGAGTAGTCACAAACTAGGCGGGCGTTAGACCTACCACCGCAAGGGAAGAATTGGCCAGTCAAATAATGTGTTGGGTGTGACTGTCCAGGAGCTGGCGGAACAAACTTCGCTACATGAGGAGGCTTCTTGATGCACCCCAAAATATTATAATGCCTTTGCCCAGCAGTGAGATAACATAGATTAATTGAAAAAAAAAATAGTATAGTATAAGATAATGGGCTGGTGTCCACAACTCCACGTCCAAGAGCGTAGGTATTTTGCTTACGGGTGGAAAAATCGATCATTCAATCCTCCTCAGCTCCTCAAGAAAGGCCGGCAACGCCTCGGTGTAACTGACGATCTCACAGAGGTTACCTGGGTTTCCGAAGTATCGAATTGAAGTCTTTATTTTACTTTCATGATACAAGGTTTATTTCGATTCAGTGATCTATTTTGGTTTAGACGAATTGCACGAAATCCTCGCTAACTCGTTCCATGGCAAGGTCATTCGGACCTCTTTTCTTTGATTTTCGGAAAGGTAAAAAGCATACCTACGGTTAGCATGGTAAAATTAAGTGTTAAGTTTTTTGAGATACTGGATCTTTTTGGTTACAACCACAGGGATTTCATATTAGTTTAATATTTAATACAACTTAAAATATTTACACTAGGTACCTACTCAATCAAATGCCTAACACATTATACAAACAAATATAAAAACAAAAGGACACTTATGCGTCGAAGTACCTACTCGTCCGTATAGCTTTACTACAGAAAATGAAAAAAAAAAATAGTGCAGGCATTAAACTTTATCATACCAGCTAAAGGAATTATGTTGATTGGAACAAATGGATATCTTAATGGAGACAGCAAAATACGATTCAGATCTATCTATTATATCCAAACATGTGACATCTCACTCACTAGTCTTTGGTTTTCTCCATTTTGTCCCATCATCTTCTTGAGTAGGTATATTACGTGACTTAGAAAAGTGTAACATCGATTATCACGTCCCCGTAAGTTTATATTATAGTGCACAAGTGTATGCGTAAATACGGTTCACTTTCTGTTCTTTACTCTCATAGTCCGATAAGACGGGAATTCGACACGACCGGGGAGAGATCAGGCACAGGACCAACGTTTTTACGTGCTTGCCGAGGCACAGGGGTATTAAACTCCCAAACTTCCAAACTCCGGGCTGATAATAAGAAATTCGTAATGGAAAACCACAAAAAACTTTACGGTTAGACAATAATGGTTTAGATCATTTCATTCAAACTCAAACTCAAACTCAAAGCATTTATTTCAAATAAACCAATTATAGGCACTTTTGAATTGTCAAGGGTCGGTCAGTCAGAAAGATGAAGCTAGTTGCCCATTCCAAAGCGTAGATCCCTGTGGAGAAGAACGGGCAAGAAACTCCACGGACACTCTTTTAAATCATAAAATTGTTACAAAAATCTTGATTACATCATTCATGTTGAAATTATACATGTGAGAACGATGCAGAAAGACGTGCACGTTAAAGGCGTCCGTACTAAAAAGAATTATTAAAAATTCATAAATTAAAATAAGCCGTGGCGGCTAAGAGATGTCTAGTCCCTACTGACGGCGCCCGTTCACGAACATGACGTATGGATCAGCACCATTCAGCTCAACCATTTTGAAGGGAACCCAATGATCCAACACAGACGCCACCATCAGCGAGACATTTGAGTGAGTATGACATACTCTCAGCTGCCAGGGCACATTCAAGTCAATTAAAGACGTACCCAGTAAATGGTAGCTTTATAGTTTAGGTACATAGTGCTCACACGTGTGCTCTGCAATTATACAATACTAAGAGACTGAATTTATACAATGCAAAGATAGTTTTTTCAATCTTCAGCAGCTCCAACTATATTTTCGAATGCTAATTAATTAGTTTATGCGCCCTTGTGGAGCAGGACCAGCGTTCAGCCAAGCATTTTTGTCAGCGATGTAATCCCCCAACTTATAATATGCTTGGCTGCATAGTGTGCGTTTTATGCAAGATTTGAATTTCGTTTCATTGAGTTGGAGTATGTGGGGGGGGTATTTTATTGTAACATTTTAAACAGTACCCCATGAAGGATGAGTCATTATTTTATTAAGTAACTGTGATCATCTATACTGTAGATTTTTTTTGGGATGCATGAAGGTGCCTCCTCGTGTAGCGCAGTTTGTTCCGCCAGTTACGCAACTGAACCGAGCGCTCGGCGCATCCTGGATAGTCACACCCAACACATTATTTGACTGGCCAATTCTTACCTAGCGGTAGTAGGACTAACGCCCGCCTGATTTGCGACCACCCTCCCACCGGAGTCTGGCGTCAAGCAGCCTGCTATGTTTCGTCGATGCGTGAGAGTTCCAGTGCCTTAGGCATCTTCTGGGCACGCTCGTTCCATCATAGACCTCAGCCATCGCTTTCCATCAGGCGGGATCGAGGTCAAGAGCAAGCCCATTCAGCAATAATAAAAAAAGAAGTGATAATTATAAATAACGCTGTCAATTCCACGTTCTTTGTCAACATGTTTCACGGCCTCAAGAATTCCTTTTTTGATCTAATATCTTCAAGAGGGCCTAGAAAAGTAAAAATTCTGATGAAATGTTTCTACACCGTTTCGTAGTTCTACAACAACTTTTTAACAGAATAAGCTACCACTTTTTAACAGGGTAAGCTACCAAAAACATTTTTCACTTTTTCTCCATCGTTATCGCCTTTTCGCTGACAGAATGAAACTTTATCTAGGCCCTCAGATCGTTGCAAACTTATTTGTCCATCGACACATCTCTCCATCGCAATCAGTCTTCCTAAGCTCCATGATCTATGGTCATCTCACCGACAGAAATCTACTTTGTTCGCCGTCAACATCGTAAGATAAGTACCTGAAGCCACGTATCGCAAGGATCTCTCAATATTAATGTTGTTGTTAACGAGAAATGTTTTTAAAGAAAACATAGGAACCGATATCCCTAAAAACCAAAAAAAGATCCATGTTTAGGAACAGGTAATTTAGTTTAAATCTAACTGAGCCGAAAACGTCAAAACAACGAATATCAGAAAACAATCCAAAAAGGTTTTCTTGTAAGGTCTCGTTTTAATAAAGTATGTGATAAAGTGTCCGGAATAAAGTTTACACTATATTCATAGTCATAGTCATAGTCATAGTCATTTATTCAATAACAAGAAGCTTGTATCTGAATTACATAATTAAATTATAAATTAAACATTTCCAATTCCATAATACTTCAACCAAACAAATTCAATAATAATAATTACAATACTAATATAATAATAATTAAGAGAAATTTATAATTCATCAACAGAATATAGACACCTATTCAACAGGAAATCCTTAAGCTGGGTTTTAAAAGTACTGGTGTAGATAGTGCTTTTTATATCTAAAGGCAACTTATTAAATAACTTGATTGATTGATATCGTGGACTGTGTTCCACAATATTGAAATTTGGTTGTATTTTGTTATATTTAATATCTTTTCTACGTGTACCTTCCCTAATTTGTCGTTGTTCTGTAGTCTCATATTCATGAATGTACTTGGCCATGTTACTCAAAAGAACGAAGACATAAATGCTCGGCACTGTAAGGATACCTAGATTACTAAAATGCTGTCGGCAACTCTCAGTTTGTGGTATTCGTACCATGGTCCGGATTGCGCGTTTTTGTAATACGAAGGCTCTTTTACTATTATAGTCGTAGCTATTACCCCAAAGAAGTACACTATATCTAATTTTAGATTCTACTAACGCAAAATAAACCATTTTCAGTTGTTCTATACTGATTTGTTTTCTTAAGGCTCTCAGAGCATAACATGCAGATGATATCGACGCATCAATTGCCTTCAATTCTGGTTTCCAATTGAGTCGTTCGTCTATATGAATACCTAAAAATTTTACTTCATTTACTAGTTCAATCTTCTCATTGTTCAAAGTTATATCTAAATTGTCCTTATTTCGGGCAGTGGTTCTAAATAACATAATCTTGGTCTTTGAAGTATTAATTAATAATTTATTTATAGTAAACCATACATGGAAGGCTTGTAATGCAACATTAATTGAATTAGTCAGTTTAGTTATGTCATTATCAGCTACTATGGCATTTGTGTCATCAGCAAAAATTACTATTTCAAGGTCAGGTAAAATTGAATTTATATAATTAATCAAATCATTTATAAATATAATAAATAGAATAGGTCCAAGTATAGATCCCTGTGGGACACCCGAGGTCAAGTTTACGATTCGTGATCTATGCGACTTTTTGCAGCCATTTTGAATTTTGTCAATTTCTACAAACATTTTTCTATTTTGTAAATACGAACTGAACAGTTGCAAGGCCTTACCTCTTATACCATAATGACTCATTTTTATGAGAAGCAATTTATGATCAATAGTGTCAAATGCAGAGCTAAGGTCTAGAAAAATCCCTGCAACTTTCATTTTAAGATTAATTTTTCTTGTCACAACATCCATTAAAGTGTATATGGCATCTGAAGTGCCAACACCTTTTTGATAACCAAACTGTCTTTTGTTCAAAATTTTATTAACACGTAAGTGAGCTAGAAGTCGCATTTTAATAATGTTTTCAAATATTTTTGACAGCACAGGTAATAAGGAGATAGGCCTGTAATTTTTTGCATCAGTCCTGCTACCTTTTTTATAGACAGGTATAACCTTAGCAATTTTTAATTGATCTGGAAAGATAGATTCCTCAATACATTTATTGAAAAAAACACTTAGAGGCCCTGCTAATATTCTAATGTGTTCTTTAATTATGGTTATAGGAATCTCATCATATCCGCATGAATATTTGTTTTCCATTTTATTAACTATAGTTAGTAACTCGTTAGGAGTGGTAGGAGAAATTTCCATACCACTGCTAATTTCGCCACTATATTTATGTAAAAATATTTTTGACTGATTAACTTCACCTACACTAGAGCTACATTTGTAGTCAAATTGTTTTACGAGAATGTCAGATATTTCCTCAGGATCAATTATAATTCTATCGTCAACTTTGAGCCGTAATTCTGGTTTAGTCACTTTCTCCTTATTTGTACATTTACTTACTATCTTCCAAACTTCTTTACATAAGTTTTTTGAACTATTTATTTGCTCCATTATTTCACGTTTTTTTGCCTTTGCTATAATCCGTCTAAATAACCTAACATAGTTATTCTTATACTTTAGAACACTAGATTCAAGATTATTTCCATTACATGAACACAAGAAACGTTTCATTTTACTGGAAGTCCGGATTCCCTTAGTGATCCACTTTGATTGAGAATTGTTCTTGCGTAAGTTTAATTTATATTCTCTTTTTCGATAGCTATCTCGAAATAATTTGTTGAATGTTCTAAGAAATTTATTTATGCCCATACTACTCCAATCTTTTTCCATGCAATACCAAACTTTTTGGAAGCCTAGCCTTTTAATTTTAATTTCAGCTGTTTGTGATACTACTGAAATAACAAATACTGTGTAATTGAAATAACTCTAAATCTTATACGGTTTGTTCAGAATTGAGAGTAGAATCGCTTAGTCTACATTTTGATACGGGTATTTATGGCAATCGTCGACGGTTCCAGTTGCCTCTCCCGTTGACGCGTACCGCTCGTGTGAATGCACACTAAGTCCCGTATTACAGAACGTCTCTCAATACTCAAGCATTACTTAAAACTAGTTTCAACCAATAAAATGGCTTGAATTTAGTTTTAAGTAATGCTTGAATACTGAGTGACGTTCTGTAATACAGGCCTTAAGGTTTTCAGTAATTTCATTATGGTACTTAAAATATAGGTATTTAAGCAACGAACGAGTATGTAACGAATATTTGTTCTGTTATATAGAAGGCTTTATCAGAACAAATATTCGGTACATGTTGAATGATAATTATGCAAAGGCTGCAGTTATTTGGGATAGTATTCATTGAGGATCGAGCGATTCGGAATAGCGGCATTTTCGGATGGAACTGTATGGAATGCTTAGTTAGTGTTATTTAGAGATGAAGTGAATTCAAAATCAAAATTCATCTAGATTCAAACTAGGTTGAGAGTGAGCACTATTTGAACGTCAAACTGCAATTTGAATTTTTAGGAATTATGTAAAAAGTATAGTTTTATCAATCTTATTGAGACCAAATACTAGAAGTTTACCTAGGTTTTCAACGAAGTTACGTAGAATATATCTTTATTCTTTGGAAGGCCTGTAGACCGATGATCTTGTGAAGACCGCAGAAATCTCCGGGATGCGGGAAACACAGAACCGTTCGAAGTGGTGGTGCGGGGGCCTATGTTCAGCAGTGGACGTCTTTCGGCTGAAATGATGATGATGATGAATTGTTCTTTTGATACCTAATTTATACATTTAAGTTTGTTCTACTTAATACCTTAGGTAGGGCCTAGACGAAGCGACATACATTCTATCAGCGATAACGACGGTGAACAAGTCAAAAATATATTGGACTGATTAATATTGAATTTATTATTTATTGATTTGACAATTTGTACTAGAATTTATTACCTATTATTATATTTTATTGGATTTTTTAAAATTATTTTTTATTATTGTGTCGACAATTTCAATATTATATTCCGCAAAATTTCTAGTATTAGTTTACCGGCTTTCATATCCTCGGTCCACGGCACTGATAAATTAATCAGGAAAATTCTAGCATCCACACTGATTGATTTTGATGTGCCGTGTTTCACCGAGGCTATGGATGCCTGGAGACTCGCTTGCCCGAATACAGATCTACCCGACAATCCATCTTCCCAAAAACGGTGGGATGAGCCGCTCTGCAGAGTAGTACAGAACAATTTACTTGAATCGTCTGCTACTTCTGCGGAGCATGCGCGCCTGCTGGCTGTGGGTAGGTGGGAGTCGGGTCTTTGGCTTCTTGCACTACCTTCGTCGAACATAGGCACTTTGTTCGACGACACTACTTTTCGCCTCGCTGCTTCTCTTCGGCTAGGCACTTCTTGCTGTTCTCCTCATCGCTGTCACTGTGGCGAAGATGTCAACAGCCTCGGACACCACGGCCTTTCTTGCAGCCGAAGTGCGGGTCGTTTAGCGCGGCACGCGAACATTAATGACATCATCCGACTAGCTCTTGTCACCGTCGGCGTTCCAGCTGTATTAGAACCCAATGGCTTGGCACGCGATGATGGCAAGAGACCGGACGGTATGTCTTTATTTCCATGGAAGTTGGGTAGGCCTTTAGTGTGGGACGTAACGTGTGTCGATACTCTTGCGCCATCCCATCTTCCTGGCTCGGCATGCTGTGCTGGCGCTGCTGCTGCGGCTGCGGAAAACCTCAAGCGGCGAAAATATAATAACCTTAGCGGAAGTTATATTTTCGAGCCGTTTGGGGTTGAAACCCTCGGGCCGTGGGGTCCGAATGCTCATGTTCTTTTTAAGGAAATTTCAAAACGACTGGTTGACACTTCCCATGACCCAAGGGCTGGCTTTTACCTTGGTCAGAGGCTAAGCATTGCTATTCAACGTGGTAATGCCGCCAGTCTCTTGGGTACTTTACCAGTCGACAGCGATGCGGATGAATTTTTCGACGCTATATTTTAGTTTTTTTTTTGTTTTATTAAGTTAGGATTTAATTTTGTTATTTTTTTTGTTGATACTAACTACTTACCTCGCCAACATGATTAAATATAAACCCATTCGATTATTATTTCAATTAGACTTTAATAATGTGTGATACTTAATTGTTTGATAATTTATTATAATCAGCATGTTTACATACCAAGACAATATTTGTACGCCGATGACGGCTAGACATAGCGTTCTATAATAATTACAACATCTGTACCTATCCTGCCTACCTATGTTCAACAAATAAAAATATTCGTATGTGTATTTACTGACATATGCTACCGAATAGCTTATGTCATCATCATCAGCCGGAAGACGTCCACTGCTGAACAAAGGCCTCCCCCTTAGACCACCACGCCGAACGACAATCGGCCAGTTGCATCCATCGGTTGCCCGCGACTCTCACGATGTCGTCGGTCCACCTAGCGGGAGGCCTGCCTAAGCTGCGTCTTCCGGTTCGTGGTCGCCACTCAAGAACTTTTTTTCCCCATCGGGTTTCAGTTCTACGAGCGATGTGGCCTGCCCATTGCCACTTCAACTTGCAAATTTTAAGAGCTATGTCAGTGGCTCTGGTTCTTCGTCGAATATCCTCGTTCCGGATTTTATCACGCAAAGAAACTCCGAGCATAGCTCTTTCCATTGCTCGTTGAGTGACTCTCAGTCTCTCTAAAAGGCCAGCAGTTAAAGACTTGAGCTTATGTCAATCCTGTTGAAAGTCGTAGAAACAAAAAAAGCTTTGAAAGCGATTGTCACTTGTCTAAGCCCTCTTGTCATAAGTATTACCATACGATGCAATTGGTGACGTTGGAAATGTGAGGTGTGATGACGTCAACTGACAAGTAACGAGTTTAAACGTGGCGATTCTAAAAGTGATCACCGTTTTCGTAAGATGATTGTACACTATTTTCCATCAGAATTTTCTTATTATAATATAGATTCACAGCGTAATTTTACATTGAAACAAGCTATAAAGCCACAATCCTCTATTAGATTCCATCTTCCGAACTAACGCGGAGGTTTGCGGCTTGCAAAAGTACTTGAAACTTGCTTCATAGCCCCTTCAGCAAAACGCTTTGCAGTGCTGTAGCGTTGTCAAACTGAAACAGTAAATTGACATCGCTTCCTTTGCCGGCTTCGAAGTTTAAACTTGATAAATAATTTATGGTAGGGAACTAGCTGCCTCCGCGGCTGCGCTTGAGAGTGAAGTGTATTAATTAACTGGCACAAAATGTGCATAATGCAATCATTTTGCAAATATAATCAAACTCGGGTCAGTACTTAGTTAAGTCATGAAACTTCATTATCAAGCACCCTTATCTCAATTTATTTGGGGTCGGCACTACACGTGTTTTTCTTCCATACTTCTTTATTAGTCCTCATCTCGGTAATGACCCCCTTTCTAGCTATATCATCATTTATACAGTCCGTCCTTCGTTTCTTTGGTATTTCCCTACTCTTATAGCCATCGAAATTCATACTCAAAGCTTTCCTTACGTCATTTTCCTCCATGGCAATCGATTACCACACAAATTTTCAGTTACCTGTGCCACCTTCAGACTACCTCTTATGTACTCATTTCCTACTCTATTCATTCGTGTAATACCACACATCCACCAGCTAGTCATGAAACTTACTGCAATAACATCCACCCGATCGATTTCGGTTGCGGTGGCCAATCTCACTCTATTCCTTTACTGTCATTATTGACTACCGAAATAAAATGCGCTGGTTCGTGGTAGTAAAAAACGAAGTATTTAAATTTCTCGTAAAAGAAAAACCAAAAAGTAGCAAAATCATAAACAAAAGGTATAAAAGGTTAGGTAGGTTCTCGCAGAGGCGATCGGCAGCGGCGGCGACCTCTCGCGCCCGGCCCTGGTTCGAGCCATGGTCCGGGGCGAGAGGGGGTGGGAGGCAGTCACCTCCTTCTGCGAAGCAGTCATGCTAGCGAAGGAGGTGGCGTGACGGCTGAGGGAGAGAGCCTCACGTCCCAGCCGCCGCGGGAGACGCTCCGGGCGTCGGGAGCCGCGTGACGACTCCTGGCCGCCGTAGGCGCGGGCCTGCGGGCGGAGAGTAATGGGTAACTCTCCGTCCGATCAGGACCAGGCCCGTGCCGGACGGCGCGTAGGTACGTGTTCCACGCGCGCCTCAAAGAGATGTCAGCATAAAGGAAGGGGCCCGAAAGGGCCGAAGCCTGCCGGGGCAGCGGGATTGTCCGAAAGGGTTACCGCTACCCCGGAACACAAAGGGCTAAGGAAGGAACACGGGTGGGTTTTAGTCAGTAAGAGTCTGACACTCCCTTCTGCTCCACCCAGAGCGGGAGGGGTCATTGGATGATTTCCCATCCACAAAAAAAAAGGTATAAAAACGTAAAACTATCAAAAAGAAGAAAAGACTTGCACAGTCATAGTCCGATGAGGCGGCAATCGGCTTTAAGTGCTTTCCTAGGCACGGGGTACCACACCACGAACTTCCAAACTCTGAGCTGCTACCAAATATGTCCTAATGGAAAACGAATCGAACTCAGGACCCCCACGCTCAGCAGTTACTTGTGACCACAAGACCAACCGGGCAGTTGACTTAAGTTACTGAGCTAAACATAGAAAGAGATATTTATTTTCACATTTATCTAGCTATCTTGTCTTCTGCGAATAAACTTGTAAATACGGCATTTATTATTATTAGCTTATCAAAGTATTTTCCGATATTTTAAGCTCTTTTAACGATATCAGATGCTTCACTCGAGTGAACTGAATATTCACTTTTGTTTTATTCCACGTTTATACGGCAAAAATTGCATAGAAATAAACGATCATCTGCTTATTTCATTTCTTTTTTCGATTTTCGATGCGCGAGTGAAAGATGTCAAATATCGAAATCATCGTTGAAATGATGCTCTAATGAATTTATTTTTCACTGTTGATTTGTTTTATGTTAAAACGTTTCGCTTCGCGTGAAAGATGCCGAATGAAAGACATTAAATGAACAAAAACTCAGGCATCTGTTTCCATCTTTATCGGTTAATTTTCTCAAAATAGGTTCAGTAGTTTAGTAACACTGTATCAAACAAACATATAAACTCACTTTTATATTTACAAATACTGACAACACTAAAATCACGAAACGACACTTCCCCTTTTACAACAAAACAACCGCAAAATAGAAATCGTAACAACAAATTTTATATTTCTATATGAATTCAATATAAACACTTCCCCTCCTACAGCAGGAGCAGTTGGGCAAACCCTCCTTGAACTAATACGGTTGATCACTAACGTTTTATAGCGGTGATTCGTTGCCAGTGAATTTTACGACCGTAAGAGCGGTTCCGCACTACATCCGATCCGAATCCGAATTAAAGATCCGACTTCAATCCAAATTGGCGATGTTCTAAATTCAGATGAACAGAGTTCGGATCTAGTGCGCAACCCCCTCATACAAATAGGACTACGGTCACTTCGAACCGGCATTTCTCGAATTCGGATCGGCGGGGCAATTACGTAACACATTATCAATGGGAATCGGTTTCATTTTGACAGTTTAACAACATTCATTGCGTTATTTACGTGTTGAACAAACAAATTTTTCGAGCTTATGAAGCAATGGATTAGCAATTTGCTTCAAAATTATTCAGATTCCGATTGATAGTGCTTTACGCAATTAGAGTGCTGATGTAGTGTAGAACCGCTCTAAGGGCTCATTTACACGAGTATAATGTCTCGTTGGTCGAGAAGCGAGAATGTGCAATTGTCTATGCGAGTTTCATTGGTAACACTCGCCAGCCGATCACCACATTCATACGCCTTAATTTGTAAGTAATGACTAGCGTTTGCATACCTTTCTTGACGTTTAAAAGTCTTCTAACATGAAGCAACGTTATTATATAATGGGGAATGATGTTTACACGAGAGAAACAAAAACTCGCCATCGATTATGTCATAATATGAGACTTGTCCCGCGAATGTCTCGAGGTCGAAAGACGTTTTCTTTACACCGACACGTAATTATTCTACACTAGCGACCCGCCCCGGCTTCGCACGGGTGCAATGCTGATACTAAATACACTACATTATACATATAAACCTTCCTCTTCAATCACTCTATCTATTAAAAAAAACCGCATCAAAATCCGTTGCGTAGTTTTAAAGATTTAAGCATACATAGGGACAGAGAAAGCTACTTTGTTTTATACTATGTAGTGATTTCGATATGCGTCATCGGACGTATTGTTTACACGAGTCAACTTTTCTAACATCATGTAGACGAGACGAGAATCTTTTATCGTGTAGAGGAGCCTTAGATCGCCCATAGAGCAATTTTACGACACTTCTAGTCTTTGGTGACAGTTTTATTGCTGTGCTTTTTTTTTATTCCGGGCTAGTTGAAATTCTAAGGAGTGTTGTTAACCATTTGATTTTGCTATAAACTGCTGGAGTATGTAGGTTAAGGCAGGGAAATTATGTTTTAAGTGAATTGACAGCCGACGTCAATTTGCCGTGCCGTGTGTGTCTAGCCTTTTCATACAACTGTCAGATTTGAATATACGGAGAATTTAGTAGCGTTTAAACTTTATAAAATAAACTTTTATGAAATATTTTTTTTTATTGACGATTCATGAAAGTGTCTAGTATAAGTAAGTGACAATAATTATCGTGTGAAAAGTGTAATTATCTTTAAATATAGGTAAAAGTAAGGAAGCTATTCGGTTATTTTAATAATAAGCACCTGTGTTAATTTTAATTACCTACATAATAATTTAAGTGTATGTAGGTGTGGTGGTAAGGCGAGATTGTGAACAAACTTTCTTATACAACTTTTTTTAGTGTTTTAGAATTAATATCGAAATTTTTAATTTTATTGATTTTGAACAAAATACTGACGTTTAAAAGTGTCTTAAAAGAGCTTCTTACATAAATAAACATTTCATTTCAAATGCAGGTCGCATCAGACCTATTTATTATTACAAGCTTTTAGTTAACTTGCCTTGTTAGTTAATTATTAATCATTGGTCAAATCTTGCAAGCTGAATTAAAACCACTTTCTCTTATCCTACGAAGTTGAAATTTTACATGTTGATTCTATTTTTGTTTCATGTTGTTGAACTGTTGTTGTTGATTTATTTTTAATTTTATGATTAAACTAGCTTTTGCCCGCGACTTCGTCCGCGTGGGTTTCGTACTTTCCTCAAATAAATTTAACACCCTCTCCACCTCCCCCTGAAAGGTATTTCGAAAATTATTGATTACGATCTTTATACTTACTTTATTTAAAGAAATAAGTATTCGGGCCAATATTTTAGTTAAACTACCTAAGATGTTTCAAATAAACTATCCTCCCTTTTCATCACGACAGCCTTTGCATTTGGTACGTTTCCATTTTTATGATATAAAGATTATTTATACCCATTTTCGTGTTAATGGAAGTTGAAGTTTCTACTCCTTAAACTTTATTACCCTTTTCCACCCCGGTAGGAGTCGAATAAGTAAAACCCTAAAACTCATACTTTTTTATTTTAAGTAAGTAAGTAGTAAACCCTTAAAAGTGACAATCTTTATTATTTACTGAGGCAAATGTTGAAAAGTTTCAAGTTTCTTATCCAAAGGAATAAGACCACCTTTTCACCTTCACAGTTTTTACCCCCATAGGGGCGAAATATTGAAAACATGTTTGGGACGTTTCCATATCTTGACTCAAAGATTATTTATACCAATTTCCCATTAAATCAAGCCACGCAATAAAATACTCCTCTGTGATATGGACTACCCCCGTTCACCCCGTTAGGGTTAGATTTTCGAAAAACCCAGTCACACTTTTTTATTTATTTTGGTCTTAAGTATACATACTGAGTTCCGAGTTTATATTATTGGACCGCGCGATAAAATTCTTCCATACAAACTGACACCCTCAATCTCCCTTTAGAGCAGAAAAATATAAAATGACAAACTATAATTAACTTAGATAAGTATTTGTGCCAAGTTTGAAGCTTAAATTTATTCATACCATTTTTTTTTTGAGTAAATCAAGCTACGCACTATAATACCGGCCTTAAAAATCGAATTACCACTTTTTATCCGTCAGGGGTCTACTTTCGAAAGACCCATTTCTTATTACTTACTTAGGCAAATATTCCTTCCAAGTTTCAAGTTTATTAACCAAATGAATAAGATTTTTCGTATAAAGTTTTTCCCCACTTTTCACCCCACACAGGAGGAATTTTGAAAAATGTTTGGGATTTGTTCATAACTTGACTCAAAGATTATGTCCAACAATTTTCGAGTTAATCAAGCCACGCAGTAAAATGGAAAATTAACTACTCCTTTTCACCCCGTCAGAGGTATATTTTCGCAAAACCCTGATACATGTTATTCTTTACTTTTGGTCTTAAGTATAAATACTGATTTTCGACTTAATCGGAGACCGCACGTTAAAATTCTTCCATACAAACGTTGACACCCCCTAATCGCCCTTTAGGGGGTAGTTTAGAAAAGCAAAAAATGCCAAAATTCATAATTTACTTAGATAAGTATTCATGCCAAGTTTCAAGTATATTAACCAAATGAATAAGATTTTTCATATAAGCTGTATCCCCACTTTTCACCCTCACAGGGGTGGAATTTTGAAAAATTCGTTTGGAATGTGTTCATTACTTGACTCACAGATTATTTATACCAATTTTTGAGTTAATTAAGCCAGGCAGTAAAATTTGCCCTGTAAAATTAACTACCCCTTTTCTCCCCGTTAGGGGTAGATTTTCGAAAAACCCTGATACACATAATTCTTTATTTTTAGTATTATGTATAAATACTGAGTTTTGAGTTAATCGGACCGTGCATTAAAATTCTTCCATACAAATTTTGACACCCCCCCATCCCCCTTTAGAAGGTAGTTTAGAAAAACAAAAATGACCAATTTTCATAATTTACTTAGATAAGTATTCGTGCCAAGTTTCAAGTTTATTAACCCAAGGAATAAGAGTTTTCATACAAACTTTCATCCCCTATTTAACTCCCTTAGGGGTTGAATTTCGAAAATTCCTTCCTTATTCCTCGTCTACATTATAAAGAAAACCTCTGTACAAAATTTCAGCTTTCTAAGTCCAAGGGTTTAGGCTGGGCATTGATGAGTCAGTCAGTCAGTCAGTCAGTCAGGACTTCTCTTTTTATATATATAGATATAATTGGACTGTGTTTTAAAAAGTGTTAAACACTTTTTAAAACCCCTCACCCTCAGGACCCTCAGGAGGGTCGTAGCGTGATGTTAGATAGTCCTTAGACCTTCCTCGAGAATTGGGCTATCAAATGCAAAAAGATTTTTTCAAATCCGACTGGCATTTCAGGAGATCACCCCCTACATACAAACAAACTTTTACCTGTTTATAATGTTAGTATAGATATATCGCGATTGCATCCTTGCGAAACAGGGGCGGGTCGGTAGTCAGCAATATAATGTTCCAACTACTGAGACTCAGGCCTCCTCTTTGTGAGAGGGATTTGACAGTAATCCATCACGCCGGGCCCAGTGTGGGTTGGTCATTATCCTCGAATGGTAATAGGACGAGTAGGTTTCCTAATCGTTTTTGGAGCAGTGGTAGCGATAAAAATAGCAAGAAAGTTAAATGTTGCTTGGGGTTACGGTTGTTGGTACTACTGGAACCTTTCAGGGTCAGTTGACATTGCTGCAGAAATAAAGAAAAGCATTAATTTCGCATAAGTGTGCGAGAATTCATGTCAAGACGTACGACGATGCGACGTACCGGTTTTTGTCTTATGTCTACTTTGTATGTTATACAATGAAAATAAGAGTTCAAAATACAAGAAAAACAAAATTAATCACTTCGGTTCCCTTCCCATCTCTTCCACCGCATTATAAATTGACCCTTCAACGCTTGCCTAAAATGTATGTGTGTGTTATAAAACATTTAGAACTAGGTATTGTCTATTTATTTTGTTTTATATTTCTCATTGTGCTATTTACCATATACTGCACCACTGACTACTGACGTCATCACGTAACCCCGACTGTCGCTGAAAACCAGCGCTGGGGTTCTGTCTCGCATAGGGTTGTAGCATTATGCTGAGCGATGGCCGTTTTGCGTGTATGTGACGCATTTTCCCCCAACTTGTTCTATTTTGTGTTTTACTTTCTTTCTCTGCGTCATGTTTGCCGCAAACAAGCGTGGTTTCTTTCTATGATTTTTTGAGGATTATGTTAATCAAAGAACTAATTAAGTTTGCAGAGTCTTTAAAAACACTTTTTTAAGTTATACCCTGCAAGAAAAACTATAAACTCATTATTGTAGTACAATAATATTTAATATAATCTAGTCATTCTTGACACAAATAGGCTGACCTCTGCTCTAATTACAGAAAGTGCAGTGCGCTCATTCCGCTGTAGTAGGTAGCCACCGACAAATACAAAATTACATATTTGTACTTAGATTGAGTCTAGAGCGTTTGACTGAAGCATTGTTAGAACGTGCTCTGTTTATATGGTTTCTTGTTTAAGTTTGTTAGTTGATTGAGTGCTTCGTTGGTCTAGTGTTGCAGGTGAGACTGTTGAACAAAAGGATCTTTGGTTCGAACTCCAGCTCGCTTACCATACATGATCAGCCTGTAATGTTCCCATGTTCCCACTGCTGGGAAGTTCGGAACGGCGAAGGAAATAATTCGAGAACAAATGACATCTCTCAACTTGCACTGGACCTGCGTGGTGGATTACGGCCCACTCCCTTTCACTGAGAGGACGCCTGAGTCTCAGAAGTGGGAACATTATAGGCTGATTATGCTATAATAGGGACGACCCCAATGCTTATCGCCTATTTTACAGCTAAAACTAAATTGTTTTTTACACTTGGAAGCCATAAACACTTAAGTCAAATATTTTTGCATGCAAAAATATGTGAATTAAGTGCTTCCGAGTCTACATTTAAAGATCACAATACATCAACAAAATGCGCACCCGAATTGCGTAACACACTTTCTGTTAAATCCAAGGGATTTTGAAGTAAGTTCCTAATTCATTGCTTCATATATTTAAATAAATCGTTTGGTCGACAGCATAAATAATGCAATGAATGTTGTTGAACTATCAAAATGAAAGGCATTGTAATTGTTACGCTGGTTCAAATAAAGCCAAAAAAGTCAGTCCGTTACCAATTAATCTTCTCCAAGGGAACCATAAACACAGCCTCGCCAGGTGTGACATATACCTTTCTCTGTTAGTACAGGCTCATGGGAAAACATAGCGTGTACCGGCTACTTAAGGGCCTGTAAATTGTAGCAGCCGATTGAGGAAAATGGCTGTGTTAAGCTCTCCATACTCAAGAACCCTTCATCGTACGTTGTTCGGTATTTTACCGAATTTTTTCGGGTAAAATTAATGAAGCGTTCTTTTTTAGATAGGGGTTTTTTTTCTATTAGCTGGGTATTTGAAAATAGCCTTACCCTCTTACTAATAAACGTTGTATAGCGTCTGTATACACAACGCTTTGTCTTCATCTTTCGAAAGTCAAATTAATGACGACTGAAAGAGAGAAATCGGTGTGTAATTATTCATTTGATATAATACATTTATTAGTAAGGGGTTAATGGTAGTGTAGTATTTGAAGTAAGTCTATAGAAAATGTAGGTATGTTTGGCTCCCTTGACAGTCAGCTTGCTAAATGTCTTATGTTCTGAGTTTAGCTGCAGAAATTCGTGCACTGATTGGATAGGTCTATTCAATCTGTTCTTAGTTCTTTCCTCAAAAGACTATTTCAGACACCAAACTACATCGTCTTTGCATGATCTGACCAAGATTATGTCTGGACTTTAAAAGAGACAGAAAGGGAACGCCGTCCTTATCTAGTTTTAAAAATATGATTGACGTGTTATAGTGTTTGTACAAACCTACTTACAGAAATAAAAAGATTTGTGATTTATCTCATACTAGCGACCCGCCCCGGCTTCGCACGGGTGCAATACTGATACTAAGTACAGGTATTTCAAGAATGCCAGCACGCGCCGCCGCGGCCGGTACCGCAGCAACCGCTATGTCCCTGCATTTTAAATCTGTAATATCTTCGAAAATATTCATTTAAATTACATGCTGCAAAGGGCCGTATTTATCTATATTAAATGCACAATGTATTTAAGGTACTTAATTGGATAAGGATTAATGCTGTATTGCTTAAAATCGCTTCGTAAATAAGCCATCATTTCTTGTGGGTTATCCCTAAGAGATAGACATATACCATCGCGGACTTTTTTGTAGACCTTTTTAAGGTGTACAATACTGTAGTATATTATTTTGACCTATCTCGTAGGGTTCAGCCAGCGTTTGAAAAGTAAGCGCAAAAAATGTGTTTATTTACGACATCACATGCATGCATGTATTATATATATAAACCTTCCTTTTGAATCACTCTATCTATTAAAAAAAACTGCATCAAAATCCGTTGCGTAGTTTTAAAGATCTAAGCGTTCATAGGGACAGAGAAAGCGACTTTGTTTTATACTATGTAGTGATTTTCGACCACGTCATTGGCCAATCTCAAATAATTCGTGCCGATACGAGGGAAATACGGTAAAAGATGGCTTTGTTTTAGCGAATTCATCACGTTCCCAGTCTTTTCCTCAACGTGTTAGGGTCCGCTTCCAATCTTACCAGATGCGAGTGAATATCAATATTTTATATAGAGCGACTGCCATCTGACCTTCCTAACCCTATTACAGGGCTCTACCGACTTTCCAACGACGGGAAACATTGTAAAAGCCAATTATTTTTATAAGATTAACCGTGGAGTTTCTTGCCGGCTCTTCTCCATAAGAAACGACCAATTGCAACCATGCACCTACCTTCTGACGTTTCATAAGTGGGCACTTATGAAACGTCAGAAGGTAGGTGAAGGTAGGTGAACGTCAGAATGTAGATTTATGAGAAATAAAATATTTTGATTTTGGTCTGCTGTCTGATTATGGAGCGTTTTATTACCAGTGATAATGAGAATATCGGTTTATTTAAGCCTTTTGTTTTTATATAATAATAATAATAGCCTCCCCGACCGATTTCGGTCACGGTGGTCAATCTCAACGGAGATTAGCCAGGTACGCAGGAGATATTATAGTGCACAAGTGTGCGCGTAGACACAGGTGCACTCCCTCTTCCCTCACTCTCATAGTCCGATGGGACGGCAATCCGACACGATCGGAGAGAGATCAGGCGCAGAACCAACGGCTTTACGTGCTTTCCGAGGCACGGGGGTATTAAATCGCCAACTTCCAAACTCCGGACTGTTACTAAGAAATTCCTAATGGAAAAACTCAATAACACTTTGTCCGACCCGGGAATCGAACCCAGGACCCCATGCTCAGCAGTCGCGCTTGCAACCACGAGACCAACGGGGCGGGGGTTGTTTTTATATAGCGACCAAATAAATCCACTCAAAGTAAAGTCTTAACAATTTGCCACACCATACACTTTTGCGCTTCAAAATAAACAATTTATCAAATTGTATCTTAACATCGTCCGCCCTTAACCCAATTTATAGGGGGGTCGGCGCAGCACGTGTTCTTCAATCATAAATCTCTATTAGCCGTCATCTCAGTAGACCCTCTTTCTCTCCACAATATCTTTCACACAATGCCTACATCTTTTATTTGGTCTTCCTCTTTTATTTTTTTTTTCATTAATATTATTGCGTATTATCCAGAAAGACTGTTATAAATATTCTTATGGCAAAAATAATGTTATTTTATACAACTGTCCTGGAATTAAAGCACACCACCAAACATGACAATCAGAATATTATGTTGTTATGTAATAATGAATAATACACTGAATTTATACTATTATGTATAAAACATTGTTTATTTATTAAGAGTCCCTATCAATTTCGCGGGGTGAAAACAGAAAATCAGTTTTTTTTAGCGCAATTTTCTCAACAACCTTAAGTTATCTAGATTCTTTTTTAAAATACACAGTTATTTATCACCTATTTATCTAGTAAGTCTAAGAATTTAAATTTTAGTACACGAACGATCGAATTTAAGTTTATAAGGCATTATTTAGATATTTTACTACAATTAAATAAGTAGTCAAAATAAAAATATAAATATTGATTTTGGTAGATAAATACCTTTAATTTTAAAATATTTAACACTTATTATTATTTTCAATAAATTCTTACGCGTAGACAAGGGTTTTGCACATGATTTTATTGGGTTTTTTCAGCGTGATCAATATTTTTTTACAAGTACTAAATCATTAAACATTAAAAAACAAAATTGTACACTTACTAATATAATATATGCCCAGTATTTATATATTTTTTTCAGATTGTTATTTGCTGCCAGTAAGTGATGAAAGCAATTGAAAAACATTGTGTTTCGTGCTTACGTAAAAACGTGTGTTAGATTTTTATTTTATGTAATTTATATTAAGTAGTTATCAAAATTTAAAATTGTACACTTACTAGATAAATAGTTGGTAAATAGATGTGTATTTAAAAAAAAAAACTAGTTAACTTAAGGTTATTGAGAAATTTGCGCTGAAAAAAACTTAAATTTTCTGTTTTTAGACCGCGAAATTGATAGGGACCCTTAAATTAGTTACACTGATTGTGGGAAAAAATTGTGGTCATATAGCAGTTTGTTGTCAGCGAATGTGTGACTGTAATTTACATAGTTTTCATTATTGAAAACTACATAAATTACAGTCACACTTTCGCTGTACTTACACGCTTTTTCCCAAATATAATTTTGGGATAAATAATTACCTATATCAAAAAAGAAACGATTCTGAACAAACTAATTTCTTAGTGCTCATTATTTCTGTTACATATAGTATATTTTTACCCGACTACGGCGAAACAAAAAGGCGGGTATTGCTTTTTTGTCATCTACTCGTAACATTGCCTACATTATGGTGACATAATGTTCGCTCGCCCCAAACGCTATACATATAAAACTTACCAACTTTAATTGCTTTCTCAGATATATTGTAGGGGTGCGCAAATTGATCTGCATTACAAAAAGTTTGCGATCCTCCTTACACGTTGGGTCGGTCGTTTTAAGGCTCTGCTCTTTTGAAAGCGGCAGCGAGCGCAAAGTCCATACAAATTTTATAAATTCCAAAGTAACTCTAGCCTGAATCACTGAACGGATTTCAATAATATTTAGCAAGTATATACATGGCATCCTGGGCAAGGACTTTCTGTCCCAGTACCATTTCCCCATAATTACCGAAATCCACGCAGGAGAAGCCGCGGGCAGAAGCTAGTCTTATTCTATAATTTAAAAACTTGTTTGTGTGTGCGAAGTAGTTACTGAACCGAAGGCGTTTTGAGGGCATCTAACGACGGCCGGAGGGCCTATAGACCAGTGAAAATCGCTTACAAAGAGTCGCTGATAAAATGTGACTTTTTCTAGCCCCTCTGGCCCTTATGTCTTAGTCCATCATGGCTGTTAATTGTATTTTCATTAAATTATCTTTTCTGTATTTCTTATTAGAAGCACGGCCCATCTTTCTCATTAAATACTATAGTGCGGCCGATGAGAGAATGCGTTCTTGAGACCTGAGGGGCAATTCTCGTAATTTTAAGAACTTTCACAGTCTGATCTCAGACTCAATCTGTCAAACATACCTCTAAAATAATTTTTTCTGCATTTTCAACAAGATATTCACATTGATTACCGCTGAGATGAGATTGCGACTAGATTTTGATCGTTTTAAATTACGGAAATTGGCCTTCCGTTAGTTTCATTCAAACGAATACGTGTTTTGAGAATTTGATCTTTATTAGCTGCTCTTTAATAGTCGCACTGACGTATCAGGGATTCAGGACTATCAGGAACGCATTCTCTCGACGACGGCTGGTCAATTGGGAACATTACGCCGGTAGTCTGATTTCACATGACTACACTGTTTTTTTTAAAGAGTTACCCCCTTACTAATAAACGTATATAGGGTGTCCCTGGAAGTATGGATCAAATCAAATAGGGGCGTGGGCAAAGTCAGTTCCAAACTTGTTGATCCTAAGAATGTTGGTGAATTTTTTAACGGTACAAAAGTTATGACCAACTTTTGTTATTTTCAATCACTTTGCATAGTGCTCAAAGAACAAAATCTTTAAAAAAAATTACCAGGAACTGTCAATTTAAGTTTTTTAGACAGCCCTGATAGTTTTTTTTAATGATTGTTTTTCTTTGAGCACTATGCGAAACGATTGAAAAAAATTGATCACAACTTTTGAACCGTAAAATAATTCTCAATCATCAATCATTCTCAGGATCAAAAAGTTTGGAAATGACCTTGCTCACGCCCCTATTTGATTTGATCCATACTTCTAGGGACACCCTGTATAAGATGAATAGTTACACATTGATTTCTCTCTTTCATTCGTTAGTAATTAGACTTTCGAAAGAAGAAGACAAAGCGTTGTGTAACTATACAGACGCTATACAACGTTTATTAGTAAGGGGTTACTATGGATTTTCTAGCCCATTCTTTTCCTTAAGTAACTACCTCTTGTAGTAGCCAACAGGGCTAATTTTTTTTCTTGTAGTGCGTATTACGGGTTTTATTTTAATTAAGTAATTATTCCACTTTGACTTCGATGGAATAATGACTTGCATCACATAATTTGGTACTTAAGTAGGCGGTTGATAGGCGGTAGGTAGGATAGTAGGTGGCTATTATGGTGATTATTAGACGGATCATACCCTACAAGTCTACAACGCACCACGCGACGGGACGCGAATAACGCGCCCCTTGCGAGTATTTTTTTTAAATACAAATTCAATAAAAACGCGCTCCCGCGCGGTGAAATTATCTCCGGTTTCCGCGCCCCGTCGCGTGCCACGTTGTATTGTATGATTTGCCTTAGTCTCTTTACTTTTAACTAAACGAATAGGTAAATTATAAACGGTACATACCTAAAATTTACTTATTGCTTTTAAAACTGGAATATTCGCTGTCCGCCACCGCTCTCTATATAGCGTAGGTTTTAATGTGTGGCCTATTGGATAGCAGCCAAGTTTTGGCTTGTCATATATCACCACGCTATTGTGTTGGGCCGGGGGCATGAACAGAGGAGTGTAGTCGTGTGTATGAAGAGGTGTTGATAAAGTTTGTACATGGTTGTTTGTTTAATTACTAAGAGGTAGTTTATTATGTACAGTTGGCCTATAATAGTGCATTATGATAGCAATGCACACGCGCTTCATACTACGTTTTTCAACACACTTGTGAGGAAAACACAGTCTTGTATTGTTAAATATTTTCTTGTATGGAAAATGGCGCGCTAGTTTTGTTTTTCCGCGCGCCGCGCTAGCGATGCGCCCGCTGGTGTAAATAAAGGCCATAGAGGAACAATTATAAAGGCACTGACAACAGACAAAACCGCTAAACAGCTTTTAAAAAACAAATAATTGTTTAAACTGTAGGCCAATTCTGCTAATTTAAAACGTTCAAAATCTAGTCGCAGTCTCATCTCGGCGACAAACAAATGTCAAAAACTTGTCAAAATGTAGGGAAATTTGAAGTATTTTTGACAGATTGAGACTGAGATCAGACTGTGAACGTTCTTAAAAATTACGAGAATTGCCCCTCTGATCTTAAGTGTTGTCATATGTCAAATTTTAATTTAGTTAGTATGGAATTAGAAAGTACTATTGGCATAAAGAATAAGTCAAGGTCGGTTTAGAGCAAACGAGCCACACATACGCACATTCTACCTCCGCTTTGCCAAATTATTTTTGCGTAAATAGGCGTATCGTATTCTCTCAGAGGTTCGTGGCTAAGTAATAACAGCAACACAGGTCGATCATCAAGGTCCGTCCAAAACTTTCGCCCGGCGTATATCTAGGTATTTGAAATTAAATCTTTTGTAGTAAGTATACGCAAAATAATCAGATGAAACGGCTCTATACAATGTACCTAAGTATGATCGCTGTGTACAAGTAGGTATATTATTCAATAATTATTGTATGTCCGTGAATCTGTTACCTAGTGGGCTACAATTTTAAATATTTTCATTTACCTCAACATAATTATTATCTTATATTCCGATGTGTATTTCCGAGAGGCCTATGGCTAAGTAAAAACAGCCGCACGGGTTGATCGATCAGGTTAAGCTACGCTTGCCGGGGTTGGTCCGTGGATGGGTGACCATCATCGTTACGGGTCATCAGAAGCCCGAAAGTCTCACAAAAAGTCTTACCAAGGGGTATCGTATTACCCAGTAACTGGGTTGTGGTCAGGCAGGCAGTCGCTCCATGTAAAATACTGGTATTCAGCTGCATCCGGTGAGACTGGAAGCCGACCCCAACATGGTTGGGAAAAGGCTAGGCAGATGATGATTATGATTCCGACGTGTATTTGTCAGTTTTATGCATTCATTAGAAAAACGCGCAAGCGTGCGAGTAGAACTCACACCCTGAGGGTTCCGTCTCAAAGTTAAACCGTAAAAATGCGTCTTTTTATGTCATGGAACTCGATAACTTAATCAATTTCCTACCAATAAATCTACTGCTAAATCTCATATTATCTGATACACCACAAGTAATCCTATAAATTGACATGAGATTCGGCAGCGTAATAAATCGGGGGTCAATTAATTCCCAGCACACAAAATCGACGAACTGTACAAGGAAAATATCGTGATGAAACTACAGAATGAAATAGTGAACAGGCAGTAAGCATTGTTGGTTTTTTTTTAAACCCCGACGGAAATAGAAGTGTGTTATAAGTATAACGTGTGTATCTGAGTATATGTGTGTTAGTGTACCTATCTGTGTGTCTGTGTATCTGTCTGCGTCATCGGAGCTCCCAAAAGGCTGAACCAATTTTGATCTTTTGTTTAGTTTGAGAGGTGCTTTGATCGAGAGTGTTTATATGTATGATTCAAGAAAATCGTCTCCCGAAGCGAGAACGCTTGATTCAAATTATTACGTACAACTTATAATAAACTTAAAGGGTCAATAGATATTATTTTTTTCTACTTTTTAGAGATTTTTGTTTATGTCGGAGGTTTTATAAATTTTAATTTTTTCTGTAGCGTCATTTACCTTAAAATTTTTTTTTGTTAAAATGGATGAAACGTCAGAAGCTAGGTGCATGATTCCAATTGGTCGTTTCCTTTGGAAAAGAACCGGCAAGAAACTCCACGGTTACTCTTTTAAAAAATTGGCTTTTACAATGTTTTCAAATTACAGTAGGTATGGGAGGACAGCGTAGGCCTGTAAAAAAGTACCACGTACTTAAAAAATAAAAAATGGTCTACAGATCTAAAATCTACAGGGCCTACAAAGTCCTGCTGTAAGGTAACTCGTGTTTTTACAATTGGCTCTCTTTATAACTGTGTCCGGTTGTTTGTTAACTAAAATTTATGAAAGAATGATTCGCGATGGTAAAAAATAATAATAATAATTAAGTGTAATACTTATGTATACTTCAACTGGGAGCCGAAGCCATAGTTGGGAAAGGCTAGGCGAATGATGATTCCCAGTACTAAGCTAACCCGGAAATCCTCTTCTATTGAAAAAGAAATATCCTCCAGTCATTATCCTTCGACCAATATCGTTATTCACGATAAAGCCTTTTGATATTCATCGAATAAATTCCGCAGTAATGTGAAGAATCTATCCTTATTCTTTGATGCTTCGTTTACAAAGAATCGGCCGTCCCTATTCGTTGGGTACCATTAGGCCTCACCCTATGAGCCACGAGTTACACATTCAAGCGAGACGCGTAAGCGACACGCTCAAGCGACATGTGTGTTGCGACAAGGACTACGGAGAAAAAAAAAAAAATAAATTGTTTAGGTATAAGTGTGTTCAATTTCACACCACTTAGCTCAATCCAATACGTTTCAATATAAGTTTGCATTATCGCCTTTTTACTTTAATAATTTATCAAAACTTAACTAAATTCTATAAAGCCAATGTCATTGCCTCTTCTAATCTCGTCCAAGCAAGTCTTTGACACGCCCTTATCCCGTGGCCACGAGTTGCAAGGTCAAGCGATATGCGTCTTGTGACAGCGACTGCGGAGAAAACAAATTATACTCGTAGAAGTGGTTTAGAGCATGCCACGAGCCATCGCACCGTTACTTGCGAAGCAACAGTTGAAAACAGGGGGCCTACCATCTAAGTCCGTCAACGAAGATACTTGCCCATCTGAAAGAAGCTTAAAACTTTGGAGTACACCCTACACACGATTCAGTAACTTTTTTGGACGGGCGAAAACACATTGGGTCATCATCTGCCTAGCCTTTTCCCAACTATGTTGGGATCGGCTTCCAGTCTAACCGGATGCAGCTAAGTACCAGCATTTTACATGGAGCGACTCCCTATCTGACCTCCACAACCCAGTTACTGGGTAATACGATACCCCTTGGTAAGACTGGTTGTCGGACTTTCAGACTTTGACAACCCATAATGACTGTCAAAGATTCACGAATGACAGCCGGAACCAATGGCTTAACGTGCTTTTTGAAGCACGGAGGGGTTGTTATGTAAAGATGGTCACCCATCCACGGACTAACCGCGGCAAGTTTAGCTTAATCTGATAGATCGGACCGTACGGCTGTTATTTCTTAGCCACAAGCTGAAAACACATCGGGTTTAGGGACATCAAATCGTGGTGTCATTTATTATTATTATTTTTTTTTATTTGTTCGGGCCCCAAACTAATATTATGTCCGTTGGTGATACAGAGTAGTTACTGTCCGTAACTTCGGTGGAAACTACGGATTGCATGTTAAACCGGGCTTTTGTAACGCCAGCAGTCGCGCGTAACCTAAAAGACCTATGGGATATTTCAGGGATTTAAAACACTATAATTATTTAATAATCATTAATTTATTTGTATTTATCACATTATCATTACGTTAAGACATAAAACAAAATTATAAAATCAAAATTATATTCTAATTTTCTTTGGATCAGTTACATTTTCTTATACCTCTAACTTTCGCGTGCTTGCGTGCTTTCGACGCCTGCGCCGCGATTAAAACAAAATGCGATCTATGCACTCCAGAGGGTGCGGAGAGGGGAGGTAAATAGTTTATTTCATGCACAGTGAAATAATGACAGGCTACTAAGGATGGGAAATACATGCGACAAGAAATAACGATATTAAGAACGAAAATGTATCAAGTGCGGTCGATTCGACGCCGCGCGCCTGCTTGAAGGTTAAGGCTGGATGTAGTGCCATCACGCGCGTATCCCTTGACGCAAGACGCGTCGCAAGTCGCATCGTTCGAGTCTGTGAACGGGGCCTACTATGAACGTAAAGAGCGGTTCATAAGCTTGATATCTCGCACCCGCCTTACCAACCACACAAGCTTCTCACCCTGCACGAGGCCTAAAAGATAGGGATTTACTAATGTATGGGCAACGTTTACCCTCGCACTAACAGTATTGTAATGTGAGATTACAGCTTTATAGATGATCGATTATTATAGGAGCTATTTGTGACTAACAGTTTTATTACAAACTAGCTGCTGCCCGCGACGTCGTCTGCGTGAAGGCTCTAAAGCACCAAAAATACCTAAGATGCCAGTGTCGCTATAGCATTATAAGTGCACAACTTTTAAAATAGCATTAAAATATGTTTTTTTTTGCAAGTGAAGAGAGTTATATGGGACTCCTGCTGAGTTCAGTCATAAGATGTGACTGAAGGAAATAGAGAAAATAATGCAGGAATACATTCCAGGACACAAAAGAGTAAAAATACGTACAAAGGTATCATACCTTACAACACTTCTCTATAAACTACGTTGGTAGTTATGCTGCCAGGAGTCAAAATGTAAAGAGAGTCAGGACTGGTGACGCGGTAGCAAGCGACGTACAGTTGCCCTTGTGAGAAGCAACTCGTCCTGAGGTCGACATCCGCTGCCGTCAGTCTCTGCCCCTGCGACTTATTGATGGTCATCGCGAAGCAAACACTCACGGGGAACTGTACGCGCTTGAACTGGAACGGTAAGTTATGAGGTATGAGGGGAATGCGTGGTATAAATACTGCCTCGCCGACGCCACAACCCGTAAGAATTTCCGCCTTAATGGTGTGTCTGTGGAGCGAGAGACTTTAAGGCGGGTTACACAACTTCGGAGGAGATAGGTTCCGAAGAAGCATAATCGGAACACCGACCTTCAGCTTGATGGTATGCGCTGGAAGTCCACTTGCTGACAGGGAGCTCAGAAATTCCACGGGATAATGTGTGGCGTCATCTTGCTCGACAACAGTGTTTATCGAGGTGTAGACCACTTTATTCCCACTTTATTCTTAATTTCCGAGAGAATGCATTCGTTAATTGCTGCAGCCTGATCATTTTTGGGCATCAAAATGGCCCGCTCACACACCCAAGAATTCTGCTGGTGCGGTATACGACTGATGTCCCCGTACACACAGCGAATTAGTTCTTCTAAGCTGGATACCACTCTACCAAGAGACTCTGGAAGCACCACCTGTCCACCTATCTCTTCTGGTAGAGTGCCTTCGCCAAGACTTAGAAGGACATCGGAGAATTCTTGAGCACGTGCATTGCCGCTGAGCCGAGCTCTCATATTAATGGTCAAGCGCAGCGTACGAACTCGTGACCACAACCAAGAGCGCAACGAAGCATTCACCTCGTCAGCCCTCGAGCTCCGCGTGACACCACCCATCAAATGTTCGTTCCTGCGGATGTCCTGCAGGATTCTGTCCACGGCCTCAACTGCCTTCCTATTGGCCATCGTACACTCATCCCATACGATCAGAGAGCAATCCTTGAGCACGTATCCCTTATCGCTGTTACGTGACACACCACAAACAGGCGTTTCGGTGCTCTCTAAATCGATGGGAATTTTAAACATAGCATGTGCTATCTTGCCACTCGGAAGCAGTGTGGTAGCGATTCCCGAAGACGCTACAGCAATAGCAATTTTGCCTTGCCTCCTGACCTCTGCAAGTATGCCAGTGGTAACAAATGTTTTTCCTGTTCCACCAGGAGCATCTAAGAAAAACATTTTACCCTGGTTTTGCCCAACGCTTTCAAGGACGGTGTCATAAACTTTTTGCTCTGAAGAGAACAAAGCGACATGGTCATTTTGTATGGTGGTCATTTCGCCCGGATCGTAATTTGTCTCAGCGTTATACTCCCGATTTCCACGGTCTTGATACGGTGATGATTGGGGAGCTGGTAACCCATATTCGATCAGTGGATTGCCGCCGATAGAAATGACCACATCTTGAAGTGAACTGAGACAGGTGTTCAGCACGCGTTCATCAGTTACTTCAACTTCGTCTCCAGTAGCACGCCTCTAAGCTCGTAGAAAATCTTCAGACAGATGATGGCGATACTTCTCTCACAAAGCTACCGGGTTCGCGACTCCACAAAACACCAAGATGACGGCAAACAGATGACGCATGCGGCTGGGACTGTCACTGACGCTAGCCTCCGCGAGGGTGTCATGAAATGAAATGATCATCATCAATGAACATAACTTTTTTGTAATACTTAACACCGCATTTTTTTTAAATTGTCTTCGTCAGCTCTGCTCAAGATTTTGAGGGTTTTGTTGGAACTTGAATTGTCAAAACGAACTATACGATACAACTTTTATGAAGAAAATGTACATCACCATCTATGAATTTTAAGAATAACTAACTACTTACCTCGCCAACATGATCAAATTTAAATTATTAATTTCCAAAAAATGTTAACATGTAACTTGATTTGATTTTTATGAAATCTCATAGATGGCGCTGTTTTAAAATTGTCCTTATACTACTAACATTCATTAAACTATATTTCTCTGCCCAAGTTACTTAAATGGCGTAGTTTTTATAGTGTAAAGCTAGATAACAGCATGGCTTACTCAAAAACAACATTTAAATATGCGTCGTTAGATTACACGCTGTCACAGAATGCGTAAGAAAAATAAAGATTCACAGCTCCTCCCTCGTAGGTGATAGCGTGATAATATGTAGCCTATATGTTGACCCAACCTCTTAGTAATATTCGTGCAAAATTTGAAGTAAATCCATACAGTACTTTCTGAGTTTATCCCGGACAGACAAACAGACAAACAGACAAACAGACAAAAATTCTAAAAACTATATTTTTGGCTTCGATATCGATTGTCGATCACGCCACAAGTATTCTTTTTAAAAAATATTCAATGTACAGTTTTGACTTTCCTACGATTTTATTATTTTATTACTAGCTGCTGCCCGCGACGTCGTCTGCGTGCATGCTCTACAGCACCAAAAATACCCAAGACGCCAGTGTCGCTATAGCATATAAGTACACAACTTTTAAAATAGCATTAAAATATAAGTTTTTTTTTGCAAGCAAAGCAAGTGAAGAGAGTTATATGGGAGTCCTGCTGAGTTCAGTCATAACATGTGACTGAAGGAAATAGAGAAAATAATGCAGGAATACATTCCAGGACACAAAAGAGTAAAAATACGTACAAAGGTATCATACTTTACAACACTTCCCTATAAACTACGTTGGTAGTTATGCTGCCAGGAGCCAAAATGTAAAGAGAGTCAGGACTGGTGACGCGGGAGCAAGCGACGTACAGTTGCCCGTGTGAGAAGCAACTCGTCCTGAGGTCGACACCCGCTGCCCTGCGACTTATTGATGGTCATCGCGAAGCAAACACTCACGGGGAACTGTACGCGCTTGAACTGGAACAGGAAGTTATGAGGTATTAGGGGAATGCGTGGTATAAATACTGCCTCGCCGACGCCACAACCCGTAAGAATTTCCGCCTCAATGGTGTGTCTGTGGAGGGAGATGACTTTAACGGCCCATTCACGACCTTGCCGCGGTGAGCGGCGGCTAAGCGCGGGGCGGCGAGCGGTAAGAACAAAAGTATGAAAATGTTTGAAGCACGCCACGAGTCGCCGCTCACAGCGAAAACGCGCGCGGTTTTGTCGGAGCGAATCGTTGCAGCGGCGCGCGGTGCGGGGAGCGGCGAGATCAAAAGTACTGGCGAATGAGTGCGACGCGACGCCACGAAACACAGCGGCCCGGATAGCGGCGTAGATGTGACGGACTCGGCGGCGAACTTATAAACAAAAAATTTTAGACGATTTTGTGGCGGTAATGGATATAGAGTATAAGTATAGGATATAATCAAATGTTTCCACACTCATTCTTGTGTACTCATAAAACTTATCCGGATATTTTTTTTTTTTTTCCTTTTTTTTTTATTTTTATTTATTTTTTTTTTTTTTTGTTATCTTCATATAGGTCACGAAATTTGCCATTTAAATATCGATCTTTATTCAGTTCGTGCACTCCTTCTGTCATACTTGTTTTAAAAATATACTGCTTTCTAAACAAAAAAGAGATAATTTTGATAACGCCATAATTTTGAGCACGTTCTAACTACCTAAATAGGTACGTCCACCTCGACCGCTGCCGCTAGCCGCTACTGAGGGTACGTGGCGTGTAAAACGCACGCCGCGCCGCCTGCCGCGCCGCGCTCCGCTTAGACCGAAGTCGTGAATGGGCCGTAAGGCGGTTAACACAACTTCGGAGGAGATAGGTTCTGAAGAAGCATAATCGGAACACCGACCTTCAGCTTGATGGTATGCGCTGGAAGTCCACTTGCTGACAGGGAGCTCAGAAATTCCACGGGATAATGTGTGGCGTCATCTTGCTCGACAACAGTGTTTATCGAGGTGTAGACCACTTTATTCCCCTCAATTTCCGAGAGAATGCATTCGTTAATTTCTGCAGCCTGATCATTTTTGGGCATCAAAACGGCCCGCTCACACACCCAAGAATTCTGCTGGTGCGGTATACGACTGATGTCCCCGTATACACAGTGAATGAGTTCTTCTAAGCTGGATACCACTCTACCGAGAGACTCTGGAAGCATCACCTGTCTCTTCTGGTAGAGTGCCTTCGCCAAGACTTAGAAGGACATCGGAGAATTCTTGAGCACGTGCATTACCGCCGAGCCGAGCTCTCATATTAATGGTCAAGCGCAGCGTACGAACTCGTGACCACAACGAAGATCGTTTCAACGAAGCATTCACCTCGTCAGCCCTCAAGCCCCGCGTCACCACTGGAAGCGTTTGCCGAAAATCACCACTGAACAGAACTGTGACACCACCCATCAAACGTTCGTTCCTGCAGATGTCCTGCAGGATTCTGTCCACGGCCTCAACGGCCTTCCTATTGGCCATCGTACACTCATCCCATACGATCAGAGAGCAATCCTTGAGCACGTGTCCCTTATCGCTGTTACGTGACACACCACAAACAGGCGTTTCGGCGCTCTCTAAATCGATGGGAATTTTAAACATGGCATGTGCTGTCTTGCCACTCGGAAGCAGTGTGGTAGTGATTCCCGACGACGCTACAGCAATAGCAATTTTGCCTTGCCTCCTGACCTTGCAAGTATGCCAGTGGTAACAAATGTTTTTCCTGTTCCACCAGGAGCATCCAAGAAAAACATTTTACCCTGGTTTTGCCCAACGCTTTCAAGGACGGTGTCATAAATTTGCTTTTGCTCTGAAGAGAACAAAGCGACATGGTCATTTCGTATGGTGGTCATTTCGCGTTATACTCCCGATTTTCACGGTCTTGATACGGTGATGATTGGGGAGCTGGTAACCCATATTTGATCAGTGGATTGCCGCCGATAGAAAGTACCACATATTGAAGTGAACTGAGACAGGTGTTCAGCACGCGTTCATCAGTTACTTCGACTTCGTCTCCAGTAGCGCGCCTCAAAGCTCGTCGAAAATCTTTAGACAGATGATGGGGATACTTCTCTCACAAAGCTACCGGGTTCGCGACTCCACAAAACACCAAGATGACGGCAAACAGATGACGCATGCGGCTGGGACTGTCACTGACGCTCGCCTCCGCGAGGGTGTCATGAAATGAAATGATCATCATCAATGAACATAACTTTTTTGTAATACTTAACACCGCATTTTTTTTAAATTGTCTTCCTCAACTCTGCTCAAGATTTTGAGGGTTTTGTTGGAACTTGAATTTGTCAAAACGAACTATACGATACAACTTTTATGAAGAAAATGCACATCACCATCTATGAATTTTAAGAATAACTAACTACTTACCTCGCTAACATGATCAAATTTAAATTATTAATTTCCAAAAAAATGTTAACATGTAGGTAACTTTATTTGATTTTTATGAAATCTCATAGATGGCGCTGTTTTAAAATTGTCTTTATACTACTAACATTCATTAAACTATATTTCTCTGCCCAAGTTACTTAAATGGCGTAGTTTTTATAGTGTAACGTCAGATAATAGCATGGCTTACTCAAAAACAACATTTAGATATGCGTCGTTAGATTACACGCTGTCACAGAATGCGTAAGAAAAATAAAGATTCACAGCTCCTCCCCCGTAGGTGATAGCGTGATAATATGTAGCCTATATGTTGACCCGACCTCTTAGTAATATTCATGCAAAATTTGAAGTAAATCCATGCAGTACTTTTTGAGTTTATCCCGGACAGACAAACAGACAAACAGACAAAAATTCTAAAAACTATATTTTTGGCTTCGGTATCGATTGTAGATCACGCCCCAAGTATTATTTTTAAAAAATATTCAATGTACAGTTTTGACTTTCCTACGATTTTATCATATGTATATAGATTACAAATACGTGATGTTACTGACCGTTTATTTTTTTTTGCGTCAAAGTCTAGTCATTTATTGCAAGACGGTAATGGCCTAGTTTCAATAAATGATTTGTCTTTTTATAAAATAGAATTGATTCTAGTTGCCCCTTTAAAAAGGTAGTTTTGTATGGAAAATAATGGGCAAGAAACTCCATAGTTAGTCTTTTAAAATGTTTTTAATATCTTGTATACGGTCTACAGTAATTATAATTATGTGAAGATTTACTTTGAATAATTACCATACCAGATTAGGTGCTAGTATTAAATATTAAGCACTGACTCATACATAAATTAATTATGCTGATAGATACATGGTGCTCACATATTTACACATATTTACAAATATTGCAACCGTAGACGATTTTTCCTAACATTTTATGACGTGCAAAAGTGATTACGATATCTTATTTTTACAGAATAAACAATTTCATTTCTTTTCATGACATTTGTGTGAGTTCAAGTGAATTATCAACGAATGAGGAATCTATATATATAAAAAGAGAAGTCCTGACTGACTGACTGACTGACTGACTCATCAACGCCCAGCCTAAACCCTTGGACCTAGAAAGCTGAAATTTTGCACAGAGGTTTTCTTTATAATGTAGACGAGGAATAAGGAAGGAATTTTCGAAATTCAACCCCTAAGGGAGTTAAATAGGGGATGAAAGTTTGTATGAAAACTCTTATTCCTTGGGTTAATAAACTTGAAACTTGGCACGAATACTTATCTAAGTAAATTATGAAAATTGGTCATTTTTTTTTTTCTAAACTACCTTCTAAAGGGGGATGGGGGGGTGTCAAAATTTGTATGGAAGAATTTTAATGCACGGTCCGATTAACTCAAAACTCAGTATTTATACATAATACTAAAAATAAAGAATTATGTGTATCAGGGTTTTTCGAAAATCTACCCCTAACGGGGAGAAAAGGGGTAGTTAATTTTACAGGGCAAATTTTACTGTCTGGCTTAATTAACTCAAAAATTGGTATAAATAATCTGTGAGTCAAGTAATGAACACATTCCAAACGATTTTTCAAAATTCCACCCCTGTGAGGGTGAAAAGTGGGGATACAGCTTATATGAAAAATCTTATTCATTTGGTTAATATACTTGAAACTTGGCATGAATACTTATCTAAGTAAATTATGAATTTTGGCATTTTTTGCTTTTCTAAACTACCCCCTAAAGGGCGATTAGGGGGTGTCAACGTTTGTATGGAAGAATTTTAACGTGCGGTCTCCGATTAAGTCGGGTTTTGCGAAAATATACCTCTGACGGGGTGAAAAGGAGTAGTTAATTTTCCATTTTACTGCGTGGCTTGATTAACTTGAAAATTGTTGGACATAATCTTTGAGTCAAGTTATGAACACATCCCAAACATTTTTTCAAAATTCCTCCTGTGTGGGGAGAAAAGTGGGGACAAACTTTATACGAAAAATCTTATTCATTTGGTTAATAAACTTGGAACTTGGAAGGAATATTTGCCTAAGTAAGTAATAAGAAATGGGTCTTTCGAAAGTAGACCCCTGACGGATAAAAAGTGTTAATTCGATTTTTAAGGCCGGTATTATAGTGCGTAGCTTGATTTACTCCAAAAAAAAAATGGTATGAATAAATTTAAGCTTCAAACTTGGCACAAATACTTTACTTTACGAATAATGATCTGTCATTGTTTGTCGTAAGTATGAGCTGCTACATCATTCCCCGCTAGTGAAACGTACACAGGGCTTCGATGTTCTTCCTGACTTTGTGACGTATGCGTACGTATCTGTGGCTGGCGATTCTGACTCGGTATCCATCCGGAAAGCAGGCTTTAGTCTGTCAACAGTGATGTTGGTGCGTCTATTGCATAACTGGATAGTGAAATACTTATTATTACGACTGATCACTTCGTACGGGCCATTATAGGTCGGCATCAGAGGCTTTCTTGATGCGTCATTGCGCAAGTAAACATGCGAGCATTTATGTAGGTCATCGTGGATAAATGTCGCTCGGGATTGATTTGAATTGCGTTGCGCCTGGGCCTTCTTTAACGCTTCGTTCAACTTATTCATGAAGTTTGAAACCGTGTCGCGATGTCTTGTAGATTCTTCGTAGAATTCTCCTGGTAATCGCAGCGTTTGGCCATAAAGTAGTTCAGCTGTACTAGCACCAAAGTCTTCTTTTATCGAAGCGCGCAGTCCCAGCAGCACTGTAGGTAGCTCATGAGACCATGTTGTAGATTTAAGTCTTGCGGTGAGTGCCGTTTTGAGTGAGCGATGCCATCTTTCTATCACGCCGTTACACTGTGGGTGGTAGGCAGTGGTGCGGTTGCGGTGGATTCCCATTCGTTGCATCAATTTATTAAATAGGTCTGATTCAAATTGCCTCCCCTGGTCGGTGGTTATAGTTACTGGGCAACCGAATCTCGCAATCCAACCATCATAGAACGCATTTGCAACCTTTTCTGCGGTTATATTTTCCAATGGACAGGCTTCAGGCCATTTGGTAGCCCTATCTATCATGGTCAATAGATATCGATAGCCGTCAGAAATAGGCAACGGGCCAACAATATCCATATGTACATGCTCCAGTCTGTTTGCTTGTTGGAAACTAGCAATAGGTGTCTTCGTGTGTTGTTGCACCTTAGCACGCTGGCACGCGTCGCACGTTCGAGTCCATTCCTTTACGTTACTATTCATGGAGGGCCACCAGTAGCGGGCGGTGACTAGCTTCCTTGTCGCCCTTATGCCGGGGTGACTAAGGTCGTGAATTGCTTGAAATGCAGTTTTTCGAAAATCTGGAGGCAGATATGGACGAGCAGTGCTTGATGACATCTCGCAGGTAACTTTGGCAGTTGAGTTGGGAATTGTGATTTTCTGGAATAGGTATTTTCCTTTGTTTGCTAGCACTTTCAATTCTTCGTCTTGGTCTTGTTTTCTTGCTAACTCGGTGTAATCCAGTGGTGTCGGGCATGTTATTGTTTCGATTCGTGATAGTGCATCTGCGACTTTGTTGTCCTGGCCGGTTACATGTTTTATATTTGAGGTGAATTGTCCGATATATTCTAGGTATCTAGTTCGGCGTGGCGTCTCTGACTTGCTGTTTGAAGTTAATGCATTACACAGCGGTTTGTGATCCGTGTAAACAATTAACTCTCGTCCTTCAAACACACGGCGGAAATGACGTATTGCCATGTAGATTGACAGCAACTCACGGTCATACGTGCTGTATTTACATTGTGCGTCACTGAACTTCTTGGAGAAGAATCCCAGTGGTCTCCACTTGCCGTTGATATTTTGTTGTATGACGGCACCGGCGCATGTGTTTGAGGCGTCTGTCATCAATGCGAAAGGTTTGCTCAGTGATGGATAGGACAATAGTGCGCAGTTCTTGATATCTTCTTTGCATTGATTGAATGCTTCTTTTGCCTCTTCGGTCCACTGTATGCATGTTTTGTCGTTTTTTTTGGCGTTGTGAAAGTATTTGCTTAATTCTTTTTGATGTTCAGCCGCATGGGGTATATTCGATCGATAAAAGTTCAGCATTCCGACAAAACGACGAAGATCTTGGATCGTATTTGGTAGCGGGTAAGATTGTATTGCTTGTACCTTTTCTTCCGTCGGTGTAATGCCTTCAGGGCTTATTGTGTATCCCAGGAAATCGAGTTTTGACTGGCCGAAGATACACTTAGCGACGTTTATTTTTAAACCACTGTCGTTGAGCCGATTAAACACTTCTTGTAGCTCTCTTCTGTGTACTTCTTGGTTTTCTGAAGCAACAAGAATATCATCGACGAATGGAAAAACAGGTAGGCCGCGAAGCACGTTGTCAATGTGACGTTGGAATGTCTGGCCTGCGTTCTTCAAACCAAAACACATCCTAGTGAACTCGTACAAGCCGAAAGGAGTAATCACGGCTGTCTTCTTCACATCATCTTCTCTATTTTTAACCTGGTAGTAGGCCTTCTGCAGATCAATTTTGGAAAATATTTTCTTGCCTTGAAGGTTATGTGTAAAGTCATGCAGTCGCGGTATCGGGTATCGATCGGGTGTGGTTACTGCATTCAACCTACGGTAATCACCACAGGTTCTGTAGGTACCATCCTTTTTCAAAACCATGTGTAATGGACTAGCCCATGGGCTATTAGACGGTCGGCAAATTCCTTGGCTCATCATGAGTTGGAATTCTTGTAAATATCGGCTGGCCGGTAGTTTCAATATAGTGTTCGACTTCACTATTTCCCAGTTTGTTTAAGTGCGGTCTTGTAATGTCTGGGTACTTGGCCAACAGGTCATGGTAGGGAAGCTTGTCATCGATGGTTCTGATGCTTCCTTCAGCTGCGGGTGACAGGAAACCACGCGCCGATAAATTGGTTCTTTTATCCACCAGTCGTCGTCCATGGAGATCCACAATAAGTGCGTGGTGGTGCAAAAAATCAGCGCCTAATATCGGCCGACTGACTGTTGCAACCATAAATCGCCAATTGTAGGCACGCCGCATTCCGATGTTGAGAACTATGGTTCGCTCGCCGTATGTGGGTATTTGTGAGCCATTCGCTGCATATAAGTAGTTGGTTGGACTTCGTTGTTTATCGCGTGCAGTGGCGGGTAAAACAGAAACGTTTGCACCCGTGTCGACAAGGAATTTTTTGTCGGATGATTTGTCGTGTATAAATAGGCGGTATGTGGATAAATCGTTGACTTCGGCCACCGCCACGGCTTGAGTCTTCTTTAGTTTTCCGGCTTCTCACTTGAAATTCCTTTGAAACTGCACGGACTTCTACATCGGTATGCTGCCTTGCCAAATTTCTTGTGAAAAAAACACACGGCATTTCTGCTGTCCCGTGATTTCGAGCGGGAACGGCTTCTGAAATTATGGGATCGGCGTTGAAATTTGCGGGATCGATTTGTCTTCAGCGCTGCAACTTCCTTGGTCAGGGCTTCAATCATGCTGAAGAGTTTCTGGTCTGCAGGTTCAGATGTCGCCGCTATTTCAGCTGGCGCCGCTGTCGCTGGGGCTTTTGACGTGGAAGGTTGACACTGGCAGGAACACATGGCGTTCACCTCTTTCAGCTGTTCTTGCATCCTGTCTGCCATGGCGGCCAACGAGTCCAGCTTGTATTCTTCACTCACTGCCAACACTGTGCGGGTAGAAGCAGGTAGGTGTCCTTGCCACAACATTTTCAGGGTGTCATCAGGCATCTTTTTCCCAGCTAGGTTTCTCATTCGGCGAAGCAACTGCGATGGACGCTGGTCGCCGAGTTCCATGTCGTTCAGCAGTTTTTGTAGCTGAATACCCTCGCTATCTTCATATACCTCCAACAGTCTTCTTTTTACAGCGTCATATCGGCCGGAGTTGGGCGGTGACAAAATGATATCGCTGATTTGGTCGATGTCCTTGATCTCCAGCTGAGCCACAACGAGTGCAAACTTGCCTTCATCGCCGAGCTTCTGGTTGTAGATGATAACCTCAAATTGGGCGAACCAAAGCTTAGGTCTGTCGCACCAGATCAGAAGGTTGCGTGTTCAAATCACGTCGGGGTCACCACTTTAGGAGGCTTATGTGTGTTGCGAGTAAAAAGACGAATAATGATCTGTCATTGTTTGTCGTAAGTATGAGCTGCTACAATACTTATCTAAGTAAATTATAGTTTGTCATTTTATGTTTTTCTGCTCTAAAGGGAGATTGAGATCCAGACATAATCTTGGTCAGATCATGTGAAGACCTTGTAGATTGGTGTCTGAGAAGGTCTTTTGAGGAAAGAACACATTGAGTAGACCTGTCCAGTACCTAAGGGCACGCAAATATTACATCAAGATTTCTTTGCTATATCTATGTTTAAAGAAAAACCCTTCGTGGCTGGAACGTGAATACACGCGAGACACAATGGCTTTTTAATTGTTTCCGTAATTACGGCATTCAACCTGTTAATGTATTATCCTACAATAAGCCTTTCGGAACAAATGCTTTAAATGATGCTGAAAACCGCATCAAAATACATTATTATAGTCGTTATGAAGATCTACGCGGTCACACAGACACGAAAAGCAACTTCGCTTGATAATATGTATAGATATAAACTGCCCCGTTGGTTTCATGGTCGCAAGCATGACAGCTGTGCATGGGGTCCTGGGTTCGATTACCAGGTCGGCCAGTATTATTGGGTTTTTCCATTAGGTTCAGTAACAGCCCGAAGTTTGGAAGTTGATGGTGAGATAACCCTGAGCCTCGGAAAGTACGTAAAGCCCTTGGTCCCGGCTGTCATTCGTGGATCTTTGACAGTCGTTACGGATCGTCAGAAGCCCGAAAATCTGGCAACTAGTCATACCAAAAGGTATAGTGTTACCCAGTAACTGGGTAGTGGAGGTCAGATAGGCAGTCGCTCCATGTAAAATACTGGTATTCAGCTGCATCCAGTTAGAGTGGAAGCCGACCCCAACATAGTTGGGGTCGGCTTCCACTCTAACTGTATGCTATCGATTGAGGCAGTACGAAGTCTGCCGGGTCAGCTAGTAATAAATAAATATAAATTGTAAAGTGATCTTATATGCTTATAACTACGAATTCGACAAAAAGTGAATGAAACTGTCACCTTGTTATATAAAAACTATAGATTTTCCAAAATAAACGTCCACTTCAAAACACGGGTTCGGTCACACAAACAATTTCAAACGCCATTGATAGCTATTGACAGTGCAAAGTGTGAACCGGTGTCAATTCGCACCAGGAAACCGATACGTATTCCCCTAGAGTTACGTTCCAGTTTTTCGAAAGTACTGGTTCCGAAAAACTATAAAAAGCTAAACTATGTAGGTTGTTGGATAGATGGCATTTTTTTATCTTTTTTGATCGATGTTTGGGGACGAGAAACGGTAGAATTTTCCGGGGAACCACAGGTTTTATTGCTGCACTCCACTCAATTGGCTTTCCAATCTCATAATTAAGTACCTAATTACTTAGTTATATGAGTAACAGCGAAAGAAATCATCGTGAGGTATACTGGGTTTCCAAGGAACAGAATCATTTAAAAAAACTATAAAGGCTTTTTTTTTGTGGATGGGAAATCATCAAATGACCCCTCCCGCTCAGGGTGGAGAAGAAGGGAGTGTCAGACTCTTACTGACTAAAACCCACCTGTGTTCCTTCCTTATCCCTTTGTGTTCCGGGGCAGCGGTAACCCTTTCGGACAATCCCGCTGCCCCGGCAGGCTTCGACCCTTACGGGCCCCTTCCTTAAAGGTGACATCTCTTTGAGGCGCGCGTGGAACACGTATGCGCCGTCCGGCACGGGCCTGGTCCTGATCGGACGGAGAGTTACCCATTACTCTCCGCCCGCAGGCCCGCGCAACTATAAAGGCTGTCAATTTAAATTATTAAGACAGCCCTGATAGTTTTTTTTTAAATGATTTTTCATACTTCCAGGGACAGCCTGTATAGCACTAGTAAACACTATCTTAACAATCTCAAGTTTAGTGGACAATTTTTGTGTTCCTCTGTGACAAAGGGCCTTTTGTCATATTCAGGGTTTGTTTACATTTTCATCAGATATTTTTTGAACAGAGCATACCTACCAATATCAAGTTATATACCATACCATTTACTGGTCATCACAACAATGGCTACCCGGCGGTTACTGCAATATTCCGGGGTCGATGTTTGAACTGTGATCCCAATAGGTATTGTATTGTCGGCGATGTCGCTCGGTATGTGAATAGTTAGACGTGGTATGCCGTTAACTTAGTCCAATGGATGGATGTTACTGCCTATTAACTTGATTTATATTTCGTTTTAGATAGGGAAGACGTTGTATTGCTTAGTAATATTGTATAGTTAGAAGATAGGACTGTATAGGGTTACTTTTCAATGACCAGTCAAATTTAAGGATGTGGTACAGACCAAACTAAACAACTTTCTCCATGGGACCAACATGTAATCGAGAATAAAAATTCAGCCATCCTATACGTTTAGGTCGAGTAGGTATTGAAGTTTTCTATGGGACAGTTGATAAATTTTTCGCGATTACGATATTGGTCCCATGGAGAAAGTTGTTTAGTTTGATGGTCTGTACCACATCCTTAAATTTGGCTGGTCTTTGAAAAGTAACCCTGTATAGGGTGGTACATACATTGATGCACAAACTGTAACCATTCAGTACATTAATCTAAACATTGCGTTGAAATTTTTCGTCGGTTATAAAATTTAAAAAAATTTGACCGCGTAGGTTCTCTTTTCTATGAGACAGCCGACAGAAGGATCCAGTTGGGTTGGGCAGCATTTGGAAACTTCGTCAAGTCTTCTCGTCGCCTATCCCGCAGTGTTTGAAGACTAAGATCTTCAACCAGTGCATCCTGTCCGTCATGATATATGGTGCCGAAACGTGGACACTGATGGTCGGGCTGGTCCACAAATTCAAGGTCGCTCTGCGCGTTATGGAGCTATGCTCAGAATCTTTTTGAAGGAATACATTTTAAATTAAATTATCTGGGAAACAAACGGAGTTACCGCAGAACTTGCAGAGTAAGCAAACTGAAGTGGCAGTGGGCTGGCCATGTTTGTCAACGGACCGATGACCGGTAGAGAGCCTAGAGTGAAGACCGCGTATCGGCACGCGTAGTGTAGGATGCCCCCCAGCTAGATGGACGGACGATCTAAAGAAGGTGGCTGTGACGGACTGCATGCCAAAGGTGGAATGTTGTGGTTGTGGTGGAATAGGGTGTTGTGGCGCAGCCTGGGAGAGGCCTCTGACCAGCAGTGAACTGCAATAGGATTAATTGATGAAACAGCAGATTTTTTCTTTTTTAAACAACGAACACTTTCTACTCCAGAGGGCCTGGTTCGTATGCTGAATTCATACAGTTTGCGCATCCACCATACCACCATATATGGTTTGTCCATACCACCCTCTATAATGTAAGTTGGCAAAACAAAAGAAAGTGAATTATACGAAAAAGTTACTCCATAAGAAATTCCCACATGATAAATGTTACCTACTCACATTTTTTAAAATATTCCATTAATATATTTTTTTTTGTCAAAAAAATCATAACTACAAAATTCGAAGTGTTTTCAGTATCGTAAATATGTAAGAAGGTAAACAAGGGACCTACTCGTCAAATTTGAGACGTCCTGAATTTTCCTTTGACTCCAGTTGAATACAAAGTTTTACGATTTCTCATTTAGCTTAGAGGCAATCAGCTCGAGTGTACTTCAGTGTCTACCGTCTGAATTTTCATAGTCTATGCTCCTTTTTATTTTTATTTACCTTTTAAAATAAAGCTGTCGAGGCAAAGTGTAAAAGAAGTGAGCTCTTGGATGCTTGTTTTGAAGAAATTACTTTGATATGATTAAAAATGAACAGCAGTGCTATTCTGTAAAAATCTCACCGTGAAAACTAAGGTGAAGTGAGCTGTCATTCCACCTGATGTTAGGGATTGCCTCCACTGATAGCTCACTTCACGCTCACTGCACCTATGTTATCACGGTGAGATTTTTACAGAATCGATAGGCAGGAACTCATCATTTTGGTTGTTACCTTTCGGTAGGAGTTGACTGGTAGAAATCGTCATAAAAGGAAAAAGCTCCATGCTACTTTCTCTCTCTCTCTCTGTCTTCCTTTTTCTTCTCTATCTCTCTGTCTCTTACAACGACAACGAGTGTATGTGTGCGTGCGCTGCGAGTATTGCGTAAGAAACTTCATTCCTGACGGGGCACACGTTTTTTTAGTATAAATATTTGCGAAAGAACCCGAAGCAATAATTGTTAAAAAAAATATGTTTGAAAACATTTTCTGAGAAAACGAATCCTAATAAATGTCCTTTAAAAACTGTTTGCAATCGACATATCTGAATAGTGAATACTTACATAAATAATACATATTAACCCTCTTACTAATAAACATATTATATTACACACCGATTTCTCTTTTTCAGTCGCCAGTAATTTGACTTTCGAAAGAAAAAGACAAAGCATTGTGTAACTATACAGACGCCATACGTTTATTAGTAAGGGGGTAAGTATGTCTGTGCGGGGTGCAAGATTGTAGATAATATTAAATCACAGAATGGGTTTGGATTTACAGAGTTTATTAAATGTTCTTCAAGTTAATGGCAAATATCTTAAAATAAAATGTTATGTTAAGTTCTATGTTAAATGTTATGAATGCACCCGGTCCGTTTGATGTCTGGTAATGTACTGATGTTAGAGTATAATAAAATTGTCACATAGATACAAGTACAATGATTGTTGCAAACTGCTGCGTTAGCAGGTGTTCGGTTGCTTAGACCGAACAATGTATATAGAATACCATTTGATGTAAATTAGATACTGCCATCTATGAACACTTTCAAAACCTTTTCGGTGGACTTTATAAAACTATATTCAATTATAATAAGCTAACATAACATTTAACGTTCAGCAAAGCTTGAGGTTTGCCAACGAACAATGAGGCGCAGCATTCTTGGAGTCAGATTAACCGACCGTGTCACCAACACAGTGTTGCGATCCAAAAGACAAAGCGCCGATATTACCTAAAAAGCAGCAATGCTCGAGTGGGCCGGACACATTTGCCGCATGTCGAGCGAGTCATGGGCAAAATTAACAACCCTGTGGGTCCCAGAAAACGTCCGGTGACATCAAAGCAGAACCAGGAGTTGAAACCCAGGAGTTGGAGGAGTTGAAATCATTTTTCAAATCGGTCTAGCTGTGTTAGAGTAATCAGGAAACATACATTTAAAAAAATGATTCCGACGAACTGAGAATCTCCTCCTTTTTTGAAGTTGGTTAATAATTAATAAATTAAATAACATAACATGGCACTTCAAAACATAACTGTCGAAATGTGAGTGTACTACAGACTCTTAGACCTCTGCCCATCAGTTCAGAAAAACAGGCGTGATATTATGACATGTTAAGGGTTTATACCACAGATGAAAAAATATATATTAATTTATTTAAATAAAAACAACCCACACTTCATCACCTTAAAACGTACAGTCAAAACCAATAATAATTTAACGCTCATCAAAATGCGGTGAAAATGAGATTTTCATTGGAAAGTAACGCATGCATTCGACTGTACAATCGCGGTCTGTGGGACAATTCGGGTCATTACATTTTTCCGCTCGAGACCCTTCCCTTTTAATACTCGTAAAATTACAAGCATCCCTAAGGGACTGGCTGATAAATCATTTTACTTTTCTCTACAGAAAATAGAAGACGAATTGTATTTGTTTTTGCTGAGTTTTAATGGGCTTTGAAGGTTCGTGGTTTACATACCTGTCCGCCATTTTTTTTTTTTTTTTAAATGGCGGCCATGTGTGAAACCTATATACCTAAATCGATAGCTGGGCTCAATGCAAACAGAAACCATAATAAGACCAAACACGTTTCCGAGATACCTATTAACGTTTAAAGTTGCTCATATTATGACATCCATATTTTTTGGCTGCAATTTTGAAAAATAGCGAACAGGTATCTAACCAAGACGGCTGTCCCATTTCAAAACCTAGTAAGGGACATTTTTTTTAAATCGTTTTATTGCATAATCATGCTAACCTAGACTAAGTTAGCAAGATTATGAAATAAAACGTTTTTTTTTAAATATCCCTTACTAGGTTTTGAAATGGGACAGCCGAAGACTATATAAAAATCGTCAGTCCCCTTTCGAACGAGAACACGGCGCGAGTTATGTTTTTCTTTTTTTTAAATAAGGTTTAAAAGAAAATTCTTTCAAATCGCCTTTGTTGATTTACAACAGAGAAATAATATTAATAACATAACCTGTCTTATCAGTATTTTTTCTGGTTATAGGTTCTTCCCCAATTACTCCCACGTGGAATTTAAAATAACTGGTAAAATGTGGGTTACGAATTTACAATTTTATTACACAATTATACATACAACTATATAATTGATGCGGGAACAGTGATGGCCCAGTGGTAACTGTTAGTTGTAGATCATAAGTTCGAACCCAGACAAGCGCTATAATATGTGTAAATTTTATTATTCATCACAAATGCTCTCAAAACGGTGAAGGAAAACATTGTGAGGAAACGCATGTCTTAGAACCGAAAATTCGAAGACATGTGACATCCACCAACCCGCACTGTGCCTGCTTGGTGGATTACGGCCCACTCCATCTCATCGATAGAAGGTCTGGGTCTCAGTAGTGGTAACGTTATAGGCTGACTATGCTCCACAATTGATAATATGCTAAGATTTCTCCTTTAGATGATGTGGATATAGTTAATCATAAATGTATACACTAAGCAAATAATCTATCCAAATTTCTGCGGCTTCATAAACAAATATTTGTTTGATCCCGAGGTCCTTAGCACAGGACAGTATTAAGCTAGTATTAAGAGGCAATGCGGGTGGTCGTTTCTCCATAGAAACGCTCTCGTCTGTTTTTTTACTGGTTAATGACCATAAAGCAATGTTTTTTTACAGAATAATATATATACAGATGAATAATAAATATTTTCTACTTGTATGTCCCTATGTTTTCCTTTTTAATGATTATATTATTTTTATAAGCACTAGAACCTTCAAAAAATGCCCAAAATTTCCGAATTTGACCGCTGTCAACAGACGCCTTTTTTTGTGGATGGGAAATCATCAAATGACCCCTCCCGCTCAGGGTGGAACAGGAGGGAGTGTCAGACTCTTACTGAATAAAACCCACCCGTGTTCCTTCCCTTTACGTTCCGGGGCAGCGGTAACCCTGGCCTAGTGTACAAGTTTGACAATTATTAATTGAAAAAGAAAAACACAGGGACACAGTTCATATTCTTCTTATTCAGTTTATGAAATATCTTTTAAATTGGTCTAATATTGGAAGACGAAATAGGCGAGCGCCAAACCTCTAATTATGACTTTTTCCTTAGGTTTTTTTTTTTTTAAGTCTCTCCGACCGCATTTCCTCTTAATAATGTTTTACATCTATTTATCTAGCTAGACTACTAAAGAAAGGGGGGATGCGCTAAGGTAGCCTGCAAAATTAAAATTTATTTACGTTTTTTTTGCAATTTGTAGGTCAGTTACCTACAAGTTGTACCTATGTAGATTCAAATATACGCGACAATATCAAATATGGCTTTACAGAATATTATAATCATTGGAATCAGCAATATAACTCCTTAAGTTAGTACACGTACAATATATATCGTTAGTTGAATTACATAAAAATAAAATAGAACAAAAAATGAGCTATGTTCACAAATATGATCGGAAAAACAAAAATACTTGAAAAAATAACAAAAAAAAAGGCTGACGAAGAAGGGAATGGAGGTAAAAAAAGGTTTTGTATTGCGCGCTGCCGTAAACGGCGATTTTCACACCAAAAATAAAAATCTATTCCCCGCAATAATTTTTGTTTGACGTTTCATAGTTTGATGTACAGAATGCGTAGGTATATAACGGAGTGATGAGTCTTTTTAGACTCTATGATAAATAATTTCCTGACTGACTGACTGACCCGCATAAGTGTCGATCCCGTGGGATTATCGGGATAAAAAGTAACCTATGTGTTATTCTGATATTCTAAATCTAAATATATAAAATTCAAAGTCCTGACTGACTGATATATCAACGCACAGCCTAAGCCGCTGGTCATAGAGACATGAAATTTAGAGGGTGTGTTTTTGTGAAGAGTAGGTATCCACTAAGAAAGGGTTTTTCGAAATTCCACCCCTAAGGGGGTGAATGAGGGGAGGGTGAAATTTCACGCGGACGAAGTCGCGGGCAGAAGCTATTAAGCTATATTGCTGTAAAGTTTCATCAAAATCCGTTCAGTAGTTTTTGCGTGAAAAAGAAACAAACATCCATCCTCACAAACGTAACTTATAATATTATAGTAGGATAGGATTAGAAAGTAGTAGTACAAATACATCAAATGAGGAAATGCTCCTAATTGTGCAAAGGTACACTATGAAAGAACATTCCAAGACTCAATTCTTGTCTTAGTGGATAACTTAAGTACTGAAAAAAAAGAAAGAAAGAAAATACGTTTATTTGCGGTAAACATGACGCATAGAAAAAAGAACAGGTTGTGGCAAAATATGCGTCACATCCACGCAAAATGGTCATCACTAAGCATAATGCTATGACCCTATGCGAGACAGAACATCAGCGCTGATTTTCGGTGACAACCGGTGTTGGCGTGATGATGACAATCGGTGCAGTACCTATACGATGAGAAATAAATAACACAATACAATACTGACACATGCGTGCACTGACCGGACAGGTCCACTGAACTCTGTGTGGTTCTTTCCTCAAAGACCATCTTAGAAACTAATCTCCATGGTCTTCACAGAATCTGTCTAAAATAGTGTGATCGGACCTAACCTTTGAGTTTGTGCTCATTCAGTGTTTCTGCTCAGGACATTCGGTTAAGAAAGCCGACCTCATCTAGTTTCAAAAAAAAATTTTTTTTGACGCATAAAAGTGTTTTTACAACCAATCTACAGTAATAAAATATAATTTACTCCAAAAATTACAATCACATACATTTCACAATTCATAAACCAATTAAACGCAATGGAGTTTGTTGAACTGTCAAATGGAACGCGATTCAAAAGTGAACGACATATTTAGGGTACCGTTCTCGTTATGTTAAAGTTTGCACATAATAAAGTATAGAACATGATACAGCAAAAAGGTTATAACAGCCAGCTATATTTTCTATCCACGCCATAAGGCAATGGGCACACAATAAAAAGTGACGGCGAAAGTATTAAGTCGTCTGGCAATTCAGAGCTCATGACTCTAGAACTATGCTCGATAAACTCGATATATAAGCATAAAGTTGGAGAGATTAAATACCATTTTTATAGGTATTGCTTTCTGTACGTCAAAAATAATATATTTTCATACGTAGTTTGTATGAAAATGTATATAATATATTTTCATACAAACTACGTATGAAAGTATATTATTTTTTAGAAAGAAATATCGATCTAAAAGCAGTAGGCACGAACCTCAAATAATTCCCATTTTGCGCTCCTAAAAATATTATTGAACACTAAAACTTATACAATATGCGTCTCTTTTAATGAATCTCAAATAGTTCCTATTTTGGGGTATTATCTACTAAATACCCCTTTACTGCGACCTATTTGGGTTTAGTAGCGGTCGCCGGCCACTGCCGCGGCACATTAGCTTAGAAAAGTGTCCATCATAAAAAGGTCAAAACATTTTTAGAGAAGCAGCTAAATATTTCTCATATTAAACACAAGTACCCACAGACGTAATAAAAATCACGACGAAAAAAAACTGCCTAGCGCGATTTTTTCCCGCAATCAATAGAGTCTACGAACGAGCGTTAAAAAATCACTTCAAACCGATTCTTCTTGCAGTGCGAACGTACGAAATGTCCCGCAAAATTATTAGTTATAGGCATCTGTGAGACCATAAAAAAGTTTTTAAAAAATCGCGGCCGCTTTGTATTTGTTTCATTCCTAGCGTAGCGCGCGTTTTAATCTGCTGCGATTTTTTACGTTCGTGCGAACGTGGGCTAATGTGTGTACCTAAAGCTGTATCGTATAATGATTGCAGCATATTTCGATAGTGCTATTCGGTAAATCTCACTTAGAACAGAGTTGTAATTGTTATCATTGTGCGTATTTATTTAAAACTGAGGGCCTAGACAAGTGGCAATCGCTTTTCAAAACGTTTCGTATTTCTACAACGACTTTCAACGGGATTGACAAGTTTTTGACGGCTTATGTCAGTCCCTTAACCTAATAACTTTTCCATCATTGTTTTCGCTGATAGAATGTCACTTTGACTAGGCCCTCTGGACAATAAAAGATTATCATTATATCATTGAACCTCACTCAGATGACCGCACACAATTCAAAAACGAACTTATTTTGTTTTACGTATTCAAATATTCACATCGTCTAAATTTCGAAATGACGACAACAAGGGTTATTCCACTAATCGCCATGGAATCCAATCAATGGGGATTTATGAACTTTTCTTCCACAAATCCCCATTGAACTCTCATAGGACTTGTAATGGGGATTTGTGAAAAAAAGTTCATAAATCCCAATCTGCCACCCTAATTGCGTAACCCACTTTCAATCGAAATCTGAATCATTTTGAAGAAAATTGCTAATCCATTGCTTCATATCTTCGAAAAATGTGTTTACTCAATACGTAAATAACGCAATAAATGTTGTTGAACTGTCAAAATGAAACCGATTCCCATTGATAATGTGTTACGCAATTGCCCCGCAGTTTAAGAATAAAATACAATCAATATAAGTATTATACGAGAATCACGAAGTCTTTATATCTTACGGAGGTAAGGACTCCTTGATTATTATTTTTATAAACAAACAAAAACAAATCCCCTTTATAAGCCCTTCGAGACTTCAATGTGGATTTGTGGAAGAAAAGTTCACAAATGCCCAGTGATGGCGATTACTGGAATAACTTGATTATAATACTATCACTGTTATAAATCGTGGGTCAGGACTGAAATCAATCTCCCTATCTTTAGTTGAACTTGCAAACAATGTGGCATTTAAAAAAAACATAATTCAAAAAACAATACCGACATTCGACCCACTACATTTTATCGGTAATTTACCGGCAGCAAAAAAACATCCCTATAGGAAATTAAAAATAAACTGCACGGGAAAGCTGCGAGTTTTGCTTTTTGTTTTATTTTTATAGTGGGCTGTTTATGGAGCATGTTTTAAAGAATTTCCGCATGTTTAAAAGTTTGCGATACTTCTTGTTTCGAAAAATTAAAATTGTAAGAATGTTGATGTTGTTTTTTGTGTGTATGTGCTGATTTTTATTTGTTTTCTATTACGAAGATGGTGAAAGAGCTTAATGAAGAGGGAGTTGAAGACTTATTCAATATAGCCATCTTTGGGAGGGTCATAATTAGCAGATAAAACAACAATAAAAAGCGTAGAAAACTACTTAATTTCAGAAATGAAAATCTAAAACTTTTTAACAAAAAAAAACAACCGACTTAAAAAAAAACACTACAAAGTGATAAATAACTTTAATTTCGGAAGTCGGTGTCAAAAAACGAAAATGCGGAACCAACGACATCGACTTACGAAACTAAAGTTATTTATCACTTTGTAGTGTTTTTTTGTTTGAAGTCCGTTTTTGTAAAAAAGTGTTTATGTAAAAAATATTAGTGTGATTTTAAAGTATTTTTAATTAAATCACATGATCTCAGTAGTAATAATTGAAGTGTTTGTGTTTAGTACATTTATTTTAAGATATGTTTTGCATGCCGAAAGAAGTAAGTAAAATAATATGTAGAAATATTAATTTTTAAGACCTTTTTTATGTAGATAACTACCATAATTAACTAATTATTATAAAGAGAAAAGATTTGATTTCTTTGCATGTTTGTTTGTTACCCTTTTATGCTAAAACGGCTACACGGATTTGAATGAAATTTGGGACATAGGTAGATGACCTGGATTAGGTTATAGGATACTTTTTATCGCGATATTATCACGGGTTTGAGACTTATGCGGGTGAAACCGCGGGGCGCAGCTAGTGTAAAATAAATATGTTGTATTCTATCTAATCTTATCTTCATTTTATCATGTATCTTAATATTATATAGGTAAATACACGAAGGTATCTATTTCAAGATGGATACAAAGAAAATCCTAACTTAAATGGTAGGTAGGTAGGTACTTATTGTGTGACAAAAAGGTTGCCAAACTAAATATCATGAGATAAAGTTAAATAAATGGTTACACGTGCGGAAAGGACACGAGTATCTAATAATAAAAGATACTATCCATACGCTTTATGCCCTAAAGGGATAAGTAGAGATGTGTAGGAAGTACAAAATGAAATAGGTAAACTCTGATTTTTTATTTGCTAAACCAAATTGACTGCTGATGTCGACCTTTATTGACTTAATCTTCATCTGCGTAGCCTTTTCCCAACGATTACGGGGTCGGCTTCCTGTCTGACCGGTTGCAGCTGAATACCAGTGTTATACATGGAGCTACTGCCTATCTGACCTCCACAACCCATTTAGTGGGTAACACGTATCCCTTTGTACAACTGGTTATTAGGCGTTTGGGCTTCTAACTACCCGTAACGAGTTGTCAAAGATGCATGAATGACAACCGGGACCAACGGCTTAACGTGCTTTCCGAGACATGGAAGGAATCTCAATAAGTAATAGGTGGTCACCCATCCACGATTTTTTATTATTTGCTACACATATCTATCTACACACATAATAAAACTGATTTAAATCCGTAAGATGTCCTCGTAACATAGGGTCCAGTTGAAAACCAGCGTCATTTGGCGCAGCCGTGAGGTACACAATACTATTTTAGGCTTTTTTTTTTTGTTTTTCTATGAAATTGTGTGCTTTACATAACCTGGGTCAAATAAACCTATTTTGTTTCTTTCTTTCGTTCACGAGCTGAACCCGGCAAGCGTAGATCAGCCTTAGATCAGCCCGTGCATCTGTTATCATTCCATTTACCAATATGAAAATAAAAGGTAAATCCCTGGCTGGATTAACCTAAATACGGCACATTCTGGCCAAAATAACATAATTTACTTGATGTTCACCACATTATCATTATTACGATATTATGCAGACTATAAATAACCCTCTGCAATGTTTGCACCTGATGTAATCATAATATTATACCCTGCTGCCCCGTTGGTCTCGTGGTCGCAAGCGCGACTGCTGAGCGTGGTGTCCTGGGTTCGATTGCCGGGTCGGACAAATTGTTATTGAGTTTTTCCATTAGGAATTTCTTAGTAACAGTCCGGAGTTTGGAAGTTGGCGGTTTAATACCCCCGTGCCTCGGAAAGCACGTAAAGCCGTTGGTCCTGCGCCTGATCTCTCTCCGGTCGTGTCGGATTGCCGTCCCATCGGACTATGAGAGTGAGGGAAGAGGGAGTGCACCTGTGTCTGCGCACACACTTGTACACTATAATATCTCCTGCGTACCTGGCTAATCTCCGTTGAGATTGGCCACCGTGACCGAAATCGGTCGGGGAGGCTATTATATTATAGTAATGGCACTGTTTTCAGCACTGCAGTGCGATTCTGTAACCATCTCACCGTGAAAACTTAGGTGAAGTGAGCTGTCAGTGTCATCCTGATGCTACGGATTGATACTCTTGACAGCTCACTCTAAGCTCACTTCACCTAACTTTTCACGGTGAGATGTTTACAGAATCGATCGGCTGGGTCGTTTTGCATGAACGTTAGTGACTTTTCAACGTCTGTATTTTCAGTTTTCTATACAATTTTTTTTAACAGTTCGGATACTGTACCGATGAATTCAGCATATGATTCATCATAATACAGTATCCGCACTGGTTGAAAGAAGAAGAAAGACACTCTAACGTGCTTGGTCTGTTATAAAAAAACAGCCGATTCATACAAACGGTCAAAATGTATAGAAAAACTAAGAATTTTTTTGAAGTTTGCGCTGTAGTTATTTTTTTTTTTTCTTTTAAGTAAGTATATAGACTTATAATATAATAAATATCGTGAAGAAAACTGAATTTTGCCCGGTTTCTGAGACTTATATAAACGGACTTTATCTATAATTATATTGACACATTGTATCACGAACACTGAGCGTCATATTAGTATAGTCACAGTTTATACATCTATATAAATAAATAAAAAGTATAAAATAAATTATCTTTTCGTGTCTGTCTCTGTAACCGCTAAGTTCTCCTAAACACCATCATTTAGAAAATTGATTTCGTCAAGTCATGTCGTAAAAACCGTCCCAAGCAGTGATGATTAGCAAGTTATGGATAAATGTATAGTTAGGTACCTTATCAAATCCATGGCCATTGAGACTTTTTGAAATATCCAACACGCAGTGAGCATGCTTTGTGATCAATGGTCGTTCCTTGTCAGGATAAGAAGAAGCTTTGCCCTAAAATGGCGGCTCTATTCCGGAACTCAAGTAAAGTACTGAACTCACTGAATTCGATCTCTTAGTTTTTATTTTTAACATACTCTCCGAGAGACGGAATGCTCTGAAACATTCGATGTTTGAAAATGACCACCCATCCATGAATTGACCTCAACGACATAAGTTTGACTTCGCTTAGCGTCGATAAACATACGCGGTTTTAATTAATTTTAATAGTTCAATAAGCTTTCAAAACTCCAAAAGCGATTTTCGAAAACTATCGTAAATTAGCCTGAAACCCGAAACCGTTTACCGTAAAGTATCGATAAATTAACGATTATAGACGAATAATTTCCAGTGAATTACACGTTACTATTAAGGTCACTTATTGGAAACTTGTTAGCGTGTATAAAGTGTAGTTTGCTCGCCTGACACACTTCATGTACAGTCACGAGAACGAATACTAATATGAATACGAATATCTCGGGCCTCGAAGTCCCGGGAAGTTTTGTAAATATAAGGCGTTTCAAAATTAACTCTACAAACTTTAAGAGGTGCTTTAGATCATCAAACTAAACAACTTTCACTATGGGACCAACTCTGAAATCACGAAAAAAAATCTGCTGTTTAATACATTTTGGTCAAGTAAGTATTGAACTTTTGTATTAAACATCTGATTTTTTTTTTCGTGATTTCAGTTTTGGTCCCATAGTGAAAGGTGTTCTGTTGGATGGTGTAAAGCACTTCTTAAAGTTTGTAGGGTTAATATTGGAACACCTTATATAGTTATCGGGTCCCAAGAATTTTGTGTCGAGACTCGAGACACTGGCTACCACAGCTTACAGTCCCAAAATACGGATTTCTTTCTTCGAACTGCGGTTTTTGCGGAAGGACTGTATTACAGACTTTCTGAAAATGTTCCTTGTATCCAAACGCCAGGTTTGGAATTAATTGACGCCGAACCTAGTACCAACAGTACTACAGTACACAACGAACCCGAAGAGTATCTAACAGGCAATCAAAACTTTCGCAAACCCTAATAAGTGCCTTACACTCACGCAAAAGCGTAAGTAATTTCTCGTGAAATAACGATTGAATCTGTGAGAAAATATTTCAGAATAGTAAGTATGGTCTCGAGAATATCATGTTTGTAATACTATAACATTCTGTAGGCCAACCGCTTAAGGCTGAGGCCAAACGAGCGTAATTTTTTGAGCTATGAGTCGCGTATTTTGAGTAACGCAATTTACATTCAACTGAAATTCGGTTAGGCTGCCAGACGGACGGACGTAACGTCAGTCGCATTCTGTAACTTAACTAGTTAACTGACGCTTGCCTCTGTCCCCTCCCTCACCCTGAGCTCCATTCGGTTGAAATAACGCGCGTGAGTCAGCAGACAACTCATTTTGCGTCGCCGTGTGGTACAAACAGGACTTTAGTATGAAACTGATTGCAGCAGAATTTCTGCGACCGAAATTCTGCAACTCACAAAATTACGTTCGTTTGGCGCCACACTAACTAAGACCGGCAGAATACAGGTACAGAAAGAAGGACGGCTCCTTATAATGAACAAAAACAGTCGCATACCCAAGTAGACGCGTACATACAGACGCCAGCACACAAAGCTACCCGAAACTGTTAAATTTTCCCAATCAACTTTGTACCTTATACTTTAGCGATAAAGTTGAAAATATATTAAAGAAATTTGACAGATTGATGTAGCTTGATGTGCTACCGTCTGTACAAGAATAGATGGGACGGTAGGGCCCGTCTAAACTAGGCATTTGCCTATAACTAGGGGGTGGAAATGTAACCATATACCCCTTTATTAATAAACGTTGGTTAAAATTAAATAGTGGACACGACCATCGACTGTGTAACCATACATTTATGATGTTAAACGTCACTTAACTTTAATCATCATCATCACTACATAGTATAAAACAAAGTCACTTTCTCTGTCCCTATATCCCTATGTATGCTTAAATCTTTAAAACTACGCAACGGATTTTGATGCGGTTTTTTTTTAATAGATAGAGTGATTCAAGAGGAAGGTTTATATGTATAATACATGTATAATATATTAGAGAAACACTGATAATTTTAGAGGTTTCTAATGTGATGTTGAAAATAAACCCTTTTTTTGCGCTTACATTACAAACGCTGGCTGAGCCCTATGAGATACATCAAAATAATGTACTACAGTATTGTACACCTTAAAAAGGTCTACGGTGGTATATGTCTATCTCTTAGGGATAACCCACAATAACCATTTTTTTTCCTTTACTTTTTACGAGAAATGATGGCTTATTTACGAAGCGATTTTAAGCAATACAGCATTAATCCTTATCCAATTAAGTACCTTAAATACATTGTGCATTTAATATAGATTAATATGGCCTTTTACAGCATGTTATTTAAATTAATATTTTCGAAGATATTACAGATTTAAAATGCAGGGACATAGCGGTTGCTGCGGTATCGACGGCATGGGCTGGCGGCAAGTTAAAAAAAATAAAAATTATTTAATTAAAATTAAATTGCATTGCACCCGTGCGAAGCCGGGGCGGGTCGCTAGTTTATAAATGAATCCCTTAATAGATTGTGTGTAATCCAAACTTTCTTAAATCTAATAAGTGAAATCCTCTTGTCGCGACGTTTGTTACCAAACTCCTCCGAAACGGCAGGACCGATTTGTATGAAATTTTGTGTGCTTATCGGGTAGGTCTGATAATCGGCTACTATCTATTTTTCATACTCATATTTTTTTTTGCAAAACGACGTTTGCGGGGTCAGCTAGTCTAATATATAAAATTCTCGTGTCACAGTGCTAGTTACCATACTCCTCCGAAACGGCTGGACGAATTTGTATGAAATTTTGTGTGCATATCGGGTAGGTCTGAGAATCGGCTACTATCTATTTTTTTTTTGCAAAACGACGTTTGGGGATCAGCTAGTCTAATATATAAAATTCTCGTGTCACAGTGTTAGTTACCATACGCCTCCGAAAGGGCAGGACCCATTTGTATGAATTTTTGTGCATAGGTAGGTCTGAGAATCGGCCAATATCTATTTTTTATACCCATATTTTTTTTTTGCGGGGTCAGCTAGTCTAATATATAAAATTCTCGTGTCACAGTGTTAGTTACCATACTCCTCCGAAACGGCTGGACGAATTTGTATGAAATTTTGTGTGCATATCGGGTAGGTCTGAGAATCGGCTACTATCTATTTTTTTTTTGCAAAAAGACGTTTGCGGGGTCAGCCAGTAATTTTATAAATGCGTAATTTTTACTCAATCACGCAAATACAGCTGGACAGATTTGATTTGATGATGGCACATATTAATGAGTGTGATTTGAGTGATAGTATTCATTAGTTATAATTTAATATAGCATAAGTAATAATATTTATTAATTATAATGTATTTTGACAAAAATAATGACTAAATAATAGATTTTGAATGACTCTAGATATTGTAGGCCCTATGGGTATGTTACAGCAATCGATATATTATTATGGTAAGAACTGCTTTTCCATCTGTAGCAAACAATTATTTGAACATGAACTGGGTAAGGACAAAAGCTATTTTCATCCTGGATCGCAGACGAAATCGCGGGCATCAGCTAGTTATATTGTACTGGATTGTCAAACGAAAGATTATTTTATTTACGTCGGATCGGAATAATTGAAGTTACACCATAGAAATTGTTATATTATAAGTCTTCGATTCAGTTCAATATCAAATTGGAAGACAACCAGCCTCGTGTAGGCTGAATTAAAGAAAAGAGGTGGACATTTTCAGAATCTAGCATGTAAAAATACTATGTCAAAAACTCACAAAAAAGTATGCAAAATAGCCGTCAGCTGTGTTGCCACAAAGAAACCACCGACACAGTTGTAAAAATGTAGAACAAAAGGGTTTTTTTTTAAAACGTCACACACAGTATTTATAATGGCAACATTATATGAGAACATTTTAATGAGCGGCGTGAGCATTTAAATGAAAAACTGTGGAACGGACTGTTTAATTATTGTAGTATTTGAAATTTGAGTTGAAATATTAAAAGGTTAAGTACTAAGGTTGAAAAGGGCAGAAATATTTGGTACCTACGTTAAAATAATTGTTAGTCATATAATCATAAGCCACGAGAAATTCAACTTCCCGCTAGATATGCTTTGCCGTTGTTCTAAAAGATATGGTGGTATTCAGAAAACTCCTGCCTACTTTTATTGCTCTAAGATTCCTAAGCCTCCCTCGGCAACGAAATTCATCTTCAATTATGATACCAAAGCATTCAATTATACCAATTACATACACGATTGAATTGTCAAGGAGACGGTCAGTCAGAAAGATGAAGCTAAAGATGAAGCTAGTTGAACATTCCATACCGAATTAATTGCCTATACAGTAGAAAGGGCAAAAAACTCCTGAATCACCACTTAACACTCAAGCATACTGAGGATCCTAAACCATCTGTTTAGATTCATTCTAACATTATATCTATGACTCGACAAATCCCAATAAAGCCTAGCAGTCATTACCCATATTGAAGATGTTGATCTTTTTCTTCCACTTTTTGTAAGGCCTTTCAAAATTATAGGCGAAATTCGCTTCCGCTGCGGAAGCTCAAAGGCCCTAGCACAAATGCGCAACGTAAACACAGTAACACAGGCATTATCTGCCTAAAAGGAGACTTCGAATACAAATTTGTAACTATTTGCTGATTTGTAACAATAAACATTTTATTTTATTTATTATTTATTTTAACGTAACGTAAACTGGAACGATTTTTGAATCGAAAATACTTCTATTCTATAGCATTTTTGTTGAATTTTATGCAACAAGCACAATGAGAATCACCCCATAGATATGAATAGTCTTAAAACTTATGTAAGTTCATGTTAATATAATGTGTGAAACTAAAATTTTCAATTTAAAATCGTTCGAAGTTACTTTACGTTTACTTCTCGTATTCGTGCTAAGCCCACTGGCAGAATATTAATTTCTTAGTAATCCGGCTGTGAATATTGGCGATACAAAACTGGAAAGTCAGCATCACTACCAGTATTGCTGATTGGCTAATCTCTTTAGCACGGAATGTTCTATACTTTGTATTAGAAAGAGGTAACATTTGTGAGTTCGTATTAAGGGGTTAATCTTCGGAAATACTGATTAGGCTTCAAAAATTATTTTACTAATGAGTAAGTACAGAGTCATAGATATGTCAAAACGAGAAATTTCACGCAGACGAAGTCGCGGGCAGAATCAGCAGTATCCTATTATACCGATATACATATTCAACCTGAAGGCTAATTCTCGTATTTAAAGACATTTGAAATCTAGTCGCAATTTCATCTCTGCGACAATCAGTGTTAAAATCTTGCCACTCACTAGATGATAGATTGAGACTAAGATTAGAATGCAAACGTTATTAAAAGTACGAGAATTGCTCCTCTGGTTGACAGTACACACCAATCCACATGATCTGTCAGATCTATCAGCCCTCACATGATCTTCCCAAGATTATGTCTGAACTTTAAAAAAGATCTCTGAGTTTCTATTGGTCTTTCTTCTCTATTATCACGGACAGGAAACTCCGAACTCACCTAGTTTAAAAAAAAACCGGTCAAGTGCAAGTCGGACTCACGCATCGAGGATTCCGTACAAAGTAGGTATGTAACTACAAATTCACGGTTTTCGGTGTTTTTCCTTTATTTGTGCTATGTGACCTTGCTTCTTGCCAAATTTTATGATTCTAGATCAACGGGAAGTACTCTATACATTTTGATTCCCTTGAGTGTCGAAATATACGTTTTTTGCGGCATAAACAGCCTTATCTTTTTGTTACGTTAACTTAGAAATTTAAAAATTCGAAGACATGTGACATCTACCAACCCGCACTGGGCCGCGTGGTGGATTACGGCCCACTCCCTCTCACCGAGAGGAGGCGTGTGTCCTAGCAGTGGGAAAATTATAGGCTGATTTAGTAATTAACATTGATATTTGTAAAGTGTCGTTGGAGGATACAATTAGGAATATTTTTTATTCTGTTACTACTCGTAGCTGACCCGGCGAACTTCGTATCGCCTCAGAATCAATAAAATAAATTTTGCGTTAACTCATTCATCAAAAAAGCACAAATTTCACACAAAATGTGGGAGAATATGAATTATCAGAATTTTTTTTTCGTGAATTTTTCCCATGTTTTTTAATACTTATTCTGCTATTCGGGGCGGAGACAAATCCAACAAATCTAAGATCATTAAAATAGCTCCAGCTGTTCTTAATAAATGGTGTAACTAACCCGACTTTGTTTTATTTTTTTAGATGGTTAAACTCGACTTTAGAAAACTAGTTAAATTGGTTTTCGAACATGTTCGTAAGATATTTTAAGTGTATCTTCGGAGGATATAATTAGGATAGTTTTTATTAGAAAATGAAAAAAAATAGCTTTAGAAAAGTGTAAGTTGGTTTAAAAAACGGTTAATTGCAAGTTTATGTTACTATGTGTGTCTTTAGGTATATTAAAAAAAAATATGTTTATTACAACGTTTTGTAAAATCAGTTATAATAATGTAAAAAATATATTGCTTATCGTCCGAAAACTACAAAATTAGTAATAGTAGAAAAGTTGGAGAATCCTAAAAAAAACGACTCATTAAATATTTTTCACGTAATTAATATCCGGGTGTTCATTTACTTAAAACAGTCATTACTTAACTAAGCACAGTATAAATGTTCGCATTTTTTAATTACCAATTTAAAACACGATAGTAAATTCACCGAAATATATCAGCCAAAAAACTTTCAAAACGGTTTCAAATATTCACACTTTAGGTAACTCCCCTGTAATCTTGAAGAAAGCTTCTAAAAGTACTCAGGATTCTGTCTTAAAATGAAAACTCAAACAAACTACCTATTTAATGTAAAAGGAGAGTCGAAAAACAAATTATAGAATCCAACTTACCACTCAACACAATATCCGACACAGAAATGCCTTGAATATTAAAAAAAATATCTAAACCAAACTTTTTATCCACAAAGCACTCAAAACACGAAGAAGTTGTCAAAACTTTTTCACTTGGAATTACCGTCACCTACTTTGCGTCACTTTAAAAAAAACACATCTGTCACACAACACGTCACTCTTTGAATTAAGAACACTGTAGCGTAGTCCTTGCTACGCCGGTGCTACGGGCCGCACTACGTCGTGCCGCTACGGGCGCGTGTCTACGACTGTGCGTACATGTCGCTACGCCCTCTATCGAAAATATTCGGAACTTATCTCAGTCCGATTTATTCGGACAAGTTCTTTTTCAAAAAGTTTTTTTTTTCTTTATTGATACATCAACCCTTCGGGAAAATTGAGGGAAACCAAATAGTGTTTGGGGATCATCGAATGAGGGGGGCGGAGTTCCACGTCTTATACCGTGTGTCACGTTTCGTTTGGTACGAAAATTCATTCCGAGTGCTTTCGGACAACCGAAAAAAGACGGAAAACTAAATGTATCGGGTATTTTACATAAGTATTGATACAGGACTTCCATGATGCATTTCTTTCAACAATCACAAATAAGCTGAAATTATAAGATAATTGATGACTAAAACGGTGTTATAAAAAAATACTTTTTAGAAATAAAGATATTCAAGATAAAACCAATATCCTTGATTACGTATAGGTACTTATTAGTCTTCTATCCTAGAATGATGCTAACGTGCTGTTTCTTGCGAGAGTCATCATCTGCCAAGCCTTTTTCCAACTAAGTTGGGGAGGGCCTCCATTCTAACAGGTAACAGGATGCAGCTGAATATCTAACCTCCACAACCCAGTTACTGGGTAAAACGATATTCCATGGTAAAACTGGTTGTCAGACTTTCGGACTTCTGACGACCCCTAACGACTGTCCTAACGGGGGATCCAGGGGGAAAGGGGGGAGGGGGGTTCAGGGGATCAGAACGGAATAACTCCTAGAATGACATCCCTCCCCTCCCGCAAGAGACGCAACGGGCTCCCAAGAAGGGCGCAAAACGATCTGCGACCTCCATGAGTGGTGGTCTGCGGGCGGCGGACTAGGGGCGTCCGTCGTCCGACCAGACAGATCCGAGTTGGCGCCGCAGTGTTCCACGCGCGCCACTCAAGAGTGGGTGCAGCCATTATGGGAATGGCCGCACGGGGAGGTGGGACCCGCTGAGGAACAGCGGGTCGAGGCAATCGGGTAAGTGTTGAATGCTTATGCGAATCCCGCACTCCCTGCCATAGGCAGAGGTGGAACACCGCGGAGGTTTGAGTCGGTAAGAGCCCGGCATGGTCCTCTGTCACTCCCACGATGGTGGAACTCCATAAGGATATCCACCGAGCACCAAAAAAAAGGACCAACGGCTTAACGTGCTTTCCGAAGCCCGAGGAGGTCCCGATATATGTTAAGATGGACCCTTTACGGACCGACCGCGGCAGTTGTAGCTTGACCACATCTTTCGACTCGTGCGGCTGTTGTTATTTAGCCACGAGCCCCTCACACTATAACTATAGGAACGTTATCCCAAAATAGTGTCCGACTTAAAACTTTAGAATGTTCTTTGTGTGTCGAAAAGCTACTTATATCATGTATGTTTTCACTATAAACTAGTCGGAAACACAACATACAACCCTCCGATCGTTGAGATCCTTCAAATTAATTAGTAACCCTTTCTACCGTAGTCGACTGTGACCAAAACTGACACTTGGATTAATGAGAAAACGTGTCCGTGTATAATAACTCTGTAGTTATAAATGAATTATCAAACATTCTAGTCAGTTCATCATTTATAACAAAATAACTTCATTACGCCTGTATTTTCAAGGGAAACAACTCCCAAAAAGTAATAGTTATTTCAAAGTTTATAAGGTTTTTGTCTCGGGGATTAAACCCAGGACCGCAATTAACAATCGTACACTAGACTATCGAGGAAATCGTACCTGAAATGAAAAATCACTTTCACTTAAAAGATTATTTCTTTGAATTTGTTTTTAGAGTTTCGTACCCAAAGAGTGCTAAAGGGACCCTATTACTAAGCCTCTGCTGTTCGCCCATCCGTCCATCCATCCATCCACCCGTCCGTTAGTCCGTCCGTCTGTCTGTCAGCGGGCTGTATCTCATGAACCGTATAGGAAGTTTTCACACAGTGTGTATTTCTATAAAATAATGCGATAAATCGAAGAGAATAAGTGAGAGTTTTTTAGCTAAGCGAAAACGAAGTTATAGCGCGGGCAGGCGATGCGATGCAACGGGGTAGGTCGGGGGAACAAGAAATTTCACGCGGACAAAGTCGCGGGCAGAAGCTAGTATTTCATAAAACCTTATTTTCTACTTAGCTAAATCATTTTCAGTAAAGTGACGATACTAAGATCAGCGACGTTGGTATTTCAAAATGCACATTGGGACCATCGATTACAATCAATGCCACGTTGCCCGCGCCACAGCATCGTGCAAAGACTCTTTTAGCACCATGATGAGACACTGTGCTGAGGGACTCGTGGCTAAAAAAATAATCGAAAGTTAAGCTACGCTTGTCGCGGTCGGTTCGTGGACGAGTGACCATCCATTAACCTTTTAACCGCCCGACTTCGTATGAGTTGGCGTGCCCCCAGCGCCCGGCACGGTGATTCGAATTTTTTTTTTCGAATAACCTGGTAGAATACAGCGTAATTAATAAAAAAACAGAGTAAACGAGCTGTCATATTTGATCGTAAATATACGACTCTGGTGGAATGGACACGAAAATATTTGTCGGATTAATCCGATGTGAGCGGTTAAAGGGTTAAATATCGAGACCCCTCCGTGCCTCGGTAAGCACGTTAAGTCGTTGGTCCCGGCTGTCATTCGTAGATCTTTGATAGTTGTTATAAGTAGTCAGAAACCCATAAGTCTGACAACCAGCCTTACCCAAGGGGTTATCGTATTACCCAGTAACTGGGTTATGGAGGTCAGGGCCCTAATTTACTATGACTACTTCGAAACCATGTCAAATCCCTATTCCCGCCAATCTCCAGTTCATTTCGCGCGGTTTTGTTCATTGTGTCATAGAGAATAAGGCCCAAGATAGGCCAGTTAGGCCCGTATTACAGAACGTCACTCAATACTCAAGCATTACTTAAAACTAGTGTGGCGTCACGTATTGTGCATTTGTGAATGCACTTTAGAATACGTGGCGTCACCTGTATTGTTTTAAATAAGTAATTATAAGTTAGTCAGGAACGCACCCTTGTTAAGTGGCAACACGAAGCTACGATCCGGGGCGCTACAGATAGATTCCTTATGTAGCGTCCCCTCTCTTGCTTGCCAACCGTCACGGGACACGGACTAGATTTTACGTCATTAGTTTATTTTGTCCCTATTAGTTTTAAATAGTTATATGTACTGCGTAGTGTACCTAACTGTTAACTTTAATACGTGTATGGCAAATACAATATATTATTAACTGCAAGTTGGAGTTTCACTTCCGCTCTTCAATCGCTCATTCACCTCCAATACGCGTAAAGGAGACAGGTAGAACACCTTCCACTATGTCTCCAAAGTGGTGACCCCGACGTGATCTACGATTGCGTCAACCTGAGGTGAACACTCAGCGAGCTACGAGTCGAACTTGTACCGCGTCCGAGCCGGACACAAACAAAGAAGAGGAAACCGACCACGCCCTGGACACTCTGCTGCCGACAACTCATCGGAACCTGCGGACCGCGAGACTTCGGCCCACCTTAGTCATCGCCCAGTTCCGATATTCAGGGGTTCACCAGTGCTTAGTGTTCCAAAAATCGTTTTTTTTAGTTCAAAAGTGCTGCAAATTCAGTGATCAAATCAAAGCAGAGAGTTTTTTTTTGTGAGTGATTCTATTTTTAGATATTTTAAATTCAAGTGGTCGACTCAGGTACCCGTAACCCAACCCGGACCAATTCGAGTCGGGCGCGTTGCACGCCCTCTGTCACTATCCAACGACAAGATTTGACACTCGAACGATAGCTGTCACTACTGACAAGTGTCAACTGTCAGCTGTCAACTGTCATCAACGTTCCAGTTCACGCAAGTACTGCTCATATTTATATCTTGAACATTTCCCGTGTTAGTCTAAGCGTTTACACTTTTGTTAGACCTATGTGTATGTTTATTATTATATTATTCTATTCTATTTTTAGAACGATTTTTTTTTTAAGATTTTTAAATTTATGAAAATACAACATTTCTTTGTTTAAGATTGCCTATTCAGTAGATATTTTATACATTGGTTTTTGAATACAAGTACCTACCTTTTTTTTTTTTTACACATTCAATTCTGTTTTTAGCTCGTTTTTGTTTGTGTTTTATATGCTTACGTTAAGATTTGTATGTGATTTTTGTTTTAAATATTATTGTTACCGCTGCCCACCCACGGTTAAGGCATACTATAACCGCCGCACATTTTGGTTTGGTGTTATTGCGTATTAGTTGGTTCATGCCTTATTTCTTACAATCGCGCAACTTCTGTCACACTTAACCAACTTATTTCACGAAAAAGGTGACTGACATGGCTGACGAACTTCAGGCACGTTTAGCAGCGCTTGAAGCTGAAACCGTAGCTCTACGCGCTCTGCAAGAACAACCCAAATCTCATTTTGCCACTGCTGCGGCAGTTTCTGTCAAGCTGCCACCCTTGTGGACTGATAGGATAGCGGTGTGGTTTGCTCAAGCTGAAGCACAATTTCTTCTAGCTGGTATTTCAGCAGATGCCACAAAATTTAGTCATATTCTTAGCCAAATCGACCACAAAACAGCAGGTGAAATTGAAGAGCGGAAGTGAAACTCCAACTTGCAGTTAATAATATATTGTATTTGCCATACACGTATTAAAGTTAACAGTTAGGTACACTACGCAGTACATATAACTATTTAAAACTAATAGGGACAAAATAAACTAATGACGTAAAATCTAGTCCGTGTCCCGTGACGGTTGGCAAGCAAGAGAGGGGACGCTACATAAGGAATCTATCTGTAGCGCCCCGGATCGTAGCTTCGTGTTGCCACTTAACAAGGGTGCGTTCCTGACTAACTTATAATTACTTATTTAAAACAATACAGGTGACGCCACGTATTCTAAAGTGCATTCACAAATGCACAATACGTGACGCCACACCACCCCCCCACGGAGAAGGATGAGCCGATTTAACAGAAATCGGAGAAATCCTTGAATTTTACTCGTCTGCCAGACCGAGTGGTATAAGGCAGTTTTGTTGTGGTTGTTGGATTCAAGCCATTTGATTGGTTGAAACTAGTTTTAAGTAATGCTTGAGTACTGAGTGACGTTCTGTAATACGGGACTTAGACTGGAAGCACGAACATAGTTGGCAAAAGGCTAGATAAATTGATTACGATACAACGGCACCGATTCCCTTGTTCACAAACTAAACTAAATTTAAGTTCAGTGCATATTTTTCTTTCTATTTCATTAAGAAAAGAACAGAAGATAAATATTAGTTTAGTCCTGTCAATTAAGATAATCCATAGACAAGTTTAGACGTGATTAAAAAATTGGCTACTAAAAATACGTCAATTTACGTCAGGCGTTGACTAGTTTGACAGGACTAACCTAATATTTATCTTCTGTCCTTAGAAAAAGATGCAATGAACTAAAATTTTGTTTACTTTGTGAACAAGGGAATCAGCACCACTATGTGTTTAACATGGTATAAAGTGGCTTCATATCTATGTATGTAAAAATGTCTATCAAATTCCACAATAGGCCAACTGAAAAAATCTAATTAGTCCGTCAGTTAGATTATGAAAAAATATTTGACCCGTATTTTTTCTTTTGTTACGTTTACCAAAATTGACGAAGATACGACGCTTTTAAAATTCTCAATACGTCACACCTTGGTATAATTTATAGTATGTTCTGACGTCACGAGCCCTCACTCCCGAGTTTTGGTGCGTTTTGTCTTTGTCAATATTCATTGATTTACAAAAACAAAAAATACGTGTCCATTATTTTCCAATACTCTTACTGACGGACTAAATAGATTTTCAATTTATTGATGGTGGAAACTAGCCTATTAATCACCTTTTTTACTGAAGAGTAATATATGATCGTTTCGTGTGGGAGTTTTATCTTTACATAATATTTACACGTGGCCTAGCTTTGAAATCAATTTCTACCTTTTTTGTATCCAACTAGCAACTCGCCCCTGATCCGCCAACTCGTTTTGTCAAGGCATCGCATGACTGGACAAAACATGGAGATTCCTTTATTATAATTATATAAGTTTAATATATTACTTTCCCGAATACATTATCTAATTGATAGTAAAATACGCATAAAAATCCGTTGCGTAATTTGAAAGAACAACACGGTCACAGAGACTAACACGAAAAGTGACTTTAATTTATAATAGGTACTAGCGACACACCTCACCTCTGCTTCGCATGGTTTTTACGAATTGACAAAACACTGATATTTAGTTTAATATTAATGTATTATACAGAAACTTAAACCTTTATTTATTTCACCATTTATGTTTACACATTATAAACAGACAAGTCAAATTAGAACAGACAAGTAATAAGATAATAAACAGACAAGTAATAAGAACAGAAAAATAGGTACAAAGGTGATGCTTATTTCCTAAGAAATCTCTTCCAGCATGCCTGCGATAGGACAATAGATAGAGAGAGATGTAGACAGCGTGTGAAAGAGTACCTAAAGGAGACAAAAAAAATATAAAATCATACTTAAACAATTCACTTAATAAAACTAAACAATTATTATGAGAATATACTTACATATATAACAATAACATACATATAACATACTTCTAAAATAAATATCACTAGAATGTTAATATATAATAGATAAATACACAACTATGATCAAGTGGAAAGATAGTGTTCTTTTACTATTCTTTTAAAAACTGCAACAGTTTGGCAATCCCTAACATAAGGCCAATTCTCGTAATTTATAACGTTCAAAATCTAGTCGCAGTCTCATCTCGGCGACAAACAAATGTTAAAAACTTGTCAAAATGTAGGGAAATTAGAAGTATTTTTTGACAGATTGAGACTAAGATCAGACTGTGAACGTTCTTAAAATTACGAGAATTGCACCTCTGAATAAATTCTCTAAATAATGATGAAACCCACATCATAATCCATTGCGACTTTTAAAAGATTTTCGCTATCATACAGACAGACGACAGAAGAAATGCGACAATAATTTATGTAGATATAGATAAGTAGTAATTCTTTTCTGTGTGAAACGTAGTTTATATCTTCGAGATTTATCTTTCTATGTAAATCTGTAATAAATACTACCTTTAGGGCTTACATTATATTAAAATGTAGTTTATCTTACTATTAAGCTTCAGTTAGGATAAACCCTACCTCTTGGTATACCTATAACATTTCATCCAGTTATTGAGTCCCAATTCCTAACATACACAGGCGGCGTATACATACTAAGGCGGATCACACACTACAACACTACACACTCACACACTACTTCACATGAAGTAGTTATTATTTAATCGTGCTCTTGTATGTTGTGTCTTTTGTGTGCTCCAAATAAACGATTAACCTATCTATTACAACGCGCCACGCGACGGGGCGCAGATAACGTGCCCCCGCGCGTGATTTTTAAGCGACTTCAAAAAAGGAGGATGTTCTCAATTCGACTATGTTTTTTTTGTATGTTTATTACGCGATATCTCCGGAAATTGTAAATAATAATAATACATAATAATAATAATAATCTTTATTGGAAAAAAATGGATTTCAAAAAATTCTTTTTATAATGGATATGGTATATTTCAAATTTTATTAACTTTGCTTGGGTAGTTTCTGAGTTAGTTTCAATAATACGTATTTTTGCCAATTAGTTTATATTGATGATGTTATACGGACTTCCTGTCACTGATACTTACATAGCAGTGTTATACGAATTAGTATCGGGTAAGTACAACTTAAAAGTGAAAAAACAAAACTTTTTACAAAAAAAAAAAAAACAACTGACTACCAAAAAAGACACTACAATGTGAAAAATAACTTTTATTTCGGAAGGCGATGGCAAATAATGAAAATGCGAACCCGACGGCACCGAATTCCATAATTAAAGATATTTTTCACTTTCTAATGTATTTTTTTGAAGTCAGTTGTTTTTTCTTTTCTTTTCTTTGTAAAAAAGTTTTGTTACATACAAATTTAGTAAAAACGTGCTTCCGCGCGTGGAATTTGGCTCCCTTTTGCCGCGCCCCGTCGCGTGGTGCGTTGTACTTAGGGTCCGCCTTAAATTCAAATCAGCGACCGTGAACATCAATGTAAGAACCAAATCGAACTTCCTAAAGTTACACCCATTACATCCTTTGGTCCCAACGTCTTACACTCCACAGGACAGAAAAGATTTCTGCCGAATTACTTACGGTAGACCGAATGCAGTAATAACTTCGGAGTAACTAAGTACAGTCAAACGGTAAAACATAGTTTCCTTAATCTGGCTGAATGGACTTAACATAGAACTAAACTTATAAATCGTGCGTGATGAACTGTACCTACGTAAATAAAGTCTGATATAAGAATAATTGAATCAGCTGGCGCGGTCACTGCGTCAAAAATATAGGTAGACTCCTACTTAGCCAGAAACTATGGGATACACGACAAGCAGCTTGTGACATTTCTAAGAAGGTAAAATATCACTCAACTTACAGGAAAACAAAACTTTAATCAAAGGAAATTCTTTGTTCCCGTGTCGGCACGACCTTATTCTGTAGGAAAAGGATTTACCACACAGCAAGGTTTGTGGTGTGGCTGGCAATGTAAATTGTGTTAGCACAGGACTTGAAATAACAAGAACTGAGTTTTCAGGAGCATCCATTCGTTATTTAGCGTTATGGTACACAGGGTATAATTTAAAATACCCTTAATTATATCCAGTGTGCTCCACAGGATGAACCACCAGAAAATCAGCTGCTCCATTTAAGTTCACATAGCTCCACAAAGGGTTTTGCTTAAAGTTTCACCGCGTGATCGAATCAGGAATGAAGAGATCCGCAAGAAAACCAAGGTAACCGACATAGCCCGAAGAATTGCCAAACTTAAGTGGCAGTTGGCAGGGCACATTGCTTGCAGAACAGATGGCCGATGGGGCCGAAAGTTTCTGGAGTGGCGACCGCGTACCGGAAGACGTAGCGTTGGAAGGCCTCCCACAAGGTGGACCGACGACCTTGTGAAGGCAGCAGGAACCCGTTAGATGCGTGAAGCACAGAAGCGGTTGAAGAGGAGGTGCTTGGGGGAGGCCTATGTCCAGCAGTGGACGTCTTTTGGCTGAGATGATGAACTCCACAAAATATAGGGAACGGCTGATAATTTTTTCTGGTTGCGGAGCTGGTCCTGTAGTAAAAGTTGATCATTTTTCTGAGAGCTTTTCTCCCTTAAAGTATGTCCCTCGTTTAACCTAACACCCTGTATCTCTAAGTATAACCAATATATGAATACTGAACAGGTTATGAGAAAGCTGAAATTTTGCACGAAGGTTTTCTTTATAATGTAGACGAGGAATAAGGAAGGAATTTTCGAAATTCAACCCCTAAGGGAGTTAAATAGGGGATGAAAGTTTGTATGAAAACTCTTATTCCTTGGGTTAATAAACTTGAAACTTGGCACGAATACTTATCTAAGTAAATTATGAAAATTGGTCTTTTTTGTTTTTCTAAACTACCTTCTAAAGGGGAATGGGGGGGTGTCAAAATTTGTATGGAAGAATTTTAATGCACGGTCCGATTAACTCAAAACTCAGTATTTATACTTAATACCAAAAATAAAGAATTACGCGTATCAGGGTCGTTCGAAAATCTACCCCTAACGGGGAGAAAAGGGGTAGTTAATTTTACAGGGCAAATTTTACTGCCTGGCTTAATTAACTCAAAAAATGGTATAAATAATCTGTGAGTCAAGTAATGAACACATTCCAAACGATTTTTCAAAATTCCACCCCTGTGGGGGTGAAAAGTGGGGATACAGCTTATATGAAAAATCTTATTACTTGGGTTAATAAACTTGAAACTTGGCACGAATACTTATCTAAGTAAATTATAAAGTTTGGCATTTGTTGTTTTTCTAAACTACCCCCTAACAGGGGATTGGGGGGTGTCAAAATTTGTGTGGAAGAATTTTAACGCGCGGTCCGATTAACTCAAAACTCAGTATTTATACTTAATACCAAAAATAAAGAATTACGTGTATCAGGGTTTTTCGAAAATCTACCCCTAACGGGGAGAAAAGGGGTAGTTAATTTTACAGAGCAAATTTTACTGCCTGGCTTAATTAACTCGAAAATTGGTATAAATAATCTGTGAGTCAAGTAATGAACACATTCCAAACGATTTTTCAAAATTCTACCCCTGTGGGGGTGAAAAGTGGGGATACAGCTTATATGAAAAATCTAATTCATTTGGTTAATGTACTTGAAACTTGGCATGAATACTTATCTAAGTAAATTATGAATTTTGGCATTTTTTGCTTTTCTAAACTACCCCCTAAAGGGCGATTAGGGGGTGTCAACATTTGAATGGAAGAATTTTAACGTGCGGTCTCCGATTAAGTCGAAACTCAGTATTTATACTTAAGACCAAAAGTAAAGACTAACATGTATCAGGGTTTTGCGAAAATCTACCTCTGACGGGGTGAAAAGGAGTAGTTAATTTTCCATTTTACTGCGTGGCTTGATTAACTCAAAAATTGTTGGACATAATCTTTGAGTCAAGTTATGAACACATCCCAAACATTTTTCAAAATTCCTCCTGTGTGGGGTGAAAAGTGGGGAAAAACTTTATACGAAAAATCTTATTCATTTGGTTAATAAACTTGAAACTTGGAAGGAATATTTGCCTAAGTAAGTAATAAGAAATGGGTCTTTCGAAAGTAGACTCCTGACGGGTAAAAAAGTGGTAATTCGATTTTTAAGGCCGATATTATAGTGCGTAGCTTGATAGAGTAAATCAAGCAAAAAAATGGTTTGAATAAATTTAAGCTTCAAACTTGGCACAAATACTTATCTAAGTAAATTATAGTTTGTCATTTTATGTTTTTCTGCTCTAAAGGGAGATTGAGGATGTCAGTTTGTATGGAAGAATTTTATCGCGCGGTCCAATAATATAAACTCGGAACTCAGTATGTATACTTAAGACCAAAATAAATAAAAAAGTGTGACTGGGTTTTTCGAAAATCTAACCCTAACGGGGTGAACGGGGGTAGTCCATATCACAGAGGAGTATTTTATTGCGTGGCTTGATTCAATGGGAAATTGGTATAAATAATCTTTGAGTCAAGATATGGAAACATGTTTTCAATATTTCGCCCCTATGGGGATAAAAACTGTGAAGGTGAAAAGGCGGTCTTATTCCTTTGGTTAAGAAACTGGAAACTTTTCAACATTTGCCTTAGTAAATAATAAAGATTGTCACTTTTAGGGGTTTACTACTTACTTACTTAAAATAAAAAAGTATGAGTTTTAGGGTTTTACTTATTCGACTCTTACCGGGGTGGAAAAGGGTAATAAAGTTTAAGGAGTAGAAACTTCAACTTCCATTAACACGAAACGTACCAAATGCAAAAACAAACCCTGTCGTGATGAAAAGGGAGGATAGTTTATTTGAAACATCTTAGGTAGTTTAACTAAAATATTGGCCCGAATACTTATTTCTTTAAATAAAGTAAGTATAAAGATCGTAATCAATAATTTTCGAAATACCTTTCAGGGAGAGGTGGAGAGGGTGTTAAATTTATTTGAGGAAAGTACGAAACCCACGCGGACGAAGTCGCGGGCAAAAGCTAGTATAATATAAATCAGGAATGAAAAAGATCCTGTCGTCTATTTTTACTGCATAAAGGTAAAAAAGTTTGCGTTAACTAAGTTTTAGAAATTGAATACTTGTATTCAATTTCTAAAACTGATAAATGGTTTTTTGGGACTAACTCCATCCTCCTTAGTAATTCTTACCTAAAATGTATGATCATCATCATCATTTCAGCCGAAAGACGTCCACTGCTGGACATAGGCCTCCCCTAAGCACCTCCACTTCGACCGATTCCATACTTCTCGCTTTCAATGGATTCCAACGACCTTCACCAGGCCTTCCAACGCTCCGCACAAATATTATTCAGTATTCTTAGATGTGTCAAAATTGTTGTTACTCTTTCACGCAAAAACTACTGAACGGATTTTGATGAAACTTTACAGTAATATAGTTTATACATCAGAATAACACATAGGATACTTTTTATCCCGATATTCCCACGGGATCGAAACTTACGCGGGTGAAGCCGCGGGGCGCAGCTAGTAAATAATATAACCATGTGCCTAAATAGGAGATTCGCAAGACCTTGGCCCTGATTCCATTTATTTACAAACGTTTAATTGGTCTCACGATGGCGTGTTTTTGACAGATTTATCACACAAAATGTGTCAAACACAGACGTCACCGAGGAACCACTGAATCTTTTATAAATTAAGTACTCTAACTCACCTCTTACAACCCTCGCTAATCGAAACGGCCGATTCGTACCTAAGGGCCAAATTATTTTATCAAACAATACCATTCAATAGAAAACCTCATACGGACAGATTTGGAACAACTCGCAAGAACTTCCCTTATTATGTTTTCCTTAACAGTAGCTGAAGACAAATGTGAGCCATAACTGTGAAAAATGTAGTAACGGTCAAATAAGCTTTGATGTCGTCGTATGTTGCGTTAGAATATGCCAAAGTGTGTCGTATATTCTTATTCGTAGATATTATTATGGGGTTCGTATTTTTCACTGTACTATCGTTTAATAATAATAATTATAATCCTTCCATGCTGATTTCGGCTACGGCGACCGTTTCATCATCAACCTACTAGCGTCTATCATGGGCTCTCATGTGGCTAGAAAAACCACCTTTGTTTACAAATATTCTCGCACAGAGTGGACACGTGAGAGCACCATTAACATAATTGTAATGCCAACACTAGGCCGGATGGCCTAGTGTTGGCACGAGTCGCAACCGTATCGTAAGCATTTGAATATTTATAAGCCCGTTATTTATTTATTTACAAGTAAAACTCTGTTGAGTTTGCTATCCAAACAATATTGAACATCAAAGGATTTAATTATGCGCATAATTAGGTGGTTCAATGTTTACATTTATTTACAATTTAAATAGAAAATTAGCTCATTTTAAATTAATGAATAAACTTAGGTAATTAGCGATACGAGAATAATATTTATGCAAAGTGTGAATTCCTCTCTGTCAGTCTGTTTCTATATGTTTCTCATTGTTCATTTTCAAATAACCTCATTCTTCTTCTTTTCGTGTCGATGATACTCTTCTTCAATATTTTATATTGTTTGAGCCCAGTAGGTGGCCACGTTGATTGCGGCATCAGTCGCATTCAATGATATTATAAAGGAAAGATATGCTACGTTCATACTGAGCGACATTTTGTGTTGTTGGGATAGTGGTTTTCAACTACGACTGCGACAGATAATACGAAACGTATGACATAGAAAGAGATAGCTATCTGTAGTGTGTTGCGCTTGAAGTATGTCGACTAAACGAAATTACGACAATTGTCTGAATTTGACTGCAACAATTTGCGCGCGCTAGTGCTCTACCTACCTCTTTATTGTATATAATATCATTGGTCGCATTCATTAAATCATCCGAGGCAGTGGCGTGCATTGGTTTCCAGAATAGGTATAAGGCAGGCACTAGGCCGCTTCTAGTCTAGGCAGACGCGGTCACTAATCAGAAACATAAACCAAAGTATCTATTTTGAATGTTCAAATTATTTTCTTACCCACGTATGAATTTCATAATTATAGGGCACCCACACTAAAATGTAATTGACAGGCTTATGGTGATTTATCGAGGTAGGCACTGCTTATATGCTTTTATGAAATGCACACCACTGATCCAAGGTGCAGGTAATCGGGCACTTACGGCACTTCAGCAAGTGGAACATGGTTTGATTAGAAACACCGCACTCGCACTGAGTGATAATAATCTAATATTTACATAATACTAGCTGACCCCGCAAACGTCGTTTTGCAAAAAAAAATAGATAGTAGCCGATTCTCAGACCTACTGAATATGCATACAAATTTTCATAAAAATCGGTCAAGCCGTTTCGGAGGAGTATGGTAACTAACACTGTGACAAAAGAATTTTATATATTAGATGTGCTAACAGACTTAGGGCGCATTCCACCAAACTTTTATACCTAGAATAAGTCTTATCCTGAGAATAAATTTTTTATAGTTTTTCCGTACTGTCAGGCGTTAATTTATTCCACGAATAAAAAATATCTGAATTTAGTAAAATCAGCCCTTAAAATAATAAATAATACACCTAGACATGTGCAAACGCCAGCACATCAAGCTACTACAATCTGACAAATTTCTTTAATAGATTTTCAACTTTGTCGTTAAAAGCATTAGGTTCATAGTTGATTGGGAATATTTTACAGTCTCGGGTAGCATAATGTGCTGGCGTCTGTACATCTATACTAATATTATAAAGAGGAAAGATTAGTATGTATGTTTGTAACGAATTGGCTCAAAAAGTACAGGAGCGATTTTAAAAATTCTTTCACCATTTGATTGCTACATTATCACTGATTAATATAGGTTTTTTTGATTGCAAGAAAAAAATAAAATGTTTAAAAAATAAATGTCCACCCGTGCGAAGCCGGGACAGGCCGCTAGTCTATACTATTTATTTACTATAATATTTACTATAATATTATATAGAGGAAAGGTTTGTATGTATGTTTGTAACGAATTGGCTCAAAAAGTATTGAACCTATTTTAAAAATTCTTTTATCATTTGAATGCTATATTATCACTGATTAATATAGGCTATTTCAATTACAAGAAAAAAATAAAATGTTTAAAAAATAATGTCCACCCGTGCGAAGCCGGGACGGACCGCCTATGTAACTATATAGAAAAAGAAAAAAAGAAAAGGGGGAAAGAATCAGAGGGCATCAAAAAATTCTTCCGCACAGCTGTCAACATCAAAAGTGCCCGAACGGTTGGCAGTATTGCCACGATGTATGGCGAGGCTGATTCTTTGGCCAAAAAATAGGCCAACCCTCTGGGTCACGTGAAAAGTCTACTTGAAAAACCAAGCGGTCAATCGGACCCCAATGCCCTTAGTGTTTCAACCCCAAACGGCTCGAACATTATAACTAAACTAAATAATAAGGTTAGAATATTGTCAGTTTTACAATTTAGGTCTTATTTTTTTACACGAACAAAAAAAAATTCTAAATAAAAAATATTTTTAATTACCAACTAATAGAAAATGATTATCACCGACTATGCACATCTGTTGCAATAAATCTACCTATTTACCGTATGAAAGTAGGTATATAACTACAATTTTCCTTTACTTGTGCTATATGACCTTGCTTCTTGCCGAATTTCATGATTCTAAGTCAACGGGAAGTACATTTTGATTCCCTTGAGAGTGTCGAAATATACGTTTGTTGCGGCATAAACGGCCGTATCTTTTTTTCACTATAACTTAGAAGTTTGATTTTTTCACAGCTTCAAGTGACCGCAGACCTTAATATATAATTTTAATTTCAACTCGATACCTCCACGCGTTTCCGAGATAAAGAGTCTTGACAGACAGATGGACGGACGGACAATAAAGTGATTCTATAAGGGTTCCGTTTTTTCCTTTTGAGGTACGGAATCCTAAAAACATTTAAGAACAAAATGACAACTTGGCAAACTCTTTAAAATACCATTTTTCAGCCAAAATGTCTGGAAGCTGGATGTTTCCTTACCAAATAATAAACGGGACAAACTAGCCTCGCTGAAAATATATGAACCGAGTTTGTTGGCAATCATTTGCACTATTACTTACAAAAAATGTTATATGCTTGTGGGACTGTGTGTGTGAATATTATGGTAACATCTGTCAAATACGTTTGAGTAGACGTAGCATCGATATCTAAAGGCCAATAATTCTCGTAATTTAAAACGTTCAAATCTAGTCGCAGTCACATTTCGGCGACAAACTAATGTCAAAAACTTGTCAAAATGTAGGGAAATTAGAAGTATTTTTTGACAGACTGAGACTGAGATCAGAATGCGAACGTTCTTAAAATTACGAAAACTGCCCCTCTGAGGCCTACTTAGTAGCATTGCTGACTTAAGGGGGGCGTATCTATACCACTATAATAAGTTTACATGTTTGACATTATAATTTGACACTTGACAGATAAAAGATATACACTGTATTATTATTATCAACAAAAAATAACAAAATTAAAATTTAATTAAATTTTTCGACGCTATATTTTAGTTTATTTTTTTGTTTCAGTTAGGATTTAATTTTACCACTATAATAATATTATAAAATAAAGAGGCAAAATTTGAGAGATTGTTTTTAGGGAGTTATCTTCGGAACTTCTAATCCGATTCCGAAAATTCTTGCACTAGTGGGAACCTACAGTATTGTTTTGAAAGTGGCACAGGTAACTGAAAAGTTGCGCGGAAATCGGTTGTCATGGTATGGTATGGGTAGGTATGTGTACGGAGAAATGAGGAAAATGTCGTGAGGAGAGTTTTGACTATGGATGTCGATGGCTATAAGAGTAGGGGAAGACCAAAGAAACGATGGATGGACTGTGTGAATGATGATATGGTTAGAAAGGGGGTGACTACTAAGATGATGACTAATAGAGAAGTATGGAAGAAAAAGACTTGTTGCGACGACCACAAATAAATTGGGATAAGGGCAGGAGAATGATAGTGGGAAGCTACAGTGTTGCCAAGTATCATCACTACATAGTATAAAACAAAGTCGCTTTCTCTGTCCCTTTGAACGCTTAGATCTTTAAAACTACGCAACGGATTTTGATGCGGTTTTTTTTAATAGATAAAGTGATTCAAGAGGAAGGTTTATATATATAATACATGCATGCATGTGATGTCGTAAATAAACACATTTTTTTGCGCTTACTTTTCAAACGCTGGCTGAACCCTACGAGATAGGTCAAAATAATGTACTACAGTATTGTACACCTTAAAAAGGTCTACAAAAAAGTCCGCAATGGTATATGTCTATCTCTTAGGGATAACCCACAATAAACATTTTTTATCCTTTACTTTTTACGAGAAATGATGGCTTATTTACGAAGTGATTTTAAGCAATACAGCATTAATCTTTATCCAATTAAGTACCTTAAATACACTGTGCAATTAATATAGATAAATATGGCCCTTCACAGCATGTAATTTAAATGAATATTTTCGAAGATATTACAGATTTAAAATGCAGGGACATAGCGGTTGCTGCGGTACCGGCCGCGGCGGCGCGTGCTGTCATTCTTGAAATACCTGTACTTAGTATCAGTATTGCACCCGTGCGAAGCCGGGGCGGGTCGCTAGTGGGATATAATTTAATGTTAAAACAAGACATTTCACGCAGACGAAGTTGCGGGTGGAAACCAGGGGCCCAAGTCTGCTATTTTTATAAATTCGTCATTCCAAAACGATCCCATTGTCATTTTGCTAAAAGTTCGTAATCTGCTAAATTTATAATGGTTGATCATTGGTCGGTCAATGGTCTGAGAAAAACTACTACTAAATTTCATGCTAGATTTCATTTAATATATATTTTTACATATTACGTATTAGTGTTTGCAATCTGAAGTAGTAAGAAGTTCGTAAATAGCAATAAACATTACATTTATTCATTTGTCATTATGTACGAGATTACAATTTTATGCCATTTCTTTCAATGGAGTGTCAGTGGTTGACCATTGGAAAGTCATAATGAAGCCATTTTATTACCTAGTAGATTACCAAACTTGTCAAAATCAACAATTATGAAATCAATGATAGACCATTCTGACACTATTGTAAAAGCAGACTTGAGGCCCAGTTTAGTATAAACTGGCAGTGCGACATTGATATATGCCAAAAAAAATCAAAATTACACATTTTCACGACATACCAGTTTAATAAAACATTAAAATTGTGACTATACCTACTTGTGAAATTCTTGGATTGTTACTTGGTGTTTGTCCCTGTCGGTTTAAAGGTTTTCTTAACTCATCGATTATGCCCTGACCCCTACATTCTGAAAGCCTATTTATTCGGTTTCAAGTGCTTCAATTGGTTTACGGTCAACCAATCACAAGTCACAACAGCACCCTAATTGCGTAACATACTACCATTTCCAATCTGAATAGTTTTGAAGGATCTGCTAATCCATTGATTCATATTATGTTCAAAAAATGTGTCTGCACAACAACGTAAATAACGCAATGTATGTTAAACCCATTGCTAGTGATAGTGTGTTACACAATAACCCAACAGTTTCAAAAACCGATGGTGACCTAGCTTTGCAGTTGTCGTTAGCCAATAAAATAGACGTTAAGGTGAATGTGTAGTGGTAGACCGCGAAATTCAAATTCTATTACGTTTTTTGCAATTTACAGGTCAGTATCAGGTTGTATCTTGATCAAAATTTGATTCGCGACTATAACAGGTACGTATCTAAAGAATTATAATCATTAGAATCATTAATACATCTTCCTAAGTGAGATTTGTACCACAAGCACTTTTCCATAAGAGATTTCTTCTTGTGGTACAAATCTAAGTTAGGAAGATGTATTAATGATTCTTATGATTATAATTCTTCAGATACGTACCTGTTATAGTCGCGAATCAAATTTTGATCAAGATACAACCTGAAACTGACCTGCAAATTGCAAAAAACGTAAGAAAATTTGAATTTCGCGGTAACCACTGCGCAATCACCTTAACCAATGAAATTGTCCGTCTACTTTCCAACGTTAAACATAAAAACCCTGATCAAAAAATGAAAACAAATATCAAACATTACAACATCATTATTTCCAACTTCAGACTGTTCGGGGTTATTTTAAAAACTGTTCACGAATCACTTCAAACTCAAAGGTATTCCATATTCGTGATCATACAGCGCTACATCGCATTTTCAATTTAACGATTGCTGCACGTTATCCCTGCATGATTATGATTGAGCTTTCACGATTTTTAATCGTAAAAATTCGTTCGCTGTATTCGAGAGAAAATCTCTGGGAGAATGATCCAAATCTTTTGTGTACCGATATCCGTATCGGTTTCGATTTTTGAATTGTCTCGTTTTTATGCAACGATTCTTTGGTTATAGTGAATGTGAAGTGATTTTTGAGAGCAGGATTAATTTATTCCTTGCCATCATCATCTATCTAGCCTTTTGCCAACTATGTTGGGGTCAGCTGCCAGTCTAACGGGATGCAGCTGAGTACGAGTATTTTACATGAAGCGACTGCCTATCTGATCGTCACAACCCAGTTATTGGGTAATACTATACCCTTTGGTAAGACTGGTTGTCAGACTTTCGGGCTTCTGACGACCCGTAACGACTATCGAAGATCCACGAATGTCAGCCAGATATTCTATTCCTTGCCATGTTAAAATAATTTTAGCGGATTTTTTTTCTCTTCTTTTTGTTTAATAGATGTATCTCTTTGTTTTGTTAAATACATTTAGTTCTTTCTGTTGCTTCCTGTAATTTTTTTATTGTATACAAACGTTGACAAAACTAAATAAATATTTTCTATAGATTTTGGGTAGGTAGTTATTAAACAAGGTAGTTACTTGCAAACATAGTCGGGCTTTCTGTGGAAATAGATAAACCTAGATAACGCAAGTATCACGATCTGTATGAAAACCAAGCGTGCCATTTTTTTGACTAAGTAGTCATAAAAATGGCACGCTTTGACGTCATAAGCTCTCTTTCTTACTCACGCTCACCCAGCCAGCAGTAAAGCACAGGACTGAGCGCGGAAGTGGCGGCTTACGATTTTTAACGTAAGTGGTGCGATTTTTGGCACGTGAAATAGTTCTCTTGCGTTATCTAGGTGTATCTATATCTGTGGGTTTTCCTCAAAGGCAGAGGCAAGGGTGTAGTCACCCACATTTCATATGTTATGGTTATCTCCCATGTAAACGCCAGCTTATTGTCCACAAACGGGTAATATTTCTTATTAGAAAACCCCAATAACACTTTGCCTGAACTGCTCTATCAGGGTATGGACTGGCAGTCCTGTGTTTAATTCCCTGCATACACAAATATTATAAATGTGAAAGTAACTCTCTTTAACCTTTTCACGCCTAAACCACTGAACCGATTGTAACGAAAATTGACAAATAAGTAGCCTAAAACCTGGAGAAGGACATTGGCTATTTTCATCCTAGATAGCACACGAAGTCGTTGGGGGGGACAGGTATTATAAGTGCCAAAGTAACTGTATATCTGTCTGTTTTTTTTTACGCCTTTCATTTCATTTATTCATAAAACAATTTACATTGTGTTGAATATACTTATTATACACATGCAATTTAAATACAGATACACATAACTTTCTAAGAATGATCAATTAACAATCCAAGTGAAATTCAGAAGTGCCAACCTGTTGAATAAATAAATAATGTCAAATAGTTATAAATTAGTATAATGTCAAATAGTTTAAAAAAATGTCTAACAGGTTTAAATATGATGTCAAACAGTTTTCAATGTGATGTCAAATAGTTTTAAATACAATGTTAAAAGATTCTAGAATATATATATTATGTATAGATTATTCATTTATTATTGTGTGACATTAGTTCCGATATATTGTACAGACATTTCTCTAGTAAAAAGGCTTTTAATTTGGTTTTAAACAAGTGGGTATTATAAATCAGGATCTTTAGTTCAGGAGGCAACCCATTAAATATCTCTACAGCTTGGTACTTCGAGCAATGCTTTACTATATTAAGTTTTGGTACTATTTGTTGCTTAAAAATTTTTCTTCGCGTGCTCTCTCGAATCTCACGTTCTTCTTGTGATTCAAATTCATGTAGATACTTAGCAAAATGACTTAAGAGCACCAATATATGTATATAAGCTAGGTACTGTTAATATTCCCAATTTTTAAAGTAATCTCTGCATGAGACACGTTGCGAAATTCCGACTATTGTCCTTATGGCTCGTTTTTGTAAGACAAACGCTCTCTGCCAGTTATAACTGTAACTATTTCCCCAGAGCACGATGCTATACCTCATCCTAGACTCAACCAGAGCATAATATATAGCCTTTAACTGTTCTAAGTTCAACTCATCCCTAAGGCTCCGGAGTGCATAACATGCTGACGATATGGATGAGTCAATAGCAGCAAGCTCCGGTTTCCAATTTAAAAGCGAATCTATGTTAATCCCTAAGAATTTAACTTTGTCCATTAATTTAACGCCTTAACGGCCTTTCCATCTAGGATTTGGATGTTTATATAATATAATAATAAATAATAATAAATTTATTGAAATAATAAGTTTACAAAAAAGTGTACATATGGGTCAGTAGTATATATTAATCTAGGCCTATAATAGAATTATAATAATCTGGATATAAACTATGGTATGGCAAATATGAGATTACAGACAAAAATAGAACTCTGAGGGTAATATAGTGCGTTGCCTGATCTAGGTTTATTTAAACCTGTGTTTCAGGCCATCTCTCTACGAAAGTACTTATTATAGGACAATCAGTGAATTAAAATAATATAAATATTTTCAATATCTAAGCAGATACAATATTTTGCGTAACCTTATTATAAACTAGTCTTATGGGATGTATTTATATCTATAACTAAAATTATTATAAAATAATATATGGTTAGGTAATTGCAGTTAAGTCAGCTGCTTTAGTTCAGCACCTCTAGTAGTTTTTCCGTGTCCGAATAATTAAGTTTTGCTAAATAATCGAATAACATTATACTACACCTATTATAACTTACATTATATATCTTAAGCAATTTGTTAAATTTATTATATAAGAAAGGTCCTAGAAATAAATAAAATCTTTTTGAGAAAGCATGTTTAGTCTGAGAGTTCGTGCAAACCAGATCCTTTCTTCTCTTATCTGAAGGTAAAGGTTTAAAATCTAGTTCAGTGTGTTGCAGTAAAACTATACTTAGAACAAAAAGTTGTCGAACTGTTAGCACCTTGCATGCCATATAAAGCTGGTGTGTGGGAAATCTGAAAGGGCGACGGGTGGCGACTTTTAGTATTGCTCTTTGAGCACGTTCTAGCAGTAGTAAAGTTGATTTAGCGGCACCACCCCACGAAGTTATACAGTATGTAAGAATAGATTGACACAAAGCTAAGTAAACCTGTTTAATTAATTTAAAGTCGGCTATGTCCCGTAAATTCTTAAAAATATATATTAATTTACGCACTCTAGTGCATAATAAATCGATGTGTTTACGGAAGTTTAGGTTTGTGTCAATCGTGACACCTAGGTATTTGATGTGGTCAGCTTTAGATAAAGTGGGACAAGTGCATGCTATGTCAGCGTTTGTAGTACAATTGTGCGCGTGAATGTTTTGGTTAGTAAGCATCGGGTTAGTATTTCTCATTGCAAATAGAATAAACTTCGTTTTATCTGAATTTAATGTTAATAGATTGTTATGTAGCCAATTACACACAATATCAAAGCCATTCTGAGCAAGTTCATAGACATCAGCTCTTGATTTACCTGAGAACAGTAGAGCTGTGTCATCCGCATATGACATAATTAGACCATTTTGAAGTTGTAAGCAGCAAAGGTCATTTATATATATTAAAAATAATGTGGGCCCCAAAATACTGCCTTGTGGAATTCCATAATTAGTATTTTTAAGTTCAGTGCTCATATACTGACCGATTTTAAGAGACTGGTAACGGTCGCTAAGATAATCAGCTAAGAATTTTAACTGTGTTCCTCTTATCCCAATTTTTTCCAGTTTAAGTAATAGAAGAGAACAAGAAATAGTGTCAAAGGCCTTGGCAAGGTCTAAAAAGATCCCAATGGTATGCATGTCATTATCAAGATTTTTACTTATAAAATTAGTCAATTTGTGTACTGCTTGGCTCGTTGATCTTTTAGGCCTAAAACCAAATTGTTGATCTGAAAGCAATTTGTTATTTTCAAGATATTTTACCAGTCTGTTGTTAATGATTCTTTCCAAAATCTTTGAGAGTCCCGTTAGTACTGAAATAGGTCTATAGTTAGTAACACAGGTTTTGTCTCCAGATTTGAGAACAGGGGTGACTACTGCTTTCTTAAGCAATTTTGGGAATGTTCCTTGGGTTAAGCATATCTGAAAAATGTGAGTTAGTGGAGGGGCAATTAGGTATTTAAGTCTTTTAAGTATAGCATTAGGAATGTCATCCCAACCGACGGCGCATACGTCCTTCAACCCGTCTATTATACCTATCACTTCACTCACGTCCGTATCTAATAGTACAAAAGAGTTCAGTGTAGTATGAGTCATAGATGGACTTTGAATAGAAGAAATTCTGTGGGATAGGTTTTTTTCCGCCAGATTTTTCCCAATATTGATAAAGAAATTGTTTGCTTTATTTGTCGCTGCGGAAGGGTTCAATACTGTTGTTAAAAGTTCGAGAGGAGGTTCTGAGTTTTTATTACTAAATGTGTTACTTTTAATATATTTCCAGATAAGCTTACTGTTTTTCCCTGCCTTCTGTAGTTGATCTTTGTCATATTGTTTTTTTTAGCTTTTTCAACAGATTGTTGCAGAAATTTCTATAACGCTTATAAGTGACCGATAGTATTTCATTGTTAGGGGAAAATTTACATTTTTGGTGTAGTCTGTCTCTATGTCTAATACATCGAACTAGTCCGGGCGTAATCCATGGTTTAATGTTACTGTACTTTCTAGGTATTACTTTTGTAAAAGTGTTCTTCTTAATCGCAGATTGAAACAAATCAATGAAACACTGTAACGAAATATTTGGGTCACTCGAATTATTATAAACGGGGTCGAAATTAATAGCTCGTATGTCATTTTCAAGATTAGTCATGTTGAGTTTAGAATAGCTCTGCATGCAACTTTTTCTAGGTGAAGGTATTTGCAGTGTTAGTAAAACAGCTTGGTGGTCGGTAAGTGACGTATTAGTAACCAATGTAATGGACGGCGCTTTTGACTTTATAATGATATGGTCGAGGCATGAGCCGCTCTGGTGCGTTGGGTAATAATGAGCTGGTAGAAGTCCATGAAATGTGCAGGTGTTCAGATAGTTATGTGCATGAGTATCGATTTTCCCTGAAGCTATGTTAATGTTAATGTCACCTAAAAGGATAATATTTTTAAAAGATGATATTTTTTCTAGGTTTATGTTAAGCGAGTCTAGGAATCTATCAATATTTTGAGATGGAGGTCTATAAATAGCCATAAGTACCGTGTCTGGGGAAATTTTAACTATCAAGGAATTACAGTCTTGAAATAAGGGTTCTTCTACCACTGCTTCTAAATTATTTTTAATATACACAACTAGTCCACTATTTTGATTAATGTGGCTATTAGTTTTGTGTAAGTTGTACCCGTCTAGTGGTGGTATATTCGTTGTTTGTTCGGAGAGCCAACATTCTGTTAGTACAATAATGTCACAGCTTATTTCAAGATTCTGTAATATCACTTCAAAGCCGTTAAAATTTCGGTTTATACTACGAATGTTTTGTGTAAGCACTGTTAACATTTTCTTACCGATTTGAAGAAAATTTTTGCACTCCTCCAGATTACAAATCATTGCTTCGGACACTGAAAAACTGTCTAAATCACTGATTAGCTGATTATTCATGATACTAAAACTAACTTAACTACTTTTATGTGCTAATTAACAAATTATTCGATGGCGCTCTTAGGCGCCTTCATAGTCTATTGAATTAATGTAATTCTCTTCAGCGTATTTTCGTGCTGGGCAATCCACGTCACCAGTTGGGTGATCATATTTCCTCTTGAAACGTTTGCACGTTGCACACTGAGGAGGAGAAGTTTTGTGGCTGCAATCTTTGAACGAGTGTCCCGTCTCTGCACAGAGGTTACATGTTGGAGATGTTTCGCGGCAGAACTTGGCTGCATGACCGAACTGCTGACAATTGAAGCACCTGGTTACTAAAGTAAAATCTCTAACCGGGCATGATGTCCAATTTATAAAAATACGGCCTTGGTTCACCAGTATTTTTCTGATGCTAGGAGGGACTTCGAGTATATAATTACATGTTGGGCGATCTTTCTTTCCGGATTTATGGCTCATTTTTATTGTTTCTAGGAAGGCCTCTCGAGTAGTTTTCGACAATTTCTCAGACAGGTTTTGCTCATAAATGCAATCGAATACCTCTTTCTCACTGAGAGCTACAGGGACACCAATTATTGCTATCCTGGGGCGGCGTTTTGACGGTTCTTCGATTTTAAGGCCCGACGAAACCAGTTTCTCGGAATTTTTTAATTTGGCAATGTCGTCTTTGCTATCGGTGCTAATAATAACGCCTCCATTCCTAATTTTTCTTAGGCTACGGACTCGAAGTTTCAGTTCCTCCGGCGAGATAATTTTTTGTACCAGTGTTTTGGTATCGTCACTAGAATGATTCTTATCAGTAGGATAGATGGCAACAGAACTAAAATTTGCTGGGCGAATAAACTTATTCGCACCCTTTTTAACCATGTTGGCATAAGAAGTAGCTTCTGGTTGTGTTATCTTTTTATCGACAACCTCTTTGAACTGGTGCAAAGTGTTTGCAACAACTTGCTGATCTTGCAGGAACTGGATGGTGCTGTAAGCCTGAATAGATTTTTGCTTCAGGGATTGGTATAGGACAGCCATTTGGGATGTCCCATGTGCGACTTTACGACAAAGATTGGTGACGCGGAGCTTCTGATCAGAGTTCATTTTCCCTTCGGCAACAGTAGAGCAAACTTCATTTAAAATGGTCTCTATGGATCCTAACCATTTCTGGATCTCCGGCGTGGCGATGACATCAGTCAGTAAGTCATCCTCCGTGGATGCTGGTGGTGCTGTTTCAGCTGGTTGGTTTTCGTCAGAGGTAGATGGAGTAGGCGGTGGACTTCGCCGCATTAGTTGGCTACGACTAAAAGGGCTAAACCCTTGGTTAGACATCACCAATATAAAATAACTCTATTCTTGTGTATAAAAGTAATTAGTTCATCGTGCACTGGGAAAAAGTTGGTAGTTGCACAAATCAACACGCGCGACACACTTTACTCAATATGACTGAGTCCGCAAATTGTTATATTAAGTAATATTCGTAATTATTTAGAGGTAATTCATGTCAATTAACACAAAACACGTCCGCTTAGATTCGCGGCTCGAAACAAAGTTTGATACAAGGATGGAAATTATGACCTGAGTTAGTTTATAAGATACTTAATATCCCAGTAGTACACACGACGGCATATCAAGCTATACAATTCCAGTATGAGCTGACTTCTCATTTTATGAAAAGCCTATATACAATGTCTCCTTGTGTCAATGAGACTTTTTTGGCCCCGCACAGGTATTTTTTTATTTTTTTTTTTCGGTGGTTTTTAATGAGTTCCATTATAAGTTTAAAGTGCTCCTTTTTAAAAATGTTATTCCCTGTGTGTATCCTAAATAAAATATCTTTCTTTTTCTTCTTTTTTCAATGCGAGATCGGCAAAAACTGAAATTTATAGCTTGGTATGTCGTGGTGGGTGCGTTCCAGTAGGATAATTTCCGACCTCCACGCGGGCGAAGCTATTGGAAAAAGCTAGTTAGCAATATATGGAGCTCATTTCAAGCAGTTGGCTTTCACATGCAGATTGGTTTAAATGATAGACCTCTAGATATATTCTAACGAGGTACTGCGAGAGAGCGATTTGTATGCTAAATAGTGAATTACCTATAACAATGAACGACAACCCAGTGAACAAAAGAGCGAATTAATTTAATATTCTCCGTTCTTCAGCAGGTGATATCAAAGCTGAATGAAAAACCGGCCAAGTGCGAGTTGTACTCGCACACGAAATTGGGAAAAACGCTGAAAAAACACGTTTCTTGTATGGAAACCCCTTTATTTTTTACTAACTTTATTTTATTTTTATTGATTATTATTATAGCGGCAAAATATAAATATATACTTTGTGAGAATTTCAACTATCTATCTATTACGGTTCACGAGATACAGCCCGCTTCAAAAAACACAAAAAAACACGTTTCTTGTATGGAAACCCCTTTTTTTAGTAATTTTATTTTATTTTTATTGTTTGTTGTTATAGCGGCAATAGAAAAGCATACTCTGTGAAAATTTCAACTGTCTACCTATTTCGGTTCATGAGATACAGACCAATGCAAAAAACGCTGAAAAATACATGTTTCTTGTATGAAAACCCTTTTAATTTCATTACTTTTTTAAATTTTTTATTTTAATATTTCGTAACACCACACTGCGCTCCAACACACAGATTACTGGCATTGCACAAAAAGGCGCTAAGCTGAAGTGGGACTGGGCTGGTCACGCCTGCCCTATGCCCAGTGAGATATTATGGGCCAAAATAACGCGGCAGATCCAGAAGACGGCATAGAAGGTGGCGAGGCGACCTGGAGAAAACAAACAAAAAATGGTCCACTTTAGCCCTGGATCGAAACAGCTGGAAGTAATTTGCCCAGCAGTGGGATAATGCAGTCTAACAGTAACAGTAGTAGTATTTGTTGTTATAACGGCAATAGAAAGACAAGATCGCAAGTAAATCTATTCTAACGAAGTACTGTGAGAGTACCAGTAGCGTAGGGTGAATTTATGACAGAGGTAAGCCGGAGCAAAAAAAAAGTCAATAAAACGGTTCATTATATTTCAATGATGAATTGACTATAGAGTGGTTGTGTTCTGAATTTTCGAAGGGAAGCCGGCGGGCAATCGAGTTGTATGGTACCTTCGCCACTGGAGAGTACGATATGCATGTTAAATAAGAAAAATTACCAATAACAATGACACACTGCCTAGTGAACAAAAGACCGAATTAATTGAATACTCTCCGTTCTTCAGCAGGTGCTACCAAAGCTAAACGACGGGACCAACAGAATCTACACAAGAAGGAAAATGTCGGCTTTTCATTTGCTAACATGCGGTAAGTAAAATTAGAAATTAAAATGGTGAACGTCATAATCACACGTGTCACGATTTAACCAAAAAGAGTTTTATACATTGTTTTAAAATAAAATAAAAAAGTGTAAATAGAAAGCGTCAATTTTGATGTGATTATTGAATATTAACATTGTTTTTAGCAGGATAATTTAGGAAATATCACGTGGTGGAACTGTTGACACATCTATAAATATGTTTCCTATTTATTTGTTTGATATTATTTGTTGAGGTGGTAATTGTTTAGATATCTTGAAAACCTTAAAGGCGTTCTTCAGGCGTTTTGTAAAGAGTCTCCACTTATGGGGTGTTCCATTTGACAGTAGTGATTTTTAACTTAGATAAGGAATACTATTTTGATCCATTCTTCGGCCAGAAGGCGCTTAAGCCTCAAATTTTTCAAGTTGCGATAGGTTATATTTTTGTTTTTGTTATTTTATTATTTTGTCTATTATTTTAGTCTTATAAACAACTAACTATTTGTAAACTCAAACTCAAAGCATGTATTTCAATTAAACCATTTACAGGCACTTTTGAATTGTCAAGAAGTCGATCAGTCGGAAAATATGAAGGTAGTTGCCCATTCCAAAGCCTATGTATGCCCAGTAGGTACCTATGAAGAAGAACGGGCAAGAAACTCTACGGACACAAAAATATTAGTTAGGTACGTAATTAATGTTGAATTTATAATATTATATGTGAGAACGATGTAAAAAAAAGACTTACACGTTAAAAGCATCCAGAATACAGCAAAAAAACAATACAAAAATAAAATCATTAAAAATAAGCCGAGGCAGCTAAGTGATGACCAGCCCCAACTGACGGCGCCCGTTCATGAACATGACGCATGGATCAACACCATTCAGCTCAACAATGTCGAAGGGAGCTAAATGATCCAACACACACGCCACCGTCAGCGAGACATTTGTGTGAGCATGACATACTATCAGCCGCCAGGGCACATTCAAGTCAATGAAAGACATATTACCTACCCGGTAGCTCTATAGTACATAGAACTCACATCTGTGCTATGCAATAATATACAATACAAAGGAAATTGAGCTTATACAATAAAATCTACACAACATAGTCTTACAATCTTCAGCAGCTCCAACAGTATTTTCAAGTGTTAATCAATTAGTTGTGGTTGTGGAGCAGGACCAGCATTGAGCCAGGCATTTTTATCAGCGATATAATCCCTTAACTTACAATATACCTGCCTGCATAGTGTGTGTTTTATATAAGACTTGAATGAAAAAATATTATAACTTTGTCTTTCACCTCTTTTACTAAAAAGATGTAACTTTTTCCATATATACAAATGTTTTCGTAGATATATTAACAAGGTGTCGTTATGGTGTTAATATCCTTAAACAATGCCCTTAGAGAATCGCGCCTGCGGAGATTGTATATGGCTCTGATGGCTCTTTTCTGCAGAGTAAAAATAGAATCTATGTCTGCAGACCGTTCCCAAAATAAAATACCGTAAGAGTATTATGATACTATGAAAGTAACTAAAATACCTACAGATTAGAATTCAAATAACCCCAACAACAACACTCCAATTTACCCAAGCACTGTTGATTAGCAGTAATTTTGTACCAAACTACTTTGTAGGCCTAACGTGAACGCACGGAGTAAGTGCTCATACACAAGAGCGGCGCGCGTCAACGGCATAGGTTACTGCAGTCCTTGACACCCGTCGACGCCCGCCGTCGACGACCTGTCGATCGTGTATTTGAGCACCGTACTCAAATACACGAGCTGTATGTTGTCGACGGCAGCCGCTGATGCGTCGATGGCGAGCATGACGGCTTTTTTTGTGGATGGGAACTCATCAAATGACCCCTCCCGCTCAGGGTGGAGTAGGAGGGAGTGTCAGACTCTTACTGACTAAAACCCACCCGTGTTCCTTCCTTAGCCCTTTATGTTCCGGGGTAGCGGTAACCCTTTCGGACAATCCCGCTGCCCGAGCATGACGGCTGAAGTTGCCTCTGCCGTTGACTCATACCGCTCGTGTGCACTCTAAAGTAATTTCGAACGATTTTAAAATTGAAAATACAGGTTTCGCACATAATATTCACTAGTTTTAAGACTTTATTCATATCTTTAAACCAAAATGAACCTATAGGACAGTTGTTTTTTTCAATTCAGAATTCGAATTTATATTACGTTTACGTCGCGCGTTCGCGCTCGGGCCTCAAATTATTTGTGGATTATAGCATTTTCTTCCGATTCGATGAGGCTTTGTGCGGACAAAGCAGATTTGATTAAGATTTTGATTTAAGTGAGCAACTTATTTTGATGGTATTTTTTTTGGGTCGTCTTTATTTCTCATAAGTACATAAGCCTCAACAGAACTTTTGTAGTGCTACTACATTATCTAGTAATAATACAACACTGTTTTTTTATTGTTTTATATCACTTTTTTTTAATTAGTATAATTGTAAAAGAACTCGGCATACAACAATATTCATAACTTTTAGGGCAATTGAATTATGACCTTGCTGTAGAAAGATGTTTTGTTGGAAATGACATCCTTTAACTCCCTATTTTGTTTGATCCACGACTTTTTGACTCTGTTTAATAATTATTATTTCCACTTAATGCCTCGGAACTTCTTTCGTGAGACGGACTCTAACTACAACAATTTTTTCTTTTACTGTTTTAAATCTAGACAGTTTTAATTTGTATATATACTTTAAAATGAAAGCTTTTTCATATGCCTCGCGACTATAACAATCCATCAGTATTAATGTACTTAATGCGCATTTTTATGCGCATTTTTTTTTACATGGTAATACCACCCATGGACTCCACGAATCAGGCTCGACCTAGTTTGGAGTTCATGAGCAAAATGCTTCCTTTGCGTCTTTTTGTTTTTTTTTTTTTTTTTTGTAAATCCAGCTATGAATGTAGACTATAAGGAAACGTAAACAATTTTTTTGGCAAATAAACATTATCTTATCTAACTTTCCTATCCATGACTTTCTTAATCTTTAGATCAAACTGCTGTTAAAGAAGATATTAAGAATTTCTTCTCTGTATGAAAATCACAGCTATAATAATACTAATAACTATAATTCAGACAACAAAACATCCATATTTGTGTTAGTAAACACTTAAGAACTAAGTTAATAAATCACAAAAAGACACAAAGAACAAGCGAAATTAAACAGACACGTGGAATGTGATCCAGTGTCTAAGAAAAGGACCGTCTAAACGGTACGCCATTACTTTTAGAATGCTCTTGGAGCTTGCTCGGATACGGTGCAATATGGAGGCCGCTCGCTTTCTCATGATGGCATGAAAACCATCAATCCAAGTCTCCATAAACATGCCAGATGCACTACAGCATCTCGGCAGCCCCAACAACATTCTAAAAGCATTATTAGTGTGAGTGTAGCTGATCCACAGCGTGCACAAATAAAACGATAAAGCTAATGATGAAATCCTTGCTTTTTCTTGCATTTCAAACAAAAAAATCCTTTGGTAAACACGAAATCCCCTTAGCTTAGTCTATCACTACACAATAATCGTAACTAAACAATTTGATATACTGCATGTTCGCATCGGAGAGTATCTCTATGTAGCCTGTGGATCGGATAATACCGTATAACGCCGCCAAACGCAATTGACATTGGTCTGCACTAATTCTCTATTGCGAGCTACTAGTACCAGTCTACTACAAACTATCAAAGCGATTGACAATTCGACTAACCGATTATCTAACGACTCGACTAAATGCTTTATTCGATACTATTGATACGTGCAAGCGACAATATAGCAGCAACTGTAATAAATGTATTTTCTTTCTAGTCATTCAATAGTTTTTCTTTCACATCGTTCCTCACACAATCCATCCTTCTTTTCTTTAGTCTTCCTCTCCCTTCCCATCCATCAGAATTTACATTTATCAATCTTTAAGTAACCAGCATTTCATTACACGCGTTCTTACCGTATCAGCACAAATAATTTGAAAATAGGTCATGCCGTGATACCTATGTACTGATAAAATATTAACCAGTCGGCAAGATCGTTGCTGGGCTGACTGCTGAAGGTAAGCCGGCAACAGCCAAGGTATTCAGGAAACCGTCCAAATTGTAGCTCCATGAGAAGACTTTTTTATGCGATCTGGTATAAATTTAGCACGGAGTTTTGACGAACCATTCGATCTTTTTCGTGTACATTGATTGTTGTCAATTTTATTTTTGTACAGACGCCAGCAGGTCAACCTACCCGAATCTGTCAAATTTCTTTGATAGATTTTCAACTTTAGCACAAAGGAATAAGGTTCATATTCAATTGGGAAAATCTGACAGATTGGGGTAGCTTGATGTGCTGGCCTCTGTAAATTATGAAAACTAACAATACACAACTAGATTGCCAATTACAAGCCTCCTTATTCAAACTTGAAAGTTTTTTTTTTGTTGAAACAGTTGATTCATGCTAATGATACAAATTACTTTCTATCCACTCAACCTACTACTTATTCGATTTATCGATAGATAACTTAACTTAGTCGATTAACTCGCATTAGTCGATTTCCCCATCACTATTCTCGAATGGCTCGTTTTAACAGTAATTATGTCATGGAACTGTTGATCGTGGTAGCCGTAAATTATTTCAGATCATAAACTCTCATGGTGGGCTTCATTCAATTAGTGAACCGATGTGTGAATGGTTTCAATGATGATAGTGCATGTTTCGGGGAGAGTGAATGACATTTGTGGTCTCTCGTGCAGGACGGGATATTTCTGTTGTAGGAAAGGGATAGCAACGCATTGGAAGACGTCACCCTGGAATTAAAAAATCGGTGTGTGCCTAATACCACAAGCTAAAAGTAGAAACTTAAAACTGGAGCCGTGTATAGCCGATGCAGCATCACCGACCCGAACGTGAGGGTTCAATTTCGTTCACTGTTCAGAAGTGAAAACTTCTTTAGCCGCACTCTCTGTGCGCCTAAAGAAGTTTTCACTTCAAAAAGTCACTAGTTTAGTAAAGGCTATGATAATAATTATGGTTTCAAATAAAGTATTATCATACATCGAGGCAGATTTTACAGACACAAGTCTATCTGTGAGGGGGAGTGGGCCTTAATTCACCACGCTGGCCCAGTGCGGGTTGGTAGCTGATCGTCGAATTTTTTGGTTCTAAGACATGCTGGTTTTCTCACGATGTTTTCCTTCACTGTTTTGAGAGCAATGGTGATGAAATAATTTACACAAAGTAAAGTGCTTGCGTGGGTTTCAACTCACGACCTTCAACTCGTAAGTCGCGGATGTTACCACAGGGATACAACTGCTCTACCATACCTACAGACTCCCGTGTAAATGCTGTGATAGCCAACCTGAAACACAATGCAACTAATCAAATCAGAAGACTTGGGTTTGACATCTTCTTAGCATTTTTTTTATTAGTATTGTATGAACCTTGATTCATCAAGACATTGCTAATTTATCTTTAGATAGGTGAACTACGGGCGTATTTTGATTTCCTAAGAAAGCGGACGACGGTCACACAATAATACTACGGTTTCCTTGAGAAGAACGTCTCCGTATTTAACGGACGTCATGAAAATCTGTCGGTCATCAATCAGTGTCAAAAAATGCTCTGTATTTGAACATTACGGTTGCATTTTGCGGCTACCGCTCTTCTAGGCAAAATACAGTATTTTGGGATTGGCCAGTGTTTGCCCCTTAGAGCTGATTTTTCCATCGCCAGATAATTTTTATTCCTGGAATAAAATTGACGTTTGAAAGTTTTTTTTATGAAATAACTGTCAAAACTTCAAAATTATTCCTCGAATAAAGTTATCAGGTGATTGAAAAATCAGCACATAACACCATAATCTGATGAAAACGACAGCCGTTATAATATGACAGAACCGCTTTCCTTGGAAACTATAGCTTTACTCCCTACAACCGACCTAGCAGATAACTACGCAAAAAAATATACATAAATTTCACGTGAGCCAAGAGTCTTCAAGGATAGCCTTGCGCAATTCGTATTATCTTTATCCAGCAAGATAACGGTTGATATAAGGAAAGAAGCTGTTTCACCTTAAGAGGTAAGCATCAAGGTAGCCCGCGAAAATAGAATTTACATACGTTTTTTTTTTTCAATTTGCAGGTCAATGTCATGGTGAACATAATATGATTCGCGACCGTAACAAGGATGTATTTGCAGAATTATAATCATTAACATAACATCGTCATATACTTATCATATTGAATGACTTATCGTCAGTCTAGCCTTTTCCCAACTATGTTGGGTTCGGCTTCCAGTCTAACCGGATGCAGCTGAATACCAGTATTTTACATGGAGCGACCGCCTATCGGTCCTCCACAACCCAGTTACTGGGTAATACGATAACCGTTGTAAGACTGGTTGTCAGATTTTCGGACTTCTAACGACCCGTAACGACTGTCATAGATCCACGAATGACAGCCGGGACCAACGGCTTAGCGTGCTTTCCGAGGAACGGAGGGGTCTTTTTATGATAAGATGGTCATCCATCCACAGACCGACCGCGACAAGCGCAGCTTAACCTGATCGATCGACCCGTGCGGCTGATATTACTTAGCCACAAGCCCCTTTATCGCATCCTTTTGAATGACTATTTTTATAAAATATCAATCAATAGGATTATAATTCTAGCAAAAAAACGAAAGTTTGAATTTACGGGCTACCCTTGCTTTTCCCTTAAGTAATAACAATGTTCCGAAAATTCAGTACACCCTTAAGATTTGTTCAGGCGGAAAAAAGACAGTTTTATTTACTTTTTCTACGTGAGGATTTGAATGGTGAATCAATGTCTATCTAGGGAGTAGTCTAATGTATAATTTATGTGATTGGATTTAGCTGTAAAGATTTAAATATTTCTAGTGGATTTAATAGGCCATTTATAACTCTGTTATCTGAAAGAATGATTATGCCTTTTTATTTAAGAAGGCTTTTACTGTACGCCAAACAAGTTTGATATGCTGTTGTTATTTTGGTTGGACAAAGAAAGAAAGAAACGAACGTAGAAACAAATAAAAATAACAAATAATATAATTATGTTTTTAACTACAATAGTATGTGCCTCACGGTTGCGTCAAAAGCTAACTTGATAATTATTTGATAGCGATTTACTGATCGCATACTTTAACAGGTTAAAATTTTATTCGATGAATGATGATGTTTTTTTTTTGTTTGATTTTATTCGGTTTAATTTGATTTCGTTTGTTTACATTGTAATTTAATTGATATTTATTTTATTTAATTTGAATTCACTTGATTTCATTTACTCTTGTTTCGTTTTTATCTGATTTATTTATTATGTTTTATATATTAATATTATTACCTATATATTAATATTACTTATGTTTTATATTAGTTTCATTTATTAATTTTATTTATTTATAATCAAAATAAATTGGTGACAAATTAAATGTTGCGTGACGAATTGTGCGCTTTTATTTCTAGCCTGACAATATTATCGTGTATGGCAATGGCCACGGCAAACGAGTAAAATGTATGGAAATACGTGCACGTTTTTAAAGTTATCGTGAACTGGTTGGTTGTACTCCTCAGTCCTCTATCTTTTGTACAATATGCCGAACAGTATGTATACCTACGGTCTACACTATTGGAGACTTTTCGAAAACCGGCTTGTTCTGAAGGCTAGAACTCGTAGAAGTCTTCTGTCGAGATGGTTGGTGACGACCCTCGAGAACACATGGGCGGCGTGGCGTGGTTGTAAACGTGGCTCAGAAGTGAGATGGGTCTATAGATCTTCAGCAAGGTTTTGTCACCTTTTTTGACGAACAGAACCACCGCACCTCTGCTCCACGCCTCGGGCGTTATGCCCTCTTGGATGACGGATTTGAAGAGATTCGCCAGCTCCCTGAGGACTGGAGCCCCAACCGCTTTAAGGAGCTATTTCGTTATTCCGTCATCAGCAGGTGCCATGTTGTTTTTTAGCTGCTGTTTCCTGAGAATTTGCCGTAAACAGCACCCTAATAAAATTACGTAACACACTATCATTCATAATCTGAATCATTTTGAAGGATATTTCTCATCCATTGCTTTATATGTTCGAAACATTTGTTTGCTCAACAACATAATAACGCAATGTATGTTGTTGAACTGTCAAAATGAAAACCATTGCTATTGATAGCGTGTTACGCAATTACCCCGCAGAATAGTAGAAAGTAGACATAACATGTAGAAATCATGAAATACTTTAGTGTAAACAAGAGTATCTATGGAGTATTCGAACAAAATAAAAGACTGAGAATCCAATCGAACTCTGCTGATTCAACATTTCACTTTTAACTTCATTCTCATCAATACAAAAGTTTCAACACAATTTATTAAGCCGTTCCGGGTACAGTAACTGTTTATCTTCATGATTTGTTGCCAATCCTTTCTCGATTAAAGTCAGCAGTCGAGTTTTAATCGATTGAGCAATTATTTCGAGTTGGAGCTGGATTTTATTCGATTATTTGTTCAGCCGATTATTGTTTTTCCAATGCAGATTTTTTAATGTGGAATAATAAAGTGAGTTTATGTTTGTCGTAAGTTATAGGTAGCTATTTCGTTTTGTTTTATTTGAATGGCACATTATTATGATTTATTCGGTTTATCTATTGTTTAAGGGACAGACAGCACCTAAGTAGGTACCTATACCTACTTACAACATATTAAAAACAAAAATCTGTGATGTCCCACTGGACATATTTTTTTAAATTATAAAAGGCGAAGATATTATAAATAAATAACCCTCCTTTTTTATAGGTAGTCGGGTTATAGGTAGATAATGTTATGAATTTTGAAAAATCGTTTGGGATGTGTTTACTTGTCTCAAAGATTATTTATACCAATTTTCGAGTTATTCTAGCGACGCAGTAAAGTTCTCTCCTGTAAAATTAACTACCCCTTATCACCCCGTTAGGGGTAGATTTTCGAAAAACCCTGATACACATTATTCTTTATTTTTGGTTCTAAGTATAAATATTGTTTCAAGTTTCGAGTCAATCAGACCCCGCGTTAAAATTGTTCCATATAAATGTTGACACTTTATTAATCCCTCTTTAATTTAAAAAACAAAAAATGACAAACTTCATAATTTTCGTAAATAAATATTTGTGCTAAGTTGCAAGTTTATTAACTCAAGCAATAAGATTTGTGATTTGTGACATTAAAAATCCCCCTTTTTGGTCGAATTATCAAAACCATAACAATTTTTTGAAAATTGAATTGCATATATAATGTAACTTTGATAATACCTACCTACCTAACTTACGTAACTTGTATTTAAACTTTTGAAGTAAGGTAGGCACCTACTATGGAGGATGATATGGAGGTACTTAATTTGGTACCGATCAGAGATGAATATTACAAGTTTTCAACCTTTTTTTGATCACTACGTATTTAGTTTCATTTGTTACTTATATTGGATTTTTATAAGGTACTAGCTGACCCGGCAGACTTCGTACTGCCTCAATCGATAAATAAAAGACAATTGACTCTACATTTTATTTAGAAAACGTTTGTATTGGAAATAGAAAAGGGCTGTTTTTAGGGTTTTCCCGGGAATTATTCGATTTTTCTCACCTTTTAAACCTTCCCTAGACCTCCACGAACATTTCAAGACCAAGATAAGATAAATCCGTTCAGCCGTTCTCGAGTTTTAGCGAGAGTAACGAACAGCAATTCATTTTTATATTTATAGATTTTTGGACCTATTTAGCCAAACTATAAAGTTGAAATTTTGAATAGGTAGATACCTACTTCTCGTTCCTTTTCAATGACATAATAATTTACAGACATAATACACCCGCTCGTGGCTACGTAACAAGTCGATCGATCAGGTAGTTTGTTCCCGTTGAGTTACACCATTTTGTGTTACAATGTTACCCATTGGGAAAAAAATTACCGATTAGTAGGTAACACTGTAACTCAATGCCATGTTTTTTTTTTTTCATCAATTTACACTGTAACCTGCGGTGCTATTCTGTGACAATCTCACCGTGAAAACTTAGGTGAAGTGAGCGTGCAGTGAGCTGTCAATAGTATCAATTCCTAGAAAAAACAAACTCACCTCACCTAAGTTTTCACGGTGAGATTTTTACAGAATCAACCGGCAGAACGTAATAGGGTTACCTATCGGGAACAAAATGTCCTAAAGAGAACTTTATTGTTCAACATATAAAAATAATGGTTTCTAGACCGATCTTGGAACTTGTGGCACCCCGACTTGGGTTAGGTTAGGTTCCTTTAAACCCTGTAGACAGAAATAGGGGCTCCGTCCGTCGACTACGTCTTATTTATTGTTACTTGTAAACCAACTTAGACCTTAAATAATCGTCGTATTAAGTCAAGATGTATTTCAACAATGTTTTTACCCAAGAAAGTGTTACTTAACGGGAACACAGCGTTCTGTTGAGTTACATTATCAATCAAAGGGAAAAAAAATGTGGCTTTTAGTTACAGTGTTACTAGTCGGTAATTTTTATCCCAATCGGTAACAGTGTAACACAAAATGGTGTAACTCAACGGGAACAAAGGGATCAGGTTATGCTATGCTTGCCGCGGTCGGTCCGTGGATGGGTAACCATCTTTACATACCAAGATCCCTCCGTGCCTCGGAAAGCACTCGTAGATCTTTGGTATTCATTGCCGAAAGTCTGTCAACCAGTCTTATCAAGAGGTACTACCTACTTATCGTATTACCTACTCAATAACTGAGTTGTAGAGGTCAGTAAAATACTCGGTTGTGGAGGTCAGATAGGCAGTCGTTCCATGTAAAATACTGGTATTCAGCTGCATCTGGTTAGACTGAAAGCTGACCCCAACATAGTTGGGAAAAGGCTAGGAAGATGATGGTCATAAGTAGGTGCAAACTTAAGTGAGGTACCTATTAAAGTTCCAACCTAATTAGCACCCGTTCTAAAAGCAAACTGCTCAGTTTTCCTTACATATAGGGGGAAGTCCCCTAGTGGCGGACATCTAAGGTTTTCAGAAAATAAAATTAAAACTACTTCGAGAAAGCATTTATTTATGAATTAGTTAAATGAACAAAATATAAAATCAAAATCAATTTACAAAAATACAACTTCTGCGTAAAAATATCGATATAGGAACGTTAAAAAAGTTTTGGTAAAAAAAAAAAAAATCTTTGACATTGGTACCTAGTACCGGACGGGTTTAATATTCAAACCCCAAGCGTTGGACATTCTTAAAACATTGTGCATGTGTCACATTTAAAGGTATCTCCCCATTCCGGAACGTCTGCATATGGTTCATGAGCCCATACTTGGCAGCTGGAGCAATGAATCCAGTCCTCGTCATGGTCTTCTAAACACACTAAATAAGTACCTAGTTTTTTTTTCCATATTAGATACATTACAGTTAATGGCTCCTTTTTCTTAATGTTATACTTACCCACTTTTTTCTTTGGCTTTCACAGCTTTGGTTTGTTTTCCCTTTTTTCTATTTTCTTATTGTCCGGTGTTAAGGGACATCTTTGTGTCCGGAAGTCGGGGACAGGGAATGTCCAAAATTAGGTATTTCATACTAAAACCGTTAAAGTAACTATTACAAAGTTTCACAATTTAAGAATTATAACGTGAACACTGTCTTTCTTAACAAATAACAAAAACAATTAACACAAAACCATAGCAGTAATACTCACTTGAAATTTACATGACGCAACGCTGTGCCGCCAAAAACAACAATCAACCGCTCCCACCGCGACTGTGCGCCTCACTGGCAAACCGCGTCACGTGATCCTATATAGCTATGTTCCCCCGCGCCCCTTTCATCGATATTTGAATAGATCACGTTAAGGTTTGTCAAGATAGTACAAGTGTCCGACGCTAGGTGCCGTCCGGCGTTACGGGACTTCCTCCTACTGAAAGCGTTATAAGCACGTAGGTAATCACATAAGTTCAGCTTAAAATACTACAGCTTTTAAAATAAGCTACGGAAAAAGTACCTACTCTGCCTTCTGTGAGCAGCTTACTTATCATCTAAGTACGGTCTAGGTACTCTCGTTCATACTTACCGTGCCCTCTATATGGAGACTCATGTAGACAGTGTTTAAATCACACAAACTTCTGACCATTTATTGTATTTACGAGTACATTTACGAAATCGCAAGTTAAACTTAATTCTAAACTCTTTGAAGCTAAAAATAATTTTAACAAACGAAAATTCACACAGTATTTAAGTATTGAAACCCTCCCTATACCTAGGATAGAACTATTCAGGCGAAGTTGAGTGTATATTATGGCACCACTTATGTATAACTCATTAGTCATTAAGTAGGTACCCATCTGAATAACAGAACTACCTTACAAAAAATTCCGTGTGGTTTTGAAAAAATGGTTGATATCGCGTAGTTTTTATTTTGCCGGCGAATTTCTGAACAAAAAATCTTGTCAGTCCTACCACTTCAGTTATGCATTTTAATCGTTCTTTATGGTTTTATTTAGTTAGCTGCGTTATTAGTATTATGCTGTTACTGCATAGGTACAGTTGAGTTCATTAATATATTGGCAGTGACAAAGTTTCAAAATATTGTAAGCCTTAAATGATGATCATTATAACGCTTATAATATTTTGAAACTTTAAATGTATGTTAACATTTTATTTGTGTCTAAGTTTGTATAGCATTGTAAGAACATTTTAACGCTTATAATATTTTGAAATGTTGTCACTGCCAATATATTAATGAACTCGACTGTACCTACTTCCTGTATTAAATATTTGCTTGCCATCATTATTTATTTATTTATTTATTACTAAAATTACACACACTATCTTAACAGGATGACCCCAATATAATAGTGGTTTGTAAACATATACACCAAATAACTTGAAAAATAACTTACTACTAATACTTAAACATCTAAACTTTAAAAATACAAAGCAACACTATACCTACAGCATATTATGTACCTACCTATGTAATAATTATCAAACTAAACTTTTTTATTTTTTATTATTGCTATAAAATCTTAACCTAAAATAAATATTATATAAAAACAGACAACACAGAACCTTAATCTTTAAATATAAGTAACTAAATTTAACAATACTCTTGCAAATTCACTCATATTGCACGAAAATATGTAAATTCTCTCATGCACTTCGTTTAATAGACACATTGTGCGGGTGAGTGGTGTTTTTGACAGCAGGTTGGTTTTGGCAGCAGGCACGGCCAGCAGGGGCGGTCGCCGCCGCCTCCACACGTACCGGTCTGGCACGCACAGCTTCAGGTGACGCAGCACACCCGGATTGTGAGCTACTCCACGCAGGAGCTTTAGCGCATTCACCGCAAGTGTAAATTCCCGGCGCACTCTGAGTTTGTTGTACCCCACCATACCCAGTACAAACAGTGTAGGATACATCAGCGGGTAAAATGGGTAAACCCCATAAAGTTTAAAATACAAATGTCTTGTAAATTTATTTTGTACTCGCTCCAGCATGACATTGTATTTCGCTTCATGAGGAGCCCAAATCACCGCACTGTGTTCTAAGTGACTCCTTACCAAAGCGTCATACAGCACCCTGAGCGTGGTATCGTTTGTGAATCCCTGCGACTGCCTCAGCACGAAACCCAGGTTTCTGTACGCCTTCTTGCAAGTCTTAACTATATGATCCCGGAAAGTTAGATCCGGGGTAAGCAGTACTCCCAGATCCCGTACCTGAGACACTCGCTGCAACGGCGCTTCCTCTACTTTGTATTCGTAGGCTAAGGCAGTCTTCGCACGCGTAAATGTCATCAATGAGCATTTCGCTGTGTTGAAATAGAGTTTATTTTTATGGCATTATCTACATAGCGGAATGTGTCTGTACTACTATTTTATCTAAGTAATACCTATCATCTTTTGTACCTACTACATGTTATGCAAATAAACAGGATTTACAATATTTACAGTATATTATTTGAATAACATGTTTATCAAAATATCAATACTTTTTAAATAAGTTTATGTCTGAGCCAGGGCTTTTGACTTTATCTGAAAAAATAATGGCTTCCAGGTGAAAATAAAGCCTAAGAGAAAGAACAAAAGTACCTAATAAAAGAAAGATAAGATAAAGAAAAATAAAGAAAGAAGAAAGATACAATAAAGAGAAAGATAAAAGAAAGGAAATAAAAGAAAGAAAAATGTGTGAATATGAAAAACTAAAAAATTATAGTTTTGTATAAAAATGGTTTCTAGTCAGCCTTGAAGGGGAACGATAAATAATAAAAAGAACTTAGAACTCTGTTACTCACTCTTTTTTCATAGTTTCCGCAGATAAAAACCTCGGCCTGGGGAGCTATTCTCTAAGGATACATACAGCCTTGCGGGCAGCGCTGTCGCAGCCGTGAAACCCACCGCGACAGCGCTGCCCGCAAGGCATAGAGAATAGCATGGCTGGGCTGGGCGTCCTTGTTACTTAGGCGCCATCTCCACGGGCGGGAAAATCGCGGCGATAGTCATGCGGTGCCATCAAATTATCGTCGCGATGATATCGCCGTGTGGAGATTGATTCATAGAGTTTCTATTGACTTTGATGGCACGACGATAATATCGCCGCGATTCTCGCTCGTGGAGACGACCCCCTTTCAAGTTTTCTTGATTTTCGAAGAATAGTGCGCTACATCAAAATCAATCCCAAGATCGTTGTATGAGAGATTAGAGAACTCTTACAAGAAGCGGGAACTTCAATTTCTTAAACAACAGAACGCCACCTGCTACGATCCTTACATACTCCTTTTGCCTCGTTTACGTTCACGCCCGTTGCAAGTACAGACGCCAGCACATCAAGCTACCGGAAACTGTCAAATTTTCCCAATCAACTTTGAACCTTATGATTTAGTGATAAAGTTGAAAATCTATTACTACGCACCAAACCTTTCTGAAGAACGTCACCAATACGGTAACTATATGTCTTCCTAGGGATGTCCCCTGCCGACGTCTCCACTTACCTACATCTGCCTTGTAATAGTTACATCAGCTCACTTCACCTTAGTTTTCACGGTGACATTTTTACAGAATAGCACTGAAAAGGGAGGACAGTTTATTTGAAACATCTTAGGTAGTCTAACTAAAAAATATATAAAGTATAAAGATCGTAAACATTAATTTTCGAAATAACTACCTTTCAAGGGGAGGTGGAGAGGTCGTTAAATTTATTTGAGGAAAGTACGAAACCCACGCGGACGAAGTCGCGGGCAAAAGCTAGTTATGATATAAGTGCAGTAAGCTAGTTATGATATAAACAATAGCTCTTAGTCACACTACAAATGCTTCGCAAGGAACGTATTTTCACAGCATTTATTCTACTTTCATGCTTCTTGTGCCACACCCATTAATCACTTCCATAGATAGGTACCTAAGCCAAGGCTATTGTGAGCAACCAGTCGAGCCTTTTTGGACATCAACGGTTGGTCACAATCGCATGTATATATAGCACCATTCACTTTATTTCCCGCACTAAAGACATGGGTAGAAGGCAACTAGAAAATATTTAAGAAAAAAATTATTCCATTTCAAATACAGCTTACCCTTAATTATTGACCAATTAAACCATCTCAATGAAATAATGCGCGCACTACAAACAGTTTTATCAACGACATTGACACAGTTATACGTGTTTACTTTATTTTAACTGAATCATGAGATACCTTTGCTGCTGTACTTTTTTTATCTTTTTATTTTTCGTAATTTCGTGCTACGATTTGTATGAAGGAGATCACTTTGGTGCACGCATGACTTATAGGCAAGTGAAAAAGCATGGCCTGCTGTTTTTCAAGCGAAAAGAAACAGTTGATCTTGAATATCCTGTAGGAACGTTGATCACAGGTATTGCAATTATTGACCTTGATCCGGAGAAACGAGGGACTGTGAATATACTAGCTGGAGGGCTGAATTGTAATTACATCTATATTATATTGGAAAGTGAAAGAAGTGTTGGACTCAGATACACTATCGAAATTTATCAATAAGTGGCGCAATTGTACGTTGAGATTAATAATCCAGGTGGCCAGGATTATGAATCCGACCACATAGATTTGATGTTAAAACGAACAAAGTGATTGATGACGGAATACCTACAAGCTATTTTGTTCAATTTACAGTGCATATTTGCGCAATATCACTATCGTTCTTGTTATCTGAAATTATAGTAGTGTCTCACTTTTTTATCAGTGTTTATTTCGTCTAGTTACAATAATATTTGTTTGGATTTTAACCAAACAGTGAGTTGTTGTGATATATTATTAGTTAATGACAATCTTGTGCTGAAATTGAACTCCGGGTCGGATAATAACATTTACATTACAATGAATATGAACGTATCCTAAACCAAAAAATAACTTTATTTCTCTCGAACGCAGTTTTTTAATAGCATTCTGATTGGTCTATGTTTACGTAAGTTGACGTCAACCGACGTCAACCAATCACATCTGATCTGACCAGCCATTTTCCTGCATCTGTCAAATCCAAATGTCAAACGACTGAAACAAATCTCAAGAATTTTGCGAATGTAACAAAAGTGTAAGAAATATTAGTCAAATTCTGTTTTAAAATGTCGGAAAATGGGCACGATGCGTAAGAAAACTCAAGTGTCGTTCGTGATAAGAGATGAGGAGGAACGGCGACATAAAAATGGTGTTAGTTCATTGCAACTCGATCCAATACAGGGCCGATTGTATTCGGCCGGTCGGGATGGAATTATTCGTGTATGGAGTACTGCGACTGGTGTCCAGGACCGGTACGTACAGAGTATGGAGCACCACACTGACTGGGTGAACGATATCGTGTTATGTTGCGGCGGTAAAAACTTAATAAGCGCCTCGTCAGATACGACGGTAAAGGTATGGAATGCTCCAAAGGGATTCTGTATGTCTACGTTACGGACTCATAAGGACTATGTACGTACTTTAGCGTACGCTAAAGACAAGGAACAGGTCGCCAGCGCGGGCCTTGATAGAGCAATATTTCTTTGGGATGTTAACACTTTAACAGCTTTGACTGCCAGTAACAATACTGTGACCACATCTAGTCTCGTTGGCAACAAGGAGTCTATATACAGTCTGGCTATGAATCCTCCTGGAACTATCCTAGTAAGTGGTTCTACAGAAAAAGTTCTCCGTGTATGGGATCCAAGAAACTGTTCAAGACTTATGAAGTTAAAAGGTCATGCGGATAATGTTAAAGCCTTAGTTATAAGCAGGGATGGAACGCAGTGTGTATCAGGCAGCTCAGATGGCACAATTAAATTGTGGTCTTTATCCCAGCAGCGGTGTGTTTCTACCATAAGAGTACATTCTGAAGCAGTATGGGCATTATTAGCCACTGAAACCTTTACGCACATCATTTCGGGTGGAAGAGATAGACTAGTCATTATAACAGAACTACGAAACCCTGATAACTTTATGATAGTATGTGAAGAAACTGCCCCTATACTTAAACTGTGCTTTACGGCTGACAATACTGGAATTTGGGTGTCTACATCTGAATCAGATGTCCGCTGCTGGAAACTGCCTCCTTTAAATTCTTTAGACATGTATAATCAAAACAATTATAATACAAACAATGTGTATCAAACACAGCCTATACATCACATACCTGGTGGACCTGCAATCAAGCATTACACAGTATTAAATGATAAAAGACATGTAGTTACAAAAGATACTGCAAATAATGTAGCCCTATATGATGTATTAAAAGCTTGCAAACTAGAAGATTTAGGAGAAGTAGACTATGAGGAGGAAGTGAAGAAAAGATTCAAGATGGTTTATGTACCAAATTGGTTTAATGTAGATTTAAAGACTGGGATGTTGACAATACATTTGGGGCAGGATGAAACGGACTGTTTGAGTGCATGGGTTAGTGCGAAAGAGGCTGGTTTGACTACAGAGAATGATCAGAAGGTGAACTTCGGTGCGTTACTGTTGCAAGCTCTGTTGGATCATTGGAACCATCCAAATAGGGTGAATGAAGCGGGACAGAGGGTGATTGGGAATAATTACTTCAATGTACCACAACATACGCCTCTTATTTTTAGCGAAGTTGGTGGGAGGACACTTTATAGACTGCAGGTTAGTGAAGCTTCATTATATAAAAAGAAAATATGTTTATTTCTGGTAAACATGATGCATAAAATGAACACAAACACAAGAAAAAAAATTGTTGGGGGAAAACGTGTCACATCCATGCAACGTCGTATTATATTATTACCTATGAGATGTAACACCATGCTTGTATACTTTATACGTGTTTTACATGGAACAAGATATTAACTTTGCCTTGCCTGTATATTATACCTTCGAAACTACTCCCAAATTATTCCCATGCTTACAGGATGTTGTCCCACGTAATAGACGTAATATAAGCATAATTCGCATATATCCTGCTAAAACTGCACTCATGCGCAAAAGTATCATCTGCATGGCTCCAACTATAATTAACAATCTACTTAAGCGTTGAAAGCAGCTAAGTATCAATGCATTCAAAATCAGTTGATAGTGTTTTTATCGCAAAAAGCTTATTATAGTGTGTCTGAATGTTTAGTCAAAAAACTTGTCTGACTTTAATCATATAAAATTCAGTCAGTTAGACTGATACATCAACGCACAGCCTAAACCGCTGGTCCTAGAGACATGAAATTTGGAGGGTGTGTTCATTGAAGAGTAAGTATCCACTAAGAAAGGGTTTATCGAAATTCCACCCCTAAGAGGGTGAATGGGGGGACGGTGAAACACGCAGACGAAGTTGCGGGCAGAAGCTAGTTTTATTATAATGTTTATTGATGTTCTTTTAATTAAAAATAGTAATCTGACTAAAATATTTATACGCCAGTATATTATTATACATGATTGGACTTTAATGTAATTAAATCATTTTATTTTTTTTTTGTAATAAATCTTATTTTATCTTGTAATCCCTGAACAGTTAGGCAAAGATGTGCTTATAGAATACCCACATTCTGCCAGTTATGTTTTAGTACCACGTAACAGGGGCGAGCCTATTGCCATCAACCAGACACTAACCCAGACCCCAGGCTACTACTGAGAAGTTCCTAATGGAAAATCCCAATAACACTTTGCCTGTCCTGGAAATCAAACCCAGCACATCATGCTCAGCAGTAACACTTGGGAAAGCAACCTATACCTACACAAATTATGGTGTAAATAATTAACCTTTTTATATAGATAGTGCAATCCACGAAGACGCGCCGCACTCTTCTTCCGAATCGTTAGTGTTTATCGCTAGTTAATTCCATTAGTGTTTTAGTTCTTTCGATACACTCTAATGACCCACTAATAATAATTAGTGTGTATTTACAAAACTAAAACACTAGCGGAATGTTGCACACTTCTGGTGTAAGCATTAGGAAAAAGAGTGGGGCGCGTCTTCGTGGATTGCACTATCTGTATGGATAGTTCATTTCAATTAGACATAATATTGCACCATCATAGGGGACAAAAAAAGAACAAGTACTTAAAACTAAACTTTATGCAGAAGTAAAAAAAAGAATACCATTTTCTACCAGTTTACCTTACAGTGATGCAGAGAGGAAACATGGCAGGTGCAAAATAAGGACTATACGAAAATAACTAATACTTATACCCAACCCACATAATGTTCATGTGGTTTTTTGTTTATTAAACTACTATTGTTTTTTTCATAAATGCCATCTAATATAAAATTTATTTCTTTCGTTATAATGTGCTGCAATACTAATTTTTAACCGAGTTACAGTACCTACTGTTTGTTTGCTAAAAATAATTTAATGGAAAACTATGACTTTTCTATGCCTCGATTTTATCTTGGTACTCAAAGCACTATAATATTCAATTCCCTATTTCCAGGTTGGCGACGCCGGCGGTGAAACAGAAGGCAACCTCCTTGTAGAAACAGTGCCATCCTGGGTGGTCGATGTTGCCATAGAGATGGCGGCTCCTAAGCTAAACAAGCTTCCATTCTATCTGCTGCCACATTCCAGCTGTCAGAGCAAGCAGGATCGACAGAAAAAGGTATATATATGTTGAATCTGTTACTGCATATGAGCGCAGTGGTGGCCCAGATTAAACGGCTGCAACTTACGAGTTGTAGACTATAGGTTGGAACCCAGTCAGGCGCTTTTATTATTTCATTTCATTTTATTTCAGGATAACATTTACTTTCCATATATTGTTACTAAATTATTTCATCACCACTGCTCTCAACTCGGGGAAGGAAAATATCGTGAAGAAACCGGCATGTCCTAGAACCAAAAATTCGACAGCATGTAACATCTACCAACCCGCACTGGACCCGCGTGGTGGATTACGGCCCACTCTCTCTCTGAGAGAAGGCCTGTTTCCCAGCAGTGGGAAAATTATGGGCTGGTTATGCTATACACAGAACTTTCTGGAATTAATTCTGTATATGATGTTGAAAATCACATTAATCCATTTAGCAGAACTACGCGGATACACAGACGTATACAATAAGCACCTTTAATGTGTAGATGCAGGTCAATAAAAAATCATACATAACGCTAAAGTAGATAGTTGATTACATGTAAATTATCTAGGTTTGTCTATTCAAGTATAAACAACAGCAAAGCAGTATGATATGAAAAGAAAGCGTAACTGAAGCACATAATCAAATTCATGATAGACACAGTTTGATTGAATATGCATTGTGTTTCATTTCGGCCCTTTTATAGCCTAGTGTTTGTATGTAAGAAAGAAATTCGAAAAACAAATTGCACCCGTGCGAAGCTGGGGCGGGCGGCTAGTCTATACTAATATTATAAAGAGGAAAGATTTCTATGTATGTTTGTAACGAATTAGCTCAAAAAGTACTCGACCTATTTTAAAATTCTTTCACCATTTGAATCTACATTATCACTGATTAATATAGGCTATTTTAATTGCAAGAAAAAAATAAAATGTTTAAAAAATAAATGTCCACCCGTGCGAAGCCGGGACAGGCCGCTAATATATTATAAATGAGAAAATAATTATCTGTTACCTTTTCACTCCTAAACTACCGAACCAATCATTATGAATTTGACAAAAAGGTAGCCTGGGTCCTAAAGAATGGATATGGCAACTTTTCGTCCTGTATACAAGGTGTAACAGAATAAACGCAGGTCCTGAAAGTAGTTTGTTCATAATTGACTACTGAATCGATTTCAGTAACTTAGAGCATAGTTGTTTTATAAAAAATTATGTATTTTTTCATACTAACCGCCGATTGAGCCAAATAAAATGAAATCTTATTTCAAGGCTATAACACTCAATTTTAAATGCATAAAGTAATGCTCAATACGACTTTCTTAATAAAAATAACAAGCTTTGAAAAAATTAAGTTTTGGTCATTGTGTTATGCGTTTAACTCAATACTCTAATTGGGGTGCATGATGTCTTCCATTATTTTTTTTTATTTTTATTTATTTTAATGCACAATGTACACAACCATATTTACACGCTAGGCTTAAATTAGTTAGTAACTGACCCTGTTAGGGCGCAGCAACATAACTTACAACTAATAATATGTTACACCTTGTATATATGTATGAAAAATGTAAACGACACAATACGCAGACGAAGTCGCGGGCAGCAGCTAGTAATAAAAAAAAAATTGCATCATTTAAGTATTGCATATGAATAAACCACTCAACCTTAAACAACTATTTTCTGTTCTCACCATTTTTTTTCCTTCAAATTTCCAGGATCGTCTAGTAGCAAACGACTTCATTCAATGCCGTAAAGTAGCGGAACACGTGGTGGAAAAGATCGTGGGTGGAGGTGACGTGAACGGAGCGAGTGCGGGCAGCGGACGAGGCAGTGCGGATGAGAACAGTGCGACCGATGCGCCCGAGGAACGGGTCGAGTTGCTGTGCTGTGATCAGGTGAGAATAATAATAATCAACGTTGTGACTGCCTTGTTGGTTGTCAGGACATCTGAGGGGGGATTCTGGTAACTTTAAAAACGTTCACAGGCTGATCTCAGTCTCAATCTGTCAAAAATGCCTCTAATTTTCCTACATTTTGACAAATTTTTGACATTTGTTTCTCGCCGAGTTGAGACTGCGACTAGATTTTGAACGTTTTAAATTACGTGAATTGGCCTTCTGAGCATCTGCATAGCTATTCACAACCACTCGATACGCTTCCGTACAGTATCGAACAATGATCGATTGATCAATGTTATCGTAGGAGTCCCCTAAACGCTGTTTACAACTCTAAAACCCGAAAGTGTTGTCAGTTTAAATCAAATTTAAGGGGGTAAGGCAAATCAGAATGCCAATTCTCGTAATTAAAAACATTTAAAAACTAGAGAGATAATCAATGTCAAAAATGTAGGGATATTTCATATAAGAGGTATTTTTGACAAATTGAGACAGATCAGGGGGCTTACTCTTGAAACTAATTTTAATTCCAATGTAAGGCCAATATGATTCCAATGTTAATTTTACAGTCACGTGATTCACACGTGTCAACATAGAAATTAAATTGACGTTACGACGTGAAGTTAGCTATGTTACGGACCGCAATAGTGTTGTTCAGCTCATTACGATAAACCTACGATAGGGCTTTAAAATTCTTTGTCCTTTATATCAAAAATCAAAATCAAAATATTTTATTTCACATCAGCCTACAAGGGCACTTATGAAACGTCAGAAGCTAGGTGCACGTATAACGTATAACGACGTTGTCTGTGGGGAGGTGCCCCGCATACGCACTTGAGATCTAAGCAGTCCGTGAAGCTCCATCTGTGGAAACTATTTGCTACGGCCGACTTGGGTTCGAAGTTCGAGATTTCCAAATCAGCCACGGTAACGCGTGCCCAGGCGGAAGGCTCTTAGATGGTTCTATTAAATTGTCAGAGGGTTTATACAGCTCCCGTCAGAGATTACACTTTGCTGTGTTACTATTGGCTGGAATAGCTGGACCCACGCATCCAAGAATTTTTTGTCGGCTCTTCGGCCTCTGGGGCACTTACACGTAGTTGTGCATTGGGTGCTCCCAATACTTATGTATTAATACTTATGTATTATTTATGCTTATGTATTTTATATGCCTATATAGCTGCAATACCTAAACGCACATCCGTTCGTCGCCGCTGTGCGCGGTATACTAGGGCTCCGCGCCGGCCCGGGCGCGCCGGGCGCCTGTCTGCAGTATTTAAGCGACCTGCGCGCTCCCGCACGGATTTCTTTAGGAACTATATCACTTACTAAATATTCCAACTGATTTCCTATTGGTTGATTTAATGCTGTAAGGAGACCACTACTTGTACCCATAAGCGTAGTATTAAGACATTTACATATTTTGTAAAGTGAATAGCCCTGGCTGGAGGCCTTAACTTCAAGGCATCCACAGGAAAGTCCGGTTAAGCAGTCGACAACCTCCTACAGGTTGAACTGCGAGATGCCATTTCCAAAAAAAAAAAATTGTAAAGTGAATGCTGTTCGTGATTCTCGTTCATTTATAAATATACCATAGTCGTACTTCTGGAGTATAATAAATCAATTTAATGTTTCAGGTGCTGGACCCCAACATGGACTTGAGAACAGTCCGTCACTTCATATGGAAATCCAATGTGGAGTTTACACTGCACTACCGAGTATTAAAACAATGAAACATACCGTACCTCTCAGGAACCCAGTTCAGGAAGTATTGCACCTTCCATTGTATGTATAGACTGTGACGTAGTGTGATAAGTGATCGGTTTTCATGGTTTTTCAAAGTGGTTTTTAGGAGTGGTGGTTTTTTGTGGCGGGTGTAGATCATATTGAGTAAAAGGGCGTTTCGTGGATCAATTAATATTACCCTGTAAACCCTGTAACATGTTATCAACTAAAACTGTCCAATTTGATACAAAAAAGCAATATATTAAAATGCGTAAAATTTGTTTTGACTTTGCAGCCTTCGATTTTGTTAATTGCATTCAACAGGTAATTTGGCTCATATTTTATATGACTATGTAAGCAAGATTGTTCAAGAATTTTGTATAATCTGGACTCACCATAAAAAAACACTATTCCTACAACGAAACTTAGCTTTCCAATGACATCATCTGCATAGCCTTTACCCCACCATGTTGGGGTCGGCTTCCAGTCTAACCGGATGCAGCTGAATACCAGTATTTTACATGAAGCGACTGCCTATCTGACCTGAAGCTGTCCAATGTACTGTTGCAAAGGTATACCAATTCAATTTAATTGATAAACAGACCAATTCAGTGATGATCAGTTATTTGACTTTAGTTTCACCTTTTCAAGTAGTTGTAGAAGCAGCTACAGTTTTAAACATTTAATTGAAATTCAAAATGTGTTATTATTATTATTACAAGTATTTGATGGTATAATTCGTGGCATGTTGACAAGAATAAATCTGCCAAATTCAATACTGAACGAAAATATTTTAATACCTAGTTTGCAATTGAAAAATACTTTTGTATGCAAGAAGCAAGAACATTAGGTGTATATAGGGCTACAGGTTAAGTGGACCTAGATCCTTTAAGATGTTGTAGTTTCCATCATTCCTGACTGATTTGACTATGAAACACCGCACCCAAAACTAAACCGTTTTCAAGATGGGACTTTTGAAGTTTTTTTTTTTTTTGCAATTTTAGTGTAGATAATAAACTTATCTACTACAAAAAATCGCAAACACAAATAAATTAGAGGCAAAACACAAAAAAAATAGGTCAATAGACAAAAATCATTTTTTTTTTTTAACTTCCAAGTCCAATATCTAGAAAATGGTTAAATCAAATCAAATTATTTTATTTCACATAAGCCTACAACGGCACTTATGAAACGTCAGAAGCTAGGTGCACGGTTCCAATTTGTTGTTTCCTATGGAGAAGAACCGGCAAGAAACTCCACGGTTACTCTTTTAAAAATAATTGGCTTTTACAATGTTTTCTAATTACAGTAGGTATGGGAGGACAGCGTAGGCCAGTCAACAAGTAACAGGTACTTGATAAAATAAAAAATGGTCTACAGATCTAAAATCTACAGGGCCTACAAAGTCCTCACATTTACAAAATCAAAATCTCAAAAAAAGATAAATAAAATATAAAAAAAGTTAAGTTGGTTGCATGGTGTTTCATAGTCAAATCAATCAGGAATCATGGAAACTACAACTTCTTAAAGGATCTAGGTCGACTTAACCTGTAGCGCTGTATAATATTGTTACATTCTGTAAACGTTAAAGTACAGCCTGATTCGAACTTTATGTCGACTCTGAAGTGCCCTACTCACTGCGCAGTACCTCATCTCTGCCTCCCGCTGACAGGTGAATTTGGAACTGCGCAGCGTCTCGCCCTGTGTTCCGAGCCGCTCTATAGTTTAGTTTAGGCTGTAACTATAGTTACATATTCGAAAAGTTATAAAACCGAAAGTATGTTGAAGCAGTACCAATATTATCAGATATACTTATAATTATGTAGATATTATAATGTAATTATCCAATGTATATGTCCTCTCACTCACTATTGGTTTCTTAGGCTGAGATTTATAAATGTTACTTAAGTAGTACTTTTTCCGTACGCAAAATACGCTCATTGACGTGGAGTTGCGAGACCAGCCCGTATTACCTATTACCTAACTAGTACTTTGACTTAGACATGTTCCCATCTCTGTCTTTTACGTGTAGTTTGACAGTTGTGCGACAGTGATAGGAATAACGCGCAGTATAAGTAAGTAAGTAGTATGCTAAGTAATGTTTGTAGATCTCGGCCTTAAAGCTAAACTAAGTCTCTGACTCGTCAAATCTGCTTTTAAATTTTGTGTTGTCATAAAAGTAACAGAATTGGCAAGACATCTACTTGAAATAGGCTTCTAGAATTCGAAAAATACAATAGTTAAGAATCATTCTGTTCCTTACAAATAATATTGCCAAACCCAATAAGTGAGGACGAAAAATTGCGTCTACTGAAGTGATAATAACGCGTTCTCATTGATTCAAACCCAATTAATTATGACCAATGAGAACGCGACATTCATTTGTTAAATTGGGTGGGAAACGGCATTTTTTTAAATCAACGGATCGGTGGTTGTAAGTCGACTATGTATAAGCTAAATACTTAAAAACAAGCTTTAAACTTTTTAAAGTGATTTGCTAAATAACTCATCTTAAAGCTTAAATATAATCGAAAACGACTGTTAATTAATTACAATAAATTAAATATACTAGGAAATACCGTATTAGGGTGTGTTCACATCGACGAATGTGACTCGACTGATACATTTTTCATATGGAAAGCGTCTTGTGCCCTGTCCATAGACAAATAGTGTTTTTTCGGAACCAATTTGGAGGTGTACACACCCTTATAGTTAATACAAGAATAAAAGGTGTCACACCTAAAATTAGATATAAAATACGCAAACTAATAATATGTGTTAGGGAAGCTAAATATCATTCATAATTATTACCACAGATTATAAATTAATAAGTACAGTGTTCATAAGTCCATAGAATAGGAAACTGTCTTTTAGATGCAGGTATTATATTTCTAGTACTCTTGCCGTTTATTGTAACAAAAGATATTTTGATAATTAATCCCGAATATGATGACCCCTATAAATTATATAATGACGTATATTATATTACAATATAATAAATGACTAAGCATCGCCAGATAACTTTAATTCGAGGAATAAAATTGACGTTTGACAGTTTTGTATGAAATAACTGTCAAAATTTCAAAATTATTCCTCGAATAAAGTTATCAGTAGGTCAATTCTCGTAATTTAAAACGTTCAAAATCTAGTCGCAGTCTCATCTCGGCGACAAACAAATGTCAAAATGTAGGGAAATTTGACGTATTTTTGACAGATTGAGACTGAGATCAGACTGAACGTTCTTAAAAATTACGAGAATTACCCCTCCGATGATTGAAAAATCAGCTCTAAGAAAAATAAAATTAGTTATCAAATATTCAAATTGATTAAGCCGAAAGCGCCAAGGTAGCCTGCGAAGTTAAATTTTCTTACGATTTTATGCTCTTTGCAGGTCTACCTTAGCGCATACCCCGTAAGTATCTGACAAAACTGAAAAAAATCGAGTTTCTTGCATGAACATAGATTTTAAGTGACGATAAATCGTCTGGTGGGCTCAAAACATCTAATTTTAATTCATATCCAAAAATACAGACCACAATATATACAATATAACCACCTTGATTTTAAGATTTAAAATTTTCTAACGCTCATATCTCAATTTGAATTTTTTGTTAGTTAACACCTTTGTCCACTTACCCCTTCAATTATTTAAACGAAAGCATGCATTATCAAAAACACACTCATAAACAAAATAACTGCCATGTCAAAATTATATATATCAATTATTTGAAAGGTGCTTCAAAACAGCTTGTGTATTCAAATTGTATTATATATTATTATACCTACGTATATTATAGGTCTTGTACACAAACGCCAATTTGACCAGCCAGTCCGTGAAAACTTAGGTGAAATGAGCTACCTCTAGTGGTCAATCCCTAACATGACTGGCAGATCACATTGAAAAGTAACAAAATGGCTACAGGTGAATCCTATCTTCACTAATCGCATGGAAAAATTGTGTTTGTGTATAGAGTTATTTATTGGAATCCATATTATTATATAAATTCGAAAATAACTCTGTCGTAGATTTGGATGTTTGACATACGGATAGATCATGACCTGGGTAAGGACTTACAGCGTTTGTCCACTGCCACCGTCAACGAGAAACGAGATTTTTCGGAACGAACGTGACGGCCCGTTGACGGACGTGCGGTGGACAAGCAGCCATCATAAATGTATGTATCGTTACTTCGGCGTCGTCATCTCGTTCTCGATGACGTCCCGTTGATGTGGCGGTGGACAAACGGCCTTAGGATATATTTTATTCCGATAGTGGCACCGATTCTGTTGTTCACAAACTAAATTAAATTTAAGTTCAGTGCATCTTTTTCTTTCTATTTCATTAAGAAAAGGACAGAAGATAAATATCAGTTTGTTCCTGTCAAATTAGTCAGCGCCTGACATAAATTGACGTATTTTTAGTAGCCAATTTTTTAATCACGTCTAAACTTGTCTATGGATTATCTAATTTGACAGGACTAAACTAATATTTATCTTCTGTCCTTTTCATATTGAAATAGAAAGAAAAAGATGCACTGAACTTAAATTTAGTTTAGTTTGTTAACAACAGAATCGGGGCCAGTACTTCCCGTGGGATATTGTCCGACCTCCACGCGGTCGAAGCTGCGGGCAAAAGCCAGTATAATATGTTCGCAGACTTGTTCATATAATATTATATATCACACATCTACATAATTAGTAAAATGTATTATTGTAAATTGTATTTGTTACTATTCAAAAAATGATAAATAATATCTGTCCGAATTTTGAAATCCTATGTGACATACTCGTATCTTAATTTGATTTTGATGCAAACCTATTGCCAGTGCTATCATTCTTATCAACGTAATGATAATATCGGTCTATCTTGAAAGTAGCATGTTCATGATACAGATTATTATTGTTTTGTTGCGAAAAAAGGATGGCGATAATCCTTCTGTGTACTACATTTAAGACCGATTTTTCAATAGTCCGATAACTTTATTATCTGAGAAATAAATATTGTGGTTTGACAGCTTTTGTATAGAAAATATATCAAACATTCATGTTTATTCTTCAGATAACAGTTACTATTGAAGAATCAGCTTTAATGATTTCATAATAGGACTCGAACTCTCGGCAGAAAAGATCTCGAAAAAAAATTGCAAATCGCTAAGTCGGTATTACCTACTTTGCAACTGTCTGTACTAGTTCCACGATCGACCGCTAGAGGCGCTTCAGTTGGCTCATACTTATAATCATAAGCAGCTATAGCAGTGAAAACCCACGACCATTGTTCAAATGGGTTCTAGCAACTAAAATAATGTTCTTGTCAAATAGTTTTAAGTCACAATTATACTTAACTAAAGTTGATGACGCGAAAGATAATATTTGTAGATGCTCTAGAGACGTCTACCAGCTGTGAAATTGTGACATGCTTGTAATTATACTATTTGAAATAAAGTTGTTAATTTAAAATCCTGTTTTTACTTATTTCTTTCTACATAATCAGTTTCAATGTTCTTACTTCCGGAAGCGCTAGTAGTCAGGCCTTGTTCCTTTGTATGATGATTAAGTTGGGTCAGCGCAGGTTGGGTAAGTACCAGTTCTTTCACTGTGATTTTACCTTTGACAGCAACGAGAATAAATATCACTGTGAATCAAGCAAAACCAGGGGTTAAAGGACTGCAAATTTCAAATTCAAGTATGTAACCCGTAATAGAATGTGTGCGAACGTTTAAATGCGGCAAGGGGGAGCAAACCCCCGCGACAGCACGACAGTGGACGAAGTAATGTAAATCACCACGCTTGTAAACGTCTTGTTTTCTGTTTCATCTGTTTTGCACCATGTACTGTGTTTTTATGTTTAGTTTAAACCTTTTACTGTATAACGAATAGACCCAACAAACAGCCCCGAGAAGGACTTTCCTACATGTAGGTAAATACCCTAAACCTCTGTAGCTCTAGCAAAAGCAGGCACCTTTGCATCTTTTTTTTTTGTGGATGGGAAATCATCAAATGACCCCGCCCGCTCAGAGTGGAGCAGGAGGGAGTGTCAGACTCTTACTGACTAAAACCCACCCGTGTTCCTTCCTTAGCCCTTTATGTTCCGGGGCAGCGGTAACCCTTTCGGACAATCCCGCTGCCCCGGCAGGTTACGGCCCTTGCGGGCGCCCCTTCCTTCTGAAGCTGACATCTCTTTGAGGCGCGCGTGGAACACGTACGCTCCGTTCGGCACTGGCCTGGTCCTGATCGGACGGAGAGTTACCCATTACTCTCCACCCGCAGGCCCGCGCCTACGGTGGCCGGAGTCGTCACGCGGCACACCCGTCTCGCCACCTCCTTCACTAGCATGACTGCTTCGCAGAAGGAGGTGACTGCCTCCCACTCCCTCTCGCCCCGGACCATGGCTTGAACCAGGGCCGGGGGCGAGAGGTCGCCGCCGCTGCCGATCGCCTCTACGAGGACACGGCGGTGCTCCCCCCACGCGGGGCAAACCTCCACCGTGTCCTCTGGCCGATCCTCGCAGTGGTGACACCCGGGCGTTTCTTTCCGCCCGATGGTGTGCAGGAACCTCCCGAAACATCCGTGTCCGGAGAGGACCTGCGTCAGGCGGTAGGTGAGGGCGCTGTGGCGCCTCTCTAGCTACTCCTCAAAGAGGGGTCTTATCGCCACTATCGTACGTGCGTGCGGCTTAGAATCTGTCTGTTCATTAATCAAACAAGTACAGACGGCAGCAGGTCAACCTACCCCAATCTGTCAAACTTCTTTGATAGATTTTCAAATTTAGTACAAAGGAATAAGGTTCATATTCAATTGGGAAAATCTGACAGATTGGGGTAGCTTGATGTGCTGGCCTCTGTACAAAGTTTTAATTATTAGTGAATTTTTGAACGAACCGTTTACCGTCACGTTAGCTGTCATTTGTCAATTCTAAGATAACCTGTAAACCTGCAAATTTATTTTCCTCAATGAAAAACTAACAATATTTACAGAAAAATGAGTGGAAGACTCATATTACGGTCTTTAAATTGTAATTTTACAACAAAAGTACCTTTGAAGCACAGTTTCCTTACCACAAATAGGTTATACGTCGGTATATTTCGAGTTTCCTGCAATGGTTACTGTACCAAACCAGATGCTGTAAATGAGGAGAAGAAACACTGTAATATAGGAACTATTGGTCATGTAGACCATGGTAAGACTACCCTGACTGCTGCTATAACGAAGGTGTTGGCTAACGATGGGTTGGCACAGTATGTATCTTATGATGAAATTGATAGAGCGCCGGAGGAAAAAGCTAGAGGTAAGAGGGTTTTGTCTGTTAGTTTGGTCAGTGGGTCGTCTTACTATCATAATTATGTAAGTGCAGTGTTTGTAAATAAAACGAATTTTTTTCAGAAACAATTTTAAGAGTTATTGTTATAGAATAGTTGTTTGTTGACTATCAATATTGGCGAAGGTCAATCTTGAATGGTGCAGTAGATAAAATGAACGAATTAGCTCTTTAAAACTATACTCCATTATTATTATTGTTCAATTTTATTTTACATACCTACTCTACTTACACCAGAAATAAATTAAATTAAGAAATTTAGAGTCTAAAAAGAGAAGCACTGTGAAGAAGGTACATAGTTTAGTTTAAGATGATAACTTTATGGTATTGTTATTACCCAAATAATCACTCACTGAAGTTTAAAAATCACCACATATCTGAGGGGCAATTCTCGTAATTTTTAAGAACGTTTACAGTCTGATCTCAGTCTCAATCTGTCAAAAATACTTCAAATTTCCCTACATTTTGACAAGTTTTTGACATTTGTTTGTCGCCGAGATGAGACTGCGACTAGATTTTGAACGTTTTAAATTAGTAGAATTGGCCTACTGATCAAACATTTTTTTTTAAATGTAAAGCTAAATGCAAAAGCATCATTAGGTATTTGCAGGAAATATAATTTACGAGCTGTATAAAATAGCTGTAGTTGTTTTAAATGATTATAATTTATCTTTTTTTTAAATCATAATTGCTATGTATTGAGTTTTGATCAACATACCTATAACAGTGCTCAAATTTTCAATGAAGTAAGACATTTTGAGTTTTGTATGTATTTGCATTCACAGGTATTACAATAAATGCAGCGCACATTGGCTACAGCACAAAACTACGTTCATACGCCCATACAGACTGTCCCGGACATGCAGACTTCATAAGGAACATGATATCAGGAGCGTCTCAGATGGATGCGGCTGTTCTTGTAGTTGCCGCTAATGATGGACCGATGCCACAAACAAGAGAGCATCTGCTGTTGGCAAAGCAAGTTGGGATACAATATATATTGGTGTTTATTAATAAGGCTGATTTAGTTGATAATGAGGTGAGTCCTGCAAATATTAATTAAAGAAGCAATTGAAGATAAATATTACAACAAATTGGATTCTTCTCTTTTATAAATCCAATACTGCGTACGCGATTTAGTTTCCAAAAACGTAAATAAATACGTGTTTTTTTTAAACAACACCCCACATTGTGTTTAGTTTGTGCTATAATTTTTTTTACTGACTGCGGGGCAGAACAGATGGGCTCTTGAAAAAAAATTCTGTGCAGTGACCATGACTAGGTATCAAAATAAAAGGCTTGAGACAATTCCAAAAATATAACTAAATAAAAGGTAAAAAAAAACAAAATAAAAAAATGAAAGACCCAACTGCATGACTTTTTCAATTGTAAGGTCAGTCTGAAATCAACTTAATTTGCAATAAAATAAGTTGATATTTGTTTAAGTGGAAATAACATCAATTGAAAACAAGGATTCTTATAAACTTCTATGCACTGCAGTTTTAATAGCTCCCCCAGACAGGTGCGATACAATATTCTAGTGAACCCTAGTAGAATGTTATATAAAATCTTATGCAATCATATTACTGACATAGTACAAATGTTTCGTACTTACCGCAAAACGTCCCGACATGTCGCACAGTTCTAAACACAGCAAAAGTTCTAAAAAGTACTTAAAACTTGAATTATAATGTTTCAGTTACTAGAACTAGTAGAAATCGAGATGAGAGAGCTGCTCTCAGACTTTGGTTATGATGGAAACACAGTGCCCATGATTTGTGGATCAGCGTTAAAGGCATTGAATGGCGATGAGTCAGAATTCGGTAAGTTTATAAAGTAGAAACTTGATTATCTAGACTTTTTTTATCCGGATTCACGAATATACGGATGTGATACTCGCGACTTACTGATGTGCATTTGGATTGAGTGATCTTTTTTTATTTCGTGACAAAATCTGATTGTACATTTAGTCAAAAATAGTCAAAACTGATAGCCTAAAGTAAAAAATTTGTCACTCTCAAGGGTCTTCAGTTATTGCCCAAAATGTGGATCACTCAAATCAGACATTTTGCAAAAACGGCTATGAGCTAAATCTCAACAAAAACTTACTCTACTGACTAAATTTATACCTCAAAAATTTGTTAACAAATAGTCACAATATTTTTTAAAACCATCAAACCATTTAAAGCTACTTCCAGATATCTATGACAGTATCATTGGATCACTCAGTACAGACACCATTTTGTCTGAGAGATCGTTGTAATAAGGCTTAGGTTGACTTTTTCTATACATCTTTTTTTTTAATCCTAAAATGTACGTTCCGAATATATTTGTACAATAAATATCATAACACAAATACCTTTTGTTAAAAAGTTATGAGTAATTCAATGTTTTTAAATTTGCTGAACTGAGTGATCCTTATGAATACTTATAGGTAACTACCTGTTTCGTATTGATTTACACAACTTACGATTAATTTTTGTACAACTTTATGACTAAAGTTTTACATAAAAATTATTTTCATAGACGGCTTAGTTTACGAGATATTAGATTTTTAATTTTTTAAAGAAATTGAGTGTTGTAGGGTACATATGATTTTAACTTTTAATGTATATATTTAAAGGTTTCATATTTTATTGTTATTTGCTGCGTCGCACGAATAAATTACAATTTCGAGCGGCTATTGTTGTTTACATCTTTGGCAAATTTTGAGACGTCGGACCCTAAATAAATACGTTCGGTACTTACATTGTTCTTGCATAAAACAGGAAAATCACTGATACTGTCACTATCACGTAAGCTCACTTATGTGCACTAAATGTCGTACAAAACTAAATGAAATGTGCGACTAAGCAAATAACAATAAAATATGAAACATTTAAATATATACATTAAAAGTTAAAATCATATGTACCCTACAAGACGTAATTTCTTTAAAAAAATAAAAATCTAATATCTCGTAAACTAAGCCGTCTATGTAAATAATTTTTATGTAAAACTTTAGTCATAAAGTTGTACAAAAATTAATCGTAAGTTGTGTGAATCAATACGAAACAGGTAGTTACCTATAAGTATTCATAAGGATCACTCAGTTCAGCAAATTTGAAAACATTTAATTACTCATAACTTTTTAACAAAAGGTATTTGTGTTATGATATTTATTGTACAAATATATTCGGAACGTACAGACGCCAGCAGGTCAACCTACCCCAATCTGTCAAATTTCTTTGATAGATTTTCAACTTTAGCGCAAAGAAATAAGGTTCTTATTCAATTGGGAAAATCTGACAGATTGGGGTAGCTTGATGTGCTGGCCTCTGTACATTTTAGGATTTAAAAAAAAGATGTATAGAAAGAGTCAACCTAAACCTTATTACAACGATCTCTCAGACAAAATGGTGTCTTTACTGAGTGATCCAATGATACTGTCTTAAATACCTGGAAGTAGCTTCAAATGGCTTGATGGTTTTAAAAAATATTGTGACAATTTGTTAACAAATTTTTGAGGTATAAACTTAGTCAGTAGAGTAAGTTTTTGTTGAGATTTAGCTCATAGCCGTTTTTGCAAAATGTCTGATTTGAGTGATCCACATTTTGGGCAATAACTGAAGACCCTTGAGAGTGACAAATTTTTTACTTTGGGCTATGAGTTTTGACTATTTTTGACTAAATGTACAATCAGATTTTATCACGAAATAAAAAAAGATCACTCAATCCAAATGCACATGACTTACTGCAGGCAAGACTCATGGGTCAAACAGTCGCAACTTTTAAGCCTCAAGTGTCACGGTTACCACACACTTGTTCGGGTCGGCACATTCGGTTCGGCAGTATTTGTTAACAACAAAGCCGATCCGAACAAAAGAAAATTAGCACATAAGTGCTAATTTAACTTATAACCATAAGGTTATAAGTTACAATAACTGTATTGTAACTTATTACCATAAGCGCTAATTTTCTTTTACCTACTTAATTCAATATTTTGTAACATTCCATATACCTTGCAAATAAATAAATTTGAATGAAGCACACATACTGCTTTTATTCGGCTCATTCCGATCGGCAAACTCCGTTCGGCGTCAACCCTCGCTGTATTATGTTCGGGTCGGTTCAGCAGAATTCGAGCTAAGCGACTTTTTCCGAACCTAAAGACTGTCACGACATCTTTAAGTGTGTCTTACGTTCTCCTACATGTTGTCGATTTTGCTAACAAAAAGTTACATTTCGTCCTTGATTTGATCAAACTTATTATGAAAGAAGTTCTTTTTTATTTATTGATAATCAATAATGATTCCCAGCTTACCATATTTTCAAGTTTCAACCTCCTTACTTTCCAGGTGCGCCATCAGTACGGAAACTCCTTGCAACAATGGACGAATACGTGCCCCCCATAGTGAGGGACTTAACCTCCCCCTTTCTAATGCCAATAGACAATGCATTCACGGTCCCAGGAAGAGGGACCGTTGTCGTTGGGACCATAAAAAGAGGTATTATGAAGAAAAATGCTGAAGCTGATTTGTTGGGCTTTGGAAATAACATTAAGACTACTATTTCTGATGTTCAGATATTTAAGAACAGTGTACCTGAGGTTTGTATTTTGATATGTTTCGATTTACATAAAAAATATTTGTGTCATTTCGGCCGACCCCAACATAATTTGAAAATGTTATCTGCCTTGTGATGGAGAATTTACACCATTTGACAAAATTGTTTTTGAAATAAAAACGTCTGGTGGTGCAGATTCCACTAGTCTAAAATCTTGCTGGATTCTGCCTAGATTGTTGGCTTTTTCAGGTCTGATGTTTTTATTAAATCCTACCAGCTGATTGTAGAACTACAAATACTGTAGTTACATTATCTATCGTTACTTTCAGGCATTAGCCGGTGACAACGTAGGAGTTTTACTACGCGGCATGAAATTGAAGTCAGTTGAAACAGGCATGCTCCTCACAGCCTCAAAGAGTTGTTTCCTGAGCAACCATTACAAAGCTAAGATATACTTCTTAACGAGAAACGAGGGTGGTAGAAGAAAGCCGATATTTTCTAAGTATTCCCAACAAATGTTTAGCGGTACCTGGAATATTGCGGTTAGGATTGATTTGGGTAAGTGCATTGCATTAGATATAATAAACTGGTCTTGGAATGACCGAAAGGGGCATAGTTTATCATACTCTCTTGCAGCCACTAAGCAATTTATGTTTTGTACTACTAAATACGTGTTCGAATTCCGTACGGAACAAATATTAGTTATAGCAGGTTAATGCATCCAGTATACATTGGTGAAATCCAAGTGTGTGACAGTGTTTTTAAAGTTATCTTTCCTTCGGCGTAAAGAAGGGCGATGCTTCTAGTACCTATACTTTTTTCAAGTCAGCCTCCAATAAGCGACTCGCGTGCTCTAAATACCAGAATAATATGGTTCTTATCAACCCCTCTGTCACTTTCCATTATCTCTCCGAGCTGTTTAGGAGCCTCTTGTTATCTTTCAAATAAGTTTCCCAAAAAAAAAACTCCAAGTGTAACTATGTAAAAATGTAATAATCCTTTTTCCAGATCCATCACTTCACATGATGATGCCCGGTGACCACGGAGAAGTGTATCTAACTCTTCTCGAAGACATGGTTATGACTGTAGGTCAGCCTTTCACCATCAGAGAGAACAATGTAACCGTAGCTACAGGAATAATCACTGATACATTAACTTCAATCAATGTGCCTAAAGGTAAACTAGGAAAGGTTGTCTTGAAGTTGGAAGAATGAGATTGAATGTAGTTGTTTGTAGATATTGTTAATAAATTATTTATAGAAAGGAAACGGTTTTATTTTGAACATAAGTGTTACTGACAGGGACGAAATCTGGTCTAAAAAGCTACATAACGTCGCTTTTACGGCCAAAAAGCATAAATGCGCTCAACGCGCGCGCTCTAATTTTCATACCTTTAGCACTCACATTTCGCTAATATCGTCACAAGGGGATTTCAGCATACCGCGGGAAGCTGTGGTATGCCGCAAAAGGTTTTGGCCGCATCCGATTAGACTAGAAGCCGACCACTGACCACAGTATAGTAATTGGTTAAAGGCTAGGCTGATGATGATGGCTCGCTATCAAACTCAATGAATCCATTTCCACACGGCAATCTTTTGAGCAGTGGTGGCCCAGTGGTAACGGCCGCGACTTCGTTACGAATAGGTCGCGGTCGTAGGTTCGAACCCAGACAGGCGCTTTACTTTGTGTAAATTATTTAATCACCACTGCTCCCATAACGGTGTAGGAAAACATCGTGAGGAAACTGGCATGTCCTAGAACCAAAAATTCGAAGAAATGTGACATACCGACCCGCACTGGGCCCGCGTGGTAGATTACGGCCCTCTCCTTCCAACCGAAAGGAGGCCTGTGTCCCAGCAGTGGAAACATTATAGGCTAAAATATGCTATGATTTGAAAGCATTGCTAAAGGGGTGCTATTACACATCTTCCGGTCGGCTCATTCGATTCACTAGTATTTGTTGAACGTCTTTGACCTGAAGCAATTACTTCACATTCGTCTAGTGCTAATTGGCTAACTTCGTTCGGTATCTTACCCTCGTTTAATCATATTCGGGTCGGCTCGGCACAATACAATACCCGAAAATATACTTAACTATTTATGTATCACCTGTAAGGGCGCGTTCGCACTATGTCGTGACGACGGATTGTCGTGTAGTCATGGCTTGTGTATTTAAATGAACGAACGACAGGTAATCGTGCCGTCCTATATGTGAACACCTCCATTTAAATACACAAGTCACAACGCTTTAAACGACACGATAATCTGTCGTCACGACATGGTGGGAACGCGCCCTAAGAGATGCAGGTCAACTAAAAGCCAAAAAGGGTCAAAATAAATAAAACTGCACAAAACATTTTATTCATTATATATTTTTTGTCAGAAGGTAATTAATACAGTGCCAAAACAGTAACAAAACATTAGTACGAAAAAATCAAGAATGCATCTAGCATTAACTACTCAATACCCAGATATAAACAATATCCTATGTCGATAGGAGGACAACATTTAACACTTATATTTTTCACAACATTTGAACAAGACAGTTGGCATATTAAACTATTATTTATTTTTTAATAATATATAAATTGTGAACTAGATTCATAACACCGATACGCCTAATGGATATTTATTTCCCCTACATTATTATTAGGAGGGTAGTCATGTGCAATTCGATTATCACTATTTTTTTAAGCGTTTAGCTATAGTAAGTCGTAAAATGTCGTTTCAAACAATTCATTAGATAAAATTCGATTAATCAGGTCATAAGTGAAGTTCATTTTATTAATTGTTTTTCTGTCCATAATTGTCAACTATTTACCCCATATGGGTATAAGTACTATTCAGAAAAACAATAAATAAATCATATACCCTCTTTACAATCAATTCCTTTGCATGGAAGTTTTAATTAAACGAAATACAGTATTGTTTAGTCTTTTGCTTTTTTGAAAAAGTTACCGAAAAGGAAAATTATTTAGCGATAGTACCGTAAAGGTTGTCTGCAAAAGGGATCCGCTATAATAACGCTTGCTCTCTTTTTAGCTCTAAGCTGCCATATAGGTCTATCTCCCTCTGCCATACTACTGAGAACCATCACAAAATAATTGACCTGTGTTATTAAATTTTCTTGCATTTTATTTTTCCTTTTCTCTATAGTAGAAAAAAAACATTTTTAACCAACCAATTCACTTCCCAATTCATTCGTCATTCAACTCCTGGACTTCTTGTAAAATATGCTTTGGTCAATATTACGATGACTCACTTTCACATACCCAACATTGTCATAACCCAATTTTTTCAGCAAAAACTCTTCCTACCCTCCTACAAAATTAAAACTGCACATAACTACCCACATTATAATACTGCGAAAGAGCAGATCTTGCGACAACCGCCGCGCCAAAAACCTGCCCTTAAATCAGTCTGTCGCTTGATCATCATGCCGCGTTATTCTAACATTTATTTAATCACAAAATTACTGTATGTATACACGTTCTAACATGAAGAAAGACAGAAGACATCTTCAAAATATTTTATTATTTTAAACCATCTATGTAAAATGCTATAGGTACCGTTAGCGTGTGATGTGAGCTAATCTTATTATATCCTTGGTCCAATGCGAGCATTACTTGGCATCTTATGTAATACAATAGCTTCTTTACAAACTTTTTTTTCATGAAAAATTTGTGTTTTACCCGCTTTTCGATAATGCGCGTCTCAACTACTCTAGTAATAAGAAGCGGCCGTTTTATAAAAATAAAATTATTTCTAAACATTCGACTTTTTTTTTTGGAGGTAAAATGTCGAATGGTTTTTAGAAGCGAGTACAAAAATGAGCCAATTAAAAATAGTATTTTTGAGGACATTTTTTTATTATGGTATTAAAGGTTGGACATTCAATATACGTATTTAATTTTACGTGGTAACATGATGCTAAAATTTACCATAGGAAAGAAATCGCTGCGAGTTATACTCCATTCATTTATGTTTAAAACTTTTTTTTGTCAAGTTTCCTATGATATTTTTTTACAAAACTCTCAATACATTGTGCATTTTCTATAAGACAAAGCTAACATTTGGATAAACATACATTTATTTCTCGTATACTTAAAGCTATTTGAGTTACATTCAAAATGTGCTTAACCAACATTGCCAAATGAAACAGTTTCCATAAAATTATTCTTTTTAAAATTGGACTGTCTCATATGTATGACGTTTTTTTTTTTATTATTTCGAAACTGTTTCCTATGATAAATGTGGTATAATCAGGTGGTTTCAAGGAGACGTGCATTATCAAAGTATACATTTTTAGCACACCACTATACGATTTCCATCGCGATACCGATACCACCGAATTAAGTTTTAATAAGCTCATAAAATTCGATATTCACCACAGACAGTAATATTTTGTATCCATTAATATATATTCATTAAGTATCTTAAAAAACACCTATTATTTTTTCATTTATACGGACAGATCCAAAGTTATACATGAGATAAGGACTAGCGATCATCATTCTATGTTTTTTTTTTTTAAATATTATTATAATAGTGTTCGCGCCTACAAAGCTTTGCTAAAAACAACAAAAATATAACAAGAAACAATGATAATAAAAACAGAATGCAGTTAATATGGGCATTTCCAACAGTGGCAGTGTTTGAGAAATGCTAAATATAAAATAGTTGCATTGAATATTTCAAGCGTTCTCTTGAGTGTCGAATGCTAAAGTGGGTATTTAAAAGCTCAATCTTTTGGTATTACTAATACATTCTTATGGCAAATTATTAGAAAATCGACATTCACTGCAATCGGACTAAATGTAGTGTATAATATAATATCCCATTACATTTGTCTTGTTTAACTGAATGAAACACTGTCACTTACAACTTAAATTATAATAAAATATATACTTATTGGTGTCGACAAGTAGTGTTTAGCACCACGTTTACAAACTGTACAATTACGTATGCCCTAACAAATCCAAGTGGCGCTTTCAATTCCTCAGAGAAAAAAGGAAAGAGAAAAAAAAAAAATTTCCCCCCGTACTCAAAAACCTGCTTTTAATACTTGTGTACGCACACCATTCACCTAAAATATGTAAAAAATTAATTCACCAACACTTATAAACTAGAAAAATATTTTAGAAATTCTCACTTACATTTAAGAGGAACTGGCAAAATAAATCCTGTATATTTTCCGTTTTTCTTTTTTTTTCTTTATTAAAACCTTTTTTTTATTCAACTGACAATTGAATACAAAAAAACCAGATTTGGTCCTCAAGTATAAAATTCATGATGCCATTCCTATAAATTGGACAGAACTATTCACTGTATGCGTCAAACGAGTAGCAAAAATATTAGTAGACTATGCAGTATGCACAATGGCTCAAAATATCAAATCCACTAAATACCCAATAGAAAAAAAATCTGTCTACGCGTTACGCAAAACCTCGTAGAAGCAATGTTAAACTTAAGAATATAGTAGAGTAAGATTAAAATGGTGGTTGACCGTTCGCGTCGACAGACGACTGGCTCAAACATATCACAATTAACTACCTAATAGGACTAACCACCGTTATTGTCCACACTCATTCAACTATAAAATACTATCATTTGCAACTAATATTAAAAAAAGAACATCCCATTATAGCTTCACATCCAACGGAACTACGAATCCACAGTATCAAAAAGTGATTAAAACTCCTTTAATAAGAATTTTTTAGTTTTATTTAAGAGTATTTTGTGCTCACGAGCGCAAGTGGCGGTTACAAACTATCCGTCACCTAAGAAAGGACCAACACACCGATTATTATGCTAAATAGTTACATTTTCTTCTAAACGAGGATTCTTTATACGGTTATATTTAAAAACATGTAACTATCAGATTCGTACTAATAAGCTTTAGGACCGTATCAACCTATACCTATCCTCACCTAAAGGCGATGGCTCACCGACCGATCACTACACAACTAGCATCATTTAAAATAGATAAAAACCAACTACGTTACACAATTTTGCAGGAATATCTACCTATCTAAATAGTGAGTTTATGTATTTTCTACCGAGGTTTTTTTCTTGTTCGGTTATGTTTTTTTTATAAATATTCATCCGTAAATTATTATCAAATTTGATAAAGCTCTAAGATTGATCCACATTCACATAAAATTACTCGGAGATCCCAAGAAACACTGAAGCATTATGAACGTCAAAGACTGACCACAACCGAAAAAATGTTAACCCAATAAATATAATGTATGACAACTCGTCATATTTTAATAAATGCGACATATAGCAAACCGTCGCTTAATGTGACACGGCGTCTAAATTCGAGGAACATTATTGTTAATTAAAACTTAAATATAAAACTCGGGAATTATTTTAAGGGTGTTATTATACCCACACTTTCGACTTCGATCGACCACATCAGCAATGTCGATAATGACAGCTTTAAAACACGTCAAACGAACATCGATTAGAGTGCGCGCAAAATAAGTCTGCGCGCGGCCGTTATATGGACGTTTATTTCATGTGTCAAGAGAGTGTGATGTGTTCCGTGTTTTCTAAAGTAAACAATTGTCATCATTACGCCGAAAGTTATTAAAAGTTCTGGAAGGGATAATCTTGTAGTCAAACGTCGCGCAAACTTATCTTGTGCGCACTCTAGAGCCGAAACTTTTCATATATCAATTGGCAATAATAAGGGCACGTTTGACCTGATATCGATCTATGTTCAAACTATTTCGATCGAAGCTGATTAATACTGTCGATCGATCGATGCGTGGGTGTAACAACAGCCTAACGACAGAGTCGAGACCTGACCGCGAAGCTATATAAAGAATTAAATAATAAAGAGAACCGTTATCCAGTCTTGCTAGGTGTGACTAAACTTTCCTAAAAAAATAAAACATATCTAGCTGAATTCTCTAACGTGATAAGTCTGATGAGACACACGATTTGTACATACAGGATTTTAGGAGCAAAACCTTTCTTGTGTGAGAGGGGAAATCTTTGAGTACCTTATTAGAAACACTGGGGTAACTGTCACTTGGGTAAAGCTTGATTTTGGTCATACATTTATATTTTTGTATTTTTTTTTTGACAATATTAAGACCTATTTACAGTTTAATTAGCAGTCATGGTCTATTCATTTTATGACAATTGTTATGATGGATATAAAAACAACTATTTTTGTTTATTTTTTTCATAGTTATTGCAAGCGTGATCGAGAATTTCAACAAAATACCACTTTTCATTTTAAAATGAGCATTTGACAGGTGTCATATCAGTCATCAAAAAATGAACAAAGTGTAGTGTCATTACATTGGACATTAGGAATCAAACAAATCCTTATGTTAAAATTGTAACGCATTAAGTCCGCCTTTGTACAGTTTTTACTTGTGCATAAAGTTTTAATAAATAAAAATAAATAAATAAATAATGATCCATGTATCACTAACTAAAATGTAGAAAGGTCTTAAAATGTCAAATTAAAAACTTAGAAATTTTAATAAAGGGATCGCGGATATGTTTAGGCCATATAAAAAATGCAGAAAATGCTAATTTAATAAAAGCGATTATTCCCTATAATTATTTAAAAGGAGTTGAGCAACGTTTAAAAAACCGAGCGTCTGTCAATCAAGTGTTTCTAAATAAATGTAATGTCCTTTGCGTAGCATACTGCCTTTAATTCTTACATACAATTGTTAAACACATCGTTATGTACCTACACACATTGCTAAAAAGGCGTAAGCTATTTTAGATATCGTTACGAGAAAATTGTCGGGCCTTTCACATTGTCACGATAAAATATGATACGATATTTGTATCGTATTCAAAGATTTCTGTCGTACACTCATTTCCATGACCTATGATTGCACTGTTCAACGTTAAAAGTATCTGGTGGGCAATTCTCGTAATTTTTAAGAACGTTCACAGTCTGATCTCAGTCTCAATCTGTCAAAAATACTTCAAATTTCCCTACATTTTGACAAGTTTTTGACATTTGTTTGTCGCCGAGATGGAACTGCGACTAGATTTTGAACGTTTTAAATTAGCAGAATTGGCCTACAGCTCTTAAGCCTTTAAAGCCAAAATGTATCAATATTATGCCTTATACATAGACATTAAAATTACACCATCTCATTGCAAAAAGGTAACTACATAAAGATCATTACACAAGGTGCACCGATGTTTAAAACATCGATATAACGTACAAAAATATGCAGAACATGTCTATCGACTAAAATCTCAAATTGTTCTAACATTGACTAATTAATAAACAAAACAAAAATAATAATTAATAACGCGATTATGATTATTCATGCATTTTTAACTACCTACACATTCTAGCGTTTGTAAGGTATCTTAGGTTTAATGCTAGCTCTAGATTTGGAAATCGATTTTAGAGAAAATGGCCTTACCATTTCCTTTCTAATATGTTAAAACTGTCTTCAATAAGAAAAAATCAACCTGTTTTAATTCAAATGCGAGTTCTAGTCATGGCCTTAAACCTGTTGAAAATCAAGGCCAATAGTTCCACATACATAAGACTAGCGGCTAGGCATAAACTAAACACAACTAGCGAACAGGTGTTATGTTGTAAGGCCAAACAACTCTAAAAACGATCCTCAATCCAGGCTTTATAGTAAAATACTCAAACTTTACGTATAGTTAAAATTATTTGAAGCAACAGTTGAGTATGTTACTATATGGAGCAACCCGCTACATATATTCAGTCAGTCATTTATTTCATCGAGCAATCTAGCACCGTTTTGTATACCCTTTGGCTAGGGACAAATCTGAGCGGAAAAACGCGCGTGTAATTCAAATGTACAGCACTTTAGGGAAGTGTAATTTCTAGTAAAAAGAACCGCTCGTCTGAGACTTCAATGAACGGCGGAATTACGCGTGCAAAGTTGCGTTGTTATGGTGAGCAGAATCACGGGTGCGGAAATCCGCTTAGATTTGTTCCGAGCCTTTGAGAGAATATAAATAGCGGATGGCGTTAGAAGGAGCTGTAGGACGAATTACTGATAAAATTTAGGATTTTTCTTCTCTTTACAATCATTCTTACTTATCATAAGCGTTCATTATTGGCTTTAAATTAAGTACTGAATAGTTTTGGTATAATATATTTTTTTCTTTTTTTTCTCGATTAAGGACTAAGTAAGGACATCATTATTTTTTAAATATAATTAGGTTATATCACACAATATTCTTAAAGATATGCTGTTATAAGCGTTGGTCATTGAAATTCAGAAATCATATTTAATATGTTATATTTTTTTTATAATAATTAGCGTACAACATTATCCTTTAGGAAGGACTTAAAAAGATGAGAAAATAATTGTGAAAGAAATATGAAAAAGCATATTTGGAGATTGGTTTTAAAAAATGCAGTTAAGGGAAGCTTATGCTATGAAAAATTCCAATATTATATGGACGGAAGGAAACTTTTATTGAGCTAAAAGAAATTGGGCTTCGATGGTGAACCGGTCGTGGGGGCGTTGTGTTTCACAGCCATTGAATATTTAAAGCTGATATACAGATTTTTCTTTGTAAGATATCGACTTTTATGTTAACATGTTTTAAAAGATTGAACGCCTAGTATTTGTCATGTCATGTATGTGTATAATACTAGGGTAAATTACCTTTCAAAACTCTCCACTCTAACTTATTTTTTTTTAAAGGTAATTTTTAAGTTATAATGCATTTTGGCTAACTTCAAAGCCACTGCATTTGTGTATCTTCAAAGCACACCTGTAAATTATTGTGTGACTTTTCGACTTCGTTTTTAAGGTTGACTGCGGGCATATTTGCCACACTAAATAATAAAAACTTCGAAAAATCAATTTACAATTCCTGTTCCGAATAAACTCCTTCACAGTTAGCGAGAAACAGACTTAAGACTGGTCGTGGTAGCTTTTATTTATTTAAACGAGCAACCAAGGCCAATAATCCAATTAATCTTTACTTTTAATTACGTATACAAATCAATATTTGGTTTTATTTCAATCGAATTAAAACAACGCCCCGAACAACGACATATTATTTTAAAAGAAGCTAGATGTGGCACTTTAAAGGTTTCCCATTCTTAAGAATAGTCTAGAAGGTATACATGCAACTCATAGCCTTTCTGATCGTCTATATAAACAATGTACTATGTAAATAAATTCATTTATGTCCAATGGAAATTTAACTAAATAAAGTGTCGGCTACACTGAACATGCGGGGCAAAGCGATATAATGTGACTTTTATTCGTAATGCGATATTGCACTAATATAAATAAATATTATTTTTCGCACAAACGAAACGCGATTTCGCTCAGTCAAATTTTTGCAGCAAGATTAATTTTTTAGGTCAATTCATTAAGCTGCCTAATATATAATCAAGACATAAATAAATAAATAATTAATTTCTTAAATACCGCAGCCCATTTCATTTAGATATAATGTTATTCATATAATTTTATAGCGCCGCATATTGTAGCATCACATTTCAGTGTAGCCAAGACCTAACGAATTCATCTAACAAATAATAAACTTTTTAAACAGCAATGACACTTAGTACCTTCACATTGCGCACGAAAAAAGAAAAAACATAGAAAATTTTCTACTTTGCAAGAAAGTGATTTGAGGTAAATAGTTACTATATGGCAACATCGGAAAACAGTGAAGTAAAAAATCTTTTTTTCTCAGTAATAAATATAGTTAGCTTTCGATAGGTCGTGAAATAATTAACTATCTACTAATTCACTAAAAAACTAAACATTTCTTTTTATAATATTGTGCTAAATATTTTTTCTTTAAGAAATATCTTTGACTACATTCTATAAACGCTAAGTGCGAATTGATTGTACTAATATCCGTTAAATATATCAATTATTGGAAGCATTTACGCATGGGGTCGGTTGGGTCTCCTAAAAATAGTCGCTTGGCTTGGTTTAAAAAATAATTAACTTCGAGAGCAATTTTAGGCGATAAAACAGTTTAAAACCACATCGTTAGGTTAGATAACTGAAGGCCAATTCTCGTAATTTAAAATGTTCAAAATCTAGTCGCAATCTCATCTCGTCGACAAATAAATGTCAAAAACTTGTCAACATGTAGGGAAATTAAGAGGCATTTTTGACAGATTGAGACTGAGATCAGACTGGGAACGTTCTTAAAATTACGAGAATTGCCCCTCAGAAACTAAAGAATAAACTCACTTTTGTAATTTTTTGTCTAGCAAAATCTCAATTTTTTCATCAATTTCATCTTTCTTTTCAAACCAACCCCACCGCTTGACAATCAGCACTACCAGTGCGTTTAAAAAAATAAATAAAGCTTATTGCACACGGAAATGCATCACGAGTAAGGTATAACTAAAAAAACTATGAAAAAAATCAACAGTTTTTCAAACAACTTATTGAATGCTTGTACAACACTGCATAGGGCTTAAAATGCATGCACATTTATATAGAAAGGCACTACAATCAACGAATACTAATAAAAATCTATAGCCATTTCGTAATTGATTAAATAAATTTTTAAAGTAACTACCGGTTCCTGTTATAAGCGAAGACATATTTTGGTGAAAAACAAACCTATTAATGATTTCATCATCTCATTTAAATGAGTATATTAAGCATTTCACGCAGAAACCGGCATTACTATAGTTTTAAACAAATTAATAATGTGAAAAATAATAATATTTAAATAACTAATATTTTTGTTCTTACATACTAACAAACTTAAGATGGAAGATTTCAGTTTACCCTATCATTTTGGTTACGTCCTGCCAGAGCAGTTTGTGCACTGTATGTAAAATTATTGTATTTTTCCCGAAATCCGTTATGGAAACCGGACTTATACGAAATCCTTTTCAAAAACCAGAATATAAGGAAATCCGTTCTGAGAACCGGATTTATACGTTAACCTTTCCTGATTCTGAGCGTCCATGCAAAAAATTACTACAGAAAAATATTTAACCTAATACTATTTTGAACTGACTATCTCAGCAAGTCAATTCATTTTGGCCGTATAATTTACTATAAGAACACAGGTGCATTATATTTTTACTAACATTAACGTTTTTGCACCGTAGCAGTGAATTAGGGTTAAAATGCTACAGTACAAATTAAAATTTATAAAGAATTGACGAAAACTAGCCAACCCGTCCTATGAAGCATTTCAACCTTATTTAAGTAGGGTAGAAACACCAATAATCGACATCATAAAAAATAAAATGTACACCCATTACATTGTTAAGCAATTATTTAAATACCAAGCTGTAATGGGCACAAATTATATTTTTTTCAAATCGATATCAATGTACTAGCCCAAAAATCGTTTCAGTACGTCCCATCATCCGAATAAGCACTAATTATCAACTATACAAATTCATTCGAATTTAAATTCATTGTTTTTTATTTTTCTTTTTCTCAATTAAATAAATAAAAAGTGGTATACTTATACGCTAATAGTTCATAACTTCATTTCATATACTTTTTGTTATTCGTACGAACGTGATATATTAAAATAGTGTCAACTAGTAATAACGTAGAAACATCACATTTTCAAAGGGTTTCATCTGAAGTCGGTGTGAGCGAACAACTACGAACATTTCAAACAATTCATTCATAAAAATAATTTGTTTAATGTGTGACTAGAAACTGCTTTAAGTGTATTGTAAAGATTGGAAATATAACGAAAACCTTGGGTTTTGCGTAAAAATTCATTGCTTTTGTAATAAGATTTCCAATAAATAAAATATTCGATCCATCGACTTTTCTCACACGCGAGCTACATCTATTCTAATGCATCTAAAACATTTAATTCAAAAAGCGCCCTACCGTTTCCTAACCTCAAAATCGACCTCACTTTTCAAATACAAGTTTTGGGTCTTGCACATTTCGCTCACACCGATTATTTTGGCAAGTATCACCGCTATACGCCCCTTTATAATACTTTAAACATTAATCCAGCTAAGCACGATGAATAAATAACGCAATTCTGATACTGGCAATTATTTAACCTACACACTGAGTAATAATTGTGTAGTTTTATTATTATTATACTCATATTATAATAACCATGGTCTCTATTATACCTGTTTTAGTCTTTTTTTGAGTACACTTTTTAGGATTGTGTACACATTGCTTCACATAAGCGGTATATTTTAGAAGATTTCCCTTTTCAATTATTACTTTTTTTTGTTGACTTTACTTTGTGTGTGAAATTTAAGCAGTGGGAGTGTAAAAAATAATATCTTAAGTCAAAGTTATTAGTTTTATAGCATTTTAGCTTATCTATCAAAAATATACCGCAGCAGTGTACTAGGCGCACATAAATGCATAGTATGTTCAATCATAAAAAGTGTAACTCTAATCCCTACAATATTTGTATGTTGATATGATATCATTATGATTGCAACTATCCCTTGCAAATTCACCAAATTATTGGTAACTAAACTATGAAATATAGTTCGATTAAAACTGTGTATATGGCATTAGAGAAAATTGGTCTAAAGGTACGAGTAGGATACATAATTATTATATAAGCTCATAATTCGATACTGCTGATCCAAAAACTACGCGGAAGGGGTACCAAGCACACGGGTAATTATCATTATTACATCTAAAACACCAATATATTTTAAAAACTTCATCTATTACTCAACATTCAATATGACTATAGCAGAATTATTTTAAGTTTAAATATCTTTTTGAACTATATTTCATACTTTAAAGTACTCTAGGCGCGTAATAATTCATTTTGTGGATATCAATCATGATAAAATGCTTTTGCGTTGCTATTAGGCTACGGAGCATTGCGTTAAAATGGTGATTTAAACCTTATTAGAAACGAGATAGAAGACATTTTCGCTTATTGTTCGTGTCTGTACGATAGTTGAGTGAAACATTGGAAAACTGAGCGGTCTATGAAAATAATCTGAACATAACATTGTGAAGATAGTTGAGCGTAAGTGTTTCTCTTTAGTAGAAAATATTATAAAAAGTGTTAAAATAGACTATTTTACTTAGTCAAACTGTTATATTTTATTTATGAATAAAAATTGAGCGAAGCATGAGATTATAAGGTAGATGCTCAGCTAAGTCATGTTTTGCTAAACTATCGCTTTTACGTGCTAAAACCGTCTGTAAGCAACTATTGATGTATTTTATACCAACAATATAATGTCATACTCAACTTTTTCTTCAAACATTTTAAGCGTAATTTTTATCATGGCAGTATTGAGTTGAGGTCAAATCTTTTTGGGATATGCTTTTATAATCTAATTAAAACGTTGTTGTAAGTATATTTGCAATTGCAGTTTTACATCGAATCATATAGGGTGACTGGTAATTAGTGACCGATACCTAAACACGTGATTGTACTCATGATAACAAACAACTTTTACTATGGGACCAAACCTGAATTCGCGAAAAATAATCTGCTGTTCAGTCATTTATGTTCGCCTAACTGGTTAAAATGTAGGTACTGAACAGCAGATTTTTTTTCGCAAATTCAGGTTCGGTCCCATAGTAAAAGTTGTTTGTTATCATGAGTACAATCACGTGTTTAGGTATCGGTCACTAATTACCAGTCACCCTATATAAAGTAGGTAATTTAAACACATCTACAGTTGTTCACGATTTTAAGGCGTAAACAGACTTGTTTATATTCATTTATTAAGGTCTCTACCACGTCTAGAACGTAAATTCAGCGCGCAATATTGAACCTTATTTGTCATTGTCAAGAAAACATTCAGAAACACTGAATCTGAAGAAGTTTCACCTTTTTAGCATACCAATGTTCTATCAGTCTGAATAGATATATTCAGACTGGAAAGTGACCCAATACTAAAGAATAGTATGTGACAAAGAAAGTATTTCTTTTCATACGTATTTTGTGCCTACACTAAAGCCGGATCCAAGACTTCCGGCAATCATACCTTCCATAGCGGGAATCTCCAATCCTAATCAAATCTATCACAAGAGCTTTTGTCCTCTCGGACACGACAATTTTTTATCACCAACTAATCAATTACTTTAATATATTAATCTTTCAATCAAATAATTTTATTATGACATACTAATCAATCAATTAATTGAATAGCTGTACCAGGATCTTTTGGGCGAGTGGCCAAAATCAGAACTAACGCCAACATCTTGTTTTCACAAAACAATTGCACTAAACGTTTACCAACAGCGCCACTCTGTCAAAGTCATATGAGCACCAAAAGACCCTTGTAGAACTGTACATTTTACTAAAAGGAGATTTCAAATTCATTACATTCCTATTTTAAAGCTCAATTATTGGCTGTTAACAAATAAGGTTCAATATATCACAAAAGAGGTCTTAATTAATAGGTCCAGTAGCCAGATAGTGATAAGGGTGTCGGTTATGCATGAACCGTGTGTCGTACCTCTGATTCTTTTGATAGAAATCGCTGCGTTGGTTCACTTTCCTGTAGTTCTGTGTGCGTCGCTGTTGATTCTTATCCGTTTTCTCAGTCTGTTTTTGAGGTTTTGCTGCCTCGTTTTTGGTTTCAGGTTTTGTGGGCTGCACTTGTTCGGCGGATGGTTTTTCCTGAGAGTGACGGGGAAATATGTATGTTGAGATAGTTATAAGTCAAAGCTTTCTTATTCCTACCAGTTTTCTGTACCCGGTAGGATCCATAATTATTTTACTATGTGAATGTATAGTAAGTTGAGGGGCTCGCGGCTAAGTAACAACATCCGCACGGCTTGATCAAGGTTAAGCTACGGTTGGCGCAGTCGGTCTGTGGATAGGTTAATATCTATTCCATACCAAGACCCCTCCGTCGAGTCGTAGGTCCCGGCTGTCATTCGTAGATTTTCGATAGTCGTTACGGGTAAGAAGGCTCTAACAACTGGTCTCACCAAGGGGTATCGTGTCAACTAGTGATTGGGATGTATAGGGTCAGATAGGCAGTCGATTCATTTAACCCGCGAGCACTCGCGCTATCAGTATTTTGCTCACAATATTTTTTTTCTTAGAAGACTGGCAAATTAGTTAGTATGATTGTTAATTAAAATAAAAAAGATTAATGTTGAAAAAGTTTTAAATATATATTTTCTAGAATAAATATAGTGTATTTTATTTAATAAAATAAAAAAGTGTGACATTCATAAACGTGAGCAAAATGCTCTACGTGCGAGTGCCCGTGTAATGTGTAGAGGCACGGGTGCTGGCGGGTTAAAGTACTGGTATTTTTTTTTAAACGTTGCCCCACACTAGGAATTACTCCTGTATCGTGGGAACGTTTACAAACATTGAACTCACATACACAAACAGCCAGACCCGGAACAACTACTTGTAGGTCATACAAATATTTGTTCCGTGCGGGAATCGAACTCGCGACACGCAGCGCAGCAGTGAATCGCTTAACCACTGCGCCAACCGTGGCGTCAACTGCATCCGGTTAGACTGGAATCCGACTCCTAGGAAAAGGTTAGCTAGGCAGATGATGATGATGAAGTATTACATACCTCGGTGCTATCAGTAGCAGGAGTTGCCACAGCCGTAGCGTTGGCCGCAGTCGCGTTGTCTTGTGTGACCGGAGACTTAGCTGCCGGCGTTACTGGAGAGATTGGAGAGGCTGTGTCCACCTGAAAATTAAAGTATAACTTTAGTAAGAATGTGTTTGAAGAATTGCCAATCTTAAGGTCCCACTTTTCGATATTTTTTGTATACAAATTTCGGGAGAATATTACTCCAATAATAATAATATTATTATTTTCTGTTTGAGATTGTGCATCCAAAGTTAAACATGATATCGTTTTGACTTATTATTAATTGTGTCTGTACGGAAACAGAATAGTAAAATAAAAAGCCATTAAAAAGTTATGAGCCAACAAAGATTCGTTTCTCTTGCTATTTTTAACGTAACTTTGGGTGTAAATAAGTAATAAAAGAACTGTGAAATCTTCAAAACCAAGTCCTTACCGACAAAGCTCAGTTATCGAAGAGATCAATAAACTTTATTTGTAATAGATTTATGCAGTGGTTTTTTCATAAAACTCGATTTTCCGAAGCACTATTCGATTCTTTTTATCGCGCCTATCAGTTCGGAACGGTGTTTCTGTGCGTGAGAACTAAACGTTGTTCGTATAGACTAACATCTAAATCTAAATGCTCATCACTGATACTAGCATTGTCGGACACGAAGCCAGACAAGACAGCGTGCTTTTTGGCCATGACCACCAGCGAGTTCGAGCTCGCGACTAGTTTACTCTTCAGTGGCAGTGGCCAGGGCACATTGTTTGCAGAGCAGATGGCCGCAAAGATTCTGGAGTGGCGACCGCGTACCAGTAGACGTAGCGTTGGATGCCTCCCATAAGTTGAACCGACGACCTTGACGGTGACCGCTGGTTGCGAGAAGCACAGAACCGGGGCTTATGTGAAGTTGTAAACGTCATTTGACTGAAATGATGACTATAACATACCCTCAGCACATGTTGTGACGTGTGCGGCACGTTGTGGGGAGCTAGTGCGACCGTGAGTGTGAGGTCACACCACATGGCACAGCGCGCACGACGGGCCGAGATGCTGAGTTGTTTTACTGCTTCTGCTAGTTGTAGGATAGCTGCGAAATATAAAATAAGTAGTATTAAAAACAACTTGTCACAGAAACATGTACATAATAATAAAAGTCAAGTTCTACTCGAATGCCTCCTACTTGGTTGCAAGGCAAGGATTTTTTATTGTGTATTGGATGTTCAATACTGTCCAACACAGTGCTTCCCAGTGCGTCAAAAAATACACTGCTGGGACGTGCGCCGTGAGCGAGACTGCTCCTGTCGTCTCTTTTAGATGTTAATAGCATGGCCACGACCTTGCTGCTATGAGTAAAATGTAACATTTATATTATTGTCGATCTGTCCATAGCCATAATTATATTTAGACTTGTAATTGTACACATGAATCATACATTAGTTTCTAAAAGGGAAAACCCCGTCAGAAATTAAGGCTTACGCTTTTTCTTTAACTCCGAATATAATACGATATGGAAATTTAGATTTCTACCCATGTACTCATTACCGCAAGCCGCGATAAAGAACTTCGTTCCAGAAACTTATCGAATACGAAATCTCCTCATTTTTACCCGATTGCGCCAGAAAGAGGGTTATGTTTTTCGAGTGTATGTATATTTCTTTGGCACGCTCTATAGCCTAAACGGCTTGATTGATTTCAGCTTGAGAGGTGCCGTTAGATTCGTCTTAAGAGCCTATACTACCTCAGCTAAAATTCACTCTTTATCTCGCTCGCACGATACTGCTCGCGGACTGAGTGAGAGCGAGACAGAGTGCGGTGCTAGGCGGTAGACAGCGCCAATAGTTTAGGTATTTGCTCTTTACGGTGAAAATAATGGTAATAAAAAAATAAATAAAAAACATAAGACCTGCTTTATAGTTAGTTCGGTTAGTATACAAAGTTTCATTCAAGTTCTAATTTGAAGTATTTGTTGAATGCCAGCGGTTTATTGTTCGGTTTGGAGGTAACTTCGAGAAAATTTCATGAAATCGTGGTTTCGTCTAACATAAGACCTAACACTAATCCTCAATTTTACCATATATTTATTTCAAAATTAATGCTGCAGTATTTTCGACATAACGGAGGATCATGCTAAGCCGTTTGAGGTGGTATAGGCCCTTAACTCCGAATATAATACGATACGGAAATTTAGATTTCTACCGATTTACTCATTACCGCAAGCCGCGTTAAACAATTTCGTTCCAAAAACTCATCGAATACCTCCTCCTTTTTACCCGATTGAGCCAGAAAGAGGGTTGTTTTTAGAGTGTATGTATATTTCTTTGGCACGTTCTGTAGCCTAAATGGCTTGATCGATTTCGGCTTGAGAGGCGCCGTTAGATTCGTCTTAATTATGAGAGTGACACTGGTACAGACGCCAGCAGGTCAACCTACCCCAATCTGTCAAATTTCTTTGATAGATTTTCAACTTTAGTACAAAGGAATAAAGTTCATATTCAATTGGGAAAATCTGACAGATTGGGGTAGCTTGATGTGCTGGCCTCTGTACGTCAAAATTGAAAAAAAAAATAAAAATGGCCGATTTCTGGCGCCATATTTTTGAAGGCAGTTAAACCTAAGGCAGTACAAGGCGGCACACGTACGGTCGGCACGCGACGCTCGCTGCGCAGGCGCCAGCTCGCGACGCCGCGCCGCCTGCACGCCGCCCACCGCACTGCGCCACGCCAGCATCGCGCTCTCTACCTCGCTGTGGGGCGCGCTGTGGAGACAAAACTCATGGTTAACACAAATACTGGAAGAAGTTCATTTTCAAGTTACATATCGTCGGCTAAATATTCAAAACTGCTAACTCCATTTTGGCTAAGCTGACTTTTTGGTATCAAATGAAACAGAAAAATATTTTCTCTTACCAAAAATTCAGTTTAGCCAAACAAACTGCTAACTCCATATTTGGTTAAACTGACTTTTTGGTAAGAGAAAAAATTCAGCCGTCCCATACGTTTAGGTCGAGTAGGTATTGAAGTTTTCTATGGGACAGATGATAAATTTTTCGCGATTACGATGTTGGTACCATGTTTAGTTTGATGTCCACATCCTTAAATTTGGCTGGTCATTGAAAAGTAACCCTGTATACGTGTAACGTTAAATGCGCAAAGCAACATCATAATATACCAAAAAAAATCCCATCAATCAAGTGTGAAACCTAAAACATTGTAGCTAACGAAAAAATCAATTACTTGAGTATTTTTTTTTTAAATAGATTTCTTTCACCCATAGGAGGAACTCTATTGAAAATGGCTCTTTTATTCAAAGTAGTTTAATTATAATTAATAAAAAAAAGTAAGTAATATAATATCTATGGTTTTTTAAATGATCAAATGAGCATTATGAGTCGTGCACTTTTGGATTTTCCAATTTTTTTTTTTTATAGTAGTTGTTACTTACATCTCGGACAAGTTGTTCACATCGTCCTTCCACGAGGCAGGCTCGAAGGTCGCCGGATCCACTCCGCTGTCCTTCTCACACACATCCTGACCGCGCTTCAGTACTGTGATCTTGGTGTCTTCTGGTTTGTTTGGCTTCTTGTTTTGTGCTACGCAGACGCTTGCGCGCAAGGTCTCCATTTTTCCCATTAACGTTAGTACCTGTTGAAGATTGAAGATATTTTTGAGGTTCGATGAACAAACAATGACGTCAGTTAAAAGTTAACCACTTTGAATTGGCATCATTAATGCAAATGGAGTAACCGCTCACAAAAAAAAAAAAAAACAATTTTCCAAATAAAAAGAACTTGTCAGAAAAAAAACTAAGTATCAAAAACACTCGACTGTAACTAAGTTCAGTTCAAAACTGCATAGCCATAATCAGCCTATAATGTTCCCAAAATCCCACTGCTGGACACAGGCTTCCTCTAAACTAAAATAACTGCCACGATCTGATTCAGACTGCTTGAAAACTGAGCTTGTTTTAAACTTTTTAATTGCAGTCGGGTTTTAAGAGATTTTCATTTTTTTTTCAACCATTTTGTGTGTCTATGAAATCTTCTACTCAAGCAACGTCAACACTGGCACCATGGTTCATTGTACTGACTACGGAACTTTAAATTGAGTTCAACTCTAGAAATGATTATTATCTTACCTTAGTATGCTCCCGAAGCATATCAACAGTGAGTCGATCCACCCTGGTAGGACAAGGCGGCAGTCTCGGCACAGGTATCGAGTTAGACGACGAAACAGCCCGCCCGGGATACGCTAACGCTAACCGCGCCTCTGTGCGTTTTCGTTCACGTTCTAACTGACGCCATTGTTCGTAGCATGCGTCGAGTCGGGCGTGTAGGATACCGGATGAGGTTGCTGCGTTTCTGTTGACAATAATGCTGGATTAGTTTTTGGTTTTAGTTTATTGTTTCTGACACTTAGGTCTAAACTTTAGCCTATGATCACATTAGGTTTCACTGTGCACACATGATAGCTTACATGAATAATAGTCTTCTACGTAATTGGTTGGTAAATACTGGTCAATAAAGTGTGGCAAGACACATCGACGCTCAAATCATAACCATGAATTCAACACATGATTCTAGAATTGCACAGAAATCTTACGTTGGTTACTAAAAAATAAAATCTCTGTTTCATAGACAAGTTTCTACCACCGTGTTCAAAAGCACCATTTTTTTTTCCCGACGAAATATTTTAACGCATTGGGGTTTAGCGATGTTCCTGTATAAAAAGTTAGTGCTTGTAAATCCTGATAAACTCTCTTATGAGAAGCTCGTTTATTACTGATGGATATTTGTACCTTGAAGGCAAGAACACAGAACTTAAATATTACCTCATATTCCTCATTGCGTAAAATGGTGCCAAAAGAGGTAGATCTAGCATAGGTGATGGCAACACTGGCGGTGGGACCGGTGGACTTGGGCCTAATAGCGCGCCCAGACCTGAAAATGTAGTAAAAATATTGAATACTGGCAACACTATAGAGGGTTTCTGATACTATTCATTATTTGAGTTTTTTTTTTTACAATAATTTATTATTTTCAAACAGGTCTAAAGAGAAAACTGAAGAGATATCATAGACATTTTTTTATGGTTTCTGTATGAGCACCTATTATTATATTTTTAAGTGTTGCTCATCTTTAATCTTAAAAAATAGACTGTCTTTTCAATGGTAAAAAATGCACATTTTTCACCTTGAACTCTTCAACATCTTACTTACGTACTAGCTTCATTAGACCGCGCTCTGCCGTTTCATTGAATAACAAAAGTATTTATCAAGGCCATTTTTTGAATAAGCAATGATTTTCAGCAAATATTCAAACTTGTTTTATGCTACAACAAGGATCTTTTGGCGCTCGAATGAGTGACAGGGGGGCGTTGTTGGTTAACATTTGCGCAATTGTTTTGTAAAATGTCACTTCAAATGTATTAAAAAATCAAGATGAGAGCGTTAGTTCGAATTTCGCCATGCGCGAAAATAACCTTCTAACGCTATTCACCTCGCGTACCCAGTAGTCAGTCCCACTACACCCTTACTGAATGGCTAGTATTTTTATCATAACATCACGCGAAGGATAAGTTGTAATACCATTTGTCAGATATGTTTAAGTCCTATATTATAGGGGGCGAGTCTATTACCCTCAGCCGTGCACAAATACAGACTCTAGATTGCTACGAAGAAATTCCTGATGGAAACACACAATAACATGTTGTAACACGGACCTGAGAATCGAACACTTCATGCTCAGCAGTAGCGCTTGCGACCACAAGAACAACAAGGCTGTCAAGTCAATGTAATAAAAAGTGAACAAAAATAAACTTACCGAGATTAAAAGGGTTATTCTCATGCAAAAACGACACATCAACATTCAACTGGCTCGGCGGTGGCCTATTCCTCATCAACAAACTCATCTGTCGAGCCAACTCTTGGTTCTGTCTCATCATAGCTGCTTGCTGCATATTCTCCCGACCGAGATTCTCAAAGTTCGTCCTATCATTCATATTCCCATTCCCTTGGAAATTCTCACGAGGCATCATAGGATTCATGTCACGACGCTGCATTAAATCGTTTTGGTTATACCCGTTCGATCGATTGTAGTTCATGGAGTTGGCAGCAGAAACGGGCGTCGATTGATTCGAGAAATCGAAGTTTTGACCCATGGGACTCCTGTCATTCATTTGGGCCATCATATCGTAGAAGTTACCCTCCCCATAGTTCCTGTTAGGCGGCATTTGTTGGAAGTTCCTGTTAACGAACATTTTGTTCCTCTCCTCTTGTCTGAAATCCTCATTCGGAAAATGCCCATTTAAATCCATTGGCATCCTCAAATCAACGTTATTAATTCCGTTATCTTCACGAGATCTATCGGAAGACATGTTTAACTGATTCAAATATGACAATAATTCAGCCTCCTGATTCTGATCTTTCAAGAAATTCTCGTATTTGTTAGGAAACCTCTGTGTATTATTGAATGGGCTCTCAAAATTCGTATTGAAGTTCATATCAAGGTTTAAACTGTTTGGCCTGCTGAAGTTGTTCACTGGGAACATATTAGCTTCAGGCAACGAATTTCTTTGGTTAGGTTCGAAGAAATTGTAATTGTTGAATTTTTCGTCGTATTTGCTTGTAGGCGGTGTCGTGAACTGCGCGCCGCCGATTTCTTGAGCAGCAAGTCTTAATAAGTTCAGCTGTTCTTGAGTTACGGTATCGGTGTTAGTATCTGGTACCGTATCGATACCAAGTAACGCGTTTACATCGTTCTCGTAATTGACATAACCGTTTGTGTTACCAAAACCGTTTTGTAAGTTGAAATTGAACCCGTTTTGGTCTGATTGGTTGAAATTGAACAGTTGATTGTTCTGGTACGAGTTGAAAGGCGGTGGTAAGAATGAGTTTCCTTCGTTTTTGGGATACTGGCTATTCGCCTGTATGCTGTTTAGAGGCTTTTCCGGTTGTTGTAAAGAGCTGTAACAGAAAAACAAAAGGTTTTTTTTTTAATATTTAGCATAGATACAGTAGATAATATTTTATTTTTAGCATGTTTTGTCCAACTGCAGGGGGCAAATGCTCGATAAATCAAGTCCAAATAATTCATCATGTATTTTGAGTTGACGTTAAAAATGGCTCTTTAACAAACCCAAGACATTTATTTCTACAAATAACTTAGCAACAAGTCAAAATGTCATGTCGTGTTAAGGTAACACGACTTGTAATCTTATCGATCAATCACCTTACTTAGTTAATAAAACTATTATATTATACTTGTATAATAGTTTTATTAACTAAAACATTTGCTGAAATACTTTCTTTACAATGATAAATTGACTAAATTATTTGAATATAATCTGACACTATGGTGGCTAGCGCGTATGAATTCGCCGTTAGAGGCGCTAGTTTAGCGTGAGGTCTCCGAAATGTCAAATGTCGCGGTTTGTGGCTACGCGCATTTTTTTCTATTAAGAATAATGTTGTGAATATTTTGCAATACTTGAGATTACTTAAGGCAAATATGAGTTATGGGTCAATTAATGTCAGTGCTTTAAAAGCGGAGCTAGGTAAAAGGGATGCAAAATTAAGCGGCCTGAAACAACAGCTAATCCAGAGGGTAGTTTGTGTACTGTTTAGAAACACATTTTTTTAAAATAAGTAAGTACGATTTAAATAAAAATGTTGTTTTCACGCCCGTTTTATCAAACTTCAGGAACTTAACCGACAGTGGCGCCAACTGGTTAGCACAAAAACGGTAGCTCTCATTATTCAGCACTCCACTTACATACAGGGTACGATCGGCAAAAAAAGATGCTGAATAAAAACGGAACAAACTGAGTTCCTTCGGATTGGGCTTGGATGTCAACACCTTTTCTCATTGACATGTAAAATCGACACGAAAACATTAAAACACACACATGAGATGTTTTTTGAATTTATTAATTGATGAGAGGTAAAGGAAAATATTGGATTGTAATGACCTGACAAATTATATCATTATTAAAAGTACAAAAAAAAACTTGTATAAATAGTGTTTTTTTTTATTGATTGAATCTAAACCATATGAACGAGCGAGGCCATGCGGCTTTACAAGGATAGAATCCGCCATCGCCAGTCCAGTGCAAAGGCACTCTTTATTTCCATAGGACAATCTAGAGTCTAGACAAAATCAAACTGGTTGCTAATTTAATTTATCCATACACATTTTTTTTTAAATACATTGTTTTTTACATTCTGTGACAAATGTAACTCACACACTTTTTAAAATACTAGTAAAATTTTACAATCTTTGTAAATATGTGAGCACCATGTATCTATCACATAATTGATTTACCAGTCTGTTATATTTTTAATTCTTTTACCATTTTTGGTAGACTAAATTTTATTTTAGATGCATCGTCTTCACATATAATTATATAGTGAATGTATAAAAAAACTTGCAAAACATTTTAAAAGAGTAACGGTGGAGTTTCTTGCCCATTCTTCTCCACACGAAAACTACATTTTGGAATGGGCGACTAGAATCAATTCTATTTTTTAATTTTTAATTTTGACGTTCTAAAGTGCCTTTTAAGTGCCTATTTAAAATAAATGATTTGACTTTGACTTTGTTCTCTTAACCAATTTTTGCAGTCGTTCTTTCTATGTTTAGTTCGTTCGTCGGAACTGCTCATCAACTTCTTGTTCTAGGACTTTTAACCAAAGATATGGCACGTAAACAATCGTAGGGGGTCAGGGCACTAGGCCAAATTAAAATATTATAATTTTACACATAAAAACTACATTAACTTATTAATATTATGTCACATGAATATTCATGTGTTGTGCTCGGCGCTAAAGTAAATGATTCTTGATAATAAATTGCGATGCAGCATTTTATATTTTATTTTTATGCCCAATTTGATGTTTGATAAAGAAAAGATAACTAGAGGTCGTGGCGCCCTTAAAATGTCGTTCTTAAAAAAGAGTGTTACGTCAATAATTTGGCATTGTGTAAAGTATTCTTATAGATTTTTTAAAACACGTGATTATTGGCTGTGAAATTTTAATCTCTTATTGATTGACTCGGCAGATATTTATTTATATGGTTTTTAGTGTATTGTTACCGATAAGCAAAGCGTCCCGCACTGAGGCCGTAGACGTAGTGTATTTACGACCCGCTCCCTCACAGAGAGGAGGCCTGTCTTATCAGTGGGCACGTTAAGGCTGATAATGCTAACAAAACGAACGTTATCAACATTATGTTATTGTTGTTTTAAGGGCCTTCCTTGTTAGTAATTAGGGATTCACCGACACCAGCTTCTTCCGTCACATTTGATACGTTAAAACAATACTAATAATGATATCAACGTGGCATTGACCTCCTGGTTTTTTTCTGAAGCTTTGTGTGTGAAGTCCCTGATCTGTAAACTTATTGTCAAATCTAATGATAGCTGGTAACGTATTCTCTATGACACAATGAACGAAACAGTGCGAAGTGAACGCGATGTTGGCGTGATTAGCTAAATAATTGACGCGGTTTCGAAGTAAAGAATCATTAGAGTGCTCATAGTGAATTAGGATATGTCCTGCCCTGCCCGATACGGTATTCAGGAGCGTGGGGAGTTTCCGTATAGCAGTCTAAATACGCTTCAATATTGTTTCTGTTCAAACGTAGTAAGGTTGCCGATTGCCTATTGGAGAATAGTGTATGATCTACACATTTTATTTCGAAATAAATATTACAAGAATACTATAATATGTACAGACGCCAGCACATAAAGCTACCCGAAACTGTAAAATTTTCCCAATCAACTTTGAACCTTATGATTTAGCGGTAAAGTTGAAAATCTAAAGAAATTTGACAGATCGTAATTGCTTGATGGGCTGGCGTCTGTACATCATCATCTGCTTGCTTAGCCTTTTCCCAAATATGATTGGGTCGGCTTCCAGTCTAACTGAATGCCGCTGAAAACCAGAATTTCTCAAGGAGCGTCTGCCTGTCCTCTATAACCCAGTTATTGGGTAACACGATAAACTTTGGAAGACCAGTTTAAGACTTTCGGGCTTTTGTAATGACTGCCAAAGATCTACGTAGAAGCAACTAAGGCGCCATGACCAACGGTTCGTGTTTTACAAGGCAGGCATAGCTACACATCAAGCTATACATTACCAGTATAAGCTGACTTCTGATTGTACGAAAAACTTTTAAAGACGAGCGAGCGAGCTATAGAGTCGAGCGAGGTCAGCTAAAACTGGAAATGTAAAACTTAATGTGTAGCCGTGTGTGCTATAAAAATAACAACTACTTCTTGATCGATTGTTATGTTGAATGTGCAACAGTTTATGCAGTTGCAAACGCAAAATCAATTTTATTTCTTTATAGCACGATATTATGTCGCTTCCTGTGCGACACAGATTCTTGCATTAACGTATATAGAGGTTCAGATCCTCATAATCGCTATACAATGGCTCATAATCTGTACAGCAAAGACTAACTACTGCTACTAACTAGGTTTTTTTTTACTGCTTATCCCAATTTATTTTATTCTTCTTCTATACATCTCTATTAGCTATCACCTCTAAAATCACTTCCTTTCTAGCTATATCATCTTTCACACCATCCATCCATCATTTTTTCAGTCTTCCTCTACTTATAAAGATTTCCAATATATTCGTATCTCGTTAAATCCAAGCCTGCCAAAGAACCTAAAATATTCGATGTCTCCTTTGTGAACCAAAAATCTTAATTTTTATGAAGTTTCAGCATTATTTTAGTTACGTTGAAATTGTTTAAATCAACTCACCTGCACCCATCTGACGGTCCGGTCTCATCGAGAATTTTTGTGATGAGATCACGGACGATCGTATTTTCTTCCATAATGCGTTCCGACTGTGAAGAAAAAGAAAATAGTTACACATAGATACATAATAATAGTAGTATAATAGTAATATCATCATCATCATCTGCCTCAGTCTTACCGGATGCAGCTGAATACCGGTATTTTACATGGAGCAACTGCCTATCTTACCGCCACAACCCAGTTAAGTACAGGGCCTCAAGTCTGCTATTACAATAGTGTCAGAATGGTCTATCATTGATTTCATAATTGTTGATTTTGACAAGTTTGGTAATCTACTAATATAATGGCGTCATTATGACTTTCCAATGGTCAACCACTGACACTCCATTGAAAGAAATGGCATAAAATGGTAATATTGTAGATAATGACTTTAATGACAAATGAATAAATGTAATGTATATTGCTATTTACGAACTTCTTACTGCTTCAGATTGCAAACACTAATACGTAATATGTAAAAATATATATTAAATGAAATCTAGCATGAAATTTAGTAGTAGTTTTTCTCAGAGCATTGTCCGACCAATGATCGACCATTATGAATTTAGCAGATTACGAACTTTTAGCAAAATGACAATGGGATCGTGTTGGAATGACGAATTTATAAAAATAGCAGACTTGGGCCCCTGGGCACCCGTTCGTAACACAGGCTAATTTGTAATTCGACATAATCCTTCCAGCATAGTTATTCACAATCACTCGATACGCTTCCGTGCCGTATCGAACATTAATCAATGTTATCGTAAGAGTCCTCTTAATACTGTTCACAAGTCCAAAACCAGAAAATTTTGTAAGTTTAAATCAAATAGACAGCCGCTATTCTTCCTACAACTGTTTGCAGTCGGGGGCAAAGCAAATCAGGTTATCGAAATGTGTCATTATCGATATGATAGCCTGTCGGGTGGTTGTGAATAGCTATGAAGGATGTACTGGATGTAAGAGTGTATTTGCATTTGGTTACGTCAAAGCTTTGTTAACGATTGATGGCCATTCGATTAGAGACTTTAAATCACTGGGTATAAACTTGTAAAAGTGTTAAAAAAGTAAATCTACTCTATTTCAAGCGCCATACACACAGTACCGGGGTCAGGGCCTTTCGGACTCAAATGTTCGTGTCTACGTCAGTGTGCTCTGGAACACTAAGCCCGTACGTCCCTGAGGCCTGAAGTTCCTGACCCGAATTTGTAGAAAGAGCTTGAGCTTTGACCGTCTCCTCTCATTAAAAAATGAGTCAATTTTAAGTCCTAACAGTCTGCTCAGAATGACGGGAGAATTATCGTCTAACCGGTTGACTGACGGACTGATGGCCCAGAATGACAAAAATTAAACGTGTTTTTCATCCATCATTCTGGCATCAGTCTTAGCCGGACCAAACTGATGGACTGAACTGACGCCAGACTGAGCGTGTAACCTATGACTAATACAACATTGACAACTTAAATCAGTTTTTGTAATATCTAGAACTTGAATATTGACAGAAGTAAAGTTCGTAATTCAAAAATGGTACGATGGTTTTAACATGGATCTAAAGATAAATCTTGTTTTGTAATAGATAAAACCGCGTAGGTCTATATTATGGTGTGTGCAAACTTCTAAGTACTTGATTTTATTCTCGTTGATCCTGCGCCTGATCTCTCTCCGGTCTTGTCGGATTGCCGTCCCATCGGACTATGAGTGAGGACTGAAGGAAGAGGGAGTGGACCTGTGTCTGCGCGCAGTCCTCTCCCTCGCCGAAAGCTAGTCTCCGTTGAGATTGGCCGCCGTGGCCGAAATACGGTCTGGAGGACTTTACTTAATTTTATTCTTGAAGTTTTGAACAACACCTATCTTGTTTCTAAAAATAAAACTCGGGTTTTGTTTCTAATAAGACCCGGTTATAAGTTTTTTTAAACGGGTCGTTTTGTATACCTTTGAAACCTGCTATTATAAATAAAAGGCATATTAACTTATCCTTTGAAAATTAGCTCTGGGAGCAACCTTACTATAATAAAAGCTTCTATGAAAAGGGTACATTTTGAAAAGCTTTTGTGGTACTTACGTACTGTTAACCAATAACGAATAAGTAAGTGGTAAAAAATCGGAATACTCTGTAAAAAGTTATGCGTGGTCATACATTAAAAAAAATATATACGTGTCGACTTGACAACCTCCTCCGTTTTTTTTTTCGTCTGTTAAAAATAGGAATCGTCTTTAAAATTGGGCAAGTAAAAGACCCTTACATTCGAGGCATGTGAGCTCGAAAGTATCTCAATAATAGCAATAGCATCAGGTACGAAATTTTTCAAGTTGACCTACTTATGACAAACTTCGATGTTCCGGTTCACGTTTGAACGTAAGTACTCGTGAGATATGGTCAATATCGAAGTATTGGCTGAACTTATTTCCGTTCATAAGCCTCTAAAGGTTGACATAAAATGATTTTTTTTAAAATGAAATTGTTTATTCTGTAAATAGGATATCGGAATCACTTTTATACGTCATTTTATAAAAAAAAATAAGCTAGATGGAGTCGACATTTTGTTTCAAATTAAATCATGGAACACATACCTACACACACATACTATTCCTGATTTTTCAAAAACATTTAGGTAAGTCTATGGCCAAACCCAAAAGGTATTTTTTTACAAAATTCTGTAATAAAATCTAGGTACCACAATTCGAGTGTGCGCAATAGGAGTTCAAATATAATGAGTGCATTTTGCCATTGCATAGAATTTGAAAGTACATCTCGGTTAGAAAGTTTGAGCATCCATCATATAACATGATGGATGTTTGTTTCTCAACAGACCGTCAAAGATCAGCACCCTAATTGCGTATCACACTATTCACACTATCAATCACAATTTGAATCATTTTGAAGGATATTGTTAAACCATTGCTTCATATGTTCCAAAAATTTGTCTGCTCGACAACGCGGCAACGTAAATAACGCAATGAATTATGTTGTCTAAATGAAAGCCATTGCTACTGATAGTGTGTTACACAATTACCCCGCAGATTTCAGCGAACTTTCGTCAAAAGAAGATATCATTGAACATTCGGGCTTTGTAAGGAGTTCAAGCATAAATTAAGACCTCAAAAATCTTACCCAAAAAGGTCCCTGTAATAGGAATAATTCGTCATTAATTTGTCACTGAGTTACTAAATAGAATAGTCAATGAACATTCACCATTTGCAAATACAAAGTCGCAGAAGACATTGTCATTTAACTTTTCTATTCCACAAACACAGCAGACAGATTAGCTTTTAGGCTTTATTTATTTTAAGGCATGTTCAGAACTTAAAACGGAGCGATTTACGGGTGAACGTATGATTTATACACGCTTGGCGGTTGTACAGTGGACGCTTCTTTAATTTACAGGAATATTACTTGACATAGATATTAAAATATTGAAAATTATTTGGAAAAAGAAGCCCTATCGTTTGCAGACCTACGTAGGTTTCAATTAGCCAGCTCAGCAGGTATGACATAACTTCAAATTTGCCACCTAAATGAGAACCAAGACATTTGCATTCATGAATTCTGGCCTAAGGAAAAAGCTTTCACAGATGATTTAAAGGATTTGTCAAATCTTTGTTCCCATATTTTGGTTTTATTTCATTAGCAAATATCAACTTTATGATTTTGTAAATAAGTTAGGTAATGTTAGAATGACTATTGAAAACATCATAAAAAATATTAAACTTAAAATGCAAAATAGAACTTATTCAAATACACACATATTAGTTAACATTTTCGGAAACAAAATTGCGGACACAGTTTATGCACATTCAGTAAAGTGAGCCAGGCGTAGCTAAACTGCCACGTCTGAACAAACACTTAAATGACACACATTGTAACATTATTACAGTGGACAAATGAGTTTTAGTGTTGTCATAAAATTGCAGAATAACCTCTATTTGTCTTTTATATCCCCTGATATAAAGTTTGTAAGTAAGTAAGAGACTTTGTTACAAGATCAATCCATTAACTCGTGCCATCCTAGACAATTTTAGAATAGGATTGTGAGTTGGTGGTTGTCAGTTTTATAAATACTACCAGAGATTTAAGTGGTGAAGTGTAACTGTACCATGCACACCACTGCCTATACCTTCGGGGAAAACAGGCGTGGGCGTGAATGTGTTCCTAGCATGTTAGTTGAATAGGGCTGTCTTACGCGGAAAGTGTCCTGCAATACCTAAAAGTAAATAACTTTCATTCAATTATATATGTTTTTTAATTGAGTATTTGTAAAATACATGTTCAAAGATTTTATGAAAACAATTTATAAGAGGATCGTAGTTTTCCACCCACAACATACAAGGGATATATACAAGACCACCAATGCAAAATAAACCACCGTTTTGATTTGAAAACCACGTTTTTTTTTTTGTTGAAAAAACTGGATAAAAAGTACCTCCTAGATTTTTAACAGTAAAGTGATGCTTTTACACTCTTTCGGATTATTTATCTGTGTGACTATAAATAAACTAAAGCTCGCCAGATGCAACAAAGTAAATATTTTATTGGCGCAATCAAGGTCTGCCAACACTTAAATTGCCTGTTGAATGTAACTGAAGCAATATTATTACCATCTAACTCGTGTCTAATAGTGTAAAAGGGCAATTTAATTGCTCTGCACAAATAGGTTTTGATTAGTTGCCTCAACCCTATGGCTTTTCAATGTTTTTCTGAGTAGCTTAAGTGTCTATGGCGTTAGTGCTAAGAGCAGGGCAACCACATTTTTTACTGTAATTAATATCATAATCTGCGTTCGCGATTTATTTGCCAAAAATTTAAACAAATATGAATTTATGGAAAAATATCTTTAATTCCTACACAATAAAGCTCAATCTACGCTAAACTTCAAACATTTTATAACTTTTTCAATAGTGCCAGTCACTCTGAAATCAACTTAATTTTCATTGAAATAAACTTGATATTTGTTTAACTTGAAATAGGGTAGGGTGTGCAGAACTGCGCACTTTTACTATAGGTATACATATCAAGTATAAAAAAAAACGCTTTTCGTATATGTTCGTGTAACTGCGTTGTTCTTTTAATTAAACTATGCCACGAATTTTGATGCAGTTTCCTATTTAGAGAATTTATTCCAGAAGGTTTATGTGTATATCTATATTACATTGATGTTATGTCAAGTCGTAAAAACCGTGAGAAGCAGGTGCGAGTCACTAGTGAATAGTGCTAGTCTTCCTTTCCTAGACTCTTTGATATCGGAGTTTATTGAGAAACTAAATTATGTTGAAATTTTCTGCTATAGGTCATTATTAAACCAAGCGATTCTAATTAGTTGTTTTGTATATTAATTTAAAGAATTCCTACTTGATAAAAAACAAGAGTCTAAAAAGTAAACAAAGCGTCTTGTAAAGTTGTAAACACAAGACATTTTAATCCTCACACTACCTATTTTTTACATTGCACAAAAACAAAACTGTTTGGCTTTAAATGAGTAAGAGCTTATTGCATTAGAATACTCAATATTTCAACTAGGTACTCAAAATATAAAACTGTTTTACCTGTTTATCTAAATTGGCACCAAAGTAAACAAACAATTGTTGCATCAATGGTATTATAAACAGAAATATTTTTTTGTTGAATTATTTACCTTATCAGGTTGATAACAAATCTTTAATGTGAGATTAAATATAAATAGTAGGTAGGTAATTAACATTCCACAGATTGCAACACAAGTTCAATAATACCAGTTGCACAAAAATATTGATAGATAAATATTGGCACAGCTGATTGGGTTCCTATAAAATGTAATGTTTTTTTTGTTATCTTGCAAACTATAAAAGGCTTCTAGCTAGGTTTATTGCATTATTTATCTTACACTCTAAATACGCAATATATCATATTCAAAAGAATATGACATATTATTTCTGTATCAGGTTGTACTTGCTGTTTAAAATTCATGATGTTTGTTTTTCTATGTTTATTTTTTGGTCATTTTCATCAAGCCATTTTATAATTGTTGTTAGGTTATTTAAGTCAAGTTTCAAATCAGTTCTGTCATTACCGGTAAACAATATAGTACTATCGTCAGTCGTATAGTACTGTCGACATCTATGTTCTATGTTATGGGTTTGGTTTCCGCGCTTAGTCCTTCAAATGGACCATTGTGCGTGGGCCATGGCGGCCGTCGGTGATTATTCTAACCAGCCCACCTTCCTCCAGGAGCTGATTAGGTCTCTTGGTCTATTGAGAACATCTGTGTACGATTTGGGTATCCGGAGGATTTCTGATCTAATCTCGGTGACTCTTGTGCACTCAAAGAGCACATTTGCAACGGTTTCGTGTCGACATGTCATTTATATAAATTAGAAAACATGGTGGGCCTATAATGCTGCCCTGAGGGACACCGGAAAGGATATTTCTAACCTCAGAAACAGCTGTTTCTTCAGTTGTGTTAGTTAAGGAGATTCTTTTTAATTCTACAATCTGTTTTCTGTCACTGAGATATTATGATTCAATTAATTTGTATAATATGTTACCTCTTACACCAAATGCTTAAAATTTGTTCAAGAGTTGATTTGTAATTTGTTTATGGCTGACTCTGCCAAATGCTTTTGACATGCCCATGTACAGCGCATCCAGTAACTGGTTTGTGGAGGTCTGATAGGCAGTTGCTCCATGTAAAATACTGGTATTCAGCTGCATCCAATTAGACTGGAAGCCGACCCCAACATAGTTGGCTAGTAAGGCTAGGCTGATGATGATGATACACAAGTGGGGCACCCCATTTTCCCAATACATTATACAAAAAAGGTTGACTGACTGATTGAGACATGTTATTGGTGAACCGCAATAGGCTTGATTGAGTGCTTGAGGTTCTAATTTGAGTTACAAATGGAAACTTATTTCTGACTCTAGATGTCTATATTAAGGATGATGTCAATATGTAACCCAATTTAAAAGCAGTATGAATAAATCAACATTTTCTAAGTAATCAGTTTTAAGAATGCCTATCAGCATTACAATAAACTTAAAATATAAAGAACCTACTTGTTTTCACAACATAATTATGGTGACATGACAAAATAGGTCAAAAGATCTTTTAAACAAGACCAAATTTATGAAGACAGATGTTGCTTATGATAATAAATAAGCGTTGTTATTTAGGAATTGTTCTATCAAGGGCATTCTAATTGTTTTCTTATTGGAATCTGACACTTATTATTTGATTTCTTTAATTAAGTACAGTTGTTATGTCTAATTGTACATGGTGATATTTACTACTTCAGTTGAGTGATTCAGATAGACAGGGATTGTAACAGTGTTTGTATTGAAGCTCACTACACTAATATAGAAAGTGGGTAGGTGTTAGCATATTGTCCTTAAAAGCAACACCTCAGTCTGAACATCTTTCATAACGTTTAAATGTCGTCATACACATTAAAGTAGTATATTTATAATATGTTACCTTGTTATTTTGTCCTCTAACGTACAAACTACATAATTCTAAAAATATTATGTGCATTCCCCGATGTCATTACATACACTTCGTCAAAAAAATATCGGAACACGACACAAAAAATATCACAACAAAATGTTCACTAAAACCATATTTCGCACTCATAATAGTCCACACAAGTTAAATAATGCACTTGTAACAAATATTTCGTGTAATATCACCCGGATTTCAGGTCAGATTGACAGTCCAAGACATTTACAACACCCATTGAAAAATGGCACGATACAAAAACACTCACTTACCTGATCTGTTTCATTTTCGACGGTTTTGTACGCATTACCTAGGTGACATAAATCACTGAAGGCCATTTAAATTATAAAATTATTTCTTGCCACGATACATAAGAGCTTACTTCGGTGCTAAGCCATTTTTTCCATTGACCTACATGTGTATAAAATTATACGTGCTTACTCGCAACGGTGTTGCTGTCACGAAGCGACAATTTAGTGGGAAAATAACATTGGATTCATCAAAAACTAAGATAATAATAAAAAGACTCTTGTGGTAAAACTTACATGGTAAATCGTCGGTTTTCAGTTAAAAATATTATTTTTTCCTTGAGTGAAGATTTTTAATTTGTATATTTCCCGCCCTTTCAAATAACTTTGAAGACTTTATTTTTTTTAAATACCAACCAGACTTCATTTTCGATGCTGAAGAATTATTCACCATAAAAAATGCACATTTTCTATGGTTTAAATTAATAACAACTTATAATGTGGTTTTTAATTCAGAAGTTTATCATCGAAGTATGTACCAAAACTATGTAAACAGTTGTATACTGTGTTTAGTAAATTATTCAGTAAGGGCTGATTTTTCTAACGCCAGATAATTTTATCCGAGTAATTAATAATTTTGAATTTTTAGAAGTTCTGCGACATCAATTAAAATCCACGACTATGAATTATTTTGTCGATTGAAAAATCAGCCCATTTATTCTCTAGTGTAGTATTTTGAACTGATGAGTGGCAACATTGTTGAGTTACAAAACCTCATTCGTAATACAACATTTTTGTAAATAATATTCTGAAATAAATTTCTTGGTCATCAGATAATTTCAAATACCTATTTGAAGAGAATAACTGCACAATTTGAAAATTGAAAGATCTTGAATCTTAGACTGCGCCATCTAAATCTGGAGCATAAATATGAATACTAACATAGCGCAACAGATATAGATAATAGTAACTAGATGGCGCTCGTTGGAAGGGTGCGTCTTCAAAAGTTTCTTTACTCTCGCCTACAGAGAGCGCTATTAGAGAAATTCTACTGCTTTTCAATGTTTTGTAAAACTGGTCTAGGCCTCGGATGCTGAGTTCGATTCCTAGGTTTGGTCTTACCTATTGAGTTATTCATTTTAATTTCTGAATATTTCCGGAGTCAGGATTTGTAAGTACCTACCTGCTCAGTTAGAGACAATGATACCCCCTCTCTCTTACATGGGAATAAAACACAACTAGCCAATATGGGAGTTTTCGTATAATATTAATTTCTTAGTAAAGAAGCAAAAGCAAAAAAGTAGGTAGTGTATTAATTACATACTTATGACTATGCCGACCGCACAGTGGCGCCCTCATCGTTTGTTTGCTTATTTTCTGCATTTTCATTTTAAATTGTATGAAATAACCAAACAAACGATGAGGGCGCCACTGTGCGGTCGGCAGAGTAATATAGGTAGACACAATACAGGAATAATAAGTACATGAGGGCAGGGTGTTGTGGCGCAGCCTGGGAGAGGCTTGTAGTTTCTGCCTACCCCGATGGGCAAAAGGAGTGACTTCATGTAATGTGTCTTCATTTCTTCAGCTGCTTCTACGAGTTACCATGTATTTAATCTGCATTCACGACTTATTTGCCAAAACTGTAATCAAATATGAGTTTATGGAAAAACAATTTTAATTCCTACACAATAAAGTACAGTTTACGCTACAACTTCTAACATTTTTATAAATTCATCAATAGTACTAGTCACTCTGAAATCAACTTAATAGCTATTAAAATAAAGTTGATATTTGTTTAACTTGAAATAATATTAGTTCGAAACAAGTTTGAATAGACTTTACCTACTTATGTTCCGGCCACCCCTCGCATACTGCATTGTCTTGATACAAGCACTACCTTCTTGTGTTTTAGCCTTCTTTTCGCCTTCGTACAAGCCATGAGCCCGATGGGGTTTGGCATCGACAAAAATGACGAATTTCCATACAAACTTTCGTCCCTTCTTTAACCCCTTTAGGGGATGAATAAAAAAATATTATTGCTCACCTTCGATATAAAAGGAATTCTTGTACAGAGACTAGCACATCAAGCTATCCTAATCTGTCAAATTTTCCCAATTGAATATGAGCCTTATTTCTTTGCAGTAAAGTTGAAAATCTATCAAATAATTTTGACAGATTGGGGTAGGTTGATGTTCTGGCCTCTGTACAAAATTAACGATGATGGTGATTTGATTACATGATTACACCTAATGGTTTAGGCTGTGCGTTATCTGTCAGTGAATGAATTTAAGAAGTCAAGGGCAAAAATTACGAACTTCCTTGAGAGTTCCAAACAAACTTTCATCCCCTATTTAACCTCTTTAATGAATTTTCAAAAATCCTGAGTGCTCAGGGGCCCAAGTCTGCTATTTTTATAAATTCGTCATTCCAACACGACTAAAAGTTCGTAATCTGCTAAATTCATAATGGTCGATCATTGGTCGGTCAATAGTTTGAGAAAAACTACTAAATTTCATGCTAGATTTCATTTAATATATATTTTTAAATATTACGTATTAGTGTTTGCAATCTGAAGTAGTAAGAAGTTCGTAAATAGTAATAAACATTACATTTATTCATTTGTCATTATGTACGAGATTACCATTTTATGCTATTTCTTTCAATGGAGTATCAGTGGTTGACGGGGTTGACCATTGGAAAGTCATTATGACGCCATTCTAATAGTAGATTACCAAACTTGTCAAAATCAACAATTATGAAATCAATGATAGACCATTCTGACACTATTGTAATAGCAGACTTGAGGCCCAGTTTCGTTACAAAGGGAACACGCGCAACATTTTTTAAACATTCAGACCTAGTGGTATAGAGATTAATTGAAATATTTAAGATTAGGTACCTAATTAATGAATTTTAGGTTTTTATTATGTACATTATATATTATTATTCCCTCTGAAAATTACACCTACCTACCGAATACGAATTAATCGAATCGGAACAGGTAATCACGTGGGCACGTGAATTACAACCAAACTGTATCGGACTGTGACAAATCCCTTTGTGATCAGTACGGGGTGCAATTGCATCAGTTCATTTGTGTGTCTATGGACATTTGGGCATTGGGCAACGCTATGTAATGCACTTTGTTGGTGTTAGGCTGGGCACACATTGGATCCGTTGTAGATTTTAATTTTGTACAGAGGCCAGCACATCAAGCTACCACAATCTGTCAGATTTTCCCAATTGAATATGAACCTTGTTTCTTTGTGCTAAAGTTGAAAATCTATCAAAGAAATTTGACAGATTGGGGTAGGTTGACCTGCTGGCGTCTGTACAAACTTCGCTTTGGTACTCTAGTATTTATTACTTTGTTTGATGATAAGATAGGTAGGTAATCTATTCTTGCACGTTAATTGTGGACATCTTCCTCACTTCGCTAAATGATAAATGATTTATTTCTGTAAGTAGGTTTGCACAAACACTTTTACACGTCAATCATATTTTTTTAAAACGAGATGAGTTCGGCGTTTCTTAACTGACTACTCTGAGAAGAAAGGCCGAAACAAACTCAGAGGTCACAGTCTCTTTTAAAGTCCAGACATAATCTTGGTCAGATCATGTGGAGACCATGTAGATTGGTGTCTGAAATGGTCTTTTGAGTAAAGAACCACACAGATTGAGTGAACCCGTCCAGTCAGTGCACGCATTTGTCAGTAATCATGCAGCTCAACTCAAACTTAGGGAGCTCAACGATCATCAAGGTTTTATTAGCAGTCTAGAAAAGACGCTGCTACCACGAAAAAGGTTACGTAGTCAAAAAAGGCTATGAACCTTTTACGCCAGAAACATCTGCATGCTTATAACGCTTTGTAACTTTCTAAGTCCCGTATTACAGAACGTCACTCAATACTCAAGCATTACTTAAAACTAGTTTAAACCAATCAAATGGCTTGAATCTAGTTTTAAGTAATGCTTGAGTATTGAGTGACGTTCTGTAATACGGGCCTTAAACTGCTACGGAGCTACCTAAAGCCGCTGGAAAGTTGTACCGTACTTGTAAACGTCTTAATATAAGTAGTGTATAATTATTATTTATAATTATTATCTCGTCTTATGGGTACTTACATAATAATTACCAAATCCAAATTGCCATTCAACAGCTAGTTTTACTGGGCAGTAGAACTAGTAGAGTGATTTTTTGGACGTAGAGACGCCAGCACTTAAAGCTACTACAATTTGTCAAATTTCTTTAATAGATTTTCAACTTTATTGACAAACCATATGGTTCAAAGTTGATTGGGAAAATTTTACAGTTTCGGGTAGCTTGATGTGCTGGCGTCTGTACATAATTTCATACTAGGATCTACCTATAGATATCTCCTCATTTTACTCGCTTAGGACTAATTTTTCAATCGACAGATAATTTTTATTCGTGGAATAAAATTGACGTCTGACAGTTTTTGTATGGAAGAACTGTCAAAAATTCAAAATTATTTCTACGGTAACATTATCTGGGGTTGGAAAAATCAGCCATATTTAAAACTAAAAACAAGCATAACAATTTTCAAATATCGAATTCGATAAATGCATCAAAACACTGGCAGTCAGACATCTCTATGGGCGAGTAATGCCTGGCCCTGACATCGGCCGCCCGTAGAGGCACCCTACCGCGCTTATTATCCAATTTATCTGTGCTCAAAACGCGATGATTAAAATAAACACTGTTACTGACGTTCCTCTAATAAAAGGTATGCTTTTGTATTGTTCATTGTTCGGCTTGTTGAGTTGGATTTGTTAGGTAGTTTGATTTGATTAGGGGTTGTTTAACTTTGGGTTATTTTTATTAATTTGCTTGCCTGCTTATCTAAAGCTTCCTAAATTAAATCACTATCAGTCATAAGCATAACAAACCTAGCTATCTTTTGTAAATTAAGAACTTCTACTAAGTTACCTACGTAGCGACAATTCAATCAACAACAAATAATCCCAAATTCAATCAATTCAAAGTAACATACGTGTGATACGAAACTAACGAGCAATTTCACTTGGTTGGGTTATATTTTAGCGATTTATAGCGCTGTCGTCTAATGTTTTGTGGTACTGGAACGCGTCTCATGGAACGTAAACATTTGGGCTGCCATTTTGAAGAAAGTTGACGTTGACGCTGCCAATGCTGCAGAATGCACATGCAGAATACTCAGAATCGTCTGACGACAGTAATAAGGTGAGTATGTTAACATAATTATATCCCTATAAAAAAATAAAAAGGTTTTTTTTTTATTTGACCCAAAGGTTGCGACCCCCTGAATGTGTGTTTACAAAATTTATTGCTTCTCGTGACGGCGACTTTAGGTATGTAATCTTATTCACGCAAAAAGTCAGAACACCTAACGTCTAGATATCCGTCTCGGGTTCCTTCCAAGACGGATATGGAGGGTAAAACTTAAAAAAAATTGCCACTGGCAACTGAGGTAGAAGAACCTATGCTGCCTAAGTGCATAACCATAAATGTACCTATACTCAACCATTAGGTGGGAACCACAGATATAGATAGACCTAGATAACGCAAGTATCACGATCTGTATGAAAACCAAGCGTGCCATTTTTTGGCTACCTACTATGACGTCACAACAAGTGCTCTTTCTCGCTCACGCTCACCCAGCCGGCAGTACACAGGACTGAGTGCGAAAGTGGCGGCTTATAATTTTTGAACGTAAGTTGGTGCGATTTTTGGCACGCGAAGTACAGAGGCCAGCACATCAAGCTACCCCAATCTGTCAAATTTCTTTGATAGATTTTCAACTTTGCTCCAAAAGGATAAGGTTCATATTCAATTGGGAAAATTTGACAGATTGGGGTAGCTTGATGTGCTAGCCTCTGTACATAGTTGCTCTTGCGTTATATAGGTGTATCTATATCTGTGGTGGGATCCAGCTTTATGTAGTAGCGAATAGAACTATCTGATGAGATATTGACATCCAAAGAAGAAGGAAACAGGGGGATCTGTCCGTTACCTTTTCAAGCCCAAACAACTGAACCCGTTGGGATCTGCACACTTAACATACTAAGTACCTATACCAATCACAATCTGAATCATTTTGAAGGTTATAATTTCGGTGTCGTTTCAAAGTCAAATTGAAACTTTATCGGCGCCATTTCTGTAACCTAAGAAAAAGGACTTAGGGACATCTTGAACTCGGCCATTTATTTTAAAAGAGTACCTAACGGTAGAGTTTCTTGCCCATTCTTCTCCATACGAAAACTACCTTTTGGAAGGGGCGACTAGAATCAATTCTATTTTTTTATTATAATTTTTGACGTTCAAAAGTGCCTTTTATGTGCCTATTTGAAATAAATGATTTGACTTTGACCTAATTATTTTCATTTGGTACTGCAAGGTTGGCTGCTCTAAGTAGGTACTTCAGGATTTTAATCCTATCATAACCGTTGGCAAGAAGAAGGATCAATCAATCAATCAATCTTTATTTGTGAACATAGGTATATAACATAAAAGGTGTTAAATATACATATTATTGTAGTCGAGCTCTATGTTCTACCAATGAAATTGGTGTACAAATAGTAATTTTTGTATTATCATAAAATTAAAAAAAAAAACGAGATTATTAAAAAAAGTAAGTCAAGTTAAATAAAATATGTCAAGAAGGAATGTCAATTAATTAAATTTAATTTTGCATGCATGTCAAAGGAAAATAATATTATAGGATTTGTACATATCATAATTTGTCATTTAAAAAATCTTCAATAGAGTAATACGTCTTGTCAATTAAAACCAAAAACAAATTATTTTTAAATTTGTGGACATTTTCTTCACTTCTTATACATTTTGGTAATTTATTATATATCCTTGGAGCCATTGCAAAAACACTGTTCCTAACTAGTGCAGTTTTATACCCAACTGTTTGTAGCCGGTCACAACGACGCTGGCTATTTACTCGAGTAAATTTGTGCAAATTATTTTTAACAAACATGGACGTTTCAAATATGTACAAGGATGGCATAGTTAATATTTTAAAATTTTTAAAAAACGGTTTGCAACTGTCAGTTGTCTGTAAGTTATAGATAGCTCTAATGCATCTTTTTTGGCACTTAAAAACTGTATCTTTACCCGTTGCATTTCCCCAAAATATAATTCCATATCTTAAGGTTGAGGCCACTAGACCATGATACGCTGTTAATACTGTTGTCCGATCGGCTGTTTTACTCAACATATGCAAGGCATAGGAGTATTGGTTCAGTTTACTACACACTTTGTCAATATGTGAATTCCATTTTAATGTATTTTCTATCTTTAATCCGAGAAATTTTGTTACATTTGTCTCATTAATAAGTTTGTCATTATGTTTAATATTTAGGTTCAATCTGTGATTTACTTTTTGTTGAAATTTCATTATTACTGTTTTGTCTAGATTTATAATCAAATTATTATTTTGCAGCCAATTCACAACTAATTTTAAATTAGAATTAATGTCAGCCTCTAACGTACTTATTTCGTCATTATTAAAAAGTAAAGTGCAGTCGTCCGCAAACATTGTCATAGGATATGTTGACGCTGTAGGAAAGTCATTAATATAGATAATAAATAGAGGCGGTCCGAGTACGCTACCTTGTGGTACCCCGTAGGTTACAGTTCTTTGGCTAGATTTATATGTGAGTTCGGTTTTATTACGAATTCTACTAATTGTCGTTATTTGCTTTCTATTAGATAGATAAGATTCTATTAAATTTAATATATTTCCTCTAATTCCGTATGCATTAAGTTTATTTATCAGTATTTTATGGTCTACGCGATCGAAAGCTTTTGACATGTCCATATAAAGCGCTACAGTTGGTAGTCTTTTATCCACTCTGCTGCTAACCATATGCAAGAAATCATAGATGGCCATGTTAATTGATCTGTTTTTTCTAAAACCTTTTTGGTTATCAACGAATAAGCTATTTTTCTCAAAGTATGAAATAAGTTGATTATAAATTGCTTTTTCAAATATTTTTGAAAAAATTGGCACTAAAGCAATAGGATAGGTGATGCGTCGCGCAGGTCATGGTACTTAGGTAACCACAGATATAGATACACCTAGATAACGCAAGAGCAACTACTTCGCGTGCCAAAAATCGCACCAACTTATGTTCAAAAATCGTAAGCCCGGCACTTTCGCGCTCAGTCCTGTGTACTGCTGGCTGGGTGAGCGTGAGTGAGAAAGAGCGCTTGTGACGTCATAGTAGGTAGTCAAAAAAACGTCACGCTTGGTTTTTATACAGATCGTGATACTTGCGTTATCTAGGTCTATCTATAGGTTATCTGTTGTGTAGGTAACAGTTTATAGTTGATGCATAGACATACAGGGTCAAATTTAATTAGCTAGTGAAACTCCGCCGACGTGATGGGTATCGATACCTAAACATGATAAAACAAAAAATCCGGTCAAGTGCGAGTCGGACTCGCGCACCAAGGGTTCCGTACACAGTAGGTATGTAACTACAAATTTACGGTTTTCGGATTTTTGCCTTTACTTGTGCTACATGACCTTGCTTCTTGCCAAATTTCATGATTCTAGGTCAACGGGAAGTACCCTATACATTTTGATTCCCTTGAGTGTCAAAATATACGTTTTTTGCGGCATAAACGACCGTCTTTTTTTATTACGTTAATTTAGGAGATTGATTTTTTCACAGCTTCAAGGGCCCGCAGACTTGAGTACCTATAATTTCAATACGATACTTCCACGCGTTCCCGAGATAAAGGGTCTTGACAGACAGATGGAAGGACGGACGGACGGACGGACAACAAAGGCATCCTATAAGTGTTCCGTTTTTTTTCCTTTTGAGGTACGGAACCCTAAAAAAGGCTAAGCTCATTGATGTAACTACACTAGCTGAATAAAATCAAACATTTGTATCTTCGTTTTATCCCTATAGTAAAATAATAATTATTTCAGTTAGTGATTTTGATGAGTTTTGTTAATTGTTTGTGAGAAAGGGAAAAAGAATTTGAACAAAATTAGGTTTTAATTTATGATTTGAAAAGTCGAGTTCTTGGTTTTGCATGTGGCTGAAAGGGATTTTTCAAATAAATTAAGTATCTATGCATGGAAAACGTTGCCAACACAACGACGAAAGAAGACTGAGTAAGAAAAACAAAGAGAAAGGATGTAAAATGAATGTTATTACTTAAAAATATCATACCACAGTTATTATTATATACCTACTTACCTACTACAAAATAGAATTATAACTATAGGTACGTATTTCGCCCTCTAAAAATCCAAGCCCTAATACCCAAAGCCTTTTACATTTAATTCAACAGAAGAAAACCGGTTAATATTATCAGAGACATACCTTTTCAACGGAGTGAAAAACAAAAGAAAATTCGTTTATAGAATTCAATCGAAATCGAATCAAGAATCCGTCTACCGTGGGTTGAAGCGAGACAGATGGATACGATATGCAGTACGCCAGAAAAAGACGTGCATAGCGTTAATCCTATTGGCTTATACCGGGCGACGTTTGCCGCGATTGGTCGCTGTGCCTTATTGAACTGTCACCGAAGACCGCGGTTTAGGGGGCGACCGGTAATTCGGGGGCAAACGTGGGGTGGATGGGGGATAGGGTGGCGGGGGAAAACTCGCAGTTTGGCGATTGACTTGTGGGTAGTTTTCGGGGTTCCTTTGGCACGGATTTCGAGCGAATTTAATGTTGAAATTTTATTCTGTCTGGGTTATGTATGATGTTCGATTGTATGGTTTGATTCGTATTGGTTTTTGGCAGGGTTTTCTTTACTTTATCGTTGTTTCGGAGGAGGGAAACAAAGACAGATATTATACGGTTTTTTGCAACATAATTATCTACTTACCTACGTAAGTAATGATAACGCTGAAAAATAGATAAATTGATCTTATTACCATTTATTAGTTACTTGCCTACCTTAAAGTAAAAAGTTCTGGCAGAAAGCTTCTGCGTTGATGATCTGCTAAGCCGAAAATGAAGTACGGTACCTAAGTAGGTACAGATCATAGATATAATTTTATATTTCTATGGTACAGATATTCTTAGCCTTACGAACATTATTTTAAGCTCTATAATTTAAAACTCCTGTTAAAACACAAGAATATTGAATTAAGTACCTATTATAATTTTTAATAATAGCCACGCTATTATCTATTTATTTATAACTTTTCAGTTTAGGTACGGGCTTGAGATAAATATGATTTACCGTTTAGATATCTATGTAACTACCTATCTACCTCCGCCTAACAACATCAAAAAGCACCCAATCTTGACAGTTACCTTTCGCGCCAAATCACGGCACGTCCAATGAAAACGCAGGAACTGTTGACTTTTCGTCTATGACGGTTGTTTTCTGCGGGCAAAGGCATCATGCCACGCCCTGCCAAATGTGCGAATTCTTATTGGGTGATATTAAATGTCATTTGTTGTATGTATGTGAAGGTATTTGTCGGAGTTGAAGGAAAATTTGTGTCACTTGGGTATTTATTTAGATACCCAAGTATGTAGCCTATAGGGTTTTAGTCGCTCTTTTGTAGGTGTACATATATAAAATTCGTTTAATGCATTGTTTTTAAAGAAAGGTGGTCCTTACTTATGTATGAATAACTATGTGTAAGTATCCCACACAGATTTGGCATAGGGCCTGTCTATGCCCTAATAGTCTTAGCGATATTACGTATCAAACTGGTTCCTAATGTGAACTGGTGATCGGGCTTGGCGTTGTAATTACAGTTTGGCTACGGCTCTGCTGTGGCTGTAGTAAATACTGTACATATAGTATATATAGATACTACAATCTGACCAACCTTCATCAATGTGTAACGTGTCTAGCAAAATTATGACGAAGAAGTCTCTAATATGACACTGAAGATGGATGGGCTGATTAGATTGATCGAAAGTGGATCAAAAGAAAGAAAAAATGGGGACAAGATACTTTTCTAGTCATTAAATATAAACTGCCCAAGTGTGTGAAAGGTGTCAAAAAGAGGAAATCATATACTGTGTTGGATCCTGTGCAAAAAAATTGGTCAGGCTTAATCGTATTCAGCCAGACAGATTTTATTTTCTCAGTTAAATACTGCGACAAAAATACAGATGATAGACGCATAAAAACGAACCCGCACCTAATTGTTTCTATATAAATTCGAACAACCATTCCACGTTGTAATTGGAAAACGGAACGTTCAATCCGCGCTAAAATGTACGACGGCATTATTCTAAACGACAGGGCCGACGCAACAGCGGCGTAATGCCACAAATTAAAGCTTAAAACGGCCGGTTAACAGCTGACCCAAAATCGAAGTGTCCCCCCGTCTGGGGGACAGAGTCAGACGCGAAAAGCAACGGGGCGGAGCCATGCCACGCCTTCAAGCTCACAGGCAATATCGCGTCAAAAGTTCCCCGGCCGTGGCATAACGCGCGCGGCTCTAGCCCGTCCGTGCTTAAAAAAATATAACGTCAAAAGTGAAACGTCACGTGTTTAGCTGTCAAATTTTGGAGGGAATTCGTTGGCTTTTTTTTAGTGTGAACGGTTTGAATTTTTATCTGTATTATTTGGGATATTTATTGTAGGTTTTTTTTTTGTTATTATTTACATTGAAAAATGTAATTGCAAAAGGACCTACCTACAGCTTCAGTACCTCTTTGCTTTTCTTACGCATCTTTTAACTACAATTCTAAGTACAGTTGCAAACATTCAAGAATAGGTACTTATTAAAAAGACCTATTTTGAGTTCCACGTACCTATATATTTATTAATTTTATTTAAACAAATAGTAGAGAACCTTGTTTAATTAGTTTGTGTGTAACTTTTTGTATAAAGTTACACACAAACTAATTAAACAAGGTTTCCCATAAGCACTTTAATAAGGTGGTTCCTACTTTGTTTGATGCTATGCGAAGTCTTTCACTTTTCATCCTTCAATAAGTACCTACTCTATCTTCAGCAAACATTTTTTTTAGCGATCTTCGATTCCTCGAACCTTATAAGGTTTTAAACCCCCGCTTTTTAAACAATAATACCTATTTGTTGACAAGGCCTACACTGTCCTTCCATACTTAGGTACCTATTAACACTTCAATTTTAAAAAACATTGTAGGTAAAAGCCAATTATTTTGAAAAGAGTAGGAAACCAAAACCGTGGAGTTTCTTTTCGGCTCATCTCTATAGAAAACGACCAATTGGAACCGTACATCTAACTTCTAATGTTTCATAGATGCCAATGTTATGTTAGGTTTATCCTTAGGTTTATGTTGAAAAAAATATTTTGATTTTGAACAGGTGTCATTAATATTTTCCAATCACCCAACATGAAACAATAACTAAGTACCTACGAGTACTTAGAAAAATGTTAAGCTTCTTTTATACACAATATTATATTACCTACATCTAGCTTCTTAAAGCAAATTGAAGCATTAGGCGCTGCGCAAACGAGGAACACTTTTGTGTTTTGTGTCTGATATAAGCTACCAATGAATATTTGATTTCTATTTAACCAGTATCGTTGTGGATCAGGGGCCCAAGTCTGCTATTTTTATAAATTCGTCATTCCAACGCGATCCCATTGTCATTTTGCTAAAAGTTCGTAATCTGCTAAATTCATAATGGTCGATCATTGGTCGGACAATGCTCTGAGAAAAACTACTACTAAATTTCATGCTAGATTTGATTTAATAATTATATATTTTTACATATTACGTATTAGTGTTTGCAACCTGAAGTAGTAAGAAGTTCGTAGGTAAATAGCAATAAACATTACATTTATTCATTTGTCATTAGTACGAGATTACCATTTTATGCCATTTCTTTCAATGGAGTATCAGTGGTTGACGGGGTTGACCATTGGAAAGTCATAATGACGCCATTATATTAGTAGATTACCAAACTTGTCAAAATCAACAATTATGACCATATCAATGATAGACCCCTTCTGACACTATTGTACCTATTATGACTTGAGGCCCAGTTCTTTTGGCACCCGCCATAGATTAAAGTTTCAATTAAAACCGATTTGAACTCCTTGCTCTATGCTCAGCTCAAGTCAATCACGGCATGTATATTTTCACCCATTTAACATTACTAGCTGACTCCACAAATTATGTTTTGCAAAAAAAAACCCTACGACCCTACCTAAACCTACGACCTCAGACCTACCAAATATACACAAAAAAAATCATAAAAATCGGTCAAGCCGTTTCGGAGGAGTTCGATAACAAACACTGCGACACGAGATTTTTATATATTAGATTTGTTTGACATAAATATTTTCAAAATATTCTAACAAAAAAGATCGGACATGACACCATTTTTGCTCGGTTCCTATAAGCAAAATCGAATAGTTTTGTTTACCAATGATAGCATTTTTTATTGCCAAAGTATATAAATAGATTCGTGAGCAAATTTTACCTGTGATATCTATCTACTTCCATATGGGAGGGTCTTTTAAGCAAATCTATGAGGTCTTTGCTTCATTATTGGTGAGGATACCTACATAAGAGTCTTAATTTTAACGAATAACTGTCCGTAAATTATAGGAATCGGCCATTAACGGTTGTTTCATTGTTCGATCTGTCAATCAATTCAGCCCATCGCAGTCCACTGCCGGACACCGGCCTCTCCCAAGCTGTGTCACGACTACCAGCCCTCCAATTTCTGAATCCAGTCTGTCTCAGTCACGTTTTTAAAGTTGCCTCATTGTCAGCTTATTTTAAATCCCGAATTATTGTACTTACTTAACGCAGTTCGAATTGATTTAGTTTTTTTTATGCTTATTTTTATGCGTCATGTTTGCCGCAAATAAACGTATTTTCTTTCTTTCTTTCTTTCCTTCTATTTAATTATGTTTGTCATAATTTATTATCACTTAGGTAGTTCGGTAGGTACTCATAATATGTACAGTCAGCAAAGGAGATAAGTATTCAGGGTCGTCGAATATAAGTAGTTGAAGTTTAGTAAGAAACCGATTGTTGTTTTCGAATGAAATTTAATTTGATAAATGAACTGCTTGTCTTCTATTAACTAAATTAAATTTTATTCGAAATCATCAATTGGTTTCTTATTAAACTCCAACTCTCCTGCATGCTTATCTCCTTTGCTGACTGTAACATAAATATAACATAAAATTTAATTTCTCGTTGGTATTTTTAATCAACATCTGGACAAATATTGACTGCAAATAGGTTATTAATCTTTGATAGGTAACAAAACACCTTCGGTAGATAAAAAAAAAAAAAAAATCATCATTTAGACATTTTCCCATCCTGAATAATCTATGTAGAATTTATCGAAAATCATTAACTTACTTAATTAAGTAGACTTTCAACAGTCAAACCCTGCTGCAACCCTAATTGCGTAACACTTTTAATCACAATCTGAATGAATTTAAAGGATATTGCTAATCCATTGCTTCATGTGTTCGAAAAATTGTCTGCTCAACTACGTAAATAAAAGCCATTGCTACTGTTAGTGTGTTACGCAATTACCTCGTTGGTTTACCTATCTGAAGTTTCTTAAAAAAAATAGATATAAAAGAAGTAGCTACCCAAATTTTCTGAAATTTTCTAAGTACACGCTCTGTGGGCAAGTGTTGTGATCAATGCTTGATTCTTCTCTGTACTTACCTATTAGAAGAGGGTTTTTCTCCGCATTAAGGGCCTATACTACCTCAAATGGCTTAGCATGATCCTCCGTTATGTCGAAAATACTGCAGCATTAATTTTGAAATAAATATATGGTAAAGTTGAGGATTAATGCTAGGTCTTATGTTAGACGAAATCACGATTTCATAAAATTTTCTCGATAGAAAAAAATTCCAAAGTTACCTCCAAACCGAACAATAAACCGCTGTTATTCAAAAAATACTTCAAATTAGATCATGAAACTTTGTATACTAACCGAACTAACTATAAAGCAGGTCTTATGTTATTTACTTTTTTTTTTAATTACCATTATTTTCACCGTAAAAAGCAAATACCTAAACTATTGGCGCTACATGCCGCCTAGCTCCGCACTCTGTCTCGCTCTCACTCAGTCCGCGAGCAGTATCGTGCGAGCGAGATAAAGAGTGAATTTTAGCTGAGGTAGTGTAAGCTCTTAAGGCTCCTTCAAACAGGCGTGACACGCGACGCGAATCGCGCCTGTTTGCAGGAGCCTTTAGGTAGGTATACATAACAATAAAATTAAGTTATTTACCTACTCGCATCTAGTTAGACTCGAAGCCGGCCCCAACGAAGTTGGAAAAAAGATTAGGCAGATGTCAGATAATGACCTTACCTTCTTACTCGAACCTCGAGCAAACCTGTATGTAGGTATGTCCTTATATGTAATTGCTAAAACATTTACGTAACTACAGCTAAAAAATCTTTGAAAATAAGAAGAAAAGTATGTAACATCTCATCTTATAAGACGCAAAATAACAGTCGGTGATATAAAAGTGAATTTTCGGTTTAAGATAGACTTTAAAATGGAAGTGGCTCAAACACCTCTGCAGCTGACCCAAGATCATTCAGATGGACGGATGACAGGTAAGAATATTAATTAATTATTGCTACATATTTTAAATCGTGGCTAAGAATTAAAAGCTGCACGGATCGATCGATCAGGTAACCTGCGCTTGCCGTGGTTGGCCCGTGGTTATGACTATCGTTTCATACCCAGACCCCGCCGTGCTTCGGAAAGCACGTTAACCCGTTGGTCCCGACGGTCATTCGTGGACCATTGACAGTCGTTACGGGCCGTCAGAAGCCTGAAAGTCTGACAACCAGTCTCACCAAGGCGAATCATGTTACCCAGTAACTGGGTTGTGGAGGTCAAATAGTCAGTCGCTACATATAAAATACTGGTATTCAGCTGCATCAGGTTAGACTGGAAGCCTACCTCAATAATAGTTGGGTTTAAAAGGCTCGGTAGGAGATGATTTTGGATAATGAAGGAATCTACTTAGAACTATTTTATGAGATCTCTGGATATCAGATCCCTGGGGAGTTTGTTGCGCGCTTGCGCCACTTCTTCTTCTCAGCTAAATAAAACACTAGGAATTAGTGAAGGGCGGGCGTTTTGAAGACTAATTTGGACATTTAAATATGTTGATGCCAAGCCTATTTTAAATACTGATTTTTGATTTTAATTTTTAATTGTGATAGACGTTTTTCTCCACTGGGTCAAATATTATACCATTAGGTTTTGGGCTATGACAAATAATTTTGACAGTTTGACATATTTGTTATATCTACAAAATCTGTCAAACCGCAATATTTATCTCTTGGATAAAGCTGTCTCACTATTGAAAACCCGCCCTTAGTTAAGGTTATTGAAATATTTTTATTGGGGGCAAGTTTAACGCCCTAATAAAAATATAAATTCATTTTATCGTATTTGGTAACTCCTTGTAAGTACTAGTAACAACTGGTAAACACTCATGGGGGCTCTTTTGAAGAAACTCGATCATGTAAAAGAAGAACATTATGTAACTAAGAATTCAAAGAATACAAATTAAATAGAATAAAATATTGATGACTCTTAAGAACTACTTACACAATTACTTAACATCATTATTAATGACTAGCTGTTGCCTGCGACTTCGTCTGCGATCAAGGATGAAAAGTAGCCTTTATCCTTCTCCAGGCCCTGGTCTACTCATGTGATAAATTTCATCCAAATCCGTTCAGCCGTTTTAGGCGTAGAAAAAAAAATCTTCTCTCTTTATAAATAGGTTTAGATAATGAGGCCCAATCAAACAACTAATTTAACACGAATATCAATAGTTTTGCGCATTTATTGCCTATATCAGAAAAAAGAACCTTAAGAGCCAGTCCACACGGCGCGTTGCGTCAGCGTTGCGTCGACGCAGCGCTACCGTTGCGTTGTTTTACATACAAATAACCATAGTGTACACACGGTGCGCTGCGTCGTCGCAACGCACTCACGACGGACAGCAGCCCCCGAGACGAAGCGGGAGGGGCGTAATTACCTGCGATTACGTCCTAGTACCGCTGCGTTGACGCAGCGCCCGCGTGACCGGCAATGCGTTAAAATTCATGCGTTGCGACGACGCAACGCGCCGTGTGGACTGGCACTTATCTAGGCCGTCGGCGTCGGTATTCTGTCTGCCCGCGGATGGAAAATAAGTGTTGGCTAGATGGCGGGGTAAGTACTTGCGTAACACACTATCAGTAGCAATGGTTTTCATATTGACAGTTCAATAACATTCATTGCGTTATTTACGTTGTTGAGCAGACAAATTTTTTGAACATATAAAGCAATGGATTAGCTTTATATTATATCCTTCAAAATGATTCAGATTGTTGTTGATACTGTGTTACTCAATAAGGCTTATATCTCACAGGGACAACATGGTGGCGCAATCATGATTGCCCTGCCAGCAAAATATGTATAGATACACAGCTTTATGGTGGGTATCTTGTAACAAATCTAATTGCCTAATAAAATAAAAAAAGGTAGGAAATAAATCTGAACTTTATAATTTAGAAATAAAAAATACACTAAGGATTTTAAAAAATACCAATAACACTCTCAGTATAAAGAAGAATAGAGGTTTGTTAGATGGATCCGTTTAAAGTGCGTAGCCACAGGTCACAGTCGTGATAGATACCGGAGAACAATAATTATAGGTGAGGAGAAGGTGATCCTCTTGACTTCATGCTGAAGTAGTCTAGGTACTTTCTACTGAGAGTGTTATTGGTATTTTTTTTAATCCTTACTGTATTTTTTATTTCTAAATTATAATGTTCAGATTTACTTCCTACCTTTTTTATTTTATTAGGCAAGTAGATTTGTTACATTCTCACCAGGCGTCCAATTGGATGCGCAACCAACCATACATTTTTTGGCAGTGCGACCATGGTTGCGTCGCCATTGGTGTCTTAGTGAGGGCCCTTAAGGTGATGCTTTAAGATAAAATAGAAGATAAGGGAGTCGTGTGCTGGACTAAAGCTTCCTATGCTGTCTTTATCACGTTAAACAATCCTATAATTTTGATGATATCATAAATGATAAATCAGTTGGACTCTAAGTCCCGTATTACAGAACGTCACTCAATACTCAAGCATTACTTAAAACTAGTTTCAACCAATCAAATGGCTTGAATCTAGTTTTAAGTAATGCTTGAGTATTGAGTGACGTTCTGTAATACGGGCCTAAGAGACCAACAAAGTTCGCGGCAAGAAACACGACGCGCGGCAAAGTAGGTCTAGTTACCTACTTCAAATCTTGAGAGTGCGTATTTGTGAAAAACTTTTAGAAAAAATCGGTCTAGTGCGAGTCGGACTCGCGCACCAAGGGCTCCGTATAAATTTGTAAGTAAAAATAAGTTTTAATTTTTTTTTTTTGTAATGTAAATACAAAGTTACGGTTTTCGGATGTTTTACTTTATTTGTGCTACATGACATTGCTTCTTGCCAAAGGATCATGGTCGACGCAGTATAAAATATTGATTTTGAACGTATCTGTAATTATTAACGTTACTAGAGAAGCTACTTAGATCTAAATCGATTTTATTTTTTAATCGAAATTAAATCAGAAAAAAAAAAGAAATAGTATGCAGCTGCAAACGACTGAGGGTGCTTCTTGGTACGAGTACTAATATGCATATTATGTACTAATATACACCGTAATATAACATATTCTATTAAGTACGTTAGTAGAAGACCAGGATTAGTGGCGATCCTGGACTCGCACAGACTTGCATTCGACATAATTTGTAACTTATGTAAAAAAAAAACAAGAGAAAAACCTCTCAATTCAAAAAGCCACAGATTAACGATACCTATACAACCTAACCTCAAAAACATATTTCTTGATTACTTGACTCTCTCATCTTTTAAAAATATACTGAAAGCCGTACTTAGTAAAATCTATATAGACAAATGAAACAACGTTTATTTCATCAAGGGCTATTTTGTTAAATTTTACTAGTCCAAGCTTGTTAGGACTTTAGGACCGTGGCCATAATTCTTTCATGATTCTAGGTCAAAGGGAAGTACCCTACATTTCATTTCGGAGCATAAATGCCCGTATTTATTGATTGCGTCGACTTAGAAGTTAATATTTTTCACTGCTTCAAGCGATTGCAGCCCCTGAGTATTTGACAGTAATTGCAACTTGATAACTCCACGCGTTCCTGAGAAAAAGGGTATTGACTGATGGACAGACAGACGCACAACGAAGTGATCTTATAAGGGTTCCATTTTCCCTTTTGAGGTACCGAACCCTAAAAAGTTTTTAAATATGACATAAGATCAAACTTGCTTCCTAGTAAAGTTTTGCAGAAGTGTAAGTAAGTACAGACGCCAGCACATCAAGCTACCCGAAACTGTTAAATTTTCCCTATCAACTTTGAACCCTAAGCTTTAGCGCTACAGTTGAAAATCTATTAAAAAAATTTCACAGATTACAGTAGCTTGATGTGCTGGTGGCCCCGATTCTGTTGTTCACAAACTAAACTAAATTTAAGTTCAGTGCATCTTTTTCTTTCTATTTCACTAAGAAAAGGACAGAAGATAAATATTAGTTTAGTCCTGTCAAATTAGACAGTCCATAGACAAGTATAGACGTGATTAAAAAATTGGCTACTAAAAATACGTCAATTTACGTCAGGCGCTGACTAATTTGACAGGACTAAACGAATATTTATCTTCTGTCCTTTTCATAATGAAATAGAAAGAAAAAGATGCACTGAACTTAAATTTAGTTTAGTTTTGTGAACAACAGAATCGGGGCCGGTGTCTGTACATTCACTTTTCGCCAGTTATGTTTAAGTCCCATGTAATAGGCTGCGACCCTACTGCCTTCCAGTACCTAATATTTTAATAGAAAATCATCGAAATACAAAAACACCAAAGCTCCGTCATATTTATTCACTCCACAGACAACATAACCCAACAGACAATATTTTACCGCCATTTCCCGAGCAGCGGCCATATTTCTAGTTATATTTTTTTCAACAGGCAAAGGCAACATTAGTATTCAAGCCCATACAGCCAGTAACTCGGGGGTCTATTTGACTGATTTTCAGCCTCTCCATGATTTGCCACTTTACCCGGTCAGATTGCACGCTGAATACAAAATAACCAATACTGCGAAGGGGGATTTGAAATTTCATTTTCGCATAATGGCGTCGCGTTTTGAATATTGGGTATTTTATTAACACTGTGTGTGTATATAGGATAATTTTGTGAGCGAGGAATGAAATGGACTTAGCAATTTTGTTTCAGCATTTTAGCGTTGATAGATTAAGTTGAAGTTCGTTACTTTTAGGAAGATCTAGGTTTTGTAATGTATTTTGGTACGAAAAACTACGTAGGTAGGTACTGGACGACGCGTTTAAATCTGATGCCTTCGGTCCTCTTGTTTTAAACCTACTTCAAACAGGAGCAGCAGTGCTATTCTGTAACAATCTCACCGTGAAAACTAAGGTGAAGTGAGCTGTCATTCCACCTGATGTTAGCGATTGCCCCTATTGATAGTTCACTTTAAGCTCACTTCACCTAAGTTATCACGGTGAGATTATTACAGAATCGATCGGCTGGTTCTCAATTCGACTGTAATGTATGATTTTTTTTTGTATGTTTGTAATGCGATATCTCCGTCAATTGTAAATCGATTTCAAAAATTATTTTTTTAATGGATAGGGCATGCCTTAGGGTCCCATATAAATTTATAAACTTTGCTTGGGTAGTTTTTGAGTTAGCTTCTCATATTGATCATGTGATAATGACTTCCTGTCGCTGATATTTACATAGCAAGTATAGTGTTATACGATTTTTTTGGGGTAAAAAAAAATACAAAAAAAAACAACCGACTTTCAAAAAAGACACTACATAAAGCAAAATAACTTTAATTTCGGAAGTCGGTGGCAAACAATGAAAATGCGAACCCAATGACACCGACTTCCGAAATTAAAGTTATTTTTCACTTTGTGGTGTCTTTTTTGTTTACATGTTGCTCGAGACCGATGCTCTTCTCTGTTCACCTACTATTCTCCGTTAACCTATTTTGTCCCACTGTTGGGCAAAGTTCTCCCCCATATTTTTTTACTTTTCTTTGTGCTGTGTCTTCTACATCCAATCGGTGAGAAACGAGTCCAAAACGAGTCGAATTCATGACTACTATTGATAACATGGGTTTCATTAGCACACATAGATATATTTGTTTAAACAGGTAAGAACCTGTTAAAACAAATGTATGTGTGCAAATGAATAAATAAATAATAAATAAATCGTCACGCCAGCGTTTTTAGGCCTGCCTCAGTGAGGACGCCTGTCTTCAGGCACCCACTGTGACGTTTGGCCCATCTGTCTGGACGGATCCAATAGGGGTTAGGTTATTTACCTAATTATTATCGATTCCCATCGGCTTCGTTTTAATCGATTTATTAATAAGTCATAAAACATAGGTAAAGCTTTCATTGAAATCCGACGGTACGATTCCTGTATGCAGTGAAAATAATGAGTCGATTGGCAGAATTGTTGACCCATGGTAACCTGCGCTACGAGAATCGAGATGCGTGAATGATGATCGATCCTCGCGCTGAATAGGTACCTACGAACTTGTAATGTATTATAGATTGTGTTAGAGATCACAAAAAGCGATAAGGTTAAGGCCGCCCATTATATATTTTGTAGTGTTTGATGTATTTTGTGGTGTAAGTACCTACAGTAAAATACAGGGTGAAATTGAAAACATGCGACAAACCGATATGGGAGATTGTACTCCTCATTATGATCAACTTTTACTAAGGGACCAAAGCTGCAATCGGAAAAAAAAACAGCTGTTCCCTACATTTTGACGAGTTATTACGAACATAAATGTAGGGAACAGCTGATTTTTATTTCGCGGTTTCAGGTTTGGTTCCATAGTAAAAGTTGTTCATAATGATGAGTACAATCTCCCATTTCGCTTTGTCGCATGTTTTCAATTTCACCCTGTATAAATAGATAATGTTTGGGTTATATTACGCATGTCAGATATTTTTTGTAAACGCATATTGACTTTTGGACTTTTTGACATTTGGTATCACACTAATATTATAAAGGCGAAATTTTGTGGGTATGTGTGTGTGTGTGTTTATATGTTTGTGACTTCTTCACGCTCAAACGGCTGGACCAATGGTAGCTGACACCCTGGATTAACATAATAGGCTACTTTTTATCCCGTCATTCCCACGGAATCGACACTTATGCGGGTGAAGCCGCGTGGCGTAGCTAGTACTTTATAATACCAATCGTGTACGTTACCTAGATAAACTGATCGATTCTGTAAAAATCTTACAGTGAAAAGTTAGGTGAAGTGAGTTTACAGTGAGCTATCAACAGTATCAATCCCTAGCATCAGGATGACACTGACAGCTCACTCCACTCTCACTTCACCTAAGTTTTTACGGTGAGATAGTTACAGAATCGCACTGCTGTACCCATAAATATAATAGTAATATTTCTGTGGTTGTACCTATACCTACCTGCACCTTAGGACAGACTAAAAATAGTTGACACCTCTGGTTCAGAATCGTAATAGACATTTTATTAATATTCATTGACAAGAGCTATGTACTTATAAAATTTTAAAGATAATTCCTTGGCTCTTGCGCTAGTATAAATTGTATTACAGGAGCCAGTGAAAAGATCTACTTAATAAGAAAAAGACCTCTATTCATTCATTCACTGACAGCCAACACACAGCCTAAAACTCTAGGTATTGAAGCTAAGTTATACAGAGTGGTTCAAGTAGTGACGTCAATAAAAAATTGGATTACTCATACCTAGCGGTATCCGAAAATACCCCATGTATGTTCCGCGATTTTTGATAGTTTAGGATTAGGAGATATACATATTTTAATTTTTGGGGAAATTGTTTTTTTTTTTTTTTAATTTTGCGATGGGGCTGTCATGAAATACCCTTTCATATATAAAAAATATATCTTCCTATCATTACTGCAAGATACAATTTTTTTTATCGAAAGTAAGAAATTTACATTCTTTCGATTAAAAGTTGATGACGATAAGGAATCAATTTTTTTTTGTCGACGTCACTATTTGGACCAGCCTGTATAAAGAAAGGTGCTCATTAAGGAAGGATTTATGAAGACTCGTATAATGGAAGTTCGACTTTTTGACGATAAGAAATCCTAGCACACGGCTTGTAAAGACAATCATTTTCTAAAGAGGTCTCTCTCTTTAGGAAATCATTGTCTTAGTGATATGGTGAGGTTGTATTCTAATTAGATCATAGTTTACGAAAATACTACATACACAATATCACATTACCAGTTTACTAGCCTACTCTACCAAACCAACAGGCAACAGTGAACCACTCCACGTCTAAATCAAAAAAGGGCCAGCAACAGAATCCGTTATTCCGCCGGCGCGGGTACTTCTTACCTACCCTACAGGGTGGGGGTGAAATTAATCAGACGGGCTCAAGGGCTGCCGCGTCAAAAGAAAACCAAATAAAACGGCAAGCGACAAAGTTTCTACTGCTAGGAGATAAGGAAGGAATGGAGACGACTTTTATATTAATGCGTCTTCCTTTCTTTTGAAAAAATCTTTTACTCGTACAGACGAGTTTGCACTTACGCAAAATTCAAAAGTGATTTTCTCGTGAAATAACATTTGCAAATTTCAGAAAAGACCTATTTTATAAAGATATACTCTTCTGTATAAATAGTAACTTGATTTACAATTTTACAATAAAATTAATATAAAGGCGATAGGCTAATAATATTAATACACAATTGTTTTTAAATTCATACATCACTATCTCCACTGGCAACCAACCTGTGTTATGGGTGCCAGACAGGGCTCTCTCTATTAATACATTTTACAATTTATACAAACTAGTACGGAATTACATTGCGTAAGTATGAATTATTAGACTTAAGAATCTTACGTAGACTGTTACGTTATTCATGACTGCACAGTTACAGCTGTTGGAAGTTCCTTTAGAAGAATTTAATTGATTTGAGGGTTATTTTTAAAATTGATCATGACTATAAGACTCGGTTTTCGGTGAAACCGTGAAACTCTCCAGCGACTGGTGTTAACCGAGTGCATCTTCTAAACATTATTTCATTGTATTTGCAAAAGAAGAAACCGGAGGAGCAATTCTCGTAATTTTAAGAACGTTCACAGACTGATCTCAATCTCATCTCAATCTGTCAAAAATACATATAATTTCGACAAGATCAATTCGCTTGCAAAATATAGTTTACCTCAACCGTGATGCGTACGGTATCTTTAAAGATACTATTTGAATATCTATTAGTATCTTTTTTGACATGGATAATAATAATAATATATGTTTTTATTTTTTTTATGTGTAATAGCTATAGTTTCTTCTGACATTTATTGGAATTGGTGTATTTTGACTTATTTAAATTATTGAACTGCTGATCCTATTTTTAACCTTATGTATTGTGTACCTACTTAAGATCCACAATAAAGAATATGAATATGAATATGAAAATATGAAGATGTTGACATTGTATGTTGCTGAGATGTGATTGCGGCTAGATTTTAAACCTTTTTAATTACGGGCATTGGCTTTCTGAAATGCCGCATTATGGTTCTAGGCCTGCATGATTCTGACACGATAAGTACTCGCTTTTTATTCGTTACTAATCTACACTCAGTATTCTCAATTGAGATGCACGAAATTTTGTGTGCATATCGGGTAGGTCTGAGAATCGGCTACTATCTATCTTTTTTTGCAAGACGACGTTTGCGGGGTCAGCTACTAGTATATAAAAAATCCTAACCTCAACAAACCGACTCAACATTTTCTCCTGCCCCCAGTAAGTGGCATTCTAACGCAAACAAACATTGATTTATCCTGATACCCCGGATTTAGGCGTAGCTTCCTCTTTCCCGCTGACTTCCAATTTCGGGCCCAGAACTTTTTATATGTCTTATAAAATTTTCTTTTATGGCCCTCCGCTTTCGTGTTACCGAATGTATTGTGATATAAATCGGGATATTTGTGGAGGCTTCAGTTTTCGGCTGTGGAGTTTTTGGGGTATAAGTATTGCTCAAAGATTTTGCCAAGGAATTGGAGATCACTGAATGGTAATGAATAGGCTTACTTAGCGGGATGAAGCCAGTTTACGAAGACAAATGTTTCGGCTCTTAACTGTTGCTTATGATTTTGGTTTTGTATTGGTATTCGTTTGAAACATCTAGTGATTTCAGATTAAATTAAAACGATTGAAATGGCAACAAAGTCACGAGCAGTTGCTTTATATTCAACTAGCAGCGCCCCGCGGTTTCACCCGCGTTAGTTTTGATCCCGTGAGTATATCGGGATAAATTATTATATGTGTTAATCCTGATTATAAATTAGTTAAACAGATAGTGTTTGCCAAATTTCATCCAAATCCGTTCAGCCGTTTGTGCGTGATTGAGTAACAAGCATCCAAATATCTTCACAAACTTTCACATTTATAATATTAGTAGTAGGATACAAAATTGATTTAAAACTCTATGATCAACAGCTTCAAAGTGCTAACTTTTTACAAAATACATCTAACGAGACCTACATTCAGGGCTGTTGTTCGAATTTAACATCAGTAACCTATTCAAATAACACCCTTTAACAGCACCGACGGGAATACAACTTTACCTACACTACACGTATAACATCATCATCCAAACATCTACCCTCAAAGCAGAACCCAAATATCCCGATTTCCACATCATACTCTTTCACAGCTCTCTCAACCCAAAAATATCGGTTTAACCCAAATCATAATATCAATATACCGTTTGAACCCCGCCTAATATCTGGTCCCATGTGCGACGATGCTCCGGGGAGCAATCTTGTCCCATATTGATTTTATATTGCTCACATATTGTGGGGATCGCGCGGTGTGATTCGTAGTCGTCTGTGCTTGAATGTAGGTAGGTATAGCTGCAAAGTATTTTGTGTTGTAGGGTATTTTGCTTCTAGAACCTGCCGATCGATTCTGTAAAAATATCACCGTGATTACTTAGGTGAAGTGAGCGTGAAGTGAGCTATCAATAGGGACAATCCCTAACATCAGGTAGAATGACAACTCACTTCACCTTAGTTTTCACGGTGAGATTTTTACAGAATAGCACTGCTGCACGCGTGGCGTGATCACCGTGGAAACGGGAGAAATTAACGACAAAATTACAGATTTATAGAAATAACTTCTACGGCGCGATGTCAATTTGGAAAAGAAATGTTACTTTGTATAGAAAGAGATTATTCTCATGGGTCATGCCATATGACTGTCTATGTTATGGAGAATAGAATTATCTCTCAGGACGCATAGCGTGACTCGTGATTGATTTTCCGAGTCTGTGTCTGACGTGATTTTCTGAGGTCGTATTATAATGTGATCTTGCTACTCGTATGTGAAGTCTAGCACCTAGCTAGGTGCTGTAGAGATTATAGCCTAAATGCAACCTTTATGAACACTTTGAAAAGTATGTAGATTGCAGAAATACGAGACAATCATTGATTTATAAAAAGATTAGAATATAAAATAATTAGGCGTCAGATTTGGCTGACGAACCAAGGGATAAGCATAAAAATGTAAAAATGTAGAACCATCGTCTAGGAATAATTAAATTATTGAAGTAGGTAATATGACAAACTGTGGTTTTAATTACTCGTCCCGGTATCGGTACTGAGAGCTCGTGAGCTTTACAGTACTTATCTTTACCAATAAAAAAGAAGAGGTAAATTTTGTGAGTTTGTATGAAGGGGAACTACTGATCCGATTCCGAGAATTCTTTCACTAATGGAAAACTACATTGTTCCTGAGTGACACGCGGACGAAGTCGCAGGCAGTAGTTATGTACAGACGCCACGCCAGCACATCAAGCTACTCGAAACTGCAAAATTTTCCCAATCAACTTTAAACCTTATGTATTAGCAATAAAGTTGAAAATCTATTAAATAAATTTGACAGATTGTAGTAGCTTAATGTGTTGGCGTCTGTACCTATGACAAACTTAGAAGTTTGTGTAATATAATTCTTATGCCAGAATCCCGTTTGTTCCCAAAACAAAACACGTACTCGTATTCTTTTACATTTTGATCGCAGATCCTATCACCTCGATTTTCATAGTCTGCTTTCAAAACAAAAAAAAAACTTCATCCCAAAATGCCAAAGTAAAATAAATCACTAAACAAAAAATAAAATAACTCGTAGAATTGATGATTAAAGATGAGCATAGAAGGCTAACGAGAGGCGTACAATTGTGTTAGCAGCACCCGCTAGTGGTACAAATGTAGTTAGAGTGTGTGTGTGACATCCCCCCAACGAATTATCTAGTTTGACACAGAGTTTTGAGTGGATAGACGTGGCCGGGCCAACTTTAGTGTGACGGAAGATGATGAATAGGAATTTTTGTTGCGTAGTTGACAGATAACGGTAATTATGAATAATCAAATACTGGTGAATAAAGCGTATTTGGCCTGAATTTTGAGAGAAATCGAAACCGTACAATACTTTTTGTAATCGAATCACATCTACTGAAAGTGAATAA